>OY755045.1:45563144-46848144 GCA_963576565.1 Aspidapion aeneum
ATGCTGAGACTAAATAATTCTGTCATATTTACAACATATTTTATTCGGCGGGGGCGGGTCTGCTGTGTTTTATTTTAATTGTTCAATTGGGATAGATCTCTTTGAAATGGTGCCTAGTAAAAAATTTCTTAGTTTACGTGAAAAAATTTATAACGTTTCGGAGAAGGAACATCTATCAGAACGAAAGATCGCTGAAAAATTTATTATCGGAAAAACTCAAGCAGCCGAAATTGTTAATAAATATCTATATATTAAAATTTTGTAGCTCCCTCTCATAAGCGCACACCTCCAATAAGCGGACAAAATCGACGGAACCGTGAGTGTCCGCTTATGGGAGGTTTCACTGTACTTGCCTTCAAACTTTTAAATTTAACATGGACTGATAAAATAAAAAGTTTATTACGATTTTATATTTTGCGGTTAATATTTTATTATTCCATGTTAAATTTGAAAATTTAAAAGCAAATATCTCAAAAACTATTTTTTTTTTCTTTTTTTTTACGGTTAAGCGCACTCGCAAGGAGATCCCTATCACGCTCGAGAAGCGGCCAGTGCGCGGAAGTGTTGGTGTGTGTTGGTTTTGAAACGGTTCAGGTTGTAACCTGCAGGGAAAACTGTCGCAGGGAGTTTATTCCACAGCGATGTTGTTCTCCAGAGATATGAATTCTGAAATAATGAGGTTCTTGGTACCTCTATTTTGACAGTAAATTGATGGTTACCGTCTGTTTGACGTGTTCGCCTAGTAGGTGCTACTCCCGGGGGGATCATACGTGCCAACTCTTCAGAGCATTTTCCGTGATAATACCTGTAGAAGAGAGACTATCCAAGCTACGGGTAAGTGCGGGGTAATTGATCAGCTTGATAGCTCGTTTTTGCACGGTGTTCAAAAGCATTAAGGTATGTTTGGGTGCCGCACTCCATATATGTGAGCAGTACTCCATAGTTGGTCGAATCTGGGCTTTGTAAAGTGTCAGCAGTTGGCTTGGTGTATACAGATGTCTTGTACGAAATAGCACCCCAAGCTTTTGGGATGCCCTTTTAGCTATATCTGCCACGTGACTGTGCCAAGACATGTTGGTTTCTGCAGTGACTCCTAAGATGTTCAACTGGCTCTGCAGTTTGACAGCATTTCCAGATAGCATGATGTTTGGCTCACCGGTGCTGGCCTTTTTTGAAAACAGGGCTGCTTGGGTTTTCTGCGCGTTGAACTGTACAAGGTTTTTGTTGCCCCAGGCCTCTATTATCTCCAGGTCGTTATATATCTGCGATATTTGAGTTAGTCTAAGATGATGGAATTCACGTGCGGATAGACACTGAGTGGGTGGTATGACTGAGGAGACTACATTGCCATCATCTGCAAAGCAATAAAGTGGATTTACTGTTTTATCTATGAGGTCATTTATGTAAATCAGAAAAAGTGTTGTCGAAAGGATTGCTCCCTGTGGCACACCAGCATTTATTTGGTAAGAGTTGAGTTCTGGCCATCCAGTGCAACATAAATGGATCTATCCTTAAGGTAACTTTCAAACCAAGTGCAAAGTTTGTTGAGCAGATTTTCATGCCAGACTTTATCGAATGCTTTTGATATATCTAAGGCAATTGTTCTTGTTTCGCCCCGTAACTCAATCGTTTTTGCCATAAGTGACTGACGTATGTAAGTAAATCGCAAGTCGACCTAAATTTTCGAAATCCGTATTGCTTGTCGTTGATAATTTCGTACTTTTCCAAGTACTTGGTTAGGTGATTGTTCACAACTCTTTCCATTACTTTTCACCGGAAGTGGAGCAATTGTAAAAGCAAAAATCACTACTCAAAAGTCAAACTCTTAAGGCAATCCAAATATAAAATAAAAATAACTCCATTTTGATGGTTATATTGTTATATTCGTGAAAATGCAAACATGTACTTAATTAAAGTTTTTTTTAATAATAACTAACCAAACCACTTTTAATTAATGTTTTAGTACAGTTATTCCTTAACCCCCATTCTTTATGTACAATTTGTACGGAAAAATAATAAAAATTTGATTTAATTTGAAAAATAATATTTATGTTTACTAATACTTGTCTACTATTTAAAGTAGTAAACACTTGTTTAATGGACTAATTAGGTCAAAAGTCATAAACCTAACCGAACCAATGCAAAAAAAGTTCGGACATTTGTAGCCTAGCCTACAATTAGTACCTAGACTATTGCACCACCGTCCGTTCATTTGATAGGTTTAATTTTTAGATCGGAAAAAGATTTAAGTAATGGAAGATATAAGGAAACTCGTACAAGGGGGACGAGTGTGATATAGTTTAGGTAGGCTAGATTAGTTTACTGAAGATGGGCTCCATCTGCTAGTACCTAAAATAAGTATTGGAAAAAAATACAAATAATAAGAACTTTCTTTCTTCTACCCTACCACCAACCCACTAACCTTATTGTGCACATTACAGAAAATATTCAATGAAAAAAATGTCGCCGCGTACAAAAATTTGAGAAAAATTAGGCACTATTAGAAAAAAAATCGTTTGCTTAGCACGCTCTTCCACTCAGACCCATATACACAGGGTGTTCAATAACATAATTTTAGTATTAAATTTCTTGAGTGATTTTAAGACACAAAGTTAATATTAACATAGGTCTACAAACGCTTAGTTTTCGAGATAATATTTTTTGTTTATTTTGATATAGCCGCCATGCCATACCGAAGCATTTTTTATTTTGATGCTAGCACTCTTTGACGCAAAAGCTTTTTTTTAAACGTTTAGAGATGCGAAAAAATTGCAAGAGACAAACAGTTTGCAATTATATGAAACAAGGATTTTATTTCTTGTTTTAAAATCTACCAGTGGCTTAAAACAAAAAATATCCCAGGAAAAAGCTGACATGAGCCCTGAAAAAGTATAACCTTCTAGATTTTTACTATCGTTTGGCATGTCTTATAGTGTAATGACAACAGCTAAATATATGTGTTAAATTTGAGCTGCATATCTCAAAAACTGCACGAGCTATAAACAAAAAACTAAAAAATATATGAAATTTTAACACCCTGTATCTCGAAAACTAAGCGTTTGCGTGTCTATGTTTATATAAACTTTTTGACTTACAATTACTTAAACACCTTGTATAAATAAAAATTTTTATATGATCCGATTTGAATTAGAAATTCAGTACAAAAAAAACTGTGTACTAAGTAAAACATAGTACATACATAAGTTTGAAACACATATTTAAGTCCTACAAGTTTCTTAAAACATTGTTGCAACTCTTGTCTTTGGAACTCATGTTCCACAACGGCACAGAATTTTGTCTTCTTTTTAAAAATATTTTTTGTATGAGAAGCGGACACTCTGATCTATCTTTTATATTTCACCATAGAGATTTCGTTGAGCCTTTACTTATGGAAAATAAAAACGTGATCTGGTTTATTTAGGAAAATACCTGTTATGTCTGATCGTGGACACATTTCCCTACCCAAATGCAAAAGTGAGTTTTAAAAAGTTACGTCATATCATTAAATAAAAATCTTCAGTCCTTATGATATCGGACGGAGGGCAGATTATGGTAGGTTGGTTGTAAGGGGGCTGGTTATGGGGGGAGGGGAATCTCTTACTTTACCCCTTTTCATAGAAATACAGGCAGTTATCCTTTTGTAGGAATCTATTTGTATATTATTATTAAACTACAAAAACAGCAATTAAAGTAAAATAATGTTTTCTTTTTTTAGGGGAGCTTATTTTTTTATAATGAGACTTAATTATGTTACTAAAATTCTAGAAAAAACAGAGCAGGAAGGCCTAGTCCGCATGTTATTTGTGGACTTGGTCAGCGCCCCTGATAGATTATGTTCATTTCGTTTGAAGGGGGCTAATTTTGATCTTAGAGGGCTTACCCTCCCTCCCCCAAGCTACTTCCTTGGCGTATAAACATACATTCATTCCATTCTTTTAAAAAATTTAGTTTTGGTAATATCTAGTTTTACCAATAAAAATTGCATTGGATATCTGATTTGGCCCACTGTGCTTGTTACTACATCTAAGGCTCGCCAGTCTGCAATTCACAACAAAAAATAAGCTTGGTGTTCTTATAGAGTGTTCTGCATAAAGTGGGTTAGGAATTTAATGTTTTTATTATTTATGTTCAACGTTCGATAGTTTTGGTTGTTCAGCTGTTGGGCCGTATGTTCAAACGTAAGTATTAGTCTAGTGTTGTCTAGTATTTCGCTAACACCTTTGCACCCTTTGTCAAAAAAATGTATTTTTTTTTAATTTGGAAATATTTCTAAAGGCATGCTTTTCAAAAATACTTAGAGCTAGAAAATTTGCATCTTCTTGAAAATTATTGATTTTTAATATGGGATTTTTTTGTTACAGGTTACTTATGTGTCTACAAGGAAACAAAGATAAACTTCTCAAGGTTTCAAGCAATCCCTATCATCTGCTATGTTCGCCCAAATAACAAACTTGTTGCAGACAAATAAACATCCTTCAAGACCAGCACAGACCAGTAGATGCCACCCAAATCTCTCATATGATTTATTCTGTTATAGTAATGTAACTATGTGAATGTGAAATTGAAAACAATGTATTATCAAATATTTAATAATTATTATCAAAAATAATATTATTGATAAGTAAAGTGCGTAAAGTGATTACATTTCCACAAACAAAAACAGTTGAACAATATATGAAGTGAAGTTCGGTTTGATAATAGTTTGTGAGAAATAGGTACCGGGCACATAGATAAGGGAGGGCACTGGGGGACATTTCCCCCCTTCTTGAACAAATGTTTATCATGAAATTTTAGTGTCTTGGACAAAAATTAGGCACATCACCACTAAAATGTTCTGTATTCAGTGGATTTGCCTCCGGTGAGCATTTCTGCCTACCCTGTCCAAAACATCATGCACCGTCATGGAATAACAGCACAGCACTTTCTATATGGGAGTATCCCCCCAGAAAGAAAAGCTATCTATGTGCCTGCTACATATTTTGAGTACATGTTTTACAGAACATTTTACAGAAGGATAATTATATAATAAAATTTTCTTGAAAATGTTTTTGAACAAATTTCTGTTCAAAGAAAATGTTTAGGACTAAATGATTTCGTACAATTTTTTATTTAAACAATAAAATTAATTTTAAAGATATTTCTGCAACCCACTTTTTTCTATGAGGGTTAACAAAAATAACTACTACATACATATTTTTACTTAAATGTCAAAAAATGCTTCAAGCATGCCCCTATGTTATAATAATAATGTTCTAAAAAAATGTAATATCCTAATTTTAAAAACTATTTTTCTATAATCTCCAAAAACACAAAGTTGTTGATTTTAAATAAAGCACTAGTCAGTATTTTAATTCCAAAAAATTAAGTACCTTATGAAATTTCTAAATCAATAATGTTTTTGGAGAAATTTCCATACAAGGAAAATGATTTCGAAGAATTTTCCATTTTAACATATTTTTACTCAAATGTTACAAAAACTGTAAAATC
Source organism: Aspidapion aeneum (assembly GCA_963576565.1). Classification (NCBI taxonomy): domain Eukaryota; kingdom Metazoa; phylum Arthropoda; class Insecta; order Coleoptera; family Brentidae; genus Aspidapion; species Aspidapion aeneum. Next base: position 45,568,632 of record OY755045.1, read on the forward strand.
TTAATTTTAAAAATTATTTTAGTTCACACTACTACTATACTATAGTAGTGTGAGCTATGATGGTGATCCTAATTTTTTCGAGAAAAACAAAGTTGCTCCGATTTCAAATTTTTTTATATATCTTTGTGTTTCAGATGATTTTGAAAGTTTTTTGTCGCGCCGTCTGTCTGTAACGACCAACGCGTATAACTCAAAAACCGCTTGCCCGATTTTAATGAAATTTGAGGTGGTGGGTCTTGGGTAGGGATGGTCTCATTTAAAAATGAACAAAACCCACTGACCACAATATAAATAAAAGGGCTCGTAAAAGGGTATATGGCGTGTGTGATACCAAAAGTAATAAGTCTGTAGTTAAACAAAATAAATTTAAGTTTAAAAAAAAAGGTGGCAGCAAATTTCAAAAATTAGAGTTTAAGTGAAAATATGTAGTGTGTGATCTCAAACGAAAGGTAATTGAGTCTGGAGTTAAACAAAATACATTTTAGTTTAAAAAAAAGGGTGGGGGTAGATTTCAAAAATTAGAGTTTAAGTCAAAACATGGGTTGTGTGGTATCAAACGAAAGGTAATTGAGTCTGAAGTTGAATAAAATATATTTCAGTTTTTAGTTATATTAGCTCACATGTACACTATAACTATAGTACCTAGTGTGAGCTTATAGGTACCCATATATATTGGCAGAGTATTTTTATAATCACCAAAAACACATAAAAAAAATAAAGTACCTTATTAAGATTCTAAATCAATAATTCATTAACTTTTTATTTAAAAAAATATTTATAATAATAATCATTCAATAAAATTTTCTTCATACAAAAAATTGTTTGAAAACATTTTCTTCAATTAGAAGTTTGTTCGAACAAATTTCCATTTAAAGAAAATGGTTTTAAACAAATTTTCGTTCAAGGAAAATGTTTTAGAAAAAAATTCTTTCAAATAATTTTTTATTAGAACTTATTTTAACTCAAATGTTACAAAAAATGTAAAATAAAATAAAGTTTTTTTTTCTATTATAATCAAAAAAGTTTTTGATTTAATATAAAGGACTGGATAGGTAGTCATTATTCAGTGACCCAATAAAAGATAAAAAAAAGTACCAACTGCATAAGGTTTGTAAATAATTTATTAACAAAAAAAATTTGAATAGATGTGTCCCCTTATAAATTATTATAAAAGTAAACAATAATTTATTCTAGCACTGTCGAAACAATGATTCTTGATGGGTAGTATCCGTATGCAAAGTTAAATTTAAAAAAATACAAAAAATGGATAGGTACCTATGTCACAGGCTTGTAGCAATAAATAGTGATTTTAGTTGTGGGAATTGCTATAGTCTATAGTTAAAAAAGCTATAAGTACCTATAATCAGAGAGTGTAACTAGGATAACCCTGCCAAATTAAAATATCAAAATAAGCACCTATTAAAAATTGGTAAACTAACGATGTAACCACCCAAAGAGCACAATATTATTTAAGTGTTTTAATACCAAATTTGATTTAAGCCCCTCAAAAAAATTGACCCAGTTGTATTCCTTATAAGGGCCTATATCCTTAAATTATGTAACACTCAAGAGAGGGAGGTTTGGCTTTGCGTTACACACAATGTTTTTTTAAGGTGTTTTTTTTTGAAAATGCGTTACGAGGGGGGATTAAAAATCCTGAATTTTTGTGTTACATAATTTAAGGATGTTCCCTAAGCCTGCTATACATATCCATTATTTTGAATTTTTATGATGATTCTAACTTTGTATACTAACTATAGGTAGGTATCTTTCTTTCATATATCATCAGGAGATTTTATAAGTGGGGCTTGGAGACTATGCAGAACTATCCATATCTTCTCGTCTTTTGTGAGGGAAATATTTAAAAGAAATGGAGCCCGTCTCTAGGATGGAAAACTTTATATACTATGTTTCTCTTCTTATATCATCAGGAGATTTTATAGGTGAGGCTTCGAGACCGTGTAGAACCACAGGTTATCCAAGTCTGCTATCCAAATCTTCTTGTCTTTTGTGAGGGGCATAGTTAAAAGGAATGGAGCCCTGTTATGCCCGCAGTAAGAAAAACGATAACTGCAATGAACTGTAAATATTTTAATTAAATGAAGCGCGAACAAACATAAATATTGTTACGGGTTCACAACGACAAATTAAAACTCGCAATTGTTGAAAACGATACGTCAATTTATTTCGACAAATTATGTACAAAAACACGCACTTAAACTTAGTAATAACTTGCTAATAATTCACTACTATAATCGGTCTATTAACTTCGTGTTAATCTCACGACACTCCAGCACGTTATCTGTGACTGACTGCCTGGTGCGCGACCCCGGCCCTATATATAGGATCGTCCATCTCTCTCGAACTTTCCGGCAGCCTTCGACGTCCGGAAAGTTCCCGCACTACCGCGACCGCAAACCACAGACAACGCAACTAAAACCTAGACTAAGAATACAACCTTAAGATAAATCGACCTAATACTACACTAAACCTAAATAAATTCCAATTATAAAATTTAAATAACTTAAATTTGTAACACTATCCTCCTCTTCAGGTTTGATCGTCTCGATCAACATTTCCCAGGTAAGGTTTTAGTCTGTCTAGATGAACAACTTTCATCTTGGACTTCGGGCTTCTCTGGATTCGGTAGACTACATCATTAATTCTCTTAACAACTTTATAAGGCCCTTCCCATGGTGGTGTCAACTTAGGTGATCATCCTTTCTTGCGTTGAGGATTGTATAGCCAGACTTGATCATTCTCTTTGAACCCTGAAGAGTTTGCTTTCAGGTCATATCTCGCTTTCATGCGGTCACTGGCTATTTCTATTCGCTCTCTAACCACTTCATGGATATCATGCAGCTTTTGCCTTAAACGTTCGACATAGTCATTAACCTCTAAGTGTGCTTCTTCAGGTGAACCAAACATGATATCACATGGTAAACGCAGTTCTCTACCAAACAGGATACTAGATGGAGTAGCTCCTGTCGTATTATGAATGGCGGTTCTATAGGCCATCAAAAACAATGGAATATATTGGTCCCAATCTGTTTGGTGCTCATCAACAACTTTGCAAAGATGTTCTTCTATTGTTTTATTAAATCTTTCAACCATGCCATCTGACTGCGGATGCATAGCAGTAGTCCGTGTTTTATGTATTCCTAAAAGGTTACAGAGATTCTGGAAGAGCTTTGATTCAAAGTTTCTTCCTTGATCTGAATGTAGTTCCAAAGGAATGCCAAATCGGCTGAAAACATCATTTACCAGAACTTCTGCAACTGTAGCGGCCTCTTGATTAGGCAAAGCAAAAACTTCTGGCCATTTGCTAAAATAATCCATGACAACAAGGATGTATTTGTTGCCCTTTTTAGTTTCTGGAAATGGTCCGGCCACATCAATAGCAATGCGTTCGAATGGCAGACCTACGTTATATTGTTTCATTTGACCTTTGGACCTTGTTTTGGGACCTTGGCTGGCTGCACAAGTCGAACATCGGCGGCACCAGTTTTTCACATCTTGAACGTAATTGACCCAATAAAATCGGTTTCGAATTTTGTCCATGGTTTTATTTATGCCTAGGTGCGCGCCTGATTTTCCACCATGGCATTCGGCCATTATATTGTCTACCATGCTCCTAGGAACCACTACTTGATTAATCACAGTAAGGCCATCGGCACTTTCCCAGGCACGTTTAAGGATGTTTTCTTCTACTATCAGTGAATCCCATTGTGCCCACAGTGGTTTGAATATCACCCCTTGGTTTGCGATATCTTGCCATGATGGTCGTGGCTTGTTCTCTTCTTTCAATCGCAAGATAGGTCTTACATCTTTGTCGTTAAGTTGTGTGGTTCTAATCGAAGCCGACATCCATTCTTCATCTGGTTCTAACTTTATCTGGCGCACGTAGGTAATTCCTTCTTTCTGGTCAATTTTCCTGCAATGGTTACAATCCTCGGGGCAAGGTCTTCTGGACAATGCATCTGCATTATTATGCACCCTTCCTGCTCGGTGCTTAATTTGATAATGGTATTGTTGTAGCTTTTCTATCCATCTCGCGACTTGCCCCTCAGGTTGTTTCATTTTCATGAGCCACTGTAACGCAGCATGATCCGTTCTAATCAGAAACTCTTGTCCGTAGAGATATTTGTGAAAGTGATCTACGGATTTAACTATGGCTAGGAGCTCCTTTCTAGTAACACAATAATTTCTCTCTGGTTTGGATAGCTTCTTGCTGAAAAATTCGATGACCCGTTCTTCTCCATCTTGTACTTGGGAGAGTACTGCTCCTATGCCATCGTTGCTCGCATCAGTATCTAATATGAATTTTCCTTTTGGAATGGGATATGCAAGAATCGGACTAGAACATAATGCTGCTTTTAATCTTCTAAATGCCTGGTCACATTCGGTATTCCATTTGTAAGAAGCTTTATCTTCTGTAAGTCTATGTAACGGAGACGCTATTTTGGCGAATCCTTCTACAAATCGTCTGTAATATGTACACAGACCCAAAAAGCTTCTCAATTCATGTTTGTCACGAGGCTGAGGCCATTCTTTTATTGCTTGTAGCTTCTTTTCGTCGGTATGGATGCCTTCTCGGGAAACGACGTGACCCAGGAACTCAACTTTTTCTTGGAACAGAAAACATTTCTTTGAGTTTAATTTAAGATTTGCGTTCCTGATTCTTGAGAATACTTCTCGTAAATTATCTAGATGTTCTTGAAATGATTTCCCCATTACTATGACATCATCCAAATAGGCAGGTTTTCCAAGTAAGGCCTCGTAGAACGACTTCCATTAGTCTTTCAAATGTAGCTGGGGCATTGCACAGGCCAAATGGCATCACATTAAACTGATAAAGTCCACTTCCAGCAGAGAATGCAGTCTTCTCTTTATCTCTTTTAAAGATTCCTACTTGCCAATACCCACTTTTCAGGTCAAGAGTAGAAAACCAATATGATCCTGCCAACGTTGTTAATGTGTCGTCTATTCTTGGCAGTGGGTAACTATCTTTCTTGGTCACATCGTTAAGTTTCCTGTAGTCGACACAAAATCTAGTACTTCCATCCTTTTTAGTGACCAACACCACAGGAGATGACCAAGGACTTGATGACTCTTCAATAACACCGTCGCTGAGCATTTTATTAATGAGATTGTGAACTTCTTCTTGCTTGGCCATTGGTAGTCTTCTTGGGGGTTGTCTTATCGGTTGGGCATCGCCATTGTTGATAGCATGTTGAATAAGGTTTGTGCGTCCCGAACTACTCCTAGTTTCGAAGATATTACTTTGTTCTTCTATAAACTCTCTCGCTTTACTATATTCTTCTGGAGTGAGATGTTGCCAAGTTGACTCAAATTGCTGAAGTACCTCCATTGGTAACTTGCTTGTATCCTCGGAAGTTGGCTCTTCACATCTTGTTACATTCTGTACTGGTTCAAATAATGCTACCACCTCCCCCTTATTAATTTTGACACTATTTGGGAAAATATTGGCGACTCTAATTGGGATGTCTTTATCGGTTTTAACTAGTGATTTTGCAACGAGGTAGGTGTTGGGTGTGTTTTGTTGGCTTATGAGTCCGACGCAGCTTGATGTTTTACTTTCTAGCCTCCCAAAAATTATGGTCTCACTGTTACCGACTAGTCTTGTTGTGCATACTGCCACCACCTTTATTGGTTCTTTATTGATGTGACTATTTGACAAAATGAACTCTTCGTTCCCAAATCTTAGGGTATTAAGTTTATTATCAAACGCAAATCCATGTTTACTTATCAGGTCCATTCCCAAAATAAATTCGTCTTCTATGTCTGCAACTAATACCGATTGACGAATCTTCAACCTCCCCAGCTGTAGGTCTATGTCTGTCTGCCCCAACACGTCGGCGGATTCTCCAGTCACAGTCTTAAGTGTTATTTTCTTTTCTGTTGGTCGAATTTTATATCTCGTGGCAATTTTGAACTTAAGCAATGATATGGCAGCACCAGTGTCTACTGTTATATTAACTTTTCTTCCATTAATAAGTCCGTCGATGTTAAGACTGTCAGCAGTATGTTTTAAGCTCTTGATAGAGTAAATTTTGGGGGCTAAATTCCCATTAGCCAACACCCGCCCCTCTGCGTTGACTAGTTTTAGTTTTTCCTGATCTCTTCTTCGGTATTCTGTCCCACTAGATGGTGAGCAAGACCTCATTTGGACACGACAATCGCGTTGAATATGCCCTGTACGTCCGCATCTGAAACACTTTACATTTGGAGGGGATCGTCTACTTTCTTTCAAAGAATCAATCTTCTCTATCAGTGATTGAAACAGTTGGTTTAGCGTTTTTAAGTTGACCTCATCTCCAGTGCTCATTTCTTCTCCCTCCTGAATTGAAACACCTCTTACTTTTGGCCTGTACATATTATTTGATGATTCAATTTCAAGGGCTCGAATTAACACTTCACTGCTGTTATGGAAGCGTTCCCGACGTAGTAATTTTGCTAAGTCCGTGTCTCGCAAGCCGTTAATAAAGTGATCTACCGTGAAGGGATCTCTGTAATTTTCTGGCATTTCTGGGTAAGCCAAGTACATCAGCCTCCTGATATCCGCTTCATACTCTTGTAATGACTCCCCTGCTCTTTGTTGGCGAATATTTAATTCTGACCAATGCAAATTTCGTAAATGTTCATCTCCATATCTTCTTTCTAACGCTGCCACTAAAGCGTTATAATTCTGTTTTTGTTCGACTGAAATGGACCGTAAAAGTCCCAAAGCAGGTTCTCGTAGAGCTACTAACAATGCTCTAGCTTTTTCCTCATCATCCCAACCATTTGCAGCGGCGGCAGCATCAAACTGTTGTTTGTAGGTAGACCAGGAAGACGTACCATCAAAATTTGGAGGCTTAATGTTTTGGTTGGAATTCACAACACATCCCTGAGCTTTCATTTTGTTGTGTTCTTTTTGGAGCTGTATAAGCTGTTTTGACACGTCCTGGAATTTTTCTTCCATGGTTTGAAAAACTTGTTCTCTAACATTCTGTAGTTTGGTCTCCACTTTCTCTTCTACATTCTGCATTCTATGAGTTATGTCTTCCTTAAGGTCTTCGGTTGCTATCTTGAACTCCTCTCTGAGCTGTTCAGAGTTGCTCTTTATTTGATCGAAGTTTTCTTGAATGCCATCTAATCTTTGCTGAAATGTCTGTTTCATGTCGTTCTGGTTTTGTTCCATGGTCTGCTTCATGTCGTCCATGGTCCGTTTCATATCGCCCTGGTTTTGTTCAATGGTCTGTCTCATATTGTCCTGATTTTGCTCAATGGTCTGTCTTATATCGTTCTGGTTTTGAGCCATTTGAGCTGCTAGAGCCTGCATCATTTTAGTTAGATCTTCCATCTTTGCCGATCCTTGTCTAGTAAGCATCAACTTCCTGATAAATCACTTAAAACGTCTATTTTAGGGCTATAAAGCGAATGTCGAAGTCGGTTTTTCAATATCTCTTCCAATTCTTAAATAGAACCTAATGGAATGTTCTGGAATATACTGGTAAATGCTACTCTTTCTGCTACTAGGCAAATGTAGAAGTCACTTTTTGATTATCTCTTTTGGTTCTCGAATAGACCGTCGTAGAATGTTATGGAATATTCTAGAAATAATTTCTGATTCTTACTTTTAAAATAACTAAGCTACTGTCGAAGTCGGTATTTGTATATCTCTTCTAGTTTTTGAATAGAACGTCGTAGAATATTATGGAATCTTCTAGAAATTCTTTCTAATTCTTACTTTTGAAATAACTAAACTAATGTCGGAACCGGTATTTGTATATCTCTTCTAGTTTTTGAATAGAACGTCGTAGAATGTTATGGAATCTTCTAGAAATTCTTTTTAGTTCTTACTTTTGAAATTACTAAGCTAATGTCGAAGTCTCTTTTTGGATATTTCTTCTGGTTTTCGAATAGATCGTCGTAGAAAGTGATGGAATGTTCTAGAAATTCTTTCTGATTCTTACTTTTAAAATTACTAATCTAATGTCGAAGTCGGTAATTGTATATCTCTTCTAGTTTTTGAATACAACGTCGTAGAATGTTATAGAATATTCCAGAAAATCTCTCTAATTATCAATTTTTGGACTGTAAAGTTAATGTCGAAGTCGGTTCTTAAATATCTCTTTTAGTTTTTGAATAAAACAATATCGAACTTCTTCGAATATTCTAGAAAAATCACTTACTGTTTTTCTGTCCAATTGTCCTATCCGGTGGTAATATATAAGGGTAGTCTTTGCACTATTCAGTTCCGAATATTCTGGCAAAATCACTTACTGTTCTTCTTTTTAATTGTCCTAGCCGGTGGTACTGTGTAAGGATAGTCTTTGCACTATTTATTTTTTTTTAATCTCACTTCTGACACCAATTGTTACGGGTTCACAACGACAAATTAAAACTCGCAATTGTTGAAAACGATACGTCAATTTATTTCGGCAAATTATGTACAAAAACACGCACTTAAACTTAGTAATAACTTGCTAATAATTCACTACTATAATCGGTCTATTAACTTCGTGTTAATCTCACGACTCTCCAGCACGTTATCTGTGACTGACTGCCTGGTGCGCGACCCCGGCCCTATATATAGGATCGTCCATCTCTCTCGAACTTTCCGGCAGCCTTCGACGTCCGGAAAGTTCCCGCACTACCGCGACCGCAAACCACAGACAACGCAACTAAAACCTAGACTAAGAATACAACCTTAAGATAAATCGACCTAATACTACACTAAACCTAAATAAATTCCAATTATAAAATTTAAATAACTTAAATTTGTAACAATATATTGATATGAAATTACGAAATAATGAAAAGGTCCATAGGTTAATTGTTGTGCCACACAACGGCAATCAGAAACAAAGGCACTCACCAGTTTGCAGCCAATTTCTCCACGTTCCAAGGGGCCCCGGATTGGATCTAATGATGTCACCACGTAGCTGAAGGGCTGAAGTTTCTAGTTCTATGCTTCAGTACACCAAAATCGAGCACTTTCAGGTGTAGAAATTTGAAATAGTTGGAGAACGAAATTAACACGCCATTTCTCGAGGCGATTGACAAAAGATCTCTCTGGTTGTTGGTGCGCATGTCCAAATGCGCGAAATGCACTCTGCCATTCATACAATTGTGTGGTTTTAAAAATATATAAACAACCGCGAAATTTATCGGGAGCTAACAGAACCCCTCTCTGGAATAGTGATTTGCCCCACAGAACACCATATCCGCACGTGTGAGAAATCAACTAATCATTTTTTTAGAACTAGTAATATAATTTTTAAAAAATCCTATTTGTTTATTGTGAAATTCCTTCATACTTGTCTGTCAAAGTAAGTGTCATAAAAATCACGGCGAACTCGATTTTCTGAAATAAGTGAAAGAATTCTACCAAGCTGCACTGACAACACTGCGGCTCGCGATCACTGACTTGTATGAACACTGAGAAATAAATTCGGCGTACAATTCGTGTCGGAAAACGGTTTTTATTTCCTTCAAAGAATGAAATTCGTAAGAAAATTAGCTCTAGAATGTTGTGTTTACTAATATCTAAGGTTTTTTTGCCTTTTTGGTTCAAAATAATAGAGCAGAAACCTTCCACGATATTTTGCCAGTTCTAGTTGAACTCAATGCAGCCCAATTTTATATGACTAAAAATTTTAGCTGGCTAAAAACGATCGGAGGTCTAATCTACAAAAATCGACCCCCAGGGGGCCGATTTTTGTAAATTAACCTTCCGATCGTTTTGGCCGACTAAAAAATTTTAGCCTCAAGATTTAGCATGATGCCCGGCAACGCCGCCAGTCTAGACTCCACAGAATAGCGTGGAGGGTGGTCGCACAGTGGGACCAATTGTTATAATTTAGCAGTTTTGTCTTACAAGATTAAGGGGTAGTAAATCCTCAAAATTTTAGCTACCGATATACCGGGTGTCCTATAAAAACATTTCATATTTAAAATGCAGCTAAATATTTGACCAGGTAATGATTAAATTTTTTTTTTAAATATATGTAAAGTAAATAAGTTTTTCAATTCAACTAAAAAAAATTATCGCAAATATAAAATAAAGATTATTTCAGATTCTACTTAACCAATTTTAATGAAATTTGGCATACATGTTTTATAAGCCATTCTCCCTTGTTAAGGCGATTTTTTTACGCTATGACATGTGCAAGTCAGGCTGAACCAGTGAAGCCGTCTATTGTTATTTTTTTAGGTTAGTTATTACTCAATTGGAATAAGAAACCGATACTTTCCTTAAGGCTTTAAATGCAAATAAAGAATAATACGGCTTTTTTTAAAATTCAAGATGGCTATTATACGCTAAAACTATACAACTTATTTGTTTTAATTGACGGAACATTTATATTTAATTTGGTTACACGGTTACAAAACTACTAATTCAAAATGCCAGTCATTAAAACAAAATTAAAGAGAATGTCACATACTTGGATTTATATAACGATACTCTTTTTAAAAATAATTCCGCATTTTTAGATTATTTATAGTTTTTACCTGATAGCTTTGGTTGGGATGTGGGTATAATTGTTTTTTTCCTTTAAAATCGGTTTAATTTTAAATTTAGTCACTGCTCCAAAGTCAAACTCTTAAGGCAATCCAAATATAAAATAAAAATAACTCCATTTTGATGGTTATATTGTTATATTAGTGAAAATGCAAACATGTACTTAATTAAAGTTTTTTTTTTTAATAATATCTAACCAAACCACTTTTAATTAATGTTTTAGTACAGTTATTCCTTAACCCCCATTCTGTTTACAAATACTTGTCTACTTTTTAAAACTATCTGTCATTTTTCATATGTATAAAATAATGTCTAAAGTAGTAAACACTTGTTTAATGGACTAATTAGGTCAAAAGTCATAAACCTAACCGAACCAATGCAAAAAAAGGGCGGACATTTGTAGCCTAGCCTACAATTAGTACCTAGACTATTGCGCCACCGAGGGGAGCGACTTGTCCGTTTATTTAATAGGTTTAATTTTTTAGATCGGAAAAAGATTTAAGTAATGGAAGATATAAGGAAACTCGTACAAGGGGGACGAGTGTGATATAGTTTAGGTAGGCTAGACTAGTTTACTGAAGATGGGCTTCACCTGCTAGTACCTAAAATAAGTATTGCAAAAAAATACAAATAATAAGAATTATCTTTCTTCTAACCTCCCACCCACCCATTAACCTTATTGTGCCCATGACAGAAAATATTCAATAAAAAAAATGTCACCGCGTACAAAAATTTGAGAAAAATTAGGCACTATAAGAAAAAAAAATCGTTTGTTTAGCACGCTCTTCCCACCCATATATACAGGGTGTTCAATAACATAATTTTAGTATTAAATTTCTTGAGTGATTTTAAGACAAAAAGTTCATATAGACATAGGTCTACAAACGCTTAGTTTTCGAGATAATATTTTTTGTTTATTTTGATATAATAATAATAATAATAATAATAAAGTGCCTTTATTTTTTTGGAGGTGGCGATATTCGTATAACTACGCTCTTCCATATAACCACCTCGTTAGAAAAATTTATACAGTGATTATTTTACATATAAGAACTAATTTATATAGATTATAACAATACATATGAATGAACTTTATGTATAAAAAACCTACCAAAAAATTTGAATACAGTTAATAAAATTAATAGAGTAAGATATTAAGGGGCTCTGGAACGAAATAGCGATGTACAAAATAGCGACGTTCAAAATAGCGAGTAACGAAATAGCGACCATCAAAATAGCGATGTAACGAAACAGCGACTATCAAAATAGCGATGTATCAAAATAGCGTTTGTAACAAAACAGCGACATATCAAAATAGCGATGTAACAAAATAGCGATGTAACAAAATAGCGATGTATCAAAATAGCGACAATCAAAATAGCGACAATCAAAATAGCGATGTATCAAAATAGCGATGTATCAAAATAGCGTTTGTAACAAAACAGCGACATATCAAAATAGCGATGTATCAAAATAGCGACAACCAAAATAGCGATGTATCAAAATAGCGACAATCAAAATAGCGACAATCAAAATAGCGACAATCAAAATAGCGATGTATCAAAATAGCGATGTATCAAAATAGCGATGTATCAAAATAGCGATATTAAAAATGCAAATTTGAACGAGACTTTATCTAATTTCTAATCAATTCAAACAAAACAATAAAAAAAACAATTCATTAACATAACATAACCCAACCCAGCATACATAACCCAACCCCACTCATTGGGCTTGTAAGAAAACGCTTTTAAAAAAACAACGACATCAAAATAACAATGTATTAAACAAGCGATGCCTAAAAAAGGGCTCTGCTACAGAATAGCGCCTTAAAAAATAGCGCTGCTTCAAAATGGCGCTGCCACAAAATAGCGCTGCTACAAAATAGCGTGCATCAAAATAGCGCTGCTACAAAATAGCGCGCATCAAAATAGCGCTGCTACAAAATAGCGCCTTACAAAATAGCGCTGCTACAAAATCGCGTGCATCAAAATGGCGCTGCCTCAAAATAGCGCTGCTATAAAATAGCGCTGCTACAAAGTAGCGCGCATCAAAATAGCGCGTTTCAAAAATGCGCTGCTTCAAAATAGCTTCTTATAACTTACCACTCCCGGTAACCTCATTCTAACAAATATTTTTAAAAAAAACTTTCCTGACTTTTTCCCGGGATCCTAGAGGGTGTGAAACCAAACCGAACCGAATCGGAATCCAAGAGGTTGTGAAACCAAACCGAACTAAACCGATACTTCGATTCGGTTCAGTTCGGTTCGGTTCAGTTTTGTTTCACACCAGCTAGGATCCCGCGAAAGAAGTCAGGGAAGTTTTTTTTTGAAAAAAATTGTTAGAAAGAGATTCCTTAGTCAAACAGTTGCTGTTTTTAATAATGCTTTTTGAGCGCGTTTTTGATGCGCGCTATTCTCCCGGTAACCTCACTCTAACGTATATTTTCAAAAAAAAAACTTCCCTCATTTTTTCCCGGGATCCTAGAGGGTGTGAAACCAAACCGAACCGAACCGGCATCCTAGAGGTTGTGAAACCAAACCGAACTAAACCGATACTTCGATTCGGTTCAGTTCGTTTCGGTTCAGTTTCGTTTCACACCCGCTAGGATCCCGCGAAAGAAGACCCGGAAGTTTTTTTTTTGAAAAAATATCTTAGAAAGAGATTCCTTAGTCAAACAGTTGCTGTATTTAATAATGCTCTTTGAGCGCGTTTTTGATGCGTGCTATTTTGTAGCAGCGCTATTTTGATGACATTTTTATTAAAAACAATTTTAACGAAAACACCTTTATTGAATTAAATTTTTATCACAAATCCTATCCTTGTTCCCTAGTCCACCTCGGCTGAACAGGACTTTTTTATTTTATTATTTTATTTTTATGGTTTTTAGGTTTTGTTGGCAGTCTTACAAAATAGCGCAGGTCAAAATCGCGCAGACCAAAATAGCTTAAGCCAAAAAGCACAGGTCAAAATAGCGCTTCACTTCTTTCCCGGAATCCTAGAGGGTGTGCATCCGAACCGAACCGAACCAAAACGAATCAAAGTAAACCGAACCAGCATATTTTTGCAAAAAAAAAAACTTTCCGGACTTTTTTCACGGGATCCTAGAGGGCGTGAATCCGAACCGAATCAAATTGAACCGAACCAGCATATTTTTTCAAAAAAAAAACTTCACTGACTTTTTTCACGGGATCCTAGAGGGTGTGAATCCGAACCGAACCAAACCAAATTTGGTTCGGTTCGGTTCGGTTTGGATTCACACCCCATAGGATCCCGTGAAAAAAGTCAGGAAAGTTTTTTTTTGAAAAATATGCTGGTTCGGTTCGGTTCGAATTTACACCCTCTAGGATGATGTGAAAAAAGTCAGGGAAGTTTTTTTTTTTTGAAAAAATTTGCTGGTTCGGTTCAATTTGATTCGGTTCGGTTCGGATTCACACCCTCTAGGATCCCGTGAAAAAAGTCAGGAAATTTTTTTTTGCAAAAATATGCTGGTTCGGTTTACTTTGATTCGTTTTGGTTCGGTTCGGTTCATATTCACACCCTTCAGGATCCCGGGAAAAATAGCGTTTGTCCAATGATATTTGGTGTTTTCGATTTTTTGGGTTTCGATATTTATTTTGCCGACCTGTTCTATTTTGCACTTTACTATTTTAGTAATACGCTATTATGACTATGACCTGCGTTAATTTGGCCATGTGCTATTTTGGCCATGCGTTATTTAGAACTGCGCTAATATGACCATGCTATTTTGATACATCGCTATTTTAATATATATCGCCGTATGCATCGATGTTTCAGTCCCCTTAGAGATCGTCCACTACTACTTTGTTCAAAAATCAATTTATTGAGTCTTTGACCAAACATTTTCTTTCATAGTCGCTATTTAGTTACATCGCTATTTTGATAGTCGCTATTTTGTTACATCGCTATTTTGTTACATCGCTATTTTGTTACATCGCTATTTTGTTACATCGCTATTTTGATAGTCGCTATTTTGTTACATCGCTATTTTGTTACATCGCTATTTTGTTACAATCGCTATTTTGTTACATCGCTATTTTGTTACATCGCTATTTTGATAGTCGCTCTTTCATTACATCGCTATTTTGATTGTCGCTATTTCGATACCGCTATTTTAATACTCGCTATTTTGTACGTCGCTATTTCGTTCCAGAGCCTATTAAGGTACTAATATATTAATTATATTTAAAAAAAAATCAATTTTATTGAGTTCAGTCGAGGCATACTAAGGACAAAATGAATTAACTAACGCCTTTAATATGTTTTTTGAGGTGTTTTTTAAAACTGACATCACTAGCCACTGCTTTGATACTGTTTGGAATTTTATTAAACATTTTGACGGCAGTATAACTAAAAGATCTTTCAAACAGTGAGGTTCTGTGTTTCGGCATCCTAAGGAGATCACCGTGGCGGGTAGAGCAGCCATGTGTTTAACCAGTTTTTCCGCTAAATATCTTGGTGAGTTTCTTTTGAGGATTTTATGTATTAAGCATCCAAGTTGGACTTCAAATCTTTGTTGCAGGTTCAACCAGCCAGACTCAGCGAATTTTTCGGTAATATGTTCAAACTTGCGAACACCACAACTGAAGCGCAGGCATGAATTTTGTACCTTCTGTAGACTATTTCTGTCTCTCTGAAGCAAGGCAGGCCAAAAAATGATGCTACAGTAAGAAAGTTGTGATAGAACAAGGCTGTCACACAATCTGAGTTTTGTTTCATTACTAAGAGTGTTTTTATGAATGTATAGGATTCGCAGTTTTGCATATGACTTTTGAAGCAAGACAGAAACATGTTCAGAAAATCTAAAGTCAGAGTCTAACCATAGACCTAAGTTTCTACAGAAGTTTGAGGCTTCTAGAATGGTATTGTCAAGTCTGATCTTAAAATCAGCGTGGTTCAACAGCTGCCCTCTATTGCTACCAAAGAACAACATCTCAGTATTGGAGCTATTTAGTTTTAAACCGTGGGCTTCAGAGAGTTGAGTTATAGATTCAAGGTCACTATTGATGTTTTCGACGCTAGTTTTGACATTTTCAAGAGTGAATAAATAGTAGATTTGTTGATCGTCAGCGAACTGATGTGAAATGCAAAACCTTAAAAAGGCCGAGAAATCCGCAGTATAGATAGAGAATATTATAGGCCCTAAAATACTTCCTTGAGGAACACCTCTATCCAAGATGACATAATCCGAGTAAGAGCCATTAAAGAATACTCTTTGACGTCTAGACGAGAGGTAAGATTTAAAAAGATTAATGCTTGTCTGGTCAAAACCAAAGTATTTTAGCTTTAAGTGAAGGACAGAATGAACTATGGTGTCGAATGCCTTGCTGTAATCAAGCAAAATGAGCACCGAGTGAAGCTTTTTATCAGAGGCAGAAAGTATGTCATCAGTGACCTTTAGTAAAGCTGTTGTTGTACTGTGAGATTCCCGAAAACCCGATTGCGTAGGAGACAAAATATTATTAGAAAGAAGATGTGAGTTTATTTGTTTTACCATGAGTTTTTCAAAAACTTTAGAAAGGATTGGAAGTAGACTTTCGGACGAAAATCGGTTACACTGCAAGGAGCGTGTTTTTTTGGAACAGGGATAACCTTAGCATCCTTCCAGGCCTCAGGAAAAACACCCGCATTTAAACATTTGTTAATCAAAAAGGTAAAATGTGCCGATAAAAAAGGTATCAGAAGCAATATCATTTTTAAACTTATGTTATCCTCACCTAAAGAAGATGAATTTAAACCTCTTAAAATTTTTTCGACGGTAAGGATATCAACTTCTTTGAAAGTGAATGCAGTTCTGAGACTAGGATAGACGTAAGATTGATACTTATTTAATAAAGCTGGGTCAATAGTGAAATTCTTGTTAGAGCTACAATGAGATGTAAAAGATTTATTAAATATATTTGTATCTCCGATGTCAGTGCAAGACTCTGTAGATTTCGTTATTTTTAAAAATTTAAGCAATTTCCAGAAATTTTTAGGGTCAGTCTTAAACTTATGATTAAGATATGCTTTTCTCTCTGTACTTAGACAAGAATTAACAAAAATTCCGAAGGCTCTTATATTCCAAGAAGTCACTATTTAATTTTGATTTTTTATATCTAAGATGTGCTTTGTCCCGTAGAGACATCAAAAGTCTAGAGTTCTCACTAATCCATGGGGCCGGCGGTTTTTTGATGCGTACAGTTTTTAAGAGAGCATGGAGATCAAAGACCCAAGTTATATTATAGTTCAAAAAGCTTAACACATTATTTACATCTTCCATGCCATATATAGAATCCCAGTGGATATTATTTAAAGAGTCATAAAACTGCTGCAAGTCGAAGGAGCTAAAATCTCTGTGCGTTTTAAAGATAGTAGGGAGTTTTTCTTTTTTGAATTTTAAGTTGCAAGAAATTAAACAATGATCAGAAATATCATCCATTTTTAAGACATTGGGGCTGCTACAAACTGAACTGTCTGAGGTAACAAGCACATCAATAAGTTTAGCTGTATTATCAGTAATGCGGGTTGGTTCAGTTATAATTTGGTGCAAGCCATACCTAGCAAGGCAATTTTTAAAATTTTTGTAAGCGGGAGAATCCATTTGTAACATATCAACATTAAAATCAGCACCAAAAAAAATAATAAGATCAAACTTAAAATAATATCTGCCAAGGTAGTCTCTAACTGACCAATACAATTTAGCAAGTTACTATCCGGTGGCCGGTATAAAGAACCAAAACACACCTTTTTTCCTTCAAACTTGCCAGACACCCATAACTGCTCCAACCCGTCATTTTCACTAGATTCACCTATCTCTTTAATAACCTTTAATTTTATATGATCCCTATAATAAAATGCTACCCCACCCCCCTTACCCTTTCTGTCCCTCCTAAACAATTTGAACCCATCGATCTTGATTCCGTAGCTTGGAATGTACTGAGTCAACCAAGTTTCAGAGATACCCAATATGTCAAGACCCGAGCTAAGAATGTACTCTTCAAATAAGTTAAACTGTGAGCACAGCGAACGAATGTTAAAGTGCGAAAAGGCAATAGGTTTCATTCCTACGGTCTCGTGATGCGTCCACTGAACTCCCGTTAAAATAAAATAAAAATATACTATGTTTTTGTGCAAAACCAACATATTAAATCAAAAAGCATTAATGCTATGTTCCTAAAGAAATATAAAATATTAAATATTTAACATATTCGCAAAAAAAAATAATACCTATATAGAAAAAGTGTGATAATAATTCATTTTATTAAAATACAAAAAAAAAACGATTCTATTTGTGAATATAAAAAAGTAAGATAAGAAACACAATTCAATAAGTTAATAAATTGGCTGGACCGGGTCGACCAAGGCTTCATCAGGCATCTTTCGAGCAACTGACCATCATAAAATACCTCCTTGGAGTTAGTCTCCAGATTCCAAAAATATATTTTTCCCCCTGCCGACCATGCATTTTTGTCGCCAAATCGACTTTTAGCTTCCTTAAGCTGGTTAAATCTAGTAGTAGTAAGGTCCTCAAATATGGAAATCCCTGTTCCTTTTAGTTTCTTTTTAGCATTGTAGACAGCATTTCTTTTGAGTGTAGATATAAAGTGAACTATGATCGGCCGAGTCTTATCAGCTACAGGTTTTCCTAGACGATAAACGTCACTAATGTCAGTTTCCTGACATTCAACTTTCAGTTTAGTAGCACAGAGGTCTAGGACAGTTTTTAGGACTTTTTCCCTGTTCGTTTCAGTTATGCCAACAACCCTTAAGGAATTTTTCTTTGAAAGCTGCTCCAATTTATCATGGTTAGTGTCCAGTTTTTGTATGTTTGATTTATTAGTAGAGGCTAAAGTGTTTACATCGTTAATGGATGAATTTAAACTTTCCAATTTACTATCCAAGTTGGTTTCCAATTTCCCAATCATTTCAGCGATTTTAGACATTAAATTGTTTTCAAGCCTTATATTAGCAATATTAATTGTGTTTTCAATATCTTGGCTGGAAACATGCGCTGGATCGTCGTTCTTCTTACTACGAGTAGTCATGGCCACAACTAAATCGACCCGATAGAGCCACTTGAACCACGTGCAAACTAATTAATTGCGTTTAATTACCTTCCACTGCAGGTCACGGTCCTGCCCTTAATATAGTCAAATCCTTGACACAAATAATGACCAATTCCAACAAATCACTACTTTTATTGCACAAAAACTTCAATAAATAACAAAAAAAGCAGGAGCTCAGATAAACACGTTTACTCAGTCAGACACATATAGCCGCCATGCCATACCGAAGCATTTTTTATTTTGATGATAGCAGTCTTTGGCGCAAAAGCTTTTTTATAAACGGTTAGAGATGCGAAAAAATTGCAAGAGACAAAAAAATTTGCAAACGAAACAAGGATTTTATTTCTTGTTTTAGAATCTACCAGTGGCTTACAAGAAAAAAATATCCCAGGAAAAAAGTGACATGAGCCCTGAAAAAGTATAACCTTCTAGATTTTTACTATCGTTTGATATGTCTTATAGTGTAATGACACCAGCTAAATATATGTGATAAATTTGAGCTGCATATCTCAAAAACTGCACGAGATATAAACAAAAAACTAAAAAATATATGAAATATTAACACTCTGTATCTTGAAAACTAAGCGTTTGCGTGTCTATGTTTATATAAACTTTTTGACATATAATAACTTAAACACCTTGTATAAATAAAAAAATGTATATGATCCGATTTGAATTAGAAATTCAGTACAAAAAAAAACTGTGTACTAAGTTAAACATACATAAGTTTGAAACACATATTTAAGTCCTACAAGTTTCTTAAAACATTGTTGCAACTCTTGTCTTATTTTGGAACACAAGTTCCACGACGACACAGAATGTTTCTTCTTTTTTAAAACATTTTTTTGTATTAGAAGAGGACACTGATCTATCTTTTATATTTAACCATAAAGATTTCGTTGAGCCTTTACTTATTGAAAATAAAAACGTGATCTTGTTTATTTAGGAAAATACCTGTTATGTTTGATCGTGGACACATTCCCCTACCCAAATGCAAAAGTGACTTATGTTATGTCATATCATTAAATAAAAAATTATTGTGTGTGCTTAAGACCACACGGCAGAAGTGTAAACTTCAACAAGGCGAAATTAATAATACTGGCCTTCATCTGCATCATCATGTCGCTTGCTGAATGTTCCTCTCACAGTCGACTCGAGCCGACTTCACCCGAATGAGCGTTACATTGCCGAGCCTGACGGCTCAGTTTAATTCAGTACCCACAAAAACTGCTAAACGCGCCTAAAGAAGTTTACACTTCAAAAATCTTCAGTCCTTATGATATCGGACGGGGGCAGATTTTGGTAGGTTTGTTGTGAGGGGGCTGGTTATGGGGGAGGGGAATATCTCACTTTACCCCTTCCCATAGAAATACAAGCAGTTATACTTTTTATGTAGGAATCTATTTGTATATTATTATTACAACTACAAAAACAGCAATTAAAGTAAAACGATGTTTTCTTTTTCTTGGAGAGCTTATTTTTTTATAATGAATCACTTAATTATGTCACTAAAATTTTAGAAAAAACAGAGAAGGATAGTCCGCATGTTATTTGTGGACTTGGTCGGCGCCCCTGATAGATTATGTTCATTTCGTTTGAAAGGGGCTAATTTTGATCTTAGAGGGCTTACCCCCTTCCCCAAGCTACTTCCTTGGCGTATAAACATACATTTATTCCATTCTTTCAAAAAATGTTGGTTTTGTTAATATTTAGTATTACCAAGAAAAATTGCATTTGGATATCTGATTTGGCCCACTGTGCAACGCTACCGTCAGTCAGTTCTGCATTTCACAATAAAAATAAGCTTGATAAAGACAAAAGTGGGTTAGGATTGCATTTTTCTGGAAATTTTTATTTTAATTTATAATTTATATTCAACTAATTTATATTTATGTTCAACGTTCGATAGTTTTGTTTTTGTAGCTGTTGTGCGATATGTTCAAACGTAAGTATTAGTCTAGTTTTGTCTAGTAACTTCGCTAACAAGGAGCCCCTTTGCCAAAAAAATATTTTTTTTTCACTTGGAAATATTTTTAAAGGCATAGCTTAATTATTTCCTGTGCGTAAAATACCAGTAAAAACTGTAGGAATCAAGAAAATTTCAGCTTAAGTTGGTCTTGAGACTCAGGCCTTAAAATTTAAAAAAACTTTTGTTTGCATACCTAAGTAGTACTTTTTTAAAATAATTAGTGCTGGAAAATTTGCATCTTCTTGAAAAATATTAGTTTTTAATATAGGATTTTTTTTGTTACAGGTTTATGTGTCTACAACAACAACAAACTTCTCAAACTTGCAAGCAATACCTATCATCTGCTATGTTGGTCCAAATAAAAAACTTATTGCAGAAAAATAAACATCCTTCGAGACCAGTAGATGCCACCCAAATCTCTTTTGTGATTTATTCAATTATAGTAATGTAACTATGTGAATGTGAAATAGAATACAATGGATTATCAAATATTATTTGTTAATTATTATTAAAAATAATATTATATATTAACAAAAACAGTTGAGCAATATGAAGTGAAGTTCAGTTTCATAATAATTTGTGAGAAATAGATACCAGGCACATATATAAGGAGGGGGGGCACTGGGGGGACATTTCCCCCTCCTTGAACAAGTTTTTATTATGAAATTTTAGTGTTGGGCACTTCACTACTAAAATGTTCTGTATTCAGTGGACTTGCCTCTGTCTGCCTACTCTATCCAAAACATCATGCACCGTCACTGAGAAACTACACAGGACTTTCTATATGGGAGTATCCCCCCAGAAAGAAAAGCTATCTACATACCTGCTACATACTTTGAGTACATGTTTTATAGAACATTTTTGTTCAGTTCTTCAAAAGGATAATTATTCAGTAAAATTTTCTTGAAAATATTTTTGAACAAATTTCTGTTTCCATGTTCTAAAAAAATGTAAAATCTAAATTTTAAAAACTATTTTTCTATAATCACCAAAAACAGTTGTTGATTTTAAGTAAGCACTGTATATTCGTTATTTTAATTTAAAAAAATAAAGTACCTTATGAAGTTTCTTCAATAACTAATTCACTTTTTATTTTAAAAAATATTTTGTTCAAAAGAATAATTATTCAATAAAATTTCCTTCAAAGAGAAAATTGTTCAAAAACATTTTCTTCAAATAGAAATTTGTGTGCACAAATTTCCATTTAAAGAAAATATTTTTCGAGAAATTTCCATCCAAGGAAAATGTTTTAGGAGAAAATGATTTAGAAGAATTTTCCATTTGAACATATTTTAACTCAAATGTTACAAAAACTGTAAAATCTTAATTTTAAAATTTATTTTAGCTCACACTACAACTATACCATAGTAGTGTGAGCTATGTTGATTTTTTTGAGAAAAAAAAAGTTTCTCTGAGAGTTTAAGTGAAAATATGTCGTGTGTGATCTCAAACGAAAGGTAATTGAGTCTGGACTTAAACAAAATACATTTTAGTTTAAAAAAAAGGGTGGGGGTAGATTTCAAAAATTAGAGTTTAAGTCAAAACATGGCTTGTGTGGTATTAAACGAAAGGTAATTGAGTATGGAGTTGAATAAAATATATTTCAGTTTTTAGTTATATTAGCTCACACGTACACTATAACTATAGTACTAGTGTGAGCTTAGGTATATATTGGCAGAGTATTTTTATAATCACCAAAAACACATAAAAAAAATATAGTACCTTATTAAGATTCTAAATCAATAATTAAATTTAAAACAACATTTTCTTTAAAAGGATATTCATTCAATAAAATTTTCTATATACAGAAAATTGTTCAAAAACATTTTCTTCGATTAGAAGTTTGTTCGAACAAACATTTTCTTCGATTAGAAGTTTGTTCGAACAAATTTCCATTAAAAGAAAATGTTTTTGAACGAAGTTTCGTTCAAGGAAAATGTAAAATTTTTACATAACTTTTTTTTCTATAAATAAAATCTATATGTTTGTGGCGGATTCATTTTAGAAAAAGAATTAATTAAAGAAGTTTTAATAAAAAATTCCTATCCTATAAATTTTGTTGAAAATTGTTTTCATAGAATAGAGTTTCCTAGAAGAAGAAATGCTAATATAATTGATTTAGATACTAAAAAATTATTGATTCCTTTTATACCAGGTATATCAGACAAAATTAGGAGAATAGCAAATAATTATAATATAAAAACAGTTTTTAAGACAGAAAATAAACTTAAATCTATTCTAACAAAAACAAAACCAATAAATGAAGAGCAGAATTCAAAAAATGTAATTTATAAAATACCTTGTGAATGTGGTAAAATTTATATAGGTGAAACTTCTAGGCCACTTGAAGTAAGAGTTAATGATCATAAATATAATTTGAGAAGGGGTGATTACGAGAAATCCAGAGTTTGTCAGCATTCTTTTGAGAGTAATCATAGAATTAAATGGGGAGAAACAATAATTTTACAAAAAGAATCTAATGACATTAAAAGAAAATTAAAAGAATCAGCATGTATTTATTTAAATGAAGATAACTGTCTTTCAAGTATTTCTATAGATATAAGTAAAGCTTGGCTTCCTATTCTCAGACAAGATTTGCAAAAAGGTTTTTTCAAAATTAATTAATACTGTAATGAAATTCTGATTACTGTTTTTTAAATAGATTTTGATATAATAGTAATATAATCCCACAATGATCATAATTTTGTAAAAATTTCTAAATGGTTATAAAAAAGAGACCTTATTGATTCTAATTTTAATGAGTCACCCTGTTCTGTTTATTTTTAAATTTGAAAACAACATTGACTGACATAATGTCTTGAAATAGTATCATGTTACCTTGTGTTTTGTTTAGATTGGTCAATTGTTTTTGATAAACTTCAGAATATTGACAATTTGTCAACGACATTATAATAAAAAATATATATGAACAAGAAACATTTAAGATTTTGAGACAAAATATAAATAAAAAGCTTGAAAACGATTGCAGATTGGCAATCGAAACGTAGCGTGTTCAAATTCAATTAAAAGATAAGTGGTTTAAGTTTTTTACTAGGCAACTATTTATTTTTATAGAAAGCCACTGACAAATTAGTGATTTTTATTTTTCTAGGAGAAACGCAGTGGTTTTTTATAATTTTTTAAAATAATTTTTCCTTACTAGTGGCGTAATACCCAGAAAAAGTTGTGTTTTTTTTCTATAGTAACCAAAAACTTAAAGTTTTTGATTTAAAATAAAGGACTGAAAATTCATTATTCAGTGACCCAGTAAAAGTGAAAAAAAAGTACCTACTGCATAAGGTTTCTAAATAATTTATTAACAAAAAAAAATTGAATTATATTATACAAGTAAATAATAATTTATTCTAGCACTGTCGATACAATGATTCTTCTCATCTCATCTCATCTTCATGGATAGTATAGGTATGCAAAGTTAAATTTAAAAAAATACAAAAAATGGATATATAGGTATACCTATGTCACAGGCTTGTAGTAATAAATAATGATTTTAGTTGTGGGGGTTGCTATAGTCTATAGTTAAAAAAGCTATAGTAAGTACCTATAAGCAGATAGTGTAACTATAACCCTGCTAAATTAAATTAACAAAATAAGCACCTATTAAAAATTGGTAAACTAACCATGTATAACAACTCAGGGTGGGGCAAAAAAGCAAAAAATTTTATAGCTCCCCTTTAATTCTTGTATTACTAAATGAGCTAAAGCCAGGATGGTGCAGGTGGCAAGGCAGGGTGGGGCAAGTGCCCCACCCTGACTACGCACATGATGTATAACCATCCAAAGAACACCAATATTATTTAAATGTTTTATTACCAAATTTGATTTAAGCCCCTCAAAAAAATTGATCCAGTTATATTCCTTATAAGGAATATAAACACTCAAGAGGGGGAGATTGGCTTTGCGTCATGATTACACGCAATGTTTTTTTAATGTGTTTTTTCTTGAAAATGCGTTACGAGGGGGAGTTAAAAATCCTGACTTTTTGCGTTGCATAATTTAAGGATGTTCCCCTATACATATCCATTATTTTGAATTTTTATGATAATTTTAACTTTGTATAATAACTATAGGTAGGTACGTTTCTTTTCATATTTCTTCAGGAGATTTTATGAGTGAAGCTTCAAGACTATGTAGAACTATTCATATCTTCTCGTCTTTTGTGAGGGGCATATTTAAAAGAAATGGAGCCCCTCTGGGATGGAAAACTTTGTATACTATATTTCTCTTCTTATATCATCAGGAGATTTTATAGGTGAGGGTTCGTGTAGAACCACAGAGGTTATCCAAGTAGAGCAATCCAAATCTTCTTGTGTTTTGTGAGAGGCGTATTTAAAAGAAATGGAGCCTCTCTCTGGGATAATAATCCGCCCCACAGAACACCATATCCGCACGTGTGAGAAATCAACTTATCATTTTTTTATAACTAGTAATAAAATTTTTTAAAAAATTCTGTTTGTTTATTGTGAAATTCCTTCATACTTGTCTGTCAAAGTAAGTGTCAAAAAAATCACGGCGAACTCGATTTTCTGAAATAAGTGAAAGAATTCTACCAAGCTGCACTGACAACACTGCGGCTCGCGATCACTGACTCGTATGAACACTGAGAAATAAATTCGACGTACAATTCGTGTCGGAAAACGGTTTTTGTTTCCTTCATAGAATGAAATTCGTAAGAAAATTAGCTCTAGAATGTTGTGTTCACTAATATCTAAGGTTGTTTTGCCGTTTTGGTTCAAAATAATGAGCAGAAACCTTCCACGATATTTGGCCAGTTCTAGTTGAACTCAATGCAGCCCAATTTTATATGGCTAAAAATTTTAGCTGGCTAAAAACGATCGGAGGTCTAATCAAGGCCAACAAAAATATACAGGCCACGACCCTGAAAAAATCAGCTGTTCTCTGGGGGCTGACTTTTACATTGGGTCTTATGGGAGGTCAGACGTTTTTTTTTAGGATATTTTCAAAATGGCACTACATATTTCCGCGAAATTTCAGTGAAATATTCTCAGACACCATCCCGATATTCTGCCAAACTTTTGTAAAGATGCAAGATGATTAAAAAGTTAAAATGTTCAAGATTTAGGATTTTTTATTTTGAATTCAAATTACCCGCCATATACCGCATGCCAACTGTTATATTTGACAGGTATTTGACTTTGTCATCTGTGTTTGTCACATTCGCTTCTGTTTTAAATTTAATTTTTGTGTGAGCTAATGAAGCGGCTCTGAAAAATTAAGGACTACTATAATTTTAAAAAAAATTGTTCTGCAAGAATATAGTAAAAACAATCTCAAAACCGGCTTTATATAAAAAAAAATAAATATTCATGAACCGTCATTCCAACTTCAATATTTTAAAGACAATCAGCTGTGCCATGATGTGACTATCAAAAAAAAATCAGCCCCGGATGTGACGTCCGTTTTGATAGCCCTGGTCTAATCTACAAAAATACTCCCAGGCAAAAATTTAGGATTTCCAAACAATCGTCCTTCTTACCAAATTTTGTACACATATACAGTACCCTTCCACGGTTTCAAGAACATACTTTGTTAGGTTTTTTGTTAGCTTTTCTGTGGCGCAGAGGCAATTTACTGATATACGAGATTCGTACAAACATAAGTTTCTTATTTATTAAATTTCTTCACAATTGGGACCACCCTGTATATCCTGAATATATTTTTTTAAAACTGTTAAAATTTTTAATAAAATGATGTATTACAGCATGACAATTTTTTTTGAAATTAAGGAAAAATATGAGCAAGTATTTAGTTTTTCTAAAAAATTTGCGATTTTATTAATAAATTATTTTTTGGTTTTTTAATTCTCAAAAGCAGAAAACAAAAAACAAATAGTACGGTTTACCAGAAAAAGTTTTTGGAATCTCTTTACTACTAAAAAATCATTTAAAAAAAATTAAATATGCTACAGGGGCAATACGATAAGTTTTTATGCGGACAAAAACAGAGCAAAATCGCATTTTCTTGAAGATATTGTATTGACTCGGTTTAATCAATTTTTTTTTAAATGAATTAAGCAAAAATTTATAGCAGGTTTACGGCGCTTTCACAAAAAATGTTTTAAAAAATTCTAGATACAAGGATAAGCCACACAAATAAACAGAAATCTTAAAAATGCCTATTTGGTGTCTTTTGATTTTATTTAAATTTTGTCAGTTTTTACCTCATAACATAGCCATTTCTACTGGGGATTTTATCTGGTAATATTTTTGTTGTTTCTTATAAATTTCTAAATAAAAAAATGTTAGACATGTCTATCTGGGCGATGGCGCTCTATATGAAATTATTTATTTTTGCAAGCCATGTTTTTTAAAAAAGAGGACTTTTTACTGCTTTCAACGTTTTAAAAATAACAATCAAGTTCCCGATCGGGTTACATTTATAAAATTTGGTACAATTAACAAAAGAAGTATTATGGTTGACAAGCAAACTTATTAAATATCGCCATTTTTTCTTGTAAGGGTGCTAAAATCGACTTTTTTTAAAATACTTAAAGAAATAGGAACAAAGTTAATTTTCTTGCATTTTTTGGTTATGATCGGGCTGAATCAAGCTTCAATATGTATTGAAGTCTCATCAATCCGCTTCAATGTAGATTCAATATACCTAACTCTATCAATAAGATGAGCAATTTTGACTGATGGTTGTGCTCGGAATCTGGAACAACACTGATGCAAATATTGATCAACGTTCATCAATATACCTCATAAACGTCAATATGAGCAGCGCCGGCTTATCCTGTAGGCACTCTAGGCACTTGCCTAGGGCCCGGAGCTTCAAGGGGCCCGCAGGGCCCTGGTCCAAAAACTTAATTTGACTTTAAGTTTATTGTGGTGCAAGAAATAAATAAAAAAATATTTTTTTTATTACTGGTTTTTTTCTGAAAAAACAACTCTTTTTAAATCTAGGTATTTAATAATTTTCTAAAAAGAGGGCCCCCCAATTTCTTACAATTTTTTAATTACCTTTGTAATTTTCAAAAAGTTTTTTGCTTTTGGTTTAACTTTTCGGGGATAAGACTTATTTAATATAGCAAAAAATTCAATTTTCTTTATCTAAATTTTTTTATAACCGAATTCTACAAAAAAATAAATCAAATCCGGGGTTAAAAAAGTCTTTGTCTCACTGGAGAAAATTTAGATGTCTTTCCTTAGAAAAAAATACATAGGAATATTAAGGTCTGTGTCGACCGACATTACCTATTTTTTTTCTGTGAGACTGTGTAATAATTTTTTCTGTGAACATTAAAAGATTTTTGGTCCTGACATGTGAAAGTTCAAAATTATTAAGTGAAAAAAAGTTTTGATAAAAAAATATAAAAAACACAAGTCTCGCTGTACCTTTTTTTGCGCGGCTTTGTAAAGGGGGAAGAGGCCCGTCTTACCCCTAGTGCCTAGGGCCTGGTAGGCCCTTAAACCGGCGCTGAATATGAGCATCAATATTGTTTCTATCACTACACAATATAAATTTCTATTAATAGACTAAACGGTCAATACCGAGGGGTGGCTCGATCGCCGATTTTTGTACACCAAAGGGAAATACCTACGGTATAATACCTACGGTATTTTCTGGTATTTCCCAGTATTCCCTCAATTTTCAATGGTATTTCCTAGCACTTCCCGGTATTTTCTAGTATATTTCCCAGTACTTCCCAAGTATTTCCTGGTATTTCCCGTAACCTGTACACCAAAAGGAAATACCGAGCCACCCCTCGGTCAATACAGCTGAAACTGACATTATTCCAAAACGTATCATTTTGCGGTACTTCGTTCCGCAGCGCGCCCGCTAATGCATTTATTTAATTAATTATGTTTTTAAGAGTTTTATGCCACTACTGCAAATAAATTCTCAAATAGCTGTTTTTTTTAATAATAAATCTAAATTTGGCTAAAAAAAACTTTTTCTTTTTTTAAATATTTTTATAGATGTGCAAATCCTCAAAGATAAAGGCTCGGATAAAGGTAATTGGAAGACTCAAGCGTTTCTGCTTTTGCAAGCTTGATTCAGCTCGAGCATAACAAAAAATGCAAGAAGATGAACTATGTTCTTATTTCGTTAAGTTTAGCGAGCGTTTGGCCTTATTGCATTAAGTATTTTAAAAAAAGTCGATTGTGGCACCTTTACAAGAAAAAATGGCGATATTTTGACATATGTGCAAAATTTCAGGAAATTATATAAGTTTGCTTGTCAACCATAATACTTCTTTTGATAATTTTACCAAATTTTATAAATGTAACCCGATCGGAAACTTGATTGTTATTTTTGTTACGTTGAAAACGGTAAAATGTACTCTTTTTTAAAAAACATGGCCTGCTAAAATAAATAATTGCATATAGAGCGCCATCGCGCAGATAGACAAATCTAACATTGTTTTATTTAGACATTTATAAGAAACAATAAAAATATTACCAGATAAAATCCCTAGTAGAAATGGCAATGTTATGAGGTAAAAACTAACAAAATTTAAATAAAATCAAAAGACACCAAATAGGCATTTTTAAGATTTCTGATTATTTGTGTGGCTTCTTAATTGATTCAAATAATTAAAACGGTTTTTAAATTGTTTTTATTAATCCAAGTCAATACAATATCTTCAAGAAAATGCGATTTTGCTCTGTTTTTGTCACCTTAAAAACTTATCGTATTTCCCCTGTAGCATATTTAATTTTTTTTTAATGATTTTTTAGTAGTAGAGAGATCCCAAAAACTTTCTCTGGTAATTCGTATTATTTCTTTTTTGTTTTCTGCTTTTAAGAATTAAAAACACAAAAAGGATTTTTTAATAAAATGGCAAATTTTTTAGAAAAACTAAATACTTGCTCATATTTTTCCATAAATTCAAAAAAAATTGTCATGCTGTAATGCACCAGTTTATTAGAAATTTTAACAGCTTTTAAAAATATATTCAGGATGTACAGGGTGGTCCCGGTTGTGAAGAAATTTAATAAATAAGAAACTTATGTTTGTACGAATCTCGGACATCAGTAAATGGCCTCTGCGCCACAGAAAAGTTAACAAAAAACTTAACGAAGTTGAAACCGCGGAAGGGTACTGTATATGTGTACCAAATTCGATAAAGAAGGACGATTGTTTGGAAATCCTAAATTTTTGCCTGGTCTATTAGCCGACAAACGAATAAAATCCTACGAATCCAATTCATTCGGAGAACGGTTTGCGGCGATCCCATCCCATACTAGTTTTTGACCCGAAATCGAAATGCAATATTTGGAAAACTTGAACGTGTACATGGTGTTCCAAGTTAAGGGTCACCCATTGCTAACTTTTTTAAATTTTAAATAGGCTACCTAGTAGGATTTTTGAAGCTCTTTAAGAAACTTAAATACAAAAAATAGAGTATCGCTTTTTGGAGTTTTCAAGTTTTTCAAAAAACAATAAAAAAAATTTTATGAACACCCATAATTAAAAATTTTTTCTGGTAGGTTTTTGGTTTAAAAAAAAATTGTCTTTAGATTTTTTTCCATAAGTTAAAAATAACGAAGGTATTTTAAATTAAAAATTACGTATTGGAATATCCTCGTTATTTCTAACTTTGAGAAAAAATCAAGAGATAATTTTTGTTTGGAATTGAAAGAAAAAAATTTGTTTTATGTTTTTTGAAAAAACTCAAAAACTTGATTTTTTTTTATTTAAGCATCCTAAAAAGCGTCAAAAATTCTAGTAGTTTGCCAATTTAAACATTTTTTTATTAATAACACAGTTACCAGTGTGGACACTTAACTTGGAACACCCTGTATATCATCGCCACATAGTGAATTGTTAAAAAATTTACCTTCAATAATTATGCACCCTCTATGTTTACTTAAACATTCATTAGAAATTGCTTAACTGTATAGAGATTAAAAGGGTTAGCTGTATAGATATTAGGGACTTATTGGAATAAAACCTGACTTTATTTTAAAGTGGGCTTTATTCTGACAGATATACAAAGAAAACTGACAGCTGACCTCTCAAAATTATACCAAAAATTATAAAATACCAAACACTAATAAATCCGGATCTTAAATACACATAGGGCGAATTTTAAAAGAAAGCAGCTGCATTTTATATGTCAGGTTTTATTCCAATAGGTACTTATTGGAATAAAACCTGACCTTATTTTAAAATTGACCTATTGTGATAGATTTACATATAAAAAGCAGCTGCTCTGCTTGAAATTCGGCCTTTGTGCATTTAAAAACTGGATTTATTAGTGTTGGTATTTATTAAATGAAAGTTAGCGTCTGTATTATTAAATTTAGTTTTGGTATGCCAATTTTGAGAGGTCAGCTGTTAGTTTTCTGTGCAAATGTGTCAGAATAAAGTCGAATCTAAAATAACGTCAGGTTTTATTCCAATAAGTCTCTAATAAGTCTCTATTTGAAATTTAGGCAGCCTTAACGGATATTCTTTAGAAGTTTTACTTTGTCTGAAAGATATTTTTAATTTTGACTAGCCGTTTGATTCCAATGAATATTTTTTATAATTTTCATTATTCTGATATCTATGTTTATTTTTGTTCATATAATAATAAAACATATTCTAGTTAGAACGCTTACGCCAAAAAAAATTTTTCTTGCGCCCATGTTATTTATACAAAATACCTTGACGTGATTGTTACCTATTTCATATAGTGTAGTATAACCTTTAGATTGCATATTATATGTCCGGACCTGACTATTTTAAAAGGTATATGCTCTTTCTAAATTGCAAGACGTTCTGCCTGAATGAGCGAACCAAAATTTAATATAAAAATACTATCGCTTTTAAGCACATAAAGAAGAACGAGTGCTCCAAATCGCACCCTTAAAACTAAAACGACATAACTCAAAAATTGCACTTTTGAGATAAATGCAAAAATAGCTTTGAATTTGTGTCATTGTTTAACAAAACATATCCTAAGTTATTATTAACAAAAAAAATCGTGTTTTTTTCGGTGAATAAGAAGTAAGATATTGTATTTAAAGGACATTCAGCCAATTACTACAAATATTTTAGAAAAAAATCAGCGTCAAAAAAAGTTATTTCCTTTTAGTTTTAAAATTTTAAAAGCAACAAAGAACTTTTAAGACATATGCCACTTTACTTTCAAATAAGATTTTGTTTTTAGATTTCTTTTACAGATTGGGTCGTTTTAGTAATAAAAACATTTTTTTTTGTCCATATTAATCCGAAATAATGCGGTATTATAATAAAATGGTATGTAAAAACCATAAATAAGTTAGAAACATTTTCAGAAAAGCCAGTTTATTTTGAAAAATGAGCATTAACTACACGGAAGAAAGTCCAAATCGCACCCTTAAAACTAAAACGACATACTCAAAAAATGCACTTTTGAGATAAATGTAAAAATATTTTTCTGTTCTGTAACTCTGCGAATTTTTAGATTTTTCAAAGTTAAAACCGATTTTTTTTATGTGTTTAAAAAAATTATATCAGAAAAATATTCCCATTAGGAACAATTTGTTGAGAACAATTAAAAAAAAATAAGCAACAAAAAAAATTGTGTCGTTTGAGTTTTAACCTTTTAAAAATATTAATTTCTGAGACTTACGCCAGTTTAGTTTAAAGTGATATTGAATTATATTCTCAGTATTGCGTATTGGGTCAGACTATTTTAAAAAATATATAACAATTGTCAGTAACATTTAGAAATATATAAAAAAAAACTATTAGAACTGGAATCTGAAATTGAGTTCGATTTACTGCTTGATAAACTTGAATTATTTGACGAGGTCGAACTTCAGATTAAAGATATTGCTCGTGCTGGAGATGACAAATTAAAAAACTTAAAAAAGGATTTTTTTGCTTCTTTTCCAAACTAAATGCTGGATCCGCTTCGGTATTACCAAAATCACTTTCGTTTAAGTGAATGGGAGAAATGTAGTTTGCTGCAAAGCTACGCCTTTTCCGATGCAAATCTTGGTTAAACATTGTTGATCTACTTTAACGGTTAGTTCAGCGCAGTCCTAAAAAACAATTAAACATCACAAGAAAGTACGTCTCGACATCAATAGAAACAGGAAAGACTAAGCTTAATTTAACACATAGGACAACTCAACCCAACACCAACCTTTCCTGTATCTATGTTTTTTTTGGTATAAATGTAAATGGTAATGTTCGTATACCTATTTACCGTAAATTTGTTAAGCGGATTTTCTTTATTTCCATCATGTTGATGTAAAAAGACAGATTCTTTCGTTGGCTTAATGCTTTCTTGAAGCACAGGCAAATAAAAATTTTGTTTATTATTGCTTATATTTTCTTTGTTGAAATCAGTAGTTTCCAGTGAGGACGGCAGTGAAGGCTCCTAGAAGTATCAAAAAATTAAATGGTTATTCTCAAATACACATGTCATTTATCACGCCTTGATTTTTAAGTGTGATACAAATCACAATAATTAATTAAAAGTCAAAGGATATACATCTACATAAAACATTTAAAAAACAGGTTATAAATTAATGAACAAAAAATTAAACACATGTACTGACTACAAGTAAAGTTTTCTTTTATGAGCGGTTTATAGAACACAAGCGAAGCGAGTACTTTGAAAATAGTAGTATAAAAAAACACATGTTTAAATGTTCTTCGCTATTTTATTTAGCACGTCAGTATTTAAATATTATGTTAGCTATATAATATATAAAAAGTGGGTCATTTTGAAGTGAGAGATAAAAGTAAGCTTTTTGTGGTGGTATGAAAAATTATTTTTACCGGTGGTGGCAGCTCTTTAAGTGCCTCACTATTGTTATCCACAATGTTAAATATAGCATTTAAAGTCGTTGTATGATTTTCGTTATCTTCAATAAAGTTTAGGAGCTACACTGGTAGCTATAATATCTTTATCCAAATTTTTCAACATATTTAGATTTTTTTTGCTCTGTTCTCTCCAATATTTGTTGCCTTAAAATAAAAAATATTTTTTTTTCATAATATACATACCAATTTTATAATTATTCATACTTTTTTCAATTTTTTCAGAATTAAATTGCATTAATTACAAAAAATACAAAGGCTGTTCCGGTTTACTCAACGGATTTTAGTACTAAATCGACGTAATAATGAAAATTTATTTAAATTTTTAAAAGTAAAGGGAATCACATCTAAACAACGTTAAACGTTTGTCAAAAAAAATTAATGTTTTAACAATAAAGTGACCCAACTTTTAATTTTCAGATAATTTTTAAAAATATTTAAATATTAAACCGACGCAACTCGAAATATTACGCTGTATTAGTTAGAATTTTTAGTACTAAACAGTCCTAACTTAAAATATGTCGGTCAAGTTATTGAGTTGCTGTATCATGTTTAGTGTTTTAACGACACAAAACTAATCAAGGTCACTATTTTACAAAAGTTTCCTCGATACTTACCTTGTAATTTCCTACAAAACAGACAGATTTGGACATGAAACAAAATAATGCACAATATTTCACTGTCACTACTGGCGCAAAACTGAAAGAGACCACTCTAGCATAAAACAAATGCCGCGCCTATTTTAAAACGAGAGTGGCGCAAACTACCTGTCTAAAGAATTCTGTATACATTTGAGATTTCATTGATCGATTAGTCGATAGGGGGCACTGCTTTAGGTCAGTTTAAGGCAAAAACTCCATTTCTCAATTTTTCGAGTTGCGCCGTTTTAGTTTTAAGGGTGCGAAATGAACTATCTTATTAAGAAGAGAGGAAAATATAAGATATTTTAATATTAGAATGGAGATACAATTAAACATACAAAACACTAAACTCAATTCTGTAACTTATAATAAAAGATTCGGTTTTCAAGTGTCAAAATCATAGAAATAATTTAATTTGTCGGATTTTGTAAAGTAATTCAATTCTATTTCAAAATGGATATAAACAATCAAGGTAGAATAAAGGGGAGCCGCTCCAAGCATTTGTATAATGCAACAGAAAGTGGGACACCTAGGCGTGGCTTAGAGTCGTACCAATATGTCTGCTTAGCAGGGCTGCACTCAATACATTTGTTTATATTTTTTTTTAATACAAGATGACAGCTTCTTCTCTTCAAGGGATATGGAGAAGGGTAATGCTTAAGTTTGTGAAAAATTGATGTTTATTGATTTAGGGATGAAAATTATGAATTTATGATAAGATTTATTTTTTTACTTTTAATAAAAAATTCACAAAGATCACAAACCTGTGGGTAATTGTATGGAGTACCAATTTGCTAAGACATAGTTCTGAAAGTACAATAGGTTAGAAGATATAAGGCATAATCTAAAAACACATTGTGCCCACTTGCGCGCCCTAGGGGCAAAATATATAAATTTTTTTGACAGTCCAAAATGTGCCTGCCAAGTTTCATTACTATAGCTTAAACCGTTTAAAAATGAAAAAAATATTTTGTCACTCTACCCTTGCTTTTTGACTAAGACAATTTTGGGGCTCTTAACTGGTCAGTTGGTAGAATTGTTAGTAATCAATTAAAACAGGTGTTGTAAAATATTCATCAAAACGCCCACAAATGCCAAATTTTGACGCTAGGGCCTGGACTAGGATGCGGTTATTAAAAAGCAGTGTGCAACACAGTGGAAATAATTTCTTCTTGATTGTGACATCAAACTGTCCTAGACCTGTAAAAGTGCTATTTTCGATAGTTGTTAAATAAACTCTTATTGTGCAGATAATATAAAATTTTCAACAGGAATCAATATGAGAGGGTTATTAAGGAAACTGAATGTATAAAGCACACTATATTTTGTAGGCTGCCAGCTTCCCCTGCTTACGAACTTCAAGCATGCTTCACGACGAGATACATCTTTAGGAAATCTGAAAAAGTCAAATAAATAACATTCATTTATCGATTCTTTTTTATAGAGATATCGAAATTCGGTATCTTAATACAAAAGTTTTATGTTTTTGTTTGAATTATAAAGTATATTAATCGCGATTTTTTACTAGCAAAAGTGGAATGTTTTTCCTCAGACGCCGCCGCGTTTTTGAGCGCTCAGACACGGGAGTAGGGGCCGATTCTGATCCGCCAGCCTTGTGTTTCTTGGTTGAGTACTTTTAGAGCAGTGGTTCCCAAATCAGGGGGCGCCGACCAATATTGTGGGGGGGGGGGGAAGGCTCGGGAGTCCTGATGTAATTTATTTGTTTTATATGTATGTATATTTTATTGTAGTCAAAATACAGTTTGTGTTTCTATATTTGTGGAAAGGACGGCGCAACCAATTCGTTAATTCAAAAAAGGGGGGCCAGCGCCAAAGAAAAAAGTTTGGCTGTAGAGTAGGGAGAATGTATAAGCTTTAGGTAAGATAGAGAATTATTTTTCAAAATTTTTGTTCCATAAAAAACACAAGTACGGTTCTGTTTATTTTTTATACTTACCTATGAAATGTTATTCCTTTTGATATCTTCTGATCTACACTGCTTCTGCTACGTAAAGCACAAATCACAATGTTCGTTTTCAAAAAAACCATCAAAAATGCTACTCAAATCTTTAAGAAAACACAATATAAATGAAAATAAAGCTCGATCGATCCGCTCGATCGCGATGACAGAAGTGTCTAACCAATATAGCCGAAGGAGGTACATGTAAGGTACGTCATGTCAGCTCCTCTTTATTCTACCTCGATGATATAAACATATCACCTAAAAATCACATGAATGTGTTTGACGTTCTGGATCCAATTTCTGATGACAGCAATGTTTTTTGTTGTGTGTACGAGTATACGCTAGGGTTAGGGCATACGAGCTTTCCGATCAAATACCTTAAAGCATAAATACGGGGCATACCCATGCATTGTCACACGCGATTTTTGAGGCCAGCACCCCCGTTAATTCTTAATGTTCCTTTTTCGGCTAGACTGGATATCGGTTACTGCGCTTGCGTCAGTTTTGGTGGTTTTGGAACATACTCCCCGACGTCACTACATTACTTGACAATTGTCAAAAATTTAAGGTTATGTCTTTTATTTTTTTTCTAAAAACTAGTTGATCAGGTGAAAATTTATTAAATTGCCGACTAAATTTGTAGTTTTTCTAAAATTAATTGTGCAGATTTATTGTGGACACCATGAAGAGTGTTCTGGTATACCATGTGTTCCCGTTCCGAGATTAATTTCGAGCGTTTGTGGTGTTGTTTATGGTGTTTTTGATGTAAGAAATTTTTAGCCTGCACCTAATTGCAAAAATTAATTATGGCCGGGAATATTTGGAATCAGAATTAGGTAAGAATCAGTTTTTTTCAAAGTCATAGCTAGATTGCCAACAGTTTCTAGACATTCTCTATAATTTGAAGATGCTTTTTTAAGGTTGATTTATGGCTATGCCAATATTTGTTCTAGTTCTCATTTTTTGTTTAATTCATCTCTGTAACTCTTTTACAGTAACAGGTATAAAACAGTAAAAGTCGGTTCAGCCTCGTAAATTACATTAGATTAAATTAAATTAACTTACCCTAAGCCAAATTAGACTAAATTAAGAGAAAATTTTTCTCGATTTTTACAGTTTTTTGGATTTTTTTCATTTGTATTTTCTGTAAACACCTTATTTTATGCCTTTAGGAACCTTCCTATGTAAAAAAAACAACACTTTCACAAAAGAACCTCTAATTTGGCTCAGGGTAAGCTAATGTAAATTAATTTAATTTAATCTAATGTAATTTATGAGGCTGAACTGACCTTAACAGTTGGTCATCTTACCTACGCAGCTTAACTACTTCAAGGCAGCCCAGTTGTGTATGTATCGCTGTGTGGCTAGAGAGTAACCTTAACCCCAGTTTTAAATTTGTGGAAAAGATATAAACAAAAACAGAAAGTCTATAAAAAAAACAATAATTGACAATGATAAATGCCAATTCTTTTTGTGGTTGAAAAGCTATAGTCCTTGCTATAATAGGCAGTTACACTTTTGTGACATTTCCAACCTCTTTATTTATCATATCCACTGACAGTAACAATTTAAAATAAATGGCATGTCTCTGAGTTTTATGTGTGCATTTTTTTATCAACCTACAGTCAGCATCTTTTTATTCAGACACAATGACAGTTTTACTCTTTAATTTTGTTCCAACATGACTTACTTTTTAATATATTTCGGATTAGGAAATATGTTTATTTCATGTCAAAGTAACAAAAGTGTAACTGCATATGGCAAGGACTATAAAGCCATCTGGGTTCACATTTAATTTACAAGTTCAGTGAAAGTGTGAAATATACTTTTACATTTTAAGGTACTTCTTTTGAGTATTGTTCATACTTGTCCTAGTCAAAATTTTTTGTTTAATTTTATTCTTAACTTATTTGTCTCTCTCTTTTTTTGTCAAAGTAACAGTAGAAGGCAAGGGGCCGATCAATAGCAAAAATTTTGTACAGGTCCTAACATAATTCATATTTTTGTTGTTCCTGTCCATTCGGATTGGCATGAACTGATGACCAAAAAAGAAAAATGCCAAGACCTAATTTTAACTGATCCTTAGTAGTCCTTAGGGCCTGTCCTTAAATTATGTAACACTCTAGGGGGGGGAGATGGTGACACTCAATGTTTTTTTAATGTGTTTTTTGTCTGGAAAATGTGTTACGAGGGAGGGGGGGATATTTGAGTTTAGACTAGAATATAGCAAAAAATTAAGTCTAGGACAAGTTTAAGAACTTAGTTTAAAATGTTCAAAAAACTGCTTAAAATATAATTCCAAAAACATACAAACAAACGAGTATCATGGAAAATGTTATATCAATTCATTTATAAAAGCCTTTATCTTGTTAAATAAACTTACATACCTATTTGTC
Organism: Aspidapion aeneum; assembly: GCA_963576565.1. Classification (NCBI taxonomy): domain Eukaryota; kingdom Metazoa; phylum Arthropoda; class Insecta; order Coleoptera; family Brentidae; genus Aspidapion; species Aspidapion aeneum. Next base: position 45,606,990 of record OY755045.1, read on the forward strand.
AAGTTTCTCTGACAATAATTTAATTTGAAAAGAAGGGAGGATTAAGTAAAACTACTCCACAGTAAAATTGCTTGTTTTTGTAGGGAGAAGAAATCAACCTAATGAGCCCATTCTGAAAAAAAATGCAGCTTGATAGGCAGAGATCTTAAGACATTATATCTACATTGGTGGAAACTAAAAATAAAACAAATAGACATTCAGGAAAATTATGCCTCTGTTTCAAGACACAACAGAATATCTAAAGAATTTCACAATGTAACAGAAACAGAGCTTACAGTAAGTATAAGTAGCCATAACATATTTTTTTCTGTGTATTGGGCTTTATCCGAGGGGTGGATTGGTGAGTGTAATTTGGTGTACACCCTACGCTAATTGCACTTTGCTGCCATTACTGCTTGGGTATTGCAATGTCTTTGGCAACCAATCCTCCCTTCAGTTTTATCAGCACAAATATTACTGTAGTAATTTTAAAATTTTTCCTCCAGATGTATTGGGGGTGGGGGTGATTTTCTTTCTTGGAATGGGGTAAATCAGGAAATGAAAAAAAACACAAGCTGTAATATAGTACAATTTTAGTTTGCAATCTATTACATACTCTTGGGGGATAACTACCCCCATTGCACCCCCTTATTGAGGCCCTTAGTTGGCACAATATTTTGTGTTTTCTAATTTTATGTTAAAAATTTTATTCACTACTTCATTATCAAAAACAGGAACTACTCTGGGTTCAGCAAAAAATCCAAAACATCACATTTTTCTGCAACATAAAAAGTAAGTTTAGTTTAGTCTGTTTAGTGTGAGTTTTGGGTTTGGTTTAATCACATTGTAATTTTTTTATTTGTGAAACACCTGGCATGCCACTCTGAAAGGTCTCCCTGTGGCACGCGGGTTGGCCACCCCTGGTTTAGATAGATGGTAGAAAAGGTCAAAAGAAGTATTTTTTCCTATTACATTTTCCATCAACTCTTTTTAAGGTATAAGTTGTTAAACTTAACATTTGTTTTTGATTTCTTGTAATAACTTCCCTAAAAATTATAACATAATCGAAATTTTGTAAAATTAGGCATCACAATAAAGGTCATAATTAAGTATTATAACTATTTAAAAAACAGAAATACTTAAAATTATTACAAAAATTAGGTTTTTTTTTTAATTTTAAAAAATGTGGTGTTAATATTACTATGCTCTATTTTTATTATATCAAATTTAACATTTTTAAAATTCACAGTTTTCCTCACCCTTAAAAATGGATAAATAAGTTGGAAACAGAAAGAAAGAAAAAACTTTTGACAATGTTATTTAAACTTTTTGTCTACTTTTGACCATACCTTAAAGGTTGGTGCATAATTTAAATTACATCAATATTGCCACGAAAGTCTTACCCCTTTTGGCTTGAAGTTTATAAGTGTGCTTACAGATATTTAATTTTGCGACATAAACGCAAACACAAATAATTTTTAATTTTTTCATTAAACTACTTTTACCCAAGAAGGGAAAACCAATTAAAAGTATCTAGTTAAAAAAACTATTCAGTTTATCATTAGCCAAGGCAGTACTCAGAGTCAGGGATTTGGTGGTTAAAATTTTGTAAAGTATGGTAATGTTTTTATTTTTAGATTCAAAGGTTCAGTAATGTTTGATGTTACAAAAAACAGCATATATGGAATGACCTTCGAACACTGAAAATTTCTAAGGGAAGGAAATACCATATACTGAAAAGGATTTTAGGTACATGAAATGGAGTGGCTAATGACACAAATAATGTATTACCCTGTTAGGCAAGGCTGGACGTGTATCTGACACAATCTGTCAGGTTAGGTTAGATGATAAATTAAAGGTTAGATCACTAATTAAAAACCCCCAAGTTGTTCTGTTGCAAATTCTGTACTTAAAATTTTAAAAAAAAACGATAAAAAGTCAAGCATTCATACGATTGTAGGTATATTTGATGCTTTCTTTTACTGCTATTGGAGGTAGTATTAGTACAATATAGTATGTCGGTTCCTTACCTTTTTTTTGTAAAATTAGGGATAGATGTAGAATTTAAAAGTTGACCAAATACAAAAACTGAGCAAATAATGACTAAATGTTTTTTTAGAATCACCTACGCCATCAGCAAAGACCACTGATCAAAAAATAAGGTATAAAAAGTTGACATAAAAATTACATATAATTTTAAAATATTTCTTTTGGTTTTTTTATAAACGTTTTACTGGTAGTTATCACACCCATGAATATATTTTTAATTGTAAATGATTAGCTTTTCTAATTGTTAGATATTACTGAACGCCACTAGAAAACCAATTTCAATAAGTATGAGTTTATGGAAAATCAATGGTATCTGTTAATGAAAATTATTTGCTTTACCTTTTCAAGAAGATTTATGAATTAAAAAAATTATAACCCAACTTTTTATAGCTCAGAAACTGATAGATATCATGTTATACAGTAATGTATATAGTATAAGTAGACAAAAAATAATGTTAAACTAATTCAATTTTTTCCAAGCTTGCCAAACACTAGAGGTGATACAGCTGAAAAAGTGGAGATTGTCATTCTAAGAAAAATATCCTACAAATTAAAGTTTATCAAAAAATTGTTGGTTTATTTAAAACTAATGTAGATATTTTTATGTTAAAAATTACAAATATACCAACCTAGGAGATATTAAGGTTCCCTTCAACGCTTATACAGGACGTTATTTAAGTATGGTCCGCCAAACTGAACTGCTTCTTTGAATGATTTTAGGAATAGTTTTTAAGATACAGGGTGTCAAAAAAAATTTAAGAAACACCTTGGAGTTTGGCTTCATATTTAAATATTATCCTGTATAATGGCCACAAAAACATCAATATAATTCAATTTATTGGCGGTACAGACATTCTCGATTAATTTCTGACGGTATGTTGCGAATTTTTTAATTATAAAAATGATAAATTAAAAGTGATATAATAAAGAATAGTCTTTAGCCTTATTGAGTCTTGTTCAGCATGAACATAACCAAGATGTAAATAGAATTAAATCTATAAATAAAAATATTTAATTCAAAAAGATTAACACCCCAGTGTCTGTTTTTTTGTAAGGGTATGAAAGGTCTTAAATTTTCATTATAGCCCAAAATAAGCCAAACTATCAAGTACCTAACAAAAATTGTGATAGAAAAACAAAATGTTGTAGGCCTGATAATCGTCATTATTTTCAAGCTATTGGATATATGCATAGAGAATTCATATATAGATAGTCTTTAATGGATAAGTCGCGGAATTTTGTTCGAAAATCTTGCTTTGAAAGCATTGCTTCCAAAAACACTAGTGTGAACCCATGGTTTTAAACTAAATACATCTCGAACTAATATATTTTAAACTAATGGTTTTCGAAGCAATAGTTTTTACGGAAACGTTTTCGAACCAAATTACGCGATTCATAGGCAATGTTTATATCATTTAAAATAATTAACAAACTTTGGATGAGTATAATTCTTTTTATTGATGTCTAATTTCCTAAAAACTTTATTCTACAACTATGCACTAGTAATTAATGAACAAGAAATTTCAAAACACTGTTTTTCGACGCAACACTGTCCTGTAAATAACAAATCTGTATTAATAAATACATCACATCTTTGTTTAATTAGTACTCTAAAGTATTATGTTAGGGTAGTATATCTACAAATATAATATGCATGCAAAATATTTAACATTTTGTCTGGCTGTTGTCTATCATGAAAAAAAATTGAATTATTTAAAAAAATTATCTTTTACATCAAATCACTAAAATATTTGATTTCAAGAACAAAAAAATGTACACACGTAAATATATTTACTAGATACAAGTTTCTGTTTCAGTTTTATAAGGATAGACATATTAGCGAGTCAAAATGCAGTGTTAGATGCCGGCAAAAATTTTAACTACACAATAAATGTTAGAGCTTTATTACGACTACCAAATGCTACACTATAGAGTCATTATTATTATTACATACATTATGTTTGTAAAGTTCCAGGACCCACTTGACGTTGTCTCTCTTTATCTCGAAAATAATGAACTTTTATCTTTAAAAAATTTTTTTTTTTATATAATACGCTGTTAACACGCATACATTTTTGGAACTAGCAGATCATCTTTTATCACAAAAAAAGATTCCATTTAAAAACAAGTGTTGACCTCAAAATAACCTCTAAATTATTTTACAAGGTGATAGTTTTCTAAAATCGTCACCCTCAAGGTATCTAGGGGTCCCAAAACTTATTGCACACGATGCTAATAGTTAAACAAGAAACGTTACAGATTTTGTCATGTTAGATGGTGACAAAAATCTTAACCGCCAAAACCACCAAATGCTACTACTTATTATGCTATACAGATTATTTCTGTAAATATAAAGAGGTAATTCCTTAGAGGAAGAAAAAATATATTTTTTCTTACTCTAAGTGTGATTCTGTGGCTTATTTTAGGACTAACATTTTCTAGAAACATAGAACCGCAAACGATTCGTTGACACTATATTGTGTTAATTATTTATTTTTTCATTTTGTAGGTCTTTTAGTTTAGAGATATTTAGTTGAAAATTGAAACCTAAATTAAGCTATAGGGCGCTAGTAAAATCTTTAGGGAGATATTTTTCAGAGGTCTTCCCTCCTTTCCTTCCCCCTAAACATTTTTGCGGCTTCCGACCTCTAGATTCGAAAATACAAAATTAATTTCTTGTTTTATACGCAGTTTAAACTTTTGGTTTGCGTTTCTTTAATATGCTGCTAGTTTTTGTATACACAATACCTTTTAGTAATACATTTACTACTACCACAACTACCTATTACTACTACTAAAAACGATCATGCTATTATAGTTTTTTGTAACTATATAGTTTTAATACTTTGCGAACTTATGGGAAGTTGCCACAAAAATAGAGAAGCGTTAGTTAAAATAAAATATTAAGGGGATTTTCAAGGATAGTCAAAATACTAAAAGAAAAAGGTTTGAAGGCAACTCGACAAATTGGTCACTTTTAGTTAGTGGAGGACAAGAGCATTAATAAGACAATCGAATTTTTCTCAGGTTTCGAGTATATTTTTAGTTTTAACCAAAAGTTGAAATTTTATATTGTGTTATTATCGTTTTTTTATATCATTTTTTTGCTGGTGTTTAGTACCATACTCGTATGCTTTAACTATCAAAAAATTTGACATAAATATTTTTTTTATACATAAAAAACTAACCATTAATTATAATTTCTTCTTGCTAGTACCTCCTACCTGAAGAAAAGTCAAATTAGACTTGAAACTTAAGCAAAATTCAACTGCTTTTTGTCTTGACTCCAACTACCTACTTCTGCACCTGTAAAAAAATCTACCTCTGCACCTGTAAAAATTTGCACCTGTGAAAAATCTTAAGGACAATAATAAGCCTTTGTTATAAATGATTTCGACTAAAAAGTTTTCAAAAATTGTGATATCAATCTAGAATCTGTGAATTTGACGACTCGACGATTTTACATTACTTTAATAAAATTATAGTACACAACAAAATAGAAAACTTTTTTAAAATCTAGTTTGTAGTAAGAATTGTAATGTACGTCCATTACTACCGAATAGCTATTAATGAACTGGACAAGAAAAGCTAAGATTCATTACAAAAACTACCATCATAGATATGATGTATCACTACTGCTGTCATTTTGTACTTGAAAACACATTTTTATTGTTATTTAAACAAAATCAAGTTTATCAGTTACATGGATTATTATATTGTAGAGATTCAGAAATTAAAATAAATGAATCAATGACGGATCTGATACCTTCTTAGCACACTTTAAGTGAACCCATGATAATGTATTAGACTTAAAAACAGTTTTTTGTAAATATCTTAGAAACAAAGCTTTTACGAAGTTTGTGGTTATAACACAAATTATTGAGAAAAATATAGTCTACTATATTCCGAAAACAGTGCATTAATACGATGCTCCGTTAAAAAGTTTGCATTTTTTAAAAGTTTTTAACTGTCAAAAAACTGTCATTAGCATTAATGGATTTTGATCAAAATCTAATCAGCTCGTAAGAGTGTCCAACACTATTTTACCTGAAAATTTTATGAAAATCGGTTTAGCGGTTTAGGAGCTATCGTGTCACGGACAGAAATAAGATACACACACACACAGACAGACATCACGACGATATTGCTAGGATAGGTCAAAATACATCCATATAACACATTTTTGGCGTTATCTCACAAAAAAAAATTCCATCAAAAATAATACCTTTTCTAGCCAGTGCTACGCGGGTATAAGAAGGTAAAAATAAAAAAGTTTATTACTTTTAAGAGTACTCAGCCAATTTCCACCCACTGCTTTGAGCGCTACACGCGCACAGACAGATACACATACAGACGTAAACAGGTACACTCGTGCTCATAAAAACTTAATAAGTTACTTATATTTTGTTGTTAGCTATGTTTATAGTGTTATTACCAAATGACATTTAAATAAATGGATCCATGACGGATCTAATACCTTCCTAGCTAGACTATTAGCACACTTTAAGTGAAGCCATGATGTTTTATATCAGCCTTGAAAACAGTTTTTTGTAAATAACTCAGAAACTAAAGCTCCTATGAAGTTTTTGGTTATTACACAAATTATTAAGCAAAATGAAGCCTACTATATCCCGAAAACCGCATATTGATACGACGCTCCATTAAAAAGTTAATTGTCAAAAAACTGTTATTAGCATTAATGGATTTTGACCAAAAACTAATCAGCTCTTTAGAGTGGCGAACACTATTTTACCTGAAAATTATATGAAAATCGGTTCAGCGGTTTGGGAGCTAGCGTCACGGACAGAAATAAGATACACACACATACACACACACAGACAGACATCACGACGATATTGCTAAGATAGGTCAAAATACACCCAAATAACACATTTTCGGCGTTATCTCAAAAAAAAAATTTCCGTCGAAAATAATATCTTCTCTATCCATTGCTTCGTGGGCTAGGAAGGTAAAAATTAACTCGGACTTACACTAAAAATCATCAACTCAATTTTTTTATCAGCACGAGTATACATATCACACTTACAGACACACACGCCCCCACACAGCAACCTTGCAATAGGTGAGATGGTCAACAGAGGACTGGTTTCACTCGAGAGATAAAAATTCACTGAAATGGAAAATACGAGTGAAGTTGGCTCAACTAACAAAACTATTTCAAAAATACATAGTGAGTTATTTTTCTTACAATGGATCATGTAAGATATACAAGAAAAATTGGCAGTCTTTTCCACTGTTTGTTTTATCATTTCAGTTTAACAGTTAGTACATATTCGGTCCATTCTCATCCATTGAAAATAAGAGATTAGGTGCTATGTCTAATGTATCAAACATAAATGATGATGATAAAACCATATAACCAGGAACAATGCTTTAAAAAAATAGTTTTGTTAGTTGGACTAACTTTACGAAGTCACGGTATATATAAGAGGCATATTAGTGGAATATGGACTAGATAAAAACCTAAAAAGAAATAATTGAAAATTTAAATCAAGCAATTTTATTTACATCATTACAACCGACATGTTTTGACAGCACTAGGTATCATTATTAGGACTGTTGTACGCATGGTTGGGTTACATCTCAGTTGGCACACATTAAACATTCTTTCATCTTAAGTGACGAAAGAGAGAAAAAAATAAGTGTCATGATATAAAATATAAATATTTATTCATGAGACTTGAATTTGAGGCTACACTTTACAATGTGCCAGCTGAGATAGTGTAACTTTATCAAGTGCAAAACTCTAATCATGAAAGCTAATGTTAACGAAACAAGGCGGTTGTAATGTTTTAAATAAAATTAGTAAAAATATTTTACCTTGTTTGATTTAACAGTCAACTTTATCAAACACTATTTTTTCAAATAAAACTTAATATGAGGCGAAAATTTATAAAGCTGGTGAAGGAAAAAGTCACTGACGCGAAGAAACAAAACTGTGTTTCTAAAGAAAAGCATTTGTTAACAAAAGGCTTATAGAAAACTTGCATTATGTTTGAATATATTAGGTTCGCTACAGGCAAATATTAGTTTTTAATAAGTTTTTCATTAATAATGCTTTTTTTTTAAATTATAGTTTTTTTAGTTGGGCTACCTTAACTCAGAGACTGCCGGCATTATAGGGAAATTAGTGGAATTTGTGCTAAATGAAAGACATGAAAAAATAATTAAGCTTTTTGACTTAGTATTCGTTCGATCGCAGTTCGGTACGGTTGTATTGCATCGTACCTGCATAATAGTGCTAACGAGGTCAAAGCCGGTTTTGTTTATAATAAACCGCGCGCGCGCGAAAAATCTGTTTTAAATATCTATAAACAATGTTTATTATAAAAAAGTGTACCATCACCTGTGAAGCTTGATTTAAAAATTAGCGAAAAGCCCAAACAAAATCAATAAAAAATGAATAATGCCGAATTATTTCAGGATAGCCATGCTAGAACACAAAATGAAGAAGTTTTATATAGCAAATGGAAAAAATTCACTTAGTGGACAAGTGGATTATCTCCGAAGTCAACTGGAAAGTATGCAAAAACAATTTGCACATTTAGAGACAAAAGTCACTAAAAAAAGAAGTCTGACATGGACTACATTACTGATGAGGACGATCTGGCAAGAGAAACTGAGTCGATGAGACAAAAAGGAAAAGGTTGGAAAAAACGTCGAATGGATACTTTACTCTCACCACCACAAAAAAGCTCGGGCACTGGAGGCCCTCCAATAAAACACAAAATGAAAAACCCCCTACTAAGGTTAAAAAATCTCCATTATCTCCACCGATTATGATATTTAATGATATTTATGAAAAGTTAGATATCATACAAGGAGTTAAAATAAAAGTTTTAAATAACGAAAATATTAAAATAAATGTACAAGAAGCATACAGCTATCGGCTGGTTACTAAAATGCTTAATGAAATAAGGCATCAATGGCACTCATACGAAAACAAACAAATAAGGCCAATTAGAGTAATAGCGAAAAGGCTACACTTCTCATGTGACCCACAAAAAATTGTAGCTGATCTACAAAAAAAAGGTTTTAAGGCACTGGAAGCCAGCAACAACCTGAAATGGAGAACAAGACAACCTCTTAACATGTTTATGCTCAAATTTAGCCACGATGAAGATATCAACAAAATTTTTGAAATTTCCAGTATCCTTGATATTGAAGTGGAAATAAAAGCACTAAAAACCTCAAAATTAGTACATCAATGCAAAAGATGTCAATCTTATGGACACACGCAAAAATATTGCGCTAAAGAACCACGTTGCGTAAAATGCACGGGGAAACATCTTACTGTAGAATGCCCCAAACCAAAAGAATCTGAGCCAAAATGCATCCACTGTGGAGGCAAGCATCCTGCTAACTACAGAGGATGCCTTGTTGCTAAAGAAATACAAAAATTAAAAAATAAACCTAAAAAACCGAATCTCATACCAAACGTGAGTACAAATAGACAAAACCAACAGACAAGAAACACAGTCACACAAAACTCTGTGACAAGGACATACAGCCAAGTAGCAGCAACAGCTACTATACCTGATATTAATATCAGTAGTCAAAATACTATGGAACAAACACTACAATTAATTTTGGAGAAATTGAACAAGCTTGATGAGCGATTAACTAAACTAGAAAGTAGCAATAACGGAGCTACCAATATGCCTCAAAATGGTCAGTAATCATAGAATTCTAGCTTGGAATGCCAATGGTCTCTTGCAACATCAGCAAGACTTGCAAGTTATTCTAGACATAGAAAAAATTGACGTCTGTCTTGTGTCAGAAACGCATTTCACTAACCAGTCTCACATATGAACCACCGTAGCAATACTGCACATAAGGGGAAGTGCTGTAATAATTAAAGAAAATATATCACACTATGAGGAGATCGGATATAAAACCATAGAGATTCAAGCTACATTAGTAAGTGTAAAAACCAAAACATATACACTAGTCATAAGTGCTGTCTATATACCACCAAGGCACTTACTAAAGAAAAATCAATATCTTAATTTTCTCAGAAAATTAGAAAACCGTTTTATAATTGGAGGTGGCTTTAATGCAAAAAATACCTACTGGGGATCTAGACTGACGAATTCTAAAGGAAAAGAACTTTTGCAAGCTATTAGTGAATATCAATGTGAGCCGATATCAACTGGTAAGCCCACATACTATCCAACAGATCCAGGAAAAATTCCAGATCTAATTGATTTTTTTATAGTAAAAAATATATCTTTAAGTTGTGTAGATATAGAAGAAAGTTTTGATTTACACTCAGATCATTCACCTATTATTCTAACTCTTAGTAAAAACATAATAAAGAAATAAGCAAATATCTCACTAGTTAATAAACTGACTGACTGGATTAGTTTTAAACAAAGGCTGTCAGAAAAAATACACCTCAAATCAGTACCATTGCAAACGCCAGGACAAATCGATAAAGAAGTTGAATATTTTGTTACAAATATTCAACAAGCAGCTTGGGAAAACAGTCCAAAACCAAAGAGAATTTTTAAGGGAAAAAACTATCCAAAGGAAATTAGAGGCCTTATATTGGAAAAAAGGAAACTAAGAAGAAAGTGGTAGCAAAGCCGTGATCCTCGGGACAAAACAAATCTCAACAACATGACGCAGCGCATTAGGCGATAAATTCTAGTAATAAAAAATGAATCTATTAACCATTTTGAACCAATGAACTTACAGATGATAAAAATACCGACTTTTCCCTTTGGAAAGCAACCAAAGATTTTAAAAGACCAATTATCCAAATTCCACCCATACGAAAATCTAACAACCAGTGGGCAAGGAGTAACGAAGAAAAAGCAGATATTTTTGCAAGTCATTTAGAAAAAACATTTCAGCCCCACGAAGCACCAGATGAAAACTTTCATTTAAATGAACCCCATCAAATCGAAGACCATATTAAGCTTACATCACCAAAAGAAATATTAACAGAAATCAAAAATATTAATTCGAAAAAAGCCCCAGGGTATGATCTTATTAACGGGGTAGTCATAAAACAACTCCCCAGAAAAGCTATCGTAAAACTATGCACCTTAATTAATGCGTCCTTTAGGCTCAGGTATGTACCTAAACTGTGGAAAGTTGCAGAAGGTATCATGATTCCAAAACCGGGAAAACCACTCCATGACGTGTCATATCTTACAGGCCAATATCTTTGCTGCCAATTATATCAAAGCTCTATGAAAAATTATTGCTTAAAATAATAAAACCCATCATAGAAGGACAAGGAATTATTCCATCTCATCAATTTGGTTTTCGAGACAAGCATTCCACGATAGATCAAGTACACAGAATTACTAATATAATGAAAAAAGCACTAGAAGAGGGAAAAGTTTGTTCTGCAGTTATTCTAGATGTAGCACAAGCATTTGACAAAGTGTGGCATGAAGGCCTTAATTTTAAACTAAAACGGTTTCTGCCAAAACAATATTCGGATATTTTGGAATCATCAAATTTAAGAGAAATTCAAGCAGGCGTGCCCCAGGGTAGCGTATTAGGTCCTTATCTATACTTATTATTCACTTGCGATATCCCAAAGCCAGAAAATTGTCACTTAGCAACATTTGCCGATGATACTGGTTTATTGACGGTAGAAAAATCTATTGAAAAATGCATAGAAAAACTTTTTCACAGTTGGACCACAAAGTGGCGAATAAAATTAAATAAAACCAAATCAATTCATGTTGATTTTACAAACAAAAATATAAATCACATAAAAATAACAATTAACAACATTCCCGTACCATATTCAAATCAGGCAAAATATCTCGGTATAACACTTGATGCCAAATTGCGCTGGAAAGCAAATGTTAAGAAAAAAAAAGAGGAACTTGAGATAAGGTATAGAAAAATGAACTGGCTAATTGGAAGGAAGTCCAATTTAACAATTCATAATAAGTTACTGCTTTATAGACAAATTCTGAAACCAGTATGGACATATGGTATTCAACTATGGGGTTGTGCTAAAGAGAGTAACATTCTAGTTTTACAGAGATTTGAAAATAAAGTATTAAGAAACATTGTGAATGCACCTTGGGACGTTCCAAATAGTGACCTTCATCGAGATCTAAAAATCGAAACTGTAGCAAAGACTATAAAAAAGTACGCAAAAAGCCATGAAGATAGACTCCATCGGCATGTGAATGTGGAAGCAATTCAGTTTCTAGACAATACTATGCTAGTTCGAAGACTAAAAAGAGTAAAGCCGTTTGAGCTAGTAAACTAAGTGAATTACATAAATCAAAATAATGCTATAAACACAACACAATTGTGAGTTACAGACTAAACAAAGCGGGGAGAACTGTTGAGTGAACCCTAAGTTTAAATCTGACTTTTCTAGTAAATTAAAGTTAAGACAAAATTGCTAATTAGTCTTACTGACTAGATTGTAATACAATAAACACAGTGTGTTTGACAAATAAAAAAAAAGCTTTTTGACTTGAAAGTGAAAATGGAAAAACGACTTGTACAAACCAAGATTTTTCTCGCATATCTACCCATTAAGTCTGAAGAACTACTGAATAAAAATGGGTATTGTAAAATGTTGGAAAAAAGAATACTATGCCCACTTTAAACCAAAACTGCTTTTTACGAGGTTGTTAGATACCCGTCGAACGTTTGAAAACAGATAATGCACTAATTAATTTTAAAAAGGCGTAACAACAAGAGTGTTAAAAGCGTGAAAAATCTAGAGAAAACTAGTAAAAATAAAAGAAAGATGTCTAAAATAGTAAGACGTCAGGAAAGGAGCACGTAAGAGTTGGCAAATAAGTTAGTAAGGCGACACAGAAAAATATAATACAGCAAGACAATTGGAAAGTTTATGACAATCAAAATTGTGTAGGCAGAGAGAAAATTACAACCGAAAACCAAAACCACGACACAATAAAAACCTTAATAATTAGAAAAGGCATACAGACTGCCACGCATTATGGATACAGTTAGACGACTGAAGGAGAATAATGGCAAGATATGCGAAGTGAAGCATGCGACAGAAAATGTAGGAATATCTTTAAATTCTAATGTATTGAAAATATGAAGCAAAAAGTGGATAAAATAAATAGACGATACGAAATAATAGAGAAGCGACGAAAGGACATTAGTGTTTTGAAAATTTTGCCAAATCTCTATGTTTTTGTTTTTCATTTTTATTTAAATTTTGGGTAATTGCAAAATGGTGAAATCTGATTTTAATATAATATTCAATTACCAGTTTCACTAATTGAATTCTGTGATTGTCCAAAAAATTTTGACTCAGAATGTGAACATCCATTTCTTCTGTATCAAATGGAACACCTACCGTTCTTAAAATTTTGAAAATAAAAGCTTGTTTCATTTTATTATTGAATTTTAGCAAGTCATTTTGTATCCCCCGTATGGTTCTTTCTGCCACAAGGCAAATTTTTGTCATCTCTTTGGAAGGATGAAGAAATGGACCTCTATCTTTTAAAACTGTTAATTTTGACACATGTACAGAGTTACACTTAACATCAATTAAGGCTTTTAAACACACGTCGCAAGTTACTAATTTGCGGTATTTGAGTCTTGCTGCTATGTACCCGCCGATGTATCTAGCAACATCTTCCACAAAATCTGATAATTCCAGGTCAACCGAAAAATCAGTCAAATTTTCAATTCCAATGGAATCGATTGTTTCTGGCTGTCGACAGATAATGTAGGGATATTCCTCCAAAGAATCGTTGGAAACTAGTTTTCTACTCTTTGAAGATGACGAGACGGTCAGGATTTCCAATCCGTCGCTTTCGCAATTTCCATGTGCTAATTCGTTAATTTGATTCTTCACCAAAAGTCTTTTATAAGCGCTTTTGAATTGGACCGCATTTGGAAATTTATTCCAACCTCCCCTCATCCTCAAAGCGCTGAAAAAAGTTTCAAGAGGGTCCTGGGAAATTTTAAATGATAAAACATACTCCAGACCCCTCTGGTTATAATATTCATAAAGTTCAAAAATATTAGTGAGCGATATTATAAAACCTTTGGGGCCCGTTTTCCTCGCTGATTTTAAAAGAGGAATGCCAAAAGTATCTTTTAATCCCTTTATGTAATCCTTAATGTTTTCGGCTTTTTCCTTAAGGTCAAATTTTGATTCTGAGTTAATGGGTTGTGAATAAATTAATTTCGAAAATTTTGATTTACAATTAAGGATGTCAAAAGCGTTGTTTATCTGTCGGCAGTATTCAGCAGTTGCCCCGGCATCATCAAACTGTGGGTAACTATTTTCTCTTAAATATTTTAGAGCATCACAAGTGCTCTGGGAGAGCACTTGTGCTGCCAAGTGCACAGACATCTTATTATTTTCGCACGATATATGCCGAGATGTTAATTTATTGGCGGCTCGTAGGCCCTCATGCTGCTGAAGATCCACTAATCTCCCTATAAACTCCCACGTGATTTTGCCACCGTCCGAGTCCAAAAGAGGCGATGTGTCTTTGAGCGTGTTGCGCATTAATTTTAGCATGTGACACGGATCTAAAAACACAAATATATTTTCCTTTGTCACCGGATGAGGAAAATATGGTTTAAAGTTTTTCGAACACGGATCGGTAACAGCCCCAAGACAATGTACCATGCTAAAATTTGAAGTTGCCCCATCGAACGTAACTGAGGTAGCTATGGCGCCATTTTCGTAAAGCAATATTAAGCACTGTTTTAGTAAACTGGCTCGTTCTTCGCCAGATAAACTTTTGACTAAAAAATAGCCTAAGGGAACCTTAAAATGACTATTTATTCCTACAGCCATTATAACAAGGGCATATGCAGCCTTTTGCCCATTTTCGTCTCGGCTTTTCATCTCAGTCCCTAAATCCACTTGCCCGACAAACTCGCTTCCATCCCAATGAATATCCTCTGTTAATTTCATCTCATCCATTACAATGTTGCACAAAAACGGCTTATTTTTGTCCTTAAAAATTTTTTTTATTGCAGCAAAGGACTGCAACGTAAAACCCACATTCCCGTTGATGGCATAGTACCATTTTCTAATGGTACGGGAATGAGGTAGCAAGTTGCCGAAAAATTTTCGCAGGTGCTGGTAGGCTTTTTCAGAGTAAAATTGTATAGTCAGAGCAAAGGATCGTAGCTCTTCATTATATTTTTTGTCGCCCTTTCTTTGTTCTTTGTTAAGTTTTCTTTTAACAATTTCTTGAAGAACAGGTGGTGCTCCATCCTAAGAAAATAAACTCGTTTAATATGATTAATAAAATATTTAGATAATGCAGGTTTATCTGAAAAAGAAAACAGAAATATTATATTTATTTACTAGTAGTAGTACGAAGGCGAAGGCATAGCCGCGAGCATTTTTGTCTACATATAACTCCTTCTTCTGTCCTTCAGTATGATCCAATTCCTCCTACAATTTTGACTTCTCGAGTTCAATTACTCCTCATCTTCCTCCTTGATGTCTTTCAGATTATGCCGGGAAGTAAAACGCGGTTTTATCTTTCGCTTCACAATTGACGCATGTCCTCCATGTTTTATTATGAGAGTAGTTGTATCCGTAGAGTACACAGCGTCTTCTTTGCATGTCCAGCAGCCAATTACTCCGCGCAATCGATCTTACTTTATTACCATCACGTTTAAATTGAGTTGTAGGAACACTAGGCATTAATCCAACAAGATCGAAGTCTCAGAATAAAAAAATTACTTTTTTTAGTAATAAATCGATTTTAGGTGAATCTACTCCGACACTTCCCTCGCTCATAACTTAAACATTTCTAGGCTTATTTAGAACATTTTTGAACTTTTCCTAAATATTACCAGATTTTCCCGAATATTTCCCCAGTTTTTCCGAACATTTCCCTTGTTTTCCGAATATTTTATATATATTTTTTGAACATTTTCCGAGTTTTACCGAACAATTCTCGATTTTTTCGAATATTTTCCGAGTTTTTCAAACATTTTCCGAGTTTCCCGAACATTTCTCCCGTGTTTCCGAACATTTCCCTAGTTTTCCGAGATTTCCAAACATTTGCGGAGTTTTTACGAACATCTCCCTAGTTTTGCCGAGTTTACCGAACATTTTCCGAGTTTTTCTGAACATTTTCCGAATTTTTCTGAAGATTTTTCGAGTTTTCCGAGCATTTTCTGTGTTTTTACGAATATTTTTCGAGTTTTCCGAACATTTTCCGATTTAGACTTGACATATGCTTAGACTTGGAGTTTTCCTGGACATTTTCAGAGTTTTCCATAATGTTTCATGAAGACAAAAAGACAGATTTTATATATCAAAGAATTTAAAACTAATATAGGGCCTGGTTAAATAATTTAGGAGATATTGTGTCACCCTGTGTAACACCTCTTCTTATACGGATTGGCTTGGTTCCTTCGTGGATTTTGATTGATGTTGTTCCTTCGCTCTATATATTGGTTATTAAGTCTGTATATCTGTGATCTATTCGGCTATTAATTAAAGATGCCTTTACAGCCCAGTGCTCAATGCTATCGAAAGCTTTTTCGAAGTCTATAAACGCAATATATAGTGGAATGTTATATTCGTTGGCTCGTTCTATTAGGATTTTCATAGTTAATAACTGATCAACTAGACTGAAACCCTTTTTAAAGCCTGCTTGTGCCTTTTATTGATATCGGTCAAATTTTGTTGTTACTCTATCTGTTAATATTTTCGTGAAAAGCTTATAAATTACATTGAGGGGTGTTATAGGTCGATAGTTTTTTAGGTCTTCTCTATCGCCTTTCTTGTGTAGAATAATGGTTATGGATTATTTCCAGTTGTTTGGGATTATTTTTTCTTTTAATATTTTATTTAGGAGAATATAGAGGGTATCAACTACAGCTTTACCACTGTACTTGAGCATTTCTGCCGTTACTCCGTCTTTTCCAGGTGATTTGTTATTTTTAATTTTCTTTAAAGCTCTCTGTATTTCCGCTTTGCTTATTTCAGGTTGTAGCTCCGAGTTTATGTTCTTTATGTTTGTTTGGAGTTTCTTCATGGTCTCTCGTGATGGTTTCCTTTTTGTTTGGTATAATTCTTTAATGTTAGATTCTATACCGTTAATATTTTTTATTTTAATAATTTCGTATCTACCTAGAGTCGGCCTTAGACATTTCATATTTCTGTTATTTTCGATAACTCTCTCAACTTTAATTTCTTGGCACTTTCTTTTATCATTTTTCTTACAGTTTTATTTATTTCTGTGTATTCTATAGATGTTCTTTTTCCTTCTCTCTCGAGGGTCCGTCTTTTTTCCATTAGTGTCTTTATTAATTCTGATATACAATTTTCCCTCTTTTTATCTTCTTGTGCGATGTCTTTTCCTACTTTGGTCATAGCTCTTGTTAGCGTAACATTTATTTCATCTATTTTTTTATTTTCGCATCCTAAGTTTTGGGTTAGCTGTTCCTTTAGCCTTTCTTTGTATATAGCTTTATTTTGTGTAAGTTTATTCATGTCAAGTTGTTCATTGTTATTATTAATTTTTCTTTTCATTTCGAAATTGCTATCAATGCAGATTTTTGTTCTGACCATCCTGTGATCACTGCCTGTTGTAAAGCTGTTTAGGACTGTTACATCTCTCGATATTTTTATCAGTAGTCAGTATGTAATCAATTTCGTTTTTCGTTATTCCATTAGGGCTGAGCCATGTCCACTTTGGTTGCGGTTTCTTTCTATAGAACGAGTTCATTGCATAAAGCTGTTTTTCCTCTAGATAATTCATTAATAATATTATAATTAAGGTTGTGCCCCTGTCTGTCATTCCTTTCTCCTTATCCAAAATCTCCTATTTTAGTCTCTTCGATGTTCATCCTCTTACCTAATTTGGCATTGAAATCTCCCATTACTAGTATCAGATGGGTTTTGTGTTCTTCCATGGCTTTTGAGATGTCTTCATAGAATGCTTCGATATGCTCGTCATCGTAGGTAGAGGTGAGGGCATATACCTGAATTACTTTAAGTGATGTTCTTTTCATTTTGAGTGTAAGATAGGCAACGCGATCTGAGATTCATTTAATAGTATGGATGTGCTTACTTATTGCTTTATTGATTATGAATCCTACTCCGAAGGTGCTGTTATCTTCATTACCTTTATGATATAGTAGATTTCAGTTTTATCCGATTTTCTGATTTCCGTCGGGTTTCTGACAGGCTTACAATGTCCCGTTTTATCCTTGTCAGTTCTTCCTCCAATTCATCTATATTTTCATCGGTATTCATTGACCTTCCAAATACTATTTGACTGTATATTAGCCTAGAAGATAATTGCTAAAATTGTCCCTAAAAAAATCTTACCATAATCTGCTCTACAGCATTACTTGTTAGCAAGTTGCGGTTTTGCAGATGCTTCATAAGCGACTTTAACGATTTAACTCCTGTTGTCAGTCGTCGATTTCTTTGATGTAAAATCCTGGCCCTTTTACAATGACTTGTATTAGTTTTCATAGCAAGTTTTCTGAATTTCCTGGCCAGTTCAGGATTGTCCATGTCCCCGCTCTTAAAATCATTAAGATAAAATGTTCTTCCTAAAACAGATATTTTAAACGGAAAATATTGGGCAGCTTTTCCCTACCCACATAGCACAAAAATCACATCAACGTTAAATTAACGTGAACAAAAATAACAAAGTTTTTTTTACTTGAAAACAACCTCAAACCATGTAATATTTATTTTGTTAAATCTACATGCTTAAAGATAACTTAAAAACAAGGAGAAATCAAGCTATAAAAATGTACTGTTTCTGGTGCTGTCTATATAACGTGTTTTTTAGCCTAGGTATGTTCATGTACCAAATTCACACTTGAAAAGTCCTCCACAACATGTTCTAAAAGGCCACTAGATTAAGACTTCTCAAACCTACTAACTTTCTGCGTCTTTTTTGGTCACGTTATTTTAATAACATTTTTTTAACTTAAAAGAGACGCCAAAGGCAGTTATAAAAGTTCACTAGTTTAAGACTACAACACTTCAAGACAATTTTAAAGATGGCGCTCAAGGCAATACAAAATATCTATATATCTATCTATATACTTTATGTGTTTTTTTTAAAGCTAAACAAGATGTTTTAACAGTAAACACTTTCACAGAATATTAATGTGTCTTGATCAGGTTAATAGGGACATTTTGGGTCGGGTATTTTACACTTTGTTATCGTTATTGTCATTACTGAGTCTGCACATTAGCAGCTTCTCGCTCCTCTTTTGTTATTTACGGTAACGGCGACCGGTACTTACGGTGGCCGTCCTTTAATGTTACCATTATTTTTTAAGGTTAGTTTTGTATTGTTTTTTTTAATGCAGTCGAATTTTTTACTGAAATTCGGTAGTTTGGTTTGTAAAAGGCCATAAATCTAATAAAAATAAATAAACAAATATAAATTAACAAAAAGTTAAAGGAGTGTGAAACTAGTAAATTAACGTCTTTGCTATGCTTATCTTTAGTGTACAAAAATCTATATTTTTTGCCCTGAATGTGACCGTTATTCTTAGTAACAATAACGGTAACAGCTCTCAAAATTTTTGTTATTTTAACTGACCCAAAATGTCCCTATTAACAGATGCGTCGTGCAGGATCAGGAATCAGTTCCTTAAAAGGTTTTTGGAGTTTAGAGGCCAAAGCACTGCCTGATAGATTTCGTCAAAGTGAAAAATCCCGACAATAGGTGGCGCTGCTGCTAGCAAAATCTCAAAAATATTTAGTAGAAAAGCCATGCAAGTCGCGTTTTAAAATTCGTGTAGAAAAGGCGTGAATCTAATGTGATTTTAACGTAAAAATCACTTGAACCTAACGTAAAAACATTGTTGTTTTAATTTTATAATGGCGTTATTACAACGCAGTTTTTAGCAACGTTATTTTTTATAACGCTAATGAATGACCTATTAAGCTTGTTTTCATATATGAAATAAACTTTTTTTTTCTAGCAGCTTCTTTTAAAATCAACGTTTTTTTTTTCACGCCTTTTTTACATGTTAAACACGTGATTGTGCTATGTGGGTACGTTCAATTTGAACATTTTGTAGTTATCACGGATGGGAGCAACTTTTTGCAACTATAAATGAACCCCAGTCCTAAAGTTCATAAAATACAAACCATCAGAGTACTAAGTCTTATCCCACAGTCAATTATAGATTTTTACACATTAGGGATAAAAAGTGCACTTTTTATACCACATTTTGGAGACAATAGTTTTACTTTTTATCCTTGTGATAAAGAGCGACGAATCAGGGATAAAAAGTTAAAATTGGCATAAAAAGTGTATAAAAAATAGCAAATAAACCAGGTGATAAGAATGTATGTTTATTCCTCGAAAAGTTGTAGTACTTGCTACAAATACAAACTTTTTGTCGCAGGAGCCACTTATATACCTTGGTATATAATACCCCATTGCTTTTGCTTTTGGATAAAAAGCGCTTTTTTAGTCCCAAAGGTTTATAAACCGAAACTTACGTTTCTGTCCTCTAGAGCAAGTACTAGGTAAGTCTGCTATTTCTTTGATTTGCAAGGCATCTACAAAACGTAAAACGAAATATATTGGTATATTATTATGTTCTATTAGGACATTTCTTTGCAGATGGTATAAAATTATCTGCCAATTTATGGGCCTTAAGTTCACACGATTCTACCCCCACCCATTTTTTGGTTTATGTCGGGTAGATTTTATTCATTTTTAAATGGGACCAAAACCCTACCTAGGTATCAAATTTAATTAAAATCGGACAAGCACTTTTTAGGTTATGCGCGTTGGTTACAGACATACAGACAGACCGACGTCGCGACAAAAAGTTTCAAAATCATCTGAAAGGCAAATATATAATAAAAAAATTGAAATCGGAGCAGCTTTTTTTTTCTTCTTATTTTTGGCACGCACGCACATCACCATAGCTCACACTACTTTGGTTATTGTATACAATGGTGGCCAAAATAATAAGAGTGCAATAAAACTGTGTGGAAATCTGCTGATCCAACTAAAAAGAAACTAGAGGTATATTTGAAAACTTCAATCTATTTCTGATTTTACAAGCTATGGCGATTTTTCGCATAAACTATTCTAGTGCCTTTTTAGCAGGTTTAAAAAAAAGCTACAAAAAAAGTTTTTTCTGTGTAGTTTCAGGCAAAAGCTACTAGTACTATTTGAAAGAGTGGTAAAAGTTATATACCTCCTGAGAATTTCATAAAGATCAAATAAGGGATAATTGAGATATATATTTTTTAAATTTAAATTGTGAAAAATTGATGATTTTGAGCAATTTTTACCAAATTTAGAAATCTATATCTTGCCCATCATTTGTACAATGGTGGTGAAATTTTTAGGAGTTACATAATTTTAACCGCCCTTTAGAATAGTACCAGTCACTTTTGCCGAAGACTACACTGAAAAAACGTTTTCTTGGAGCTTTTTTTTAAACCTGCCAAAAAGGCACTAGAATATTTTAGGCGGAAAATCGCCATACCTTGTGAAATGAACAATAGATTGAAGTTTTCAAATATACCTCTACTTTTTTTTATAGTTGGAACAGGATCAGATTTTCATACAATTTTAGGACACTTATTATTTTGGCCACCATTGTATATGTGAGCTAAAACTACTAAATATGTTTGAATATTGCCACAAACAAAAAATTCTTGCTGCTACTACAGCCCTTAATAAAACCCATTTAAACCCAAATGAACGCCTGAAACAGCACAAGATTCCTAACCTAGTTTTATATTTCAGAGTTTAAGTTACTATTTTCTTTTGTCTTGAGTAATTTCAATGTCAAAATTAATTTTTGGGCTGCATATCAATTATGCATTTAAGAGGAAAAAAATTAGCAGGAATATAGGCAATGGGGTTTCACTAATCTCTATACTTTCAATATGCAGGATGTTATTCAAAAAGATACTAATAATAAAGGAAGTAATTCTTGGATCCATATTAAGAAAAAAACAATACATAAAAATATGTCATACATACTTTTGAGATACATGGTGTTAAAGATTGTGAAAAATCTAATTTTTTATTAATATCTATGATACTGCTCTAGGTATTTTTGTGAAATTTGATACACTCTTTCTATTCATCAAGTGGCATTTTTTAATATGTAACATGTTTTTTATTTTGACCAGTGGCATTCGTGCAGGAATTTTCCTCAGTATTTTTGAAGAAAATAATGATGAGCCACTGTTTTTTTTTTTCTAAATAAAAATTATTTGTAAATTCTTATTGTTTGATAAGAAAATGTTGCATCTTAAATTTTTTCGTTAGACGTACAGTTTTTGTATAACAAAAATAAATTTATTCATCTCAACAAGACCAAGACCACTTACGAGAAAAACAATTTATTTAAATAATGAAAGCAATTCTTGCACGAACGCCACAGGTTACAATAATTAAAAAAATATGTACATCAGAAAATGCCTCTTGTACATAACATTTTTCGAAATTTCACAAAAATATCTGAAGATTTTTTTAAAATCTTAAAAGTTGAGGTTTATGACATATCTGGAAAGATTTTTTTCTCAAAATGGACATTATTAAAGGAACTAGTAGTTTTTGTTTTTATGGAAGATAGAAACCGATTTTTTTACTTACCCTCATGTTCCAAAATGTGAGGTTTAACCATTGGTTCTGCAAAAGACTCTGCCACTACATTTAATGAGAATTTGGATAAATCTAAAAAAAAAATGTTAATAGATTTCAATGATAGACATTTTAGTTTTTATTTCTAGTATAACCTAACTGACCTTTCTGTTCCACACTGGCAGGTTTAATATTTACCCATCCTGTGGGCTGCACCAGCATCTCTAATGAATAATCTAACGTTTCTAAAAAAAAATATTATTTTAGAACAGTTACAATATAATTAATGAGAAACAGGTAATTATTGATTACTTATGTCTACACTTTAGTTGACTTTATATAGAAGTTAATGAAGGAAATAGTATTTTTATTTTACTTACTTCTTTGTTCCAAAATAGCAGGATTAACAGCTGCCTCTACATAGGGCTCCACCGTTGCCTCTAATGGAAGTTCTGATGAATCTGAAAAATAATTCGCTAATATAATGAAGGAAATAATATTCTAATTTTTATTGAAAATGGAATAAAAACATTTTTTATTTACCTTTATGTTGCAAAATGGTAGGTTCAACCATTGTCTCTGCATAGGGCTCCATCACTGCCTCCAACGAGCATTCTGATAAATCTGAAAAACAGTAAGTGTAATGAAAAAAATAGTATTTTAATTTTTTATTGAGAATAGAATAAAACCCTTTTTTACTTACATCTTTGTTGCAAAATGGTAGGTTCAATCATTGCCTCTACATAGGACTCCTCCACTGCCTTTAAAGAAAATTCTGATAATTCTAAAAAAACAATTAGCTGATGCAATGAAGGAAATACTATTTTTATTGAGAGTAGACTAAAAACCATTTTTTGCCTACCCCTTGGTTCCAAAATTGCAGGTTTAACCATTGCCTCTACATGAGGCTCAACCATTGCCTCTACATGGGGCTCCGCCACTGCCTCGCATGGGAACCCTGATAAATCTGAAAAACAGTTAACTTTTAGCTAGAGGTAGTAGTATGGTAGAGATGATATTTTTTTATTAAAAACCTTTCTTCTCACTAACCTCTCTGTGCCACATTGACAGACTGAAGATTTTCTAGTAGTGTGGGCTCCACCACCACCTCTATTGAGAATCCTGCTAAATCTGAAAAAATATACTTGATTATGTTTTAGTTAGGTATAATTCTTTTGTTTTGCAGGTATAAGTTATTTATAATCATTCAAGTGGTGATTGAAGTAATGCCAACAAAAACTCCTGTTTCCAACATGGTGTTTATTCTGGGGATTTAGTACAGAGTATGTACTGCAAAATTTGAAGACATTTAAACAGGCTACTAATTATTATTATTAGCATAATATTATTATTCACTTTAAATTAAATGAAAAATTATTTTATTACAAAAAATATCTCAATTACCAACAGAATTTTTGATAGTCTAGGCTTTAGTTGGGTTGTGAAACAACTATGTTTGCCTTAAGTGGGAAATGAATGCTATAAGAAATTTTTTTGGCCATTTGAAAAATCCAAGATGACAAACATTTAACTGAAAAAATTAGAAAAAAAAATATCTGACACAAACATAGTTGTGTGGCACATTATTTCAGTCGCCTTTCTGCAGTTAAAAATTGGTGGTCATTTCAAGATGGGGTGGGGGATTTTATTATATTAGGGTAAAACTGTTTATATTGGGACTTACAACTTTAATGTAGTTTTTTTGCAGAATTTACCAAAGACGTTTGCCTAAGTTAACAGGTCGATTTTTTTCATAAAATCATCCCCCCTCGGCTGGGGTACCCCCCAGAAAAAAAATTGTGACAAATTTCGATTCCAGTGGCCAAAAATCGACTAAAAAAAATGTCAGTCATCTTGAATTTTTCAAAATGCCTATGGGTGCCAGAGTGGCAACAAAATCGGAAAAAAAATTCTTATACCATTTATTTCTACCTTTTTTCGTTTTCCACCAGACTATTAAACCAGTTTATAATTAAACTTACCCAAAATTGAAGGGACCGCCCATTTTCTCAAGTGTTTTTGATTGCTTCTGTAACACAATGGAGTAAAATGTTTTCCACAGATGTATGTGTTATGGAAACAATCCCCCTCTCTGGCTGCACCATTTTCGATCATCCAAGCTATCCATTTATTTCTAAACACCTCATTATTTGGAAATCTAAAATATGCAGAATAAAATAGCAATTGGTTAAATGTTGCAAAAGGAGTTGAACATTGCTAAGAACTGATCTACAATTACCTTCGTTTTTTACTACAAAATGAAGTTCAAATAGATAATACAAAAGAAACTCTAATATGCTCTAATACCTCTGCATAGAAAAACAAAAAAAAACAGTGAGAGTTAAACTTACAAATAATTTTAAACAAACTACAAAATTTAGGTAATTAGAGATTAATTAATGATTAAAAATCCTCCTAACAAAAAAGAAGTAAATTTTCAAAATCTAAGCCTCTTGTGTGCCATACTTACAGCTCTCTATAAATAAACAAGCAAACAGTAATTTGATATTTCAAAAATTTATAGGTTGAAAATTAAAATCCTGTAATTTTTTTTTTAATAGACCGAATAAATTAAGTGTAAACAAGAAAAATCTGTTTGCAGTCTGTTAATTAAGTAGAGCAAAGTGAAAAAAAAATGAGGTTATAGTAAATTGCACAAGGGGCTGATATGAACCGAACCAATAGCAAACATTTTATACAGGTCATTATGTAATCCATATTTTTGTTGATCATGTCAGTCCTTATTGGTCCTGTCTAGATGTGAACTGATGACCAAAAAAAGAAAAAAAAGCAAAGCAAACCATAAAGGTCCTACCAGGACCTAATTTTTACTAATCCTTAAGAGTCCTGAGTGGTACTTATAAATCCTGTCAAGATTTTGTACAGGTAATTTCACTTTATGTTCTGGCTCACACAGATAGAAAAACATACTAATGTATCCTAATATTTATTACATAAACCTATGATACCACTATAGGAACTAGTAAATAATCCAAGTTAAGAAGGTATAATATAAACCAAGTAAAACTGTAGTTACAGTAGAAAATGCAATCTTGCAATAGGTAGATAAATTAATAAATAAGACCAACTTTGCTGCTTGCTTGCTTGGCCAGTCTTCCTACTTTTGCCGGTTTTGCAAAATAGATTTCTTTTTATGGCACTGTTATTCTATCAAAGATTTTTTTAATATTCAAACACCTTATTATCAAAATTCGGTTAGAGCATCAATTTAATTTTAATATGGCATCTATAAACCACTCTTATCCTTATTTACAAATTATAAGTAAAAATAGAAGTACTTACCTATGAAATGGAACTCCCTCACTTCTCCCGGACATTTTTCCACACACTGCACATGTTTTACGTCCGTTTTTTCCCATTTTTAACAGAAAAAAATAAAAAATTTAGACGACAAACGAAGACACCGTAAAATGTAAACAAACAACAAAATATGGCTGCTGCCATACGAGAGCTGTCTGCGTCGTGGCGTACGTGCAAAAACTCACGCATGCGCACTTGAAAACGCTCGTCCGCGAATTTAAATTTGCAATTGTTTCCAAAGCAAGCTATGAGGGCTTCAATTTTTGAATTCTTGAACCAGTATTTATGCTTTAAGGTATTTGTTTCCGATTCACATCTAGTCTAAGAGCCCAGTAGGATTTTGGGCTTGAATTGCAAACCGATACTCATATATTTTAATCGATTCGTCATAAGACCGTGTCCCAAAAAAAATGGAGATACCTGTGAAAATCATGCATAAACAACCCGCTTTAAACAAAGATGGTTTAAAGATGGCGAAAAGGAGTTTGAATCAAATGTACGTAACTTTTTTATTATGACATCGATTTTACTCAAACAAATTGTGATTAGCTTCTACTATAATGGCCTCTCCAAATCACTATCAACACTTTGTTTTTTATTTGTCTCTATACTATAAATTCTGTAAGTTCCTTAAATACGCTATTTTTTTTTAGGTTTTTTGATTTTTTCAAGAAAACTACTGGTTTTACAAAAAAAAACATAAAATATAAAAAATATGCAGATTGTTAAGATGTATTCACAGTGGGTCTAATATTTGCTGTAGATTAAGCGGTTCTCGAGTTACACTAAAAAAACCACTAAATTGGCCTGTACCTACCCCCAGGTACAAAATTTTCATATTTTCACCAAAGTCATGAAAGTTACTAAAAAACTATTCAAAACGAAAAAGGATGTCAAGCTAACTAAGAAACGGCTATTAGTTTCAAACAGAAACGGATACTGAGGTAGATATGGCGGCTTAAACAAGGCCGAAGCGTAATTTAGAATTTTATTTTTGAGGGTAATTTTTTTATGTAAAACGAACCGCTACGGGGTAAAAATGTACCTCAGCTAAAAGACAATTTAATTATCTTTAAAAGTTAAGTTAATAGTTTTCCTGAAAAAAACAAAAAATATGCGGCATACATAATTCGATGTTTTCGTTCCATAGAAGTACGACAATGGCATGGGTCCATTAAGGGAAAAAATAATTTATGCACAGATAAGCGAACCGGCAGTTACATATTTAAACTAAGCGTCAAAAATCTTACAAAAAACATATTTGATACTTTTCTGGTAAATTGACAGGTGGTCACGTGATTTTGACAACTTCTTAACGGTTTGAGCTAGAGGTTCTTTTTTTGATTTGTAGACAAAATTATCCAATTTTGACGACAAAACATATTTTTAAAAATTTTGAATACGGTCTCGCCTGGCGCCCAAAACAAATTTTATAACTGGTCGAATCCGCATTTCGATATTTTAACTGTTGCATAATTAAAAGTTTATACTTTTCCAAATAAATTTTTTGAAATTTTCTGATAAAAATGTTGATATTGGTATATTTCCCTTTGTTCTTGCGGTAGTATTTCTGAAGTGAAACTTTTATTTAAAACTGATGTCACCCTCTACAATTCGCCAAGAAAATGCTTTATACGCTACTTTTCGTACTTTTTTTTAGGCCCGATCTGCCACTTTTTATCCCTGATTATCACTTGTCATCTCCATTTCAATTGGCACTATTTCTAACTTCGTCATCCATGAATTTTTAACACTGAGATAATATACAGAGTGTCCCAGATAAAGTTCGATTTCGAAAACTGTGTAAGAAATACAATTTTTGTTAAAAAGCTACATATGCTATATAGGAGTTACACTAAAAAAACCACTAAATTGGCCTGTACCTACCCCCAGGTACAAAATTTTCATATTTTCACCAAAGTCATGAAAGTTACTAAAAAATTATTCAAAACGAAAAAGGATGTCAAGCTAACTAAGAAACGGCTGTTAGTTTCAAACAGAAACGGATACTGAGGTAGATATGGCGGCTTAAACAAGGCCGAAGCGTAATTTAGAATTTTATTTTTGAGGGTAATTTTTTTATGTAAAACGAACCGCTACCGGGTAAAAATGTACCTCAGCTAAAAGACAATTTAATTATCTTTAAAAAAGGATAGTACACTTTTTGTCGTAAAGTTAATAGTTTTCCTGAAAAAAACAAAAAATATGCGGCATACATAATTCGATGTTTTCGTTCCATAGAAGTACGACAATGGCATGGGTCCATTAAGGGAAAAAATAATTTATGCACAGATAAGCGAACCGGCAGTTACATATTTAAACTAAGCGTCAAAAATCTTACAAAAAACATATTTGATACTTTTCTGTTAAATTGACAGGTGGTCACGTGATTTTGACAACTTCTTAACGGTTTGAGCTAGAGGTTCTTTTTTTGATTTGTAGACAAAATTATCCAATTTTGACGACAAAACATATTTTTAAAAATTTTGAATACGGTGTCGCCTGGCGCCCAAAACAAATTTTATAACTGGTCGAATCCGCATTTCGATATTTTAACTGTTGCATAATTACAATTTTATACTTTTCCAAATAAATTTTTTGAAATTTTCTGATAAAAATGTTGATATTGGTATATTTCCCTTTGTTCTTGCGGTAGTATTTCTGAAGTGAAACTTTTATTTAAAACTGGTGTCACCCTCTACAATTCGCCAAGAAAATGCTTTATACGCTACTTTTCGTATTTTTTTTAGGCCCGATCTGCCACTTTTTATCCCTGATTATCACTTGTCATCTCCATTTCAATTGGCACTATTTCTAACTTCGTCATCCATGAATTTTTAACACTGAGATAATATACAGAGTGTCCCAGATAAAGTTCGATTTCGAAAACTGTGTAAGAAATACAATTTTTGTTAAAAAGCTACATATGCTATATAGGAGTTAAAAATATTTACAGGGGTTTTTGTAATGTCGATCAATAAATAAATATATAATGATAATAATAAAGACAATTTTCTGTTATAAAATAAGTAGGAAAATGTATCTGGAATACATACTACATTTAATAGGCCTAAACTTTTCTTTTAGTTTTAGTAGGTACCTGCTTATCTACAGGTAAATATTTGCTTTATTTCACCTAAAAAAGTAAATTCGTAGTATTTTCCCTGATAAATGGATAAAACGAAACAGCCATCGATCATTTCGTTTACGAGTTACATCAGTTTAAAAGGTTTTTTTTCATGTACCCACTCAGAAAGGCAAACACAAAAACTTTCACTAACGCTGTTACCGGTATCATATACCGCTATTTCTATATGACGTTTTTTGAACCCATTAAAAATTATTATAAAATAAGTCTTGTTATATGTTTTGGTTTACTGAAAATCCAATCTTCTAGTGTATCCTTTTCAACTGAATTTGCCTCCAACTTTTTGAGGGCTCTTTATTTTTGCTGTTTGTTAAAACGGCCGGGAATGCAGTCTTGCCCGAGGTCTTTCCTTTCCTGAGCTGGTTACTAAGATTAAAATCCCTTGTTTTTTGTATTAGGGACTTATTGCATTAGTGCCAGGCACTAATTGTGCCGGGCACTTTTCTGACAGATTCGCATTGAAAGCTGACAGTTGATCTTTTAAAATTGACATACCAAAGTCGAATTTATAAATCCAGTCGTTTATTTTCCATTAATAGTGGCGGCACTATTAATTTTGGCTCTTATAATACACAAAGGTCTAATTTTGAAAGAAGACAGCTGTTCTTTTAATGCGAAAATGTCAGAATAGTGCCCGGCACAATTATTGCCTGGCTTTATTGCAATAGGTCCCTATTATTTCTGCTCTTCCTGGCACTAAAATTAGCCAAGAGAGTAAGAAGGAGATGCCACGAGAGCGAGCGAAAACAAGATATATATATACAGGGTGTCCCAAAACTCTAAGTCCACTCAAATATCTTCTGAACTATTGAAGATAACTGAACCATATTTGGCAGTGGTCGTTAACATCAAGAGATCTATTTTATGAAGGGGCGGTTGTGCTGCCCCTGAATTAGGGGGCGACATAGGGGCGATCAACTTAAAAATGTTAATTATAAATCCTTACCGATTGATACCTCGTTTTAAAGGTATTTGACAATTAAATACATATTTTGACATAGCCGTTAATTGTCTACACAATTAAATCTGTCAAAATCTATGGACTGTCAAAACTAATTTTTTCAGTTTTTGTCAAAATTTACAAGTTTGTTGTTTTAAACAAAAACCCTATTGAGAGATATCTTGTTTGAAAGGTCTTTGAAAAACCATGTACGCCAACTGTCCCTTGCAAAGAAATTCAAGGAACCCTAGAAGACGCATCCCCATTATTTAATACGCAAATTCATTCATCATGCATGAAATCTCAGAAAATTTCGCCGAATCCTCGCAGGCAACACTGTAATAGGTATAAAAGAGAAATCGATGAAAAAACCATGGGCGTGCAGATTTTGTTGAAAATAAAATAAATATATTATAGACATTTTCCTATAAAATTTTTGCACCCAAAATTATAAAATTTAAATTAGTGTAAAATTTTACCGGTACAGCTTTGACAGCCATTCTATTTAAATGACTCTTTTTACAGAATTAATTCTTTTATCGATTTATAATATTAGAAATCAATAACTTATTTACAGCTGGTAATATCCGTAGTTTTGATTTTTATTATTTTTCCCTAAAGATAAGAAATCTACTTTATGTTATTTTTTCTGGATATAAAAAAGTGGTACTTTAATCCCTAAAATTTAAAACACAGGTAAAAGGGTTTCTTTTTATTTCAAAATTGTCAAAGGTGTTCTTTTAGCTTTTTACTCTTTCACCTTGGTAATACATTGCTCTTAGTAAATTTTTTATAGTAAGTAGATTTGTTCTGTTAAAAAAAGTCAAAAACTCCGAATTATATACTCAGACCTTGAGATATTTATCAAAATTTTTGCATCAGGATTTAAATAGTCTATTTGATCCCCTAGTGTACAGGGTGCATTTTCGACACTTTTGGGTGTTTTCGGTTTCTATGTTTATAATATTGATATGCGATGTTTACCATCATTATTCTCTTCAAATTAAAGCACACTAAGGTGTAGTCGTTTTTTCTTCAATCTTCTCTAGAAGTTCCCGAAACCACCCAAATGATAAAAATGGGACAGCTTATACTTATAATATAGATTTTTTTGTTATATTTTATCAGCAAAACTCTTGCCTCGAAATAAAAAGCACTCATTGGTTTTAAAGCAATTAACTTTTCATTGTTTTTAGTATTTAAAAATAATAGGTACATAAAGTTTAATAAAGACTTAACTTATTAATACATAAAAATAATCAATATGCAACTACCTAGGATCTAGGATTAACTTACTTCACATCCATCAGCACATAAGAAACCTGACCTTCCCTTTATATTTATTTATATTTTGTAGTGAGTTTTAAGACTTGGTCCATATTTTTCTCCTTGCTTTTATTTTCCCTTTTACATAATAGGTACCAACAAACAGTACTGACCAAAAGTAGAGAAACCCCCTAAAATTGTATATAAAACTGATCCTGTACCAACTATCAAAGCACAAGTAATGCATTTGAAAACTTCAATCAATCCAGTTCCAGTGTTTTGGGTATTTTCCGCACAAAATCATGTAGTCTGCTTTTGTCATATTAAAAAAAGCAACGTTTTTTTTTATGTAATTTTAGGCAAAAATAGCAAGTTCTATTTAAAATAGACATAAAAGTTATGTATCTCCCAAAAATGTCCCGAGAATTGTAGAAAGAATAGTCTATAAATAAGAAATTTTAAAAATACCATATTTCAAAACTTTTGCCCATATTAATCACTTTTATGACATATACCATAACTTTTACACCTCCTGCTGTATGCTAATGTTAAACTTACCAAGTTTGCATTGTATCATCTTTTAAGCTGTTAGGGAATTCAATCAAATCATCAAATTGGATATCAGACCGGATATTTGCAGATTTGGGAGTGTCAACGGCTGAGGATAATGAAGCGGAATTAAAAAAATAATGTATAAGACAAAAATTTTAAATAATCAAGATGATTAATTGCATTTACTAAAAAAAGTCAAATGTACCTGTAAAGATTTTTTGTAGATATTAAAATTAATTTTAGAAAAAAAAACTAAATAAAGCAAATTATCCACAAATCCCGAAATTCAGAGCATTTTACCAAAATCCATTCATTAGTTTATTAAACTCTAGCAATTAGTTTTTTTAGAAAATATTTGGTATGAGTCTGTGTTTTTTTACATTTGCAAATGTTAAAAAATATGACTTATTCAGTTTTATCAACAAAATACTTTTGATTTCCATAAAAAAATCTATTTAAATTTTATTTACCAAATAAAATAAATATAAAAAAATATTATTTATTATTAAGTGATTATTATACAGGGTGTCCCATAACTTAGGGGCCATAGTGCAGCAGGTGATAGAGGAGGTTATTTCCAAGAAAAAAGTTTATATAACATGGGCTCAACATACATCTGTTTTTAAGATATAGGATTTTTAAAGAGAAGTGGGTGAAAACGGGTTGTACAAAAAAAATCTGTCCCAGCCAGCTGAATAC
Organism: Aspidapion aeneum; assembly: GCA_963576565.1. Classification (NCBI taxonomy): domain Eukaryota; kingdom Metazoa; phylum Arthropoda; class Insecta; order Coleoptera; family Brentidae; genus Aspidapion; species Aspidapion aeneum. The sequence goes on from OY755045.1 coordinate 45,639,517, forward strand.
TCAGCTAATTGTGATTAAAAAATGTGGTACTCCTTTTTTTGATAATATTACAAGTGCAGGAGGTACAGGCTGTTAAAAGAACCTCGAAAATGTATAAAAAATAATATTTTTTTAATCAATTTTTGCTTTCTCTTTTAAAAAATATCAGTAATATTTCATTATTATGTCTCGCTAGAGACTTGTTTTTATTAACAAAAAATATTTAAAAAACATTGCATTTAATATGGCATTCATAAAAGTTTATACCAAAAAAATAGTATTTTCTAAAAAAATTGACTGACTAACTTTTTTCAAATTAATTTTTTAAATTAATTTCAGTTTATTGCTTTTGTTCTATTACAAGACTACCCAATTTCATATTTTTACTGCGTTTTTTTAAAAAGTTATTATCACAAAAGTTAAAAAATTGCCAACTTTGATGCTCTGTATCTCGACAAAGAAAGTTTTGTTTTTATCAGACATGACTTCCTCTATCACTTGTTGGCCTATGGCCCCTAAGTTATGGGACACCCTGTATATACAAACATTATTAAATTTGGCAAATATAAGAATTAAGAACAATATTTTAATCCATTTGACTCAAGGCTCTCTTTTAATTAATCACCAGGGACTATGCAGTAAGTAAGTGAAAAGGAAGTTTCTTTTTTTTCTGTGTAAAAGTAGGTACTACCTTTTTTCTTCTTATAGTTATATTTGTTAATTCTAACTACTTTTTTACATCATTACATGATGATCGAACATCAAAAACAGCCAGTGATAATATATTATGTATACTTTATAATAAAAAGAGATAGTTGAATATTTAACTACTAACCACTAGTAGTAAGTAGTTTTCTTAATTTGAATTAGTCTTTAACACCTGACCTTTCTTACCTAGAAGACAAAAACTCAAAGTTTTCACTCTTGGGCAAGGCATTTGGTACAAGATAGTGCCTACCAGTAGGTGCTAAAGGAACATACTGAGGATCAAAGTGGTCAGAACAAAGACATGCCCATTTTGACAGAATTTTTTCCTTATTAAGGTCAATAATCTCCCTCCAAAGCTCTCTCTTGTTTGGATCAGTGGGGAACCTAGAAAACACATAAATTTGAATATTTTTAAAATGTTTAATAACTGTACAGTAGCATGACATAGTGAAAATGATTGTTTACATAAGAAATATATTTTTTAGAGTTATATATTATTGCCAGAATAAATAAAGAACTTTTCTAAAAAAACCCAAACACTAGAGGTGGGAAAATAAGGGAATTTGTAACAATAAATAATGTTTCTTAAAACTTTTTTGTAAAATAAATCACTAATATTTTGTAAAAAAAGTTATAAACCACACCACTGTCTTACCAAATCGTAAACAATATGACGGTTTCTAGAAGAGATTTAAACTTACCGGTGAAATGATAAATCCAGCCACTTCTCGTCACTTTTGTCACATAGAATGCACTTCTTAGGCATTTTTAAAGTTATTTAATTAAAAAAAATCTTTATTTTGTCACAAATATCGCAAAAAAACAACGAAAACGCACGTTTATTCGGATAACCTCTCAAAGGCAACCATAAATGATGCAAGGGTGACGTTTGGTCTACATGGTTGCCACTATTAATTTTTTTCTGAAAAATAGCGAACAAAAATCTGTTTTTTGCATTTTACGCGAGAACGTAAGTCGTAGGGCAAAATTTAATGTATGAGAAATATTACCTATAGGTCTACAACCACACGTTTAGAAGAAAATTTCCAAAAATTATGTTTTTTGCAATTTACGCAAAAATGGTAAATCATAAAAAAATACTTTATTGACATAAAATGATCAAGACACAATTCTCTACAATGCGACAATGACAATTTACAGCTCTACAACCACATGTGTTGAAGACAGAGGGTGCCGAAAATGCCCATTATATACTTTTTTGCGTTTTACGCAAAAACCATAAATCATAGAGCTGTGACTCACATAGGTGAATTGTAGAGAATGGTGTCCTGGAGATTTCTTGTCTATAATGTTTTTTCTAGAACCTACCATTTTTGCATAAAATAAAAAAATAATTTTTGCAAATTTGGCGCCCTATATGTTCTACACGTAGTTGTAAACCTGTGGCCCAAAAGTAAAGAATGTAGAAAATTGTGTCCTTCAACATCTTATGTTTATAAAGTTTCTTTCTACGACTTACCGTTTTCCGTAAAATAAAAAAAACATAATTTTTGACAATTTAGCCGCCATCTACCTTCTAAACATGTCGTTGTAGACCTATAGACTATGGAGATTGATTGTAAAGACCCGTATGGGTAATATTTTTCTTAAATAAAATTCTTCTCTACGACTTACCGTTTTTGCGTAAAATGCAAAAAACTGATATTTGTCAATTTTGGTGCACTCTATCTTCTATACATGTAAGTCTAGAGCTATAACCATTAAAGAAAAATTGTAAAGGAATTTTTGAAGTGTAAACTTCTTTAGACGCGTTTAGCAGTTTTTGTGGGTACTGAATTGAACTGAGCCGTCAGGCTCGGCTATGTAACGCTCATTCGGGTGAAGTCGGCTCGAGTCGACTAACTGTGAGAGGAACATTCAGCGAGCAATATGATGATGCAGATGAAGGCCAGTATTATTAATTTCGCCTTGTTAAAGTTTACACTTCTGCCATGTGGTCTTAGGCACACACAATTTTTTTTTGTCAACAAAGATTTTCTCTGCGACGTTCCATTTTCGGGTAAAATCAAATCAAAAAGCTTTTTGAGTTTTCCAGAGTTGCCCAGGGGAGGGTTGTAGACTAATTTTTTAAGCTATATATATATATATATATATATATATATATATATATATATATATATATAGATATATATATATATATATATATATATATATATATATATATATATATATATATATATATATATATATATATATATATATATATATATATATATATATATATATATATATATATATATATAGATATATATATATACTATATATTATATAAAGAAAAGGTTTTTTTAACTTTCGTGATCAAAACATTTAACTTAAATTTATTTGGACTAAAAGCAAGAGTTATTTTTATACCGAAAAGATTTGTAGTGAGAACAATAATTAATAGTTAAAAGTGCAGTTTAGTCATCTGGTTTCAATAACTTTTTAAATACCACCTAGGAAAACAACACTAATAAACTACTTACGAACTCTAACCTCACACCAAAGAAAGTTAATTAAACCTACTTTTAGTTGAATGTTTTTCACACTTAAATGGAGTCCCGTTTTTTTAGAAAAACGAAAACCAAATCAATATTTTAAACTGCGGATTCGCTTCCGTACTTTTTCTTCTCACATAAAATTATCTCCCTCTCAGCTGTGGTCGAGCATGTGTGAAGTTAGTAAGAGGAAGATAATTTTATGTGATAAGAAAGAGAGAGTTGCGCATGTGCAGTTAAAAAAAATGGTTTGCATTACAGGATATAGCCGCTAGTTATTTTGTGTTTTTGCAAAAAACAAGCTCAAGTTGGTTGACTGCACAAAAATTGCAATTTTGTGCTAATCGTTGTACGTTCTATAAAAATCGACAATCAACAATCTTCGAAAAAAACCAACTTTAGCTGATTATTTCTAATTTATACTCCTTTAATTCAAAATAGGCAAGGATTTAACCCGCCACGTAGATCTATACAAACAGGGACTTAAAAAGCAAATGTTTTATGATTTTTATTAAGTTTCGGTACCTATGTAAACAAAAATTTACCGATTGATTATTATATTAACATATTCTGACTTAAAAAAAAACTTTTTTTCAAACATTTATATACATATGTGCATATAGGCACACAGACAGACATATATATTTACAACCTAGAATCAAATTGTATAGAAAAACATTATTAATGATAAGATCTAAAAAAAAAATCTATGAAAACAATACCTTTTCTCACATAGGATGGTAAACATATTCTATTACAGATACATGTATAGCAATCCAAAACGTAAGCCGAACTCAAAAACAAAATATTCTTTTGATTTTTATTAGTTACTTATGTACCTACTTCAAAATTACAAGTTATAAAAGTACTGGCAACATTGTTGCGAATTTGAAAGAAACCCCCAGTATAATACTTATTGTGTCTGATGAACTTTAGGATTTCTATACGGGGTCTACCTTTAGTTGAATGTTTTTGGTCCCTTGCCTATGATAAAATACGTGTCAAATTCTATCGACTGTCAAACTTATTCTTTTACCATTTTTTACAAATTTTTAACTATACGTGGGAATTTTTGACACAAATTTTTTGTTGATATTGCCATGTAGTTTAAGCTTTCGGTTGTTTGCCTCTGGTCAATTACAGCATACCCGGGAAAAACATGGAAAAGCACGGAAATTTGGATACAATTACTTATACAGTCTGTGTCTATGAAACGCCAGTACAATTAAAAGCCACCTAGTTTAGTCCGACATTGCTCCGTTTTCGAAATACAGGGTGTTTTTTAAAAAAAAAAATTTCTTAATGTACTTTTCAAACTTTTTTGTTAATGTATACATAAAATAAATCTCTTGATGTCATCGATCACTACCAAATATGGTTCAGTTATCTGCAATAGTTCAGCAGATATTTGGGTAGACCCGGATTTTTGGGACACCCTGTATATATTTTGACAAATTTAAAAACATGCCAGTGGTGATTAATTTTGATCGGACATTTTTGTCTACAAATCAAAAAAAGAACCAAGTCTCTAGCTCAAACCGTTAAGATGTTGCCAAAATCACGTGACCACCTGTCAATTTAAGAGAAAAGTATTGTATGCCCGCAGATAGAAAAACGACAACTGCAGTGGACTGTATATATTTTATTAAATGAAAGCGTGAACAAACATAAATATATTGATACGAAATCACGAAATAATTAAGGTCCATAGATTAATTGCTGGTAGCCACACAACGGAGCCAATTTCTCCACGTTCCAGGGGCCCCTTTCTGGATCTAATGATGGTACCACGTAGCTGAAGGGCTGAAGTTTCTAGTTCTATGCTTCAGTACACCAAAATCGAGCACTTTTAAGTGTAGAAATTTGTAATAATTGGAGAAAGTAAATTAACACGCCATTTTCTCGAGGCGGTAGAAAAGGATCTCTCTGATTCTTGGTGCGCATGTCAAATGCGCGAAAAATGTACTCCGTCATCCAATTGTGTGGTTTTAAAAATTTAAAAACAACCGCGAAATTTAGCGGGAGCTAACATAACTGCCCTCGAAAACACACAATTTTAGAATATCAACCGGACAGATATAGATATAAGAAAAAATGATCGACCGATAAATATAAATGAATGAAAAACAGAAAAGTAGCGTAAGTTTATTTAGAGATAACGAAAACCCGAAAAAGGCAAAACAAACAAAAATTTAAAAAAATAATAATAAAGAAAAACCTATTGTAATACCCGGTAATAGGTAGAAAAATGAAAATTAGTTTTAATTCGGCAAGAGGCACAGTTTTACAACTGGCCGCTTGTAAACACCGGTAGCCGTTCGTACCGTCGCTACACGCACTTGACCGTCTCCGCCGGGATGCAATTCGACAACCCGACCGACTGGCCATTTCAAAGGTGATTGGATGTGATCACTCGTTATGATAACCAAATCATTTAATTTGATATTTGGGGACGAATCAGCCCACTTGTGTCGCTGTTGTAGCGTATGCAAATACTCTACAGAATACCTTTTCCAAAAATCATTATGTAGTTTTTGGGTTGCCATCTCGAGAGCCGATTTAGGGGAACATCGGACAAATCTGACTCCGGAATTTCTGAATTAAGGGGTTCAAGGGTCAAAAAATGCCCAGGGGTAAGAGGTTGAAGATCGTGTGGGTCTGAAGAGGCAGGAGAAAAAGGGCGACTATTAAGTACAGCTTCTATGCGACAGGTAAGGGTGGACATTTCCATGATGGACAACTTCTGGTCGCCGACAACTCGAACAAAGTGAGTTTTAAAACTTTTGACGCCAGCTTCTGCCAGGCCATTGAAATGTGGACTGAGAGGGGGTCCCAGATGCCAACGAATAGAAAGTCTGGTGGACGCACTTCTTGCGTTACGAAACCCTATAAAATTACTGCCCTGATCTGCATTGCGTCACGCTTCCACGTCTGGAAATGAATCGATGGAATGCACCTACAAACCCTTCTGTGGACAGTTCCATGGTTATTTCCAAATGCACGCAATGTGTGGCCGTATAGACAAACACACAGACATACGATTTGAAAGCTTTACAACCACGGTAACGATGAGGAATCACAAAGAAAGGTCCACAAAAGTCGATAGCTACACTCGAAAAAGGTTTAAGTTGATTGATTCGATGAGCGGGAAGTGAACTCATTATGGGCGGTCTATAGGGTTTAGGGTTGATTCTAAAACATTGCAAGCACTTAGATATGGTTCTTTGAATTGCCCGTCTGGCAGATAATATCCAAAATTGCTGTAAAAGCAGATTATGTAATGTTTGAAACCCAGGATGAAGGTATTGTCGATGAGTGGACTCGATAAGAATAGTAGTTAAACGATGGTTACTCGAAAGTAAGACGGGGTGTTTTGCAGAATAAGACAAAAGGTCAGATTTTTGTAATCTGCCACCGACTCTAATGATATTATTTTCATCAAGAAAAGGTTTCGGTATTGGTTTATCCTTAGATAACGCGGAAAAAAGCTCAGAAAAACAAGAACCTTGAACGCGTTTGATAAGAAGGTATAACGCACTTTGCATCTCACCGGTGGTAGGAAAAACAATATTTTCAAAAATAATTTTTTGATCCGGTAGAATCATCAATCAAGAATTGGGTTTTTGATAAGAATGGTTTTGAAAAAGGTTCACTATTCGAAGGACATAACAAATGATACGTTGAATTTTTGATATAGATGAATATTTGATAAGAAGCTGATCTAAGAAGTTAACGCCAATTATCGCATTGGCCTTTCCTCCAGATTAATATCTCCGAAATCAATCGGCATTTTTGATTTATGAAAATCGGGCCATTCGTTTTCGGGAGACCACAAAAACGACGGTGCGTTCCACCACATGTCATGTGAAATGAGCTGTGAAGGGGTGGCCCCTCGTGACGCAATATCGGCTGCATTTAAAGCAGAAGGAATGTAGCGCCATGAGTTTGAGGGAATGATTTCTTGGATTCTACTGACTCGATTTCCAACAAAGGTTTGCCAGCGATTAGGAGGGGATGAAAGCCAGTGCAATACGACTTGCGAATCGCAGAAAGTAACGATATTTGTAAAAGTTAATTTTCCTTCATAGCTAGATAAAACGAAGTCAATTAATTCGCTTAAAAGAAATGCGCCTAGGAGTTCTAGCCTAGCCAAAGTTTGTGACTTTATAGGCGCGACCCTAGATTTTGCAGATATGAGAGAAACAGATATATTGTTTTCCTCTTCTACATGAAAATATACGACGCCTGCGTAGCCTCGAATTGAAGCGTCACAGAAGCCGATGATTTGACAGGTATTGGTTTTTGACAGTTTGATTTGTCGGGGTAATTGAAAATTGGAAAGAAGCGGGAATTCAGAACGAAGTTTGTTCCAAGAGTCGATGATAGAAGAATCTGGTTCTTCGTCCCAGCCTATTTTCGATATCCACAACTGTTGCAAAATAAATTTTGCTTGTAGCAACAAGGGACAAAGAAAACCTAAGGGATCGAAGATTGTTCCTATGATAGATAAAATAGAACGTTTAGTTGGGGGTTTGTCCTTCATTCGGCATTGATAAGAAAAAATGTCGTTTTTTGGATGCCATTGAAGGCCTAAAACTTTGATAAAGTGTGGTTCATCCTTGTCAAAAGAGAGAGGCATTTGATGATCGGATTCTGGCAATGTTGCCAATAACTCAGGACAATTGCTTGCCCATTTTTTAAGTTCAAATCCTCCCGACTTTAACAAATCATTGAGTTCCATCTGTAGGGAAAGGGCTTTAGAAAGCGAAGGGCTAGTTCCCAAGATATCGTCGATGTAAATTGACGTTTTTAGAACACTACTAGCCATAGGAAAACGTTCCTTTTCTCTCTCTGCCAGCTCATTTAATGTACGCATGGCTAGAAAGGGTGCGCATGTCATGCCAAAAGTGAAAGTAGAAAGTTCCCACACTGAAAGTGGGTCCTGTGGAGAAAACCTCCACAATATCCTTTGATAATAGGACGGTGATAAGGATTGATAAGGACTTGACGGAACATCTGTTTGATATCAGCAATGTAGGCAATAGGATTAAGACGAAACGTAAGGAGTAAAGAAGCAATATCCTTTTGAAGTTTCGGACCAGACAACAACGTGTCATCCCATACTACCCTTAATTTTGTACTTAAGCTTTCCGGCTTTAGAACGCAATGATGTGCCAAAAAACACGATACGTCGACTTTTGGTTGACTAGATAAAACTAGACTCATGTGATTAGAATCGATATAGTCTTGCATGAAACTAGAAAAGGCAGTGTACAGATCAGGATTTTTAAGTAATTTGTTTTCTAGAAGTAAAAATCTACGATAAGCTTGCGGATAAGTATTTCCTAGGTCAGGGTTTATTTTATCTTTAAACGGAAGATCTTCCATGAATCTACCGCTCGGTTGTCGTACGACACTCGCAGTAAAAATTGATTCCGCTTGTTTTTCTTCCTTTGATAAGATTTGTTTTTTAGGCAAATGTTCGATTTCCCAAAACCTAGGGATAATGACCTCCAAAGGAGGTGAATGACCAGTTAAAAAACAACTGGTTCGTTCCGTAAGACTACCTACTTCGTCCACTTTTCCCATGACGACCCAGCCAAAGATGGTTTCAAGGGCTGAAGGTTGCCCTATTTGTCCAAGAACCCTGCCCTCCTTGAATATCTGTGCGAATAGCTCGCAACCAATAACTAGGTCCACAGATCTAGATTTGAAATAAGATGGGTCGGCAAGTTTAAGGTTTTCCAAGTGTTTCCACTGATTATCGTTCAAAGTGAATGTAGGCATATTGGAACATAGTTGTGAAACAACAATTGCTTCGAAATTAAGTAAAGGAGTGACCTGTCCTTGTGGCTTAATGTGACATTGAACGAGTCCTTTGGAAGTAAAAGAAGACATTTGATTTAATCCGAATATTTCAGTGGTGTAACTTCGCCTAGGAAGATTAAGACGCTGAATACACTTTTCACTGATGAATCCTGTCTGTGATCCAGAATCAAGCAGTGCCCTTACAGGTTGAAAATTTCCGCAACCGTACATAACATCTATTATGGCGGTGCATAAAAAAAAGGTACCTGAAGGTCCTGAGGTATTTATTGACACATGAAGATTATTGGCAGGTGGTGTGTGAATGACAGAACTATTATCTTGGCTTCCAGACTCTTTATTAGTTTCTAAGATATGAGCTAAAGTGTGGTGCCTTTTACTATTGCAAGTCCTGCATGAATATTTTGATTTGCACGTATCTACCCCATGCGAGGGATGAAAACACGCTAGACATAATTTTTTCTGCTTGACGAAAGATAGGCGATCAATAGGTGAAAGGTCAAGAAATGTTTGACATTTCGAAAGCACGTGACCTTGATTACACCGGAAACATTTTATTCCCGTACTTGAATAAGTTGAGGTGCCAGCCAGTCCTATAAAAGGCGAATTGGATGTTTTATAGGTAGGCTTTTGCCCAAACTGATTTGGCATAGAATTTGATTTTTGATAGGTAGGCACCTTTTTGGGTGCTGTTGATTGAGGAAGTGATTCCAAAACTTTACATTTTTTTTCTAAAAATTGAAAAAGTGACTGAAAAGTGGGAATTTCGGTACTAGTATTGGCGTGACTCATTTCGAAATTTGAACGCGTCGGAATATCCAATTTTTCTAACAGAATGAAAAAAAAATAATAAAGTCCCAACTGTCAACATCAAAGCTAAGTGATTTTAAAATTTCTAGGGATTCTGAAAAGGTGTCATTTAAATTACGCAATTCTTTAGCTGACTCGTTTTTTAAGGTAGAGTTCATAATTGTGCTTAAAGCATCATTTGCGAGGTCTCGCTTGTTTTGATATCTATTGACTAATTTGTCGTAAGCAATTTTATAATTTTGATCAGATAAGCTAATCCCTGATATCAATTTTAAAGGCTCATCCTCGAGATATGAAAATAAATATTGACGTTTTCGAACGTTACTTAGACTTTGATTTTGATCTATAATGTTATTAAAAAGATCGAAAAAGCTTGGCCATAATTTTGTATCACCTCGAAATATGGGAATACCTAACTCTTTGAGTTTTGGAGTTTCAGATTCGTTTTGGCGAACATATGATCCCGAAAAAGATGAGGCCTCAACCGGAAATATTTCAGAGTAAACCCCTTTACACGCATAAAAATATTTACGAGCTTCTGAAAGGATCGCATCCTGCGTTTTAAACTCCTCGTCGTCCGAGTCGTCTATTAACATAATGACATCATTATGTGCCAACATGCATTTATCGAAGGTTTCATCCAAATCGGAATACCTCACTTGAAACTCGTTTCTCGCTTTTGCGTCCGTTGCCGCGGTTTGTGAAAACACATAACACTCGGTGATCGCAGATAAAAAACCTTTGCGTTTTTGCACGGCTTTTTTGATAGACATGATTTTACCTTTGAAATGACGAAATTGTCGGTAAATATACAATTAACGCTAAATTATTGCTTCTGAAATAGAAAAATGACGAATTGTCGAAAATATGCACTAATTTATCGCAATTGATGAAAAATGTTTTAATATTGAAATGGTATGGAACAAATCTAATCACAGAAATTGTGTTTGTTTGTTTTGATTGATTCTCGATTTTTGTTTACTGAAATGACCACGCGGTAGACCCTGCGTTACCATAACAGCGGACCGAAAACAGGTGAACTGCGCCGAAACCGAAGGTCGAACGAACGAAAATCTACGTTCAATACGATTGGCAAAATCCATAGGTCGCTGGTTCAAATCCGGCTCGAAGGACCACTTTATGTATGCCCGCAGATAGAAAAACGATAACTGCAGTGGACTGTATATATTTTATTAAATGAAAGCGCGAACAAACATAAATATATTGATACGAAATCACGAAATAATTAAGGTCCATAGATTAATTGCTGGTAGCCACACAACGGAAATCAGAAACAAAGTACTCACCAGTTTGCAGCCAATTTCTCCACGGTCCAGGGGCCCCTTTCTGGATCTAATGATGGCACCACGTAGCTGAAGGGCTGAAGTTTCTAGTTCTATGCTTCAGTACACCAAAATCGAGCACTTATAAATGTAGAAATTTGTAATAGTTGGAGAAAGTAAATTAACACGCCATTTTCTCGAGGCGGTAGAAAAGGATCTCTCTGATTCTTGGTGCGCATGTCAAATGCGCGAAAAATGTACTCTGTCCGTCATCCAATTGTGTGGTTTTAAAAATTTAAAAACAACCGCGAAATTTAGCGGGAGCTAACAAGTATCAAATATGTTTTTTGTAAGATTTTTGACGCTGAGTGTAAATATGTAACTGGGATTCGCATATCTGTGCATAAATTGTTTTTTCCCTTAATGGACCCATGCCATTGTCCTACTTCTATGGAACGAAAACATCGAATTATGTATCCCGCATATTTTTTGTTTTTTTCAGGAAAACTATTAACTTTACGACAAAAAGTGTACTATCCTTTTTTGAAGATAATTAAATTGTCTTTTAGCGTGGGTACACCTTGACCCCGTAGGGGTTCGTTTTACATAAAGAAATTACACTCATAAATAAAATTGTAAATTACGCTTCGGCCATGTTTAAGCCGCCATATCTACCTCAGTATCAGTTTCTGTTTGAAACTAATAGCTGTTTTTTATTAAACTTGACATCCTTTTTCGATCCGATCAGTTTTTTAGTAACTTTCATGACTTAAATATGAAAATTTTGTACCTGGGGGTAGGTATAGGCCAATTTAGTGGTTTTTTAAGTGTAACTTGAGAACCGCTTAATGTACAGCAAATATTGGACCCACAACGAATACATCTTGACAATCTGCATATTTTTTGTTTTTTATGTTTTTTTTGTAGATCCTGTAGTTTTCTTTAAAAAATCAAAAAACCTAAAAAAAACCAGCATATTTGAGGAACTTAAAGAATTTATAGTATAGAGACAAATAAAAAACAAAGTATTGATAGGGATTTTGAGAGACCATTATAGTAGAAGCTAATCACAATTTGTTTGAGTAAGATCGTAAAGTTACGTACATTTGATTCAAACTCCTTTTCGCCATCTTTAAACAAAGACGCGGGTTGTTTATGCAGGATTTTCGCAGGTATTTCCATTTTTTTTGGGACATGGTCTTATGACGAATCGATTAAAATATATGAGTATTGGTTTGCAATTCAAGCCCAAAATCCTACTGGGCTCTTATACTAATCAACGAGGCCCCAATTTAGCCACCGACTTTTACGCTCCCAGCCACCACTAATGGTCGGGCAGCAAAACGCTATTTTCGTCAATTTTTGGGGGATTTTGATAAACATTGGCAGGTTTATATATCGACCCAAGAAAAGTAAAAAACTAAATATTCTTTGGTAGGTTTGTCTCTGTAAGCTGCGTATCAGTGCCCTGAATTTTCCGGTTTGCACCTTTCCACTTTTTTCAAAATATCTCAAAATCAAAAACGAACTAAATTTTTATTATCACGGTTTTCGTTAGGTAAGACCTGTCTCCTCAAATTTTAGAAATATTTATCGATTTAAAAGAAAATCATGTCAAAGTCAAAACTTTGACGAAGTTACCAAGGTAGTGATTTTTTTAAAATTTGAATTTTTGGACCCTGTCAAGAAATTTCTAAGGCGGATTTTATCTGACATACTTTTTTTTCTTCCTTTTGAGTATCGCTATACTAAACTTTTTAAAACGTAAAAAAATATTGCAGGGAAAATCTGTAGCAGAACCACAAATACCCAGCTGTCGCGTTTTTCGCAAAATTCAAAGATTTTGGACTGCTGATACAAATCAATTTTTCAAAACTTTATTTGAAAAAAACATAAAAGAGTATTTACTGATTCTAAGAAAAAACTAAATAAAAAATTTACCTCTCTAAAAAAAAATTATAAATATAATCCAAAATATTCAAAAATTTACCGCGAACATGGAAAAGTCACTGGCTCAAAATATAGGTTTTTTAAGCAAAAATCACACGTTTGGAGATAAACGGCCGGGGATTTTTTAGTTTGCGTTTAATTTTGGGTCCCCCAAAAACATTTGTTCTACTATAGACAGGCTTCTAAGTGGTGTGATTTTTTTTTAAATATATGTGGTAAGTGATAGCAAAAAAGCGTTTAAAATTGGATATTTTTCAGTTTTTTAAAAACTATTCAAATCGTATACTTGTCAGCCATTTTCGCCAATTTTTGGGCCAATAAAAATTGATAAGTTTATACATTGACCTTAGAGAAGTAAAAAATAAAAAAAAGTTGGTTGGTACTCCACTCTATGCTAACGTTTCAGTGCCCTTAACTATCATTTTTGCACCTTCTCACTTTTATCAAAATAACTCAAAATCAAAGAGAGAAAAATTTTTTGTTACGGTTTTCATTAGGTAAGACCTGTCTCTATCAGCCTGTCCAACAAAACTTTTATAAATATTGTTTTTTTATAAGAAAAATAATTTCAAATTAAAAAATTTGCCAAAGTAGTGATTTTTTTAAAACTAATTTTTTTAACTTTGTCAGAAAATGTTTAATGAGGATTTTATCTCACGTACTTTTTTCCCCTTCGAAGTCTGCCTCTAATTTTCTATCTAAGATTTTAAAAAATATTGCAGGAAAAATCTGTAGCAGAATCTTAAATAACAAGCAGTTGCGTTATTCGCAAAATTCAAAGATTTTAGACTATTTATACATAACCACTTGTTATAATTTATTTGACCATAATTTAATGGCGCATTTACCGTTTTTAATAAAAAAACTAAATATCAAATTCACCTGCATAAAAAAATATCCAACATGTTCAAAAATGTACGGCAAACATGAAATAATGGCTGGGTCAAAATAACGGTTGTCTAAGCGAAAATTACGCCTTTGGAGATAAACCGCTGAGGATTTTTTGTGTTTATTTTTGGGTTCCTAAAAATATTTATTTTAGTATAGACAAGTTTTAAAACGATGTAATTTTTTTAAAAGTATACTTGGAAGTGAGAGCAAAAAAGCGTCTAACTTTGGATATTGTTTAGTTTTTATCACTAAACAAAATACTCTGCCAATATATGAGCACTTAAGCTTTAGGTACTATGGTTATAGTGTACGTGTGAGCTAATATAACTAAAAACTGAAATATATTTTATTCAACTCCAGACTCAATTACCTTTCATTTGATACCACACAAGCCATGTCTTGACTTAAACTCTAATTTTTGAAATCTACCCCCACCCTTTTTCTAACAAAAACAAAAATGTATTTTGTTTAACTCCAGACTCAATTACCTTTTGTTTGATATCACACACGCCATATTTTTACTTAAACTCTAATTTTTAAAATTTACCCCCAACCTTTTTTTAATATAATCTAAAATGTATTTTGTTTAACTCCAGACTCAATTACCTTCCGTTTGATATCACACACGCCATATTTTCACATAAACTCTAATTTTTGAAATCTCCCCCCCCCCCCCATTTAATTTAGCTTGTGTTCGATAGATTTTGTTCATTTAAATGGGATGGGATCATCTCGAGCCAAGACCCAGTCTAGGTACCAAATTTCATTCAAATCGGGCAAGTGGTTTTTGAGTTATGCGGGTTGGTTGTTACAGACATACAGACAGACAGAAGGCGCGACAAAAAAGTTTCAAAATCATCTGAAACGCAAAGAAATATAAAAAAATTTGAAATTGGATCAATTGTTTTTTTCAAAGAATTTAGGATCACCATAGCTCACACTACTATTATAGTATAGTATCTACTACTATTATAGTATAGTATCTACTACTATTATAGTATAGTAGTAGTGTGAGCTAATATCGAAGCCATATATTGGTCGGTCAAATTCCAAAATTTTGGACTGCTTAAATACAAAACCATTTTTTGGCCAAAATTTAAAAGTGTATTGCTGATAGAGAACTAATATATGATATTAATTTTTTTTAAAGTTGAAAAATAAAAAATCTACCGCAAACTTGGAAAAAACATTGGTTTAAAACAGCAGTTTTTAAAGCGAAACTGAAATGGTTGGTGATTTTTTATTTTGCAGTTAAATTTGGGTCTCCGGAATTTTTGTTTTAATATAGACTGGCTTTTAAGAAAAAATCAACATTTAACTGGTAACTGATAGTAATGAGATGTTTAAAGTTGGGTTTTTAATTCTTTCACAAAATTACCAAGTCATATACTAAAATAGTTCTTAATATAATTTAGAAGCCTGAAATAAATTGAATTAACGCGTTAGTAAGGGTGCTAACTCTATTTTATTTTATTTTTAACAAAACTCAAAAATATTTATAATTTTCGAAAAGAGTGATATTTTAAGCTCTTAATAAATACAAAAGATAAAAAAAAACAGAATGATATGCCTGTAATGGTCAGCCATTCCCCTTAATCCGACCTAGGTACGGCCATAAGACAAACAAAAAAATCCTGCTAAATTTAACATTTATTAAAAAACTTCCTATTTTATTTATTTTGTTTTTAAAAATATAGAAACACAATATCTTTTAAAACATTAAGCTTGTTTAGTACGTAGGTGTAATTATACCTTATGCTACAGAAATTTATGATTATAAAATAATTACCTCCGTTTTAAAATCGTCCCGGTCTTTTTCGTAGGATAGAAAACGCAGTATCTACCTACAATTTTTCTTAATTTTGGCTTGTAAAAAATAAAAATAGGGTAAAAATCAAATGCTTCTTTTCTTATAACTTTTAAGCATCAGTATTTTGATAGGCTTGCTTGTATTTGTAGGAGTATCTGTTATAATTGCAGTAAATTTGTTGAGTTAATTTTATGTATAATTTTATATTAAAAACGTTAGATTTTTAAATTGTGGTCAAATAAAGTTTAAAAAAGTGGTTATGTAGTTCAAAATCTTTGAATTTTGCGGATAACGCACCAGCTTTGTATTTTTGATCCTGCTACTGATTTTTCCTGCAATATCTTTTAATATTTTTAAAAGCAAACTATAGGCAGACTTAAAAGAAATAAAAAAAGTATGTCAGATGAAAACCTCAACAGAAATTTCTTGACGGAGTTAAAAAATTCAAGTTTGAAAAAAATCACTACTTTGGAAAATTAACTTTTTTGTTTTTTGAAATAAAAAATATTTCTAATAGTGTCAGGCGGACCGAGAGAGACATGTCTCACATAGTTAAAACCGTAATAAAAAATATTTTGACTCTTTTCGATTTTGAGTTATTTTGATAAAAGTAAGAAGGTGCAAACTGAAAAGTTAAGGGCACTGAAACTCAGCTTAGATTGAACTACCAACCAACTTTTTTTACTTCTCCTAAGTCAATGTAGAAATTTGCCAATTTTTATGAAAGTCCCGCAAAAATTGACGAAAATGGCGAACTGACCGACAAGTATACAATATGGATATTTTAAAAAAAACTGAAAAATATCCAAATATAAAAGCCTTTTTGCAACCACTTCTCATGTATATCTTTAAAAAAAAATTTACACCGTTTAAAAACTTGTCTATATTAAAACAAAATATTTCAGGGGACCCAAAATTAAACCCAAAAAAAGGAATCCCCAGCCGTTTATCCTCAAACATGTAATTTTTATTTAAAAAACCATTATTTTCCTTTTTCCACGTTTGCGGTAAATTTTTTAATATTTTTTAGAAAGTAAATTTTGCATTTAGTTATCTATTAGAACCACTAAATTGTCGTTTGAGTTTTGTTCAAATAATATTTTAAAAAAGTGATTTGTATAAATAGTCCAAGTCTCTAATTTTGCGAAAAACGCGACAGCTTGGTATGTGATTCTGCTACATTCTACTACTTCCTGCAAATTTTTTTAATACTTAAAAAAATGAGGTATAGCCAGACTCAAAAGGAGGAAAAAAAAGTATGTCAGATAAAATCCGCCTCAGAAATTTCTTGACAGGGTCCAAAAACTCACGTTTTAAAAAAATCACTCCTTTGGTAAATTTGTCAAAGTTTTGAATTTGACATTATTTTTCCTGAAATCGATAAATATTTCTAGAACTTGTGGAGCATGGGCCTATAGAGATAGGTCTTACCCATAGACGAATGACAGAGATAGACCAGACACTTACACGGTGGGAGTTTTATTACTAAATTAGCACAGTATACCGGGGTGCCGTGCAAGAATCAGCGCCTCTCCAACTTTGTACTCCGTACTAAACAATTACAGGGGGATTTGAAACAATATAACGCTTGCGCAGTTGTCTCTAAGCTACAGGGTGGCTTTTCAAATTATTGTATACCGGATGCTCATAGCCATTAATGCAATCGTTCTCCAATCAAGCTACATCTTATAATATGGTGTTTTGCATAGTTTTTATCAAATTAAATTTTAACACCAAAAAACCCATTCTACTCGTCAAATAAATAGTTTTAAATTTGAACACCGGGCGCTGATAAGAATGAGTTATTTTGTGTCAATGCTTAATTTGCTTAAAAACACTCTATAAACACCAAATAGTAAGGAGGCTTAATCAAAGATTTTTTTTTATTAATGACTACTAGCAATAAAAAAATAACGTTTTATTTTTTATTAAATCTAAGGTTTAGTAGTTTGTGTCCCATCGATTTAGGTATATAAATTTGCTTGAGAGACTAATTTTCTATTAAAAAAAACTTGACGAATATTATGCAGTAAATTCCTTTTTATTAGGGCATAGAAAATATTTAAATAAATGTAGACATTTTCTTAAATTAATAATGTACACTTTAACAATGCTTTATGTATAATAATATTGCAAATATAGGTTATTTTTTAAAAACGGGAATTTTTTAAATTGTATTATTATGAAAAATAAAAACTAATGAATTTGGTAAATTCTGACGAGCTTAGAATTAGCTAGATGATGTAAAAATATATTTAAATTAAACATTATATAAATTTAAACTCTTAACCTATAGGTGTTTAAAAAAATGTAACTTAAGCTTTTTAAATTAAAGTAAAGCTGCAATGTCGCTAATGAAATATTGCTGGTTTTTCATGTAATTATACACAGTCCGGCCTAATGATCTCCCACATTTTGCACCGCCACTGTGCCCGAATCACTGAAAAGAGAGGAAGCTTAGCGTAGTCGGTTGGTAGCTCGCACCTTGCCATTTCCTTGCCATCGAAACATTTATTAAAAGTAGGTAACGAATCTTTAATTACGACGCACAGAACTTTTCGTACTCACTTCGCACTTGGTAGATATGCTTTAATTCCAGATACTTTGGGGATACCCGAAACCTATCCCCAAACCATTGACGAAGTGAAAGTAGCAATACGCCAAGAAATTACAGGAATATCCCTTTTAAGTTACTGCACGAGTGAAACTGTCAGAAGAGCTTTGAATGTGTATCGAAAAAAATGGCCGTCACATGGACTCAATTTTCAAAACTTAATAAAAACAAATGGTATAAAATAGGGTTTCATTAAAAAAAATGGAATCTAAATAGCATTTACAATGGCGTTTTTAATGTGGGAGATTATTATGCCGGACCCTTTATATAAATATAGTGAAAAAATCTATGTTTTTCTAAATATTAAAATTAAAACTAAACATTTGAAACTCTGTCCTGGTTCAAAGTGTCCATCACATACCATATATTTAACATAAATTTCGTCTTTCATCAAAGTTAGCCAGTTTTTTGGGTTGCGTTGGGTTCCCTTTGGGAAAGCGATGGCGCTTGCTAACATAGTCTTCGCAGCCAAGAACACAACATTGTTTTTATTTAAATTTCTTAAGCGGCGAATCGCCCTCGTCCAAACGTTCAAAATACGGATTGGTCATAATTTAGCAAAAAACACCATTAAAAATAAAATAAAAAGTAAAAAAATAACGAAAAATTACATCCACAAACGAAAATAAAATAAAAAAATAAAATATTACTCCCGTCATATTTTTTTCTATTTTGACACTGTCAGTCATAATCAAAAACAAATTGTCAAAATATACCGAGAGTAGCGGTTAATGTCCATTGCGACAGCACAGAAGTCTGTACATAATATTTTTATACCAGGGGTGACGGTCTGTAATCAGCGCCTCTCGAACTTTGTATTCCGAACTAACGTATACAGGGAGTATGTATAACAGTATTATGACAAGACCGGGGTGCTTTCCATACTATAGATAATTAGTTTACTGTGGTCTTACCTTATCAAAACTGCAATAAAAAAATAATTGACTTTTTGATTTTGAGATATTTTGAAAAAAGTGGAGAGGTGCAAAACAGAAAGTTAAGGGCACTGATACGCAACTTATAGTGGAGTGTCAACCACTTTTTTTTATAGTATTTACTTTACTTGAGTCGGTCTACAATCATGCCAATTGTCAAAATTCCCCAAAAATTGACGAAAATGGTGGTTTAATGCCCGACCAGTATACGATTTGAATATCTATTAATAAAAACTGAAAAATATCAACTTTAAACGCTTTTCTGCTGCCACTTACCACGTATATAAAAAAAAATTAGACCGCCTAAAAGCTTGTCTATAGTAGAACAAAGGTTTTCGGGGGACCCAAAATTAAACGTAAAATAAAAAATCCCCAGCCGTTTAACTCCAAAAGTGTAATTTTTGCGTAAAAACCGTTATTTTGAACCAATGATTTTTTCATGTTTGCGGTAAATTTTTAAATATTTTGGATTATATTTATAATTCGTTTTTTAAAAAAGCAAATCTAGAATTTAGTTCTCTATAAGAACCGATGAAAAGTATTTTAGGTTTTAGTCAAATAAGATTTTAAAAAATTGTTTTGTATGAGCAGTCTAAAATTTTTGAATTTTGCGAAAAACGCGACAGCTGGGTATTTGTCATTGTGCTACAGATTTTCCCTGCAATATTTTTTAAAATTTTAAAAGGTGTGATATAGCCAGACTCAAAAGAAAGAAAAAAAAGTATGTGAGATAAAATCCGCCTCAAAAAGTTTTTGACAGGGTTAAAAAATTCAAGTTTAAAAAAAATCACAACTTTTGTAAATTTTCAAAGTTTTGATTTTAACATTATTTTTCTTAATATTAAAAAAATATTTTTTAAAGTTGCGTTACAAATACTATCAGAAAAAATATTTTAGCTGCCTTGAATTTTGAGATATTGGAAAAAAATGGGGTGGTGCCAATTTGAAATTTAAGGACACTGATACGCAGTTACGAGTAGAGTACCGACCAAAAAAAAACTTTTTTTCCACTAACTTTGAGTCGATCTTCGAACGTACAAAGTTTTATCAAAATCACCAAAAATTGTGTTTTGCTGCCCGACCATAAGCTTCACCTGGTTCCTTGTGAATACCAGCTAATCGGAATACTATTTTCATCAGTTTAAGTTTTTTAACTATAAATTCTACGCTTTTCTTCAAAAGTTCATTTTTATATGTGCCAAATTGTAGTAGTCAGCTGAAAATTCAACAGTTTCTTACCTAATCTCAAGCAAGAAGCTAATTCTTGAATTGTGTTTGTGTGAAATTTCATGCGAATGCTCACTTTGTTTGAGAGAGTGAGCATCTGTCTGTATTCTTGAAAGCCCGAGGAGCGTTCCCGTCCGTTCAAAATTCGCCGGTGAACGTGCTTGTGCTATGAGACAGGAGATTGGCGCTGTAATCGCAGGGAAGATGAGAAAAACTTGCGCGGAAAGTAAAACGTTTTGTTTGACATATTCCGTTTATATGTCAATGTTTGTTTGTATCGTTGGTTTAAAAAAACCAAAATGCTTAAAACAATACAAACGAGCTTACCCCTAGATCCACCGTAACAAGGCTTAGCTAAATCCATTCTCCCTCTTTGTTGCTTTATATGTGAGCAACAAGCGCGATTAAGTGACTAATTCAAGAAATACGATGCATCTAGGAGTTAAAAACACTGAAAATGTATGTATGGTTACAAAATACTACTACTATGTCGGTTTAGAACGTTTTTCTACGTTGTCCGACGCCTAACCGAACCGAACCTCCTTCGATCCTGACAGTCATCTTCCGTCAGGTTTTTTTGACTCATTGATTTTTGGATTGACTGTTGCCATTCCGCCCTCTTTTTCTGCGCAATATTGGTTGCCATTCTAGGACCTGCTTTGGTAATCTTTCGTCGCTCATCCGTTGTACATGGCCGTACCATATCAGTTGCCTTTTAGTGATGTCATCCGTTATGCTTCCCTCGATTCCCATTCTTTCTTTTATGATCTCATTTCTTATATGATCTGTTCTAGATATTCTCACTGATCTTCTTATTGCACCCATTTCGACACTTTCCATTTTTGCTTTGTATTTTTCTGTTACGCGACAAGTCTCTATTCCATACAACAGCGTGCTTTTCACCATTGTTTCATATATGTTAAATTTTACATTCTTTTTTATCTCTTTGCTCCATAAAATACTGTTAAGACAACCAATAACCTTTTTTGCTTTTACTATTCTTTTTTCCAGTTCTTTACAGTCTCTTCCTGTCTTATCAAATGTGACACCCAAGTATACATACTCATTATATGGAGATATTGTTTGTCCATTTTCTAGTTAACTTTCTCATCATATACTCCATGTCTTCTTTATCATTAGCTACAATTACTTGGTCGTCAGCAAACTGTAGTGTGTATATGGTAAATCGGTCGCTAAGTTGTATTCCCATGCCGTGTACTTTGCGTTTCCAGTTTTTTAGAGCTACTGCGATATATATTTTAAAAAGAGTTTGAGAGAAACAACATCCTTAAGCCTTTTGTTACCAGGAATTCTTTTGAAAGTCGATTTCCTATTGTAATTTTAGATTTTGACCCTTTGTATAGTTCTTTTAACGCTTTTGTGTATGTATGATTGATATAAGTCTGCTCTAACACTGTCCATAATTTTTCTACTGGAACGGTATCATATGCTTTTTGTAGGTTCACAAAGGTAACATGAGTCTCTATATTTCTGGTGCTCCTTTTCTCAATTACTTGTTTAAGACAAAAAACATTATCACTACAAGATCTGCCTGCACGAAACCCACTTTGCTCTTCTTCTTCTTGTTCATCAAAATCATTCTCTATTAGATCTCTAAGAATCCTACCGTACAATCTACTTAGAGTACTGGTTACTGAAATTCCTCTGTAATTGTTGCAATCCAGCTTGTTTCCTTTTTTATGTATTGAGGATATGAATGCAATTTTCCAATCATCAGGTACTGGATGTCCGTTTATGCATTGATTGATAATATACGTGAGATTTTCGAGTAGTTTCTCTGATCCATATTTGAACATTTCAGCATATATTCCCCCAGGTCCGCTAGCTTTTCCGGATTTAAGCTTTTTAATATTCCTTATCATTTCTTTTTCGATGATTACTTCCTCTCCATACTCGGAGAGGCTGCCAGATATTCGGGTCTCCTCTCCTGCAGCAGTCCCTTATAGTGTTCTGTCCATTGTTCTGGTTTGATGATCTGGATGTTTACTTTTTCTTTTGTTGGGTTTTTTACTGTAGAAATGAATTTCCATACTTCAGACCTCTGCCTAACTCCTACGTGTGTATTTATATCGTGGCATTTGCGCTTGAACATTTCATTATTTTCTGTGCGTATCAAATTTCTTAGCTGTCTGCTGGTATGCCTGTAGATTTCTAGGTCTTTTTACTCTTTAGTCCTGAGCCATTTCAAGTATGTGCGTTTTTTCTCCTTGACCATTTCCTGTATTTGTTCCGTCCACCACATCTTATTGTTATTTCTATTATCTTGGTATCCAACAGCTTCTTTGCTTGCTTCCTTCAAGCTTTTTACTATGTTTGTATATATCTCTTCAAATGAGTGATCTGTGTTTATTAATTTTTCATCTAATCGGTTCTGATACAATCTTTGAGTACTTTCGATTTCTAGACTAAAGTTGTATTTTTGTTTGTCTAATACTTTCGTCCTTATTTGTTTTTCTTACAGGGAATAATATTTTTGTTTTTACCAGATGGTGGTCAGATCCACAGGTAAAACCACGAAGTGTGCGCACATCATACCACTTTAGTTCCGAGTGTTGTCCACCTATAGCATAATCAATGATTGATCTAAGATTTCTTGTTGGCTGGATCCAGGTGTACCGATGAATATGCTTGTTTAAAAAAACCATTATTTATTTTTAGATTATGGGTTTCACACAATTGTATCAGTCTCAAGCCATTATCATTTGTTACTTCCTCTCCAAATGGTCCTACCACTTTGCTTTGGCTTTGTCTACCTACCAGTTCGACTATTAAAATCGCCAAGCATAATTATTTCCGATTTTGCTGGTTACAAAATACACATAAACTAAAATGGTTAGTTTAGAAAGTAGGTCATTTGTACTTAGTAAATCTGGCAACCATACGCTTATTCCGAAAGTGTTTAAATATACGAGGAACACTCATCGAGAGAAACACGGGTTTCGCTACCTCCAAATGGATAGCCAGCACTTGTTATAATAAACCAGTGCAGCGTACGTTTGACGTTGTTGATCCTACTTCTTGTGGCAACACTGATTTGACTATTCTGATGCACATTTGGAAGCCAATTCCTAAATTGTATAGGACTGAACGTTCTCTCGAGAGTTCCCGGGTCTGATCCTATCACATCTTGTTCTCTCGATGAGTGTTCCTCGTATATTTAAACACTTTCGGAATAAGCGTACGGTTGCCAGATTTACTAAGTACAAATTACCTTCTTTCTAAACTAACCATTTTAGTTTCTGTGTATTTTATAACCAGTAAAATCGGCAATACCAGGGAAATAATTATGCTTGGCGATTTTAATAGTCGAACTGAACTGGCATAACGTTATTAAAATATTTAGCTCTTTACAAGGATTGTGGGTTTTGTGAAGCTATATCGTGATAAACTAACAAACTAAGGCCTCTTAAAAGGAAATATCAAAGAATACTGAACAAAAATATAATGAAAATTTGAAACGCTTACGGTTTAATCTGGCAAAAAATCTGTTTTTAAAAAGTACATACTATCAAATAAATCACCTTAAAAACGTCTTCATCAGAGATTATAGAAGGGCTAGATATTGCATTTTAGAACGAATCAGAATAAAAAGAGTAGTAGTAGATCATGCGTTTGACATTACCATACTCAAATCTCGGCTGGAGAAGAAGGACACTGATAGACAACCCGTGAGGCATCCTAAATATAAACAGCAGTTGACCAGCACTTGAAATTTCTAAACCAAAGAACGAAATGTCTAGCTAAAGTAACAAACAGGTAGGCGATGGCCATTTCTAATTTGCCACTTTAATTTTGGTCAAATCCAATCCGTGTATATGAGTTCTTAAACTAATCTAAAATCCATCTGATTGTTGCCATCGATGCCATCAATCGATGGAACATATGATTATGATAACCATCAGCGATAAGGCCAACAAAAATTAGAAGAACCCGCTGCGTTAATCCTAATTTTTATATTTGTGTTTCCTACTTTTGTAACTTTTGAAGGATTTAAAAGTGGCATTTAAAGTCACTTAAACTATAATGTTCCACCCCTTTCTCGACATAGTCCAGGATATTTGCATGAGGTTTTCGTGCACTTAAAAGAAGTTCCTCGTCAATCCTTCAATAAATGTATTGCCAATTTCGCCGGAAAGCTGTTTATAGGCAACATTTCTCAAAAATATTATTGAAATTTGAAAACTTGAAATTTGAGGTTTGGTTCGGTTCATCAAGCCTAAGCACAATTGGCTCTTGTTGCCAACAATCGATTACATCGGAAATGGAGAAGAACTTGTTTGATGGCATTCAAGAACCCGTTTTATTGCACCGATTAGCTCATCAATGAGATTAAGAACTCTCCCATTTAATAATCCGTGCTTATCATTGGTCAATAATAATATTTGGGATAGAACATTCGGTTCCCACAACTACGTTCATGTAATGGGTTATAATTTACTAAACCTTCATAAAATAGAATTCCGCTAACTAATAGGGCAATTTCCTGAGATAATCCAGACTTAAACGTTATTTTGGTCTAAGTAAGGACATTAAAAATGATACACGGCTTAGTTAAATTAACGTTGAATATTAATCGGCGATTAAGGATTACACCAATAAATTTGAAATATCAGTTTCATATTTTACATTAAGGCGGCGGAACTAGGACCGTATTTGGGGGGGGGGGTTATTCGGTTCGGTGCCCCGCCGGGGCCCTGCGGTTGCTAAACATGGGCCATTTAGAGCCAACGATTTGGATATACGGATGTAACAGTTATTGTTAAGTATTTGTTAGGTCTTTCCCTCTTCTTGTCAGAGAATATCATTATTTGGTAAGTGGGGCCCCTTCTTTGATAAAAATTAAGAAGATAATATTATTGAATACACTACCAAGATGATTACTTTAATTTATATTTAATGATTGATTGCTGATTAATCTAGTAAGTAGCCTTAAGAAAACTGCCTAGATTTTGCCTAACGTTTAGTTGAACTGCAAATATTGCTTTTGTAATAGTATGAACAGTGATAACTTATAAATAAATTGTTTTTACAAACACTTTTTTTCTGGTTACGATCAGTCGGGAAACCAGGGGGCCCCGAGGTCCGACCGCTGGGTGCGCTCATGCTTGAAAACAGTTTTTTTAGAGATATCTTAAAACCAAAAGCTCCTGCTTGGTTAAAACATAAATCATTGAGAAAAATGAGTTTAAATATATTCCGAAAACCGCATATATTGATGCAATGCACCTTTAAAAACTTAGTTTCAAATTTTTTCAATTTTTATACTGTTGTTAGCATTAATGGATTTTAACAAAAATTTAACCAGCGCTTTACAGTATTTTACACTATTTTACCAAAAAATTTCATGAAAATCGGTTGAGCGGTTTAGGATCTATTGTGGTCCGGACAGACATACACATACACACGGACAAACGTCACAACGATATTGCTAAGATAGGTCAAACTACATATAGTGCCAAACTTCTGAAACTTACTGAAACCTGAAATTTTTATTTTGTTTTTTTTTGCCTCATTGCATGTACCCCCTCCCCCCATTATTGGTTATGGGGCCCTTGGCTCTGCTCTCTACCCAGTCCGGCCCTGAAAACAATAAATGGAGCCATGATAGATCTGATACCTTCCTAGCGAGCCCATTAGCACACTTGCATCGACAAAAGTAATCATATTCAACTATTGCAATTTGTCGCTGCGTTTAATGCATTTAACAAAATTGTGGAAAAAAAGTTTTTCTTCTGCTAATAATGTTTCTTATGTGGAACTCGAGACTGAAATAAAGCATTTGAGAAATATTATTAAACAATTAGGCATTTCCCAAACACTAAAACTCCACATAATACTTAATCACTTACAAGAAACAGTCATGTTTCTGAAATGCGGACTAGGACTTTGGTCGGAGCAGACAGTGGAATCTGTCCCCCGAGAATTTTTTATCATTTGGAATAGGTAAAAACTAAATTCAATTGAGAATCCTCAGTACGCGAAAAATCTTTTAAAGGCTGTAACAGAATTTTCATCAAAGCGTTGCTAAACAGAGGCTGCACAATTTTTCTAAAGATGTTATTTTGATATTTCTATAGGAAAGAAAGGAAAGAAAAACATGACTTTTTTATAGTATTATATTTTTGTGTTAATGTAATTTTAATCAAATAATATTATTTATGAGTTTATGTATAATTTGTTCACATTTATGAATCATGATTTTTTATACTGTTTAATAAAATACAATATAAAAAAATCTTTATTTAGATAGGGTCAATGCACCAGTGAATGAACGAATAAGAGAACCCCTGAACTTTGGGTTATAAAATAAGCTAGATGATTTTGACAAATCTGTTTAAAAATTGCATGCATAGGTAGATTAAACTATTTTAAATGATAAAAAGTAAATAAAAGTTAATTCAGTGAATTCTAATATGTCATTTTCCAAGTATTTTCTTAATATTGTATAAAACTCTAGTAAATGAACAGGCATCTCCAATTACTGAACAATAAGGAACCAGTGAATGAACATATGAGGTTTTTTGGTAAAAAGTGACAGATCAGAAATAAAAATTGACAGATTTAGGATAGAAAGTAAGAGACAAAAATTCAAAAAAAGAAAAACCTCGGAAAAAAGTCTAAAAATGTGAAAAATAGCATATAACTTCACAGTAAATGTGTCTTTTATGCCTTGAAAGTTTGTGGCCCTGGCTACGCTCGTGTTAGTAGTAGTAGTAGTGGTGTGGGGTAGGCTCCATACCTAGCGAGTAGGCAAATGAAGCGCCCTTTTCGCCAACCCCCGGGCATCCCTTCTACTGCGTCCTTCCTTCGCTAAGGAATCTGCCAGTCTTTTGTACAAAGGCCAGAATATCGGGCCACCTCAAATTCAGAAGGTGCTCCGTTTCAAAGGCTTCCTCTTCGAATACCTCTCTTCTTGCCTCCTTGTATGCTTCACATGATGAGAGAAAATGCGCCGAGGTCTCGTCATCGGCCCATCATCGCTCGCACGTCGCATCCTCCTTCACTCTCATCCTTGCCAAGTGTCCTTGTAGGACGCAGTGTCCTGTTAGGGCTCCCACTATGGCTCCCACCTCTCTTCGTGTTCTGCGGAGCAGCCAGTCTCTATGGGATTTGCTGTATCCTGTCACATACGCCTTCACCTGTCTGGCGTTTCCTGTGTTGGTCCATTCCTTTTGTATCTCTTTCTGGGTCCACTCTGTTAGGGCCGACTTCATTTGCCCTCTTGTGAGCCCCAGGAAAGGCTCTGGCCCGACGCATTTCTGCCGGGATCCGATAAGATAAGATAAGATAAGATAAGATACATTTATTTCCTTTAAGACAATTTACAAATTGTATAGGACACGTCAAAATTTTTACAATCTCTTCTAAACACAATTTATTTTAAAGAAGAGACGTTTGAGTCTCGGAGAGTCGGAAAAAAGATAATAATAAAAATATTAATACGAACAATAAAAATTAGGATGCCCATTGCACAAAGTCCTTAACATCATACAATGTTTTTTCACACAAATAGCACTTTAAAACCCTTTTAAAACTATTTATACTATCACATTCTTTAATTTTCTTTGGTAAACTGTTATACATTTTAACACTTAAATAATTTTGACTTTTTTTAGTTATTTCAAGCCGAAACGATTTCTCGCGCAGATTTCCTTTTTGACGTGTATTTACACTATGGACACATTCGTTAGACATAAATTTATTCTTATTACTAAAAACGTACACACATAGTTCAAATACAAGGAGGGGGTTAAAATGCCATCTTTGAAAATGTGCTCTACATGAGTCGGTGTAACTTAATCCTAACATACTTTTTAGAACATTCTTTTGTGAGATAAAGACATCCTGTGACTTGGTAGACCACCCCCAAAGTCCCACACCATACCTCAGACGAGATTCACAGTTTGCATAATACACTGAAAGCAATTCTTTTTCATTTAGAACTTGCCTCAAGTTTCTAAACTGATATGCAACAGAGTTTAATTTAGATATGAGACTCTGACAGTGATCCCTCCAATTCAAAGTCTCATCAAAGGTTACCTCCAAAATTTTTACATTTCCTCCTTTAGGAACATCCACACCATTAAGTTTAATACCTAATTGATTTGCATTATTTTGATAAGAGTGAAATCGAATTATTTGCGTTTTTTCCGCATTTAAGTACAAAGAATGTTCAGCAAACCAATCATTCAAACCATTCATTACATTTTGGCACTTTAATTCTAGAACATTTTCAGTTCTGTCAGATGTCGTTAATGTCCCATCATCGCAATAAAAGTAACTACTGCAGTCCACAGGCAGTATTTTATCAATGTCATGAATATACAGAATAAATAATGTTGGTCCTAAGATTGACCCTTGAGGAACACCTGTATTAATACCGGTTAGCTCAGAATTATATGTTTTGCTGTATTTTTCATCAGAATGAGTTATTGTAACATATTGCTTTCTGTGGGACAAAAATGACTCCACCCAAAGAAGAGAAATATTCCTAACTCCTAATAAGTCAAGTTTTTTTGTCAAGACCCCATGGGACACACAGTCGAATGCCCTGCTTAGATCACAAAATACTCGGCAGGACACTCTCCAGCCTCCATGTATTGTATAATTTTTTCATAAAATGAATATAATGCTGTGGTGGTTGATCTCCCTTTTACATACCCATGTTGGTTTTTCGGAAAAAGATCAAAGCTATTTAAATAATTATCAAGTCTATCCAGAAAGCAATATTCTAATATTTTAGAAAATGTGGATGGCACTGTGACTGGCCTATAATTTGTAAGATTTGTCCTATCAGATTTTTTGTAAATGGGAGTTACTTTTCCTATTCTAAGTTTTTGAGGAAAGACACCACTGCAAAATGACAAATTAATAATATAAACTAGAGGTTTTGTAATAATATGTAAAATTTTTCTTACCAAGAAACTAGGTACATCATCTGCTCCTGCAGAAGATTTATTTGACAATTTTTTTAATATTAAATTATAAAAGTCCTCTTCTAAAAAAGGGTAAAGTGACATCTGCTCCTCACTGGCACTACTGCTCGATATAGGAAAATTGTTATTTACTGATCTAATTTTTTCTAAAATTTCTAAAGGAGCTTCTTTAAAAAAAATTATTGAACATGTTTGAAATCTGACTAGGATCTTCAATCGTAGTCTCCTCGTCCATTAAAACAATATTTTAGCTGTGTATTATATATTGAGGTCCAGTTCTCACTGCACAAATCCAGGTCAAACTGTTCGATATTATTTTCTGGAAAATTTCTTTTTAAGATAATTTTTGTGTCACTACAATTTTTTGGTAAATCTAATTCGAGCAGAACGTACCTGTGATCAGATACCGTGCTATCCAAAACACAGGAAACCCCATTGTTTTGAAAATTTATAAAAATTTGGTCTATTGATCTAATTTTTTTACCCTGGTGGGCCAAAAAATAAGTGGCTTTAAATTAAACAATTTGAGTTCAGTACATAATTTTTTAAATTTGATATCGATATTATATGAGTTAAGGTTGATGTCTCCACATAAGATAATGTTAGCTTTTGGCTTGTATATATGACTCAAAGCATTTAAGAGACCATTAAAAAATAAATCCAAATCTAAAGATGTTGATGGTCTGTAGCAGTTCACTATTATATAAAACTTATTTTTACTACTATAGGATATACCACACATTTCAATGTGGCCTTCCACACAATATTTATCAAGATTTAGGCATTCGACAACCAAATTTTTCCTTGTCCAAATAGCAACTCCGCCCCTTTCACAACTTACCTCAGGAAACGAGTTCTTTAAATATTGAGTCAGATTATCTGAAGTTGTGTTTGGGGCAAGTCTGTATACATGCAAATCTATTTTACCTGGAACTTCTTGTAATTGGTTTTGGGAACTACTTCCGACTACCATGTTATTTCTTTTCTTTTTGCCCTTGACCTGTTCCCATCCCTGATCCTCGCTTTCCTTCCGTTTGTCATTTAGGATATTTATATATTTGTCACATTTCGTAGCAGTTTCAGCTAATAAAATTGCTCCCGAGACCTGTTCTTTACTTACATTTTGTTCCTTTCTTACATTTTGTTCATTTTTTGGTCGTTGCCCTTTTCTAGGGTTGGAACTCGATTGTAGCGCCCCCTGCTGGCCAGATGGTACAGGGCCGGGATTTTTAAAATTATTGACAGTCTCTGGGGAGGTTAAAATGGTGTTTTCATTTTTCATCAAGTTAATTATCAATTCTTGGTTGGAAATTGTGCGCTCCATCTCACTTAATAAACGCTTGGAATTTTCCACTTGAATCGTTAAACAATAAACATCTTTTTTATGTAACATAACCTCAACATTGCTATCATGTGAAGTTACCTCACTAGCGTCAAAGAAATTATTATTTTCTATTTCAATTTGTTGCTTTACTGCTTCACTAAGGTTGTATTCACTTTTTACTTTTCTAGTAATTATTATCTCGATAAGCTCTTGTTTTCTAAGCTTATCAAGCTCCTTAAAAATAATGTCGCGATTTGCCATGTTGCCAACCGAAGAATTTACCGATCACAATGGTACCGTTATCACTTGGAGGCAAGTACCGGCGCTAAAAATATGTCACTTGCTGCTCATGCACCAAAAACACAACTGTAAAAATTACAAAAAACGCGCCGTACCGCTTTTGCTTATCGCAAAACTAAAAAACTACACATATTTAGGTTTTAATAACACAAACACATAACAACTGGCAGCTAAAAATACTATGGTACTATTTTTTAATAATTAATTTCATCTAAAAATAGTGAAATTTGACCACAAAATACTCGATTAAAATATATACGTGGTGACTGCACCGCTGACGTTGACAACCCTCCTCCCCTGACGAGTTCGTCCTACGCTCGTGTTGGAAAGTTTTCGCCTCAGGATAAAAAGTCCCACTGTTATCTTTGGTACACTATTATTCTCAAAAGTATATAATAGTATATTATATACCAAAAGATAAAAGTGTCACTTTTTATCCCTAGGTGGATAGTTTGTGGCCCGAACAGAGGGAGAGCTGCAGTGCGTCGGGAGGGTAAATAGACAGTTTTATCACAAGCTTTGTACGGTATTTTTCTACTTTTTCATTTAGTTTGTTTTTCTTTTTTTTTTTGGATTTTTTGGTTTCGACTTTTTTTTTCTTTTGGTTTTTATTGTTTTATCTCTGATCAGTCACTTTTAATCCCGAATTTTGCTATCTCTGATTTATCACTTTTTATCTCAGGGTTACAAAGTGACACTCTTATCTTTAAAATGCGGAAAAAATTACATTTTTCATTACCAAAGTGAGAAAATAAAAATGGTAGGCAGCAGTTAGTTTAACAGTCTCTTTCATTATTAAAAAATACCGTCTTTTTTATTAAAAAAAAAATAACAAAATGTAGTAAATAATAGTCATTAGGGAAACAAAACTTACAAAATGTTAATATAAAAATAGCCATCAGAACAACCAGCGCTAAGTTCTAAAAGTTTCTTTACAATGTTCTGATACTGGAACATTTGGTTTTGGTTGTAAGTTTTTTTAAGGGTCTTTCATCTGTTGTCAGAACGAGCTTTTTTTTGGTTTTGTTTCTTTTATCTCTTTATCGCTGACGTTTTTTTTTGGTACCTAAGCTTAATCAATTTTTTTTAGAATTAATTTTCACCTTTGCTCCTTTTTCATTTCTGTTTTCAGTTTCTTCTCTTTTATTTCATCTTCTTTTTCTGTGCTTCCCTTCTCTTTTTCTTTGTGTGTGTAAAAACAGCAAAATATTGTAATTTTAATTGTAACTTTTATTCAGCACAAACCTAGCATTAAAAATGCCAGAATGGTTTAACTGGTTCAAATAGATTTTTTAAAAACTGGTATAGTTAAGCGAAAGTTCCAGTAAATGAACAAATGAAGACCAGTGAATGAACACCGTTCATTTACTAGAATACTACCTAAAATGACAAAAATATTTCAAATTGGAAGCTTGCTTGATAAAAATACTTACTTTTGAGGCCTAGTTTTCTTGTTTTCTGCAAATATGTAAATACCCATTGAATGAACACCTTGTTCATTGACTGGATTTTCGAAATATCTGTGTACCAGTAATTGAACATGCAAATATTTTGAACATACATTATATTAGGTTGAGTTTATTGTGAAAAACTTGGTCCTCTATTACCTATAATAACTGCTAAACACCCAAAATGTACGAAACTCCCTTTATAAATGCAGCATCCATAGTTCTATAAATCACCACTTTTAGCTTACCTTAACAAAATATGGCTGCCTGGCCGCTGCATTGAAACGTCGACTATATGCATTAAGTGCCAAGACTAGACTAACGGATTTTTCCAGCGCGTCTAGTGAAAAAACACTTACGAAGAAAGTTGGTTAGCCATAACAGAAGAAGATTTACAAGCGTATCGCCTTATTTTACCGGAAAATAGAGCAAACTGTTCATTTACTGGTGCACTGACCCTAGCCCTATTCTAAAAAAAATATAAAACACACAAAAAACGCGTAAAGGAGCAGCCTCGATTTCGAAATTAGTAGATATATGTTCAGCAAGGTGTGCAGAATTCACATATGTTGGTAGTTTTTTTCTGTCAGGAAAGTGAAACCTGCGGACTCTTTAGGACCACCGTGAACAAAGTACGAAACTTTGCGGATTTGTCATCAGTAGCTTTTATTTATTATTTTTATTATATAAGTTACAGCATTGATTTTAGTGTTTCTTATTGTTGTCACCTGTATGAAGTAGCTTGTGTTTTTATTTGTGCCTTCACCTGGAAGGATGTTTTACATTTGACAAGTGACAGAAAAATCAATCGATTAAACCAGTTAAGCCGATATATTTTAGTCAGTCGCAAACAATTATTTTAATTTATGCAAGTTTAAATTGTAAATTTTTGTTTGCCAGAATTTTGATTGCTTATTCCCCAACAAGTTCTTCTACATTTCCGATGTAATCGAATGTTGGCAACAATACCCAACGGTCCGCTCAGTCGACGCCGGTTAATAGATGGATTTATATATTTTAAGTTTTTAAAATTTCATAAATCTTTTTGAGAAATGTTGCCTATAAACGGCTTTTCGGCAAAATTGGCAATAAATTTATTGAAGGATGATGAGGATGATTCATCCAGTTCATCATATTCGGACACGGAAACCTTATGCAAAAATCATAGATTATGTCGAGAAAACAGTGGAATATTAAAGTTTAAGTGACTTTAAATCCCACTTTCGAATTTTTCTAATTTTTCTTGGCCTCATCGCTGATGGCTGTCATAATCATATATTCTATCGACTGATGGCATCGGTGGCAACAAACAGATGGATTTCAGATTAGTTTAGGAACTCTCGCTACCTATGTTTTCCTGCATGCGAAGCAGTTAGATGAACGAGTTCCAGAAAACTATTTTGCGCAATTGCCATGAATAATATTTTTTCTTCGAGTGTGCGGAAAACATAAAAAATAAAACTATAGACATATACACCAAAACTCACACACCGCATCAAACTACTTGAAACTCTAACCTGCTATTAATGCGTTGTTTGAAATGGTTGGGAACAAACCGTATTTGATACAAAAACGCGTCAATAATATGGTAAAAGTTTTTCCGAGGGAAAGTCGTGGGGTGATCAGCTGCCCACAGTAGGTGTACAAATTTTGTCTACAGGACCATACAGGACTCCACAGGACACTATACAGGACTCTAAAATACACTACAAGTCCTGTAGGATGGTGTACAAATTTGGCTGCTGGCCACCCCTCGGGGAAAGTGATATTTTGTGTATACAAAAGTGTGCTTAAAGTAAATTTTTTCCGGTCACTCTTAGAAAAAATAAGTTGACAACAACGACCTAAATATTGAATCCAATTATTTCTTTTTTTAGATTTTGGCGAAAAAAAGTAATTTAGACGGGACTCAAGTTAAACGGCTGGGCGAACTTCAAAAGCTTCTGAATAAAGACTTAAGCCAGATGATCCGTTTGGCCGAAAATATCCTTCACGAGGAGCCTTATAGTAAACAGGTTTGTACAGTGTAAACAAAATAAAATAGTTGGGATTTAAATACATTTAATATATTGGGTTATGCGTATGCCTGCGGAACATAGGACCTTTATGTAATTGTTGATTACAATGTATTTAGTAAAAAAATAATAAGTACTAGCTAAAATAAAGACCAATGAAATTAAAGAA
This sequence comes from Aspidapion aeneum, assembly GCA_963576565.1. Lineage (NCBI taxonomy): Eukaryota > Metazoa > Arthropoda > Insecta > Coleoptera > Brentidae > Aspidapion > Aspidapion aeneum. The sequence goes on from OY755045.1 coordinate 45,674,261, forward strand.
AATGGTTTTGATGTTAAAAAATTAATTTATTATCTACAAAATAAGCACAGGCAATAAATCTAAATTAAATGTTCAAATAAACAAAAAAAAACTGTTGACCCAATTTGGATCTGCGTTGACACGTCCCATCATGTCCAAACCGAAATTAGGGTCTTCTGAAATTAAATAGGGACTTATTGGAATAAAGCCTGACTTTATTTTAGAGTCGACTTTATTCTGACACATTCACACAGAAAACTAACAGCTGAGCTCTCAAAATTGACATACCAAAGCCAAGTTTAATAATACTGTCGCTAACTTTCATTTAATAAATACCGACAATAATAAATCCGGTTTTTAAATAAACAAAGGCCGAATTTTGAAGCAAAGCAGCTGGTTTTTATATGTAAATGTGTCACCATAGGGTCGATTTTTAAATAAGGTCAGGTTTTATTCCAATAAGTGTCTATTATCTCCAGGTCGTAAGTTCTTGATGTTTTTGGTACTACTAAGATTTGTGTATACCTATCTAAATTTCAAGGTGCGTCCTGCCGTGCTCTGATTGACGTTATAAATTCTTGCTAGATCTGTGTGCTGCTTTTCGTTGAGTTTTCTTTAATAGCCAAGGAATAGAATTTGTGTGCAAATAAACGACAAAAAATTTTGGTTGAAATTTATCTTGACCCTACTATAATATTGTCCCTAAATGTTGTTAAACAGGAGATCGCCAGCGAATTGGAGACAACTTTGGATCAATTGGAGCAAACATCTTTGACAGCCAATACCCGAGACGTCAAGCAGTTTAAGCTGAGACAGCGTGCGTTACATGTTTTTCAAGGTTAATATTTAAACACTATTTAATAGGGAATGGTAGCGTATATAAACACTATTTAATAGGGAATGGTAGACTTACAAGCGCCTTGACAGTGGTACTGTCAAATCATGGCTTGAATGTTGTACGCTACCAATTTGTACATTTTAAGTGACTGATAAAAGCATAAAACGTTTTTAAATTTATTATTTATTATGATCTTAAAAGTAAATTTGGCGGTTTTTGGAGAAAGTGCTAATAGGTGCTTTTCTTAATTTCTAAATTAATTTTATAAATAATGTAGGAAAATCATACATACCTGTTCAATTTTCTTCTGTAAAACTTCACATTTTCACTTCTATATGTATGATTATTGTTACAAATACAACACTTTTTGTTTTTTTTTACTAGTATTCAAAATCTTTTAGGATTCAGGAAAATTTTGTATATTTGTTGTAAATATATTTATTTAGCAACTTTTCAAACGTTTGCTGAATGAAGTTATTCAATCAGCTGCTTAGTTTACTTAATATTTGTATTACTAAACAGTAATTTTAACTGTTTAGTTTTGTGATGTGATGATGGTGTCTAGTGATTAAAGATGCCGATTTTAAATCAACGAAAAAAATTTAAAAAAAAATAATAAATAATTGATAAAAGTTAACATTATCGCAAATGAAAAAAAAATCCTGAATAAAGCGTACGAAAAACTACTCAAGAATGTTTTCCTTTAAAATTTCTAACGGTTTTCTTGTCTCGGTGAAAACCACCTTGCTTTGTACTACCAGTATAAGCGAGAAATGCGTCGACCTAGAAATTCGTTGCAAGGTAAAATTATACTGTGTGTTTTCAATAAATTATAAATAGTTTTTTAAATATGTTTCCACAAAATATAAATTATTTTTATGTGGCTAAAGGACAGATTAGCCAAATACAACTTTTATAAAAACACAGCGATCCCGAAAATCATGCCTCAAAACAAGTCACAGGTTGCCATTTATTTTACTTGTTCCTCACCTAGTTTTGCACGTAATTAATATTGATGTAGAAAACGATATGTAACTAAAAATATATAAAACCCGAGGGGTGGCTCTATCGTCAATTTTTGTACACCAAAATGAAATTTCCAAGGTATCTTCTAGTATTTCCTAGTATTTCCCAAGTACTTCCAAGTATTTCCTGTATTTCCCCTAGCCTGTCTCTACACCAAAGGAAAATACCGAGCCACCCCTCGATAAAGCTTTTAAATGGCAAAAATACCATTTATTTTTAAATTCGGTTTTATTACAAGACGCTTTGTCGCAATTGAAATTTTTAGGGATTCATATTTAAGCACACTTGATAATAATGCAATGTCGACAATATTGGCCTATGCTTCTTTGTCTTTTTAGCCCAGTCAGTGGGGGGTTTGGCTTTGCAAAAGTTGGAGATGTTCTGATTTTTTAATATGTTAGTAATAGGTAGGCCCTAATAAAAAATCCAAATTTTCGACCTTGGGGGGGGGGGGGGGGCCGCGTGCGCCGCCATCTTGGATTTTATGTGTACAAAAATAGTTTTTTAACAATTTCTGAGTAAGGGTTTATTTTTTGAAAAAAGATAAGGTAAACAAAGTTAAAGAAAACAAAATTTTACACTTTTTTATAATAAATTTATTATATCTAAAGAGTTATAAAATACAAAATAAAGTTTTTTTAAATCCCTAAAATTCCTGATTTTTTTAGTCTTAAAAGATGTTTGTAGCTGATTATTTGGTAATTACAGTATTTTTTCACATTTGTCAAAAAGAAAGCTGTTCCTTTTTTTTTTTGATTCTAAGTATGCCATTTTTAACATGTATCTCATGTAATTAATACAATACACCATGTAAATTTAACCCTATTTCCAAGCTAAATGGCTCGTTTTTTTATGATGGTTTCCCCAATAGGCCTAATCCACATTTATTACTTCCTAATGAACTAAAATTTTTCATCTTGGTCGTCGCTTTCAATGGTAACTTCTGTGACATTGTCACATATCTGTCCACTACAAAAGCCACATAAAATGGAGCAATTCAGCCCGGCTTTTCTACAGCTACATGCTCCTCCGCACCCTTTCTTACATTTACATGCAACGATTTTTAGTAATACTTCGGGGCTGGTTTTTCTGTCATTGTTGCGGGAAAAAGGCCATTTGCAGAAGATTTCCATCCCCACTCTTCTGCATTTTTTTGTATTCCATACCACTTTTGAACTTGATAGTATGTTCTAAATGAGTGATACCGTGCGGCGTTCCTAGTTGGGGGCAGAGAGGCACGATTAAATTTGCTTTTTGTGACTGATTTCCTCCAGGGTATCTTTATCTACGTCACTCCCATACAAAAAACAAGAAACTGTACTCCGGCTTCTTCAATACTTGCTGCTTTGGCATCATGTTGTTTAAAGATGTTAATATTGTTTTAGTTTTCCTTGATTAAAGAGAGACGATGTCGTGTCACAACCACTAAACGCATGAAAAAAGCGAACGTTTTTCGGAGCTTATTTCTCTTTTAAATTTTTTGCACAATACAGCCTTTCAAGGTTATTACATTAGCATCTTCTTCGGCTTGCTTAACTGAAATGGTAGCTTCTTCAAATTTTTTTGTCAACATCGAAATAGGCGAACTTTGTTGCTTTCGCTAGCCAAAAATCGTTCTTGGGTAACTTGAACCGACATTGATTGATCAAAAATAACATCGACAGTTTTTTGCATCGTCGTAGTCGTTCTGCTGTCTTGGAACTTTTTTGTTCACCTTCCGGATATCCATCAAGAACAACGACTGCATTGAAGCCATTGTGATTTTTTACATACTGAACATATTTTTCGAAAATTAAATTGAAAGCATCGTTGTAGAACTTTATGTAAGAGATATCCTCCATCGAGAATTTTGATTATTTCTGGTGGTATGAAATTGTTTTTTTTTGTTCAATAAAATTATAAAATCTCTTGTAAAAATCAGAAAATTCTCGAGTTTTAGGTATTAAAAAAAATACTCTGCCAATATATGGGCACCTAAGCTGACACTATGTACTATAGTTATGTACGTGCGAGTTAATATTACTAAAAAGTGAAATATATTTTATTAAACTTTCGTTTGATATCACACACGCCATATTTTTACATAAACTCTAATTTTTGAAATCTACCCCAACCCTTTTTTTTGGCTTGTGTTCGGTGGATTTTAAATAAGACCATCTGGAACCAAGATCCAGCCTAGGTATCAAATTTCATTCAAATCGGGCAAGCAGTTTTTGAGTTATGCGGGTTGGTCGTTACCGACACACATACAGACAGACAGACAGACAGACAGAGTGAACAATAAAGTTTTAAAATCATCTGAAACGCAAAGATAAAATTAGGACCACCATAAAACTACTATAGTTAAGTAGTAGTGTGAGCTAAAACTTTATCTTTGTGTGTATATATCTCTTTACATATTAGACATACAAACAAAGTGAAAATACATAAAATATTGGAAATTTTGTTCTCTTTCACTTTATTAACTTCATATTTTCTCAAAAAATTAACCGTTACGAAGATAATGGAAAAAAAAATTTGTGCACATCTAATCCAAGATGGAGGCGCGCGCGGTCCCCACCCAAGGTCGAAAATTTGGATTTTTGATCAGGGTCTAACCATAACTAACATATTTGAAAATTATACCATCTCCACCTTTTGCACGCCAAAGCCTTTTTTTCTACCCACTTACTGGGCTATTTGTCGTCTACACCTACTCTACCGTGATAACTCAAAAGAGCGTATCGTACGAAATTTTAGGTAGGACCTAGTTATAGCAAAATACATCATTTATTAAATAAACCAAAATAAACTTAAGTTTAGAAACATATATATAGAAGGTTTTTATTAAAAACACAATATCAATAAACTTCATGAAATTATTTCATAAAAAGTTATAAAAGTGACATGGGTTCTTTTGAATTAACACGGTAGTATAGTTTTTGCAAAGTCAGTTGAACAAAGGTTAAAGCCGACTATCGGCATATCCTGTAAAGAAAGTGACATGGGCGGCGGTAGGTATACTCATGAAAATTATGTCATTTAATTATGGCGTAAACTAAAGAAATAAAAATAGATAATAAAACTTTCTATTCCTACCCCTACAGAAACGACACTGATTTATTTTCTAACTCTGCATACTGCCGACTAAAGGGGTCCCGAAAAGAAGACCCGAAAGCAATTAAAAGCGCATCTCAAAAAAATCTGCCAATCAGGTGCCGTCTATCTACCTGTGCTGGGTCGGTCAGAAAACAAATACTTTGTGCTCGGACCGCAAAGAGCCGCGCCTTTTCTCTGTCAGTAGGGTTGAAATTATACCAGGAAGGTTTTATATGAATTTGGATAACTTTTGAAGGGCAGATTGAAGCAAAATTTCATGAAATCTATAGAACCCCGTATTAGGAGCATTTCAGGTGACTTTGCAAAAACTATACTTGGCAAGCGATAACTTGGGGTTGTTAACCTGTAGGTATCCTCTGTCAAGGGATTTAAAAAACTTTGATATTGTTCCATATTTCTCTTATGTTCGCGAGACAAAAGAATTTCCGATAATTTTGCGCCCCATTTTTGTACTTGGATTTTTACATCTAGGTCGTCCTAAGCTAAATAGGTGCTATTCATGTCATTCTTATTTATTGTACAAGTGATTTGCGTAACCAACCAGCTAACATCTTTTTGGATTAAAGATCCTTTCTTTGACTGGGTGCCGACTTGTTTCGTCGAATCACGATAGACCGGGCGGCAGCAGCATAAATAACTAAAGGATTAGAAGATTTTAATATACAAGAATATAAAAAAAAATTATTTCATTAAAAATAAACCAGTGTACCTACTGTAGAGTATCAAGCCACTAAGTAAGATGGGGCTTTTTTTTTAAATTAATTAACAAACAATTAATATAAGTTTCGGATCCGGATAAACACAAGATAAAATCTTAAAATCTTATAATCCCCCAGTGTGTTAAATAAGCCTTTAAAATCGCCCATTTTAAATTCAGTCCTGCACGCGGAGCAAAGGGCGGGCAACTTTGCATTTGAAACTAAGTAGAGATAAATATCAACTGCTCCGATTTAAAGGGCTTTTGCAGAAAATGCAGTTTTCACAAGCCCCGACTCACTCTTTATCTCGTGACGTTTTTCTTCAGTTTTTGCCACACTTCTTTGCTTCAAAACGGTTTTTTGGCAGGGGGTCCTTTGTTAACAGATTAAAGATTGTTTGATAATGTTCCACTTTTCTTCAAGGTTCTCTAAAAAATTATTAACTGTTTACATAATTTAATGCAAACTTGGGTCAGATCTAGGGAAATTTCCGCGACATTATTGGTGTAACTGGGTGTACATCTTAGAACACAAAGTAGGGTTACCCGCATGCGGCACATCTATTTGGCAAGAAAGCATGTCGGAATTATTTGCTTTAAAACGGTTTTTTGGCATGGTCTACTTTTTTCCAATATTCTCTAAAAAAAAAGAATTTTTTGATATTTAGGTCGTTTTAAGCTAAATAAGTATTCATGTTATTTTTATTTTCAAGTGATTGCAAATCACCATGTCAAAGCCCAGCCTTGCCTTTCGAATCTCACATCAACTGTTTACATAATTTAGTGGGAAATTTTGGTGCCACATTGTTAAAATTGCGCTAGGGAAACTTTCGCGACATTATTGGTTTAACCGAGTGTATATCATCAAACACAAAGTAGCTTCACTCGGTCGCGGCCGCGGCACATCTTTTTGGATCCAAGAAAGCATGTCGGACTGGGCACAGCCTACCTAACTGTGGAGACTGGGTGCCGACTTGATTCCTCGAATGACGATAGACCGGGCGGCAGCTGCATAAATAACTAAATAACAGTTAAGATTTTAATATAGAAGAAACAAGCAAATATTAAATTTTTATTTCATTAAAAATAAACCAGTGTACCTACTGTAGACTATAAGGCCACTTAGTAGGATAGGATTTTTCTTTTAAATAAATTACCAATTAATATAATTTCCGGATCCGGATAAAAACAAGATAAAAATTTAAAATCTTATAATCCCCCAGTGTCTTAAATAAGCCTTTAAAATCGCCTATTTTAAATTTAGTCCTGCACGCGGAGCAAAGGGCAACTTTGCTTTTAAAACTCAGTAGATATAAGAATATAAACTGCTCCGATTTAAGGGGCTTTTCTGTGCAGAAAAGGCACGTTTCACAAGCCCCGACTGTTTATCTCGTGACGTTTTTCTTCAGTTTTCGCCACACTTCTTTGCTTTAAAACGGTTTTTTGGTAGGGTGTCCTTTATTAAGGGATTAGAGATTATTTGATAATGCTCAACTTTTCTCCAATGTTCTCTCAAAAAAGAATTTTCCATATTTTTTCGCCCCATTTCTGCAGTTTATAAGTGGTATTCATGTTATTTTTATTTTGAGTGATTGCAAATCACCATGTCAAAGCCCCGCCCCGCCTTCCGAACCTTACATCAACTGTTTACATAATTTAATGCAAAATTGCGTCAGATTTAGGGAAATTTTCGGGACATTATTGATGTAACGGGGTACATCTTAGAACACAAAGTAGGGTTACCCGCATGCGGCACATCTTTTTGGAAAGAACCGTGGGCCACTTCTTTCCAATATTTTCGATATTTTTACGCCCCATTTCTGCAATTAAATTTTTCCATATTTAGGTCGTTTCAAGATAAATAAGTGGTATTCATATTATTTTTATTTTCAAGTGATTGCAAATCACCATGTCAAAGCCCCGCCCCGCCGTCCGAACTTTACATTAACTGTTTATATAATTTAATGCAAAATTGCGTCAAATCTAGGGAATTTTCGCGACATTATTATTGTAACCGAGTGTACATCATAAAAGACAAAGTAGCTTCACTGGCTGGCTAACGCGGCACATCTTTTTGGATCAAAGAAAGCATGTCGAACTGGGTGCCGACTTGTTTCCTCGAATGACGATAGACCGGGCGGCAGCTGCATAAATAACTAAATAAGGAACAGATTTTTAATAGAAGCAAATATTAAATTTTTATTTCATTAAAAATAAACCAGTGTACCTACTGTAGACTATAAGGCCACTTCGTAGGATAGGATTTTTTTTTAAATAAATTAACAATTAATATAATTTCCGGATCCGGTTAAAAACAAGATAAAAACTTAAAATCTTATAATCCCCCAGTGTCTTAAATAAGCCTTTAAAATCGCCCGTTTTAAATTCAGTCCTGCACGCGGAGCAGGGAGCAACTTTGCTTTCGAAACTAAGTAGAGATAAGAATGTAAACTGCTCCGATTTAAAGGGCTTTTCTGTGCAGAAAAATGCACTTTTCACAAGCCCCGACTCTTTATCTCGTGACATTTTTAGCGTTTTTCTTCTGTTTTTGCCACACTACTTTGCTTTAAAACGGCTTATGAACGGGTTTACGGCTTGTCTCGCCTTTTTGTTTTATGCCATAGAATTTGCATCAAAAAGATAAAAGTATTTTGTATATATGTAGGCTAAAAAAAAGTGGTGTAAAAATGTTTTAAAACTTTTACATTTTTAAGATTTTTTACTCCTCTGTAGAACTCATATACGTAATATTCCAATACCCACGGTAATTTCCAGTTCTTGATGAAAACATTAAGAAATGGCAATATCAAATGTACATAAGAGTGTCCTTCTTGTAGAATTTAGTATAAAATGTCCTGATTGGTTATTTTTAAACAGATGCATTATTTTACTCATGCATATTATTTTATTGGTGTATATCATCCCCACACATTTGACCCGTGTCGTCACATTGATTTATCGGCGCACAGTGGTCAAAAACCCTATCTATGTAAATGTACTCCTACAACTTTAAATAACGATATAGAGATTTTTTTTTAAAGAGTTTAATCGCAAGCAAGTTTTTTTCAAATAAGGCAATTTCATTTGTGGCGCCTTTTTGGAAGGCTTCACATCGTCTCCTGGATCAATAAATAATGTGACAGCTTTGACCAACGTCAAAAATGATGGGAAGGTTAATAGGCTAAAAAGGGCACTAAACTGAGAGATTCTCGTAAGACCTATTAACGGCAATAATCTCTATATGCAAAGTGAGGCAAAAATATTGAAATTTTTTGTAGAGAGAGCACGCTGCGCAGGAGGTGCTACTGACAACATTGACAAACACTTTAATGACAAATCACAAATGACCAGCTCCTTGAAGTATTAAGTTCACAGAATACCACAGGTGATTAGAACTAGAAAGAGAAAGATTGCAATGCTTAGCATTTATTCTATGTTGTCACTCTAAAAAAACTCTTAAATTTTTGTCTCAGTGTCTCATATAGCCATGGTCGTTCCAGTTACTTCGTATATAATTCATTAAGTTGCGGGTAGTATAATTTTTACAAATAGATAATATCCAAAAAATACTTACTATACAGGGTGTCCCAGATAACATTAACTACATGGGGTCTTATGAGGATTTTGGAAATGATAAGAGATATTATAATTCTGGTTAAATGGAAAAAATTGACGATATTCTGAGCCCAATCAGGTCCTGTATTAAAATTTAAAATATCTACAAGGGTTTTCCAAATATTAAGCAAAAACTAAAAACTGCTTTTAATAAAAATAATTTATTTATTGTTTGATATTTTAAGTCTTTATAGATATTTTTATTTTTGAAATAGACTGGGCTCGGAATAGCGCCAATGTTTACCCAATAATCCAAATTTATGTGTATTACTATTTTCAAAATTCGCGTAAGAAACCGTGTAATAACTTTTATCTGGGATACATGGTATACCACAACTATTTTTTAAAGCTTCTAAACAAGTAACGATAACTTTCAATGTGTGATGCAAAGTTTATATAGAAAAGAAGTATCGAGTGTGCACAAATCTATCTTTCACATGGACTGCCTAGGCTTATCGGGCCAAATAATGTGTTTGCGCAGGCCTTAAGTTAAAAACGGGGTGATTGGAAAGAGTGAAACCAATGTAGGTTTGTGGCAGATTATGGCAGAGGCGTGGTTTGTTTGTGCTTCTTGCTTGGCACTGAAAGCTTATTTCAGCCTGCGAAAGTCGTGGTGAGATTTCTGAGATATACAAGTCGAAGAAAAAAATGACAAAGACAGAGTAATAAATAAACTTGTCACAAAAAAATTATATTAAAAAATAAACACATCATCATCACGTGACTGTCCCAAACCTATTTTGGTTTCACTTCTTATATCATACTAATAAATATAATTTTGGCTTTCTTATTTGAATGGTTTAAGAATAAGCTAGTTTATTTATTACACGTGTATTCCATTAAAAGAAAATAGTTGCTTAACATAAAAATTTTAAAAAAGAAAGGGTTGGAAAAAAATTATTTTTAAAAATGTTAATGCCTTATTCGACTTCTAAAAGTTTTTTCTACTCTCGTGCGAGAATTACGTACTTCTTGCCCTCATTTGCTGCGAGAATTCGAATTCCCGCACAAATTTTTATTCGTGGAATTGTCTTTATAAACCGCAATTTTTAAATGTTTAAATATAAGGTTTTTTATGTTATTTAATGTATTTTTTTTAAAATATTTTATGACGGTTTAGTAATTATTAAAAAAAAATGCATTTTTTAAAATAATTGAGCGACCTTCGTAGCTTTTTCTAAACGTCAAATATATCAACAATAGAATTTTGCTTGACACATTGCATGTCTTGAATTTTATATCAATTTAAACTGTTAGCTCGCGTTACTACGTCAACCGTTTCATTTAAACCACAAAAACGTGTCCAAGCTCTTCGAATAATAAGCGCTCTTGAAAACCATTTTGATTTTTTAGTTTGCTTTAATTGGTGTCGTAACCATGAATATGTCTTGAGGTGTAGGGCGAGAGCCCATGATACTGTATTTTATGCTATTTTATTTTTCTATTTATGAAATATGTGGAAAATATCTAAGAATCTTTAGGCTTGGAGGTCGCCGGACCCCGAGCCCCCTTTCTAGGTGCACCAATGCTTTAATTATATTTTTATCCTTTGCTTTTAACAACTCTTTACACTGAAACAATGGTGTAACTAACTAAACTATCAATACTTACTTGTGCAAGTGAATTTCCAGGCCCTTTTTGGATAAACAAATAAAATACCGCTTTACCATATTGATATCTCACAATAGCACTTTACCTTTTAAAACTTGAATTTTCTGTGATTTAAAATATTAATAGTAGGTAACGCATTTCTGGCATAGACCACTGTGCCTTGCGCTTTCACTTCGCCTCCGAGCAGCCTTAGCTCTCGTCACGCCCGAGGAAAACTATAAAAATAGTTTTTTGAGGAAAGGAACCTATTCCGCACTAGTGCGAAAAAAAACACCATAACAAAAAATTTAAAATAAACGTGTCGGACAAAACGATATACGTTGTCAAAATTTAATATAAATAAATACTTGTAAAATTTTGTTTCACTTAATTGCTGACCCGGCCATCTAAGCGCGTTATTCGGCCATCTGCATATACATGCGGCAAAGTTATATTTTTGCACTTGTTAAATTTACTATTTTCTACTAGGATGTGGAAAACTCCACTTTTCTTTGCGCAAGAAGTTAGTTTTTAGGGAGTAACTGACACAATAATTAAATAGTCTGCTATAATTTTTAATAAAACAAAGAAAAACTATATAATGTGTGTATAAATCATTTTGCAAAAAGATGATTTTGCATATTGGGTGTACCGGACCCGCACCATTTGGAAACCTTAGCAACGCGGTAATAAGACAACTTCAATATTTGTTTACATTTCAATTTCGTCTAATTTGACATGTTTATTTATAAATTACATGAAATTTTTTGAAAAAAAAAGGTACTCATAGGTAAAATATTGTACCTAACACAGGCGGAAAGTGTCTTTACAACCCTTGAAGGTTTGACCGAACTCGGCTTCGCGTCGTGCGGTAGAGTAATTAATTTACCGCACGCCGTTCGGTAAAGGTACTTTACCAGACCCGCACCATTTGGAAACCTTAGCAACGCGGTAATAAGACAACTTCAATATTTGTTTACATTTCAATTTCGTCTAATTTGACATGTTTATTTATAAATTACATCAAATTTAAAAAAAAAAGGCACTCATAGGTAAAATATTGTACCTAACTCCACTTTGCGTCGTTCGTCCAACTGCCGTCACGTGCGGTAAATAACCACCTTCCACACTTGTTAGGTAAAATTTTTGCACTGTACAGGGTGTTCGAATTCGCGAAATTTTTACTTTTGAATTGCATCTTGACTTTAGTCCTGATGCTTACCATATTTGACAGGCGCTCAAATTAATAGTTTTTGTAAATTGGATGCTCCTTATATTATTTAATTAATAGATTAGGCTATATATTTAAGAGACTATATTCCAATAGTTTCCAAAAATACCGGATATGCCGTAGTTTATAGCCATAGTTTCTGAGATATTAGCAATTATTTTTTAAACTGATAAAAAGGTAACAGTACCGCTCTACCGCTCTACCATGTATCAACAGTGAGAATGACATGATGTGACACGACATATAAACTTTGTTGTCATTTTGAGCGTCATTAAAAAAATATATATATATTTGTCATTTTCACTGTTTATACATGGGGACTAACATGGTTCGAAATAAGGACACTGAAATTATCACAAAAGTGGTAATGTTATTTTTTGTCATTTAAAAACTTATTGCTAATATTTCAGAAACTATTTATTAAAACTGCGACATATAGGGTATTTTCGGAAGGCATATTCCAAGCCTAATCTATAAATTAAATAACATTTACAAAAACTTTAAATTTGAGCGCCTGTCAAATAGAGTAAGCATCAGGAATAAAGTTAAGCTGCAATTTAAAAGTAAAAATTTCGCGAATTCGAACACAATTTCTTTTATATTCCTTAATCAATTATTAATGGTCTAAAAGGGTGGGGAAAAATATAATGAGACACCCTGTAGGTACAGTGTAAAAATTTTACCTAACAAGTGTGGAAGGTGATACTTTACCGCACGTGACGGCAGTTGGACGGTTAAGCCGTCAAGGGTTGTAAAGACACTTTCCGCCTGTGTTAGGTACAATATTTTACCTATGAGCACCTTTTTTTTTCAAAAAATTTAATGTAATTTATAAATAAACATGTCAAATTAGACGAAATTGAAATGTAAGCAAATATTGAAGTTGCCTTATAACCGCGTTGCTAAGGTCTCCAAATGGTGCGGGTTCGGTAAAGTACCTTTACCGAACGGCGTGCGGTAAAGTAATTACTTTACGCGAGTAAGTAAATTATTTTATGCACCGTAATGTCAAAACAAGTTGATCTCATAAATTTTTGTGCACCGCAATATTAAAACAAGTTTATTGCATAAGTTTACTTACATTCTATATTCTTATTTTTCCACACACGACTGCTTGACCGAACTTCTTAGGCGCAACCAAATACGTAAGATACATGGAAAAAACCTTAAATTGTATTTCTCCCCTTTGGTGCACTAAAGGCGTAAGTCCCATTCATTACACACGCAACTGACGTCCTTATTGTTTGGTACAATAAGTGCGAATGTGACTTACGCCCTTAGTGTACCAAAGGGGAGATTTCTTTGTATTAAATTTTGTCAAGTTGGGGTTTTTAGTGATTTTTATGACTATAACATTGTTGCTACGGGAAGGTTTCTTTCCGAATTAGTGCGGAAAAGTGCAATTTTCCGCACGCAAAATGCATGATGATACAAAACAATATTATTTATTAATTTTTCAGAGAGATATTTACTAGAGGCAGTAGTTTATTTTTCACTTGATTGCTGGTTAAACCACTAACCACTAATGCGTTGTTCGGCCATTTACAAATGCCTACGTATTTTATTATTTTCTGCTCGCATGCAAAAAATACCTACTTTGTGAACTGTTTCAAGATAAGTTTGGTGCGAAAGGTAGAATTTTTTACACTGTTATTAGATTATATAGAAAACCGTAAAATTAATTGTTTGAGTTTTAGCACTTCTATTGTAAACTAACACAGCACCATTTTAAAGACAATAGTGTATCTGTAGCGTCTATAAAATTTTGAATCTAATAATTACAACAAATTTAATTCTATAAACTTTTTTATATTCTTTATGGAATTTTTAAAACATAATTAAAAAACTATTCTTCAAGGGAATAGCCATAGCCTAGGGACGGCGCTGATTCAATTAGGCGTGTCTAGGGGTTGGCCGTTTTCGTGTATGTGTAAAGGACAGACTTATGCAATTTTCGTATTGTCATCCTTTAATGTGATACTCAAAAACCACTTATAGAGTAAATAGCTAACCGGGTGTATTGGAATATTACGTATATGGTAGAACTCTAATTTTTTTTAGGATATAAGCGATAATCAGAAAAATATTACAAATGTAAAAACATAGAAATTTGATCTAAAAAATTAAAACTGTATCATATTTTACCTTGAAAAAGTTTAAAAATGAGACAGGTCAGGCGAAATATGAGACAGTGAAAAAATTCACGTATAAACAGTCGGATCATCATCTAAACCAAAAATAAGATATTCAGGGTAAAATTGAGACATTAGTTTTTGTTTTTTAGTAGTACAAAAAATAAGTGCAAAAGTATTTATTTATGGGAAGATACGCGCCAAACCGATCTACGAACTCACACGACACAAGTTTCGGTAACGTCTTCAAAAGTTGTATACCACAAATGGATATGGATTTTGTAATTTTAATTATGAGCCTATTTTTTATAAAAAAATATAATTAATTGTAGGTATGAGACCCTTACAACTGCTGCTATCAGTTTATAACAGAAAATCTATCGGAATCCAATTATCAGTATTTTGTGTGAGTGTGTGTGTGTGTGTGTGTGTGTGTGTGTGTGTGTGTGTGTGTGTTTCTCATTTCTCATCTCAGATTCTGGGTGTCTCACTTTTACACCACTATATATATATATATATATATATATATATATATCTCTTTAGAACAAGCGCGGATTTGAGAATGGTCTTTCCCCCCCCCCCTTAAAAAAATAAATAGACTTTTAGTTAAGAAATATCAGACTAACCGCATAACAACCCCTCCCCCTAAAAAATAATAAAAACATAATTAGTTTCCGTCGTCCATTATCCCCTAGATTTGAGTCCAGATCCGCGCTCGCTTAAAAATCATACCAATTTGCATTGAATTCACAGAATTTGGTCAACACAGTTAATCGAAGCATAGTATGTTTTTTTTAATCAAAACCAACGCAAAAATTTAAAAAAGTTATAATTAAATTATAGTCTACTTAGGTAAACTAAATAAAATCTATATGTTTGTGGCGGATTCATTTTACAAACAAAATATATCTGGGTCTTCTGTTTTCCGCCACTATTAAGGATTTTTTTAAAATTAAGAAACCACTGCGTTTTTCTTAGAAAAATAAAAATTACCAATTATCCAGTCGTTTAAAGGAAAAATAAATACTTGCCTAACAAAATTTTAAAAACTTTTCTTTTTGACAAACAACACTAGTGCGACCATTTGATGGTACTTCTTGACAATCGTTTTCAAGCTCTTTAAATAGCCATTTTTTAAAATTATTATTTTACCACTACTCTGCTCTATGTTAAGGTTTGTTATTTTTTTTATTTGGTTTCTTAACTAATAGAATTTTCTTAATAGTGGCATGGGCGTACGCAGCATGAAACTTAGGGAGGGGCAAATCGTAAAAGCTAATAATAAAATGAGTATTTATTGAAATAAATAAAAAACAAATAAAAAAACGAACATACATACACCTCAGTTTTCTAAATCTTAACCTATTACAGTAAAACCAAACGTCTGGGATCTTCAGCAGATCTGCTTAAAACCTCTTCTTCTACTTGTTTAGCTTTTCCTGAAACTAATTTCCGGTGTACACTCAGCATGCACAAATCGCGTAATCTATCCTCTGAAAAGATCGTTCTACGGTACGACAAAGCAATGCTGGCAAAATATGTAAAGCAGTTTTTGTTGATTGAAAAAAAAATCGCTTGCTCTACAATTTCTGCAACTTCCAAACTTTCTAACCCCTCTTTATTAATTTTTTTCTCTTTCCCCAAGTTGTACCATTTAGCATCATCGTCAAGTCCGTTTAAATGATAAAACTCTGAAAATTGTTTATAGCGCATCGAGCATCGAGCATATCAAACAGATGTATTGCCAGTTGTTCGAAGGCTGGTAGGTTTTCATCGGAAAAGTGATGCTCTAAAGATATTTTCAGAAGCTCTAAATAAGGTGTTAATGTAGATTTTTTCCAGTGCTCTGGTGGGTTATTTGAGGAAACATTCATAATATGATTTTGCTGTCGCCCAACTATCCTTGGCACCTGTAACTCTATTCCAAGGTTTACAACATGTGTGCTGTTTCTGCTAAGATATTGTTCAAGACTTCTTCTGCAGATTCGCGATGATGTTTAATTATAAGTAATTATGTAAAGCTGAAATGCCACAATGGCAGAAATGCCGTCTTCTGATGCCCAAAAAGTTGTCTTTAAATACAGCAATACTTTTGTATTTTTCAGACCCTCGTTTCTTACAAAGGAGAGGAATATCCGAATTATATCATCAACAGTATAATTATATCGTTAGGAATAAGTGTATCTATTGTATATTATTATGTAGACAGGAATAAATTCAAAGTTCTAACTTGATTAGTTGATTGTTTTGTTTGGAAATTAGGAAATTATTAATTATTTTCAATATTTAGGGAGGGGGGATGCTTCTTCCTGCCCCTCGCTGCGTACGCCCATGAATATTGGCGTAATACTTTGTTGGTAATATTAGCTGATATAACAGTCTATGGTACGCCGGAGTAATTTTTAAGTAATATACTCCGGAGCCTAAGCAACTTTTGTCTGCATTATTGCGTACCGTAATGAAACTTGGCACGATTATAAGACAACACTATGGTAATATTTTACAAAGTGTTGCTCATTCCGAACCCAGTGCAGAGCAAAGATAGAGTTTGTTTCATTTTTAATTGCATCTATCTAATTAAAATTTTGTATAAAATTCAAATTGTAAAGCTAGAGCAATGAAACTTGGCACCGATTATAAAGACATGTACGCTTTTATTTTAAGCGATAAAAAAAATATACTGCTTTATTTTCTTCCAAAAAATCAAAAATAATTTTGTTTTTTTGAAAAATTTATGGTGTGGGTGTTGAGTAGAAAAAAAATTCCAGGCGGTTAGTTATATAAGATAACTTGCTAAAATTTACTGTGAACATTAACAAATTATTTCTCTTTAAAACAAGTATTGCTGGACTGGTGTGACATATACAGGGTTGGAGTACAGGGGGGTTTTAAATAATATTTCTTAATTAAAAAAATCCAAAAAGATGGAAAATTAAAATTAGGTTGAACTGTTAAAAATACAGGGTGTTATTAAAAATAAGTAACATGTTTATGATCAATTTAAGTAGTTTTTTTTTATGACGACGTTACAAATCACAATGGAAAACTCAAAGTCAGCACGTTAAAACAATACTAGTACAGCTTTCATTTTCTTAAATAAAAATTTTTGTACAGTGTGTTAAAAAGTAACTAGACAATTTTTTTTTTTTAATTTAGTGCTGAAAATTCAAATAACTCGAGATATGTCAAATAAACATCTCATTGCAATCACTCTTCTCCTTTTTAAACAATTTATCGGGCTCTATTTTTGTAATAAGCGCTACATCATTACCATTTTCTGAATGGATATACTGGGCGACAACAACTTTGCTGTCATTTTTACAAGTATTGATGTTTGTCTAATTTTGTAATGAAAGACACAAGGTGATATTAAAAAAATCATGTAAAAAATAGTAGTCTCAAACTTTGGTTTATACCGGTTATGCAGTATAAGATACATTTTTAATTTTACTACTTCCTAAAACTAGAAGAACGACTTTCTTACATAATTTACATTGTTTAATTAAGCTTTGTAATTGTAAGAAAAGTTAGGGTGGTTCTTTTGTCAATATATAATTCTTTTTACATACGTAAAACATTATTCCCATCACTTATAAAAACCTTATTTCCAACTTTAAAGAAAAAAAATTGTAGGCGAAACTAATTTTATATTTAATTCATCAATTTTTCCTGTCCCACCTCAAGTACGCCCCTGTATCTTGGCCCTGTACTGGACTCCATACGAGCACCACTTCTAGAATGGCATTTCTAGTTGTCTGCTACCTCTGTGCCAAATTTCGTCACAATACGCGAAAATGCAGCCCCTGAATTTCCGTTTTAGGCCCCGAACTAATAAGTATTCTTCGTAAATAAATATGTAGCTTCACTTTGCCAAGCCGGTCGACTTTTTCTCTCTGTGAAAATTCTTGAATTTGATTGCTGAGAAAGTGCGAAGGTGTAGAAATCTTTTAAGCGTCGACCTAACTGTCACAAAAAGGAAAAAGTGTCAGCATTTTAGCTCACACTTATACTATACAATAGTAGTGTGAGCTATGGTGATCCTAATTTTTTCGAGAAAAAAAAAGTTGCTCCGATTTCAAAAATTTTTATATATCTTTGCGTTTCAGATGATTTTGAAACTTTTTTGTTGCGCCGTCTGTCTGTCTGTCTGTCTGTCTGTCTGTATGTCTGTCTGTCTGTCTGTCTGTCTGTCTGTCTGTCTGTCTGTCTGTATGTCTGTAACGACCAACGCGCATAACTCAAAAACCGCTTGGCCGATTTTGATGAAATTTGGTACCTAGGCTGGGTCTTGGGTCGAGATGGTCCCATTTAAAAATGAACAAAATCCACCTAACAGAAACCAAATAAAAGGGTGGGGGTAGATTTCAAAAATTAGAGTTTATGTGAAAATATGGCGTGTGTGATATCAAACGAAAGGTAATTGAGTCTGCAGTTAAACAAAATACATTTTAATTTATTTAAAAAAAAGGGTGGGGGTATATTTTAAAAATTAGAGTTTAAGTGAAAATATGGCGTGTGTGATATCAAACGAAAGGTAATTGAGTCCGGAGTTTAACAAAATACATTTTAGTTTTTTGTTTTTTTAAGGGCGGGGGTAGATTTCAAAAATTTGAGTTTAAGTCAAAACATGGCTTGTGTGGTATCAAACAAAAGGTAATTTAGTCTGGAGTTAAATAAAATATATTTCAGTTTTTAGTTATATTAGCTCACACGTACACTATAACTATAGTACCTAGTGTGAGCTTAGGGGCCCATATATTGGCAGAGTATTTTATTAGCCGTAAAAAGCCTACAATACAAGCTATCGAAGTCTATAAGCCAATTTTTAGTCCGTTCATTTATTCAGCTTGTGTTACTCATTATTTAAAAAATCATTGATTATAAAGAAGCCTACAGACACGCGAGCATTTCTTGAGATTAGTACGCGCGAACTAATCTCTGCATACATGTACGTTTGGTGGAATTGCCTACACACACGAAGACAAAATTAAACGTTCTAAACATAAACACGATATTATCAATGCGTTTTGCCTAGACACCGAGAGATTTGCTCGCGTACATTATGCGCGCGAACTAATCTTCGAGAGATATTTTAGGCGGATATTGTCTACACACGAAGAGATTAGTATGCGCAAACTTGTACGCGCGTACTAATCTCTAGAAATGTTCGCGTGTCTGTAGGCCCCTATATACCAGAGTCATAAGAAAATAAATCGGTGTACTGTGGATTACTATTACTAGACTTTGCTATGACAGATGTGAATTTTTTTTAAATATAATTTTAAGTTTTTATTAAAATACCATAGAAAAAAACAAAGTAATTTGAATTAAGTTATTCCTCCTATAAATGCGTTTTTAGCAAGGACCGATGAAAATATAGTGTTTTAAAGGACTCTATATCTATCCCATATTTTTTAGTTCTTCGTTGCGAACTTAAGCCGTTGTAACAAAATGCATGCACATGGTTTTGCGAGAAAATTTCGCTCAAAACCGAAATATGCTTTCGAATTTTGAAGTTTTAGAAAATTTTGCGAAAAGCGGAAATATGCTCTAGAATTTTTTCCTAAAACTTCTTTTTTTATTAGTTTTCTCGTCTGTCGCAATCAAATGACAAGTCGTAAATTTTTTCGATGTTTCGATTTTAATATTAAAGTTAAGGTAAATAAATGCGTTTTTAGTTGAACGGCAGCGTAATTTTTAGTATATTTAAAAATGTTGAAGTGTATGTTTTCTTTCGGGAAATAGGTACTTCTGTCTAAGGTTAAAAATTTGTTTTAAATAAGTTAAATCTTTTTATACGTTAAATTAAATATAAACTCAAAACCGTAATATTAAAAGAATGCAATGAAACTTTAATATTAAATTTTTATTTCCCAAACTTTCAGGACTGTCAGGTTATTATTAAAAGATTTAGAGTTGGTATTAGGCAAACATAAATTTGAAGGATTTATAATTCATAAAATTTTTAATATGCGTAGAATCTGGATCGGTTTGTTTTCTTTTTCTAGAACAATGACTTTCCCTCTATTTAAATAATAATCAATCAATTTTTTTAAACCAAAGACGTCAATATTCACTTTTGCTCTCTTTGTTTAATAAAAATAGATCTTGAAGAAGATTAATTTAAGATTTCTTACGCGTTAAAAGCTTCTTGACAGCCTGGCTACCTTTTCTCGTACTTGACCTATGTGATAGTTTCCATCACATGCTTTGGACAATGGCAAGCTTTAAATTAGCTCCGAGCCGTCACGTGCTATGCGAAAAGACCTCCTTTGCGCAAGCTTCGCCGACGATCCGACCGAGAAACGTACAGTCGGTATGGGGCAGAAGAACAGATTTCACTTCAAATTCGTAAAATTCACTAACTCTAAAGAGCGAACGACTATGCCACTGGTCAAGACAAGTCATTTTGCAAAACACGCGACCGCTCAGAGTTTGCTATTGGCCAAAAAGTGTGATGTGGATGGTCAAATCGTTCAAGACCCAGAATAGAGCCCCTCACATCAGAGACATAGACATACAGTGTGGGCCAAAAAAACCGGACAATAATTTTTTTCATTATAACTTTTGAACTATACCATTAATTTTAATGGGACAAACTGCACTTGGCAGAGAATTAAACAGAGTTTTGAATAAATACATTTCATTGTCCGCCATTTTAAAATCCAAGATGGTGGACAAAATAAAATCATACCCTTCAAAGATGCTCGTTTATTCTTGTGTTGCGACCATGTCTTAATAATTTTTTTAAATCGATAAAAAGCAGTGTTCTTGCCACGCACAAGGTATGAATCAGCAAAATCGGGTAGGTGGTTCTAAAAAAATATATTTTGGTTTTAACCATTGCATTGTTTTGAATATTATACGATTGCCTTGCCAATCATGTCTGCATTTATTTCCTTATAAATTCATTACTATTAAACCGATTTTGATGAAATAAAAAACATCCTGGTGAGAATTGATTTCTTTTTAAAGATCATGATCAAAATTTATTAACATCTTAAAACTTAAGATAGTGGACAAAATCATATTTGATTCTTCAAAATGGCGTGTTTAGTCTTATTTTCTGAAAATGTTTTAGTTTTTTTTTTATTTATAGAAAAGCACTACTTTTCCCCGTACAACAAGGTATAAATTAGTAAAAGCGGTTTGGTAGTCCTCCAAAAATCTATATATGTTTCAGCCATTGCCAATCTTGTCTGCATTCATTTCTCTATAAACTCATTATTACTGAACCGATCTTAGTGAAATAAAAAAAATTATGGTCAGAATTGATTGTTCTTTAAAGTTGTCGGAAGTAATCATACTTGAGATTTGACCCTTCAAAGACGCACGTTTATTCTTATTTTCAAAAAATGTTTTTGTTTTTTTTTTTTGATTTATAGAAAAGCACCTAATTAATTTTTATCTCTTTATGCGGTACAAAAGGAATGTTTTTCTAAAAACTAAAAAAAAACTAAAACATTTTCGGAAAATAAGAATAGGCACGCCATTTTGAAGAATCAAGTATGATTCTGTCCAACATCTTAAATTCTAAGATGGCGGCAAATTTTGATTGAAATCTTTAAAGAGCGATCAATTATCAATATGATTTATTATATTTTACTAAAATTGGGTTAGTAATAACGAATTTATAAGGAAATGAATGCAGATAGGATTGGGAATGCAATTGTATAATCTGTATAACAATGGCTGAAACAAAAATAGATTTTTTGAGAACCGCCACACCGATTTTACTCATTTGCACCTCGTTATGTGGGGGAAAAATAGTGGTTTTCTATAAATTAAAAAAAAATTAAAATATTTGCGGAAACTAAAAATAAACACGCCATTTTGAAGAATCAAGTATGATTCTGTCCGTCATCTTAAATTTTAAGATGGCGATAAACTTTGACCATGAGCAATCAATTCTCACCAGGATGTTTTTTATTTCATTAAAATCGGTTCAGCGGTTATGAATTTATAAGGAAATAAATGCAGACATGATTGGCAAGGCAATCGTGTAATATGCAAAACAATGGTTAAAACAAAAATATTTTTTTAAGGACCACTGAACCGATTTTGCAAATTCGTACCTTGTTGGGCGTCGTAAGAATGCATCTTTTTTTTAATTTAAAAAAATAATTGAGACATGTTCGCAACATGAGAATAAACGAGCATCTTTGAAGGGTGCATTTTAATTTCGTCCGCCATCTTGGATTTTGAGATGGTCGACAAAAATGTTCATTCAGTGAAAACTCTGATTAATTCTCTGCCAAGTGCATTTTATCCCATTAAAATCGATTTTATAGTTCTGTTCCAATGAAAAAAAAATTGTTCGGTTTTTTTGGCCCCACCGGTACGTGACGATGACATCGCCAAATTTAGGCAAAAACAGACTGTTCAACTATTTCATTTATGAAGTTATCTTGGTAAATTTAGTTTAGTAGGTAATTTTATAAACCTCGTAGCAAATTAGCAAACTTTTTTTTATCCTGTAATTTTTCCTAAAAATGAAAAAAATCGTCCTCGCACGCCATCCATTTTTAGCTTAGAAGTGAATCAAAATATGTTTTTCGCAGTTTATTCTTTTATAAAATATTTTTTTTTTTAAATTATTGTAGAAGCTCTTCGAGTAGACCAATTCTACCAAACCTGCCAAAATGAATCTGGTGAGGACACTATTCAAATCCTGCAAAATCTGATGAGCGAAAGTCACAAAAGTTTGAGGACTCTGTATGAGTGCAGCAATGAAGCTTTGGATAAGTAAGTTAGTCAATATTTCACAGGGAGTTTTTTAGATGCTCGTAACAGAGAGTGAATTTATTGTTGTACGTTTTTGAAAAAACCTTCGAACAACTCGATTTTGTTTCCGAACGAATACTTTCTAGCTATTTTGGTATTTTTCTAGCACAAAAGGCACTTTTTTTTTTAAACAAAACTAACATACAAGTTTTTGTATCAGAAAAAGTTGTTGTAAACTGAACCTCTCATGCTTTAGCTCTTACCGGCCGGCGCGGTGGTCTATAAAATGTGCCAACAATTTTTAGACCCAACTATATATATATAACTATATAGACCACCACGAAAACCATTTCTCATGACTACTCATGAGAACATTGACGATCGGTTTGCAACACCGCGCTGCGAGGTGACATCTGTTGACTCAAGCGACAACTTGTGGTGGTGTATAAAAAAAATAAATGGAGCCATGACGGATCCTGATACCTTCCATAAGCATACTCCAAGTAAACTCCATGCTATATAAACCTTGAAAACATTTTTTTGGTAAATAACTCCGAAACGAAAGCTCCTACAAAGTTTTTGCTTATAACACACAGTTTTGAAAAAATATGCTTTACTATATTCAGAAAACCGCATATTGATGCGACGCGACGCTCCGTTAAAAAGTTAACATTTTTTAAATCTAATCAGCCCGTCACAGTATCGAACAATATTTTTCCTGAACATTTTATGAAAATCGGTTGAGCGGTTTAAGAGCTATCGTGTTACGGACAGACATACACACACACATACACACACACACACACACAGACATCACGACGATATTGCTATGATGGGTCAAAATACACTCAAATAGTACATTTTCGGCGTTATCTCAAAAACAAAAAATTCGTCGAAACTAATACCTTTTCTAGCCATTGCTATGCGCTAGGAAGGTAAAAGGGAAATTTCGGCGCCGGTTTGGTCTAAAAATTATTGTTATTATGTTATTATATGTCACCAAAAGCTAATAATATGTGAGTTGCGTTTTTTATAAGGAGTTTTTGTTGGAATGGTCATTTTTTTGTTCTTTCTGTAACGGGGTAGTTTTTGCCAAATTACTTACCAAAATATTTCAAATGTCTTAAAATGTCCCTAAAATAAGATAGCTCGTGAGAAACTGAGTAAAAAAACACACAGCGCAGTAATTTCATTATATTCACAACAATATTTCTTAAAAACTAATTTTTTGAAATTTGTTTAGGTTTCTCTAGTGTTTTTTTCCTCACGAATGCATAAAATACACATTATCTGAAAAATAATAAATCCTTTTACTTAAGTTGTATGCAAAGAACAACTTCAAATTAAATAAAAATGGTTTATATTACACCACAAATTTGACAAAAATATCAGGTATTTAAGGTGTTACCGAAGATACATCAACGTTACAGACAAGGGATAAAAATATAAAATCACACAATTTATGGCATTAGACAAAATTACAAAGATATTTATCAAAAATATCAAGGTAGAATACAAACCCAACTATTTTACAACTAAATTTCAAAGAAAAAATTCAATGTCCCAATCTGTTACCCAGGATTATTTCTGTAACATCGAAAAATAGCGTTACCGAGCAGGACAAATCGTGTTACAGATGGAAAAGTTTCTTTAACTTTTAGCATTTTCCGGCCACGTCAAATTTATGACGTAACTTTTTTTTTCATTTTGTTCAAGATTTCAACGGTTTTGCTATGTTGATTTTTTTACTTTAATCAACTTATACGTAAGATAATGTACCCTACAGAAAGAACAACGTCATTTGCCACAAATCTATGAATTTTAATTTTTTAAGCACAAAACGATTTATTATTAATAATTCAAAAACTCTCCGAGATTGTTCGTCGCGGTCCTCTACTCACTACTTTTGATTGTACTAAAAACTCAAAGTTGCCCCGTGGACTGAATTTTCTTTGTAGAAAAATTGACTGTTACCGCCTAGGACAGCAATCTGTCCTAGGCGGTAACAAGTTATTTTATTTTTTATTTAATTTTCTATGGATAAAATACTTATAACAAAACCTATATGTTTACAAATCTTGAAACTTCAATAGCTCCAAAAACTTGAACAACCTATAGCGACACGTTTCATATTTCAAAAAATTTTTGCTTTCTACTATTCATTTGGCCACTTTAAGTGGTGTCAGACCTAAAATGTTAACTTGATTCTTTAGGGAGAAGCTGGTCTCGATTTTTGAACGAAGTCCTTTTGAAGACGACGCATGTCGATGCAAGCCATCCCCGATTTCGGCGACTTTTAGTAGGGATAATAGAGGCTTTTAAGAATTACTTTGAGACAGGACATATTTTGATTAGAGAAAGTGGGTCAAATAATAGGTACCTTCTTTAATGGTCTCTTAAATGTCCTTACAATACTATTTGGTCATTGGATTCTTTTCTTTTATTTTAGAATAGTAGACCTCTCTTCCACCCTACCCTTTCCCGTCGGAACGAGACTCACTGGCGCTGGCTGGGGAGGATGCGCAGTGTCGTTGGTGACGTCAGAAACTGTGGACCGGTATTTAGATTTTTTAAACGAGAAGTTTTATAAACCACAAGTTGTCACAGATAATCTGGATCGTTTTTTGTTTAGGACCACGCCAATGGGCGGGGCTACTATTTACTTGGAAAACGTTTGTTAATCAATTTTTTGAATATATTTATACTTTAGCTAAACTTGACATATTATTATTTCTATCCAATGAATTATTATTCGTATCAATATGAGATTAATTTCATTTACAGCGGCAGTTCAATAATGTATTAACCAATTTTATGATATTTAGGGTGGTGAGATGTTTAAATTTAATTATTGAGTTTTGAACTAGATCTCATGTATATATTATATATCGTCATATCATTAGTATGATATAATATATATATATATATATATATATATATATATATATATATATATATATATATATATATATATATATATATATATATACATATATATTTATATATAGTGATGTACAGATTGTTTCAAAATTATTCCGACAAACTTTAATCACAAGTTTGCATACGAAATAATTTATGAAGAAAAATGATTTTAAAAAAATATTTGCTTAAGTTTTTAATAGTTACCATACTTTTTCAATACCCATTAATTTTTATTAAAAAAAAGCACCTTTACTTTAGACCATCTTTTGACGAATCTTTTAGGAGGGGGTATGTGTCACATCATTAAGCGCCGGCATTACATAATACACTAATATTTTTCGCAACATTAGTGTATTAAAAGTAGACGACAGCACAACACCAATTTGTCTGTGTGACGTCAAAACACCTAAGAAAACCACTTACTTGAGGTGCTCAATTAATTAACGTCTCCAAGCGCCTCGACAAACAAGAAAAACAAATAGTTTCGCTTTCGGTTTACAAGGGGGACGAAACGCCATTTTCCGATCCATTATCGCTCCATTTCTTTGCGTCGTAAGTCTCAAGAAAGTGTCAGACATCCCGAAAAAGTAAGTTGTTACTCCACTTACAAAGAGAGAAGCTAAGGGAGCACACAAACAAGATCATAACACAATTCTTAGACCTTTATATAAAGTTCGAAGATGTCAGGAAAATTTGGGGAACAGACATCAAGTTCCTGTTTGTTGACAATATAGTAAATCTAGTCAATGAGAGTTGCCCACCTCTGGTGTAAAATGACTGTCAAAATGCAAAAAGGGGCCTTTACTTTTGACCATCTTGTGATGAATCTTTTAGAAGAGGGTATGTGTGGCATCAATAAGCGCCGGCATTACATAATATACTAATATTTTTCGCAATATTAGTGTAATAAAAGTAAACGACAGCACAACACCAATTGTCTCTGTGACGTCAAAACACCTAAGAAAACCACTTAATTGAGGTGCTCAATTAATTAACGTCTCCAAGCGCCCCGAAAAAAGAAACAAATAGTTTCGCTTTCGGTATATAAGGGGGACGAAACGCCATTTTCTGATCCATTATCGCTCCATTTCTTTGCGTTGTCGTGTCTCAAGGAACTGTCAGACGTCCTGAAAAAGTAAGTTGTTACTCCACTGACAGAGAGAGAAGCTGGAGGAACACACAAACAAGACCAAAATGCTTAGAACTTTCTATAAAGTTTGAAGATGTCAGAAAAATTTGGGAATACAGATATGTAAGGGCACTAGATCAAGAAGTTCCTTCTATGGTACGGTTGGATAGAGTATATATTGACGCCCCCTTCCTACAGCACAGTAAAAAATTGGGTAAAAGAGTTCCGATTTGCAAGAGAATCCTTTAAAGATGAAGTTCGTGAAGGTCGGCTATTGGAAGTGCTCACGCCAGAAAAAATTTCTCTTATTGAGAAGAAAGTCTTGAAGGAACGGCGGCTAAAAGTGAGAGAAATTGGCCTTTCAAAACCACTGTTCACCGTATTCTACAGGACCATCTTCATATGAGCAAGGCGGTTCCCGAAACTTTTGTCGGCGGTTCAAAACAATAAAGGGTGAGATTCATCTGAATTTGTGGAGTTGTGCGGTGAGAACCTTATGCCAATCCTTGACCGGATGGTTACAGGAGATGAAACTATGGAGCTATAAAGGTGAGACACCACCCAGAAAGGCAAAAGTGCAACAATCATCTCAGAAGATCATGTGCAAAATTTTTGGGGATTCGGAGGGCATTCTAATGGTCGATTTCAAGGAACGTACTACCACAATGAATGGGGCCTAATATGCTGAAGAACTGGAGGAAGAACTGACAAGGATAAAATGGGACATTGTAGGCTTGTCAGAAACCCGACGAAAATCAGAAAATCGGATAAAACTGAACTCTGGTAATCTACTCTATCATAAAGGTATTGAAGATACTAGCATTCGGAGTTGGCTTCATGATCAGTAAAGCAATAAGTAAGCACATCCATACTATTAAAGGAATCTCAGATCGCGTTACCTATTTTACACTCAAAATGAAAAGAACATAATAATTAAAATAACGGCATAGAAACTAACGTTAAAGAGGTTATCATAAATATCACACAACTATTCTATACAGAATTATACCAAACAAAAAAGGAACCATCACGAGAGACTACGAAGAAACTCCAAACAAAATTAAAGAACATGACTCAGAGCTACAACCTGAAATAAGCAAAGCGGAAATAAAGCGAGCAATAAAGGAAATGAAATATAACTGTTAGAGCAGGGCCTCTAAACAATTAATTTAAAAAAGAGCCTCTACTGACGCTTGCGAACGGAGACGGCAGCGCCACGGTGGTGACAAGATGAACGAGACCAGCGAAAAACGTCAGCAAGACAACAACTAAAAGTTTTATATTTTGTTGTAAAAAGTAAATAAAACGTTGTTATTTCTTAAAATAAAAAGTGTAAAAACCATCAAAAACATCTTTGCTTTCCTTGGAGCCTAACCAAGGTGGTCCTTCAATACTCAACGTAGAAGAAACGAGACAGGGTCGTAGCCCAGCATTTCGGTCACTTCGACGGATGAGAACGAGCAGCAAGGAAGTACAGTAAAAAAACGGTAACATTTTTATCATGACGTCTCCCATCCCTTAAATTAGCCATTGTTGCATGTTTCGATTTTTATTAGGAACGTAAAATTGAATCGTCAAGTTCACAGGGCGTTTGAGGTTGGGAAATTGTTGTTTTAACAGAGGCATAGTCGTAGCATCAAACATTACCTACTTAGTTTTAAGATCGAAATTTACTAAACCGTAAAGAGTGCCATTTTATATTGATTATTAGCCAGAATAGTAAACCGTTGATTGGAGAAACGTAGAATCGCAAAATCATTGAATCGTAGAAACGCAAAACCTTTGAATCGTAGTTTGAAACGTGAATCGTAGCTTTGAACCGTGAGTCGGAGCTTTTTAATCGTGAATCGAATGAATCGAAAAAATTTTTTTTTAAAAAGAATCGCGAATCGAAAATCGTACGTAAGAAACATTAGAAACGAACATAAAAATTGTAAAGAATCATAAAAGCAAAAGAGCAAACATACCTCCAAAAAGAGATCAAAAATCGAAATCGAAAAGGTCGGCAAAAGATTTAGAAATGATTGAAAATGATGAGATGTGATTGAGAGAAGGTTAAACAGGTTTTTACAGTTTTTACTAAATGAATCGAGAAAAATAATCGCAGAAATTGACCAATATCAGATCGAAAGTAGATTAAAAAGCGTGGAAGAAGATCAGTCTGAATTTGATGTAGTACAAACGAGCTTAGAATTTTTAAGTCGTGATAAAGAAGAAAATAGGTTGCAAACAAAGTCACTTTTTTATGATAACATATCAAAAGCGAAAAAGTTAATAAACGAGGTAAGAGAGTTTGAAAGAAAACGAGACGACACTGTGATTCCACAGACAATGACGCAAAACGGACAATCGACATCATCAAGCCTTGTTGCCAGCTCTCGCATTCCTGATCTAGATTTACCTACCTTCCACGGTAAGTACGAAAATTGGTATTCATTTAAGGATATTTTTAGTTCTGTAATAGATAGTAGAGAGGATGTATCTGCAATAAATAAATTATTGATTTTGAAGTCATGTCTAAAAGACGATGCGGCAGTGTTAATAGATTCCTTAGTTAGTAGAGTCTAATTACACCATTGCATGGGAAATTTTAAATCAAAGATATGATTATAAAAGGGTTATAATAAATACACACGTTCATGCAATTTTATTTAACCTACCATCAGTAAATCGAGAGAACTCTACACAAATAAGAAAACTTTTAGACACGTTGCATCAACATTTAGAAGCACTCAAAAAGTTAAAAATGTCCGTCGAACATTGGGACGCGTTACTTATACCGATAATTTTAAATAAACTTGATAATTTCACAAAACGGGAGTGAGAATCTAAACAATCAGACAGAAACAACTCACTACTTTTGAATAATTAAAAGAGTTTTTAACAAGAAAATGTCTTACGCTTGAATCGATGTATATTAACGAACAAAAAACAGAATTTAATCAAAGTCAAAACAAATTTGGATTTAAAAATCAAAAAACGTATGGACCGATTTCGCCAAGTCAAAACAAACGTATTCCTCTGGCAACACAGCAGTCAAATTATGAAAATCAAAATTCTCAAAACAGTCAATGGCAAAATCAAAATAGTACGTGTTTCATCTGTCAGCAATCACATTATTTATATCAATGTCCTATCTATTTTAACATGTCACCTAACGAAAAATATGACCAAATTTACAAACACAAACTATGCAGCAACTGTTTGGTATACAGTAGACGAATGTTTCGCAAAATCGTGTAAAAAATATGGTCAGAAACATAATTCAGTTTTACATGTCGATTACAATCAAAATTAAAATCAAAACTACCCACAATACCAAAATCCAAAACCACCAAATTCGAATTATTTTCATTCTTCAGGAAATTTTAAAAATACAACCGGCAACACCATGCCAAGTAATACGCACAACGGGCCGATTCAAAAACCGCAGCACGCGGGCGCGGGTACGGCAAGCAGAACTTTTGATCGAAGCAGCGGTGGCTAAGTGCAGACCTCCATCGGGGACCGTCAGACAGCGCCACGAGTATCGACTGTTGTTTCACACCCAGCACACTCCACGGAACAACAAAATAACGAAGAATCAGCAAGTTATTCTCAAACTGAAAACACACCAAACGAAAACCCGGAAAGAATGTATTCGTATACAGCTGTTGTTTTCCAGACAAATTTTATTATCGACTGCAACGGTTTTAATATCAGACCATCAGGGAAATTGGCTGAAATGCAATGCACTGTTAGACTCGGGCAGTCAGACTAATCTAATGAGAGAATCTTTACATAAAAAATTAAACACAAAATACGAAAATAGCGAAAACATTTTATTATCAGGAATAAATCAAATTGAAACGCAAATAATCGGAAAAACAAGGATTACAATAAAATCAAGATACAATAATTTTACCGCAAAACTTCAATTTTTAATTTTACCGAAAATCACAGAAAATCTACCTTTAGAAAAATTTGAAAAAACACAAATGCCATATCCGAAAAATTTAAACCTAGCAGATCAAAATTTTAACGTTCCAAAAGAAATCGATTTATTAATTGGAGCGGAAATATTCTTTGATTTAATGCTAGAGGGTAAACTAAAGTTAGGAAATAACTTACCCAACTTACAAGAAACGGTGTTAGGATGGATCGTGACAGGAAATCTTAATTTTTCAAATAATACGAGCGTGACGACTAAAAAACAAGTTTGCAACTTATCAATATCGAACAAACAGCTACACAACTCACTGACTAAATTCTGGAACGTCGAAGAAATCGAATCAAAAACAATTTATTCAAAAAAGGAGCAATACTGTGAAGATTCCTTTGTAAAGACGACGAAAAGAAATTAGAACGGTACATTTATAGTAAAATATCCCTTTAATCAAGACATTAACTCGGATTTAGGAGATTCTAAATCTATCGCTTTAAAAATATTTAAAAGTTTAGAAGCAAAACTATCAAAAAATAACAATCTAAAAGAGCAGTATGTAGATTTTATGGGTGAATACGAATCATTATCATATATGACGCTACAAGGCACTTTTGACGCAGATCAGTCACTAGAAAAACAATCATATTTTTTACCTCACACCGCGGTCTTACGAGAGCAATCCTTGACAACTAAGTGCCGAGTTGTTTTCGATGGTAGTGCCAAAACAAGAGATACAAACACTAGTTTAAACGACATAATTTTACCTGGACCGACTGTTTAAGAAACTTTATACACAATTTTACTGAATTTGAGATTAAGACAAAACGTACTGAGCGCGGACATTAAAATGATGTATAGATGTATTGAAATAGATCCTAACGAGCGATGTTTCCAAAAAATCTTGTGGCGAGAAAATCCAGAAGAACCCTTAAAAGTTTTTAAACTTAATACGGTCACGTATGGGACATCTAGCGCACCATTTCAAGCTACGCGATGCTTAAAAGAGTTAGCAATACAACATAAAGATAAATACCCCAAAGCGTCAAAAATAATTCAAAACTCCTTTTACATGGATGATCTTTTGACAAGTTTAGACACCGAAGAAGAGTGTATCCAAATTTATCATGAAATTTCTGAAATTTTGTCAAGCGCGAATTTTCTTTTAAGAAAATGGTCCTCAAATAACAACAATATTTTAAATTATATCGTGAACAATAGTGAACTTACCGACGACAATTTAGTTTTTTTCCATGACGAAAAAGAGCTTAAAACATTAACGTATTAACCGGTTAATACGTTAATGGCTTAAAACCCTTGGTATCTTATGGGATGCAAATAGTGACCTTTTAAAATACACAATTAATGTAAACATTAATGAAAATAAGATCATGCATTTATGTGTGTAATAGCTCAAATTTTTGACCCATTAGGACTGACAGGTCCAGCCATTATACAAGCCAAGCTCATCATACAGAAACTTTGGCATCAAAAACTTGATTGGGATCAAGAAGTCTCATCAGAACTAAAATTGAAATGGCATGAATTTGTAACACAACTTGAGTATCTAAACAAAATCGTAAAAAATATACAAATATAAAAGGAAGTGCTATATCATATTGATTGACCATGCTTGACAAAATTTGTAATAGAAACGTTTTCTTAATTGTAGTCTGGCCTGAGGATGGGAGCTATCCCGAAACCGGTCGCCGCAATTTAATAAACAGACTGTGGGAAATAAAGACTTTAAAAAACTATCTGGCTATTATATAACAATCCCACATAATGGATACCCTGGAAGATCTGTGTAGATAATACCCTCATTATTCTTTTGAATAAAATACTAAAAGAAACAATAATCCCAAACAACTGGAAACCATTATTCTACACAAGAAAGGCGATAGAGCAGACCTAAAAAACTATCGACCTATAACACTCCTCAATGTAATTTATAAGCTGTTCACGAAAATATTAACAGATAGACTAAAAACAAAATTTGACGGATATCAATCAAAGGAACAAGCAGGCTTTAGAAAAGGTTATAGTACAGTTGACTACTTATTCACCATGAAAATCCTAATAGAACGAGCCAACGAATATAAAATTTCACTACATATTGCATTTACAGGCTTCGAAAAAGGTTTCGATAGCATTGAGCACCGGGCAGTAAAAGCATCTTTAATTAATAGCTGAATAGATCACAGATATACAGACTTAATTGCCAATAGATATAGCGAAGCAACAATATCAATCAAAATCCGCAAATAAGAAGAGGTGTCAGCCAGGGTGACACAATATCCCCTAAATTATTTAACCAGGCCCTAGAAGAAGTTTGGGAAGAAAAATAGGCATCAAATTAAACGGACAATTCTTGAACCAACTGAGATATGCTGATGATATCGCCTTAATAACAGACAAGAAAGAAGAACTGATAAAAATGCTGGAAGAACTGGATACAGCATCTAAAAATATAGGGTTATGTATGAACTACACTAAAACTAAAATCATAACAAACACAGATGAAGATATTACAGTCAGAAAAAACCAAAATAAAATGGAACAATTAATAAACTGAAAAAAGAAAAGCAAACAGCTGAAATCAAGAGCCAAGTAAGAAATAAAAAATATCCTCAGTACCTCCTAACGAAAGTGCATAACCAATGTATCCTTCCTGTACTTACGTATCGATCCCAGACCTGGATCAAGATCAATGGAAAGATAAATGTTACATGTAAAGCTGACAGATAGAAAAAGGAATGAATAGATAAGAAATTAAAAAAAAGTAAGGATATCAGAGGAGAAGTAGTAAAATTAAAATGGAAATTTGCCGGTCATAATATCAGACAGAAAGACGATCGATGAAACAAATGTATTGTAAACTGGAGACCTTGGGAAAATAAAAGAAGTAGGGGAAGACCACAAATGAGATGAGCGGATGATTTGAAGAAACACGCGGGAACTAGATGGATGACACGGCGACAGATAGAGAAAAGTGGAAGATATTGGGGGAGGCCTATGTCCAAAGATGGCTTGAAGAAGGCTAAATAGATAGATAGATAGAATATGCTTCCCTTTTGCATAACTACTACTACTATGTCGGTTTAGAACGTGTTTCTACTTTGTCCGACGCCTATTCTCCACCTCCTCCGATCCTAACAGTCATCTTCCGTCAGGTTTTTTTGACTCATTGATTTTTGGATTGATTGTTGCCATTCCAGTTTAGGACGCCCTCTTTTTCTGCGCCCTATTGGTTGCCATTCTAGGACCTGCTTTGGTAATCTTTCGTCGCTCATCCGTTGCACATGATCGTACCATATCAGTTGCCTTTTAGTGATGTCATCCGTTATGCTTCCCTCGATTCCCATTCTTTCTTTTATGATCTCATTTCTTATATGATCTGTTCTAGATATTCTCATTGATCTTCTTATTGCATCCATCTCGACACTTTCCATTTTTGCTTTGTACTTTTCTGTTACGCGACAAGTCTCTATTCCAAACAACAGCGTGCTTTTCACCATTGTTTCATATATGTTAAATTTTACATTGTTTTTCATCTCTCTGCTCCATAAACTGAGAGAAAATATTAAAGAAAAGCGTCGAGGAAAACTGCACCAACGCGTTTTTCTGTTGCACGTTAATGCCCCTGTCCACACAGCGGCTATTGCCAAGGCTGCCATTCATTACTGTGGCTTCATTAAACTTGACTATCCTCCTTAAGTGGTGTGGGTCGTTGATATTGCCATGCTCTGATTGCTTTTTATTTGATTTTTAGTCGATTTTTAAATCAATTAAGAGGGTTGGATTCCCAACTTCTGCTGCGTCTGCCTCCTCGAGTGGTGGCCATTTATCGCCATCCGGTACCACTGGATGTCGGTGATATTAAGCGCCTTTTATGGACTTGATATCACCTAACCAAAGACGCCTGGGGTTGGGGGGACCTGGCAGTAGGGATAAAATGCTGGCTAGCCGACTGGCTATCATGAGTGATAAAAATCTTTTTGTACCCCAGGTGAGTACTAATCTCACCGGTAGTTCAGACCGGGATAAAGCCCTGGTTGCTGCGGCTGGCCCCATGGATTCTGGGGCGGGCCAATCACTCATTAACCCTCACGGAGGAGGTAAAAACTCCGAAGGAGAAGCAGTGCCGAATAGGCCTGCAAGATCCAACCAACAAAGGAGTGCCGAAGAGGCCCCTATGGAGCTGGAGGTCATACCAAATCCAGCTCCAACTCCATCACCAGATCTTGAGTGGAAACATCAACTGCTCAAAAGCGACGGTGACACCACTGGCAAGGGCTCCAATATGAATGCCCGAACTCAGAACATACAAAACCAAAAGTTGTTTGAATCATGGCAGGCGCACAACAACGAGAACATCAAGGCTGCACTTGATACAAGTAAATCTACGCCATACCAAGACAGCAACGTAAACTCTTGGTAGAGTTTTCAAGCAGCAGAGGCTGGACATTGCCCTGTTGCAAGAACCGTGGGTATCAAGTACGAACCAAGTAGCTGGACTTAGCCGAACTCTTGGTAACATCATCACACATAACTCAGGTATTAGACCACGAGCATCTATTCTTATAAGAAAAGATATTAACTACTTTGTCCTCTCAGATTTCTGTACCGATGACCTAGTAGCGCTACGATTAATCGTCCCTGGTGAGCAAAGCATGACAGAACTAGTCGTCTGCTCAGCATATTTTCCGGGTGACAGAGAAGCACCACTGCCTCCCACTGCAGAGGCAGCTAACCTGATTGCATACTGCAAAGAGAGGAACGTACAGCTCATCCTGGGCTGTGATGCAAACGCGCACCACACAGTGTGGGGCAGCACAGACATCAACAGAAGGGGTGAGCATCTGTTCCACTACATTATAGGGGAGGGGCCTTTTGTCGGACAAAATAGGGCAGAGGTACTAGATCTAACAATAAGCACAAAACTAATTACCAATGGGATCACTGACTGGAGGGTTACAGATGAGCCCTCTCTGTCAGACCACAATCATATACAATTCACCGTCGGTATGGGATCTACAAAAACAATTAAATACAGAGACCCAAAAAGCACAGATTGGAGTGGATATGTCAGATCCCTCCAAGAAAAGCTGAACTCAGCAATGACCGACGTGTGGGATCGTGATAAAATAGAAATGGCCTCTGAACAACTAAGAGAGGCTATTATAACCGCGTATCACGAAAATTCCCCTCTTAAAACCAAAACTGCTAATCGCGGTATGTCTTGGTGGAACAATTCTTTGTTCAAAAAAAGAAAAGAGGTTAGACGGCTATTTAATCGGGCAAAGGAGACGGGCAACTGGGAAAGCTACCGTGCCTCCCTCAACGAATATAACAAACAAATCAGAAGTGCCAAAAGAGAGTCATGGAGGAGGTTCTGTCATGGGCTCACAAAGCTTCCGGACACAACTCGAATCTATAAAATTATGTCTAAAGAGCCAGCAAACAAACTTGGCGCAATAAAGCTCTCTGATGGCACCTTCACAAAATCTGAAAGGGAATCCCTGGAGGCACTGGCAGAGCATCATTTCCCAGGAAGCACACTCCTTGAAAACGGGAATATTCCTGCGCAATTGACCCATGGACATCGCCCCCCAAAACAGGCGGATTGGAAAATTGCAAAAGAAATTATCAATTCAAATACGATCAAAATGGCGTTCACGTCTTTTGAACCATACAAATCACCGGGTTTAGATGGTATTCTTCCAGTGCTAGTACAAAAAGGCCTGGAAGTGCTAGTACCTTGCCTGGTGAAACTGTATAGAGCCAGCCTAGCATGGAATTATATTCCAATCAGCTGGACTAAAGTTAAGGTAGTTTACATACCTAAGGCGGGTCGGGCAGATACTACTCCAAAATCGCTTCGACCCATAAGCCTTACCTCATTTCTGTTGAAAGGCTTGGAAAAGATAATAGACGCACATATGGCCCACCCGCTCAATGCAAACAAATATGCATACCAAGCAGGGAAGTCAACAGAACTAGCTTTAAACAACCTTGTTGGAAAAATCAAGGAAACCCTCGATGCAAAAGGCATCGCAGTAGGTGTTTTTCTTGATATAGAAGGAGCATTTAACAATGCACTACCCAATTCCCTCTTTAAATCAGCATGCGCCCGAGGAATAGAATCTACCGTCACGGGATTCATCAGGTGCACACTCGAGAATCGAGTGATTGAAACAACTTTTAACGATGAGATGGTAAGCTTCAGAGCTGCTAGAGGCTGTCCACAAGGAGGAGTTTTGTCTCCCCTCCTGTGGTCTCTACTGGTCGATGATCTTCTTGCCATCTTGGAATCGCTGGATGTAGAGGTATTGGGATACGCAGATGACGTAGGAGCAATCATTAGAGACATTCCAGAGAGTGAATTCTCTGGAAAGATACAAGAAGTAATAAACACGGTAAAAGACTGGTGTGACAAGGAACAGATGTCTGTAAATCCCAGCAAAACAGTAATTATACCGTTCACCCGTAAAAGGAAGCTTGATTTCCTGACTCCTCAGGAGCTTAACGGTGAAATAATTCCATTTGCATCAGAGGGGGAATAACTAGGGGTCACTCTGGATAAAACTCTTACCTGGAATGCCCATATGGAAAAAGTAACCCGCAAAGCCACACTGTCCTTATGGACGTGCAAAAGAATTTGCGCAAAAACCTGGGGCACTAGCCCCAAACAAATGTATTGGATATATATAACAGTCATCAAAACATTTTATTGCCGACAAAATCAAAACAATGTTTGACAAAGCAACGTCAAAAATTTGTACAAAATAGTTGGAACAGTATGTTATTTCATTTTTAAATTAGTAAGTAAAACACTTAAATAAATACATATAAACATTTTTGGTAAAGATAGTTTTTTGTAGCGTTTTTAAATTTTATTTCATTCTCAATTGATTTGATCTCTGTTGGTAAACTGTTGTAGGCTTTTATAGCTTTATAAAATCGTCCCTTTTCAAAAAATGTTGATTTATGCATAGGAATAGCGAGCTCAGCTCTGGGTCTGGTTTCAACAGCCATATTACTGCCGTATCTGTCACTATTTGTTGGAAAAAGGGCTTTGTGTTTTTTAACAAAAATAACAAGTTGTAGGAAATATATAGATGGCACTGTCAGTATTCTTAGTCTGGTGAAGTGCTGAGCACATGAAGTGCCTGGTTTAAGTTTGAGTAAACACCTTATGATTCTTTTTTGCGTTCGGAAAACATCCAATGCAAAAGAGGAGGACCCCCAAAAAATAATACCATATGACAGTACACTATGTATACTCGCATAATAGTATGTTTTAAGACTGTCAAATGAAACCAGATCTATAAGGCGTCTTATAACAGCACAAGAGCTATTAAGTTTGTTTTTTAATTTATTTATTTGTTGTTCCCAACGGAGACATGAATCTATTGTGATTCCTAAGAAATCTGTAAATTCTAAAACTGGTATAGACTTTCCATTGAACTAAACATATAAAGATTCATCAGTTTTGATTTGTTTGCGAAAAGTTAGTAAGCCAGTTTTCCCCATGTTAAGCCTAAGAGAATTTTCTGTACACCATTTTGACATTTCATTGGAAGCTTGAGAGCATTTTTTAGAAAGTTCTTGACTATTACGTCCAGATGCAGTCACTGTTTTATCATCAGCAAACTGGGCTACTTTGCCAACTGTTGTTTTTTCTTGAACCTCATCAACATACAACAGGAAGATAAGTGGCCCCAGGATCGATCCCTGAGCCACCCCCTGCTGCATGTCACACCAGTTTGAAAAATACTGTCTGTGTTCTTGTGTTAGTGAAACAATTTGCTTTCTTTCTGTGATAAAAGAAAGTAACATTTTTAAAGGCAGCCCTCTAATGCCAACACGTGGCAGTTTTTCCAAAAGTAAGTTGTGATTATAAAGTATATACTTGCGGTTTTTTATCCTTGTTCTAGGTTATTCTGTATTGTTGTTATGACATTGTAAATTGCTTCCTCTGTGGACTTTTTTGGTCTAAAACCATATTGGCCTTCATATAGTAAATTGTTTCTTTCTATGAAATTAATTAATCGATTGTATATAGACCTTTCAAAGACTTTTGACACTGATGACATCAGAGATACTGGCCTGTAATTACCAAGAACCTGTCTATCTCCTTTTTTAAAAATTGGTATAACTTTAGCTCTTTTTAGTTGCACAGGAATTTCACCCTTGACAAAACAACAATTAATAATGTGTGTGAGGGGCTCACATATGTATTCATCAACCTGTTTTAAAATATATGTTGGAACTTCATCCAAACCTGATGAAAATTTATTTGGAAGTTTTTTAATAATTGACAAAATTTCAGTACTGTCTACAGGTGTCAGAAAGAATGAGTTAGGGATTTTACTTTCATATTTAATTTCTCTATTGTTAGGTATTAGATCTAGGGAAAACTGGTTTAAGAACTCTTGTGCTATTATGTTCGGATCTTGAATTATGTTACCATTGTTTTTTATTGTAATGTTGCTTTGAGACTTGGCCCGATTTGTCTCATGGTTAAAAATTTGCCACATTGTTTTAGTTTTATTTTGAGAATTTATTATTTTGTTGTCATTCGAACTTTTTTTAATGTCAACCAGGAATTTCCTGTACTCCTTACGTTCCCTTTTGTACTGAGATTAAAGAATTTCACTTTTAGTTGTTTGGTAATTTACATATAGATCCTTGATGTATGAAGAGTACCTTTGAATTTCTTTAGTTACCCATCAGACCAATGATTGCGTATGACGCAATAGCCTGGTTCGAGAAGGGACATCAAAGAATCTCAAGGGCCAAACTAACCAGCTTACAACGACAAGCCAGTCTTGCCATATGTGGTGCAATGAGCTCTAGCCCATCGACTGCGCTTGAATGCTTACTAAACTTACCTCCGCTTCACATTTTCTTAGAGGCGGAGGCACGAAGAGCAACACACAGAATAAGAGGCAACCACCAGGATGGCAGGGCAAACAAAGTGATATCTACAGCCCTAATAAGGGAACAAGAGTTGGATGCAACTCTAGGAATGATATCCGACGTCATGCCCAACACGGTGTACAGCAGAAAGCTATACAACATTATCCTCCCGGAGAGGGAGGACTGGTTAAAGAACAGGACCAATTTTTCAAATAACGATAGCTTCTGGTATACCGACGGATCCAAAATGCCTTCGGGCGTTGGATCTGGAGTTGTTAGTATTCAAGAAACAGTCGAGATTAAACATAGTCTCGGCCAATTGGCTACTATATTTCAGGCCGAACTCGTAGCCATTGAACTGTGTGCCCGGTGGATTACTGACCACGAATGGACCAACAGGACAATAAAAATCTTCTCCGACAGTCAAGCAGCCTTAAGAGCGCTTGATTCCTATACGGTCTCATCGAGAACCGTGAGGAGCTGTAAAGATTCGCTGAATGCAATTGGTAGCGCTAACAATGTATCATTAGTATGGATACCAGGGCATTCTGGGCACGAGGGAAATGAGGCCGCAGACTTAGCAGCGAGGGAAGCGGCATCTGCCGAGTTTTTCGGCCCCGAGCCAGCCCTGGGGATATCATACAATGCTGCTAAATCAACCATATTAAAATGGATGGAGAATAGCTTCCAACAATACTGGATAAATATACCAGAATTGGCTCACTCTAAAGAGTTCATTAAAGGACCTTGTAGAAACAGAGCCAGGAACATTATTGGACTTATCAGACAGGAGATACGTAAAGTGACTGGTCTTTATACGGGTCACTGTCGCCTGAGAGTGCCCATGCACAGAATGGGACTAACAGAAGAGACCGAATGTAGACTCTGTATGTAGGATGACGAAACAGTCAGACATGTACTGTGCGAATGTCCGGCTATTGCACGTTTACGTCAGAATACTTTCGGTAAACCTCAGATCGACTCAGAAGATCTGAACAGTGTCTCACCCAAACTGATAGCCGGCCTTTTTGGAGGATTAGGCATACAGTGGTGAGAAACCACTCAAAAGTGAGCCACAATAGACCCACTGGTGGTCGCAGTGAAAGGGCTGCAAGGCCCACTCACATATGAATCATCAATCATCATC
Organism: Aspidapion aeneum; assembly: GCA_963576565.1. Taxonomy (NCBI): domain Eukaryota; kingdom Metazoa; phylum Arthropoda; class Insecta; order Coleoptera; family Brentidae; genus Aspidapion; species Aspidapion aeneum. The sequence continues at coordinate 45,715,237 of OY755045.1, forward strand.
ATCATCCTCCTTACAGTCCGGACCTGGCCCCAAGTGATTACTATCTGTTCAGAAATTTGAAAAAATGTCTACGGAAAAGAAATAAAGTTTTTCAACGATAACGACTTGCAGGCAGCAGTTTTATGTCAATTTGAAGTGAAAGAAAAATATTATTTTTTTAAGGGTATTCAAATGCTTATTCCTAGGTCTGAAAAGTGTATCGCAATAAAGAGTGACTATGTAGAAATTTCATTTCGTTTTTCTTAGCCCCTCAGAACACCGTTAGGTCAGAAACTTAGAGAAATTGCTTTTTACATTCACACAGTATATTTTAAATTCAGCTCTACTATACTCTACTATCTTAAAATACAACATACTTTGCTGATACACTGGCTAACATTTTTTCCCTTGTCTCCCGACCGCCTACTACGCAAACAATTTACTTCCAAAATGGCTATAATTTTTTTAGAGGCTTCGGCAATTTTTCAGCAAAAATGAAACAGCGATGAATAACGGGCAAGCAAATGTCTTTTAGGGTGTGTTTATTATGTGGGTGTGTGCTTTAATGTGAACCTGAATACGCAATTATTCAATAGTATAGTCGGAAACGAATCTTGATCAAGATCTCTTGAGTTTAGTAGGCGGCTCGCGACGGTACTTAAAATTAATTGAATTTAGTGAAAGATAGGTTAAGTGAGGTGGCCGACCACTTCGCATTACACCGGCACGCTCCGTTCCTTCATGCCGCCGGCACACCACCCACATTTTTATTCCAGCAACTGGTGGGATTGGTTTATTGCAAAGTCAAACTGTACAGGGACAAAATGGACTTTACTTTTTAGGATGGAGAAATGATGGGTTCATGTTGAAATTTTTTAAACAATGTATGGAGAAATAGTAGGAAAAGAATTATTTTATATGTATTTTTACAGTTAACATTATTTTTCAAAATAAACACACCACTTCTTCATCCTGACAAAAATATATTTGTTTGAAAATTTCAGTTTTGTTTTTATAAAAAATAAATCATATGATACTTGATTCAAAAGCCACTTTAAAGAGCTTTCAAATAAGCCCTATGTCATGAGCATGAAGTTAGCGGAGCACCCATCGCAGATCGAATCGTGACTAGGTGGATAATTTGCCGTTAATTAGTCGTGAATTAGTTGTGGAAAAATTAATTTTGTCGCTCTTATTTTTTACCCTTTTTTTGGGTACTTCGCTAACTTCATATGAAGTTAGCGAAGCACCCTCGTAAAAATAGCTTTTATCAAAATCGAATATGGTGGATAATTTGCCGCTAATTAGTCGTGAATTAGTTGTGGAAAAATTAATTTTGTCGCTCTTATTTTTGACCGTTTTTGAGGGTGCTTCGCTAACTTCATATTTTGGCACCCATCGCAAATCGAATCGCTACTAGGTGGATAATTTGCCGTGAATTAGTCGTGAATAAGTTGTGGAAAAATTGATTTTGTCGCTCTTATTTTTGACCGTTTTTTAGGGTGCTTCGCTAACTTCATATGAAGTTAGCGAAGCACCCTCGTAAAAATAGCTTTTATCAAAATCGAATATGGTGGATAGTTTGCCGCTAATTAGTCGTGAATTAGTTGTGGAAAAACTAATTTTGTCGCTCTTATTTTTGACCCTTTTTTTGGGTGCTTCGCTAACTTAATATGAAGTTAGCGAAGCATCCTCGTAAAAATAGCTTTTATCAAAATCGAATATGGTGGATAATTTGCCGCTAATAAGTCGTGAATTAGTTGTGGAAAAATTAATTTTGTCGCTCTTATTTTTGACCCTTTTTTTGGGTACTTCGCTAACTCATATGAAGTTAGCGAAGCACCCTCGTAAAAATGGCTTTTATCAAAATCGAATATGGTGGATAATTTGCCGCTAATTAGTCGTGAATTAGTTGTGGAAAAATTAATTTTCTCGCTCTTATTTTTGACCATTTTTGAGGGTGCTTCGCTAACTTCATATTTTGGCACCCATCACAAATCGAATCGCTACTAGGTGGATAATTTACCGTTAATTAGTCGTGAATTAGTTGTGGAAAAATTAATTTTGTCGCTGTTATTTTTGACCCTTTTTTAGGGTGCTTCGCTAACTTCATATGAAGTTAGCGAAGCACCCTTGTCAAAAATGGCTTTAGACATGACGTATCGATATCGAATATGGTGGATAATTTCCCGCTAATTAGTCGTTAATTAGTTGTGAAAAAATCAATTTTGTCGCTCTTATTTTTGACCGTTTTTTTGGGTGCTTTGCTAACTTTATATGAAGTTAGCGAAGCACCCTCAAAAACGGTCAAAAATAAAAGCGACAAAATTAATTTTTCCACAACTAATTCACGACTAATTAGCGGCAAATTATCCACCATATTCGATTTTGATAAAAGCCATTTTTACGAGGGTGCTTCGCTAACTTCATATGAAGTTAGCGAAGCACCCAAAAAAAGGGTCAAAAATAAGAGCGACAAAATTAATTTTTCCACAACTAATTCACGACTAATTAGCGGCAAATTATCCACCATATTCGATTTTGATAAAAGCTATTTTTACGAGGGTGCTTCGCTAACTTCATATTAAGTTAGCGAAGCACCCTAAAAAACGGTCAAAAATAAGAGCGACAAGATTAATTTTTCCACAACTAATTCACGACTAATTAACTGCAAATTATCCACCTAGTAGCGATTCGATTTGCGATGGGTGCCAAAATATGAAGTTAGCGAAGCACCCTCAAAAACGGTCAAAAATAAGAGCGACAAAATTAATTTTTCCACAACTAATTCACGACTAATTAGCGGCAAATTATCCACCATATTCGATTTTGATAAAAGTCATTTTTACGAGGGTGCTTCGCTAACTTCATATGAAGTTAGCGAAGCACCCAAAAAAAGGGTCAAAAATAAGAGCGACAAAATTAATTTTTCCACAACTAATTCACGACTAATTAACGGAAAATTATCCACCTAGTCACGATTCGACCTGCGATGGGTGCTTCGCTAACGTCATGCTCATCCTCTAACTCACGGTCCCTTCTAACGTCATATATTTTGGCCCGCCGTTTTGAAAAAGAGCCATACTGAACAAGGTTCCTTTTCAACTGTGGAAATATATCCAGATACGGTTGTCTTCGTTCGGGATACCTTTGAAGATAAGTTAGATAATAAGTTTCCAGCGCCCTGTCGATTATCATTAATTTCCCAGTAAAATTTTAACATGTCATACTTTTTATCATTTTGATACATATTTTAAAATAAAATTAAAAACGCTTTTGTGCAAAATAACTTCATATCAAAGCGTAATGTCAAATTGTTTAAACAATTGAAAACAATGACAAAACGACAGGACGCAAGGCCAACGTGATTTGCATAGTATCAGACAACAAAACTATAGGAGCATTGAAGTAGGATTTGACCGCAAGCTTTCATGTCTACTAGACAAAAATAAAAAACTTTAATTATCTCCGAAACCGCACAATAAAGCTATGACATATTATGATACATCATTTTGAAAATAATTCAATGACGAATTCGAAAATTAATTAAAATATACGCCATTCCATAAGAAAAAATGCAACTTTATTTCATAACTCAAAAAATAAAAGTGACAGTTAAAATTTAATTTAGCGGGTGAATGCCTCGTGACAGTAGTCTATAAAATTGCAATTTACTCTAAATCAAAATTTCTACTAATAACGAAGTTATAGACACCCTTTCAAAACGCAGACTTTTCAAAAAGCCCCCGTAGGTCAAAGACGAGACGATATTTCAAAATGTGGTTTTCACTATTTATAAGTCTTCTCTTGAAATTTGAGCATCGCACTGCGTGGTCAGTTATTCGCTGTCTCCACGGGAAGTACCTTAAATCTCCTAAAAGTGCCCGATTTGGGACTCCCTGTACAGCCCCTAGTCCACAATTGTATTTTATCATTGGACCTACATTACTATGTGCCAAATTTTATTAAAATCGGTTCACGATAAGTGTCTCGAAAATGAGTCGGAAGATTTGATAGACAGACAGCCAGGCTCTGTGAAGTTAAATACAATCGTTTAAATAGTGAGTGTTCTAATTTCGAAAAATAAAAACTTTAGAATTGTATAGTGTAACTGGTTATAAGCTAAAACCCCAAAAAACAACTGCGCAAGGGTTTTCGCAAAATTTAATTTTAGGCACCCAAATAAGTGCGCAAAATTAGAAGGTACTTTGTGCACTTAAATAGAAAAAAGCAGTTTTTCCAACTTTTCCCACAAACTTTCGCAACGTTTTAAAGTTGTGATATTTCCTAAAGGGTCTCTAGATAAAAGTAAAACGTTTTCACCCTTTATATAATATTTAAATTTATTTAGATAAAGGTAATACATTCCTTTCACTCTTATAAATTTAGGTAGATAAAACCTATACGTTATCATGTCAATAAAAACCGGCAACACTGCCTGAGGTGGCAGGGAATGTCACATATCTAAAGGTTGTAGATCAGCCTGAGGTCCAAACGTTTTCCACGTATATATCAAATATTTGAAAAAAAATCTTTACCCCTTTTTTGAAATTCTGGTAAAGGAAGTTCCCCTCATTTCATATATGTACCTATATATAGGGTAACATCACTAGAAATAGGTGAGGCTAGGTCATCATATCCTTAACGGCGAGGTGACAACGCCGAGTATATATATATATATATATATATATATATATATATATATATATATATATATATATATATATATAACCATACTAATAAGTCTTATTAAAAATAAGTATATTAATTAAGTAGGTACCCACCTATTTAAAATACTGTTTAGAATGAGCTCTATAAACACTAGTGCTGATTTATTTTCATTTATACCTACCCACTTTGGTACAGAGTGGTCCAAATTGGACACTTTTGATAGGAAACGCCCATTTCTAGAGGAGATAGAAAAAAACTCACCTACATGTTACGAGCTCGATTTTTGTTAAAAAATTAATGCCGAAAACCGCACATCGATAACTTAAACTACTTTCAAGATATATATTTTCAATTTGGTGCATTTTCGACCCACCCCCGTAACTTTTTTATTTATGAATATTTTTTATTACTGTAAAAAGATACCTGGGGCACTTTTTTAAGAGCAACTCAACTGTCAAATTAAATTTTATCTGTCACTTTTAGTTTTTGAGATATTACATAAGGTTTGTATTTTTCTTATGGAATGACCATTTTTTTATTCGATTTTTGAAATCAGCGTATTTTTTTTTTTAAATGATGATGAAATGTCACACTTAATATTTTATTTTTTATTTTTTTTATTGTTTTTTATATTTTTAGTTTTTAGTTACCTCTTAACTTTTTTTTTTAGTTTGCTGAATAAGAATTGGTTTAAATCATTTTTAAATTATTTAAAATAAAATAAGAAGTAATAAAAATATAAAAAAATATAAAAAAATTAAAAAATTAAATATTAAGTGTGCAACATCATTTTAAAGGAAATTTTACGCTAATTTTAAAAATCGAATAAAATAAGGATCAATCCATAAGCAAAATATAAACTTTATGTAATATCTCAAAAACTAAAAGTGACAAATAAACTTTAATTTGACAGTTGAATTGCTCTTAAAAAAGTGCCTAAATAATGTTTTTACAGAAATAAAAAATATTCATAAATAAAAAAGTTATGAACCGAATGGCCGTTATACTCATATGGGGCCCGGGATTTTTCTAAGGAGTGACGTCACAGCGGCTGCCCCGCATTTTGCTGTGTTTGAATATACCAGTCAGCGATTCCAACTTTAATTATTTATTGTAAAATAAAAATTGCGATTTAAGGGCTGATATTTGGTATAATGCGTTTTCATACAGAAACACACATTTTAGCAAAATAAAAAAAAAATGGGCAAGTTCCCTGCGTCAAGTAGGTACACTTTTTTAATGTCTCCTTGTTTTTGGCAATTTAAAGAATTCAAAGAAATATTGTATTGCTTGACAACGGCGAATGGTGGTAAATAGATAACTAGCGTGCCTTTATAAACGATTTTCAGTATACATTTTCGGCTCTGGAATGAAATAGCGATGTACAAAATAGCGAGTATTAAAATAGCGGTATCGCAATAGCGACAATCAAAATAGCGATGTAATGAAAGGGCGACTATCAAAATAGCGATGTAACAAAATGACGATGTAACAAAATAGCGATTGTATCAAAATAGCGATGTAACAAAATAGCGATGTAACAAAATAGCGACTATCAAAATAGCGATGTAACAAAATAGCGACTATCAAAATAGCGATGTAACAAAATAGCGATTATCAAAATAGCGATATTTTGGTTCGGTTTTGGCATATAGTTCGACAAAGGAGTTTCTTTCTAACAATTTTTTCAAAAAAACAAACTTCCCTGACTTCTTTCTCGGGATCCTAGAGGGTGTAAATCTGAACCGAACCGAACCGAACCAGCATATTTAAAAAAATACTCTCCAGACTTCTTTTGAAACCGAATTCGGTTCAGTTTGGTTCTGTTCGGTTTAGTTCGGTGCGATTCGGTTCGGATTCACACCCTCTTGGATCCTAAAAAAGAAGTCAGGGAAGTTTTTTTTTTCGAAAAAATTTGTTAGAAAGTTCGGTTTGGATTGGTTTGAATCCATTCGGTTTGGTTTGATTCGGTATTTTGATACATCGCTATTTTGTTACATCGCTATTTTGATACATCGCTATTTTGATACATCGCTATTTTGATTGTCGCTATTTTGATTGTCGCTCTTTTGATACATCGCTATTTTCATATGTCGCTGTTTTGTTACAAATGTAACGTGTCATTTTTACGTTTAAGGCAACGTTACATATTTGTTTATTTAGGTAAATAATCAAGGCTCTTCGACTCGTCTTTCTGTACACAAATTAAGGGTATTTTATAGAGCTAGGTTTGGAGGTTATATAGTGTCCAAAAAGTTACCTTATAAAGGAGACATTCCATCGAATTACTGTGGATACTACGCACATCGCATTATCTGGACATCGTAATTGGAATTTAAGATCACAGGTTTCGGGGAAAAATCACATTAAAACTTTTGATTGTTTTGTTTATCTGTAAAATTTTGTAATTTTCTTTAACGTTCACGGAGATAAACAGCTGTTCTGCTGGGGCATGGCGGCGTTGCCGCATCACAAATGGTTTCAGTAACAGGAAGGAAACATTTAGATGAACATTTCATTCGCTTATGTTTATTTTCGAGGATATTGGGAAAATAATTTCTCTTCCGAACCTCACATCCTCCACGGATTAGCTAGTTTTGATAGCACGAAAACATAGTTAGGTCCACGGTTTGACCAGGAACAACCGAGGCTCCGCCCCCTTTGATGTCTTTATTAATTTGATGAGGAGAAGGTAAAATAAATACGAGTTATGCACTTTTGTAAATGGGAGATAAACAAGGGATAAAAACCAAGACTAAAAGAATAAACGAAATCGTGTGAGTTAACATTTGAACACTCTTGTGCCGAGTTTAAGCAGTAGTTCAATGTGTATTTTTAGGTTCAAGTTCAGAAACAACTTTATTAATGTAGAAATGTTTTACAAGAATGGCGTCAAACCATATGAATCTTAGAGAAAACATATATAAAGAGCAAAGGAAACTTTTGACTAAAACTGTAACTAAACTACAACTAAATTCTACACTTAGTATAGCTTTACCCATATGAGAATTGGATGAATGTTCGAATATTCCTGGGTTTTCTGCATGCTCTGATCTCCAGTAATTGATTTTACAGTTGATGGTTTCAATGCTGAGCTTCTTATAGTCCTGCTGGTTATTTTCCTCCTACTTGCTATGTTGGCGGCGGTCCGGTAGGCAAATGTTCGGTCTATGTATGGAGGGTGTCTCGACGTCCTTGTTATAAAAATTTCAACCGTGGAAATAGATCCGACAACACCTCAATGCGCGTTTTACGTATTTTCAATATCCCCTTGGTCGATGCTGCCCCTATATACCGGTACGAAAGTATTAATGTATTTCCTCATTGGTTAGTTTAAAAACCGCGGGTTTTTTTCCTCCAGTCTCGCAAACCGGATTTAGTGATTTTTTGGTGAGAGCGTTTTTTTTTATAAATAGGTTTGCATCCTTATTTGAATTTAACCGGGAAAATTAGGTTCGTACTGTCCCCACCAGATCTACGAACGGTTTCCGGCCACTTCATTTTTTTTTGTGTTCTCGACAAAGTGCGTTGTCTTTTTCCTAAAGAATTTTGGCTGGGCTGGTGGCCGTCTATTGGTGTCGCCATTATTTTTGTGGTTATTGGCACTTAATGACACTACAGTAGATGCAGATTATACCAAAGACGGTATAATTGTGAGCCGTCGTGTTTAGGCGAATCTAAAGTGACGCTCACACCCTTTGAGAGGGATTAAAAGGCGGCCTACGCCATTTCTACGGGAAATAAGAGCGCCCTGTCCATTCCATCGACGGGACAGTTGTGCTGGACGCTGGTGTGAAGCCGGGTGTAGCACTGCAACCCTGGAAAAGGTACGTTAGGATTATTTTAGTTCATCTGTTTAAATTTACTTTATTTTATTGAGTCGACATGGGGTTCTTGATTTAAATTACTCGGTGTAGGGGAACTTCGTGCAAAATACACGAATTCCAGGAAACTGAAACATTTCATTTTCCACAGGGTTTTACGCTCGGGCAAGATCCAACCACATTTTTGGACCATGTGCTGTCCTAGCGTCATGTGCTAGGTGATCACCAGAGAAGGCGCGAGACAGGGACCCGGAGTTGCAGGGAGGATGTTTGAAAGCTTCCAGGTTTACAAATCAAAACACCCTCTTCTTTAACCATAAAATAATCAGGGACCAAGGTAGGAGTTTTCTTCAATTTCACGCAAGCAACCATTTTTTTTTTATATAATTTTTCTCCATAAATTTTATGGTATAATTTAACTTTTCGTGTAAACGCAAGGTAAAGGTATGACGTCATAACCAAAATTTTGCGGAGTATTTACTAAGTTGACTTGTTTTCCTTCATTTCATTTATTTAAGACAATTTCTCTCGTGAAATTTGGAGTGCCTTGCTATTTTGACCCGAACTTGTTGCATCCTTTTTCTTTTAAACCTATTTCATGTTTCCAGTTTTTTTTACAGTAGGTTTACACCTAAAATAAACAAGATGAACTAATTTTGTGTTATTTGTACAACCCAATGACCAACTTTGTAGAGACAAAAGAGAGATGAGGTTATATTTTTTAGCCGGTTTCCTTACACTGTTTTACCTCATGGGGTAGATCTCAGACTGGGTTGCTGTCTGTCTCATTCTACCCAAGGTAGAATGATGACAGCAGATATTTGGTCCAGATCTTTCCTATGACGGAATGATTTTGGAGGTGTGTTTTTTTACGATCATTTATATAATGGAGTCTCACACTACTGACTCAAATGTAGGTACACTGTGACCTGTTGGAAATGTGCATCTACCTATAAAGTACTTTCTATTTGTGTCATTTTGATTCATTTAGGAATCTTTTGAAATCTTGTTTTGTTTATTAGTCAATTTTTTTTGGCTTTTTAATTACACAAATACTCTGGAAGCCTCGGAAGTAGGTAGAGTTTCATTGTTTGGCTACAACGTTTGGGTTGAACTGTATTTTATTTAAGATCTTCCTTGTAAAACATTGATAATAAAACACTGTGGCGCTTAAAATTTTCTTATTTCTGAACCCCCTCTTCTCCACTGTATAAAAGTTACCGGGCATATCAATGTTTTACGTAGCTGGGAATTACAGTTCTGCTTCCAGATATTTGTTTAGTTACTCAGTAATTTGATTTTAGTGTCACAAATTGGCACAGCATTATTGTTCTATTTACAGTGTCACAAAATGGCGGCAACGTCTTTTAGGTTGCCACAAATGTTACCCAACGCATTTTAATTGGCCACACAAACGCTATTTTGATACATCGCTATTTTGATAGTCGCTGTTTCATTACATCGCTATTTTGATAGTCGCTATTTCATTACTCGCTATTTCGTACGTCGCTATTTCGTTCCAGAGCCTACATTTTCAAAGCCTTCTGAAATCTCGGGATTTGCGAACGGATCTCTGCCATTTGAAGGAGACATTTAAAAAGTGGGCAACCGTACCCATATAAACTCTTGACATTAATTTTCAACTTGTGTATATTTTAGAAAACTCTCCATTAAATACAAAAGGGTTTCTACCTAATCAATCGGTCCTTATCCCTTTTCTCCATTTGGTGTTTTATATGACTCAAATTACAAACCCCTATCACCCGTGGGAAGGGGTCGTGCCGCAAAAAAAAAATAAGTGGATCTTTTTTATGATTTTATATAAAAAACAGAAAATTTTTATGAATAAATATTAAAGACATCCTTCCCAAAAAAACGCTTTCAATCTCCAGTATAGTACGAATATAAACTGAAAGAGAGTAACGTACAAAATAGATTTGCGCATGCGCATTTAAGAAAATGAAATTATTATTTGCTTTTTAACGCGCTGTATATAAGACCAATACCACGAAGTGGCGTAACTAATTTTTTTACTATTTTACAGGACAGCGTTCAAGAAATGTTTTTATTTTCACATAGCAATTTAGGTATTTGATTTGCTTAAGAGTGTAGTACAATAGAATGTACCTCTTATATATGGAGTTCTCTGGAAGAAAGGGGGGCGAGTGTCGCCCCGGCCTTCTCCATGGGACCGCCACTGTGTTATGTTGGAATTTTCTAAATAAAAGAAGTACATTTTAACAAAACTGTTTAATTACCTCCAATGGACTGGCTATTTTCAATTTATATTAGTTATAAAAACAAAGAGTTATACAACAATATTGTACTAAGTCAAGGTCTACAACACAAAATAATAGTTTCAATATACTATGGAAGTTAAAAAAATGAATTCCTATACTTTAAGATCACGTTTTTTATATTTAAAATTGGCGAAACAAGCACAGTCTGAAATGTAAACAAACCATCCATTCATGTCTATGTTTATAGTTCTTGATAAACAGTAACCATTTTTAAATTAATTTTTTGGTATAAACCCGTATTCGCCATTTTCTATAATTCGATTCAATCAATCCAAAATGCGTGACACAGAGGCCCGATATTCTCGACCACCTGAAGGAGGAACGCCGTGCGCCAAAGTCATGTTTCCAGATAACATGGAGTTCTTTAGTCACAAAATAGAAAAAAGCTCCAAAAATCATTTACAATTCAAAACATTTTGAGAAAGAAAAATCTTTTCGGCATGCATAGTTTGTCGACTATAACGATGTGGCCCCCTGGTATGCAGCCTCGTAGATAGATTTTCTCTTTGTGGAGGGGTATAGAAAATATATATAGAAACAACTGTCATTCAGTGACGGCCTATAAGGTTTTGGACAGGTTAGTCAGAAGTTCTTGCCGCCATCACCGCCGGAGACAAATCTGCCAAAGGTGAATAATTTTAGGAGTGCCAAGATGTTAAAATCGCTAAAAAACAATATGGTCAAGTCTCTGGTGACCAATATATTTATTTTTAAGAATAAGAAGAATGAGAAAAACGAATACAAAACTTAAACATAATGATGAATGTCATTTACTTTAAATGATACCAGTTGAAACACGTCATTGTAAAATGTTGTAGTTTTTTGCATTTTTTAATATTTTAATCTATTGGCATTTGTGAAAGATTCGACAGTCGTTCCCTTGGTCGTTCCTATATTGTAGTATTGTATAGATAACAATTCTTGAAACTAGAGAAAAAAGCGAAATCTTCCTCGAATACAGACACCTAAGTGGTCGAAGAAGTTAATTCCTCTATCTATTGATACAGGTGTCCCGATTTTCGATGAAAGTTATTCTATTCCGGGGTTAAATATATAATAAAATTAATCTATCTATATAATTATCGATGGTCAGTTCCAAGCGAAAATTTCAGCACGCTCGAATTTCTCTCCCGCCGATGATGCTGAAGTTTTGCGAAATGGAGTTTTACTCAGTGTTCCATACGAACTCCCGGAGCGCGCATTAGAAACTATTACGTGGGAAACTCACACGTGTTTAGAGTTTACGTACAAAAAATTTAAAAAAAAATTGAATATTTTTTTAAATTTTATATTTAAGTAAAAGTGTAAGCTGTCTCAATTTCTTTAAACATTATAGATTTTTGCCAATTAATATTATAATTTTTTTTGTTAATAATATTTAAGCCCTGAAAAAGCATTTGAATTTCTTCGCCAAAAAAAACTTTATAAACTTTTTAATTTAAGCATTGGACTTTCAAAGATTTTTTGCACAAGTTTGGGAAAGTTTCCACGAAGTTTCGTCGTTCGGCATAAGTAAGTTTAAGTTTTGGAAGTTGCGTAAGGTTAAAGTTAATTTTGAAGTTATCTAGCTTCTTTAATTATGTACCTATTATAGCGATCCCAGAATTTAGAGCTTAAAATCATGCATATTTCATCATAAATAATATACCAAAACATGGTGGCATATTTAATTGAATCTATTGATTAGTGGAATAATTGTTTTGTAAAAAGGAAAACAAAAAATGTAAAGGCAGTTGATAGGGGATAACGGCTCTGTTATAAAACAGCGTTGTGATAAAAAAGCATTGTATTCAAAAGCGCTGTAACAAAAAAGCGCTCTATAAAACTAGCGCTGTATTTAAAGGGCGCTGTAACATATTCCGAATTGGTAAGGTTGGAACATAAAAAATAATTAACTTACCAGATCACTATAGTTTTTAGTATACTAACCTAAAGTAACCTTAGTAATACAGCGCTCTTCTGTTAAGCGCTCTTTTGTTAAGCGTCGTTTTATAATAGATCCTGGATTTACAAGGGCTATTATGAATTAAATTGAGGTGTGAGGGGAGTAAGCTGCACACAAAATGGAATGGAAAATTTTAATAACCACAAGCATACGGCAAATTCGTGAGGCTATTTACAAAAATTCAGTTAAAAAATGGACCGGTGTACTGTGAAATACTTTTGCGAAATTTGTAGAGTATTTGTGGTTATTAACCACTACCACAACGCCAGTCAAAGTTGTGCAAATTTTGGGCTTTTTAGAAATTGGTTCTGCCGATGCTGTAAGCTTCGAGTCCCCTTCTTTGTGATAATGGTGAATTTTATTGTTTAATTTTTAGCCCAGTCATGTTAGGTGAAAAAACCCTAAAACTTTTATAATTATTCTTTAGCATATGGGACACATCCCGACATATTCTCCGCCAAAATCACCCTTGAGCTTCGCTAGTTATAAGGCCCCAAAGGTCCTAAAAATTAATTTAAAAAAAGTGAAAGGAGAAAAATACGCAAAATCTTACATTTTAAAAAATTGTTTTTTTCTACCCTATAGTTAACTTGTTTTAAAATTTTAATACTTTATAACATTAACCTTGATTCCCAATTGATCAAAAACACCATGTACCTAAATTTAGTTTTTGTTTCATAAAAGTTAAATAACTTTAAGTAAGGCTGAGGCCAATTGACAATAATATCCGGACCGCCAATGGGACATAAAAAAAAATATTTTTATACAATTAAGCACTCTATGAGAAAAAAAAGCGTGGGTAAAAAAGTTCAACTTCTAGGTAAAAACAGCTTTAAAATATGCGCAAATGTGAACACTCTTATTATATTTGAAATTCCAGCCAAACTGCTATTGATTCAAAAATAGTGTTTTACTAAACTTTGTCACATTTAAGTTTAGTCAAACACTATTTTTTCTAAAATTTTATAAAAATTACTTTTTTATCTGTTAAGCTGGAATTTCAAATAAAATAAAAGTGTGCGCATTTAAGCGTATTTTAACACTGTTTCTAAGGAGAAGTTAAATATTTTTAATATTACGCTTTTTTGTGTCGTACAGTTCCTAATTGTATAAAAATTAAATTTTCAAAATCCCAATGGTGGTCCGGCTAGTAATAGCTACTTTCCTAACCTTCACATAAAGTTGTTTAACTTTAAAAAAACAAATGGGGATCAAGCTTAATATTATAAAGTATTAACATTTTAAAACAAGCTACCTACAGAGTGGAAAAAAAATTCAATATATTTTTTAAAATTTTCGGGTAGGTTTTTTCCTAATTTTATAGTAGACCAAATGATTTTGCGTATTTTTTCAGTCTTGACCTTTTTTGAAAAAATTATTACTTTTCGAGAAAATCACAATAAACTGATTTTTAGAACATTTGGGGCTTATGTCTAGGCAAGCTCAAGGAGGATTTTGGCGGAGAATATGTGGGGATGTGTCGCGGATGCCAAGGAATAATTGTACAAAAATTCAGCTTGCATCTATTTTTTACAGGTGAATTCCGAATATAACTGGGCTATTTATAGACTTTTTTTTGGGGAAAATTCATGTTTTAGTAGTCAATATTATGTGGCTTTGAAAGGGGGTTCAGAGCCACTGAATATTGCCCATCAATAAATGAATTTTTCCAAGCCCCCCTGTATATGCCACTGAATAAACAATACCAAAACAGCCGGCAAAATTTCAAAATTATTAGCGTTCCTAAACTCGCTATTATAATTAAAAATCCTTTATAAAAAACCATCCTGGCAACCAAAAGATTCTTATGTTCTTTTGAACTTTCTCAACCAAAAATAATGGGAAAAAATATTTAAATTTATAAAAAGTTGCTTAGCGAGGCCAAGGTGAATATTTCGTCTTTGATACTCCAAAAGGTCCTATGTCAGCAAGTATAAAAATTTCACTAGGTAAGAAAAAAGATTGGAAGTATTGTGCGGAAATTAAAAACTGACACTAATGGGTTGATAAGTAACTTTTGAATCTGAATTTTTGTTTATAGAATTATGTTGTACTGTAGTATCACATTACCAAGTGTTTTTTGATTTTGTATTATTATTTTAGGTTTATGTGCGACATAAAACCCATTGGAATTATTTTCTGGTCACAATTTTATGATATAGGATCAATTTCTTAACACTTAGGACATATTGGTACTACGCTATGTGCCACATCATAGCGACATACGACTTTTCGATCCAAAATTAAAATTAACATTTTCCAATAAACATGTTTAATTCAGGCATTTAAGGTGTTATGAAACTTCCTAAGGCTAACAAAAATAATTTTTCTACACAAATGAACTAAAAATAATCGAAATCACTTCTACAAAAATGAAAACAAGTGGTCTTGTTTTTGTGAACGACATAAGACTAATTGGTTATAGCCAATTTCACGACGTTAACGAAATGTGAGAAATTTCCATATTGAAATATTGCGTTTCTGATTTGTCGGAGATATAAGAGGTTTTTCTGGGATATAAAGTAGTATATTTGAGTGCGAGGCCACCAAAAATATGATATTGAAAAATGTATGACATACGACCTATTGGAATATCAACCACGATTTTACAAAAACAGCAGAATGTTTCAAAGAAAAATTATTAAAAAGAGCGAAAAAGATTTTTTTTGCCGAGCTACATTTTAGATGTAATTTCGTTTTCTTGCTTCATTTTTTAGGAGGCTTAATTTTGAGTAGTTATTATAGAAAACAGTGCCGTAACTACTAGTAGACTGGTATAGGGAGTCCCAAATTCGATGTTTTTGTGGAGTTTCGGGTATTTCAAATTTTAAAAGAAGCTTAAATGTCAAAACCGCATCTTGATATAGCAATTGGTTTTTAGGCTACTGGGTGTTTTTAAAAAGTCTGCATTTGAGCAGGGGGTTCATAACTTTTTTATTTACGAAAATTTCGTTGTCATGTACAGAGCTATATTATAATTTTTTTCTTGAAGAATTGTCAGATCTAAACGGTTTTATATCTTTCTTGATTTTTGAGATATTGCTTAAAGTTATGGAATGACCCTCTTTTATTTGATTCTTAAAATTAGCATAAAATTTCTTTTAGAATGACGTGTCACACTGAATATTTTATTTTTTATTTCTTTTGTTGTTCTTATATTTTTGTTTTCTTCAATATTTTGTTATTTTTAATTATGTTTTAATTTGATTATTCTAAAATATTTTTAACAAGTCATCAAATTAAATTATAAAATAAAAACAAAAAATATTTAAAAAACAAAAATATTTATGAAAACAATAAAAACTTTTTTAAATAAAACATTTAGTGTGTTAAGTCATTTTAAAGGAAATTTTAAGCTAATTTCAAAAATCGAATAAAAAGAGAATTCCATAAGAAAAATAATAACTTTATGCAGTATCTCAAAAATTAAACGAGATAGATAAAAACCGTTTAAATCTGTCTAATCTTCAAGAAAAGATCTATAAAAAACTCTTTACACACAAAAAAAAAAGTTATAGACCCCCTCCCAAAATGCAGGATATTTAAAAACACCCCGTAGCTACGGGTTCCTATATCAAGATGCCGTTTTCATCTTTAAGTTTCTCTTGAAATTTCGCGAAAGGGGGACAGTTTTTTCTATATCTCCTAGAAATACCCGAAACCCACCAAAAACATCAAATTTGGGACATCCTGTATATTCAGAGACTTTTTTATTCTCTACTTAAAATTAGGGAAACAAGTTTGAACCAAATCAAAAAAATAGTGAATCTAAGCTCTGTCTGTATTTGCACATATTTTAGAAATACTTGTTTCTAATATCTTTAAGTGATACATTTTGCCAGAATCAAAATGGCTTGGCAATTTAAAAAGTTTTTCACTGTACCTACCCAGGGCGCAAAACAATAGGGTTGTAAGAAACTGGGCAAAAAGCTTCTTGTCCAAGGCGCATTTTAGCTAAGTAACGGCACTGGAGAAAGAAAGTTCTGTTTTCTGTATTTTTTTTAATTACATTTTGATGTTTAAAAATGTTTTCCACTTTTTTTAACGGTTGGGCTTTATTTGAATCAAAATTAATTTAAAAACGTAAAAGAAAATCTCGTAACCTGCTGTATAGTTATGTATTTTGCTCTCGATTTTTATTGAAAATATGAATTATTAGGTACTGAATGACGTCACCAAAGTGGGTAAAAAATATCCGAATTTAAATATATGAAAAACGCTTCTTATCCCACACGTATAAACTTTTGTTTCAAGTATTTTTTAATATAATATATTCCCCGGTCTTTAAAATTTCGTACCTTTTAGCAGAATTTTATTAAGGGGGGGGGGGTTATTGATGGCTTGATATCCATTGTTTGCATGTGACCCAGAGGAATGGGAAATTCGCTGCCGCCTACTCGGCATCAGTAGCCCATCCAGGACGATGGTGGGAAGAGGGCGGGAGCAAGAAGGGCCAAGAAGGCAAAACAAAAACCAAAAATATTTTTTTTGTGGTTTGTAATCAGTCTGAACTCTGGAATTTTTGAGAAACCAAGTATTTTTGTCAACTCGCTGTCAACTTGATTTGCCGCCGGCGAACTTGCCTCCGTGACAAGCACCGCCGGCCGCCATGGTTTCAGTGTGTAATTTTGACAGGTGTTTAGAGTTCCGGTAACAAAGCTTAATACTTTTTCATCACAAAAAAATAATAAAAATGGGTATTAAATTTGAAAGTTTAGGGTGTTTAAGGTTCATTTCATTTCATTCATCATGAATTAAAAAAATTTAATTTAAAAAATGAAGATTTCAAAATGAAGGATTTTTCAATTTTAGGTGGTGTGAAAGGCAGCTAAAATTGATAATTAAATTAAATTTTAAAAAAATACAATGGCGGAAATTTCTATTTAAAAATTTAAAAGTCGATATGAATTAATTTTAAAATTTTGGGGTAAATTTTGTCATTGTATGATAATGCATATCGGTTTATAAATGGAAAATTCCACCATTTTAGATCCGTCATTTTGATTTTTCTAAGGTTTAATTCAAGAATCACAATTAGCAACCTTATACATCCTAATTTAATCCTAACTGAAGACCTTTCAATTGCATTATCACCGGAACTCTATACACCTGTCAAATATAAAATCTGTAGCTCATAGGAAAGTAGCTAAAAAAGCTGTCGCAAAAAAAAGTATACGAAGTCAATATTGATACCCTAGTTCTGATACGTCGTAACCCACAAAAAAATTAAAATTCATATTTTTGCGTCAAAGGTTAGTAATTATGCATAGATGCTGCTAAATCCTCGCAAGCAACAAAAAATATAAAACGGTCATTTCCGCTGTTTGTTGTGTTATTTGCATCTAAAGCCCACCACATACAAATATGCATACCGCATAGCATTAACTCCGACCAATCAGCTACGGACTTTTCATATGCAAATCCAATATGGCCTCGGCTATTCGATCGCTGATTGGTTGAAAGCCCTATGCTACGCGTTCTGCGGCCTATGCAAGTTTGTGTGTGATCAGCTTGTCTTATTTGCTACCTTTTCAACCTTGGAACTTGGGTCCTAAGAATCACGGCTAAAGAGATATGATTTTTTTTTTAATTTTTCTTAAATTATCCAAAATCCCACCTTTAAACCCTTATAAGCTTTTTATTAATGTCTGGAAAAGCACCATTTTTTTTTATAATTCAGTAATCTTATGCTTCTTCAACTAATTAATAGATTTGTTAAAATTGATGTACCAAAGGGACATAAAGGGACATACCAGGTTTTTTATTGAAGAACATTAGTGATTTTGTGAAAGAAAATCAATTTCACAATTAAAAATCAAAAAAATTATCGAAAATTGTGAACTTTATTTTCTTTTAAAAACTTGTTTAGTTGATAACCTTTCTAACGGTATGCTACACATTGATTAAAAAAAACATTTCTGCTTTAAACTACGGATATTCCGTCAGAAGGGCGAGACTCGTGCGGAATTGGTAAGAAAAACAATTTGATGTTTATAATCGTTAAGGTAAACTTTTAAGAATAATGTATTGTGTTCTTTATTTATATTTTAATTTTGAAACGATCCTAAACATCAAATTATTTCCTTATCAAGTCCGAACGATTATTGCCCGTCTAATGGAATATCCGTATTTTAAAGCAAAATTGTTTTTTTTTTTAAATCAAAGTGTAGCATACCGTTAGAAAGGTAATCAACTGGAGAAGTTTTTAAAAGAAAATGAAGTTCTCAAGTGTCGATACCTTTTTTAATGTTTAATTTTGAAATTGATTTTCTTTCACAAAATCACTAATCTTCTTTAATAAAAAACCTTGTATGTCCCTTTGATACATAAATTTTAACAAATCTACTAATTAGTTGAAGTAGCATAAGATTACAGAATTATTAAAAAAAATGGTGCTTTTCCAGAGATTAATAAAAAGCTTACGAGGGTTTAAAGGTGGGATTTTGGGTTATTTCAGAAAAAAAATTAAAAAATTTATATCTCTTTAGCCGTGACTCAAAGGACCCAAGTTCCAAGTTTGAAAAGGTAGCAAATGACCCCAACAAAATCCCAAACAATTTTGACGGTTCATGTGCCGAACACCCTGTATATATATTTATCGGTTTCACAGCGTTCTACTTCTACCGATACCCAAGCTCCACTCGTTTCTGTGTGCCCATAATTCATCATCTAGGCCTTTTATTCTTATTTCACTATCTATTCCTTCTCTCCAGCTTCTCCTCGGCCTTCCTCGTTTTCTTCGGCCAGTTGGTTTCCATTGTAATATTTATTTAGGTAGTCTTCCATCATCCATTCTTTGGACATGTCCGTACCACACCAGTTATTTGGTTCTTATATCATCCACTAAAGTAGTACATTCACCCACTGTCATAATTTCTCTTATTCTTTGATTTGTAAGTCTTTCTCTTTTTGATTTCCCTGCTGCTCTTCTCCAATAGTCCATCTCCGTAGCGGAAAGCATTTTTTTTGCTCTATCTTTGATTGCCCATACTTCTGAGCCGTATGTAATAATACTTTTTACAATGGTGTTATATATAAGCTTTTTGTTATGTTTTGATATACTTTGTATCCAATATGGAGATAATGTTGTTAATGACAATGGAAACCGGCTAATTACAGTATGTGAGCAATTAGACCTAAAAATCCAAAACGGTTTTTTTCAACATAAGGAAATACACAAATATACGTGGACCAAACCCTCACAAAACCTGAAATCGGTCATTGATTATCTTATCACTAAACAAAAGACAAAACTAAACATTCAAGATGTCAGAACAAAGCGTGGGTGCCACATGCGGAAGTGATTACTATTTTCTGGAGTCCAAAATTATCTTTCCTTATCAAGGCCGAAGCCTGCATCAACAACATCTTGATGATACAGTGATTGAAGAAATTGATCACTGTAAATATAATCTACTAAGCCTAGAACATGACAGCGTAAAAAATTTATACAAAAAGAGACTCAACGAAAAACTTAATACAAATTCAGGTGAAACCCCAGATGAGGAATACGAATGTATTACATTAAGCATCCACCAAGCTGCAAAACAAAAGAAGCACTAGAATTAGTGGAAGAAACTTCTAAAAGAAAAAAACCATACTGGTGGGATGCTGAGATTGAAAGAGAAATAGAGGAAAAAAGGAAATTATATCACACCTACTTATCCCAAAAGACAGATAGAAGCAGACAAGGATACAAAATCGCGCAATCAAAGGTGAGAAGAATGCTCAGTGATAAGAAAAATCATTCGTGGACGTAAAAGTGCCAGAAAATAGATTCTTACTTAGGAGGTAGGAGAAGTACCGAAAGCTGGAAAAATATAAGATCGATTAAAAAAGAAACATGCAGAGATATCATTTCACCAATACAAGACAAAGAATGGGATGAGCATTTTAAAAAACTTTTAACTGAAGTTAGAGCAGAATTCAAGGAAGACGCAAGAGACAATATAATTAGAACGATGGAATCCCCAGTACCCTTCACAATCTCTGAGGTCAAAAACGTGTGCACAACCTTAAAAAGCGGTAAATCTGCCGGACCCGGAAATATCCCAGCCGAACTTATTAAATATGGCACTGAAGAACTGTTTTGGAGATTACGGAATCTTTTCCAAAAATATTTAAACGGAACTGTAGTACCAACTGAGTGGAAAACGTCATATATATCCACAATACATAAAAAAGGAAGGAAAGATATATGTGACAATTATAGAGGTATATCTGTAACTAGTACGCTTAGCAGAATATATGGCAAAATAATAAGAAATAAAGTGGAGAGCGAATATAAAGATATGGAGGCAGAAGAACAAGCCGGTTTCAGGGCGGGTAGATCGACTTCAGATCATCTCTTTTGTATAACCCAAGTTATTCAAAAAAAATGGCATACGGACAAGAGCTGCATTTGCTTTACGTAGATTTGTAGAAGGCATATGATAGTATACCACTAAATCTACTTTGGAAAGCGTTGGAAAAGACAAACATTAGCGTACAACTAATTAAGGCCATCACAGAGTTATACCGCAATAGTAAGGCAAAAGTTAAAATAAAAGCATATGCCTCCATATCTTTATATTCGCTCTCCACTTTATTTTTTATTATTTTGCCATATATTCTGCTTAGCGTACTAGTTACAGATATACCTCTATAATTGTCACATATATCTTTCCTTCCTTTTTTGTGTATTGTGGATATATATGACGTTTTCCACTCAGTTGGTACTACAGCTCCATTTAAATATTTTTGGAAAAGATTCCGTAATCCCCAAAACAGTTCTTCAGTGCCATATTTAATAAGTTCAGCTAGGGTATTTCCGGGTCCGGCAGACTTACCGCTTTTTAAGGTTGTGCACACGTTTTTGACCTCAGAGATTGTGAGGGGTACTGGAGATCCCATCATTCTAATGATATTGTCTCTTTCGTCTTCCTTGAATTCTGCTCTATCTTCAGTTAAAAGTTTTTTAAAATGCTCATCCCATTCTTTGTCTGGTATTGGTGAAATAATATCTCTGCATGTTTCTTTTTTGATCGACCTTATAGTTTTCCAGCTTTCGGTACTTCTCCTACCTCCTAAGTAAGAATCTATTTTCTGGCACTTTTGCATCCACGATTGATTTTTCTTATCACTGATCATTCTTCTCACCTTTAATTGAGCGATTTTGTATTCTTCTCTGCTTCTATCTGTCTTTATGGATAAGTAGGTGTGATATAATTTTCTTTTTTCGCATATTTCAGTTTCAATCTCAGCATCCCACCAGTATGGTTTTGTTCTTTTAGGAGTTTCTTCCACTAATCCTAGTGCTTCTTTTGCAGCTTGATGGATGCTTAATGTGATACATTCGTATTCCTCATCTGGGGTTTCACCTGAACTTGAATTAAGTTTTTCGTTCAGTCTCTTTTTGTATAAGTTTTTTACGCTGTCATGTTCTAGGCTTAGTAGATTATATTGACAGTGATCAATTTCCTCATTCACTGTATCATCAAGATGTTGTTGATGCAGGCTTCGGCCTTGATAAGGAAAGATAATTTTGGTCTCCAGAAAATAGTGATCACTTCCGCATGTTAATCCACGCTTTGTTCTGACATCTTGAATGTTTAGTTTTGTCTTTTGTTTAGTGATAAGATGATTTGTGAGGGTTTGGTCCAGGTATATTTGTGTATTTTCTTATGTTGGAAAAAACCGTTTTGGATTTTTAGGTCTAATTGCTTGTAAAGAATTAGGGCATCGATATGTTAAATATGTAGTCACGAGTCGGTTGCAGCGAATTGTCCTAGAGCCTGACCAAGCGGTGTATTATGTGTGTCAAAATTTACTATATTTTGTGATTCAATTCGGTTGGTTCGGTTCATATGGGAGTGGGGAAATTGCACCCTGTATAGAAACGTAATTAACTTTTGTTGGCTTTTCTCAAAATCGTAGGTACGTTGAGATCTACATAAACATCATTGGTGGGTACTCCATTTTCATGTATGTGAAATAATTTAGGTTAACAATATACCAAAAATCCAATTAAACAAGTTTAAAGCTTTACATCAACTGGCATTGTTTATTCTAAATAATATCTTTAAAAGCGAAACTTTTGGAAAAGTTCGGGTAACATTTTGATAATTGTTTTAACCTGTTATGCTATGTTTAATTAACTCTAGAAAGCTTTAGAAAATGTGTAGGTTTAAGGCGGTTTTAGACTAGATGAGTAGCAGTAACAGGCTCTAAAAACTAACGTGCTCAATGATAAAACCAAATTATAATTTTTTTGCAAATGATATTCTGTATTAAAATTTTACATTTTACTGAAAAAGGATGGGGGGAGCTGGGCCCACTATTTCCCCCGTAGAACCGCATCTAATGAATATTAACTGTAGTACTTCATCAGAAAATTTAAAAAAAACAGAGCTTACTTCTAAAGGAGAAAAATTAAGTCAAAATGCTAACATGGACTATTATGTAGGTAGTTAAGTTAGGAATAAGTTTAAAATTCTAACCTGATTGATTGAATGCTTTGTTTGAAAATAAGGATATTATTAAAATATTTTCAAAATTTAGGGGGGGAAGGACAAATACCCCTCCCTGTCCCTCGCTGCGTAAGCTCATGGTTAAAGTCCAAACAGCTTTTAATACATGAAAAATTACCACATACTTATTATGATTTCTTGAGTGATTCTAAGGTAACAACTTTAAATCAACATAGTATTGCAAATGCTTAGTTTTCAAGATATAGGCTGCCTAAGTTTCAATTTTTTGTTTGTTTTTTCTTTATAGCTCATGCAGTTTTTGAGACGTTTGGCTCAAATTTGGAACGTGTATTTAGCTACAAGGCATACATCATTAAGCATGCTAAATATCCGGAAAATGGCCCTTTCTTTCCTTAGAACTTTTTTGCAGTAAGCTAATGGCAGATTAAGAAACATAAAATGTATTCTTTGTTTTATTCAGAAACTTTTTATTCTTTTACAGTTTTTTGTATTTCTAACCGTTTTTGAGAAAAAGGACAAAAAAAATTGTACCCTGCTAAATGACATTAAAATTTAAAATAGTCACTACATAACATTATTTTAATTTTATGCATGTTTTATGTAACTTCTGAATAGCAATTAAAGATACAAATTATCTATTTTTTGACTCTTCTCAAAAACGGTTGGAGATACAAAAAATTGCGAAAAATCAAAGAGTTTCTTATCAAATGAAGGAATTTATTTTATACTTTAGAATCTGCCAGTGGCTTACTCTAAAAATGTTCTGGGGGAAAAACGGGGCGTGACACCGGAAATAAATTCACCCTGCAGTTTTTTCCTAATATTTGGTTCATACACTTTTCATATTTGAATTAAACAACTCAAAAAATGCACGAGTTATTAGAAAAAACAAACAAAAAATTAAAACTTTAACAACCCGTAACTTAAAATCACTCAGAGAATAATCCTCTAAATTTTGGCGAAATACTTAATTTATATTAACACCCTGTATAAAAAAAAATAGATTTCCAAACGTTTTTACTGTTGAATTTATTATTTGCCATGTTATTTGCAGACAAATTTATATTTTTCCAATTTCAGATATTTTTTCAACATAAAAATTCATACTGTTTCCTTTGATCTGGAGATAACCTTCTCTGAACTCTAATTAACGGCTGAGCTGACTTTTCCTTTTAGCCTTTTGTTTAAGATATTTCAGGAGCGACCATGCAAAACCTAATAAATCAATTTTTACCCAACTGCAGCACGGCGAAAGGAAGGGTATTATTTTTCGATTGTTGTATGTAAGTAAATATGTATGTTTGTGTCACGTTAGAGGCTAAACGGCTGAACTGATTTTGACAAAAAAGGTGTCGTTTAATTGCTACTAATCCCGAAGGAATGAACATGGCGGTCTTCAGACGCCATTTTGTCACA
The DNA here is from genome assembly GCA_963576565.1 of Aspidapion aeneum. Lineage (NCBI taxonomy): Eukaryota > Metazoa > Arthropoda > Insecta > Coleoptera > Brentidae > Aspidapion > Aspidapion aeneum. The sequence continues at coordinate 45,739,841 of OY755045.1, forward strand.
TGATGTAGGCTTTAAGGCAAATTTCAGGCGATTTTATTTAAATTCCTTTGATTACCCAGTGCAAATGTCCTCTAATTTTTCTGTAGTTACTTTGTAGTCCTCCCTGCTCCCACTCATCTCCCCTCCTGTCATTCTCCTCACCCTATTCAAAAACCATTTTCGCATAATTATATCAAATACCTATAGAGCAATTTCAAATTTTTTTCCTGCATACGCTTTCAGATTTTTTTTCCAACACCATTTTACTAGTTAACCCCCCCCCCCCCCGCCTGTCCCTCTCTCCTCCCCGCCATCCTTATTAGTAATAGTTATAGCTATACAAATATAAAGCGATTTCAAAAATTCTTTCTGCACACGCTTAAAGATTTTTTTCGAGACCATTTTACTAGTTCCCTCCTCTCTCTCTCCTCCCCCAACTTCACTCAATGGAAGGTAACACTGTTCGAGTCCGTAGAAAATCTACACGTACTTTTTGGCTAAAGCTAAATTAATAAAATTGTATTTGCACAGTGCTTTTTATAAGGCTGAATAAGAATTTAACCTAAAAAATGGAAATAAAAAAAAAATCTATAAAAAAACACCCAACTGCTAAATTTACTTGTAACTACTAGTCGCAGTTAAGTACAAAATTACCCAATAACCTGATTCATAAAAATACAAAAGTGAACAATTTCGTAAGTGCGCTTTGGGCATCAAAACTTAAAGTTGAAGCATGTCGTACATTATAGGTATACCTAGCAATTTTGTACTCAACTGCGACTAGTACTTACAAGTAAATTTAGCAGGGTGTTTTTTTAATGAATTTTTTTTTACTACCTTTTTTAGCCAGTTTATTGCTTTAGAATTACAAGTTGCACTTCCCCGAACCATGCATCCCAATTAGCTAAGAAAAATTTAGATCTTTAATTTATATCTAACGCACATCTTACACAACTTAATCTCCATTTATAAACATTTAAAATTTTATCATATAGGTACATGTGTGTGGACTAAGAAATAATTTTTCAAGTTGTTAAGAGAGTTAAATTAAGGGTTACGGTTTATAATGAAATTTCAATATCCCAGAAATAAAAGAAAAAACCACGTATTTCGGCAGTTATTTTTAAATTTTTTGGGTGTCGAGAAAAGGTTAATTTGTTTTTGAAAACCGCCCTCTTATTCCCTTTCATATTATATTTTTAACCTCATTGGAAAAAAGCCACTAGCACTTAATAAACTATCTACACTTCAAATTTGACCATATTCGGATAAATAGTTTAGTAGTTACCAAAATCCACAAAAGAACCAAGCCAATCCGAATAAAAAGAGTTGTCAGTCAGGGTGACACAATATCCCCTAAACTATTTAACCAGGACCTAGAAGATGTTTTTAGAAACTTAGATTGGGAAGAAATAGGCATCAAAGCAAACGGACAATACTTGAACCACTTAAGATATCGCCTTAATAACAGAAAGAAGAACTGATAAAAATGCTGGAAGAACTGGATACAGCAGCTAAATATATAGGCTGAAGATATCATGATCAGAATAAACCAAGAGAAAATACAACAAGTAGAGGAATATATACCTGGGACAAATTATTAAACTAAAAAAAGAAAACTAAACAGCTGATATCAAGAGACGAGTAAGATTGGCCTGTTAAAAATTATAAAAGAAAAAACATCCTCAGTACCTCAAAAAGAAAGTGTATATCGAATGTATCCTTTCTGTACTTACCTATGTCAAAGTCAAATGTTAGTTACATGTAAAGCTAACAGATAGAAAAAGAAATGAATGGATAGAAAGAAAACAAAAGTAAGGGATGTCAGAGGAGAAGTAGCAAAATTATAATGGAAATTTGCCGGTCATTATATCAGACAGAAAAACGATCAATGGAACAAATGTATTGTAAACTGGAGAGCTTGGGAAATTAAAAGAAATAGGGAAAGACCCCAAGCAGAAACATGCGGGAACTAGATGGATGAACGTGGCATAGACAGGGAAGAGTGGAAGATATTGGGGGAGGCCTATGTCCAAAGATGGATCGAAGAAGGCTAATTAGATAGATAGTTGTACCAAACATAGCTGTGATAACTAAACAAAACAGGTCGTCAATCGAAAAAAACCGCAATAAAATCGATTTTTAGTTTGAGGTCTACATATGCATAAACAGAAAGACACACACACCCACGACATTTTTGTCTCATAATTTTGGGCAAAAAAGAATTTCGATTTGATTTTTGATAAATAAATATTATTTTAATGGCACTATTATGTTTTAATGGTATCTATAATTTATTTAAAGGCCATTAAATCCAGTAATTCATTTATAACAAAATCACATTGGTATTTTTCAAAAACAAAAAAGGCCGTAATAAGTGACAAAATACTGTTTTAATTATTTTACTTTTATTGCCTAAAAATAGCAGAAAAACAAATCTTAGTAAGTAATGCTATATTTATTATTTACATCAGAGATTAAATTAAAGAAAAAAGCCAAGTACGCGAACATGGTATTCCGTAAAAAGAATTGAGATAAAAGTACAATACAAATTTTAAAATTAAAGGTTCTTACTAGTTTGGAAACGTTTTTACCTACTCGCGGGCGGTAAAGTAATTACTTTACCGCACACTGACATGTTTTTTTATAAATTACATTCAATTAAAAAAAAAGGTACTATAGGTAAAATATTGTACCTAGCACATGCGGAAAGTGTCTTTACCACCCTTGACTGCCGTCGCGTGCGGCTTTCCGCACTTGTTAGGTAAATAACTAAAACTTGGCTATTATGGCTGCAAATGACTCTTAGACTGCTAAATTGAACATAAAAAGTTGAACTGTAATAGCAAAGTTAAAAAAAAAAAACTTTTTCAAACTAGTCAAAACCTTTCATTTAGAAATGTGTATTGGTTTACTTTTATCTCAATTCTTTTTAAGGAAAACCATTTTCGCGTACTTGACTTTTTTTACATGAAATGTTTTTGTTATGATTGTTTATTATACCAAATCAATTCGTTACACTTAAAAAAATTGGAAAATTTAACTAGATTTTAAGATCTTTACCTACTCGCGTGCGGTAAAGTAATTATTTCACCGCACGCGCACCTCTTAGAAACTTCACCAACCAGTCGACAGGATAGCTCCAATATTTCTTTACATTTCTATTTCGTCTAATTTGACATATTTATTTATAAATTACATTTAATTTTTTTTAAAAAAAGGTACTCACAGGTAAAATATTGTACCTAGCACATGCGGACAGTGTCTTTACCACCCTTGACGGCTTGACCGAACTCCACTCCGCGTCTTTCGGATAAATGCCGTCACGTGCGGTAAAGTATCACTTTCCACACTTGTTAGGTAAATAACTATAAACTGTTATTGGTTGTTATAAACGTTTCGCAAAAACAGATTGTGTTTTACGGTGCTAGATGTTTATTTTGCTTCCACTTAGGTGAAAATCCGTTAATACCGAAACGATCGGCTTTTTATTACACTAATTTGACGGATTGATTAAGCACTAAAGTTTATGAGACTGATGCAGTTATAAGGCGAGGCCAAGGTCCCAAGTTCTCAAAATAAAAGAACTAATTAAGTATAGTCATTATTTTTGAAAGCATCTTAAATTATTTGACGATAAGAATTAGTACCTAAGCATTGATCTACTTGAAGTTAATTTACCTAAGGTAGGTGAGGCAGAGGCGGATATACAGGAGGGGAAATGCCACTCCCAAATCACAACCTATATTTAGATTTTCACATAGAATACACCTTCTGGGCACTGCGGTAAATAGTTTTATGCAATATTTAATAAGATATCCCTCCCCCCCCAAATAAAGTTCCTAGATCCGCTCCTGGGCGAGGGGTTTAAAGCAGACCTTTCTTTTATGACCAAGTACAAGCTAGGGTTTATCTGGTAATTTCCAATGCTTTATGAAATATAGAAATATTGCTATGCTAGCTTTAGTCGAGCAATCGGACACAGAAAAGACCAGAAAGATACACATTAATCGTAAATAAAGTGATAAAATATTTAATTGGTTAACATTCCCAGTGTTAGAACATTCAGCAGTTTTTCCTGTGTATTAAATTATTTTTGTATTTTAAATTATTTTTGTATACACGTACGGCATCGGCAAAAGTGACAGAATGTTCCGTGGGTTTTGTTATTTGGAAATAATGTTTTTCAGTGGTTTTTCAACGTGTTTTTGTCATCGTGTTTGTCTAGAAAAAATAAATAATTTACAAACTTTTTATGCATAACACAAATATTTCACATACTTATTGCACGTATTTGGCACTAAAACTTTTATCCTTACAATTTTATTTGTCAAGCCTAGCCTGAATTGAGGAGACATCTAAATTAAAGGTGTCTTTATTGATCTGACAAACTGTGAGTGAAACTTGGCTTTAATGGAAATGTTGATAAAGGTCGCCTAAATGTTACTTGACACAGACTTCCGAAAGGTCTTCTAAAAAATTGTTAATTAACATGAAAATAGTATATCATAATATAATATACTATTTTCATTGGTATATTATACCAAGGGATACACTTTTATCCATTAACGTATTAACCTAATACGTTAATGCTTTTATCACAAGGTATTTTCCGCACTTTTGAAGTTTTTTCCTAGTACTTTACTGTTAAATTTTTTAGTGAAGAAATCACTATAAGAACAGCAAGTTTAGTTTTATGTAGAGGTTAAAGGGGTAAAAATTAAATGAAAAATATCCAAACGTAAAAAAAAATTAAGGCAATGTTGCCTTGATAAAAATAAATGGATCCATGATGAATCTGATACCTTCCTAGCTAGCCTATTACCACACTTCATGTGAACTCTATGATATATCAGCCATGAAAACAGTTTTTGTAAACATCTCAGAAACGAAAGATCCTACGAAGTTTTTGATTTTAACATAAATTCTGGAGAAAAATTTGATCTACTATATACTACTTCTACTCCGTTACGAAATTACCATTTTAAAAAATTTTTAATTGTCAAAAAACTTCCATTAGCATTAATGAATTTTGACTAACATTTAATCAGTTACAGTGTCAAAAAATATTTTGCTAAAAATTTTATCAAAATCGGTTCAGCGATTTAGGAGCCATCGTCTACGGACAGACATACGCACACACAAAATTAATCTTGTAATCTTGTTAGTTCTTCTGGCCTGTCTCAGAGTTTGTAAGCAATTCCAGATTAGTCTGGACTAAACTTTGTATGAGCTGAATGCTTTTAGAACTAATAAGCTAACTGAGACAATTTTGATGCTTTTGTTTGAGAGGCCCCTACGGGTAATCTCTGTACCGCATATTTCTATTGTATGCAAGTCTGCTTGGAATATGGTTGCAAGTTTCCCAGTCCCACTGATATTTCAGTTTGTGGTCCCTTCACACCCTCACCCACCCCATTTCTTGATCTAGATCTTTCTATATACAATAGGTGATCGGCCTTTAGCAGTTGAGCTGTTCTCTCCCGCCATTCCTTCCTCGTGGGTATAAGAACCTTAAAAGGTATATTAAAGCTGCATTTGGGTAACATGTAGTTCATTGGCATGCCAATGTTTGCCCGCAGGTAGAAAAACGATAACTGCAGTGGACTGTATATATTTTATTAAATGAAAGCGCGAACAAACATAAATATATTGATATGAAATCACGAAATAATCAAAATTTCATAGGTTAATTAATTGCTGGTACCACAAAACGGAAATCAGAAACAAAGCACTCACCAGTTTGCAGCCAATTTCTCCACGTTCCGGGGGCCCCTTTCTGGATCTATTGATGGCACCACGTAGCTGAAGGGCTGAAGTTTCTAGTTCTATGCTTCAGTACACCAAAATCGAGCACTTTCAAGTGTAGAAATTTGTAAATGTTGGAGAAAGTAAATTAACACGCCATTTTCTCGAGTGTAACATCTTAATTTTGCCATTACGTTATTTTTATTTTTGGGCAGAAAAATGCATTAATAATTGTTTATTTAATTATTGATTTGATGTTTTAGTTATATAAAGTTCTCTCAACGAGGGATTGGAAGGTCCGTTTCTTCCTGGCGTCCAAATTATTTTTAGCTTTGATTTAATTACTAATTAATGTTTTCGTAGACCCCGACAACACTCTCGAAACTCTGAGCTAGGGCGAAAACCCATTGTTGCACACTACAGCTTTATGTAGCTAAAAGCATCATTGTGAATCTTTGAAAATATTTTGATTTTGATTTTTATTTTTAATGGACTTTTCTATAACAATTTGGTACTTAAAATATCTAAGATTAAATTAAAAACAAATACAGACCTTTACTTAATAAAGTTTTAACTTTATTTTAATTTTAAGACCAAGTTACTACTCTCCTATCCTATATTTAGCTTAACTTATCTAGTAGACCCATTTGTGTGTCTCAGTAAATTTTCAATCTATCTCTGCATTGCCATTTTTGCTCCTTTTTGTCTAATTTTTGAGTATGTTGCTCTGCTTCCTTCTAAAAGTAAGAACAAATTAGAATATTGTTAAAGTTGTATAGAAAATTAGATATAACTTGCCTTTTACATTATAGTTTTCATATGGTGATCACGTGGTGGTACATCATTTCACAACTTCATTATTTCTGAATAACTCCTTTATCAAAATTAACCTTTCTTGCTAAAATCCATTGGAGGAATCTCTAGTGATTGTTTTGGTACTATTGGTATCCTTCTAGCACTTGTCTATGATTTTCTATTAGACCTATAAAATATGCTTTGTTGTATGATATTGCGAATGGCTATATCAGTATAAAGTCACTATTATTTTTAAACCTACCTCATTTTGGTAATCCTAAAGTAGTCTCCATGGCTGTAGTACATCATCCTGGTTATGTCTATGATTTTTCTATGATCTAGTTTGGTCTAGGATTCCTAAAATAATAGATGTTGTTGATCATTATGAATATATTAATTTATTACCTTGTATATTGTATTGTTTTGTACTTACTTGATATTATTACATTGATTCCATCCTATTTGTTGATCATCTTGGTTCATCTAGTCTCCTAGTTAATTATCTGGCCTATTTTCCTATTTTTCTAGCTCACATTGTACATCAGTGCAGTGCCCACTATTTAATTCTTTTCTAACGATTCCTTAGTAATCTATGGAAATTCTTTGCTACTCTAGGAACTAGTGGTCTATGAGCAGTCTATTCCTAATTCAATACCTACGAAATAGAAAAAGATATATGATTTTTGGCCTATTTTATTTTACTATTATTTTTGTGATGTTTTCAAAAACATTACTTACCTTGGAGGCGTAATTTTTTCTATTTACTCTGTTCATAGAAAATTTTCCTTTGGCAAATATCTTCCTTGAATAAAGCACTAATGATTTGCTACTTTTATTATATTTTTATTTATCACTACACTTGATAAAATATTGTTTTTCATTTGAATGTTCTCTTGTTTACTGCTTTCCAGTAATTCCATTTATTTTTAGACGAAAATTTTGACGTCTATGCCAGCGTTGCCGTACTTACTTTATTTTCTTGTTCTCTCGGATGTGAGTAAATAAAGTTAACTTTTGTAAATTAGTAGTGTATAATATTTTTCTTATTTTTAGTTCTAATTACGGTAATTAATTAATTAATTATTATTAGTGGTACCTACTCAAGTCCAGAAAATATTGATTATTATTATTTTTGGATTTATGATTGTGATAAAAACTTCTTAAATTTTCTATTAAGATTTTTGATTTAGACATGTGACAGCATCGCTTCGGACGTTGACATTACTGACGTAATTATCTGCAATGCAGTTGATTCGCTTTCCCGATTTGTGGACTTCTCCCAAAAGGACTCCACCGAATGAGGTTGTCTCTTTCCGTGTGGGTTAAATAAAGACAGAAGTATTATTTTATGATTTATTTCTGATCGGATATGTTTGATTAGGTTGGTCATTTTTGAATGTGTGCGCATCCGCGCAGTCGCAATAGCTCCTTCTCGGCCAAGAGTTGCTGGAAAACGAAGCGGCCACTTTCACCTTGTGTCCGGCGTTCGTAAAAGTCACAGCGTTTGATTGGTTTTAATTTTGTTATGGTGATTTTTGATTAATTATTTTTACCCGTTTTGATGGGGATTCTTGCCAATTCATTCCTTCATTGTGAAGATATTGTAGTTACCCGTAGATGGTATGTTTCCTTCACAATATCTCTGTATAGAGGATTATAGACTTAAAACGAACGTCGTAGTGCCGACAGCCATTTTGCGGCAAAGACGAAGCTTGTGACCCTTGAACATCACAAAAGGTAAATTAATATTTTATTATTTTATTAAATATTGCATCTTATTTTACCTTTTTATTATTGATTTTTGCTCAATATAATTTTATTTACGCTAATGTATAATAATTTTCCGGTGCAAAGAAGAAAATTATTGCGCAATTTCTTAATAACCACGTGTTTGAGAGACAATTTTTCCGTCAAATTAATAGTTTTCTGCACGATTTTATAAAGATTGGTAATTTTTAAGACCGAAATTATTGCCATTCATTCATAAATTTAAATAAAATTGGTAAATTCTTAATAAAATTAAAATAAAATCCATAATTTCTTAATGTAAATATTAAATAAATTTAAATTTAATTACATAAAATCTTAAAATAAAATAAAACTTCTTAATATAATTAAAATTGGTAATTTCTTGAAATAAAAAGAAATGGTAATTTCATTTTGAATAGAAAAAAAATACATCTAGAAATAATAAGAACAACTATCTAAATTTTTATTTCCCATTTCTGTTATAAATGAATAAAAAAAAACTAATTAAAACTTAATTTTTATTCTTAAAAATAAAACTAACAGAAGATGCTTTATTTATTGAAATTCGTTTTCTACAAAAGTTGAACTTTTGTAGGGTTCCACACACCGGTCCAAATCCCAAATTCTGGTCGGAGTCAGATTTCAAATTCTGGTTCCAAATTCGGGTCCAAATCAGATTCCAAATTCCGGTTCAAATTCTGATCTAAAGCTGGGTCCAAATCTGTGTACGATCCTGAGTCAAATTTATGGTCCGAAGTCACGTTTCAAACCTATCCTGATTTAATCCAAATGGAGCTTCTGCTGATCTGGTTTAGGAGCTGTGGTTTACTCAGGGGACTCCAAAGAAAGATAAAACAAGGTGAAAAATTTTAATTGCGTCCGATAATGTCTGATTTTTTTTATGACTGAACTGGATTTTTTTTTTTTTTTTAATTTTACCTACATGTGACTTATTCTTGCTCATTATTTTTCTTACTGTAAACTAAAGAGTGATCACTCCGCAGGTACTCCACTATACAAATACAAATTGTAGGTACCTTAAATTTTAATATTTAGATTTATAACATCTATTTAAATCTAAAAATGTGAATGCGCTTATCTTAGTTTTTTATATTTTGGTATTAAAAATACGACGTCCTTGAGTTGTAAATATACTTGACCGATTTTCTTTTTATTATATGCTATTGGAAAAACCGATCTTCATGTCTTTCATTATATTCTACTCCAACTGTTTAATTTTAAATAATGATCCATAAGTTAATTAATATTAATTTTTTAAATACTGGGTTGCGCAAGCAAAAAAGTGTGTAACAATTTTGGCGCCCAACGTGGGGCCTTGCGCAATAAATTCTGCGCAAACTTCTGCGCAGTAATTTTGCAAAAACTTTGAACTTCAATTTTTTTTTCTATTTTATAACTTTTAAACTTAAATGAAGATTGGTTTACCATATAGATTGGTCAAGGTAAAATTGGTTTTACTTTCTTTCAGGGCGTCAGTTTACTTGTGCAGTAAATTTGCGCAGTGATATATTTTATATAATATTGCATTTCAGTCATTTATCGTGGACATTTATTTGATTTTGGTTTTGATAATTATTTTTGATTATTTGATTATAAGTTTTGATTATTTTGGTATTACGTTACGTTACTACGCACATGCTGTTTGATGCGCCGTGCGCAGTATTTAATTGACCTTTGACTTGACTATTTTTGAATATTAATTTATTGATTTTAGTAACGATTATGTTATTTTGTTTTTTGACTTGAGTACCCATACGCAGTACCGTGCGCAGTAATTTAGATTTTTATTTGAATTTTTAAAAATTAAATTAAATTTTTTTTTAACCCTGCACAGTCAAATAGCTTGACTCAAAATAAGTTGCGCAGTATAAATCTACGCATGCGCAGAATTTTCTTTCCCATATATATGATTTATTTAATTTATTTTGATCAATAATTTCCTTTATAAGTTTTTTTGTAAGAAAAGCTTTTCTTTATTTATATTTGCGCGTTAATTTTCAATTTAATTTTTGCGCCTGTGCAAAAGCTATCTCGGTTATTATTTGAGATATTGAAACCGGACTTTCACTATAGATTTTTAGAACCTTAACTGAGCTCATATAGCATATTATTTTGATATTTTTGCAAAATTTTTACGCATGCGCAATATATATTTGCGTTATTTTTGGAGATTTTTAAACTCAATTTTCGCGAAAGGTTGCGCAGTTAAAAATTTTATGCGCAGTAGCTACGCGAAATAAATATTAAATATTTGGCATCCATAACAATTTTAATACCCATCAATAATTTAAAAAAAAAAAATTTTGAGCAATTTTGCTTTACATTTTTGAATATTTTTTTTGTTTTTGTTTAAAGCTTATTTCGCTTTTAATTTCTGAATCAATTTTAGGGTGTGTGTGAATTAGTGCCTTAGTGAAAAGTTTTTTAAATTTTAAATATGGATTATAAAATGCAAATTGACAACTTAAGAAAAGTTGAACTGCAATGGGAGTGGCTTACCTGCAGAAGATTCTGCTACGGTGGAACAATTAAAATCTACCTTGAGACCACTTTTAAAACTAGAAAAGAATAAACTACTAACTTATCCTGATTATACGTTTGATTTCCAAGATGAAAGAAAATATATTTCGGAATGCTTAGCTGAATATACGGGTCTATCTAAATCTTTTGGATCATCAAGCAAAGCTAAAAGAAAATTTGAAAGACTACAATCTAGATTAGTTCACTTTTTAAATAGAGTTAATGCTATGGCAAATAATAAACTGGATAATGAACAAATAAAAGTGAAGTCAACCCTACTTGTTGAGATTTTAAATAATATGGACTTATTAGATAAACGTTCAAAACAAGATCCTAGTTTAAGTGTACTTTTGGGCAGTACAAGATTAAGTGATCATCATTCTGATTCATCTTCCGATGAAGATTCAGAAGCATCACAATCCAAAGTTGCTCCTGCTAAATCTACACCATCAAGATCTCGAATACCTCGTACTTTTGAGAAACCATTACAGATTGAGAAATGGGGAATAAAATTCACCACTAACACAAAAGAAATGTCGGTGCACAGCTTTTTAGAAAGAGTTCACGAATTAGCTAAAGCTAGAAATGTTACCGAAGATCAATTATATGAATCAGCTATTGATTTGTTTGAAAACAAATGGACTTAAGTGGTATCGTGGCAATTTACATCGATTTAATTCCTGGAAAGAGTTATGCGATTTACTACGCAAAAATTTTGAGAAACCTGATTATCAATCCACACTTTTTCGACAAATATTAGATAGAACTCAAGACGAATCAGAGTCAATTGTTAGTTATTTAACTGATATGAATGGACTATTCCGAAGACATGGAGATGTTAATCCTGAATTTCAATTAGAAATTATTATTAAGAATTTGGCTCCGTTTTATAGTACTCAACTACCTGATGTTCATTCAACTGAAGAACTTGAAGAAGAATGTTTGAAAATGGAAAGAAAGAAATTTAGAGCTGATAATTATGTACCACCTCCTAGAAGGAGAAACAATATGGTTGAACCTGATTTTGCTTATATATCTGCCTCTTCTTCGACTACAGATATTTCTGATGTACCCATCAATGCTGTTGGTCATTCAAACAATTTTATTCGACCACCTATGAATAATTGCAACAACTTAGATCGTCCACCAGTCAATAAAAATAGATTTGCTAACGTTACGTGCTGGAATTGTCGTCAACAAGGCCATTTAAATAGAGATTGTTCACAGCCTAGAAAAAAACATTGCTTTAAATGCGGAACACCTGATGTAACGGTGTATACCTGTCCTTGTTCAGCATCGGGAAACGGTTCAAGGGAGAATCAATAGGTCGTGAGACTTCTTCCCAATTAGATTTATCGGCCATCACTATAGACTTCCCTCAGAAAATTCTTTTAGATTACATCATTGGTCATGCAAATGGAGATCAAAGACCATATTTAGAAATTCAAATTTTAGGTTATCCTATGAGAGGACTTCTTGACTCCGGCGCGTCACGAACGCTGGTAGGTCTACCTGGCTTTGAAATACTAAAAAGTTTAGGTTTTCAATTAATTAAAAATAATATTAATTGTACAGTTGCCAATGGGCAAAACTGTTCAAGTCCTGGATATTTTCAAGTTCCTATTACTCTTTTACATAAAACTAAGGTAATAGATGTTCTTGTTTTACCTGAATTATCACACAAACTTATTTTAGGAATAGATTTTTGGAAGACCATGAATATAATTCCAGACCTAAAACAAGATATATGGCATTTTTCTAAAGAAAATGAAACTCAAATATGCAGTGTGCAAGATGTAACTACACTTACCCCTGGACAAAAAGCAACTTTAGATAAATTGGTTGAACAAACATTTTTAGAAATTCCTGAAGGCCTTGGTCGTTGTAATGTTGCAGAACACGACATTGAATTATTACCAGGAACAAAACCCATCAAACAGCGATACTATCCTGTTTCACCGATTAAGCAAAAAATTATGGATGATGAGTTAGAAGAAATGCTAAGACTTGCTGTAATTGAGCCATCTAAGAGTCCGTGGTCTAGCCCTGTTTGTCTAGCTAAAAAGAAAGACGGCTCTTATAGATTCTGTATAGACTTTAGAAAGCTGAATTCAGTTAGTAAAAAAGATGCATATGGAATACCCTATATTTCTTCAATTCTAGATCGTCTTCGAGACGCACGATATATCAGTTCTATAGACATCAAATCTGCTTTCTGGCAAATACCATTAAGTGAAAGATCAAAAGAATACACGGCTTTTACCGTTCCAGGACGCCCTCTTTACCAATTTACTCGAATGCCCTTCGGACTTAGTAATTCACCTGCTACATGGCAAAGAATAGTTGAATTAGTGCTTGGTTATGACCTTGAAGAGAACGTTATGGTCTATTTGGATGATATCATATTAATAACTAAAGATTTCGACGAACATATACGTATTCTAAACATAGTATTCGATAGACTACGAGATGCAGGTCTTATGATATCCAAAAAGAAGTGTCACTTCTGCAAGCCTCAAATTGTATATCTCGGATATTTAGTGGACTGCAAAGGCCTCCGTCCAAATCCTGAAAAAGTCGAAGCAATTGTGAATATTCCACCTCCGAAAAATGTTCATGAAATTAGAAGGTTCTGTGGAACCGCGTCATGGTACAGACGTTTCATACCCAATTTTTCTTCCATTATGGGACCCATTAATCAATTAACTAAAAAGAACGCAAAATGGTGTTGGACAGAAGAATGTCAGAAATCGTTTAATCTTATTAAAGAAGCACTTATTACCGCTCCCGTTTTAACGTGTCCAGATTTGTCTAGAACTTTCACTTTACAGACTGACGCCTCACACTTTGGCTTAGGCGCTGTGTTGACTCAAGAATTTGAAGACGGCGAAAAGGTAATTTGCTACCTGTCTAGATCTTTAACTCGCCAAGAGATGAAATATACAGTAACAGAGAAAGAATGCCTAGCAGTGATCTGGAGAGTAGAAAAGTTGAGACATTACTTAGAGGGTCAAAAATTTAAAGTAATAACTGACCATCACTCACTTCTTTATTTAGCAAATTTAAAAGATCTACAAGGACGTTTAGCTCGATGGTGCTTAAGACTACAACCCTACGATTTCGAACTTATTCATAGAAAGGGAAAAGAACATGTTGTCCCCGACTTTTTATCAAGATCTGTTCCTTCTGCTGATATAAACTTTATTAATATACAAGAAATTGATTCTGTTTCATCCTTTAATTCCACTCGAGATAAGTGGTATAAAAATATGTTTATTAATCTAGAAAATAAGCCAGATAAATACCCGTCTTGGCGAATAGAAAATAATCTTCTTTATAAACACATTAAGTCCTCATACTCAGAACTTTTAGGTCCTACTTCTTCTTGGAAAATTGTTGTTCCCAAAGATAAACGTTCTAATATCCTAAAACGTTGTTATGATATTCCTGCTGCAGGACATATGGGAGTTTTCAAAACTTACTGGAGGGTCTGTGAGAGATATTACTGGCCCAAGATGCGAGCTGATATTACTAAATATATCAAAGCTTGTCAGATATGCGCTCAAAATAAAGTAGAGCAAAAAGCACCTCCTGGACTTATGGGAGATCGTCCAGAGATAACTGAACCATGGCAGGCCATTAGTTTGGATTATATCGGTCCATTACCAAGATCTAGATCTCAAAATACATATCTTCTCGTTGTTACAGACTATTTTAGCAAATATGTTGTCCTGTTTCCTTGTCGTTCTGCAAAGTCAAAAGCTCTTTGCAAATTTGTTGAAGAAGGAATATTCCTTACTTATGGAACTTGCCAATATGTAACGACAGATAATGGTCCACAAATGAAATCTAAAGAATTCCAAGATTTGTGTAAATCCTACAAAACTAGAATATTTTATACTCCGAGTTACTATCCAAGAGCGAACCCTACTGAGAGAGTAAATCGTGTTTTGAAAAGAATGATACGTTCCTACATTTCTAAAGACAACCACAAAACCTGGGATGAAAATCTAGCCGCCATTGCCTGCGCAGTTCGAACTTCAAAATCAGAAACCACCGGATTTAGTCCATACTTTGTTAATTTTGGCCGTGATCACAAATTGTTCGGAACAGACCATACTGAAACTGTAAGAGTTCAGATAGAGCCTCAAATTGATCAAAACACCGCTATTCAGAAAAGACATGAGACATTTAAGAAACTTTATGCTGAAATATCTAAACGTATTTCTGCTTCTAGAAAAAGAAATGTGCATACTTATAATTTAAGATTAAGTTAATCAGAGGGTCTGGCGTAAGAATAAAAGTCTTTCTGACGCTACCAAATTTTATAGCGCGAAATTGGCTCCAGAATATTTAGGTCCGTTTGTAGTAAAAAGAAGAACTGGCAATTGGACATATGAACTATCCGCCAGAACCACCTGATCCAGGCACAATTTCCACAGACTCAGATTCAGGAAAAGACTAAAATAAGTAAGCTGATTTAAATTTTGATTTAGTTCAATTTAATGTATTTAGTTATTTTGTTTTGCGATTTCGGCAATTTTGGTCGTAAATTTTGTTATATATTATTGAATTTATTTTTGTTTTGACACGCACAGTTTAAAGCTGTCTTGAATAAAAGTAGTAACCTTTTTTTTTAATTTTGAGCTCTCCTATGGGAAAGAAAATATAAATTTTATTTTTATTAATAATTATTTTTGACGTGAGATTTTACGTGATGACCTTTATCTTATTGGCAATTTTTCTGTATAGTTTTGGATTATTAGATCGTAATTCATATTTTATAGTATTAGTTTAGTTTATCTTTATTGCTCACTCCGATTCTTGAATTTTGCTGTGTTGTTTTGCTTATCGTCCGTAAATTTCTCTCTAAATTTCCGTCCTCCCGGAGGGGAAGGGGGGTTGTAACATCTTAATTTTGCCATTACGTTATTTTTATTTTTGGGCAGAAAAATGCATTAATAATTGTTTATTTAATTATTGATTTGATGTTTTAGTTATATAAAGTTCTCTCAACGAGGGATTGGAAGGTCCGTTTCT
Source organism: Aspidapion aeneum (assembly GCA_963576565.1). NCBI lineage: Eukaryota > Metazoa > Arthropoda > Insecta > Coleoptera > Brentidae > Aspidapion > Aspidapion aeneum. The sequence goes on from OY755045.1 coordinate 45,755,693, forward strand.
TCCTGGCGTCCAAATTATTTTTAGCTTTGATTTAATTACTAATTAATGTTTTCGTAGACCCCGACAACACTCTCGAAACTCTGAGCTAGGGCGAAAACCCATTGTTGCACACTACAGCTTTATGTAGCTAAAAGCATCATTGTGAATCTTTGAAAATATTTTGATTTTGATTTTTATTTTTAATGGACTTTTCTATAACAATTTGGTACTTAAAATATCTAAGATTAAATTAAAAACAAATACAGACCTTTACTTAATAAAGTTTTAACTTTATTTTAATTTTAAGACCAAGTTACTACTCTCCTATCCTATATTTAGCTTAACTTATCTAGTAGACCCATTTGTGTGTCTCAGTAAATTTTCAATCTATCTCTGCATTGCCATTTTTGCTCCTTTTTGTCTAATTTTTGAGTATGTTGCTCTGCTTCCTTCTAAAAGTAAGAACAAATTAGAATATTGTTAAAGTTGTATAGAAAATTAGATATAACTTGCCTTTTACATTATAGTTTTCATATGGTGATCACGTGGTGGTACATCATTTCATAACTTCATTATTTCTGAATAACTCCTTTATCAAAATTAACCTTTCTTGCTAAAATCCATTGGAGGAATCTCTAGTGATTGTTTTGGTACTATTGGTATCCTTCTAGCACTTGTCTATGATTTTCTATTAGACCTAGAAAATAGGCTTTGTTGTATGATATTGCTAATGGCTATATCAGTATAAAGTCACTATTATTTTTAAACCTACCTCATTTTGGTAATCCTAAGTAGTCTCCATGGCTGTAGTACATCATCCTGGTTATGTCTTTGATTTTTCTATAATCTAGTTTGGTCTAGGATTCCTAAAATAATAGATGTTGTTGATCATTATGAATATATTAATTTATTACCTTGTATATTGTATTGTTTTGTACTTACTTGATATTATTACATTGATTCCATCCTACTTGTTGTTCATCTTGGTTCATCTAGTCTCCTAGTTAATTATCTGGCCTATTTTCCTATTTTTCTAGCTCACGTTGTACATCAGTGCAGTGCCTACTATTTAATTCTTTTCTAACGATTCCTTAGTAATCTATAGAAATTCTTTGCTACTCTAGGAACTAGTGGTCTATGAGCAGTCTATTCCTAGTTCAATACCTACGAAATAGAAAAAGATATATGATTTTTGGCCTATTTTATTTTACTATTATTTTTGTGATGTTGTCAAAAACATTACTTACCTTGGAGGCGTAATTTTTTCTATTTACTCTGTTCATAGAAAATTTTCCTTTGGCAAATATCTTCCTTGAATAAAGCACTAATGATTTGCTACTTTTATTATATTTTTATTTATCACTACACTTGATAAAATATTGTTTTGCGTTTGAATGTTCTCTTGTTTACTGCTTTCCAGTAATTCCATTTATTTTTAGACGAAAATTTTGACGTCTATGCCAGCGTTGCCGTACTTACTTTATTTTCTTGTTCTCTCGGGTGTGAGTAAATAAAGTAAACTTTTGTAAATTAGTAGTGTATAATATTTTTCTTATTTTTAGTTCTAATTTCGGTAATTAATTAATTAATTATTATTAGTGGTACTCAAGTCCAGAAAATATTGATTATTATTATTTTTGGATTTATGATTGTGATAAAAACTTCTTAAATTTTCTATTAAGATTTTTGATTTAGACATGTGACAGCATCGCTTCGGACGTTGACATTACTGACGTAATTATCTGCATTGCAATTGATTCGCTTTCCCGATTTGTGGACTTCTCCCAAAAGGACTCCACCGAATGAGGTTGTCTCTTTCCGTGTGGGTTAAATAAAGACAGAAGTATTATTTTATGATTTATTTCTGATCGGATATGTTTGATTAGGTTGGTCATTTTTGAGTTTGTGCGCATCCGCGCAGTCGCAATAGCTCCTTCTCGGCCAAGAGTTGCTGGAAAACGAAGTGGCCACTTTCACCTTGTGTCCGGCGTTCGTAAAAGTCACAGCGTAAATTTGGTTTTAATTTTGTTATGGTGATTTTTGATTAATTATTTTTACCCGTTTTGATGGGGATTCTTGCCAATTCATTCCTTCATTGTGAAGATTTTGTAGTTACCCGTAGATGGTATGTTTCCTTCACAATAACTCTGTATAGAGGATTATAGACTTAAAACGAACGTCGTAGTGCGGACAGCCATTTTGAGGCAAAGACGAAGCTTGTGACCCTTGAACATCACAAAAGGTAAATTAATATTTTATTATTTTATTAAATATTGCATCTTATTTTGCCTTTTTATTATTGATTTTTGCTCAATATAATTTTATTTACGCTAATTTATAATAATTTTCCGGTGCAAAGAAGAAAATTATTGCGCAATTTCTTAATAACCACGTGTTTGAGAGACAATTTTTCCGTCAAATTAATAGTTTTCTGCACGATTTTATAAAGATTGGTAATTTTTAAGGCCGAAATTATTGCCATTCATTCATAAATTTAAATAAAATTGGTAGTTTCTTAATAAAATTAAAATAAAATCCATAATTTCTTAATGTAAATATTAAATAAATTTAAATTTAATTACATAAAATCTTAAATTAAAATAAAACTTCTTAATATAATTAAAATTAAAATTGGTAATTTCTTGAAATAAAAAGAAATGGTAATTTCATTTTGAATGAAAAAAAATACATTCTTCTAGAAGTAATAAGAACAACTATCTAAATTTTTATTTCCCATTTCTGTTATGAATGAATAAAAAAAAAACTAATTAAAACTTAATTTTTATTCTTAAAAATAAAACTAACAGAAGATGCTTTATTTATTGAAATTCGTTTTCTACAAAAGTTGAACTTTTGTAGGGTTCCAAACACCGGTCCAAATCCCAAATTCTGGTCGGAGTCAGATTTCAAATTCTGGTTCCAAATTCGGGTCCAAATCAGATTCTAAATTCCGGTTCAAATTCTGATCTAAAGCTGGGTCCAAATCTGTGTACGATCCTGAGTCAAATTTATGGTCCGAAGTCACGTTTCAAACCTATCCTGATTTAATCCAAATGGAGCTTCTGCTGATCTGGTTTAGGAGCTGTGGTTTACTCAGGTGACTCCAAAGAAAGATAAAACAAGGTGAAAACTTTAAATTGCATCCGATAATGACTGAATTTTTTTTTATGGCTGAACTGGATTTTTTTTTTAATTTTACCTACATGTGACTTATTCTTGCTCATTATTTTTCTTACTGTAACTAACACTCCGCAGGTACTCCACTATACAAATACAAATTATAGGTACCTTAAATTTTAATATTTAGATTTATAACATCTATTTAAATCTAAAAATGTGAATGCGCTTATCTTAGTTTTTTATATTTTGGTATTAAAAATACGACGTCCTTGAGTTGTAAATATACTTGACCGATTTTTTTTTTATTATATGCTATTGGAAAAACCGATCTTCATGTTTTTCATTATATTCTACTCCAACTGTTTAATTTTAAATAATGATCCATAAGTTAATTAATATTAATTTTATAAATACTGGGTTGCGCAAGCAAAAATGTTTGTAACACGAGGCGGTAGAAAAGGATCTCACTGATTGTTGGTGCGCATGTCGAAATGCGCGAAAATGTACTCTGTCCGTCATCCAATTGTGTAGTTTTAAAATTTACAAACAACCGCGAAATTTAGCGGGAGCTAACATAACTGCCCTCCAAAACACACAATTTTAGAATATCAGCCGGACAGATATAGATATAAGAAAAATGACCGACCGATAAATATAAATGAATGAAAAACAGAAAAGTAGCGTAAGTTTATTTAGAGATAACGAAAACCCGAAAAAGGCAAAACAAACAAACAAAATTTAAAAAAAAAATAATAAAGAATTACCTATTGTAATAATTGACTTCAATAGGTAGAAAAAATTAAAATTACTTTTAATTCGGCAAGAGGCACAGTTTTACAACTGGCCGCTTGTAAACACCGGTAGCCGTTCGTACCGTCACTACACGCACTTGACCGTCTCCGCCGGGATGCAATTCGAGAACCCGACCGACTGGCCATTTCAAAGGTGATTAGATGTGATCACACGTTATGATAACCAAATCATTTAATTTGATATTTGGGGACGAATCAGCCCACTTGTGTCGCTGTTGTAGCGTATGCAAATACTCTACAGAATACCGTTTGCAAAAATTATTATGTTGTTTTTGGATTAGTTGCCATCTCGAGAGCCGATTTAGGGGAACCTCGGACAAATCTGACTCCAGAATTTCTGAATTAAGGGGTTCAAGGGTCAAAAAATGCCCAGGGGTTCTTACCCTTGAAGATCGTGTGGGTCTGAAGAGGCAGGAGATAAAGGGCGACTATTAAGTACGGCTTCTATGCGACATGTAAGGGTGGACATTTCCATGATGGACAACTTCTGGTCGCCGACTACTCGAACAAAGTGAGTTTTAAAACTTTTGACGCCAGCTTCTGCCAGGCCATTGAAATGTGGACTGAGAGGAGGTCCCAGATGCCAACGAATAGAAAGTCTGGTGGACGCACTTCTTGCGTAATCAAGTAATTGGTTACGAAACCCTATAAAATTACTGCCCTGATCTGACCAGCATTCCACGTCTGGAAATGAATCGATGGAATGCACCTACAAACCCTTCGGTGGACAGTTCCATGGTTAATTCCAAATGCACGCAATGTGTGGCCGTACAGACAAACACACAGACATACGATTTGAAAGCTTTACAACCACGGTAACCATGAGGAATCACAAAGAAAGGTCCACAAAAGTCGATAGCTACACTCGAAAAAGGTTTAAGTTGATTGATTCGATGAGCGGGAAGAGAACTGATTATGGGCGGTCTATAGGATTTAGGGTTGATTCTAAAACATTGCAAACACTTGGATATGGTTCTTTGAATTGCCCGTCTGGCAGATAATATCCAAAATTGCTGTAAAAGCAGATTATGTAATGTTTTAAACCCAGGATGAAGGTATTGTCGATGAGTGGACTCGATAAGAAGAGTAGTTAAACGATGGTTACTCGAAAGTAAGACGGGGTGTTTTGCAGAATAAGACAAAAGGTCAGATTTTTGTAATCTGCCACCGACTCTAATGGTATTATTTTCATCAAGAAAAGGTGAAAGTTTCGAAAAGGTTTCGGTATTGGTTTATCCTTAGATAACGCGGAAAAAAGCTCAGAAAAGCAAGAACCTTGAACGCGTTTGATAAGAAGGTAAAACGCACTTTGCATCTCACCGGTGGTAGGAAAAACAATATTTTCAGAAATAATTTTTTGGTCCGGTAGATTAGTGGGTTTTTGATAGGAATGGTTTTGAAAAAGGTTAACTATTCGCAGGACATAACAAATGATACGTTGAATTTTTGATATAGATGAATATTTGATAAGAAGCTGATCTAAGAAGTTAACGTCAATTATCGCATTGCAACAGACCTTTGGCTTTTCCTCCAGATTAATATCTCCGAAATCAATCGGCATTTTTGATTTATGAAAATCGGGCCATTCGTTTTCGGGAGACCACAAAAACGACGGTGCGTTCCACCACATGTCATGTGAAATGAGCTGTGAGGGGGTGGCCCCTCGTGACGTAATATCGGCTGCAATTAAAGCAGAAGGAATGTAGCGCCATGAGTTTGAGGGAATGATTTCTTGGATTCTACTGACTCGATTTCCAACAAAGGTTTGCCAGCGATTAGGAGGGGATGAAAGCCAGTGCATTACGACTTGCGAATCGCAGAAAGTAACGATATTTGTAAAAGCTAATTTTCCTTCATAGCTAGATAAAACGAAGTCAATTAATTCGCTTAAAAGAAATGCGCCTAGGAGTTCTAGCCTAGCCAAAGTTTGTGACTTTATAGGCGCGACCCTAGATTTTGCAGATATGAGAGAAACAGATATATTGTTTTCCTCTTCTACACGAAAATATACGACGCCTGCGTAGCCTCGAATTGAAGCGTCACAGAAGCCGATGTTTTGACAGGTATTGGTTTTTGACAGTTTGATTTGTCGGGGTAATTGAAAATTGGAAAGAAGCGGGAATTCAGAACGAAGTTGGTTCCAAGAGTCGATGATAGAAGAATCTGGTTCTTCGTCCCAGCCTATTTTCGATATCCACAACTGTTGCAAAATAAATTTTGCTTGTAGCAACAAGGGACAAAGAAAACCTAAGGGATCGAAGATTGTTCCTATGATAGATAAAATAGAACGTTTAGTTGGGTGTTTTTCCTTCATTCTGCATTGATAATAAAAATGTCGTTTTTTGGATGCCATTGAAGTCCTAAAACTTTGATAAAGTGTGGTTCCTCCTTGTCAAAAGAGAGGGGCATTTGACGATCGGATTCTGGCAATGTTGCCAATAACTCAGGACAATTGCTTGCCCATTTTTTAAGTTCAAATCCTCCCGACTTTAACAAATAATTGAGTTCCGTTTGAAGGGAAAGGGCTTTAGAAAGCGAAGGGCTAGTTCCCATGATATCGTCGATATAAATTGACGTTTTTAGAACAGTACTAGCCATAGGAAAACATTCCTTTTCTCTCTCTGCCAGCTCATTTAAGGTACACATGGCTAGAAAAGGTGAGCATGTCATGCCAAAAGTGACAGTAGAAAGTTCCCACACTGAAAGTGGGTCCTGTGGAGAAAACCTCCACAATATCCTTTGATAAGGACGGTGATAAGGATTGATAAGGACTTGACGGAACATCTGTTTGATATCAGCAATGTAGGCAATAGGATTAAGACGAAACGTAAGGAGTAAAGAAGCAATACCCTTTTTAAGTTTCGGTCCAGATAACAACGTGTCATTGAGACATATATTTTTTGGGGTGACTGCCGAACAATCCCAGACTACCCTTAATTTTGTACTTAAGCTTTCCGGCTTTAGTACGCAATGACGTGCCAAAAAACATGATACGTCGACTTTTGGTTGACTAGGTAAAACTAGACTCATGTGATTAGAATCGATATAGTCTTGCATGAAACTAGAATAGGCAGTGTACAGATCAGGATTTTTGAGTAATCTATTTTCTAGAAGTAAAAATCTACGATAAGCTTGCGGATAAGTATTTCCTAGGTCAGGGTTTATTTTATCTTTAAACGGAAGATCTACCATGAATCTACCGCTCGGTTGCCGTACGACACTCGCAGTAAAAATTGATTCCGCTTGTTTTTCTTCCTTTGATAAGATTTGTTTTTTAGGCAAATGTTCGATTTCCCAAAACCTAGGGATAATGACCTCCAAAGGAGTTGAATGACTCGTTAAAAAACAACTGGTTCGTTCCGTAAGACTGCCTACTTTGTCCACTTTTCCCATGACGACCCAGCCAAAGATGGTTTCAAGGGCTGAAGGTTGCCCTATTTGTCCAAGAACCTTGCCCTCCTTGAATATCTGTGCGAATAGCTCGCAACCAATAACTAGGTCCACAGGTCTAGATTTGAAATAAGATGGGTCGGCAAGTTTAAGGTTTTGCAAGTGTTTCCACTGATTATCGTTCAAAGAGAATGTAGGCATATTGGAACATAGTTGTGGAACAACAATTGCTTCGAAATTAAGTAAAGGAGTGACCTGTCCTTGTGGCTTAATGTGACATTGAACGAGCCCTTTGGAAGTAAGAGAAGACCTTTGATTTAATCCGAATATTTCAGTGGTGTAACTTCGCCTAGGAAGATTAAGACGCTGAATACACTTTTCACTGATGAATCCTGTCTGTGATCCAGAATCAAGCAGTGCCCTTACAGGTTGAAAATTTCCGCAACCGTCCATAACATCTATTATGGCGGTGCATAAAAGAAAGGTACCTGACGGTCCTGAGGTATTTAATGACACATGAAGATTATTGACAGGTGGTGTGTGAATGACAGGACTAGTATCTTGGCTTCCAGACTCTTTATTAGTTTCTAAGATATGAGGTAAAGTGTGGTACCTTTTACTATTGCAAGTCCTGCATGAATATTTTGATTTGCACATGTCTACCCCATGCGAGGGATGAAAACACGCTAGACATAATTTTTTCTGCTTGACGAAAGATAGGCGCTCGATAGGCGAGAGGTCAAGAAATGTTTGACATTTCGAAAGCACGTGACCTTGATTACACTGGAAACATTTTATTCCCGTACTTGAATTAGTTGAGGTGCCAGCCAGTCCTATAAAAGGCGAATTGGATGATTTATAGGTAGGCTTTTGCCCAAACTGATTTTGCATAGAATTTGAATTTTGATAGGTAGGCTTTTGCCCAAACTGATTTTGCATAGAATTTGATTTTTGATAGGTAGGCACCTTTTTGGGTGCTGTTGATTGAGGAAGTAATTCCAAAACTTTACATCTTTTTTCTAGAAATTGAAAAAGTGACTGAAAAGTGGGAATTTCGGTATTAGTATTGGCGTGACTCATTTCGAAATTTGAACGCGTCGGAATATCCAATTTTTCTAACAAAATGAAAAAAATAATAAAGTCCCAACTGTCAACGTCAAAGCTAAGTGATTTTAAAATTTCTAGGGATTCTGTCAATTAAATTACGCAATTCTTTAGCTGACTCGTTTTTTAAGGTAGAGTTCATAATTGTGCTTAAAGCGTCATTTGCGAGGTCTCGCTTGTTTTGATATCTATTGACTAATTTGTCGTAAGCAATTTTATAATTTTGATCAGATAAGCTAATCCCTGATATCAATTTTAAAGGCTCATCCTCGAGATATGAAAATAAATATTGAAGTTTTCGAACGTTACTTAGACTTTGATTTTGATCTGTAATGTTATTAAAAAGATCGAAAAAGTTTGGCCATAATTTTTTATCACCTCGAAATATGGGAATACCTAACTCTTTGAGTTTTGGAGTTTCAGATTCGTTCTGACGAACATATGATCCCGAAAAGGTTGGGGCCTCAACCGGAAATATCTCAGAGTAAGCCCCCTTACACGCATAAAATTATTACCGAACCGAACCGAACCGAACCGAACCGAACCGAACCGAAAGGATCGCATCTTGCGTTTTAAAATCAAAATTTCATAGGTTAATTGCTGGTACCAAACAACGGAAATCAGAAACAAAGCACTCACCAGTTTGCAGCCAATTTCTCCACGTTCCAGGGGCCCCTTTCTGGATCTAATGATGGCACCACGTAGCTGAAGGGCTGAAGTTTCTAGTTCTATTCTTCAGTACACCAAAATCGAGCACTTTTAAGTGTAGAAATTTGTAAATGTTGGAGAAAGTAAATTAACACGCCATTTTCTCGAGGCGGTAGAAAAGGATCTCACTGATTGTTGGTGCGCATGTCGAAATGCGCGAAAATGTACTCTGTCCGTCATCCAATTGTGTGGTTTTAAAATTTACAAACAACCGCGAAATTTAGCGGGAGCTAACATTCCAAGTGATCGGTTATTCCGCAATACCTCAGCCAGTCCTGCAAAATTGCCCTTTGCTTGTCCAGGTTGCTCTCGGTTTAGGCTCTTTCAACTTGTTACCACTGTCCTGGCCTCCTTCTCTACCCAAATATGTAGAAATGAACGTTTAGCATCACTTACATTGCCTCCACTGGTGTCGATTTTATTGCTGATGATATGACTCTACACGCCATGCCTTGCACGCGTGCCAATTTATCCCTGGTACTTTGCCTTGGTCGATCTAAGGTTTCTGCATTAGTGCATTAAAGCAGCAAGAGTATTCCTTTGTTTGCATAAAATGTACAAATACCGTCAAAAATGAGCAAAACAGCATAATGATCCTAACTACTAATAAGCAAAAAAGGTTTTTAAAAAATATTACAATTACCACTCGTTCAAATTAACTAAGGGTTTTTTGGTCAGATTTTTTGCCAGTCTGTTATACTTACATTTAGTTTGCGCTGGCGCAGTAGTGCTCTGTTACGCTGTTATTTTATTAAAGATAACGGAAGGCGCTAATTAACGCCACATGACGACAAAAAGTTTATTCCATAATTTTTGAGATAACTTCTTGATAGTTATCAGCTGGTTACCATAACAATGAAATGTACCTTTCCCGTTAGAAAAAATTAGAAAATTTGTTTTGTTTTAAAAAAATAACAACCAAATTAAATGTTAAAATAAACCAGGGCTATCAAAACCGACGGGCCACGATCTACAACTTTGTTGACGTCACACCGGAGGCTGAATTTGTTTTTGAGGGTCACGTCACTCCACAGCTGAATGTGTTTAATATATTAAAGCTGGAATGACGGTTGTTGAATATTTGATTTTTTTTTAATAAAGACTGTTTTTACTATATTCTTGTAAAACATTTTTTTTTAAATGTACAGTTATCCTTAATTTTTCAGAGCCGTTTCATAAGCTCACACAAAAATTAAATTTAAAGCAAAAGGGAATTTGTTCGTTTCTGCGTGAAAAGTAATCGGCTCACCTACACCCATTTGTTTATATTTGGCAATATCTAGATGTGTTTACAAAAATTACAACATGAAAAAATTATTATTTGTAGTGTAATTTTGTTTTTAAAAAATGAAGACTGGTTTTTAAATTTTTTATAACTTTAGTTGAAAAAATCATAAAAAAATCGAATAAGTTTTACATAACAAGCAAATAAATAAATGCCATGACAAACAATGACAAACTTATATCCATGTCAAATATAACAGTTGGCGTGCGGTGCATGGCGGGCAATTTGAATTCAAAATCCTAAAGATTTTAAACTGTAATATATAAAATATCACAAATAAGCCTCTATCCGTCCATAAGACCAAATGTAAAATTTAGCCCCCAACAACAGCTAATTTTTCAGGGTCGTGGCCTGTTTATTTTTGTCGGCCTTGGATAAACAATCTATTTGTTCTATTTCCTCTTTGTTCATGACACCATAAGAACCAGAAACGTCAATAAAAAAGTATGGTTATGTTTACCACCAAAGGTTATTTTTATTTTAGTTCAAAAGCTCCTTTCTAACGACATTAAGTTACCTTAATTTGCGGTAAAAATAAGCATAAATGTGCATTTCTAATCGTGTTCGCTGGCAAAGTTGCAATTCGAGACGCGTGCTAGGCATATGGAAATCAATGTAACCATTTCTAATGACGACCACCGTGTCCGCACGGTCATTCGTGCTTGCAATCTGCAAACTCTGCGGCCCGTGCTGGCGTCCGAGGGGCGTACCAGACATGCGCAGTTCCATCACCTAAATGATCGGTATCGGGAATAATCTCGATCGAGATCTTTTTGGCTATATCTGTCTCGTATATGAGTACGAGTAAAAGAAAGATGAACATATATTAAAGGTGCACTTGGGCGATCAAAAGAAATACGCATTCCCGAAAAATGTGGTTCTGTCTGGAATGTTTAAGATCTGGAATTTTTATAAACATTCTCGATGTTTCAATTACGATATATAAATCGGCACGCAGAGCTCACTCAGCCAGTTGTAGAAATAAAAGTGAGCTATAAACACATCAATTACGCATGCGCTAACCATAGCACGCACGCTGGCACGCAACACGATTAGAAATGGCCTAGTCCGTGACGACTTCCATGCTGGCGTTCGTGTCGGCCCGCAAACACGATTAGAAATGTTTGACTTTCTATTGTTTCACAATATACTTGTAATAGATGAGTTTGGTAACATACCAACATAAGTTTGCGGACTACCGCATTCAATGCTAATTGTGTTCGCAAGTAATTTCATTCTATCCATAATTACATTTAGGACTCAAGTTTGAGGTAGCTATAGAGGCTATTAAGTTTAAGTTTAGTTTCAACAGATTTGAGTTTCTGTAAAGTTGGCGTGGCGTTTGTCACACGTCCGGGTTGTAAGTTTATCTCTTATGAGAAATTAGGGAAATTTACTTTTACTTTTGACATGATTAATGCATAATAGTAAAATACAGTAGCGAATCCAGGGAAGGCAGAGGGGCCCGGACGCGTTTCCCAGACATAAAACTTATTTTGTAGTTCTCTAGAGTCACTAATTTAAATTTTTTAACAAAATCTATATAAATCAAAACGAATTTTATACTTCACACAATGAGGTGTGTGTGCCTAACTCGCGAGTGTCAGAAATAGAAGGAAGAGTTGGTTTTGGTTGTTTTCCTACTTACACAAGGTAGCATGTCCAGACGTATACGTACTAGGTAAGCCAATTTTAACCAAAACCAACTCCTACGTACGAAATACTCGCATCCGTGAAATACGAGTAAACTCAAAGGTGTGGCGCCATCTAGCGAACTGGCCCGAGCACTAGAAAGTTGAAGCACACTGGCATCGTCTTGTCTGAGACGCAGCTGCGCCATCTATGACATGTTTCGTCCATTGAATGTGGTTTTAAAACCACGTAATCACGTAGCAACTAAAAGGCCCTACTGCCCGAATCATATGCAAAGAATAAAATTAAAAACGTGCTGTGTGTGGATCGATAAAAATCAAAACTAATTTTATACTTCACACAAAGACATGCAAAATCTATATATTTTTTTTGCCGTCCTTAAACTATAATGATGCTACCTACTTGATAACTGTAAGTTTTTTATTTCTTAAAAGCCATAAAATCTAAAGATTTGCTTATAAAAATTAATTTAGAATAATGTTATGATTAAGATAGCATTGAAAAATCAAAATTGTCCAAATGTTGGATAACGGCATTATAGCTAATGCACGAAAGAATACTAGTAATTAGTTACCTTATTTTGCGAAATGACAGTTTATAACTTACAAATACATATACCCGTAAAAATTGTATCCATTACTGGCCATTCTATCTATCGAATTATTTAGCCTTCTTTGATCCATCTTTGGACATAGCCCTTATCCAATATCTTCCACTCTTTCCTGTCTGTCGACGTGTTCATCCATCTAGTTCCCGCATGTTTTCTTAAATCGTCCGCGCATCTCATTTGGGGTCTACCCCTACTTCTTTTATTTTCCCAAGGTCTCCAGTTGACAATACATTTGTTCCATCGATCGTCTTTCTGTTTGATATTAGGACCGGCAAAGTTCCATTTTAATTTTGCTACTTCTTCTCTGACATCCCTCACTTTTGTATTATTTCTTATCCATTCCATCTTACACCAAACCAGACGCGGCAAGTTTTAACGCTAAGAAATTGCCATTTTATGTTAAACACAGTCGTTAAATTAACCACAAAGTTATTGATGTTTATCTACGATCAGCAAACGAATTAAACCTTACCAGTAATATAAATTTGGAACACTAATTCAAGTTTTGCTTAATAACAAATGTTCGTTTCAAATAATCATGACAGCTTATAAAAGTTACCGCTGAGCATCAGTAAATAACCACATCCGGCATGGATATAGTTCTTTTTAATCCACAAATTCGTTACAATCAGGGGCGGATCTAAGAATTTAATTTAGGGGGGGGGGGGACAAATATTATAATAAATATTGTATAAAATTATTTTGCTCAGTGACCAGGAGGTGTATTTTGTGTGTAAAAACTAAATATAGTTTGAGATTGGGGGGGGGGGATTTGTCCGTTTCCCCCTACCGTAGACCCGCGCCTGTTATTATGGTTACCTTTACCGTAAATAAAGGTAAAGTCGCTAAAAAATACCTTTTGAATATATCCAAAAATAACGTTTGATGGTAACATAACAATACCCTTTTATTAAATGTTGCAACAAAACAAAACTTTTAACCTAAATATTATAATCCTCCTATCACAGATTACTACCAAGATTGGTTGGTTGTTTTATATAAGTAATGGCCCGGTTAGTTGTGCCTCTGATGCCCAATAAGTCTTGAAAATTGGTGAAATCTAGTTATTCCTATTCCACATGCTCCTCGGGTTCTGCAAATGCGGTTTTTTTCCTGGCAGCTTACGCACCGTCCATTAAACACTCTAGCCCAAAAAAAAAAGGGGAAAAAAGGAAAGGAGGAAATTAAATATGCGGGTTTGCTTTGGCATTTTATTTCTTTTCCTTTGTTGACGAGCAAAACGTGACTTTTGACATTTTCAGGCCTGCTTTGGGCAGCAATAAAATCCCTATTTCGATCACTGCCTGACACCTCCTCAGTATGAGTAGGAATTTGTCTTTGAACGTGACTGCAAGATGGGGTCCGTTGTAAATCAAAAAGAATTAAACAAATAGGTGAGCCTATTTACCTATTTATTCAACGAGTGAAACCAGGGCCGTATCTGGACCAAAATTTTGGGGGGGGGTTAAAATTGTGAGTTTATTGAATATGAAAAAAATGTTAAACTTAAAAAACACATTCCTATTTAATTTTCGGGGGGGGGGGGGGGTTGAACCCCCAAAACCCCCCCTCAGATACGGCCCTGAGTGAAACCACAGCGAACCAAGGAAACTAAGTCCATGGCGAGACGAACCGATCTATAAGTAAGACAGTCATTTGGAGCATTTTTTAAAAGAAAAGATCTTTGTAGCTGTACTATACCAAAGTAGAAATTGCTATCGAAAGAATCTATGAACGGCTAGTGGTTCAAATAGACTTACCAAATTTCTCTAGGAAGCGAAGAGTCGTGATTTTCTAGCTTTGAGATCACACACTGGCACCAGTATATCGTTTCGTGTGCGACTACTTTGTCCATTTCGCGACGATACCGCGACGGGCAGTTTTATTCAAACCTACTAGCATGTATACGCGGCCAAAAACTAATTCGCGCTAGTTTGGCCGATTTTACTATTTTGCAACTTACAATTAAATTAATATCTAAAACTATAAAAACCCATAAAAAATAGTATGATTACTATTTTAGCTCAAAACAAAAGAAAATATTCAATAAAAGTAAAAGAAACTAAAAATACGCCGGTACTTAACATTCCCGCCTCCAAAATAAGGATTATTTTCCCAACCTACTTAACTATTGAGAAGGTAGTGGGCAAAGCTTTACTACGGGTCTTTTGAAAAAACCTTGAGCAGTCTTTACAGTACAAACCCGACAAATACCATCACTACCTAAGTGCACCTCAGTAATTCGACCCAAACGCTATTGGAGCGGAGGGGTCGACTCCTGTTTAATTAGAACTAGCATTCCTGTTTCAACAGGCTTAGATGCTTTGTTCCATTTGAAGCGTTGCTGAAGGGTGTGAATATACTCATTAGACCAACTCTTCCAATAATCTTGAGTCATTCGTGATAACAACTGCCATCGATCCAAACGTCCAATATTTAAATCAGTTAGGTTTGGCGATGGTACGGCTGTGAGAGGCTCTAACATTAGAAAATGCCCTGGTGTTAGCGCCGTTAAATCTGTAGGGTCAGAGCTAGCACAGTGTCTAGAATTTAACATGGATTCAATCTGAACAAATACAGTATTTAGCTCTTCATATGTCAATTTCTGATTACCTACTACTCTAGCAAAATGTGTCTTAGCTGATTTGACGCCCGCCTCCCATAGACCTCCAAAGTGTGGGGAAGAAGGTGGATTAAACGACCAAGATATTTTCTCGGTTTCTACAGCTCCTTGCATAGACTTTATGAGCTCTCTCTGAGCTCCTACAAAATTCGTGCCACAATCACTAAATATCATGTTACAGCGACCCCGTCGTGCAATGAATCCACGAAGGGCGGCTAGAAAACAATCAGAAGTGATATCTGTTGTAATTTCCAAGTGTACGGCTTTAACCGTAAAACAAACAAAGAGACATAAATAGGCCTTTTGTACTCGGGCACCTCTACCTTTAAATAAAAGCATATCAAAAGGACCAACCATGTCCACTCCGGTACAACTAAAGGGCTTCACCTGATTAAGACGAGTTGCAGGAAGATTAGCCATCAAGGGTTCCACAGATTTTGGATTAAGCTTAAAGCACTTGCGATATAACATTATAAATCGCTCTTTTCGGGGATAATATCCAAAATTGCTGACCAATCAAGAACTGTAAAGTCTGTAATCCAGGATGATAATTTCTGTTATGAAAATCTTGGACTATCAAACGTGTCAATTGATGCTTTTGAGGTAAAAGGATTGGGAATTTTCTATCAAAGCTAAGACTACTACAATTAACTAATTCTACCTCCCACCCTGAGTACGCCATCCTTATCAATAAAGGGCGCTAATTTGCGTAAGGGGTTTAAATACTCAATTTCCCTTTCAAATACTACTCTTTGAACCATTTTTGCAAGGAAAACTAAAGCTTCATAGAGTTCTATTTCAATCAAAGGACCACGTCGTTTTGTTTTCTCATCTTTATTTTTACAATTGACGATAAAACGACGAAAAATCGCTACTAATTTTTGTATCTTTTGAAGAGAAGAATACCTATCGAAAAGATTTACAGGAAAACTAACTTCAGTAATGGCTACTAAAACTATATTTCTTTCTTCCTCACTTATTACAGATGAAAAATCTTTTATATCGGGTTGCTCAAACAACAAAGTTTGCTCACGTAAAAACTCAGGACCCTTCCACCAGGTCGAACAAAGTACTAAATCATGAGGCATCATACCACGACAAGCATAACTATCTGTCGGAACATAGTTTCATGAAGAGGGTGAAATATTTGACTGGATTTTACTAACTCTATTGGCTACAAAACATTTGAGTTTGTACGGAAATGATTTTATCCATGCCAATTCTTGTAAACATCCAACACGTATGCTAGCAAATCAGACAATAAAGTTGCTCCGCATAATTCTAACTTCGGCACGGAAATAATATTTCTAATTGGAGCAACTTTCGATTTTGCCATAACTAAATGGGTTTTAACCTCACCTGTCGAGGTGATAACTCTAATATAAACCACAGCGGCGTAACCTTTCAGAGAAGCATCAGAAAATCCGTGATGTTCGTAAGATTTAGCGAAACTTTCTGTCAACTTCCTCGAAACTTCAATAGATGACATTTCTTTTAGTTCTGATTTATTCCGAAACCACTTATTTTTAACATCGACAGGCGGATCCTCATCCCAATCTAAGCCTAAAGTAAACAAATACTGTATCAAATGCTTAGTGAAAAATGTTACAGGACAAATCAAGCCTAGAGGATCGTATGCTCGGGCCAATTCTGAGAGCATAATACGTTTTGTAGAATTTCTATCAAAGGGATTTACTTGGTATGAAAACACATCTCGACTAGAATGCCAATTAAATCCTAAGATTTTAACAAACGAATCTGATTCTAAATCTAAGTCCATCGAAAGGGCACTGTTTAAGCGAAGGGATTCTGGGAGATGTGAAATCAGACTTGGTTCATTGCTGGACCATTTTCTGAGTTCAAATCCACCTCGCTCTAACAGACTTATGAGTTCTTTTTATAGCAACAAAGCATCTTCTAGCTTGTCCTGCCCAGTTACTACATCATCAATGTAAATATCTGAACTAAGAGCAATCGAGGCTAAAGGAAATGTATGACCTTCATCTTTAACCAACTGTGCAATTGTTCTAAGGGCTAAAAATGGAGAAGAACTAACTCCAAAAGTGACGGTGGTCAAAGAATACGTCGAAATCTCATCGTGAGGAGAAAATCTCCACACAATTCTTTGATACTTGTAATCATCAGGGTTTATTTTAATTTGCAAATACATTTTTCTGATATCAGACACCAACACGTAATTATACAATCTAAATCGCAACAATATAGAAACAATATTGTTTTGAAGTTTTGGACCAACTAACAATGTGTCATTTAAGCTATTTTGATCAGAAGAAAGCTTTGCAGATGCATCATAAACTACTCGAATCTGGGACGTGGTACTACCAGGTTTGAACACAGCATGATGAGGGATTATATAACTACTACTATCTTCCTCAGATTTGGGAACTAGAATCATGTATTTACTATCTAAATATTTTTGCATATGCTTACAATATTGTTTGTAAGCTAAAGGGTCCTTTAACAGACGACGCTCTAAACTCAAAAATCTTCTAAGTGCTAAAGACTGTGTATTTGAGATAATGGGCTCTTCAGATTGCTTAAAGGGCAATGCTACTACATAACGACCAGACTCATTTCTACCAACAGATTCTACATATTTTTTCTCACATAACTCATCGTCAGGAGATACCAAAGATTTTGAGGGTGGTTCCTCGACTTCCCAAAATTTTTTCATTACGTTTTCCACAGATCTACTATCATCTACTAAACTAGCTACTGCGAAAGACATCAAAGACGTTTGAGACATAGCAACTTTACCCATTAGAACCCATCCAAAAATAGAAGACATCAAAGACGTTTGAGACATAGCAACTTTACCCATTAAAACCCATCCAAAAATAGTTTCGAATACGACAGGCTCATCTGGATTTTTACCAACTATTTTTCCACCTTTCAAGCAGCTACCAAAGATTTCAATACCTAGAAGCATATCTATCTCAGCTGCAGAATTAAATTCAGGATCAGAGAGTTCCAAATTCGAAATATGCGACCACTCTGGCCTATTCTCAAAACTTATTCTAGGCATATTATTACAAACTTAAAATTAAAGCATCGATATCATATATTGGATTAACTTAATTTGAAGGACGCAAAGAACAACTAGCTGTACCTAATGCATTTGTTTCTATTCCACCTATACCACAAATGTTACTGCCAGTCTTTCTATATGACTGAGGGTGCAAACGTAAGTTGGGTTGAGTTTAGGTTGGCTGGTTCACCACTTACACCACTCATTCGAGAAATACCCAATATTTTGAGATAAGAAATTGAACAACGTAATTGTAAAGTTTATTGAAAGGAAATCAATAAAAACGATGCATATAAAATATCTAAAGTACACCTACCTTAGTTTTCATCTAGTTGCAGTCATTTTAGTCGCTTGGAAGATAGGAAAAACGGGAAAATTGTAGCACACACGGCGTTTCTTGTGCTTCTTCTCGGTTTCCTGATTGCGACTCCTCGTGCAGACTCGCGCGTGTCTCGGTGCGGGGATGAGTCATATGCATATACCCCGCAAAATTTGAAATGAAAAATAATATTAAAATATAAAAGTAGCCAAAAGCTGGCAAATAATTCTTGCACCAACATTTTCCGGCCACCAAAACACGTGTGTTTTTAGTAAGGATGCGAAAAAAAAACTATATCTAAATATCCAAATCGTGCAAGTATGCACGAAAATTTACCTTAATTCTAGTAAATTACAAAAAGCAAAAAAATTATATATAAAGAAAAGAAATTAAAAAATTTTTAGCAAAATTTCGAAAAATTTACTTGTGTTCTACCTCCGGCAGGGGCAGGACACATAACTTGACCACCGGTCTTCGATAAGTACCAGTAGCGGTTTTTACTGTCACGACGCGAGTAAGCCCATCAGCACCTGGATGTAGCGCTACAACACGTCAGAGCGACCACTGCATAGGTGGTTTTTGCACGTTCTTAATAATGACTAAAGTGTTGACTATTATGTCATTGCATTTCTCAGTCCACTTAACACATTGTTGAAGTGTGTTTAAGTATTCTAAACGCCACTTTTTCCAAAAGTCAGCTTGAAGTCTGACAAGCTGCCAGCGGGACAAAGTGTTAAGCTTGAGGTCGAAAAAATCAGGTTCTGGTATAGAATTTAAAGGCTCCAATGTTAGAAAATGACCTGGTGTCAGCGGAATGAGGTCATTTGGATCTAGACCTTGAGCATAGAGAGGTCTACTATTGAGTAAAGCCTCAACTTGAAACAAGAAGGTAGTAAATTCCTCATATGTAAGGCGCTGCTCGCCTACAACACGTTTGAGGTGAGCCTTGGTGGATTTTACTCCAGCCTCGGCTAAACCGTTTAAGTGAGGACTTCCAGGGCTAGAAAAGTGCCACGAAATGCTTAAGCTTTCACATGCCTATCTGCACCGACAAAGGCGGTACCGTTATCAGAATAAACGTGTGATATCCTTCCACGTCTGGAGACAAACCTTTTAAAGGCCGCAAGAAACGTATCTGTTGAAAGATCGGAAGTTATTTCTAAATGCACTGCTTTGGTTGCAGCACAAACGCAAACAAGAATATAGCCTTTATAGAGTTTGGCACCTCGGTGTCTTGACATTAGGATATCAAACGGTCCGCAATAGTCCACGGCAAAATCCTTTGAGGAGGTAAATCTCCCATAAATTGCACAGCTGGTTTTGGATGAAGTCTGAAGCATAAGATACAATAAGAAACTACCTTTTCAATAGCGTATCGAGCAGACAGCACCCAAAATTGCTGCCTTAGCAGATAATGTAGGGTTTTGAGACCTGGATGAAAGTATTTTGAATGTGTATATTCGATAATTATTGTAGTAAGCCGGTGTGAACGTGGCAAGAGCAACGGATGCTTAGCAGAATAAGAAAGTTCAGAAGCATGCTTAATGCGACCGCCTACTCGGAGACAGCCTTGTTGGTCCAGGAATAATGAAAGTTTACGAAAGGGTTTTGGAAGCAACTTGTTTGTTTTAAATTTTGAAATAAGATCTGAAAATACTGTACGTTGGACATGGCGGACAAGAACAATCATGGAATTCTGCAGTTCCTTCTCCGTTACCAAATGATCTGAGTAATAGATTTTCGAATTTGGTCTAAGCGTGTAGGAAATGATTCGTTGTATTTTCGTGAGAGAAGAATGTTTATTCAAGAGAACATCGATCTCATGTGGGTCTGACATGACCGTGAGAAATGTCTTGCGTTCTTCCAAATCATCACTGTCGTAAAGATCTGGACAATGAAAGCCATTAGACCATTCCTCTCGCGGAAGGCTTAGAAAGGGTGGACCTTTCCATTACATGTCATTGTGAACAAGTTGGTTAGGTGTAAGTCCACGAGAAGCAAAATCCGCTGGGTTTTCAGCAGACGGAACTTAGTGCCTTACATGAGGGGGTAAAGTTTCTTGGATTTTGCAAACACGATTAGCGACGAATGTAACCCATCTATGGGGAGAATCAGATAACCAACGCAAGACCACTTGTGAGTCAGACCACGCCCAAATTTCATTAAACACCAAAGTTTCAGCGTAACTTGCTTGAATGAAAGAGATAAGATCACACAGTAGGGTAGCGCCCAAGAGTTCCAGTCTTGGGAGACTAACCGTTTTAAGTGGTGCAACTTTAGATTTTGCCATAACAAGAAAAGTAAACACCTCGCAAGAAGATGCTTCAATACGAAAATAGACTGTGGCTACATAACCAACCCTTGAAGCGTCAGAAAATCCGTGTAATTCTATGCGAGTAGGTTTGTCTATTGTAAGACGTCTGGGTAAATGAAGATTAGAAAGTTCGGGAAGCTCCATGCGAAACTGATTCCAAGTATTTATGATATGAAGCGGCGGAAGAGAGTCCCACTCTATCTTTTCCTTCCATAAATCTTGCATCAGATCATAAAGTAATACATACAGAGGTCCGAAGCTTACGGAGCGCGAGGCGAACCGGTTTGATCACAGGCTTTTGCCTTCACGCAAAACTCTGAAATCAAATTGGGTTTCCCCTCGGGAAGTTGCCGGTGTTACCAAGAAGGATGTATTTCTCTGTAAAAATATGCTGTCCATCGATCGATTGGTGACCTTGAACAGAAAGTATATAACGCTATGTACTTTGTGCCTCGAGCCTTCGCGCGTCGCCTTGATTCAGTCGACGTCTGGCTTTCAGCGGTATCACATCTGTTATAAAAGACTTTGCGCGGCAATGAAAGTTTTCTCCTCTCACGAAGTAAATAGCCTATCGATGGTCTAACTGCAATACCCCGCATCTAACATTTTGATCATTTTTAGATTATTTATGATTTAGGCCAAATGAGCTGGCTACTTCCATAGTGTATAATACTATAAGACATTATATGCGTAAGAGATCACAAATATAGCAAATATATTTTTTTATACCCAATAACCCTATATGTGTTACCTAAACTGTTTTTCGCTTCCCCTGTAAAGTTTCATTTTTTCAGATACGGGATATTGCACTTAGGCCATCGCTATACAGCCGTCAAAAGAAAAAACCACGTATTCAACAAAATCGCTATTTTCAGAAAATGAAGGGTAAAGTTTTGGATGCAAATAAAACACAAATTTATTTTCCGGAATAAAACTGCACTTGATAGAGAATTAATCAGAGTTTTAACCAAATATATTTTTTTGTCCGATGTCTCAAAATCCAAGATGGCGGACTTAATTAAAATGTACCCTTCAAAGATGCTCGTTAGTTTTATTTTATTTATACTTTGTGATTGTATTTTCGTAGATTAAATTTGTAAAATAAAGCTGCAAAAAGGGAATCTTTTTTTATATTTAGCATAGGAAACACCTAAAGCGAAATTTCCATTTGATGATCGCTGGTTTTCCGGCTCCTAAATAAAGATAGATAGATAGATAAGAAAAAAATAAATTTCCTATTTTAGGAGAAATTAAATTTATTTTGATGGATTTAATTTAGAAATCGGGGATCTGAAAATCCGAACCGAATAAAAATTTAGCTTTAGGTGTTATAATAATAAACGCTTTTTGCAGGTTCTTTTTGAAATTCCCGACAAATTTAAGTATCTTCTTAACCTATAATTTTTTAGAAAACAGCAATAGCACTTGAGAGCGCCTATCAGTGGCGTATATAAGGGGGGTGCCCGCCCCCCC
This sequence comes from Aspidapion aeneum, assembly GCA_963576565.1. Classification (NCBI taxonomy): domain Eukaryota; kingdom Metazoa; phylum Arthropoda; class Insecta; order Coleoptera; family Brentidae; genus Aspidapion; species Aspidapion aeneum. The sequence goes on from OY755045.1 coordinate 45,778,132, forward strand.
CCCCCGAAACTAAGATTTTCTAGAGTTATTTTCCTCATGCTTCATGAGGACAAACTTAAAATAGCATAAAATACGGCCTGATGGGGTCTCGCCCCCCCCCCAAACTGTCTCGGGCCCACCCAGAAACTTTATTCTATATTCTCGTGGGATAGTTGCGGAAGATTTTTTAAAACTACGCTAGGTTAATTGGTTAAAAACTAAAAAAACTAAACTAACTAATGGATCACACAATTTTAAGTCACCAGGTGTTTGCCTCCAATTTGAGTAGGAATGCCGGTGTGACGTTATGAATCCAAGATGACGTCTTCTAATATGTTTTTTCACAAACTTTGGCTTATAAATTTGGCCAAATTCGTTTTACAGAAAAACTGTTAATACGTTTTTTGTTTGCAATAGAACAGCAACTAAAATAGTAAAGAAATTAGCTTTATATTTTAAAAATTAAAAAAGTAACTTTTTGTACCCAAAAATAAATTAGGAAAGAAGTTTGGACTACCCCAAATCGATTGGTTATGAAGCATTCAATTTTAATTTAACCAATTTTTATGATTTTTACCTTTATTATGCGTGGCAAAAATAGAGCTTTTCTACAAATTTAAATCTTGGATTTCAAGGTATCAGAAAAAAATATACCTGCTCAAAAGCATGATGAATTATCTGCAAATAACTCCCTGTTTCATTAAAATCGGTTCGAAATTTATAACGGTATTTGCAAAAACGAAATAATTTAGTTTTATTTTAGGGCTCTCCAATTTTTTTGGCCTAGATCCGCCACTATTAATCAAATGTAATTTATGAGGCTGAACCGACCTTTACAATAATCCCTTTAGAAGGGCCGTTACCCAGGAAAAAATTTCGGGGGGATAAGAAGTTTACAACAAATTTTCGGACAATTTCCGTTATGTTTTGAGAATTGTACAAAATGTTAATTTTTAGCATGTTTTTTAATTTTTGCTGAAATCTAACCGTTCAAAAACGATATCAACCAAAAAAGTCTGTAAAAATGTTTGTATATTTTACACCCTGTCACTTGTGTCCATTTATCAATAATAATGTTAATCCTGGAATAAATTATAGGTTAAAAAAAATTGCTTTAAAATTAAATTTTACGTTTATTTTTAATATTTTCAAAACTAAAGTTCTAACGCTATATTTTAGTTATTACACAAACGGTTGCAAGAAAATTTATTCAATGCCTAATTTCAATATATTTTGTGGTTTAAAATGTATATATTTTTAAACACTGTACTCAGTCACAATTGTGTATCTAATCTGCCCTAAAAAATATATACAATATATTTTAATGGTCTGTATTTGGAAAAAAAAAAGAAATGGCGCCAGCAGGGGCGTACAGCCATTTATAAGACCTAGGTGTTCTGGGTATTAGGCAAGCTTTATTTTTTTTGAACCTGAAGTTTTCAATCAATATGTGAATACTACGTTACTTTAATTAATTAGAAAATATATTGGTCTAATTAAAGACTGTTTTCTACAATTTACAGACAGGTAATTTAAAAATGGCCCCAGTTACCGAAATCTCCAGATGGCTATACACGACGCGACGGTGTAGATGTTTATTGCAAATTGTCTCCTCTGAAAGACTCGGCGGTGTTGCCATAACAAAGACAATTATACCTATTGTTACAAATTTAAGTATTTAAATTTTATAGTTAGAATTTATTTAGGTTTAGTGTAGTATTAGGTTGACGTATTTTATGGTTGTATTCTTAATCTAGGTTTTAGTTGCGTTATCTGTGACAAACTGGTAGGCGAACGGTCCGGTTCTAGAAAAGGGCGGAATGATTCCCAATCGAACAAGGATGGAAAATTCTCGAATTGTAGGCAGACCCTCATATATAGGGCCGGACGTCGTGCATCGGGCAGTCAGAGATAACCAATGGTAGTGATCGCTAGATGTTAACGCGAAGTTAATAGGCGTATTAAAGTAGTGAATTATTAGCAAGTTATTAGTAAGTTTAAGTGCGTGTTTTTGTACATAATTTATCGTTTTCAACAATTGCGAGTTTTAATTGTTGTGGAGAACCCGTAACACTATCTACCTTACAATCGTCCTACTTTTCGCCGCTTATATTGAATTTTCAATAGGTGGACATTTAGTGCTAGTTTCTCAATAGAGGATCAGCCCTGACACGTGGGTTAAAAAAAGAGATGACTGACATATTTACCACATGCCAAAAAAAGACAGCTATCAAAGATAACCCCACGGGTCAGGTCTAACCCTCTATTGAAAAACCGGCCCTTAGTGAGTTCGCGTATAGAACCTGGGACGCTTGAAAATTTAATGTAAATCGCTTTTTTAGTAAAAAAATATAAATAATCCAACTGTCAAATTGAATTTTATCTGTTACTTTTGACTTTTGGTTTTCGAGATTGTACTCCATATAGTTAGAATTTTCTCCATGGAATTTTATGAATTTTATTTAATATTTGAAATTTTATATTTATCTACTTATACATATATTTAATTTTTTATGAATTTTGAACAAAAAATGTAAAAAACTACAAATAAAACAAGAGGTCAGTCCATAAAGAAATACATTTTATGTAATCTCCACCGCTCAAGAATTACAAATATAAAAAAAAATCATAGTAATATAATATATCCCCAATTAATTAATTTAGGGAGGGGTAATTACCCCTGTTACCTACTTCACCCTTATTTAAGACCTTAAGCTAGCCTAGTTTTTAAGCGAGGCTGTGGCCTTTGTTTTGTGTGATACACATTTTAGGTATATTATTTCTGTATTTTTTATTAGTAGAGGGTAGGGTATTGCTGTAGCTAGGGGAGCACGGGATGCTTTCCCTTCTTCTGATGAATATCAGGTCACCGCTACCCTCTACTATGAAAAAATCTATGCAAAAATAAACCTACGCCACGGCCCACCCTGAAAACTGAGACTAACTACGATGCTGATAGGGGAGGCCTAAGATACATCAGGGAAGCCAATAAACCTTCTTGGCCCCCAAGATACGCCGATGATAATCTCTCAAAAACCAAAAGTGGCGGTTGCAGTTGCGTATCCAGGGCTTGATCTTGGGAGGGGCAATTCAGTCAAGCCACACATACTAAATAACTAGTAGCACTTACTAATCTGTATTAAGGTCACCCAAACAAAATTTTATGCAGTTTATGTAAATTTTTTACATAAGCAGGGATTACTTTACTTTACTTACCTCATTTTGAAACGAATACCACTAAAAGAGGTTCAGTAATAATAAAGAAAGTTTTATGCGCTGCGGGCAAAAACTGCATTTTTGTAAAAAAAGTCTCACTTTTTACCAATGTTCGCGAATTTTAAAACGCGACTTGCATGGCTTTTCTACCGAATATTTTTGAGATTTAACTAGAAGCAGCCCCACCTATTGGCGGCATTTTTCACTTCGTCGAAATTTATCTAGGAGTGCTTTGGGCTCTAAACCACAGTTTACCCAATGGGTGATCCGTGTCTAAGCTCGATAAACCAGGTAATGAACTGATCCCTGATCCTTTACGATCACGACGCATCAGTTATTAACCTGATAAAAACACATTAATATTATGTTAAAGTGTTTACTGTTGAACAATCTTGTTTAGCTTTTAAAGTAAACATAATGTATGTATAGAGATTTTGTCTTGCCTTGAGCGCCATCTTTTAAAATTTTCTTGTGGTGTTGTAGTCTAAAACTAGTGGTATTTTAGAACTTCCTTTCGCATCACTTTTAAGTTAAAAAAAAGTTATTAAAAAAATCGTGACAAAAAAAGATGCAGAAAGTTAGTAGGTTTAAGAAGTCTAAATCTAGTGGCGTTTTAGAACATGTTGTGGAGGACTTTTCAGGTGCCTTTAGGTGTGAATTTGGCACATAAAAATAACGAGGGCAAAAAAGACACAGCACCAGAAACTTCAGCATTCCTCCTTGCTTTGAAGTTATTTTTAAGCATGTAGATTTAACAAAACAAATATTACATGGTATGAGGTTGTTTTCTAGTAAAAAAAAACTGTATTATTTTTGTTTACGTTAATTTAACGTTGATGTTATTTATAAAAAGATAAAAGACAACCTTAATGAATTATCTAGAGGAAAGACACCTTTATGCAACGAATTCCTTCTATAGAAAGAAACCGCAACGAAAGTGGACATGGCTTAGCCCTAATGGAATCACGAAAAACGCAATTGATTACAAACTGACTACTGAGAAAAATATCGTTAGAGATGTATGTAACAGTCTAAACAGGTTTACAACAGGCAGTGATCACAGGATGGTCAAAACAAAAATCTGCATTGATAGCAATTTCGAAATGAAAAGAAAAATTAATAGTAACAATGAACAACTTGACATGAATAAACTTCCACAAAATAAAGCTATATACAGAGAAAAGCTAAAGAAACAGCTAACCCAAAACTTAAGATGCGAAAACGAAAATATACAAGAGCTATGACCAAAGTAGGAAAAGTTATCGCAAAAAAAATAAAAATACAAAAAATTGTATATCAGAAGAAATAAAGAAACTGATGGAAAAAAGGCGGAACCTTGAGAAAGAAGGAAAAAGGACATCGATAGATTACACAAAAATAATAAAACTATACGAAAAGTCATAAAAGAAAATAAAAGAAATAGTCAAGAAATAAAATTTGAGAGAGTTATACAAAACAACAGAAGTATGAAATGGCTAATGCCGATTCTAGGTAGATATGAAATAATTTTGTAAACTGAATAATTTGTTATATTTTCTAAATCCATAGTTTTAAACTATTATTTTACGTTCTAATTTACCACACAAACAAAGAGGAAAACATGGGTGTACCATGGGTTATCTCAATGTTTACACGACTTAAGGGGTTATCCATATCCTAGTAGGTTTTTTGTTAATATTTATTGAGGGAATGGAGTTTATAGTTAAGCAATGAAATTATTAAGTTTTTTACATTACGTATTATGTTAACACCCTACACCTCCCCTTTTAACGCATTAAAGTAAAATGCATTTAACGGAATTTGAACCAAAAAATAAAAACAATTGAAGTCAATTTAATTATTATGAATTTTTTGTATTAATTCGTAGTATTTTCCTACAAAATTTTTGATTTTTAAAGTATACGCCAAATTAAATCGATATTTTCTTAAAAGCAGCTAGGGGTAGCCAATTTTTTTAGATTATGATAGTAGACATCTTCCTTTATTAGATTTTATAAACAGTTTTGCGGGAGTAGCTGGGCGATTTTTTATCGGAGCTTTTATAAAAAAATTTCTTTAAAAAAAACATGATATTTTTTATATAGCAAATATAAAGCACCATTGACCCCAATAACGTATTTAAAAAAATAATAAAAGGCCTATAAAGTTTTGTGTTACATAAGTTATAATATAGTATAAATATACCCTGTATAATAATTGCCTGGACAAAAATTTTCAAAAAACTTTCTTAAAACGAAATAAAGCAATAAAGCAACTATTTACAAATGCAACACTATAATTTTTATCACAGGAAAATGATTATAATTTTGTACCCAATGTCCAACATGTAACACAGAGCCATTCCCCCGTGCGTCAGCGTCGGTGAAGAGAGCAAACATGGAGGTGTCAAAAAGCGCATCAATTTGTTGTAACAAATTATTGTTTAAAAAAAAATCGATTTTTTGATTTTTTTATTAGATCCTGTTTTACCGGCCTATGCAGGTGTACTGACAAATAACCTGTTTTACCGTCCCATAAGACGTATTAGTTCAGGCACTACATCCCAGATTCAAGCGATATGCTGCTTTTAATGATAGAAGCAACACACTTGGTATGGATAGACATAAGACTCGCCCGAACATTTTACGAAAGGAAATCATCCCCCCAACTCTAGCAGGGGGGTGGTTCCCCACCTCAAACGTGCTTTTTGATAGATTTTTGCCAATATTTGGGAGATACAATTTCCTTTTTAATAATGTACGGCAGTGGTGCACGTTCCATTAGCGTACAAAAAAAGGGGAAAATTAAAAAAGAAGAAAAAACTTGTTTTTTGTGGCATTTTTTTATCTTTAACACTATTTTTTTTCAAATAAATATTTTTGGTTAAAAGCCCATTGTATACAGTTAAATACTTATTAAGCTAGACATATATTTTTTTAAATAGCCGCCTTGAAATAAAAATAAATATGTTTGTAGAAATCCTTATATCAAACAAAAATGTTGAACAGTCATCTTTGTAACTCAGTAAATAAATATGAGATTAAGTAAAAAATTATTTTTGGTTAGTAATAACTTTAAACTGACTTTTTCTAGCTGACCTTCTTTAAAGTAGGTGTGGGGGCATCCCTCCTTTCACCCCTCTGAAAAGTGCTCTCTTACAGTATTTTCCCAACTTCTAACTTGGCAAAAAATAAACAATTATTAAGGCTGATAAAAAGTACTCTCTAACGATGTATAACACGCCGCCCTTACATCAGTGGCGCTTTTATAGGCATTTAAATAAATAAGAAGTGTGGAAAAAACTTTTTTTTAAATTTTCTTAAATTTTACTGTCCTACATGTTTGGTTTTAAAACATTTTTAAAGCCAAAGAAATTTCCTTTACAACGATGTACATTACTTTCCCTTCAATGCAGCTGTAGATCTTAAAAAATATCGAAAAAACATTTAGGGGGGATCCACCCCCCACCAACAGTGGGCGGATGGTTCCCCCTTGTTATATTTTCGGGTGGGTATACTGTATATTCATACCAAGTGTGTTGTTTTTCTCATTAAACGCAGTGTGCATTAGTAGTGTTCCACCATGGTTGTCTTAAATAAAGATTAAAGTGTATACCAAATTTGATCATTTTTGGTGCGTTTATGCTAGATCTACCGCTGCCTTAAGGGGGGAGTGATATACATCGTCGGAAGAAAATTTCTTCAGCTTTGAAAATAAGTTTTATAACCAGTATGTAGGACAATAAAATTTAAGAAAATTAAAAAAATATTGTTTTTTCCACACCTCTTATTTATTTAAATGTCTATAAAAGGTGCGCCACTGAGGTGTTATACATCGTTAGAGGACTTTTGGTCAGCCTCAATAACTATTACTTAGTTGTTTTTGACCAAGTTAAAAGTTTGCAAATAATTAGAAATATACTGTAAAAGATCACTTTTGAGGGGGGCGAGAGGATAGTCAGAGCATATTATTTTAAAAGGCTTTCCGTTTTCTGTCTAGAAGCGAATCATTTACTTTTTGGCAACAGACCATTTCCCCCTAATTTGACCCCGCTGAATCCGAATATATCTGTTGCCAACTCGAAAAATCGACAGAGACGGAGAAAATCCCCCCCAAACCCCCAAAAACCTGTTTTTTTTTCAGTTTTATGCAATTTTCTCGAAAACTTTTTTTTAATCAAAAATTGCAAAGAAGAGTTTTTTGTGGAGAATAAAATTCCCTTTCCAACGATGTATTGGTAAATAAGGTTAGGAAAAGGAAGTAGCTCTTCAGTGACGTACATAAATTGGGATTATTTAGAAAAAACATGTTTATTATAGGTTTTTCAAAATTTTCTCAAAAACTACACTTTTTAGGAAAAAATATGTAGTATACTTTATTGTAGAACATAACATTTTCTTTTAAATACTTTATTAAAATGTCGGGTTGTTGCCATATTTAAGGCTTCAGGGGAGTACTAATATAAACTTAGCTTCAAAAATAACTGAAATAATCAGTTTCTCTTGCATATTTAAATATCTTTTCTAACTAAGATTTTTAGAAAAAAATGTGCCTTTATTCTTTATTGAGGATAAGACAATTTCTTTTTAAATGATATATTACAAAGTGAGGTTAATGTTATGATAAATACTTCAAAAAGGTTCGTAATTTATACCTACTAAAATAAAATGTTTCCAAATTAAAATAAACTATTTTTTGATTAGATTAGATATTTTGATTTATCTAAATAAGTTCTTTAAAGCAAAAAACACCGATGGTTATAAGGGGAGGGGGCATAGGGGCCATGCCACCCCCCCCCCTAAGCAATATTTTTGTGCAGAAAGTAACAGTAGTAACTTTGACACAGGTGTTTTTGGATATTTTTTTAAGCATATGTAACTAAAAATAAAGTGGTGAATCTTATGCAACGGTTTGGGGGGGGGGGGGCATAATCATAATTAGGTACTCATTGAAATTGAAATTGAGATTTTGATGGAAATTGAAATTGAGATTTTGATGGAAATTGAATGAAACCGTAACGTAACGTAACAAAAATAATATTTTTTAGTCATTTTTGCAATTTACGGACGCCCCTGGAGAGTTTTCTATACTATGGGTGTACATTTTGTGACACACTGTTTAAAAGGACATTTTATTATCGGGCCCGCCGCCGAAGCCATAAAAAGTCGAAAGTACAAAAGGTCGAAAAAAAATCGACAAAACAAAATATTAAAAATACAAGTTTACCGTATCAAGTCGAATTGACCTGTCCAGTCGATGTGGACTCGCGGCCGTACTTTCGATCTTTTGTACTTTCGATCTTTTGTACTTCGACCTTTTGTACTTTTGACCTTTTATATTTTCGACCTTTTGTACTTTCGACGTTATTTTTTCGACCTTTTGTACTTTCGACCTTTTGTACTTTCGACCTTTTATCCGCGGCTCTTTATTATCCACCGAAAAGGTAGTAAGACACAAAATTGATTAGTTTGGATTGATCTTAAATAATTTCTTTAAATTAAGAACACCACTGGAGCGGTAAATATAAAATAACTTCCACTTTGTTATACATCGTTTGAAAGAAATTTATTGGCTATGACGAAGTATAAAACACATTTTTTGATAAAGACCTTGGTTTTTAAGAAAACTGAATAAAACGTATGAAAAACATGTTTTTTTTAATGATTTGTTGAAATCATCCCCATTGACGGACGTCGCTGGAGAGTTTGCTATAAGTCAAACCCCACCAAGTTTCACATTTTTAAAAAGGGAATTTCCCTGTCTACAAAAAGTGTAGAACAAGTTTATTCATGTTAAGCTTAGTTTTTGAGAAAATTAGATAAAACATGTAACAAAAATGGTTTATTTTCTGTTTTTTCAAAATTAATTTAATTTACGGATGCCCCTGAAGTTTTATTTATAAAACCGATTTAATCATGTTATACGTCATTTTGAAGGAAATTTTATTGAGTATACCAAAATGTATTACACGGTTTTCTGTAGATATTAATTTAAAAAAAAATTAAATAAATCTTGGAAAAAAACAGGTATTTTTTCAACTTTTTTAAATTACTTTAATTAACGGACGCCGCTGGAGAGCTTGTTATTAGTCTAACTTTATTAAGTTATACCATGTTAAAATGGGAATTTTATTGTCTACAATAAAGTATATTTTACATTTTTCTCTTAGAAGCTTAGTTTTTAAGAAAATTTGAAAAAACCTCAAACTTTCAGATTTTGGGGGGTCTGGGGGGGTTTTTAGAGGTATTTGCAGCCATTTAAAAAAATAATAATGTTATTATTGTTTAATTATACAAATATATGTTTTGAATGTACACCTGTGACAATTTGGGCTTTCCAGCGGCAATTTAAAATTCCGCCGCCATTTTGGCCGCCATCTTGAATATCTCAGCCCCTGTCAATATTTCGAGTTGGCAACAGGGATATTCGGATTCAGCGGGGTCAAAATTGGGGGAATTGCCCATTTGCTAAAAAGTAATATAAAATGCTTTTAGAAAGTGGATTTTCCCGAATCTTGCCTGAACTAGGAGGAATGCCTCCTCCCCCCAATTTAAATGAATTCAACTTGAAAAATTAAGTTTTAAGTTAATACTAATCAAAAATATTTCTTTACTCACCTTGAGTATTGTTTACTTAATTACAAAAATTAATGTTCAACATAACTAACTTATTAAATATTTCTATACAATGGGTTTTTGAACAAAAATATTTTTTTGAAAAAAACAATGTGTTAAGGATACAAAATGCGACAAGAAAAATAAAAAATAAACATATAAACATTTTTCCTTTTTTTCGTAGGTCTATAGAACGTGCACCACTGCCTTTAGAGAGTACTAAGGTACCTACATGGTCAAAAAGGAAATTTTATCCGCTTGCAAAATAATATTTAGAATAATTTTAGAAAAGTTGACCGTTCTCGAGTTATTAGCAAAAACCGTCAAAAAGCACTTTTAAGGGGGGAACCACCCCCCTGCCAGGGTTGGGGGGTTCCCTTTCGTAAAATGTTCGGGCGAGTCTATCCATACCAAATGTGTTGCTTCTATCATTAAACGCAGTATCGGACCCCGTAGGGCCTGAACTATACAGGGTGTCCCATAACTTAGGGGCCATAGGCCAACAGGTGATAGAGGAGATAAGATGCCTGATAAAAAAGTTTCTATGATGCATGGGTCAAAACACTTTCTTTGTCGAGATACAGAGCATCAAAGTTGGCGATTTTTTAAACTTTTTTGATAATAACTTTTTAAAAAAACGCTGTAAAAATATGAAATTGGGTAAAGTCGTGTATTAGAACAAGAGCAATAAGTTGAAATACAAATTATTTTTTAAAAAAATTAGTCGGTAAATTTTTTTTAGAAAAAACTATTTTTTTGGTATGAACTTTTATGAATAAAATATTAAACGCAATTTTTTTAAAATATTTTTTGTTAATAAATACAAGTCTCTAGCGAGACATAATAATAAAATATTATTAATATTTTTTAAAAGAATAAGTAAGCAAAAATTATTTTTTTCAAAAAATTATTATTTTTTTAAAAAGACACATTTTTAAATTTTTGAGTTATGTCTTTTTAGTTTTACGTGTGCGATATTTTGCATCACGCCAACAACAAAATACTGAATTGATCTGATATTGATGTGTACCGCTTGCTTGAGATTGACAGAATGACCTCTTGACTTCGCGACTTTTTATGTGAGCGGGTACGGAGACGTAGGAAGGGAAAAGTGAAGCGGCTCGAGCACGAAGTAGGTATATAGTCTATTATATACTCATACACATTTATTTTTATTGCAAGTCCACATATATATGTACTTTTTGGGTCGATTGAGCCACGACAAGAGATCGGGCAACAAAGCACAGTCAAAGAGCGAGCATTTACCAGAAAATTTTAAATTTAATATAATTCCGCACCTAGCGCAGGCTAGGTAAACTAAAAGATCCGTAAGACGGGACCGTGCCTCTGCTGCCATAGGCTATCTTACTCTATGATCAGATGCTTGGCCAGTAAGGACACTGGAGAACAGAAACCTAACGGGTCAAATATTTTCATTATTTGAGCAAGGATTCCACGTTTAGTGCAAGGCTTATCGTCAGGTATAACAAGATATGTAAATGAATCTGTCACTGGATTCCATTGGAGACCAAGCACCTTGACAAAATTAGGCTCTGCTTTGTCGAAAGAAATAGACATTTGTGTGTCCGCCTCTGGAAATGATGACATAAGTTCTGGTTTGTTACTTGTCCATTTTTTGAGCTCGAAACCACCACGACGTAATAGTGAAATGAGTTCTTGCTGTAGATCTATGGCCGAAACTACGGAATTGTGGCCGCTTAAAACGTCATCGACGTAGACGTATTTTAACAGAACTCTAGAAGCATTAGGAAAGTTTTTAGACTCTAATCTAGCCAATTCCTGTAGAGTGTGTATAGCCAAGTAGGGTGATGATTTAAGACCATAGAAAATAGTTCTGAGAGAGTAGGTTTGAATGGGATCGGTTTCAGAGAATCTCCATAAGATATTCTGATATCGTGTGTGCTCAGGTGTGACAAGAATTTGTCGAAACATTTTAACAACATCTGCAGTAAACAGCATGATATCGGAATTTCAGAAGTATTTCGCGGACATCAGATTATAGTTTAGCACCTGCGCACATTGTATCATTTAAAGATAAACCCCTAGGACCCTTTTATGAAGCATCAAAAACGCAGCGAATTTTTCCCCTATTGAAAACACTATGGTGGGGAATGAAATATGAACAGTCTAAGATTTCTTTGAAACTAGGTGTAGGGACTGGAATCATGTGATTTGATAATATGTATTCCTTCATGAAGTCTTTGTATGCTTCATAATGCACAGGGTCTTTAAGAAGTCGGAATTCGAGCGATTTAAACATTTTTACAGGAATAGGATAAGTATCACCTAAAGTAGGCTCTGAGTTAACGAAAGGTAATGAAACTATGAATCTGCCTGATTCGTTACGAGATACTGTGTCCGAAAAGATTTTTTCACATAGAATATCTTCAAGGCTGCTGTGAACTTTATGTGGGACTTGTGCTATTTCCCAAAATTTCTCTAAACAAACTTCTACGGGCGGTTCTAAAGATGTATAACAGCTAACGACTGTACTTGGCTTGGATTGAGTCGAAGCATCTACCTTACCAATCAAGACGTAACCGAAAACACTGTTAAAAGCGCTAGCTTGCCCTTTTTGACTATGGATGACTCCATTTCTTAAAATCTGAGGAATAAATTCACAACCGAGTAAAATATCTATGGGGCTAGGTATGTTGAAAGTTTGGTCTGAAAGTTTAATGTTCCGAATATGATCCCATTGACTGGAATCTATAGAAACAGAGGGAATATTGGAACATAATTGAGGCAATACTAAAGCCTCAAACTGAAAGGTAGGATCTATTCTTCCTTGCGGACGAATAATGCAATTAGTTTTGCCTTTGGTAGTCGAAGATGCCGTTTGATTTAGACCTTGAATGGAAATTGAAAATTGTTATCTGGGGAGACCTAGTCGATTAAGACATTTTTCCGAAATGAAATTGGCTTCAGATGCTGAATCTAGCAAAATCCGCACGGGTTGGTAATTTCCTCTAGAATCCAAAATGTCAGCTACCACTGTTGAAAGTAGAAAAGTAGGTTGATTGGGAATAGTTGTGGCGTGACAATTTGTTGAGGAAGTACCTTGTGAAACTGAAAGAAAGTGTGGATTTTCCTGAGTACTATTATTTGTACCCTGCTGAGCACGTGTATTGTTCTGACGGGGGTGGGGGCACAGTAAACTGTGGTGTTTAAGGCCACACCCTATGCAGCTATAAGAAGAAGAACAATTCCTTTTTTGATGAGAAAAATGCATGCAATTTTCACATAAGTTAATTTGTCTTACATAAGAAAATCTTTCTTCTGAATTTTTATTTAGGAAATCGGGACATCTGGCTAGGACATGATTGGACAGGCACAAATGACATTCGAATTGAACGGTTTATTTGGTTGACTTGGTTTATTTGAAACTGTAGTATTGAAAGATGAAGTTGATGTATTTTTAGGATAATTATTATGACTAAAGTTCCGCTGATTATTATTCAGAGGCTTAGCATTATTTGAACTAGAGGGGGGCTTACTAATTGAATGCATATGTTGGACAGACTCCAAGGCTATACAGTGATTCTCGATAAAGCTGTACAAGTCAGTGTAAGAAGGAATGTCGACTTGGCTTTTCTCTCTGCTATAATATAGCTTAAACTCTGTGCGTAGCTTAACGTTCAACTTGGAAAGCAATTGATTAAATGTAAGAAAGTTCCACTCTGTCGTAGGAAAACCTAGTTCGATCAAAATGGCTAAGTTCTCGGAAAAGGTGTCTAACATAAAACGGAGCTATGAGACGCTTATTTTGATATCTCTTGACTAGAGCCTCATATGCAATATGATAATTGCTGTCAGACAACAGAATTGTTTTTACCAGACTAAGTGCTTCGTTAGTCACTGAACTACGTAAGTACTGAAACTTTTCTATATCGCTCAAGTCGCTATCATGAATCATGATTCATGACCTTATGGAGGTTAAACCAATGTTGCCAATTCTTATAGTTGCCATCGAAACTAGCCAACTTGGGTAAAGGAAAAGATCTAGAATTTGACCTAGGGCTATTGGCAGAAGTATTTAGTAAAACGAAATTAGTATTGCTGGCTCGAAAAATATCATAATAAATGCCACGACATTCATAAAAAAGTAAATCGAATCTTTTTCTTATGTTGTCCTGCTCATTAAAATCGAGTCCCAACTCCTCAAGGGATCCGATGATTTGGTTATGAGACTCGTAAAACTTTTGATGACATTCGTCATTATCCTCCTACCTAGATTTGAAGAGGAACTGGAACGAAGAGTCTGCTTTCGCCTGTTTCGCGACATCATTCGATTCGGTTATTTGATTCACACAAATAGCACGCTTGTCTAGCAATAATGTCTTTTTTGGTTTTGACATTTTGATTTTGAAAATTACCTTTTTTTAAAAACCAAAGATTTCTTAAAACTTCTAAAATGCTTTAAAAATCCAATTTTAGTTCATAAAATGAAAGAAAAAATAATTAATAAAAATTTCATTAAATTAAAGAATTTTTAATTTATTTTAATTATTTATTAATTAGTAATTAGTAAATTTTAATTAAGGTTGTTTGTTTGTCCTAACTATCCTCTAATATTACCAACCACCAAACTAGTTAAAAAAAAAGTTTTGTATTGAATGAGTCTTGATCCCATGCCCTGCGGATCACGAGTCGAGCGCTATATACCCTATGCTATACGGGCTGTTTATAAAATTATCGGAGTCCGCGGTCAGGTAAGTCGAACTATGTCGGCAGTGTAACCCAAGTCAAGTAATTCAAACAGCGCGCGCGTGCTTACAATACTGTATTGGTCGACTATACCTTTTAATTCCATAGGTATATTCGATATTCGATATATAACTCAACCGAGTTGATATTTTTAACTTGATTTTTTTTGACTTAAGAAAATACGAAAAATCTCGCCGAAAACGGAAAATTTTGGAAATTTGTAAGTTTGAAAAGTTACAGGATAACTGCTGAAAATGTATATTGAAGGATCCGGCTCGAAGGACCATCCAATGAGGGTGCAAACGTAAGTTGGATTGAGTTTAGGTTGGCTGGTTCACCACTTACACCACTCATTCGAGAAATACCCAATATTTTGAGATAAGAAATTCAAAAACGTAACTGTAAAGTTTATTGAAAGGAAATCAGTAAAAACGATGCATATAAAATATCTAAAGTGCACCTACCTTAGTTTTCATCTAGTTGCAGTCGTTTTGGTCGCTTGGAAGATAGGAAAAACGGGAAAATTGTAGCACTCACGGCGTTTCTTGTGCTACTTCTCGGTTTCCCGATTGCGACTCCTCGCGCAGACTCGCGCGTGTCTCGGTGCGGGGATAAGTCATATGCATATACCCCGCGAAATTTGAAATGAAAAATAATATTAAAATATAAAAGTAGCCAAAAGCTGGCAAATAATTCTTGCACCAACAATGACAATCCAATTTTTCTAAAGCATTTTTCTGTAATAAGGTTAATTTCGCTTCCTGAATCCAAAAATACTCTTATATTGTGTACTATACCCCATGCATCTAAAATATCTAACCTTGCAGGTAGCTAAAAGACGTGTAGTCTTTTGGCACTTTTGAGTTGAAACAACATGAGAAACAGCATTGTCACCGGGACTAAACTACCTGAAGTATTTTTAGTTTGCTGGCGATGCTGACTCGAGCGCTGACCACTAGAAGGATTAAGACTAGAAGTTTTAGAGAAGTGAATATACGTGTTGTGTTTAAAATTGCATTTTTTACACGTATAAGTAGAGGGGCAATGGGCTACTGAATGTGAGGGTTTCAAACAATTCAAGCATAAATGATGTTCTCTAACTAGAGTGTATCTCTCATTTGGAGTTTTCTTTAAAAATATAAAGCATTTTGTGATACCATGTTCAGAATTAGTAGGGCAAAGAGTGCACGGATCGAAACTACTAAAATATGCACTCGGACTGTTCTGTTTACTAGTCTTTTGTTTAGAAAACTTAGGGGAGGTACGGGTAGACCTCGTCAGATGTCTATCAGGGGAAATGAATCGACCCCTGCCCTCCGTAGATTCCAGATAATCTCCGACCCGGAGAGTTAGCACCTGTCTAGGGTCCCTTTCCCAGGGTTACGGGAGAAGACCACATCGATATGAAAGGCGGAAAGAATGGACCTCGGTACGGTGATCATAGCGTAGGTGGCAACCCTTTCTTTTAGGGATAGTATAAAAGACAGCTGTTGCCTTACAGTATGGTATTGGCTCGTCAAAGGCTAGAGGAGAAAAACCTTGATTAAAAATCCTGGCCCTCCAAGTAGGGGGTTGAGGCATTAGACTGGTTCTCTAATACTTGTAAAACAAAGCAATTACCAAAAAGCCTAAACAAAGCCTCGGAGCAATAGATGGAAATTCTCAAAGACGAAAAAAGCAAAGACAAAGGACTATGAATATAGCTACATGGAACGTACAGGGACTGAATCAAAAGTTGGACCTTATTGCAACCGAAGTGCAGAATTGTAAGATCGATATCATTGCACTTACAGAGACAAAAAAGAAAGGAACAGGTACGAATAGTATCGGCAATTTCGTCCATATATTCACTGGAGTCCCAAAAGAAAGAAGAGCAGCCAGAGGGGTATCCTTAGTAATAAAGAAAAACCTAAAAAATAAGATTACCGACTACGATTGCATTAGTGAAAACATACTTCGAGTGAACATGAAGATGCTTGGTCATAATATAAGCATAATAGCAGTCTACGCACCATCAGATGACGAAAAAGTAGCTACAAAACAACTGTTCTTTGACCAACTTGATGAGAGTATCACCAAAATCGGTAATACCAGAGAAATAATTATGCTTGGCGATTTGAATAGCCGAACTGGTAGACAAACCCAGAGCAAAGTGATAGGACTATTTGGAGAAGAAGTAACAAATGATAATGGCTTGAGACTGATGCAATTGTGTGAAACCCACAACCTATAAATAAATAATGGTTTTTTAGGCATAAGGATATTCATCGATATACCTGGATTCAGCCAACAAGAAATCTTAAATCAATCATTGACTATGCTATAGGTGGACAACACTCGCAATTAAAGTGGTATGATGTGCGAGCACTTCGTGGTATTACCTGTGGATCTGACCACCATCTGGTAAAAGCAAAAATATTATTCCCTTTCAGAAAAACACATAAGGACGAAAGTGTTGAAGAAAATGAAAACCTAGAATGCATCGAAGACAATCAAAAATACAGCTTTAGAAGTCTAGAAATCGAAAGTACTCAAAGATTGTATCAGAACCGATTAGATAAAAAATTAATAAACACAGAACACTCATTTGAGGGGATATATTCAAACATAATAAAAAGCTTGAAGGAAGCAAGCATCGAAGCTGTTGGATACCAAGATAATAGAAATAGCAGGAAGATGTGGTGGACGGAAAAAAATACAGGAAATGGTCAAAGAGAAAAAACGCACATACTTGAAATGGCTCAGTACTAAAGAACAAAGAGACCTAGAAATCTACAGGGAAACCAAAAGACAGCTGAGAAATTTAATACGCACAGAAAAAATTGAACTGTTCGAGCGCAAATGCCACGATATCAATACACACGTAGGAGGTAGGCAGAGTTCTGAAGTATGGAAATTCATTTCTACAGTAAAAAACCCAACAAAAGAAAAAGTAAACATCCAGATCATCAAACCAGAAGAATGGACAGAACACTACAAGGGACTGCTGCAGGAAACGAGACCCGAATATCTGGCAACCTCTCCGAGGAGAGACATAGAAGTACACGGAGAGGAAGTAATCATCGAAAAAGAAATGATAAAAAATAGTATTAAAAGCTTAAAAAAATAGTATTAAAAGCTTAAATCCGGAAAAGCTAGCGGACCTGGAGGAATATATGCTGAAATGCTCAAATATGGATCAGAGAAACTAATCGAAAATCTCACATATATTATCAATCAATGCATAAACGGACATCCAGTACCTGATGATTGGAAAATTGCAGTCATATCCCCAATACATAAAAAAGGAAACAAGCTGGATTGCAACAATTACAGAGGAATTTCAGTAACTAGTACTCTCAGTAGATTGTACGGTAGGATTCTTAGAGATCTAATAGAGAAGGATTTTCATGAACAAGAAGAAGAAGAGCAAAGTGGGTTTCGTGCAGGCTGATCTTGTAGTGATAATGTTTTTTGTCTTAAACAAGTAATTGAGAAAAGGAGCGCCAGAAATATAGAGACTCATGTTACCTTTGTGGCCCTACAAAAAGGATATGACCGTTCCAGTAGAAAAACTATGGACAGTGCTAGAGCAGACTAATATCAATCATACATACATAAAAGCGATAAAAGAACTATACAAAGGGTCAAAATCTAAAATTAAAATTGGAAATCGACTTTCAAAAGAATTCCTGGTAACAAAAGGCTTAAGACAGGGATGTTGTATTTCTCCAACTCTTTTTAAAATATATATCGCAGTAGCGCTAAAAAACTGGAAACGGAAAGTGCACGGCATGGGAATACAACTTAACGACCGATTTACCATATACACACTACAGTTTGTTGACGACCAAGTAATTGTACCTAATGATAAAGATGACATGGAGTATATGATGAGAAAGTTAATGGAAGAATACCAAAAGTGGGGATTAACAGTGAACGTGGACAAGACACAGTACTTATGTATTGGAAACGAATTCAGTGAGTTAGAACTAGACAATAGACAAGTAATATCTCCATGCAATGAGTATGTATACTTGGGTGTCACATTTGATAAGACAGGAACAGACTGTAAAGAACTGGAAAAAAGAATAGTAAAAGCAAAAAAGGTTATTGGATGTCTTAACAGTATTTTATGGAGCAGAGAGATAAAAAAGAATGTAAAATTTAACATATATGAAACAATGGTGAAAAGCACGCTGTTGTATGGAATAGAGCCTTGTCGCATAACAAAAAAATACAAAACAAAAATGGAAAGTGTCGCAATGGATGCAATAAGAAGATCAATGAGAATATCTAGAACACATCACATAAGAAATGAGATTATAAAAGAAAGAATGGGAATCGAAGGGAGCATAACGGATGACATCACTAAAAGACAACTGATATGGTACGGCCATGTACAACGGATGAACGACGAAAGATTACCAAAGCAGGTCCTAGAATGGCAACCAATAGGGCGCAGAAAAAAAAGGCGTCCTAAACTAGAATGGCAACAGTCAATCCAAAGATCAATGAGTCAAAAAAATCTGACAGAAGATGATTGTCAGGATCAAAGGAGGTGGAGAATAGGCGTCGGACAACGTAGAAAAACGTTCTAAACCGACTAAATAAAAAAATATAAAATAAACTCGAAAACTTTGAGCTTAATTCTGAGGTACTATGACTACCCATATTCATAGCCAACGTTTCAAGGGCGCTACATTGCCTTGCCAAAAATGTCTTGAGTTTATCAAAGGTAGGCAATTCATCTGTGTTTTGTAACTCAAATCTAGTTGCCAAGTCCACACTGATTTTCCTCGTCATCAGAGAAAATAAAACAAAATCCCAGTGTTGTATTGGAAATCCTAACGATTTTAATGCCAACAAATTCTCGTTAAAAATATCTAAAAACTTTATAAGAGGAAAAGCATTTTCACTATCTAAACTTTCTAAATCTACAATAGTATTTCAATAATTTTAAGCTAAAATTCGTTTGTTTTGATAGCGATCTAATAACGACTGAATCTTGTAATTCGCATCAGTGACAGGTAACTGAGAAATAATAGATTTTACGTCATCGGTTAATGAAAGCAAAAGATAATTAAATTTTTCGACGTCTCTAAATGAATTATTATTATGAATAAGTGCCACGTAGAGGTCGTGCCAAGAGTGCCAGCCCTTAAGGTCCCCATTGAAGATGGGAACCCCTAATGGAGCTAACCTCGTATTTGGATCTGAGGCGCGTGTAGCTGCCGGGTCTATATCCGTAGATTTTGAAAACAAATCAAAATGACTCGATAATATATCAAAATAATAATTATCTACCTGAGATCTAACTAAATCGTCACCTTCTAAATCACCCCCTTCAGTCACGCTTAAAAGTTGTACTAAATTTAAGTGATGTTCCTGAAACTTCGCGTAGGCATGTTCTAATGCCCCAAATCAGAGAACATATAACATCTAAAGAACCTCCGCCAAATCGCTCAATCGCGAGCCCAGTTAAACTTTGCCAGAAGAAGAGTGCTCTGCGAACGTTTTCTTGCGAGTTTGAATTCACAATGAGAACTCGGCTTTCGCGCCGCGTTTCGTCAGTGGCGGAGGCATGCAAGGCTCCTGTTCAGATACACTATTAAGGTGACGATGTTTTAAACCATTTTTATTAACTTCACAGAGCCTGGCGATGTCTGTCATCAAATCTAGCGATTTATTTTTGACACACTTCCCGTGAACCGTTTTTAATGAAATTTAGCAAAGTAGTGTAGGTCCGATGACGATACAATACTATGAAAACAGATGGGTGGTAGAAAGTGGTTAAGGGGTGTAAAAGGGATAAATCCATAACTTTGAAACCAAATCAGATATGACCATGCGGTTTTCAGATTTACGATTTGGTGTAATGAAAATACATCTTTATTTAAAAATATCGGAAATACGGGGGTTGGTGAGGGGTGTAAGGGAGGGCAATTCAGAACTTTGAAACCAAAACAGACACAAACATGCGGTTTTCAGATGTATGATTTGATCGGGTGACAATACAATTTTATGAACAAAAATCGGAAATAGGGGGTGGTAAGGGGTAAGAGCTGTAAAGGGGGAAATTTAGAACTTTGTAAAAATACAAATAGAAACATGCCGTTATCAGATTTATGATTGGTTCTGGTGACAATATAATTTTATGATAAAAAAACGGCGGTAGGGGGACGTCAGGGCTGTAAAGGGGGTAAATTCATAACTAGTAACCAAAACAGACAAGAATATGCGATTTTCAGATTTATGATTCGATCTAGTGACAATCCAATTTTATGAAAAAAAAAACGGAATTAAGGGGTTGGTGAGAAGTGCAAAAGAGGTAAATTCTGACCTTTGATATTTAAATAAATACGAACATGCGGTTTTCAGATTTATGTTTTGTTCTGCTGACAATACTATTTTATGAAAAAAACGGAGGTATCGCATGATAAACTAAGGATTGAGGAATGGGATTGTATAAAATTGACAGAAAAGAAACCTTGTAATCATGAGGCACTACTAGAAATGGAGAGGCTGTGAAAGCCATAATTATATCTTGCATACTTCTGTTTTTTTCATTAAAAAATTTTTTAAAAATAATATAAATCTATATTTTTAGTTAAACGATTTTTTTCGAAAATTGTACTAAAAAGTAAAAAATAGCTTAGAAGATTTCTGTTGGCACATTATATATTTTTAAGTTCAATACAAAGTCGGGGTAAATTACTAAAGATATTGACACCCATCAATTCTACGTTCGGGATAAAAATGTGGCGCGTATACATCTCAATTTGATCTTTAACAATCGCGCCACGATTTTAAAAATATCTAATGTACCAGTAACGCGATTGGTATATCTAGACAGTAGTAATCTAGCAAATTATATTTATTTTTTTTGTGAAATTTTATAATAAAATCGTTTAACTAAAAAAAATATATATATTTATTTTATTGCAAAAAATCATGGCATTTTACTGAATCTCACCACATTAATTTTAGACCGATCAAAATAAAGTTTTTTACTCGGAGGAGGTTTTTAGAGGAAAGATAAAATAAAAACTGTCATGCAGTACATATTAATTACTAGAATAAACCTACGTCCTTAAACTCTAACATACCTACTTATATAGCGTGCGTCTCACATAAAAGTAACTACAGGGGGTCTTGTTAACTAGGAGGAAATTAGCGTCATTCCAAGGCCAGTGAAATGCTCTGTTTTTCTTATTAATTATTGATTTAAAAATTTCCAACTGCGGTGGCAAAAATATTCAAAACTAACCAAAATGTTAACAATTGATACTATTTTTAATGAAGATTTTAAATTTTTTTTATAATTTTCGCTTGCGGCATCAAGTTTTTCAGTTTTTACCAAAATGTTTTTTCGCGGTGCCATGTATTATAAAATTTTCGCTACACCATTTCTTTGCAATCAATTTTTTTCTATAAGGGCGAAACAATTAACTCTCAACACTTAATAGATCCATCAGATGTTGGACCCTCGTTAGACTAAGCTTTCGAGCTACCCACGAACAAATACGAGAGAAACGAGACCATTTTTACCCCTGTAGCTACGAAAACTTATTGGGTGTATATAAGTTGAACGTATATTGCTAAGCTTCTTTATTTTTCGCATTATTCTTTTGCAAAATGGCCCGGCTGGTTATCCTGTCCGAGGGCTTCATCGGTGCTAACTTTTTTACTTTAAAAGGCATTGAAACATCCAATATATGCCCAGGCGATGCCCTCGAAGTCCACTAACTTTGGTGAAAAACATTTTTGACAACCCAAAAAAAGCTCCGGTCATTTTAAAGAATTTTTGGCGACCTACCCAGCAATGGATCGGAAAAGCCCAGGCAATTCCCGCAAGGCCCGGGAAATGCCCAGACAAGACCCCCGCAATGCCCCGGAAGTGACCCTATATGTACG
Organism: Aspidapion aeneum; assembly: GCA_963576565.1. NCBI lineage: Eukaryota > Metazoa > Arthropoda > Insecta > Coleoptera > Brentidae > Aspidapion > Aspidapion aeneum. Next base: position 45,800,544 of record OY755045.1, read on the forward strand.
CCAAATTATAAGACGACGTTGCGTCGCGTCTTCGACAAGATAGACGCTATACTGGGCTGACAACGAAGTAGCCCGAATGGTCACCCTAACTTTCTCAAGCCAATATGAAGAGCGGGCGTGTGTCGCGAAACAATGCATGTCTAGCGAGTTGACACCGGATCATTGCGTGAACAGTTTACTCAAGAGAAAGGGTATTAAAATAGAAATACAGTGGTGGCCAAAATAATAAGAATGCCCTAAAACTGAATAAAGATCTGATCCTCCTCTAACTGTAAAAAAAAGTAGAGGTATATTTAAACATTCAATCTATTTCTCATTTCACAAGCTAAGGCAATTTTTCGCACCAAATGTTGTAGTGCCTTTCTGCCACGTTAAAAAAAAAGATAGTGTAGTTTTAGGCGACCAGTACTATTCGAAAGAGGGGTAAAATATTTCAATATGTGTTTTTTTTTCATGGGATTAGTTGGATAACTCTGTAAAGCATTGGAAATTGTCACAAAAATATTAGCTTCTACATTTGTCTTAAGATAATTCAGTCGTAAAAAAAGGTGAGCCTTATACCCCTCATCTACCTTACATCACTGTAATATTCTATTAATTTTTTAAGATTTAACTCAAAAAACTATCAAAGTTAACAAAGTACATAACTTAAAATGTATACCTAGCTTATTTGATTAAAAGTTAAATATTACTTACTTACATTTTCATAAACCCTGTTTTCCTATTTATTAGTTAAAAAAATAACGTTTTTCATTTGAAATAAATTTAGAAAAAAAACTTTTTGAAAACAAGCTTTTATAAAATGGACTAAAAAGCATAAAATAATATTTTGAGTGTTTTGATATCATAATAATAAAAGCGATGTTTTTTTTCTAAATTTATTTTTTAATTTTTAGATTTGTCTAAGTCTATGCATTTCAGCTTGCGCAGGGAGTCTTTCCTGTCAATTTTAAAATATCTGTCTTCGATGAGACGGCCGTCCAACAAAGGCGACATATGCTAAAACTGTCGTTATTATTATGATCATTATACGCAAGGATTAATTAATTTTGGTCGAGATCGAACAAACTAAAGCCTTACCTCTTCTACGCCCCCTCCCCCCCATTTTTAGTGAGAGAGCATGTGAATTTTGAAATCAATCAGATACCGACGTGGAAGTCAGTTGAAAGTAATCAGAAAAAATCGTCATTAAATCGTCCATTTTGAATCCGCCATATTGAATTTTTGTAATCAGATCAAAAATTTGTAATCCTCATTCCCAAAAACCCCCAGACACCAATTTTGGTGGAAATCCGACAAACTAAAATTTTACCCCCTCTCCGTCCTCCACGTTAGGGGGGGAGGTAGAGTCCCTGTATGTTGACATATATCCAAATATGTCAACCAACAGGGACTCTAGGGGGAGGTAGGCAGTCAGTGATACCACATTATTGGATTTTCATCGGAACTACAACGATATGCGAAATTTGAAGTCAATCGGATACGTGGAAGTCAGTTGAAAGTAATCAGAAAAAGGACATTAAATCGTCCATTTTGAATCCGCCATATTGAATTTTTGTAATCTGATTAAAAATTCGTTATCCTCATCCTCGAAAACCTTCAGATACCAATTTTGGTGGAAATCCAACAAACTAAAATTTTACCCCCTCTCCGCCCACCAGGTTAGGGGTGAGGTAGGCAGTCAGTTATACCACATTATTGAATTGTCATCGGAACTATAACGGTATGCGAAATTTGAAATCAATCGGATACGTGGAAGTCAGTTAAAAGTAATCAGAAAAACTTGACATTAAATCGTCCAATTTGAATCTGCCATATTGAATTTTTATAATCTGATCAAAAATTCGTAATTCTCATAAAAACCCCCAGATACCAATTTTGGTTGAAATCGGACAAACTAAAGTTTTACCCCCTCTCCATCCCCCACGTTAGGGGGGAGGTAGGTACCGGATGAAACCATATTATTGTATTGTCATCGGAACTAAGACGCTATGCGAAATTTGAAGTTAATCGGATGTTTGGAAGTTCTTCAAAAATGAGTTGCAAGATTTGATTACATACATACCCACATACATACATACATACATACAGGTGAAGTTAAATAAAAGCTTGTAATAATAAAAGGGCGTACACGCCAAATTCTAAAATACCTTCGAATAAAAAAAACCTTAAAAAATTTTTATATACCGGGTGGGCCAAAAAAACCGGACATTTTTTTTCATTATAACTTTTGAACTGTAGAATTGATTTTAATGGAACAAACTGCACTTCGCAGCGAATTAATCAGACTTGATTAAATATATTTTTTTGCCGCCATCTCAAAATCCAAGATGGCAGACCAAATTAAAATGTAATCTTCAAAGATGCTCGTTTATTCTTTTGTTGCAAACATATTTTAATTATTTTTTTAAATTAGTAAGAAAACTACATTCTTGCCACGCACAACAAGGTACGAATCAGCAAAATCAGTTCAGTGGTTTTAAAAAAAAAAAAATTGTTTCAACCATTGTTTTGCATATTATACGATTGCCTTGCCAATCAAGTCTGTATTTATTTCCTTATAAATTCATTACTACTAAACCGATTTTAATGAAATAAAAAACATCCTAATGATTTTTTATTTCACTAAGATCGGTTCAGTAATAATGAGTTTATAAGGAAATGAATGCAGGCAGGATTAGCAATGCAATCGTATAATCTGTTAAACAATGACTGAAATAAAAATAGATTTTTTGAGAACCATCATACCGATCTTACCAGATTGTACTACTTTGTGCGAGCCAAAAGTAGTGCTTTTCCATAGATTAAAAAAAACTAAAACATTGTCAGAAAACAAGAATAAACACGCCATCGTAAAGAATCAAGTATGAATCTGTCCGCCATCTTAAATTTTAGAATGGCTGTAAATTTTGATCATATAGTCTTTAAAAGGCAATCAATTTTGACCAGGATGTTATTTATTTCATTAAAATCGGTTCAGTATTAATGAATTTATAAGGAAATAAATGCAGACATGATTGGCAATCGTATAATATTCAAAACAATGGTTCAAACAAAAATATATTTTTTTAGAACTACCGAACCGATTTTGTTAATTCGTACCTTATTGTGCGTGGCAAGAATGCAGTTTTTTTATAGATTTAAAAAAATAATTAAAACGTGTTCGCAACACAAGAATAAACGAGAATCTTTGAAGGGTACAATTTAATTTCATCCGCCATCTTGCATTTTGAGATGGCGGACAAAAAAATATTATTCTGATTAATTCTCTGGCAAGTGCAGTTTGTCCCATTAAAATCGATGGTATAATTCAAATGTTATAATGAAAAAAAAAATCCGGTTTATTTTGGCCCACCCAGTAGTTTAAAAAACAAGAATGTTTGTTGCAAATATCGCTCCTATCGTCTGTTTCATAAGGGCGTAAAAAGTTTTTAGCTCCTTTAAAATTTAGGAAATAGCCTTAACGCCTTTCTGTCTGTCTGTTTAAACCGTCGATATAAATTTTTTAGTAAATTTTTGTCTCCCAGCAAATATTAACATAACCATATAAAATATGCGACATTTCTCAAATTTTTATAAAAATCCAAAAAATGGTTATAATGACCTTTTAAAAATTTAAATTTTACTTTTTCTGTTAATTTGCAATTGCCTCCGCTCTGGGTTTATTTTCACGGATCACCCAAATATTATAAAAAAGAAAATTAAATCGACCTGGGTAGGTACGTATTTATTAATCAGTCTACATACCTACTTCAAATATTACGCGTTTCGCTTGACCTTCGACCGGCCGCATTCGCGTTGACGACAGCCGACGTTAACACCCGATGACACCCGATTCAATTTTTGTTTTGCACGCGCGCCTATGGTTTTTCGTGCAAGACTCGATCGGCGCGGCTTACCTACTTCTTTATAAATTAAATTCCAAGAAGATATGTACGATATTCACGTTATAACAAGGGCTCGAGATTTTCTACATGCGTTGTCCTTCTTGTCCAGTTATTTCTTCGATGCCCAAATCTAGTTTTAAATGATGTGTGATACTGAGGGTCTGCTTCAGCGTTGCGTGCTATTTTTGGATATCCTTTATGCGTGCTGCATAAATATCCCTAGTGGCTTTTAATTTTTTTATTTGTGTTTCCGACATGTTTATTTTAGAAGGTGATTTTGAAAGCCTTCTAAAAAACTGTGCAATATTATCGTCCAAATTGGCGGTTAAAACAAACTTTAAGAAAAGTAAAATTGTTGCACAATATTTGCAGTCTGCCTTTAAGCACAAATAAAATTAAAAAAGTCTAAAAATTGACTACTCAAAATTTTTCAAAAAATCAAGAAATTTTTTGCAATATAACCAAATTCAAAAATGTTTTTTAATTTTAAAATCTAAAAATTTGTCCAAAAAATATTCTGGCCGATTGCCAGGATCGTAGGCCTAAAATTTATCGCTAAGGAATTTCGGTGCAAAAAAGGACTTGACGAAAATAGATTGATATTTTCTTTACCACATATTTTCACCAAATAAATGCAAATAATATTTAAAAATAATAATAGCTAATATCTATCTATCCCAAACTATGTATTTTTTAACCAATCGTAGTTGCAAAATAGGATTTCTATCTAAAAAATGTACTTTATTTCCAAACTAATTCAAAAAATTCGGCTCTGAAGGCCAAAAATGTACTATACCAAACTAGAAATTGCTATCGAAAGAATCTATGAACGGCTCTATGAAGCGAAGAGTCGTGATTTTCTAGCTTTGAGATCACACACTGGCACCAGTATATCGTTTCGTATGCGACTACTTTGTCCATTTCGCGACGATACCGCGACGGGCAGTTTTATTCAAACCTACTAGCATGTATACGCGGCCAAAAACTAATTCGCGCTAGTTTGGCCGATTTTACTATTTTGCAACTTACTACTAAATTAATATCTAAAACTATAAAAACCCATGAAAAATAGTATGATTACTATTTTAGCTCAAAACAAAAGAAAATATTCAATAAACTAAAAATACGCCGGTAGCATATCTAGATAAACAAGTCAATTTATACGGGGTGATTTTTTTTAAACGGACACTACTTTAAAGTTTGTATCTTATAAATATGAATCAGAAAGTGGATGCCTGATATTTTTTATTTGGTTGCTCTATACAGATAATTTTCTTGTTTCCCTGTATAACTAATAAACGAGCTACTTTGTTATTTATGTAGTGCAAACATGCAAAGGAGGAGGATTTAGGCCTCGCAAGTAGGTATCGACACGGGCCCTCTTTGAGAAAAACAGTGACTTTTTTTTAGCATGTTGAATAAAAAATTTGGCTATGGTTTCAAAAAAATAGAAGGCATAGAAAAAAATTGTTAACGTCATTTAATTGGCCGTAGTTGCTTATTAATTTGTTTGTAAGATTTTTTATTTTTTTTTATTTGTCAAACACACTGTGTTTTTTTTTTAATTACAATCTAGTCAGTAAGACTAATTAGCAATTTTGTTTTAACTTAATTTACTAGAAAAGTCAGATTTAAACTTAGGGTTCACTCAACAGTTCTCCCCGCTTTGTTTAGTCTGTAACTCACAATTGTGTTGTGTTTATAGCATTATTTTGTTTTATGTGTAATTCACTTAGTTTACTAGCTCAAACGGCTTCACTCTTTTTAGTCGTCGAACTAGCATAGTATTGTCTAGAAGCTGAATTGCTTCCACATTCACATGCCGATGGAGTCTATCTTCATGGCTTTTTGCGTACTTTTTTATAGTCTCTGCTACAGTTTCGATTTTTAGATCTTGATGAAGGTCACTATTTCGAACGTACCAAGGTGCATTCACAATGTTTCTTAATACTTTATTTTGAAATCTCTGTACAACTAGAATGTTTCTCTCTTTAGCACAACCCCATAGTTGAATACCATACGTCCATACTGGTTTCAGTATTTGTCTATAAAGCAGTAACTTATTATGAATTGTTAAATTGGACTTCCTTCCAATTAGCCAGTTCATTTTTCTATACCTTATCTCAAGTTCTTCTTTTTTTTTCTTAACATGTGCTTTCCAGCACAATTTGGCATCAAGGGGTCAATTCTTTACATTTCAAAAAATTTGACGAAATTTGAAAAAATGTGACATAATCTGGCGCTTAAGATTTCTCGTTTAAAAGGCAATTTTAAACTTAAAAACTTACTTAAAAGGCCATTTCCCACTTTTTGATAGATGTAGCTTCACGATATAATATATTTTTTTAATTAAAAACGCCTAATTTATTAAAAATTTTTAATTTAAAAATTGTAAATAAATTCAAAGCAGATAACCATTAACCACACAAACTGAAATGTCAGATTTCGTCACATTTCGTCACATTTCTTTCAAATTTATGAGTCCTATGCTAAGTTTACTTTCTTTCTTTGTTTTTCACGGTAAAATTAACAAAGAGGGCCTAACTGCATGTCGTGGAAGGGTCGCTACAAAATTAGCTCTACGCTGTTGCCACCGTTATATTTGAACGGATTTTTAAGGGAATGTCAAATTATTTCTTTAAAATCTGCCAGAAACATCTGACTAAGTGGGATACTGGTCAAATTATTGAAGTGGTTATTATTTTTTTACTTTTCTTATCAAAGCTAGGCACGTATATAGTTTTTTATTCTGGGGGGTCCTCCCATATAGAAACTGCTGTTATTCAGTGACGGCCCATGAGGTTTTGGATAGGGTAATCAGAAATACTTGCTACAGTCGCCGCCGGCGGAAGATTACAGGGGTGCAACGAACAATTTTCGTCTAAAAGACGTTACTGTTGGGTTTATAAGGATAAAAATAAATATTAAAATAAAAATAAATGTGGATACTGGTCAAATTATTGAAGTGGTTATTATTTTTTTACTTTTCTTATCAAAGCTAGGCACGTATATAGTTTTTTATTCTGGGGGATCCTCCCATATAGAAACTGCTGTTATTCAGTGACGGCCCATGAGGTTTTGGATAGGGTAATCAGAAATACTTGCTACAGTCGCCGCCGGCGGAAGATTACAGGGGTGCTACGAACAATTTTCGTCTAAAAGACGTTTAAGGATAAAAATAAATATTAAAATAAAAATAAATGTAGATTCTATTGGAAACTGTGTGTGCGAATGAAGAAGAATTACAAAATGTTGAAAGTCCAGAATGTCGAAAGCTTGGGTTATTAGATATATTAATAGAAACTAACCTGACCAGATCAGGTGCGTTTTTTTTGTAATATACTTTAAAACCTAACCTGACCTAGTTAGGTTTTATTTTCTGTCTTTTAAATTTTTCAACTATTGGTATTTTTGTTTCTTCGACATTTTGTTCTTTCGACATTTTGTGTTTCGATGTTTCGTCCGTCGCCCCTTCAATTGATCGCAAACTTATCATTACCTGTCCATACACGCCCCTTTTCCACCAAAAAAAAAGTGTCCAATGGACCGGTTAGGTCACGTTTTCGATCAATTAACCAGAGTTGAATTAACAGGTTAGGATAAGTTTGCCATTAATCGACAAAGGTGAGGTTTGGTTTAATAAAAAAAAAATGTAAAATTTGCTTTTTGTATTAGGAAATGCACGAAATGTGATGACATCGAACCTTTTAGAAAAGCTATCGTCCAAAAAAGTCGGCAAAAAATTTTGCACCCTGTCAATTGTGTACCTTTATCAATATTAATGTTAATCCCGGAATAAAATACACAAACAAAATATAACGGGTTTAAAACCTTAGATACTATAATTAAAATATATTGAAATTGAAGAAATAGTTAAAAAGCTAAAGAATAAATTCCAGTGCAAAATTATTTACTCTGTAGGTTCATTGAATAGCTACCTAATTTGAAAAAGTAATAAAAAAAATAAAATAGTTTTTAAGGTTTTGATTATAACAAATATAATAAGGGTAAAAAAAATTGAATTTGTTTTTTTTTTAACTTATAAAAATAAAACCAAGTAAAAATTTTCATTAAACTTGCAGACAAAGTGCCTAATTATTTAAATTATTTGGTTTTATTTTTAAAAGAACAATGAATAAAGACAGACAGCCATTTTGATTTTTTTGGCCCAAACTTATTTTGAGCAAAAATAAAAAGGTTTTTTGACGGTCCCCAATAGCCTTCCTACCTATGAGTGGCTAAAAAATAAGTCAGCCAAGCTTCCTTTTTCATTCAAATTTATTTTAAAATCAAGTTCAAAAACACGACAAAGAAAAACAATTTTTTAGCAGCTGCTCAAATCTTGGATTGATTTTGCAGTAAAGTCAAGTAATATTATTTAAAACACACAAATGTTTATGAATAAAATTATGAGATTTAGAAAACAAAATTTTTTTCCACTCTCCATGCATTTAGGTATAAAAAAATACCTTTAAGATTTAAATTTTTTAGAAAACAAAATACTTAACCAAACTTTAGTTTGAGCAAGTTTTCAGCTATTATAAGCAAAAATCTCAAAAATCAGAATCAATTCCGCCGTAAAAAATGCGAATTATCCATATCTCTACTATTATTATCACTACTAAATGTTTGATTACTTTTTATTGCTAAAAATATCGGGGGGAGATTGATCCCCCCTTAGGTACCACCTTGCACGTTACGCTGTAAGAGTTTTTCGTAAAAATATTTTAACAACATATTTAAAAAGTGAATCCAACTGAACGGTACCTTTATTGGTTTCACTTGGAAACAATGAATTGGCAACATAGTATTTCGTAACTGACAGTCCCCTTGGTGATCTTTGACTGACAGTTGTCAAATTTGCCAAATAGAAAAACCGTTGTATGATGAGGTGCTCGGAAAAATACAATTTATCAAGAACTTGTGGATTATCAGTAGAGTAGAGTTTCAAGGTAGGTTTTAGATTAAATTTTCCCGCATATTTTAAATTTTTGGGGTTTTCATAATTTCCTAAGTTGGCCCATTACCGTGTGGTGTAAGACGTTTTACACAAAGCTGAAATTGCAGTGTTGTCAAGATTTACACCTAAATTCTGTTGTTTCAAATTTCGTCAGATTATTTCAAATTATTTCAAATTTTGAAGAATTGCCCCCCAAGTGTCATACCTAGATATTTTGCCTGATTCGAATATGGTACTGGAATGTTGTTAATTGTTATTTGTATGTGATTTATATTTTTGTTTGTAAAATCAACATGAATTGATTTGGTTTCATTTAATTTTATTCGCCACTTTGTGGTCCAACTGTGAATTTGGGTGACTGCATCCTGAAGTTTTTCTATGCATTTTTCAATAGATTTTTCTACCGTCAATAAACCAGTATCATCGGCAAATGTTGCCAAGTGACAATTTTCTGGCTTTGGGATATCACAAGTGAATAATAAGTATAGATAAGGGCCTAGTACGCTACCCTGGGGCACGCCTGCTTGAATTTCTCTTAAATTTGAGTATGAGTCTTCCTGTTTTACTCTAAAATGTCTATCAGATATGTATGATTCCAAAATATCCGAATATTGTTTTGGCAGAAACCTTTTTGGTTTAAAATTAAGGCCTTCATGCCACACTTTGTCAAATGCTTGTGCTACATCTAGAAAAACTGCAGAACAAACTTTTCCCTCTTCTAGTGCTTTTTTTATTATATTAGTAATTCTGTGTACTTGATCTATCGTGGAATGCTTGTCTCGAAAACCAAATTGATGAGATGGAATAATTTCTTGTCTTTCTATGATGGGTTTATTCTTTTAAGCAATAATTTTTCATAGAGCTTGGATATAATTGGCAGCAAAGATATTGGCCTGTAAGATGACACGTCATGGAGTGGTTTTCCCGGTTTTGGAATCATGATAACTTCTGCAACTTTCCACAGTTTAGGTACATACCTAAGCCTAAAAGACTCATTAATTAGGTTGCATAGTTTTACGATAGCTTTTCTGGGGAGTTGTTTTATGACTACCCCGTTAATAAGATCATACCCTGGGGCTTTTTTCGAATTAATATTTTTGATTTCTGTTAATATTTCTTTTGGTGATGTAAGCTTAATATGGTCCTCGATTTGATGGGGTTCATTTAAATGAAAGTGTTCATCTGGTGCTTCGTGGGGCTGAAATGTTTTTTCTAAATGACTTGCAAAAATATCTGCTTTTTCTTCGTTACTCCTTGCCCACTGGTTGTTAGATTTTCGTATGGGTGGAATTTGGATAATTGGTCTTTTAAAATCTTTGGTTGCTTTCCAAAGGGAATAGTCGGTATTTTTATCATCTGTAAGTTCATTAAGAAAATGGTTAATAGATTCATTTTTTATTACTAGAATTTCTCGCCTAATGCGCTGGGTCATATTGTTGAGATTTGTTTTGTCCCGAGGATCACAGCTTTGTTGCCACTTTTTCCTTAGTTTCCTTTTTTCCAATATAAGGTCTCTAATTTCCTTTGGATAGTTTTTTCCCTTAAAAATTCTCTTTGGTTTTGGACTGTTTTCCCAAGCTGCTTGTTGAATATTTGTAACAAAATAATCAACTTCTTTATCGATTTGTTCTGGCGTTTGCAATGGTACTGATAGGTTTATTTTTTCTGACAGACTTTGTTTAAAACTAATCCAGTCAGTCAGTTTATTAACTAGTGAGATATTTGCTTCTTTCTTTATTATGTTTTTACTAAGAGTTAGAATAATAGGTGAATGATCTGAGTGTAAATCAAAACTTTCTTCTATATCTACAAAACTTAAAGATATATTTTTTACTATAAAAAAATCAATTAGATCTGGAATTTTTCCTGGATCTGTTGGATAGTATGTGGGCTTACCAGTTGATATCGGCTCACATTGATATTCACTAATAGCTTGCAAAAGTTCTTTTCCTTTAGAATTCGTCAGTCTTGATCCCCAGTAGGTATTTTTTGCATTAAAGTCACCTCCAATTATAAAACGGTTTCCTAATTTTCTGAGAAAATTAAGATATTGATTTTTCTTTAGTAAGTGCCTTGGTGGTATATAGACAGCACTTATGACTAATGTATATGTTTTGGTTTTTACACTTACTAATGTAGCTTGAATGTCTATGGTTTTATATCCCATCTCCTCATAGTGTGATATATTTTCTTTAATTATTACAGCACTTCCCCCATGTGCAGTATTGCTAGGGTGAGTTGTATGATACACTTTATAACCTTTAAATTTAATGTGAGACTGGTTAGTGAAATGCGTTTCTGACACAAGACAGACGTCAATTTTTTCTATGTCTAGAATAACTTGCAAGTCTTGCTGATGTTGCAAGAGACCATTGGCATTCCAAGCTAGGATTCTAAGATTACTGACCATTTTGAGGCATATTGGTAGCTCCGTTATTGCTACTTTCTAGTTCAGTTAATCGCTCATCAAGTTTGTTCAATTTCTCCAAAATTAATTGTAGTGTTTGTTTCATAGTATTTTGACTACTGATATTAATATCAGGTATAGTAGCTGTTGCTGCTACTTGGCTGTATGTCCTTGTCACAGAGTTTTGTGTGACTGTGTTTCTTGTCTGTTGGTTTTGTCTATTTGTACTCACGTTTGGTATGAGATTCGGTTTCTTAGGTTTATTTTTCAATTTTTGTATTTCCTTAGCAACAAGGCATCCTCTGTAGTTAGCAGGATGCTTGCCTCCACAGTGGATGCATTTTGGCTCAGATTCTTTTGGTTTGGGGCATTCTACAGTAAGATGTTTCCCCGTGCATTTTACGCAACGTGGTTCTTTAGCGCAATATTTTTGCGTGTGTCCATAAGATTGGCATCTTTTGCATTGAGAACCGAACTAACTTTGAGGTTTTTAGTGCTTTTGTTTCCACTTCAATCCCAAGGATACTGGAAATTTCAAAAATTTTGTTGATATCTTCATCGTGGCTAAATGTGAGCATAAACATGTTAAGAGGTTGTCTTGTTCTCCATTTAAGTTTGTTGCTGGCCTCCAGTGCATTAAAACCTTTTTTTTGTAGATCAGCTACAATTTTTTGTGGGTCACATGAGAAGTGTAGCCTATTCGCTATTACTCTAATTGGCCTTATTTGTTTGTTTTCGTATGAGTGCCATTGATGCTTTATTTCATTAAGCATTTTAGTAACCAGCCGATAGCTGTCTGCGTCTTGTACATTTATTTTAATATTTTCGTTATTTAAAACTTTTATTTTAACTCCTTGTATGATATTTAACTTTTCATAAATATCATTAAAATTATTTACGCCATTTACCATAATCGGTGGAGGTAATGGAGCTTTTTTAACCTTAGTTGGGGGTTCTTCATTTTGTGTTTTATTGGAGGGCTCTCCAGTGCCCGAGCTTTGTTGTGGTGGTGAGAGTCCTCATCAGTAATGTAGTCCTTGTCAGACCCTTCTTTTTTAGTGACTTTTGTCTCTAAATCTGCAAATTTTCTTTGCATACTTTCCAGTTGACTTCGGAGATAATCCACTTGTACACTAAGTGAATTTTTTTCGTTTTGGGATTTTTTCCATTTGCTATATAAAACTTCTTCATTTTGTGTTCTAGCATGGCTATCCTGAAATAATTCGGCATTATCCATTTTTTCTTGATTTTGTTTGGGCTTTTCGCTAATTTTTAAAACAAGTTTCACAGGTGATGGTACACTTTTTTTGCTTTTAAACATGATATATTATTTATAATACACATTGTATATAGATTTTTAACACAGGTATTTCGCGCGCCAGGTTTATTGTAAACAAAACAAACTTTGACTTTGACCTCGTTAGTACTATCATGCAGGTACGATGCAATAGAACCGTACTGGTTTGTAAGATGGCGGCAAGATTTCAATTTTTCAAAACACAACTTTTTGTTTTTGCTCGATATTTAAAAACCCCTGTAGATATTTTTAATTTTGATATGGCATCTGATTGGGCTTGAAAAAGCGCAACTTTTTTCTCATTTATACAAACTCGTATCTCTTACCGTTTCCGAAATCTCCATGTAGTTGCTTTTATTTAGGACAACCTGTATATATGGATCAGAAGACATCAACCTGTTTAATATGTCCTCGTTTATAAATTTTCTTTGGCATTTTCTTGTATGTTCCTCCCTATACTCTCGAAAGTGCTTATTTCTCGCTTCAAGTGTCTCCTCGGAAAGCTGGCCAATAGAATAAAATTTTTAATAATATCTGCTCCTTGAAGTAATCAACCCGAGGGGTCATCAGCTTTCAACAGTACTGTACAAATTTCACAACAGGACCCGACAGTACCACGACAGGACCCAACAGTACTCGATAGTACACGACAGTACCCAACAGTACTCGACAGTACACGACAGTACCCAACAGTACTCGACAGTACCACGACAGGACCCAACAGTACTCCACAGTACACGACAGTACCCGACAGTACCCAACAGTACTCGACATTATACGACAGTACCCAACAGTACTCGACAGTACACGACAGGACCCAACAGTACCCGACAGTACACGACAGTACCCAACAGTACACGACAGGACCCAACAGTACTCGACAGTACTCGACAGTACTCGACAGTACACGACAGTACCCAACAGTACTCGACAGTCCACGACAGTACCCAACAGTGCTCAACAGGACCCAACAGTACCCGTCAGGACCCAAGTCCTGTTGGACGCTGTACAAAATTTTAGGGTGCCGATGACCCTCGAATCAACCGAATTTTCCCTATTCGTGGCGGTCATTCCTAAAAACAGAATTTACAAAATCCCCGGCGATGGCAACATAACTGCGTCACTGGAATTATCTCGCAAAAACCAAACCGGGCTAAAGTTTCACAATATTTTTATAAACATTGCACTTCTTGATTATTTTTACGTAGAACTAAGTTCTTTTTTACAAAAATAAAACTCAACACAAAGTAAAAAAACACCAAAAATTCAATACAGTGGGTCCGACAGCCAAGACAACACAGCATTTAATACAAACACATATTACTGTCAGTGTCGACCTTAGAGCTTAGGAAAATCTGGGCTAACCCTTGAGGACCTACCTCATTAAACTTTTTGTTTGAAACTCGTAGAGAATGATTGAGTAAAAATAAAACTTCCTACATTGTCTTTATTTATTTTAAACACGACGTTTCGGTTAGTAAGTATTTCTAACCGTTTTCAAGTGTAAACTAAACAATCCAGTCTAAAGGCTACTACTACTTATACTACTTGGTGTGCAGGCGGGTGTGACGGCCCGCCACCTTTTTTAATTCTAAGACGCTTGTTTTCCTTAAGGTGTGGTTTCCATATGTTTGGTATGTCCGTGCTTGGTTGACTGAAAACTTCTTTATTCTGCATTATAAACGCAGCTTCAATAAACTTTCGTTTTCGCCAATGTTGACCATCGCCAAGACCATTGAATCATGTGATCATTTGACCATGCATGATCCGCTAAACCGGATTTTTCGAAATCCCCTAATTGGGTACTTTTTAGACGTTCATTTACTCTAACATTATATTTTCTGAAATCCTTTGAACATATTTTTTTGAGAATTTGCTACATTTGGTTTGTTTTTAATTTCAGAGATCGTTGAGTTTATTAATTTCTCGGTATAACCATTCTGTTGTCAGTAGGTTTCCTATATACAGTAGTTTAAATGTTCCTGTCTATTCGTTTGATAAGAACATTCAAAAAAGGTAAGGCCGAATCTTTTTCAATATCCATTGTGCATTTGATTGTTGGTCGAATACCGTTCAGAAGATGTAGAAAATTCGGCAATTTGTCATCATTTTCTAGCAATATTATAAATGTGTCATCCATGTATCGTAGCCATAATCTTGGTTTAACTCTTGCTGTGTTGATCGCATAGACCTCGAAGCACACCATGTAGATGTTTGTGTAGCAAAACGGTATTTGAATATAAATGGTATTTTTGCCATTTATACGTTTTTAAATATTTTTAATTAAATATTGTTTTTGACATCAACAAGCATTAATTATATGCAAGACTAGGTTAAGATTAAGTAAAATTTATGGCAACACCGGCGACTTGTTTTTTGGCATGTTTTCAGGTTCGCTGTATTTTTATAAAAGTTGTATTCGGCTAATATGTCCTTTGAGCCACTAACATCAAAATAATTCATATTTTGTAACTGGACACAAATTTGCTAAACTATTTTCAACTTTTAAAAAACACACTGTGTAACTACTGTTGATTTTCTCCAGTCTTAAGTCCACGCATCTTGGCTTGCGTTGGTATTTTGTCTCTTAGTGGAGCGTTTAAAGCGCAGGCTATCTCTTTCTCGTCAAAGCGAGGATGAGTATGGTTCTAGCCAATCAACGACAAGCTTTTTGTGCTTGCAAGCGTACGGTTGCGATGACTCAGACAGGAAACTTTCGAAAGTCGTTGCAGCAAATATTCTTTAGTTGGACTTGGCTTGGTTCGTTTCAATTCCTTAGTTGAATTTGCTTTCGTTCACACTTCTTAAGGGGGTTTTTTCAACAGGGGAAATTTATCAATTATTGTAACTTTGTATAAGCTGTTATCTTTATTATTCATAATTATTTTAGTCTTTTCTTTTGGAGTTTATTAATTTTAAAGCTTTAAACTATTACTGTTTCCAGTGTTTTGAAATAATCTTTTAACTGTTTTATGGTTTTTTAACATCAAAATACAAACCATTCGTTGCCCTAAAATCGGCATTTTTAATCAATAATATATCCCAAACCTAAACAGTAATATTAAGTAAATTAAACAGTTGATTGAATAGTTTCACCTATTCAATCAACGTTTAAAATGTTGATAAATAAATATATTTACAACAAATATACAAAATGTTTATAGTACCTAAAAGTTTAAGAAGTGTAAATATTTGAATACAAAAGCATAATAGTAGTAAAATTTGATATTCAACTAATAAATATAAGAAGTGATAATGTGAAGTTTCTGGAAGAAAATTGATAAGGTATGTATGATTTTCCTACACTGTTTATAGATTTGAGAAAAACGTTTATAGCATAAAACTTCCTCCAAGAATCATCAAATTCCCTTTCGAGAACAAATAAGTAATAACATTTAATCTTTTTATAATTTATATAATTTGTAGCCTAAGTTTGTAGCTCACAACATTTAAGCCTTGGCCACTTGAGTTGACAGATCCACTGTGACGCAGGCCGCCTGTTACATTTGCTACCACTGGCGAAAGAGACAAACCCATTGGAAGTCCATCATTTTGCGCGCAAAACTTATTTTTTGGTTAAGTAAGCTTTCCAATCCTTCTTTTGGGAAATCAAAATCGGTAATAAACCTACCCTTGGTCAAGTTATCGCAATTAAATCGTAATCCGTAGAGACACCACCATTTTCCACACAAAAAATGTTAGTACTTTTTGAAAAAAAAATTTAGATTTTTTTAAAAATATTCGTAAAATATAAGAAATTAATAAAATTGCAAACTTAAACCACGGGGGCGGCGAATTGCCCCGGCGGCGCATTGGGTCGGGGGTTAATTGGTTCAGCTGCGAATTGTCATATATTTTAAGAAATATTATCTATGAAAAACAAAAAACAAACATTTTCTCGACGCAAACAATGCCTTCCAAAGCTATTGCTTTTCGGGTTAGCACACAGGGTTATTTAAAAATGTCACGAAATTTTTAATGTTAATAACTATGTTCTCGGGCAAATTACGTAACGCAATAATTCAGGATTTTTGACCCCCCTTCCTCCTTCACGCATTTTTAATAAAAAATACATCAAAATTTCGTCGCGCAAGGCTAAACCCACCACCCCCCATGTTATAGCATTATGTTATTTAAAAATGGCTCCTACATACAAACTGCCCTTCATTTTTTCTGCAAGTTCAAAACGCGAGGTGACGCAACGTGGCAACAACGCCTAAAATAGCACGGTCGAACATTTTTTCTGTGAAATGTGCTGTTGGATGTTGTATGGTTCGGTGTTATTGAGTTTGGTGTTTATAACTGCGTTTTTAATTTTGTTAGTACAAAAAAGAACTTATTTGTACTTCACAATGAATAGGAAGAAAATACGGTGATAAATCAAAATGTTTTATTAGTATTTTGATTAAATGTAAATACTGGCCACTGGCTAAACTAAAAAAAAATATATACCTAGATTTAATACGTCATCAAATAGTATTTTATTTAACAGCTAATATCTTAAAAAAGGTAAATAAAAAGCATTCTAACAAGGTCTCGTAACTAAAAGGTTCCAATTTACGAAAAACTGAGGGGCAAGACTTGCTCCGAGGGGGCCAAGTCTGCAAATCCATAACTCATCTTTACGCCTCGGAGTGCCCTATATGTTTTTAAAAATAACTTTCTTTTGCTTTTCAAAATATTCCGGGTAAATCCTTTTCATAATGTCAGTAGTGTAGTATTAGTAGTGCTTAAACTCTATACACAGATAACCCGCCTATTAAATAATATCGGTTAGACTTGTTTGATCAATGATTAATAGTTTAGGGTCCTCTACAATAAGATAGAGAACTCTGCCATGGGAATGTAGTTCACATAGCCCAAAACCAAACCCGGCCCTGCTTACACAAAATCCGTAATATGACGTCATACCGCTGTTACCACGTTTTGTAAAAGTCGTGGGGAAAGGGACCGTTCATAAATTATGTTCTTGTAATGAAAGGTTTTCGAATGATTCAATCAAAAATTCACAGTACAAAACGACGCGACGCGGACTAATAAGCGTAGGGCAAATTATCGCGTGGTTGAATAGGTCAACAAAACTAAAGCACTTTATATTTTGCAACTGGTCTCAAGTTGAACCTGATTTATTATTTATACAATTTAAAAAAGATACAGAAGGCAAAATGATTTATTATTTATACAATTTGAAGAAGATACAGGAGGCAAAATGTTTAGCAACCAAACTGAAGAAGACCATTTCGTATCGTTTTTAGTTCTTATTTAATCGCAACAAGTGATACAATAGTATGCTTGAGAAAATTAATGCTTTGAAGCAAAATTTATTTTTAAGTGTAGTGGCGCACATAACATAATAATTTATAATTATTTTTATAAATACATCTATTAAAAAAATAACTGGATTTGCGAGTGTGATTTAACCAACCTATTGTAGCCAAATAATACTAACAAACGTGAAATTTAGAAACCGTGAATTTAAAAATCTAGCAAGTTTCGTGGCTAATAGGGTTGTTTGTTAGTATTATTTGGCTTAAAGATTCCGCTGATTGACGCTCACGTGTCTGATGAAGGGAGAAAACACTAATCAGCGTTGATCTGGCCTGAAAGACAGAAGAGCTGTCGTAGGTCACGGATGGTTTTTTTCTTTTTATTTGCAATCGATCTTTTCATTGCGAGAGCTTTCTTACTATTTACATAGGATTAGAGACAAAACCGTCTAATTAACTTCGCAAGTGTGTCACAAACAGTTAACTGTCAAAACTTATTAGGTGTTCATTAGATCTTGGACCCCCGTGAGGTTAAGCTTTGAAGCTACCCACTAAAAAATATAAGAGAAACAAAAACTTCCTTTTTACCCGATTAGCCAAGAAACTTGTTTGATTTTTAAATTCACGGGTACAAAATTTCACGCTTGTGATTACTTATTACAAACTCAGTTTCAGTGCTGCTTGAAAAATCCATTACCCCCACCCACTCTTAAGCCATTTGCGTCCTCCCAGCTTTACAACTCACGAGCCGCCACTGCATTTAACGTTGATGAAAAGCTATCGAAATTGGTAGTGGTTGAGACAAAGAAAATAAATCCAGCATATGTCAGGGAAATATTATGATATTTCTGCGAATTTCACTTTTAGGAATTTTCGAGTAAAAAGCGTCATTTGCAAAAAAGGAGAATGTATTAGTAAGTAGATAATAAAAAGCGGGGTATTAAAAAAAATAGTGGTATTACGCAGTGGTAGATATTTTCCCAATCATTGGGGAAAGTGATACCTTACCACACGCCACGGCAGTTGGCCGAACGACCCCTAGCGGAGTTCAGTCAAGACGTCAAAGGTGGACACTTTCCGCAGGTACAATATTTTACTCATAAGTACCTTTTTTTTTCAAAAAAATTGAATTTATTTTATAAATAAACATGTCAAATTAGATGGAATTGAAATGTAAACAAATATTGATGCTGTCTTATTGATGCGTTGCTAAGGTTTTTAAATGGTGCGCGTGCGGTAAAGTAACTTTACCTAAAGTAATTACTTTACCGCACGCAAGTAGGTAAAAACACTTTGCGTCAAGGGCGGCTGCTGTACCTGGTTCCCACCTACGACTTTCTCGTGCATGCCCGCACACGCGTCACATGACTGTCATAACATTTCATATTGAGATCATGTGACGCGTAAGCGGGCATCCACGAGAAAGTCGTAGGCGGGAACCGGGTGTAAGGCGGCATGGCCGCGCGTTCCCTCTTAGAAAACACAAAAAAATACCTAATTAAAATATAATGAATTATTAAATATTTTGTTTATTCTATAATTTTTTAAGTTTAATTACAAGTTCATTGCTCGACGCATGGACTGAATAAAGTTTATCTCGGACTGCCGAAGCGACTAAGCAAAATTTTTGCAAAGTCAGTTGAACAAAGATAAAAGCCGACCATCGGCATATCCTTTAAAGAAAGTGACATGGGCGGCGGTAGATACACTCATGAAAATTATTTCATTTAATTATGGCGTAAACTAAAGAAACGACACTGATTTATTTTTTAACTCTGCATACTGCCGACTAAAGGGGTCCCGCAAAGAACACCTGAAAGCAATTAAAAGCGCATCTCAAAAAAATTTGCCAATCAGGTGTCGTTTATCCACCTGGGCTGGGTCGCTCGGAAAACAAATACTTTGTACTCGGACCGCAAAGAGCCGCACCGCTTCTCTGTCGGTAGGGTTGAAATTATACCAAGAAGATTTTATATGAATTTGCATAACTTTTGAAGGGGAGAATGAAGCAAAATTTCATGAAATCAATAGAAGCATTTCAGGTGACTTTGCAAAAACTATACGAAGCGATGATTCCTAGCCGCTCGGGTTTTTCGGGCCGCAAGCCATATTAAGCCATCTAGGTAGTTGTAATGTTTGGTAACCTGGTAACTACAATTTACGTTTTTTATTCCAACAATGGCGGATTGAAAATGGCAGATTTCTTTATTTTTAAACCGATTTGTCTGAAACTTGAAAGTTTGCATGCCTGAGTTCACTAAATACAGTTAAAAATGCAAATGGATATTTACATAAAATAAAGGGGCTTTCCATTATTGATAAGAGTTGAATATCGAGATCAGTAGGCAGGTTCGCTGTATGACTGAATGCTGGACATGGTAAAAATTTTATTTGGCGCTATTTCTTGTTGCGGGTGGGCTATAAACATATTTCCTACGGAATGGGACAACTGGGCGCCGCCAACTCCCGTTATCCGATTTGGATAAAATTTGGTATACACATAGTGGTCCGATGATAATACAACAATAAGAAAAAAATATCCTCCCACCCCTACCCCCACCCCCTTCCATAGAAAAATTTGTTTTTGACACACATCCCGTTATCCGATTTGGATGAAATTTGGTATACATATAGTGATCCGATGACAATACAATATTAAGAAAAAATATCCTCCCACCTCTACCCCCACCCCCTTTCATAGAAAAATGAGTTTTTGACACACTTCCCATTATCCGATTTGGATGAAATTTGGTATACATATAGTGGTCCGATAACAATACAACAATAATTAAAAAAAGGCCTCCCACCCCTACCCCCCACCCCTTCCATAAAAAATGCGTTTTTAACACACTTCACTTCAAATTACTTTTATAAAATTTGGTATATGCATAAAGGTCCGATGGCAATACAGCCCAAACAAAAAATATATTTCTACCTCTACCCCCACCCTCTCCTTCCCCCAATAGAAAAATGAGTTTCCAAACAACTCACGATCAGCGATTTCATTATAATCTAGAATAAACTCTTCTTTATTTATTTACCTCTGCATTTTTCTGCTAGATTGATTCTTGCAAATAGTGATATTTAATTGATACGGATATCTTATCGTGCTGACATCCTCAAAATTTCCATCAGTCGGCCATCGCTTTTATTATTATGATAATATTAGAATGTTAGAAAATTATTTTTTAATTTTTAGTGTATTTTATAAAAGTTTGTGACTTAAAAAAATTTTTTTACTAATTTATTTGAAATTTGTTTTTGTTAAGTAAAGTTAAATCCATTAAGTCGACTGTTGAATCTTGGTAGTTGTAGTGTTTGATAACCTGGTAATACTACAATTTACGTTTTTTATTACAATGGCGGATCCAAAAATCAAAATGTTTGAGGTCATTTACGAAAAATTTTTACTCAAACTTAAAAAAATCAAAATGGCGGATCCAAAATGGCGGATTTTCTTATTTACTAACCGATTTGTCTAAAACTTGACATATTACATTGCTTGAGGTCATTTAACAAAATTTTTTACTCAAACTAAAAAAAATCAAAATGGCGGATCCAAAATGGCGGATTTTCTTATTTACTAACCGATTTGTCTCAAACTTGAAATATTTGAGGTCATTTAACAAAATTTTTAACTCAAACTTAAAAAAATCAAAATGGTGGATCCAAAATGGCGGATTTTCTTATTTACCAACCGATTTGTCTCAAACTTGAAATATTACATTGCTTGAGGTCATTTAACAAAATTTTTTACTCAAACTTAAAAAAATCAAAATGGCGGATCCAAAATGGTAGATTTTTTATTTACTAACCGATTTGTCTCAAACTTGAAATATTACATTGCTTGAGGTCATTTAACAAAATTTTTCACTCAAACTTAAAAAATCAAAATGGCGGATCAAAAATGGCAGATTTTTTATTTACTAACCGACTTGTCTCAAACTTGAAAGATTGCAGTGCTTAGGGATCGATTTATAATAAATTTAGAACTTTGTGGTGTTTAACGTCGCTGAACATGATTTTTTCCTCTTTTTAAAAAAATCATCTAAATCGGATAATGGGAAGTGTGCCAAAAACTCATTTTTCTATGAAAGGGGGTGGGGGTAGAGGCGGAACCGGGGTAGAGGTGGGAGGATATTTTTTTCTTAATATTGTTTTGTCATCGGATCACTATATGTATACCAAATTTCATCCAAATCGGATAATTAGAAGTATGTCAAAAACGCATTTTTCTATAGATGAGGGTGGGGGTAGGAGTGGTAGTATTTTTTTTTCAATGTTGTATTGTCATCGAACCACTATATGTATACCAAATTTCATCCAAATCGGATAATTGGAAGGGTGTCAAAAACGCATTTTTTATGGAAGGGGGTGGGGGTAGGGGTGGAAGGATATTTTTTTTTAATGTTGTATTGTCATCGGACCACTATGTGAATACCAAATTTTATCCAAATCGGATAATGGGAAGTGTGTCAAAAACTCATTTTTCTATTAAAGGGGGTGGGAGAAGAGGTAGGAGGATATTTTTTTCTTAATATTGTATTATCATCGGATCACTATATGTATACCAAATTTCATCCAAATCGGATAACGGGATGTGTGTCAAAAACAAATTTTTCTATGGAAGGGGGTGGGGGTAGGGGTGGGAGGATATTTTTTTCTTATTGTTGTATTATCATCGGACCACTATGTGTATACCAAATTTTATCCAAATCGGTTAACGGGAAGTGTGTTAAAAACGCTTCACAAGATTTGATAAATAGTTAGTAAAGGATTTTTTAAAGATGTTTTTATATAAATAATATATTTTATTTTTCATCTACACATTTTATCAAAAAAAAATTTTTAGTCCGGCGCCGAGCTGGCCGGCGCCTAGTTGGCGGCGCCGAGTTAGCCCGGCGCCCAGTTGGCCCGGCGCCCAGTTGGCCCGGCGCCCAGTTGGCCCGGCGCCCAGTTGGCGGCGCCGAGTTGGCGGCCCCAGTTGGCGGCGCCGAGTTAACGGCGCCCAGTTGTCCTAGACCGATTTCGTACGCTTCCGTTTCTACTGTGTAAAGTTTGTGGGTTTTTCCGCCAAAGGTTGTTCGTTTTGCTGTGTATTAGCTCACACATATACTATACTATAGTAGTGTGAACTATGGTGATCCTAATTTTTTCGAGAAAAAAAAAGTTGCTCCGATTTCAAAAAATTTTATATATCTTTGCGTTTCAGATGATTTTGAAACTTTTTTGTTGCGCTGTCTGTCTGTCTGTCTGTCTGTCTGTCTGTCTGTCTGTCTGTCTGTCTGTCTGTCTGTCTGTCTGTCTGTCTGTCTGTCTGTCTGTCTGTCTGTCTGTCTGTCTGTCTGTCTGTCTGTCTGTCTGTCTGTCTGTCTGTCTGTCTGTCTGTCTGTCTGTCTGTCTGTCTGTCTGTCTGTCTGTCTGTCTGTCTGTCTGTCTGTCTGTCTGTCTGTCTGTCTGTCTGTCTGTCTGTCTGTCTGTCTGTCTGTCTGTCTGTCTGTCTGTCTGTCTGTCTGTCTGTCTGTCTGTCTGTCTGTCTGTCTGTCTGTCTGTCTGTCTGTCTGTCTGTCTGTCTGTCTGTCTGTCTGTCTGTCTGTCTGTCTGTCTGTCTGTCTGTCTGTCTGTCTGTCTGTCTGTCTGTCTGTCTGTCTGTCTGTCTGTCTGTCTGTCTGTCTGTCTGTCTGTCTGTCTGTCTGTCTGTCTGTCTGTCTGTCTGTCTGTCTGTCTGTCTGTCTGTCTGTCTGTCTGTCTGTCTGTCTGTCTGTCTGTCTGTCTGTCTGTCTGTCTGTCTGTCTGTCTGTCTGTCTGTCTGTCTGTCTGTCTGTCTGTCTGTCTGTCTGTCTGTCTGTCTGTCTGTCTGTCTGTCTGTCTGTCTGTCTGTCTGTCTGTCTGTCTGTCTGTCTGTCTGTCTGTCTGTCTGTCTGTCTGTCTGTCTGTCTGTCTGTCTGTCTGTCTGTCTGTCTGTCTGTCTGTCTGTCTGTCTGTCTGTCTGTCTGTCTGTCTGTCTGTCTGTCTGTCTGTCTGTCTGTCTGTCTGTCTGTCTGTCTGTCTGTCTGTCTGTCTGTCTGTCTGTCTGTCTGTCTGTCTGTCTGTCTGTCTGTCTGTCTGTCTGTCTGTCTGTCTGTCTGTCTGTCTGTCTGTCTGTCTGTCTGTCTGTCTGTCTGTCTGTCTGTCTGTCTGTCTGTCTGTCTGTCTGTCTGTCTGTCTGTCTGTCTGTCTGTCTGTCTGTCTGTCTGTCTGTCTGTCTGTCTGTCTGTCTGTCTGTCTGTCTGTCTGTCTGTCTGTCTGTCTGTCTGTCTGTCTGTCTGTCTGTCTGTCTGTCTGTCTGTCTGTCTGTCTGTCTGTCTGGCTGTCTGTCTGTCTGTCTGTCTGTCTGTCTGTCTGTCTGTCTGTCTGTCTGTCTGTCTGTCTGTCTGTCTGTCTGTCTGTCTGTCTGTCTGTCTGTCTGTCTGTCTGTCTGTCTGTCTGTCTGTCTGTCTGTCTGTCTGTCTGTCTGTCTGTCTGTCTGTCTGTCTGTCTGTCTGTCTGTCTGTCTGTCTGTCTGTCTGTCTGTCTGTCTGTCTGTCTGTCTGTCTGTCTGTCTGTCTGTCTGTCTGTCTGTCTGTCTGTCTGTCTGTCTGTCTGTCTGTCTGTCTGTCTGTCTGTCTGTCTGTCTGTCTGTCTGTCTGTCTGTCTGTCTGTCTGTCTGTCTGTCTGTCTGTCTGTCTGTCTGTCTGTCTGTCTGTCTGTCTGTCTGTCTGTCTGTCTGTCTGTCTGTCTGTCTGTCTGTCTGTCTGTCTGTCTGTCTGTCTGTCTGTCTGTCTGTCTGTCTGTCTGTCTGTCTGTCTGTCTGTCTGTCTGTCTGTCCGAACCGAACCGAACCGAACCGAACCGAACTGAACCGAACCGAACCGAACCGACCAACGAGCATAACTCAAAAACCGCTTGGCCGATTTCAATGAAATTTGGTACCTAGGTTGGGTCTCGGGTCGAGATCGTCCCATTTAAAAATGAACAAAATCCACCGAACACAAACCAAATAAAAGGGTGGGGATATATTTCAAAAATTAGAGTTTATGTGAAAATATGGCGTGTGTGATATCAAACGAATGGTAATTGAGTCTGGAGTTAAACAAAATACATTTTAATTTATTTTTAAAAAAGAGTGGGGGTATATTTCGAAAATTAGAGTTTAAGTGAAAATATGGCGTGTGTGATATCAAACGAAAGGTAATTGAGTCCGGAGTTTAACAAAATACATTTTGGTTTTTATTTTTTTTAAGGAATGGGGGTGGATTTCAAAAATTTGAGTTTACGTTAAAGTATGGCGTGTGTCATATCGAACGAAAGGTAATTGAGTCCGGAGTTATACAAAATACATTTTAGTTTTTGTTTTTTGAAGGGTGGGGGTAGATTTCAAAAATTTGAGTTTAAGTCAAAACATGGCTTGTGTGGTATCAAACAAAAGGTAATTTAGTGTGGAGTTGAATAAAATATATTTCAGTTTTTAGTTATATTAGCTCACACGTACACTATAACTATAGGACCTAGTGTGAGCTTGGGGACCCATATATTGGCAGAGTATTTTTTTAGGATTTGACTTGGATAGATAGCGTTTTTCGATATGGCTTTATTTTGATTTGTTAGTTCCTGCTTTTTTACGACTTCTTCCTCTTGTTCGCTTTTCTCTGTATCGCTTCCGGCTTCTTTTTCTTTTTTTTTTAGTTGCTCAGACGTGCACGCTGTGTCGTTTATTAAAAGTTTGAAACCTCTAATTTTTGCGTTGTGATTTTGTGCCTTCACCTCCTTTAGGTGGAATTTAAGTGTTTTCAATTCTTAACCGAATCGTTAGAAATACCAATATTATGTTGTTTATGTTTTTGTAAGTTGGCGGGGTTTTTAAATAAACTTTTCTTTTTTAAAAAGGAAACAAATTCTAGCACGATAGGCGCCTCCTTCGTTATTCCAATTTTATAGTAATTATTTATATTTGTTTCTTTAATGTCTGTTTCCAGAACCTGGTTTAGGATAGAGAGTATCTCCTGTAGTATGTTTTTGTCCTCCTTAGGTTTAAAATAAAATGCTACAATATTATTTTTTCTGTTTTTTCTTTCCAAATTAAGGCATCGAGTATTTAATTGAGTTATCTCCTGCTTAGCTTCTTCTAACTCTCCTTTTAGAGCGCTTTGAGCATTAATAAATTCACCCTTTAGCACTACGGTTTGTTGTTTGATTGCACCTAGCAAAAGATTATATAGTGTTACTTGTTCGGGTGAGAGTTGATCCATAATAAGGTATAATATTTGCGACTAATTTGACCGTCGGTGAAAGTATATTTCTTCGTTTGAAGCGAATTTCGACCTTATGGCAGTTTGACCTTGTGGAATTCAGGGATGTGTTTACCCTTGTACGGTACGTTTCTGTATGCTTGATGCTTCAATTTTCTTGTGTGTAGAAATATGATGTATGTCGTGTATCGTTCAAAATGTTTAAAAATTTCACTTACTTTTTACTGCTAATTTTGTTTATTTACTTGGAGCTACTTGAAAATACGTGTGATTGCTACGATACTAATGCTAATTTTCCACAAAGGATAACACCAGAATCGAACTCTCAAAGGAAGGACAACAAAGCTAGTTTAAAGTTAAAAAAAAAATTCAAAAAAAATATCATTAAAAAATGATTGTCCATAAAAACGTGCATTCGGGAAAAAGTTCTCAAAACGTTCTTTTCGGAAAAATTTAAGCGACCGTTATAAAAAACCAAAAATAGAAAAGCTACGAAATTGTTCAATCAAAAATATAGTGTAAATACAATTTGGCAATGAAACCAATGTTTAAAAGCTATTTGATGAGTTGTTTATAAATTATTTCAAAAACAATACCTCCCTAATTCATAACCATTTTCCATTTACCATTTCTGTTAGATGTTTTTAATTTGCAAAAATAATACAGTACTGTGCAATCATCAAAAACACACATATAATTTCAACTGCAAAATCCATAACAATTATTATGCATTGGAAATTCACGCATGTGGAAAACATAAACATAAATAAATTGGCAAAGTCATAATATATAATAACAAATGCGCATCTATGTATTTCCAAAAGCTCTGCTTTAATCTTGTGTTTTATTTTTTTTTAAGTCCCCTTACACTTATCTTGATTTTCATAGAATTGTTTAAGTCCCCTTACACTTATCTTGATTTTCATAGAATTGTTTGTTTTTACTTTTCTTACACACAACCAATAGAACAAATTCCACTGAAAATAATGTCATCCACGTCAAAACCGTTGTGGAGTTTTTCTATGCATTGGGTGCAAGAAAAGACAAACCATCCTAATCAAACTCTGGAGGGGGACATATAGGCATATTTGCTTGACGGCATTGTTAAGTTTAAATGAAATTGCGGCCTTTAAAATTTACCATAAATTAGCTCACACATATACTATACTATAGTCCTAATTTTTTCGAGAAAAAAAAAGTTGCTCCGATTTCAAAAATTTTGATATATCTTTGCGTTTCAGATAATTTTGAAACTTTTTTGTTGCGCCGTCTGTCTGTCTGTCTGTCTTTCTGTCTGTCTGTCTGTCTGTATGTCTGTCTGTCTGTATGTCTGTCTGTAACGACCAACGCGCATAACTCAAAAACCGCTTTGCCGATTTTAATGAAATTTGGTACCTAGGCTGGGTCTTGGGTCGAGATGGTCCCATTTAAAAATGAACAAAATCCACGGAACACAAACCAAATAAAAGGGTGGGGGTAGATTTCAAAAATTAGAGTTTATGTGAAAATATGGCGTGTGTGATATCAAACGAAAGGTAATTGAGTCTGCACTTAAACAAAATAAATTTTAATTTATTTAAAAAAAAGGGTGGGGTATATTTTAAAAATTAGAGTTTAAGTGAAAATATGGCGTGTGTGATATCAAACGAAAGGTAATTGAGTCCGGAGTTTAACAAAATACATTTTAGTTTTTGTTTTCTTTAAAGGTGGGGGTAGATTTCAAAAATTTGAGTTTAAGTCAAAACATGGCTTGTGTGGTATCAAACAAAAGGTAATTTAGTCTGGAGTTGTATGTATGTGTAAAATGTATTTCAGTTTTTAGTTATATTAGCTCACACGTACAAAATAACTATAGTACCTAGTGTGAGCTTAGGGGCCCATATATGGGCAGAGTATTAGCTCACACATATACTATACTATAGTAGTGTGAGCTTTGGTGATCCTAATTTTTTCGAGAAAAAAAAAGTTGCTCCGATTTCAAAAAATTTTATATACCTTTGCGTTTCAGATGATTTTGAAACTTTTTTGTTGCGCCGTCTGTCTGTCTGTCTGTCTGTATGTCTGTCTGTCTGTCTGTCTGTCTGTCTGTCTGTCTGTCTGTCTGTCTGTATGTCTGTAACGACCAACGCGCATAACTCAAAAACCGCTTGGCCGATTTTAATGAAATTTGGTATCTAGGCTGGGTTTTGGGCCGAGATGGTCCCATTTAAAAATGAACAAAATCCACCGAGCACAAACCAAATAAAAGGTGGGGGTTGATTTCAAAAATTAGAGTTTATGGAAAAACATGGCGTGTGTGACATCAAACGAAAGGTAATTGAGTCTGGAGTTCAACAAAATACATTTTAATTTATTTAAAAAAAAAGGGTGGGGGTATATTTCAAAAATTAGAGTTTAAGTGAAAAAATGGC
The DNA here is from genome assembly GCA_963576565.1 of Aspidapion aeneum. Classification (NCBI taxonomy): domain Eukaryota; kingdom Metazoa; phylum Arthropoda; class Insecta; order Coleoptera; family Brentidae; genus Aspidapion; species Aspidapion aeneum. Next base: position 45,829,040 of record OY755045.1, read on the forward strand.
GTGTGTGATATCAAACGAAAGGTAATTGAGTCCGGAGTTTAACAAAATACATTTTAGTTTTTGTTTTTTTTTAAGGGTGGGGGTAGATTTCAAAAATTTGAGTTTAAGTCAAAACATGGCTTGTGTGGTATCAAACAAAAGGTAATTTAGTCCGGAGTTGAATAAAATATATTTTAGTTTTAGCTCACACATATATTATACTATAGTAGTGTGAGCTATGGTGATCCTAATTTTTTCGAGAAAAAAAAAGTTGCTACGATTTCAAAATTTTTTATATATCTTTGCGTTTCAGATGATTTTGAAACTTTTTTGTTGCGCGTCTGTCTGTCTGTCTGTATGTCTCTAACGACCAATGCGCATAACTCAAAAACCGCTTGGCCGATTTTAATGAACTTTGGTACCTAGGCTGGGTCTTGGGTCGAGATGGTCCCATTTAAAAATGAACAAAATCCACCAAACAGAAACCAAATAAACCAAAATACATTTTAATTTATTTAAAAAAAAAAGGGTGGGGGTATATTTTAAAAATTAGAGTTTAAGTGAAAATATGGCGTGTGTGATATCAAACGAAAGGTAATTGAGTCCGGAGTTTAACAAAATACATTTTATTTTTTTGTTTTTTTTAAGGGTGGGGGTAGATTTCAAAAATTTGAGTTTAAGTCAAAACATGGCTTGTGTGGTATCAAACAAAAGGTAATTTAGTCTGGAGTTAAATAAAATATATTTCAGTTTTTAGTTATATTAGCTCACACGTACACTATAACTATAGTACCTAGTGTGAGCTTAGGGGCCCATATATTGGCAGAGTATTTTTTTTGGTAACACATTTTTATCAACGTTCAGTTGTTTTTTTAATAGCAAATCTGTGCTTTAACAAAGTCGAAATCATTATGACTGATGTGGCTAATTTAAATGCTAATTATAATAAAATTTGCAAAATGAAGATATACAGAAAATAAAAGAATGGTGTTCTTTGCTTTGATATTAAAATGATAAAAATTTTAAGTTTTAAATTTAATATAGATTATGTCAATTTAGGTGATCGGTCCATTGAGTTTAGCAAAAGTTTAACGTTTTTAGGGATTATTATTGATAGCAAACTAAATTTTAAAAACCACATAGCAAATTTAAATAAAAAACTTGCGTCAAAATGTTATGCAGTACGTAAAACCTTTAACGAATTAGGCCAAAAAAAGACTACCTAAGACTACAGAATCCATGCTTAGTTATGGTGTTACTTTTTGGGCTAACTGTAGTAAACTTCTATTAAATTCCGTTTTTACGCTGCAGAAACGAGCTGTGAGATACCTTTGCGGCGCTAACCTGACGGAACATTATAGACTTTATTTATAAAACACAGGATTTTAAGAGTGGTGAGTCTTTTTTTCTTGGAAACTATGAACCTTATATTCAAGAAATATAAGAAGACAGCTTGCAACCATCCATCTGGCACGCGGAATCGGAATTTTATTCCACTTCATATTGCACCCACAAAACATTCCCAACACACTTTCGGTTCAATGCACAAAATCTTAGCAGTTACATACTTTTCAGAAAATCGGTAAAGCCTTGTTGGTCGAGAGGGCATTATATACAATTGATGAATTTTTTAATTATAGATTTTAAGAATGTTTGTGTATTGTGCTTTTTGACTTATAGGTCATTAACCTACTTAATTTTTTTTTAAATATTACTTACTTATTATAGTTTGAACGTTGGATATAGTTTTAACTATTGAATGCTCATTTTACTTAAATAATTAAGTTATTATTTTAATTCGTATCAAGTCCAAATAATAAATTATTTGTTGTATGTATTTTTATTGGTTTTTTTGTCAGTCCCTACGGAATTGTTATCTGTTTTGAACTTGGTCTATAAAAATCACTCTATTTTTTTTCATAATAAAGCATATTATTTATAGTTGGAACTGAACTATAAAAATTGAACAGTATCAAAAAAAAAGAATTCAAGCGGTTAAATTTTAAATGCTCTGTCGAAACAACAAACAAACTTAATCGATAATAAAATATAATTTTTTGCAAAACGTTGGCATTTTCTAGAATTAACGTTTTATTTAAAAAATGATACCCAAACGTAGAAAATATTAAAGCATTAAATCATTTTTAACTTGATTTATTCTGTCTCATTTTTAACACAAAAATTTGTATAAGAATTTTTTTACCTAAATAACTTTAGCTTACCGATAAAAAAATAATTATAAACCTTATCAATTTTTTTTTATTTGATTTCAGAAAAAGAATTGTTTCTAACGCTTTCGCAAAAGCATTTCTTATCACTTGCCTGCTTGACCGCACTCTTTACGTCACTGTGGCCATCGCGTCGCATCGGAGTGTTGGCCTCTTACCAGTTTATGCCATATTCTTCATTCATTCTTCGTAGATCTTCTCCTAACAATGTCTTAAAAATTTCTTGATTTAGAACTTGTTCGGATACCTTGTTTTTCCGACGTAGATGCTATACGTTTACAGGAATGACATTTAGATTTTGTTTTTGTCAAGAAACTTTTAAGCGTCGAGATTATTATAAAAGTAGTTTTGTGTATTTTGATTGATCTTGATTGTAGAAGTAGTGGGGGTTGACCAGCAGTTCCGGCAAGTAGGCTAAAGTGGGCCTTTTTTTAACTTAACCCAACTTCTGCACTTTTATTTGATGTCCAGGTAGATCATTGGACCTTCCTGTTTTCTCTACTATGCCCAAATTGTTAGCCCATTTGAGCAAGTGTAGCTTTTCCTTGCTCAGGGGCGGTGCCCCAAGGCCCCGTTGCCTCTTCCTTGCGTAGGCTTCATATTGTGCCACGAGGTGCCTTGATCTCCCTTATTTCTCTCCACAAGCTGGGCAAGTAGGTGGGATCTCGACTCCTATAATACGGGTCGTGTCAACTTGTTATGTCCAGTTACCTATGAGCAGTATAACGTCTTTTCGTGTCTGTTCCAGGAACCTAAGTCTAGCTGGTGACTCTTTCACAGTGGTACTCTAAAATCGAGTGGCCAAGACTTAAACGTTGCAAGATACCAATTTGTGCAACAATTTAAACAGAAATAATTATCATTTATTAAGATCTTTCAAGGGAATTTTGCGATTCTTGGAGGAAGTACGACTATAAGTATTTTTCTCAATTATGTAAACAATGTAAAAAATCATACATACCTGTTCAATTTTGTTCTTTGAATCTTCACATATTCACTTCGTAATATATATTTGATTTTGCTATTTTGAAAGTATTTAAAATCTTTAAACTTTTAGACCTTAGAAATCTTTCTGTCTGGTATGAATAAATATATTTATTTAACAAATTTTTAAACGTGGATTGAATAACCTTATTAAATCAACTGTATAATTTACTTGATGTTACTGTTTAGGTTTAGGATACTATATTGATTTATAACGGCGATTTTAGGGCAACAAATGGTTTGTATTTGATATTAAGAAAACGAAAAAAAGATACTAGCAATATTTAAAAAAACTGGAAATAACAATAATAAAAAAGTTTAAAATTAAAATACACTCTAAAAGTAAAGACCAAAATAGTTAGGAATAACAAAAGGAATAATTTTACACAAAGTTAAAATAATTGACAAGTTTAACATTTCTCAGTTGAAAAAAATTCCACCTTAACGAAATGAAGTAAAGGGTACAGATTCCCAATTAAGATTGCTTTCCAACAGCTTACTTTGTCTTGGTTTAAACCACTTTTCTTGTACTCCCCACTTGCCGTTGATTGGTTTGTACTCTAAGGCTAAAGCACTCTGCACATAAAGAGTTAGACTGTGCTTTAAAAGCTCCAGACAAAGAGACAAAACACCAGCGTAAGCCAGAGATGCGTCGATTTAAAAAAACAGTACCAAATGTTTTTTAAAAATTGAAAGTAATTTGTTAAATTTGTTAATTGTTACAAAATATAAATTATTGTGAAACATAAGTGGCTCAAAGACAGATTAGCCAAACACAACTTTTATTAAAATACAGCGATCCTAAAAATATTTCTAGAAAGAAGTCGCTGCGTGACCATAGATTTTGCTTGTTCTTAACCTAGTCTTTCATGTAATTAATACTTGTTGATATCGACCACAATATTTAATTTAAAATATTAAAAAACTTATAAATGGCAAAAATACATACATAAGTCTAATTTCTTTTGATCTGTCTACGAATTCTCTGGTCTGCCTGCAACATGTGCCTGTTTTGCAGGAGTCTGCTCTGCACTTATCTTTTGATCACTTCTATCAATTAGATATTTAACTCATTTTTTGTTGTAAAGTTATTATCATGTAGGCTATCATCTTAAAAAATTCAATACTTCAAACTTAGTTAGAGCTTCTATTATATGTATGTTGCTTTTATTTTCTGCTGTCCTAGTTATGTTATGGGGGTATTTAACTATTTAGACCGTCTAGACATTTCTCTGCGATATATCTTTCTTTCCACACAAGGTTTCCAGGTTGATGCACAAACAGACGATCGTTAGTCTGATATGCTTTTGTAAATATTGTTCGCAAGAAAATAAATAATTTCTTAAAACTTTAGTTTTAATTTATTTAATACGGATTTCAAGAAATAACAAATAAGCTAACTATAGCTTACTGCAATTGTCTCCCTCTAACACAATCTACAGGGTGTTTCAGACCACCCGCACAGGCCGATTATTTTAAAAGGGATTATTATTTTTAAATATTTTTAAATCACTATTAAGGTAGTGAAATGGGCTCTTTCTGATGATGTAGGTTTTAAGGTCCTAGACTCACAGAAAGTGTCAAAATTCCGCTCGACGTTGATTTTTTTAAATAGAACATGCTATTTCTGATTGTGGATTTCAATTCTACGCGGAAAAATTAAAACGTTTTATTCGAAAACTTTTTCTCAAAAATGCTTTTTTAAACCTCAAAACTGATATTAAATCATTTCGCAGTTATAACCAAGAAAAAAACGGAAAGTAACCAAAATATTTACTTCCCAAACTTTGGCATATCAATGACACATTTCCATTGAAAAGATTGTTTTTGCCTATCTTGCTTGTGTCATTTAATTTAGACTTTGGTTACTTTCCGTTTTTGTCTTGGTTATAACTGCGAAATAATTTAATATCAGGTTTGAGTTTTAAAAAAGCATTTTTGGGAAAAAGTTTTCGAATAAAACGTTTTAATTTTTCCGCGTAGAGTTGAAATCCGCAATCAGAAATAGCACGTCCCATTTAAAAAAATCAACGTCGAGCGGAATTTTGACACTTCCTGTAAGGCTAGGACCTTAAAACCTACATCATCAGAAAGAGCACATCTCACTACCTTGATAGTGATTTAAAAATGTTTAAAAATAATTATCCCTTTTAAAATAATCAGCCTGTGCGGGTGGTCTGAAACACCCTGTAGAATAATGATGATGATTTAGATATGACGACTACAAAATTCTTCTACCTTGATGGCCAAAGAATTTATCCTGACTCAACTCAAGTCGATATAATCATATAATTTCCGCTAAATTCGTTCTGACGTAGACTTGCGATTGCCAGGTACTTACATAGTACGTACTCGACTATTTAATCGACCTCCAATAACCTTCCTAATTCTTTTTTGTAGGGTAATTTTATTTGACTCCTTAGAATAAGCTACTTCTGGGAAACTCCTTCAGAACTGCTGGAAGGCATTCTCCTTCCATCATAAGATGGCAGTTTTTGCTTTATTATATGAAATACCCAGAGGTAGCTCCAGCCCGATTAGATAGACCGGGGCTGTTTCCCTAACCATTTGATCCGCAGCTTCATTGCCCTTGTGATGAGTCGTAAATCTATTCCCAACTACGCATGCGGTACAGAGACGTCAGTTACTGTACCGCGCTAAACAATCCAACTATAGTTACGCTACGCAGATTTCGTTAGAATATTGTTTAAGTCATATAAATTTGCCAAGTCAATAAGAATTTTAAAAGCCAAAGTTGTACCCCGCATTTAATATAGATTCTATTGAATACATCTACCACCTACCGCCCCTAACTGTAAAGCAAGCAAATGGGACTTTTTGTAAGTCACGCAGCTGTGAGAGCACTCGTTTTAGTAATTCCTTGATTCTTTAGAGAGCATTCTAAAGGCGACGCGGGACGATGCAAGCCATCCCCGATTTTGGCGACAAAGTCAGTCTATCTTTGTTGGATGCATCTATATTTCGGAGTCCTTTCTCGCACGTCAATAATAGCAGAAGCTTTAAGAATTACAGTTGGGCAGGTGGTATGTAATTCTTGATTACCAAATATTATAACGTTTCCATTAACGGGTAAAAGCTAATTTAATCGTCAACTGTGTATATATACATATATATATATATATATATATATATATATATATATATATATATATATATATATATATATATATATATATTTAGCTAAACTTTAAAAATATATTTTTTATTTGATGAAAAAGAAAGGCTAGGTATTTTAATTTTAATATGTTAAATTTATCTTAAACGACTTAATAGGCCTAATTTTTTGAATAGAATAGAACAGAATTTTAATAACGGTCAAGCCATTGCCAAAGCCAAAGTTGACGAAAACTTTACCATTTTAAGTGGTAAACAAATTTGAAAACCTGTGGTGTTATTCTAGATATTTACAGTGGTCTGGAATTGTATAAAAATTCGCCAAGTCGACTATATAAATGCAGACTAATATTTTAAGGACCATTCGTTCACATGTTGCAGACGAAATTTATGTCCATGTGCGTTACATTTTCCAGTTTTCCTTTGGTTCTTTTAACGTGACAAAACATATACAAGCCTCCAAATTCTCCGCCGATTTGATGAGACTTTTCTAGTCAACAAAACTATATTTTGTTAAATTTTTGGGGGTATAAGGAGATAAAAACAAAAGGCAAACTTAATGGTTTATTATGCATGTTTATGCTAAGACAACGAATGGACCACGTTTTTTTCTTGTCGCTAAAGTGTTATTTTTTGGTAATTTTTAATAGTTTTAATTTTGGATATAGCTCTTTTTATCCACATTTTTTTTTTTAAACGTTCTGGTTATTGGCAGAATACGCCACCTCAATGCCAATATTTGCACTTACCGGTAAAATCTAGTGACCAAGCAATAGTAGGTATAAAATCATTTTCGACCGATAAAACTACTTCAAACTGTACAAGAAATGCAAAAAAAAACATCACTTGACAGCAGAAAACTTTAACCCAAAAAAGTTTCTTTACGGACCGTGAATTTGACGGTGATACTTCATTAGACAAATCAAATAGGCACATCAGCTGCTTATGAAAGTTCAATACATCTCTGCATAGCTTCTAATTTATGTGCTTCAATTCTTTAAGGATATAGTTATACCAGCATTACAATTTTATTTACAAAACTATTGCAAACAGTTATATGCGAAACACATGCCATTGCCAAATTGGTTTTTTCCAAGTATGTATTAAATTTCTGTGTTTTTCATGTGTTATTTTATTCGACGTGCTAGACAAGCGATAAACGCGTTTAAGATGGCAAATGGAATATATAATTTATTTTGCACTTTAAAAATAAAAAATCAACTATTTTCTTTATTTTAGAGATAAAAATGTTACTCTCTATTTTCTTGCCCCATAATATAAAGGTACGTTTTGCCCAAATACGTTAGAACATGAATACGGGGCATACCCATGCCTTTTCACACGCGATGATTGAAGCAAGGACCCCCATTTAATTCTTAATGTTTCTTTTTCGGGTGCTGCGCATGCGTCAGTTTGGGTGGTTTTAAAACATATTCCGTTACATGACTACAATATGTGAAAAATGTCAAAAGTTTAGTGTTGTCTATTATTTATTTTTAAACTAGTTGATTGGGTGAAAATGTATCAAATTGTGGATCAAATATGTAGTCTTTCTAAAATTAATTGTGCAGATTTATTGTGGACACCATGAAGAGTGTTTAATGACATCTATAAGCCACTCTTAAATTTTGTAAAGATCTGACCTATGGGATGACACTCCCTTACTTCTTCCGGGCATTTTTATAAACACCTGTTTTACATGAATTATTTCCCATTTTTCACAAAAAACATATTTTAGATGACAAACGCAAAACACCGTAAAATGTAAATAAACAACAAATATGGCGTCCACCGACACAGCAGCTGTGTGTGTCAACAAAACACATGCATGCGTACTTGAAAATTTGCATCTGCGAATTTAAATTTGCCATTGTTTGCAAAGCAAGCTATGAGTGCTTCATTTTTGGATTTTTTGGTCATGCATTTATGGTCTCACTACTTTAATTTTGCCAATAATCTCAGAGAGATAATCGCGAAGCGATCATCGTAGAACACTGATATATACTCGTACATACGTTTTGTGTAGTTCGCAGCTCTCGCGACAGTAAGTCGCTCCAGTCCAAATGAAACAGTACAAATTTTTTGTTTAAACAGTGCTCCACGATTATCGCATCATGCGAACCGCGGAATGGGACAACTGGGCGCCGCCAACTCGGCGCCGCCAACTGAGCGCCGCCAACTCGGCGCCGCCAACTGGGCGCCGGGCCAACTCGACGCCGCCAACTGGGCGCCGGCCAACTCGGCGCCGGACTAAAATTTTTTTTTTGATACAATGTGTGGATGAAAAATAAAATATATTATTTATATAATAACATCTTTAAAAAATCCTTTACGCAATTTTTTACAAGCTTTTATATTTAGCTTCAGATGTTCTGTCTAACTAACTAACTATCTATCAAATCTTGTGAAGCGTTTTTGACACACTTCCCAATATCCGATTTGGATGAGATTTGGTACACACGTAGTGGTCCCATGACAATACAACACTAAGAAAAAAATATCCTACCACCCCTACCCCCACCCCTTCTATAGAAAAATGTGTTTTTGACACACTTCCCGTTATCCGATTTGGATAAAATTTGGTATACACATAGTGGTCCGATGATAATACAACACTAAGAAAAAAATATCCTCCCACCCCTACCCCCACTCCCTTCCATAGAAAAATTTGTTTTTGACACACATCCCGTTATCCGATTTAGATGAAATTTGGTATACATATAGTGGTCCGATGAAAATAAAACATTTAAAAAAATATCCTCCCACCTCTACCACCACCCCTTCCATAGAAAATGCGTTTTTGACACCCTTCCCATTATCCGATTTGAATGAAATTTGATATTCACATAGTGGTCCGATGACAATACAACAATAAAAAAAAATCCTACCACTCCTACCCCCACCCTCATCTATAGAAAAATGCGTTTTTGACACACTTCCCATAATCCGATTTAGATGAAATTTGGTATACTTATAGTGATCCGATGACAATACAATATTAATAAAAAAATATCCTCCCACCTCTACCCCCACCCCCTTTCATAGAAAAATGAGTTTTTGACACACTTCCCATTTTCCGATTTGGATGAAATTTGGTATACATATAGTGATCCGATGCCAATACAATATTAAGAAAAAAATGTCCTTCCACCTCTATACCCACCCCCTTTCATAGAAAAATGAGTTTTTGATACACTTCCCATTATCCGATTTGGATCAAATTTGTTATACATATAGTGATCCAATGACATATAGTGATCCAATGACAATACAATATTAATAAAAAAATATCCTCCCACCTCTACCCCCACCCCCTTTCATAGAAAAATGAGTTTTTGACACACTTCCCATTTTCCGATTTCGATGAAATTTGGTATACATATAGTGATCCGATGCCAATACAATATTAAGAAAAAAATATCCTCCCACCTCTACCCCCACCCCCTTTCATAGAAAAATGACTATTAGACACACTTCCCATTATCCGATTTGGATGAAATTTGGTACACACGTAGTGGTCCCATGACAATACAACATTAAGAAAAAAATATCCTCCCACCCCTACCCCCACCCCTTCTATAGAAAAATATGTTTTTGACACACTTCCCGTTATCCGATTTGGATAAAATTTGGTATACACATAGTGGTCCGATGATAATACAACAATAAGAAAAATATATCCTCCCACCCCCTTCCATAGAAAAATGTTTTTGACACACTTCCCATTATCCGATTTGGATGAAATTCGGTATTCACATAGTGGTCCGATGACAATACATTAAAAAAAATATCCTCCCACCTCTACCACCACCTCTTCCATAGAAAATGCGTTTTTGACACCCTTCCCATTATCCGATGTGGATGAAATTTGGTATTCACATAGTGGTCCGATGACAATACAACAAAAAAAAAAATCCTACCACTCCTACCTCCACCCTCATCTATAGAAAAATGCGTTTTTCACACACTTCCCATAATCCGATTTGGATGAAATTTGGTATACATATAGTGATCCGATGACAATACAATATTAATAAAAAAATATCCTCCCACTCTACCCCCACCCCCTTTCATAGAAAAATGTTTTTGACACACTTCCCATTATCCGATTTGGATGAAATTTGGTATTCACATAGTGGTCCGATGACAATACAACATGAAAAAAAAATATATAATTTTGATGATGTTATTACGATAAGATATCCGTATCAATTAAATATCACTATTTGCAAGAATCAATCTAGCAGAAAAATGCAGAAGTAAATAAATAGAGTTTATTCTAGATTATAATGAAATCGCTGATCGTGAGTTATTTGGAAACTCATTTTTCTATTGGGGGAAGGAGAGGGTGGGGGTAGAGTTAGAAATATATTTTTTGTTTGGGCTGTATTACCATCGGGCCTTTATGCATATACCAAATTTTATAAAAGTCATTTGAAGTGAAGTGTGTCAAAAACGCATTTTTCATGGAAGGGGGTGGGGGGTAGGGGTGGGAGGACATTTTTTCATTATTGTTGTATTGTTATCGGACTACTATATGTAAACCAAATTTCATCCAAATCGGGTAATGGGAAGTGTGTCAAAAACGCATTTTTCCATAGATGAGGGTGGGGGTAGGAGTGGTAGGATTTTTTTTTCAATGTTGTATTGTCATCGGACCACTATATGTATACCAAATTTCATCCAAATCGGATAATGGGAAGGGTGTCAAAAACGCATTTTCTTTGGAAGGGGGTGGGGGTAGGGGTGGGCGGATATTTTTTTCTTATTGTTGTATTATCATCGGACCACTATGTGTATACCAAATTTTATCCAAATCGGATAACGGGAAGTGTGTCAAAAACACATTTTTCTATAGAAGGGGTGGGGGTAGGGTGGTAGGATTTTTTTTTCAATGTTGTATTGTCATCGGACCACTATATGTATACCAAATTTCATCCAAACCGGATAATGGGAAGGGTGTCAAAAACGCATTTTCTATGGAAGGGGTGGGGGTAGGGTGGGAGGATATTTTTTCTTAATGTTGTATTGTCATGGGACCACTACGTGTGTCAAAAACGCTTCACAAGATTTGATAGATAGTTAGTTAGACAGAACATCTGAAGCTAAATAAAAGCTTGTAAAAAATATTGCGTAAAGGATTTTTTAAAGATGTTTTTAAATAAATAATATATTTTATTTTTCATCTACAAATTTTATCAAAAAAAAAAATTTTAGTCCGGCGCCGAGTTGGCCGGCGCCCAGTTGGCGGCGCCGAGTTGGCCCGGCGCCCAGTTGGCCGCGCCGAGTTGGCGGCGCCCAGTTGGCGGCGCGGAGTTTGCGGCGCCCAGTTGTCCTAGACCGTGCAAACCGTACCTCTACGCAATGTTGTCAGACTTTTCTGACGACTTTCCTTCAACTTAGTGACAAAAATCCTTCAAATCCTTCAGAACAGTACGGTGGATGGACGACACCAAACCAAAAAAACTTTATAACAAAAACAATTTTTCTGATAAAAAATGAAAGAAAACACCAAACAATTAAAAGATTTATAACTTAAATCATAAATTATAAAAACCAAAATTTAAAGTAAAGTATTCAAATTTATCTACATATGTTAAGTTTGGTAAAATTATTAGAATATTTGCAAAATATATATTTTTACCTAAAAACCTTCAATCCTTCAATAGTCAAAATTTTTGTTTAAAACCCTTTATATTGAAGGAAAACTTTCAAATCTGGCAACACTGCCTCTACGTTTTCTTTGAAGCGAATATTTAGTTAAAATGTACCTATATACAAACAGTGCTCCGCTACGATCACTACACACAATAGTTGCTCCAGGCAAACCTACCTTTGAGCTACTAGATACTACATGCAGGCGGCAGGGGAGTCTCTAAAGTTTGTCGAAAAACATGCAAAAAGCCGCCATCCTGGATTTATGACGTAATACAGGCCAGGCTCTCCTACTCAAATTTTGGCAAACACCCGGTGACCTAAAATTGTGTGATCTATTATAAATCGATCTAGGATAGTTTAAAAAAATCTTCCACAACTATCCCACGGGATCTTTTTTTTTATTATAGTACACGCATTTTAACTCTGGAAAAGTCACTCTCAATGTGGAACCAAACAATGCAAGTCATGTCTTGATTAGGTATAGTAGATGCTTTTAATAAAATTAGAATGAACGCGGTTCAGTTTTGTTTGACGTCACATTAAGCAAACATAATATATTTGTATAAAAGACAATAGGCGGTCTAGGACAACTGGGCGCCGCCAACTCGGCGCCGCCAACTGGGCGCTGCCAACTCGGCGCCGCCAACTGGGCGCCGGGCCAACTGGGCGCCGGGCCAACTGGGCGCCGGCCAACTCGGCGCCGGACTAAAAATTTTTTTTTTGATAAAATTTGTAGATGAAAAATAAAATATATTATTTATATAAAAACATCTTTAAAAAATCCTTTACGCAATATTTTTTACAAGCTTTTATTTAGCTTCAGATGTTCTGTCTAACTAACTATCTATCAAATCTTGTGAAGCGTTTTTGACACACGTAGTGGTCCCATGACAATACAACATAAAGAAAAAAATATCCTCCCACCCTACCCCCACCCCTTCTATAGAAAAATGTGTTTTTGACACACTTCCCGTTATCCGATTTGGATAAAATTTGGTATTCACATAGTGGTCCGATGATAATACAACAATAAAAAAAAATATCCTCCCACCCCTACCCTCACCCCCTTCTATAGAAAAATTTGTTTTTGACACACATCCCGTAATCCGATTTGGATGAAATTTGGTATACATATAGTGATCCGATGACAATACAATATTAAGAAAAAAATATCCTCCCACCTCTACCCCCACCCCCTTTCATAGAAAAATGAGTTTTTGACACACTTCCCATTATCCGATTTGGATGAAATTCGGTATTCACATAGTGGTCCGATGACAATACAACATTTAAAAAAAATATCCTCCCACCCTACCCCCACCCCTTCCATAGAAAATGCGTTTTTGACACCCTTCCCATTATCCGATTTGGATGAAACTTGGTATACATATAGTGGTCCGATGACAATACAACATTGAAAAAAAAATCCTACCACTCCTACCCCCTCATCTATGGAAAAATGCGTTTTTGACACACTTCCCATTATCCGATTTGGATGAAATTTGGTATACATATAGTAGTCCGATAACAATACAACAATAATGAGAAAATGTCCTCCCACCCCTACCCCCCACCCCCTTCCATGAAAAATGCGTTTTTGACACACTTCACTTCAAATGACTTTTATAAAATTTGGTATATGCATAAAGGCCCGATAGCAAAACAGCCCAAACAAAAAATATATTTCTAACTCTACCCCCACCCTCTCCTTCCCCCAATAGAAAAATGAGTTTCCAAATAACTCACGATCAGCGATTTCATTATAATCTAGAATAAACTCTATTTATTTACTTCTGCATTTTTCTGCTAGATTGATTCTTGCAAATAGTGATATTTAATTGATACGGATATCTTATCGTAATAACATCATCAAAATTATATATATTTTTTTTCATGTTGTATTGTCATCGGACCACTATATGAATACCAAATTTCATCCAAATCGGATAATGGAAAGTGTGTCAAAAACATTTTTCTATGAAAGGGGGTGGGGGTAGAGGTGGGAGGATATTTTTTTATTAATATTTTATTGTCATCGGATCACTATATGTATACCAAATTTCATCCAAATCGGATTATGGGAAGTGTGTCAAAAACGCATTTTTCTATAGATGAGGGTGGGGGTAGGAGTGGTAGGATTTTTTTTATTGTTGTATTGTCATCGGACCACTATGTGAATACCAAATTTCATCCAAATCGGATAATGGGAAGGGTGTCAAAAACGCATCCCAACTAACATTTAAAGTTGTAACGACGAAACGCCAACTAGAAAGAATTTCTTAAAAGTAACCGCAACGTACTCCCGCTACGTCTCAGTATACCAGACAGCGACGTTATAATTCCCTAAATGGGGAACCAATTTCTGGTTGTAACTACTAGGCCAAGTGTTTAAAGTCACTGTAGTAACAACTACACTACTACGTCGTAGCCAGGTATCTACTACGTCGAAGAGGCTGTTTTTTCCGTAATGGCATCAAAGTTGCGATGTAGTTGCAAATAATATAATCGTTTCTTTTTGGTAGAATTGTAACACAATATGGTGGACACAACAGTAAACAGACTCGCTTAGTTTTTCTGTTTGGTTATGGTTATAATATGAACTATGTTATTCAAAAGTGTGAGAATTTACGAGCAGAGGATCAAAATTCGAGTGCGACGCAAAGTTTTTTGTATAACATGCATTATATATATTGCAAAAAACCGGTGCGCCCGTAAAATTGAGCCGTTTTCTGGTAGCTGATGGAATTTTTGTGTTGTGATTTTGGAGGTTATGTTTTCATAATCGACAGTTAACTCCAACAAATGGTGCTTAAGAAGAGCATTTTTGGTAAGCTTCAACTAATTTGTTTATAAAATAGTATGGCTCTTTAATATGAGCTCATAAAACGACAACAAAAATATTAAATTTTCTTTCTTACATAAAAACATGGCGTCCCATACTATATTCCCTGATAGTCGAAAAGGGATATTTTTTTCTTAATGTTGTATTGTCATGGGACCACTACGTGTGTACCAAATTTCATCCAAATCGGATAATGGGAAGTGTGTCTAAAACTCATTTTTCTATGAAAGGGGGTGGGGGTAGAGGTGGGAGGATATTTTTTTCTTATAATGTATTGTCATTGGATCACTATATATATACCAAATTTGATCCAAATCGGATAATGGGAAGTGTATCAAAAACTCATTTTTCTATGAAAGGGGGTGGGGATAGAGGTGGAAGGACATTTTTTTCTTAATATTGTATTGTCATCGGATCACTATATGTATACCAAATTTCATCCAAATCGGAAAATGGGAAGTGTGTCAAAAACTCATTTTTCTATGAAAGGGGGTGGGGGTAGAGGTGGGAGGATATTTTTTTATTAATATTGTATTGTCATCGGATCACTATAAGTATACCAAATTTCATCTAAATCGGATTATGGGAAGTGTGTCAAAAACGCATTTTTCTATAGATGAGGGTGGGGGTAGGAGTGGTAGGATTTTTTTTTATTGTTGTATTGTCATCGGACCACTATGTGAATATCAAATTTCATTCAAATCGGATAATGGGAAGGGTGTCAAAAACGCATTTTCTATGGAAGGGGTGGTGGTAGAGGTGGGAGGATATATTTTTTTAATGTTTTATTTTCATCGGACCACTATATGTATACCAAATTTCATCTAAATCGGATAACGGGATGTGTGTCAAAAACAAATTTTTCTATGGAAGGGAGTGGGGGTAGAGGTGGGAGGATATTTTTTTCTTATTGTTGTATTATCATCGGACCACTATGTGTATACCAAATTTTATCCAAATCGGATAACGGGAAGTGTGTCAAAAACACATTTTTCTATAGAAGGGGTGGGGGTAGGGGTGGGAGGATATTTTTTTCTTAGTGTTGTATTGTCATGGGACCACTACGTGTGTACCAAATTTCATCCAAATCGGATATTGGGAAGTGTGTCAAAAACGCTTCACAAGATTTGATAGATAGTTAGTTAGACAGAACATCTGAAGCTAAATATAAAAGCTTGTAAAAAATTGCGTAAAGGATTTTTTAAAGATGTTATTATATAAATAATATATTTTATTTTTCATCCACACATTTTATCCAAAAAAAAATTTTGTTGGCCGGCGCCCAGTTGGCGGCGCCGAGTTGGCCCGGCGCCCAGTTGGCGGCGCCGAGTTGGCGGCGCCGAGTTGGCGGCGCCGAGTTGGCGGCGCCGAGTTGGCGGCGCCGAGTTGGCGGCGCCGAGTTGGCGGCGCTCAGTTGGCGGCGCCGAGTTGGCGGCGCCCAGTTGTCCCATTCCGGACAACAGGGACCTTTTGCACGCCCTCCTTTAGCTAACTTTATCCTTTATAAATGCGACATTAAATGATAGATGTCACGTGATATTTAGAAGCTCAATTTTCACCTTTTGCAGACACAATTTTTTATCTTTTAACCATTGTTTATCTGTCAAAAGCCTGTTTTGTGTTTTGTAGGCAAAATGAATTAAAAAGTTCCGAAAACAACTAGAGAAAAACTAAAAAAGCAATACCATTGAAAAACTGCCAGGGAAATATAGGATTAGGTCTGTGTTTACTGTGAACTTCTTATTTTTTTACGCACTTCACAGAACATTGATGAATTTTGGTTAGTTGGTAAACACTGTTGCCAGACAACACATACCATAGTTTCTATAAAAAATAATTTTCAATAACTGGCATAAAATTAAATCTGCGGGTTATTCCGCATTGGCTGCTTTTGAAATAATTGTTTAGAATCAAAAATATTTTAAATTTACATTAGATTTTGACATAATGTTATATGCGCGGCAACACTTTCTCTGAATAAAGGAACTAGTTATTGGGACACAACACTATCCTTTAGTAAAGGATAAGGTATAAATCAGGTAACTGCGCATGCGTCAAATAAAAGATAAGAGAAAAATGGGACATGCAAAAGATCCCTAATACATACATATAAGAAACAATACATTCGTATAAAAGATTAAAATAAAAAGTTCGATGTGTATACAAATGTACAGAATATATTTATGATGTACCTGTCCGTCAATAATGCCAATTTAATTAATTATAATCTTTACTGGGCTTCTGGAATATAATGGAAACCATGGAAATTATTTATGTGTATAATGGACGAAGCGTGTTTTAATTGAATTAAAACACTGAGAGTGCCCCTGGTTATGTGCAGTAAAATTTTAGCCATTATTTTCTGCGTCATTTATATGCATTTCCTACAAAAAACAAAAAAATATATTTCTTTGGTAGTGTATTATACAGATTTTTATTTTCTTTCCGTTGGTCATTTAAGTCAAAAACAATTTTTAAGCAAATTATATTGTTAATATTAAGAAATACATATGTTCTTGTAAAAGGAGAAATATAAAAAATGATAGTAAGAAGATACGGGAAAGGGGGTAAAAATGGGATACTTAATTTTACAGGCATATTGTCCTAATAAATGATCACCATTGCGTTCGTCATTTGCAATTAAGTTGGCTAGATATATTATCTTTATGTTTTAATTTTCAGTTTAAGCGATTTAGAATTCCGTCATGCTTTTATTTTTATTTTTGTAAAATGTTGACTTTGCCCCATTTTGCTCCGCATACTGGCAAAACGGGCGGGGCGGTTCTGTAATTTAGAAAATTTGTAAGACAAATTTTATTTATTAAAATACAAACCAAGTCCAAAATAATTAGTTAAAAAATAAAAAGTTGTCATGAAAAATACATTTATAACAATTAAATTTAGTATTTACAAAATTTATAAAGAATTACAGCGACCTAGTCATCACTGTCCACTCTGCTACACGAATTTTACGCCCATTTTTTGCAAAGACAACATAAAATACAACTATCAATGATATTACAAAAAAATAAATGGATCCATGACGGATCTGACACCTTCCTCGCTAGCCTATTATCACACTTCAAGTAAAGCCATGATAATATATTAGAACCAAAGAAATTCAAGGAACCCTAGAAGACGCATCCCCATTATTTAATACGCAAATTCATTCATCATGCATGAAATCTCAGAAAATTTCGCCGAATCCTCGCAGGCAACACTGTAAGAGGTATAAAAGAGAAATCGATGAAAAACCATGGGCGTGCAGATTTTGTTGAAAATAAAATAAATATATTATAGACATTTTCCTATAAAATTTTTGCACCCAAAATTATAAAATTTAAATAAGTGTAAAATATTACCGGTACAGCTTTGACAGCCATTCTATTTAAATGACTCTTTTTACAGAATTAATTTTTTTATCGATTTACAATATTAGAAATCAATAACTTATTTACAGCTGGTAATATCCGTAGTTTTGATTTTTATTATTTTTCCCTAAAGATAAGAAATCTACTTTATATTATTTTTTCTTTATATAGAAAAGTGTTACTTTAATCCCTAAAATTTAAAACACAGGTAAAAGTGTTTCTTTTTATTTCAAATTGTCAAAGGTGTTTTTTTAGCTTTTTACTCTTTCACCTTGGTAATACATTGCTCTTAGTAACTTTTTTACAATAAGTAGATTTGTTCTGTCAAAAAAAGTCTAAAACTCCGAATTATATACTCAGACCTTGAGATACTTATCAAAATTTTTGCATCAGGATTTAAAGAGTCTATTTGATCCCCTAGTGTACAGGGTGCATTTTCGACACTTTTGGGTGTTTTCGGTTTCTATGTTTATAATATTGATATGCGATGTTTACCATCATTATTCTCTTCAAATTAAAGCATCCTAAGGTGTAGTCGTTTTTTCTTCAATCTTCTCTAGAAGTTCCCGAAACCACCCAAATGATAAAAATGGGACAGCCTATACTTATAATATAGACTTTTTGTTATATTTTATCAGCAAAACTCTTGCCTCGAAATAAAAAGCACTCATTGGTTTATTTTTCCAAAATCCATTCATAAGTTTATTAAACTCTAGAAATTAGTTTTTTTTTAGAAAATATTTGGTATGAGTCTGTGTTTTTTTACAATTGCAAATGTTAAAAAATATGACTTATTCAGTTTTATCAACAAAATACTTTTGATTTCCATAAAAAAATCTATTTAATTTTTATTTACCAAATAAAATAAAAATGAAAAAATATTATTTATAATTAAGTGATTATTATACAGGGTGTCCCATAACTTAGGCGCCATAGTGCAGCAGGTGATAGAGGAGGTTATTTCCAAGAAAAAAGTTTATATAACATGGGGTCAACAATCATCTGTTTTTAAGATATAGGATTTTTAAAGAGGAGTGGGTAAAAACGGGTTATACAAAAAAAAATCTGTCACAGCCAGCTGAATACTCAGCTAATTGTGATTAAAAAATGTGGTAATCCTTTTTTGATAATATTACAAGTGGAGGAGGTACGGGCTGTCAAAATAACCTCGAAAATAAAGTATAAAAAATAATAATTTTTTTAAAATTAATTTTTGCTTTCTCTTTTAAAAAATATCAATATTATTTCATTATTATGTCTCGCTAGAGACTTGTTTGTTTTTATTAACAAAAAATATTTAAAAAACATTGCATTTAATATGGCATTCATAAAAGTTCATACCAAAAAAATAGTATTTTCTAAAAAAATTGACTGATTTTTTTCAAATGAATTTTTTTAAATTAATTTCCAATTACTGCTTTTGTTCTAATGCAAGACTAAGCAATTTCATATTTTTACTGCGTTTTTTTAAAAAGTTATTATCACAAAAGTTAAAAAAACATCAATTTTTTGATCAGACATGACTTCCTCTATCACTTGTTGGCCTATGGCCCCTAAGTTATGGGACACCCTGTATATACAAACATTATTAAATTTGGCAAATATAAGAATTAAGAACAATATTTTAATCCATTTGACTCAAGGCTCTCTTTTAATTAATCACCAGGGACTATGCAGTAAGTAAGTGAAAAGGAAGTTAAAACTCTTTTTTTTCTGTGTAAAAGTAGGTACTACCTTTTTTCTTCTTATAGTTATATTTGTAAATTCTAACTACTTTTTTACATCATTACATGATGATCGAACATCAAAAACAACCAGTGATAATATATTATGTATACTTTATAATAAAAAGAGATAGTTGAATATTTAACTACTAACCACTAGTAGTAAGTAGTTTTCTTAATTTGAACTAGTCTTTAACACCTTGGGCAAGGTATTTGGTACAAGATAGTGCCTACTAGGTGCTAAACGAACATACTGAGGATCAAAATTTTTTCCTTATTAAGGCCAATAATCTCCCTCCAAAGCTCTCTCTTGTTTGGATCAGTGGGGAACCTAGTAAACTCATAAATTTGAATATTTTTAAAATGTTTAATAACTGTACAGTAGCATGACATAACATAACATCACAGAGTGAAAATGGTTGTTTACATAAGAAATATATTTTTTAGAGTTATATATTATTGCCAGAATAAATTAAGAAACTTTTCCAAAAAAACCCAAACACTAGAGGTGGGAAAATAAGGGAATTTGCAATAATAAATAATGTTTCTTAAAACTTCTTTGTAAAATATATCACTAATATTTTGTAAAAAAAGTTATAAACCACACCACCGTCTTACCAAATCGTAAACAATATGACGGTTTCTGGAAGAGATTCAAACTTACCGGTGAAATGATAAATCCAGCCACTTCTCGTCACTTTTGTCACACAGAATGCACTTCTTAGGCATTTTTAAAGTTATTTAATAAAAAAAATCTTTATTTTGTGATAAATATTGCAAAAAATCAACGAAAACGCACGTTTATTCGGATAACCTCTCAAAGGCAACGATAAATGATGCAAGGGTGACGTTTGGTCTACATGGTTGCCGCTATTAATTTTTTTTCTGAAAAATAGCGAACAAAAATCAGTGTTTTGCATTTTACGCGAGAACGATAAGTCGTAGGGCAAAATTTAATGTATGAGAAATATTACCCATAGGATTCCACCACACGTTTAGAAGAAAATTTCAAAAAATTAAGTTTTTTGCAATTTATGAAAAAAACGGTAAGTCATAAAAAATACTTTATTGACATAAAATGATCAAGACACAATTCTCTACAATGCGACAATGACAATTTACAGCTCTACAACCACATGTGTTGAAGACAAGAGGGTGCCGAAAATGCCCATTATATACTTTTTTGCGTTTTACGCAAAAACCATAAGTCATAGAGCTGTGACTCACATAGGTGAATTGTAGATAATGGCGTCCTGGAGATTTCTTGTCTATAGTGTGTTTTTCTAGGACCTACCGTTTTTGCATAAAATAAAATAATAATTTTTGCAAATTTGGCGCCCTATATGTTCTACACGTAGTTGTAAACCTGTGGCCCAAAAGGAAAGAATGTAGAAAATTGTGTCCTTTAACATTTTATGTTTATAAAGTTTCTTTCTACGACTAAAAAAAACACAATTTTTGACAACTTAGCTGCCATCTACCTTCTAAACATGTTGTTGTAGACCTATAGACTATGGAGATTGATTGTAAAGACTCGTATGGGTAATATTTCTCTAAAATAAAATTCTTCTCTACGACTTACCGTTCTTGCGTAAAATGCAAAAAACTGATTTTTGTATACATGTAAGTCTAGAGCTATAACCTTTAAGAAAAATTGTAAAGGAATTTTTGAAGTGTAAACTTCTTTAGGCGCGTTTAGTAGTTTTTTTGGGTACTGAATTGAACTGAGCCGTCAGACTCGGCTATGTGACGCTCATTCGGGTGAAGTCGGCTCGAGTCGAATAACTGTGAGAGGAACATTCAGCGAGCAATATGATGATGCAGATGAAGGCCAGTATTATTAATTTCGCCTTGTTAAAGTTTACACTTCTGCCACGTGGTTTTAAGCACACACAATTTTTTTTTGTCAACAAAGGTTTTCTCTGCGACGTTCCATTTTCGCGTAAAATCAAATCAAAAAGCTTTATAAGCTATATATATATATATATATATATATATATATATATATATATATATATATATATATATATAGATTAGATTAGATTAGATTAGATTATTATATTTCATACGTTAGCCACAATACAATGGATGTACAAGTCAAATCAACTTAACACTAAAAGAAAGTACCTACAAACTAAAGTGAAACATACTGTTTTTAAAAAAATTAAAAAATAAAAAATACAAAGTATGTAAATAACAACGGACTTAAGTTATAACAAACATCTTTTTTTTTTAAATATAGTTTCTGGAGTTTAAAGTGAATCTGCTAAAAAATCATTGACAGAATAGGACCCCTTTACTAGCAATATATCCTTGATTTCATGCTTAAATTTTTTATAATTTAAAACTTTTATGCTATCCGGTATTTTGTTATACATTTTTTTACCTATGTATCCGGGGGCTTGCTCAAATTTTTTTGTTTTGTGTTTATCAATAACAAGTAGATTTACATTTCGCGAATTGTATGAATGAAAATCGGAGTTTTTTTATGCAGTTCTATGGAATTTTTAATATAAAGTAATGTTCTAAAAATATATATTGAAGGCAGTGTCATAATTTTTTTGCTGACAAAAGTTGGCCTGCAACTATCTCTACTCTTTATTTGAAACATTATTCTTAATGCCCTTTTTTGCATAATAAAAGCCCTATGAAAGTAGCTGCTGCAGCCCCATAATATTATATTATAAGATAAATGACAGTAAACTATTGAATAGTACACTGAAATTAAGCTTTGTTCATTTAATGTATCTCGAAGTTGTGATAGCGCAAAGCAACTCTTGCTAAGTTTTTTGCATACATAATCTACATGTTCATCCCAACTGATAAATTCATCTAAAATTAGTCCTAAAAATTTTGTTTGTTCTGATATGCCTTGATTTTCAATCTCTATACGTGGCCTAGATACTGAAGCACGAAAATTAACTATAACTGTTTTTTCAACATTAAGAATAAGGTTATTTTTTGAACACCAGGTTTCAAAATCCCTTATGCAGGTTTTTACTTATAGATATATATATATATATATATATATATATATATATATATATATGTGATCAAAAAGAGAGAGGTGCGCATGTGCAGTTAAAAAAAATGGTTTGCATTACAGGATATCGCTGCTAGTTATTTTGTGTTCCTGCAATCAACAATCTTCGAAAAAAACCAGCTTTAGCTGATTATTTCTAATTTATACTTTCCTTTTAATTCAAAATAGATAAGGATTTAAACCGCCACATAGATCTATAAAAACAGGGACTTAAAAGCAAATGTTTTATGATTTTTGTTAAGTTTAGGTACCTATGTAAACAAAAATTTACCGATTGATTATTGGATAACTTAAAAAAAAACTTTTTTTCAAACATTTATATACATATGTGCATATAGGCACACAGACAGACATGCATACATACATATCTAGAGGTTATACTTACAACCTAGAATTAAATTGTATAGAAAAACATTATTAATGATAAGATCTCAAAAAAAAAATCAATGAAAACAATCCTTTTCTCACATAGGATGGTAAACATATTCTATTACACGTACATGTATAGCAATCCAAACCGTAAGCCGAATTCAAAAACAAAATATTCTTTTGATTTTTATTAGTTACCATTTTACTTATGTACCTACATCAAAATTACAAGTTATAAAAGTACTGGCAACATTGTTGCGAATTTGAAAGAAATCCCCAGTATAAGACTTTTTGTGTCTGATGAAGTTTAGGATTTCTATACGGGGTCTACCTTTAGTTGAATGTTTTTGATTAGAACACTTGAAAACAGTTTTTTGTAAATATCTTAGAAACTAAAGCTCCTATGAAGTTTTTAGGTAGAACACGAATTATTGCGAAACATATAGTCTACTATATTCCGAAAACAGTGTATTGATACGATACATACATACAAAAAGTTAGCATTTTTTAAAGTTTTTAATTGTCAAAAAACTGTCATTAGCATTAATGCATTTTGACCAAAATCTAATCAGCACTATTTTACCTGAAAATTTTATGAAAATCGGTTCAGCGGTTTAGGAGCTATCGTGTTACGGACAGAAATAATACACACACAGACATACATCACGATGATATTACTAGGATAGGAATACATCCAAATAATACATTTTTGGCGTTATCTCAAAAAAACTGTTTTCGTCGAAAATAATACCTTCTCTAGCCATTGCTACGCGGGCCAGGAAAATAAATATGGGGCAAAATGGGGTATGTATAGATTACTAGGTATAACAAGGTACTTCGTTTTGCCCCCATGAAAAAAACCCATTTTGCCCCAAACCACCAGTTAAATACAAACAAAAATCACACACAGTAAATGGCTAATTTTACGGGCAACGCGTTTAAAAACAATACATAAACTTACTAATTGTTCAATGTAAACAAAATTTTGATACTGGGCAGGCTATTTTTACAATAAACAGTGCAAAACATGACAAGTTGAGCAAAAACCAACTTAAGCTCAGCCGACCGGCACCAATCATATTGTAGCGAGTTAAACCAGTGGCGGCTCGTGACAGTAAAGTTTGTGAGTTCTGCCAATAGGGTATAAAAAATGCTATTTTTGTTACAGTCTCCAGATCACGTGTCTATTATAAAAAGTAAAAAATTGCGCCCGAAAACACGCAACGCTGAGTCCGCCCCCCGAAATTGTACTGGAACTGCAAGTTTTGCAGCTCTATTTTTGCCTAGATTTCGCTATCTAAACCCAGGAGCAAGTGCGGTGCGGGGCGAAGAAAGGGGTTCCTAGCCGAGCACAGAGGTCGTTAGCCGCCCAGCTACGTTGTGTTGCAATTTAGCAGCGCAACAATGCCAATAACTTCATTTGACCGACTGTGAAATGCGGCCTTCGGCGACGGCGCGCGGCGTCATACTCAACACACGTCCGCGATTTGAAGGCCTACTATACCAACACCGGACCGAAAATATACTGTCCAATAATTTTAGAAATAAAATAATTATATTAGAAAAATACCAGCGGCTGAAAAATAGTCAAATAATGTGAAAATTTTGGGGGTTTTGCAGCTCTGCAGCCCTTATGCACTAGCCGCCCCTGAGTTAAACCATTGATGATGATAAAATATCTGATATTAAGAGGTTGTATTCTTGCGCAGTTTAGCTATAACTGCGGTATCGCGGTTTATCCCCGTATCCCATTTTGCCCCCTTCCCCTAATTATGTAGGTATGTTAAAAAATGTATGCGCTATTTTTCCCCCTTTAAGAATTTGTGTTTGATACTGTAGTCATTAAAAAACGCAAATCTAAACGACATGCATGCAGGTAATATTTCCAAAAATAAATCAGTTACATATAAAAACGAAATAAAACGTATAAGGAAAAATCCAAGAGAAATTATAGGTGACATAAAATCACGGATCTTTGTTAGGTGATCCGTGATAAAATCGAGCATAAAATGACACTTTCATTCACAAAATCACGATCAAAAAATAAGAAAAAATAGTATACCTGGGGGCCTAAAATAGAAAAAAATGTGCCAATTCAGGATATATTCCTTGAGTGGCAATAAAACTGATTATTTTCATATGTATTGTCTATATATATTTATATTTAAAACTCTGTTATAATCATTAACGTATTAACCGGAGGAGACTAGGAAATAAACAAAAAACTCGGCCGTCTAGATAAACAATTTGTTTTGGAAAACGTACTTCTGCAGTAAAGAAGTCCTCGACTGTTTTTGTTTGGTCCATAGAAAACTCCATTTCCTTTCTCTTTAATAATCACCAGAATTATCCCATTTTCCCTTTACTTTTATTTCTTTTTTAAACCAATGCGAGGGACAAGGACGAAACTGTTCTTCTTACAAACCCTTACCATAATAATGATACAATTTACCAAATATCAATGAATGAATGAACATAACAAGCGATGATCACTTTAAGACGCTTCGAGCATTGGTTTTGCTACTCCTTCGTTTTCCTTTATTAAACCTGTGCGAGAAAAAAAAAATAAAACTGTTCTCGATTACTGGTCCCTCACTACAACAAAGGAACTAGAAACCTGCCACAATGGTCTAGGCCCGTGTAATGTATCTTATTTTGTTACTCTTTTGTTAAAACGATGCGAGAGAAAGAGACAAAAGCATTCTTGATTAGAAGGTCTCAAGAAAGCGAACAAAAAACATCTCGAAGTCGTTTACGAACGCTTAAAGCATCTTATTTTTTTACCTTTTTCTTTCTACCTTCTTAAACCAATCCAAGAGAAAGAGATAAGGCTGTTTTTGGTGCAAACAACGAACCAAAACGATACAGGACGAAATTTCAGGTAGCCCCTTTGGCCACATTACTATTTTGTAAAAGGGTCAGATGCGTTGTTGCTGAGCTCTGACTTAGCCGATCGAAATTGTTTTGGTGTTTTGTTTTTAATTATATTTTCAATCTGGACTAAAAACTATTCTTAAAAGACTTTAAAATGGTGCGGGAGTGTATTGTGTGCAAAAAACTCGACCATATTAATCCAGAACTTTCGTTCCACAAGTAAGTTTCATATAGCCTGTTTGACCTTCAAAACCAAACAAAGACCAGTGCCGTAGAAATCAATATAAAATCAGAAAACAAATATTAGGCTATTATGTGAATAATTATTTATTTGTTATAAGTGTCTAAACATAAGTTTAGTTAAAAAATGTACAGGGTGTCCTAAGTTTTGAGGTTTTTATACTTTTAACTGAACTACAAGCCTTGATTTTCAACAAATAAGGTAAAAAAAGGTATCTTATTAATATGGCAAGTATTTTTTTTACCCCCTACGTATACCTTGGATCGATCAAAGCAATTTTTTAGAATGGGTTAGTCATTTTTACCTACTCTTAATTTTTAAGGTTGTTTAACCTGAAATAAAATAGACCAACCTACAATAATCATAACCAAACGTTTAAAGTGTGTAAAGACGAGGTCTCTACACGCAGATTTGTTTTTAACCCTATAAACTGTTAGCAAATTAATTATTAATTCTTTCATTGTTAAATAAAATCCATTTCTAAGGATGATTGATAAAATCTAAAAATTGAATGCAATTTATTTAAAAACAAAAAGTAAATTTCAGCCTTGGTATAATTAACCCTATTTCTTACATCATTTATAAAATATTTTTTTATTACTTATTTTTAACTATAAGCGAGATGATATATGTTTTTTTTATTTATCTCATTTTAAATGTTAAATAAAAAAAGGCATTTTACAAAATAATATCAGCATTAAATTATGTGTCAAAAAATCAAAGTGGTAAATAAAATTAATTTTTTAAACTAAAATGATATTTTGTGTAAATGGCATTGTTTTCATCACGTTTTTATAATATTATATTAAAATGATTTTTAAAAAAAAATATTCTGTTTGAATGACATTTTGTTCAAAAATTACTTTTTCAAATGGCGTTTTGGTTGAAAACAGTGTGTTTTAAAACATCTTTTTTAAAAACATTGTTTCAAACATCAACCTGATAAAAAACTTTTGGTTTGTTCAAAAATTAGTTTTTTGAATGACATTTTGTTGAATGCTGTTTTGTTTTGAAAACATTTTGTTAAAAACATATCATTTTTGAATGACATTTTTGAAATGGCCGAAAGCATTAAGTTCAAATGATTCAATTCAAAAATATTTTGTTCCAATGACGATCCGATGGCACATTTATTATGAAAACATCTTTTTTATATTACATTTTTTTGAAGAACATTTTGTTCAATGATATTTTGTTCAACATTTTCAAATGAGAATCTGATCAAAAACGTGTTCAACTGTTTTTTTAAAATATTTTGTTTACATGACAATCTGACCGAAACCATTTTGTTCGAAAACATCTTTTTTAAGTGACATTTTGTTCGAGTT
This sequence comes from Aspidapion aeneum, assembly GCA_963576565.1. NCBI lineage: Eukaryota > Metazoa > Arthropoda > Insecta > Coleoptera > Brentidae > Aspidapion > Aspidapion aeneum. The sequence continues at coordinate 45,856,816 of OY755045.1, forward strand.
TTTTCAAAAAAAAAGTTTTTATTTTCAAATGAGAATCTGATCAAAAACATGTGCAACTAATTTAAAAAAAATATTTTGTTTAAATGTCAATCTGCTCGAAAACATTTGGTTTGAAAACATCTTTTTCAAAATCATTTCTTTTAAACGAGAATCTGCTAGAAAACTTTTTGTTCAAAAATTACTTCAATTCATATGAGATTTTGTCAAATTGTGTTTTGTTCAAAAACATTTTTTAAAATTTTGTTTGAATGCAATGTGATTGATTGACATTTTCTTCGTAAACATTGTGATTGATAGTATGTTCAAATAATCTCTTTTTTGTTCACTTTTCCATAAAAAAAAATTCTTGGAATGGACAAGTTAGGATGCGTTTGAGATCAAATGATTAGGGTTCAGTGTGGTTAGGTTAACAGGTTAGGATCAATTGTTAAAAGTAACACTGATTTCGACCTTCCAAAAAGAGACACACAGGAGCTAGATTTTCAAAGAGTTTTCTGTTTGAAGAAAATGTTTTCGAACCAAACGTTATTCAAACAAAATGTCATTCAACAAAAATGTTTTTGAACAAATTGTTTTAAAAAAATGTCATTTGAACAAAACATCATTCGAAAAAACTATAATAAAGCAATTGCTAAGAACAGAAATTAATATGTTGGGTATAAGATCATCATAAAAAAAATTTTGGAGGCACTTTTTAAGCTACCTTGTTTTTATTTTAATCGTTACTTGTAAATGATTTGCACAAAATGCATATAGAACCAATCCAAAAAATTTTTTCAAAATAACAACATAACCAAGAAAAGTCGAGACCCCTGTACATGGCTAAATAAATTTTTTTACGATTATTAATTCACTTTTTAATACTTATCATAATAAATTTAGGCTACCCAACGATTTAGAGCAAAGAAAGTTATGGCTGTCCTTAGTTGGAATTGAAGAGAACAGACATTTATCCAAAATTTCTGTTTTATGCTCTGATCATTTTGAACCTTGGGATATTGGTACTAGAACTAACGGAGCAAAATATATTATACCAGGAGGCCTACCCAAAATGAGTCATTCTGCATTTGCAACTGATAGGTAAGTTCAAGAATATGTATAAGTAACTATATTTTGGCCTACTTAAATTTTTATTTTATAGTTCAGACATAGCATCTGATTCTACAATAACAGACAGCCCTGCCCGAAAGGATGTGAAGAATACAGGCTCCCAAAATTTGTTTGACGATTTGATTACAAGGTAAGCAAATACAATATTTATCTATTCAATTGTCCAAATACTGTGCCAATACTACAGCTAGAGTCAATATAAGCATATGAGTACTTATAATTTATTTTTCAGGGAACAAATAGTTGCCAAAGAATTCCCAATGGACTCAAAGTGTGATGTTGCAGGACCCTCCCATCTAGGTGTTCCAAAAGAAAAAGTTGATATGTAAGTTTAAGACTGTATAAAATTTATATCTATAAAACGAAAATAATTTTAAAGTAAAACTGACCTGTCCAACATAAAAGGTAAATCATTGCAGACATTTCACCCTGTGAAAGCAAGCTTTGCTCTTTAAAGCCATAAAGCTCTAAATCACTTTTTGTTAAAAATACAACACTTACTAATATTAGATCAACTACACAATAACTATCCTACATTAAATAGATTTTTAGGTTAAGTCGATATATTTGTAGATTTTTGTAATTTTTTACAGAATAGTTGTTGACAGCTAACTGGGCTAATATGCCACTTGTCAAATTGTTTCTGAAGCGTAGATGTTTATCTACAGTATTAGGGAAGTTAACAAGTCATTCCTACTTTTGAAAACTTCTCTTACTTTTAATATTAATAGTAACACAAATTAAAAAAAAAATAGTTTTGCTCAAAAGCCTGATCACTTTCCTGCAAAGCTCAGTTTTTTTCATTAAGATGGGTAATACAGCCTGAAAGTTATAACGAAAAACATTTTGTCCTTTTTTTTTTGGCTCACACGGTATATAGGTACTATAGTTTAGTACGATATAAGCGTATGATCACTTACAATTTATTCTTCAGGGAACCCATATTTATCAAAGGATGCCCAATGAAGTCAGACTTCGATGTTGCAGGACCCTCTCATCTTGGCGTTCCATTAGAAAAAGAGTAAGCTATAATCAGATTTTTTGAATGATTTTCTATAAGTTATTTCAATATAACAAAAGACTAGAATAATTGATTAATATTTTTTTAGACCTACATGTTATTCGTCAACCACATTGTCTGCCTCTGAAACTGAAAATATTTGTCAGATATCAGATGGTTTACCAACGGAGCTGGCACATAAGAGAAGGTAAATTATATTTTTTCTTGTACAGTTTTTAACATCCCTTGTTCTTTATTGCTTTAAATTTGTGCAGAATTGACACTAGCTAACGCATCAAGTTTTTTTGTTTTTTAGAAAGAGAAGATATCCAGGGGACCTAGTTACCAGTGACTTTTCAACTCCAGAGAAACGGAGAAAAAACTTACAAATGGTCAAGGAAGCTATGCATAAAAAAAGAAAAAAAATTAAAGTTTTGCAGAAATCGGTCAGTAGACTAACCAAAAAGGTGAAATCTTTAAAGGACCTGTTGCAAAGATTAAAGGAAAAACGTCTTATTTCAGAGCACTCAGAATCTACAATTACGGTAGGTTGTAGCTTTATGATTTGTTAATATAATATCGTACTGATTCTACTTCACAAGACAATCAATTTTTCTAAATCGAAATCAATATGATATAACAGCGTAGTAAATACACACATACACATGTTTAAATAATTTATTTAAAATAATATTACTGTTTTTAGATATGGGGGTATTTTTCACATAAAAGACAATTTCAAGTTTACAACTTTGAAAATAATAAATGTTTAATTTTGATGCCCAATTTTTTTCAATTAAACTTTAATATGGTTCCCAAAAAATTGTAAGTAAGTATTTGTATATTAATTTAAGTGTTAATTAAAAAAAAATCTTCATTTCGGTAACACTATTTACATATAAACATTTTAAATAACATTGTACAGCAATTAGTTTAAATATGATTATGTTTGTGTCATTACCAAAATGTTGCAAATGCTGTTCCAGGTACATATGTATAAAATACCAGGAATCTTTTTGCTTTTTGTTTAGATTTTTTAAGTAAACACTACGAATTTTAAATCTACTTTTAAAACTTTGTAATTAAAAAAAGAAAAGGAATTACAATGTTTTAAATATTAAATTTTACATTTGGGCCAGTTACCGAAATGACGTTTTCGAGACTATAACTAAAATATTTAAAGAAAGTTTAGGGCTAAAAAAACCGACCTTAGAACTGGTTTCTTCTAAATTATACTTTTTGAATTACACCAATAAGTTAAAGACTTTTTGAGGTGCAACTTTGGACCCGGAATTGTCCTTTTATATAAAAAATTACCACATATCTCTAAAACTATTTTTCCCCTCTTGCAAAAATATTCAGAGGGCAAGAAATTCATAAATATAAAAATATATACCGGGTGGGCAAAAAAAACCGGACAATTTTTTTTTCAACATAACTTTTGAAGTGTTCCATCGATTTTAATGGGACAAACTGCACTTTACAGAGAATTATTCAAAGTTTTGATCAAATATATTTTTTTGTCCGCCATCTGAAAATGCAATATGGCGGACGAAATTAAATTGTACCCTTCAAAGATGCTCGTTTATTCTTGTGTTGCGAACACGTTTTAATTATTTATTTAAATTGGTAAAAAAGCTGCATTCTTGCCACTCACAACAAGGTACAAATCAGCAAGATCGGTTGGATTGTTCTAAAAAAATATATTTTTGTTTCAACCATTGTTTTGAATTGCCTTGCAATCATGTCTGCACTTATTTCCTTATAAATTCATTAGTACTGAACCGATTTTGATGAAATAAAAAACATCTTGGTGAGAATTAATTGGTTTTTAAAGATCATGATCAAAATTTATCGCCATCTTAAGATTTATCAATCATACCTGATTCTTCAAAATGGCGTGTTTATCCCTATTTTCTGAAAATGTTTTACTTTGTTTAATTTATAGAAAAGCACTACTTTTTTTCCGTTTAACAAGGTACAAAGTAGTAAAATTGGTTAAGTGATTCTCACAAAATCTGATTTTGTTTTAACCATTGTTTTACAAATTATACGATTGCATTGGCAATCGTGTCTGCATTCAGTTCTTTATAAATTGATTGTTACTAAGCCGATTTTAGTGAAATAAAAAACATTATGGCGCAAGCTGATTGATCTCTAAATTATGCACTATAATGTTTTTATTTCACAAAAAATCGGTTCAGTAATTATAAATTTATAAAGAAATGTTTGTTTTGAAGAATCAAGTATGTTTCTGGCCGACATCTTAAATTCCAAGATGGCGGAAAATGTTGATAAAAATCTTTAAAGGGCAATCAATTCTCACCACGATTTTTTTTTATTTCACTAAAATCGGTTTAGTAATAACGAATTTATAAGGAAAATAATGCAGACAGGATTGGCAATGCAATCGTAGTATCTGTAAAACAATGGTTGAAACAAAAATAGATTTTTTTAAGAAGCACCACACCAATTTTACTAACTTGAAATATAATAAACACACCATTTTGAAGAATCAAGTATGATTCTGTCCGCCATCTTAAATTTTAAGATGGCGATAAATTTTGATCATGATCTTTAAAAAGCAATCAATTTTTACCAGAATGTTTTTTATTTCATCAAAATCGGTTCAGTAGTAATGAATTTATAAGAAAATAAATGCAGACATGATTGGCAAAGCAATCGTATAATATGCGAAACAATGGTTGAAACAAAAATATTTCTTTTTAGAACCACTGAACCGATTTTGCTGATTCGTACCTTGTTGTGTTAAAACATGTTTGCAACACAAGAATAAACGAGGATCTTTGAAGGGTACATTTTAATTTGGTCCGCCATCTTGGATTCTTGAGATGGCGGACAAAAAATATACATATTGTCAAAACTCTGAATAATTCTCTATCAAGTGCAGTTTGTCCCATTAAAATCGATTGAATAGTTCAAAAGTTATAATGAAAAAGAAATTGTCCGGTTTTTTTTGGCCCACCCGGTATATTTAGTAAATTACTTAATAAGTTTATTTCTTATTTAGGCTTCTTTATCTGGAGTTCCCAAAGATGTATTTGAGAGGCTTCTACAAGGCTCTACTCGACAAAAGTACAACGAATCTCTTAGATCATTTGCGTTGACACTATCATTTTATTCGCCGCGGGCTAACTCCTATGTCAGGGAAACATTTAATAAGTCTTTGCCAGATCTTTCCACAATTTCTAAATGGTTTAGATCCATTAATGGAAGTCCTGGCTTCACTCAGGAAGCTTTAACTGCACTGCAGCTTAAGAAAGAAGGATCGTCAGACGAACTTTTATGCAGTTTAATTTATGATGAAATGTCAATAAGAAAACTTGTCGAATGGACCGGAGACAAATTCACTGGATACGTGGATATAGGCACCAAACTCAACTCTGAGATTTTGGAGGAAGCTAGCGAGGTCCTAGTATTTCTAGTCAGTAGTCTTAAGGGCCACTGGAAGGTTCCAGTTGGGTATTTTTTTATAAATGGTTTAACAGCCACAGAGAAAGCTGGCCTGATAAAAAAATGTCTAGAGTTCTTGCACAATGAAGGTAGCAGTGGTGTAACCATAACCTCGGTTACATGCGATGCTCCTCCAGTAAACCTGGCTGTGGCGGCGAAACTAGGAACAGACTTTAGCGACCCAAAAAATTTAAAAACAGATTTTCCACATCCCAATACTGGAAATCCTGTATTTTTTATACTCGATCCGTGTCATATGATCAAGTTAATTAGGAATTCATTTGCCTCTGCTTGTTATCTAAAAGATTGTGAAAACAGGGCAATCAAATGGGAGTACATAGAGAAGTTGGTTGAAAAACAAAAAAATGAAGGGCTTCATGCAGCCACTAAAGTCAACCTAAGACATATTCACTGGAAAAGGGAAAAAATGAAAGTAAAGCTAGCAACTCAAACGATTAGCAAAAGTGTGAGTGACGCAATCTCATTCCTAAGAGATGATTTAAAATGCCCCGAGTTTGAAAACTCCGAAGCTACTTCAATTTTTATACAAAAATTTAATGATCTGTTTGACATTTTAAACTCCAGAAATTGTTTCGCCAAATATGTTTACAAAAGACCATTTTCAACTAAGACCGAAGACTTGTTTAGAAAATGCTTTGAAGATGTCAAAGAATATATTTTATATATATATATATATATATATTTAAACTCAAAAAAAAAACTGGATTTTTGGGAATGCTTGTATGCATACAAAGCGTTTCAAAAATTTTTGAGCTATATGTAAAAGACAAAAAAGTACTGCAATATTTACTTACTTTTAAGTTTTCTCAAGATCACCTGGAACTTTTTTTCAGTGTCATTAGAAGCAAAGGAGGCTATAATAACAACCCCTCAACCCGACAGTTTGAGGCAGCGTATAAAAGACTTTTAATTCAATCTCAGCTAAAAGCATCAAAAAACGCTAATTCTTTGGATTTGGCAAATATAACCATTTTAACATGTGGTTCGGGCAAAAAACTTATTCCGCAAAACAACATCTCAATACCAGAAGAAAGTAAACAGTATTTGGAAGATATCCAAAATAAAGTATCAGACTGTCTAAGAGTCGAAAATAGATTTGGAAATATTTTAACGGATTACCAAGAAGACGTCATTATATATATTGCAGGTTTTGTGGTACGCGGAATTAAGTTTTCTATAACTTGTCATAAGTGTATTTCTCTTTTGGAAACTAGCGATACATTATCTTCCCTACAAAACAAAAAAGCCTATGGAAGATTAGTAAAGGCAAGTGAATTAACAATTAATATTTGCAAAGAGGCAGAAAAGTATTTTAGAATATTTGATAAAACCATAAGCATTTTTAATAAAAATATAAAAAATTTAATAAATCTGCTCATTAATAATACTTTAACGCAAGAACTTTTGACAAAAATATTTGAATATTTTGGCGACCATTTGTATGACAGTGACGTATTAGATAATCATGCTATTGAACTCAGCAAAATGATTTTTAAAAAATTTTTTGTTCTTAGAATTCACCACGAAACCATTAAAAAAACTGATTTGTTGGGCATTAATCGTACAAGAAGTTTAAGTACAAAAACAATTTTATTCCGTAATGAATAAACATAATTAAGTTCAATCAAGAATAATTTGACTCAGTTCTGGTAACTTTTAAGTAATTTCCGGTTTACTTTCAGTCACTTCCGGTCACTTTTAAGCCATTTCTTGTCACTTCCGGTTTACTTTCAGTCGCTTTTAATTTATTTCCGGTTTACTTTCAGTTACTTCCGGTCGCCCTTAAATCATTTCAGGTCACTTTCGGTTCACTTTTCGTCACTTATGGTCAGTTTTAACTCATTTTCAGTGATTTTTTATCACTTTCGGTTCACTTTCAGTCATTTTTAAGCCTTTTCCCGTCACTTTCGATTCACTTTCAGTCATTTCTGGTCACACTTTAGCCATTTCAGGTCCCTTCCGGTTACTTTTAACTCATTTTGGGTGAGTTTTAGTTCACTTTCGGTAACTTATTTCTTTTCACTTCCAGTTTACTTTTAGTCTCTGTCGGTTACTTATTTTAAGTTTTCTCCGGATCACTTTCAGTCACTTTCGGTTTAGGTATTTTAAGTTACGTGTGGTTCACTCTTAGTTGCCTTTCGTTTACTTCTGGCTGTTTTTCGGTTTACTTTTGGTCACTTTTGTTCAATGTGGGTTCACTTCTGGTCAACCATTCCTCATACTTTTCTTGAACATGTCCAAAACATTTTCAAAGTTTTACAAATATTTTCAGGCTTACAGAACACGTTTAGACTTTTCAGAAAATTTTTAGACTTTTCATTATATTTTAAAAGGAATGTTAAAATAAACTTAGAGATCTAATAGACTATAATTTTCATAAACAAGAAGAAGATGAGCAGTTCATTTCGTGCACGCAGATCTTGTAGTGATAAAGTTTTTTGTCTTAAACAAGTAATTGAGAAAAGGAACGAGAGGAAACTAATATCAAGCATACATACATAAAAACAATAAAACGTTGAAGAAGAGTGTTTGAACAAACTTATAGAAAACATTAAATATAACATTAAAATGTTGAAATAATGCACTTAAACTGAATAAAAAAAAAATGTTTACAAAACAGTGCACATTATTTTTAAATGTCACACTAGATGTCTTGAATGTTAAGTTTAAGTTTGAGTTTAGGTAGCCTAAGGTTTTAATTTACAAACTTCTTAAGTTTTAAGCCCAGTTAGACATTTAATATGCATTTATAAACTTGATTGAATAAGAAATGAAAATCAAATTCGATTTTTTCTGTTTAAATCTTACAAATGTAAAATATATAAGGGTCGTTCAATAACTTTAATTTGGTGGTACACAACGATCACACCTATACCTATTAAGATTTGAACAAAATTGTTGCAGATAGTTTGCAACCTGGCCGAGGATGGCAAAAACAAGAATGAGCAAACATATTGTGTTTACATATTTTTTTAATTTTTAAACATGCAATTTTTTTATGTTTGTACCTCTTTCATTTAATATGTATGCAATTTATAATGATCGACGCGATTTCATTATAATCTGCCATATTTTAGTCAAAATATGGCAGCATACAGTAGTTCTTCCGCCAGTGAAGTTTTGCCTCGCGTCCTTTGTACAACTGGCGTTGCGTGTGTAAAAGTACTACTTTCTGCACTTGTTAGGTAAAGAACATTAAGTAATCTATTGTTTTACACGTACAGCCTTTCTATTATTATACTGTTTATAAATTTCCACAGAATTTTTGTAACTTAGAAGTCAAAATCTACAATAGTCAATTGTCAATATCAAACATAGCAGTCTTCATTTGTTTATTGTTTTTTTAATTATTAAGAATTTGGGAACCTTACCTTGCGATTCACGAAACTTTATTATTTTCTTTTATAAGAAACTATTTACCTTAAGCGTTTTACTTAAAAGTAAAAATGATGATATCATTATTTTTGAGACAACTTTTTACAACTTTTTTTCGTTGGCCTATGCTATTTGTTATGGTAAACAGCTGTTAACTGTTAAAAAGTTATCTAAAAAAATATGATATGAAACTCTGACTGACTCGCATTTGATACTGGGCACCTCAACATAATAAATTTAATTTTTACATTATTACATCTCAAAGTATGTTGTAACAATTTTAACCTTTCTACCGTATGCACTTGTATTTTTATTAAATAAAATTATTAAAATAAATTAAACTGTTTCTATATTTTTACCTTCCTACCCCGCGTAGCAATGGCTAGAGAAGGTATTATTTTCGACGATTTTTTTTTGAGATAATAACGAAAATGTGTTATTTGGGTGTATCTTAGCAATATCGTTGTGATGTCTGTCTGTGTGTGTGTGTGTGTGTGTGTGTGTGTGTATATTATTTCTGTCCGTAACACGATACCTCCTAAACCGCTAAACCGATTTGTTGTAAAAATCCATTAATGCTAACGACAGGTTTTTGACAATTAAAAAGTTAAAAATGCTAACTTTTTAATAAAGCATCGTATCAATATACGGTTTTCGGAATATAAAAAAAAACTTCGTAACAGCTTTAGTTTCTGAGATATTTACCAAAAACTGTTTTTAAGGCTGATTTATCATGACTTCACTTGAACTATACAGACGTAGCTAGAAAGGTATCAGATTCGTCATGAATCAGTTTATTTATAAAAAGCCTTCTGGAAAAAATAATGAAATTGTGTTGCACTTTTTCCCAGTATTTTTTCTAATGAAACTGCTGATGAAAACCGAGATGGTCGTCCGACGGAATAAGTGTCGCAATAACTTTTTTCAAAATAACTCGCTATATAAAAGAGTTGCTTTTTAGGTACATATTTTTCGTAGACACACCTTCAATCTTACTAAAAGGGACAAAACCACCGTCGTAGGAGGCAGTAAATACAAATATATTTGCAAGAAATTTTAAATTTAGGGAAAATTGAAAAATCTAGAGTAGCATAACCAAAAAGGCTATTTTCGTTCTGGCCATGGTCAGAATCCTAATTAAAACAAATGGGTAAAACTAACCCCATGTATGAGGTCCATCTTAATAAATCCACAAAGTAAGCAAATTGTGTCCCCGTCAAAGCAATAAACCAAGGGCTTTTTGAAAAATGCTCTAAAATATCTTTATCCAAACAGGGCTCTGTTAATTTTTTACATTATCACTGCACATTTTTTATAAAAAAAGGAACTAGACATATATTTACTTTTTTATATACAAAAAAAAGTGGCACTACACATATCTAGCTTTAAAATTGTAATCATGGGGGTGATAAGCGCACCTTTAATACCGTTTTCGGCTGGTGGAGATGACTTGACAATTCTCGATGAGTGTCCCGGTTCGAAAATCAAGTGGGCTGTTTTCATCAGAGCCTGACTCTTATTTTTAATATTCCACTTCTGTATTAAGTAACCTCAACAATGCTATTAATTTTTTTTGTCAATGAACTAAATTAATTGCTTGTTTTAATAAGTTAGGTATTTACTGTTAATAAATAAATATTTTGCCGCCGCCACTGGTAAATCGATCGACCCATTCAATGTATAAAGAATAAACATACGTCTGCTGTGTGTCGCACAGCGTTGCCATCGTCTTTCCAAAAAATATTTCTGTTCTTTTCCAACTTATTGGAGCATCTAGGGGTCAAATCGAATTGTTTTCATGAATGAATTTTTGCCGCGGTTCCTAGTCTCCTCCGGTTAATACGTTAATGGTTATAATACTTCCTATTGTTTTCAGATAAATGCTCAAATATGTCTTGATAAGGCGAAAAATGACCATCCTACATTCGTGCTGCTGTTGGAGGTCGGTTCGAAGAGGCAGTTTTGCTTGCGGGATTTATACGGGGGTAAGTCAATAATACTCAATGGTATGTTTTTAGAAAGATAGATGGTAATATAATTTTAAGAATTACATAAATTTGAAAAACAGTCGATTTTGGGTGAATTAGATTTTTAGTTAAACCAAGCTTGGTATTTTTCCACTATTATATTTATCTATCATCTTCAGAGATATCCACAAAAATAAAATAAATGAATATATTAGGGATCTATTGCATGCCCTCCTTCAGCTAACTTTATCATTTATAACATTAAATGTCACGTGATATTTAGAAGTCCAATTTTGACCTTTTGCAGACACAATTTTTTATCATTTGTTCTTTATTTATCTGTCAAAAGCCTGTTTTGTGTTCTGTAGGCAAAATTAATTAAAAAGTTCCTAAACAACTAGGGAAAAACTGAAGGGCAATACCAGTGAAAAGCTGTCAGAAAAATATAGGATTAGGTCTGTCCCAGCAAACATGGATTACAAAAAAAGTACTTTTTTAGCACTCGATTTCACTGCAGCCTATACCGGCAAAGTACTAAGTAGGATGTACTTAATTCGTATTGATTTGGAACAATGGCCTGAATCAGGCCAGCATGTATATATGTTAATACAGAAAATACTGTAGTATTAAAGCAATGCATTTTTTAACTTTTTTGTACACAAAAGCATGTACCTTTAAAGTAATGTAATTCGTTTTATTGGTATAAAAAAACTAATCTTTAAAAAAAATTTTTTACAAAAAAACCTGTACTTTTAAAACAATGTATTTTATTAATTACATTATATTAAAATTTTGACTAGTGTTGCCATCTAGTGGCAAGGCGACCAAACATCCCCTTGTAAGAACTTTGCCTCATTCAAAATGTTATTAAGGGGCCGACTCGCGCCGATATTTTCGTGCTAATGTAAGGGTTTGGAAATACACGCTTTTCTTGAAGACGGCTAAAGGTTTTAACAAAAACTTTTTTTTATCGTTTAAAGTGATCTTTGGTACAGGCCTAAAACTATTTTTTAGTTAAAAAAATTTCTCGAAAATAGCATGAAATTATGCTTATTTATAGTCAAAAATCGATTATTTTCATATCATTTTTTTAATAGGCAATTGATATCTGATTCAATCGGGGAAGAATTTCGGGCCTACAAGGGACACTCCTCTAAATAAATAAAAAATAAACATACAAAAAATTGCAGGTCATCTGGTAGGAAAACGTGTATTGTTAAACACTTACAAGAGCAACAATTGCCGCTTTTGTCATCAATAAAGTGGGGCCCTCTGCTGGTCGCTAAGAATTATTTTTAAAACAATAGCAATATCCTTGTCTTTTCGGTTTTTTAGGAAACCGGACCATCAGAGTCGCAGCTAGCATTTTTGGCGCCCGAGGCAGCATTTAAAATTTTTAGTCCCTTTCACCCCTTGATAGAGGTTTTACCAAATCAAAATGGTAAATTATATTTGACATTCTCATATACTTTCCGCACTGTTTTTGAATTGAGTTGTTTGGTATGGAAAGTGGCACGTTTTCGTCTTCACTTTACACACTAAAAAATAGGGCGGACTATAAACAAACAAATTGTGTGTAAGTGATTGGAAGAAAATATAAACATTTGCACGTGTATAAGTACCGGTGTTTTTCTTTAAATTTATATATTTTATACAGGAGGACGTTAATTAGACATTTTCACCTTAACATTGTTAACTCCTAGAGAATGAGCCAGAAATCGAACAAAATGTTCGAAAAAGGGCTGTTTCTATAAGGCTTAACCCGTGTTTCTATGTGTAATTTTAAACAGTGAGACCAACATTGTTTACTGGACGCTATTTTCTGAATATGTACAGGGGTGCCACAAAATACCTATAAAAATACTTTAATTACCTGTCTAAAAATCACTGCTTATTTAGCATTAATTGAATATACATAATTCCATCCACCCTTTTGACATTTTTTTAGATCAATATAATGGCACGGATTTTTAAGGGTCAGAGTTGCGCCGATATTCTAGTGTAAATGTAATTTGTGGTTGTTTAGAAATACACGGTTTTCTCCAAGACGGCTACAGATTTTTACAAAAACTTTCCTTAATTATTGAGAGTAATCTTTTGTCTAGGACCAGAATTATTTTTAAGTTTAAACAAAATGTCAAAAATTAAATAAAATTATGCTTAAATATAGTCACAAACACGACAATTTTATAATAATTTTTTTTATAGGAAATAGATCTTTGTTTTAAACGGGGAAGAATTTCCGTCTTACTGGTGATATTCTTCTAAATAATAAAAAAATTGTTAAAATAAAATGGCATCTGGGACGTTTAAAACGCTTACAATTTATAAAATGTTCGTATCCTCTCTTCCTTTGATAGGGGTTTTACTAAATTCAAAATTACAAATTGTTTTTTACACTCGCGTGCGGAAAATACTGACTTGCGGCAATTTTTTTGGATGAGTTTGGTACGGAAAATGGCACTTTTTAACACTGTCGTATTTTCACTTTATTTAGCCATCTTTTAATATTTTTGTTACTGTGTAAATATAAGTTCAAATATGTTGTATGTGAATTGTCAATCTATCTACGGCGTGTTATTAATATAATTTGTTTTTTTATAAAAACCGAGGGGTGATCAGCTGAACCAAATTTGTACACCTTCCTACGGGACTTTAATAAATTTTTGGGCTTGTAGTGTCCTGTATAGTCCTGACTGACAGGCGCCCATAAAAAAATTCGCAACCAACAAAAAAAAAACGTCTGAACTCTCGTTTTTCTTAGAGAGTTGATTTGCCTTTGCCGGCCTCCCTACTTAATCATGCTTAGGGCACCCCTTAGGCGCCAGTACCCTCGGGGTCCTGTATAGTCCTGTGGCAATCCTGTGGAAGTCCTATGGAGTCCTGTATAACGATTTTCTATTTTAAATACATTTGGTAGAAAAATATTTTAAAGAAAAAAATTTGCTAGAAAAACATTTGGTATACAAACATTTCATAGAAAACTCATTTAAATGGTAAAAAATATTTTTGGTAAAGTACATTTGGTAAAACGTACAATTGGAAAAAAACCTATCACAGAAAACACATTTTCTAGAATAACATTTGATCGAAAGTACAATTGGCAGAACAGCAAATGTTAGAAAGGACATTGGGTATGAAAATATTTCATTATCTAACCAAACCTATCCTGACCTAATATGTACGTTTTAAATGTTTTTTTACCAAGTCTCTTTCTATCAAAGGTTTTTCTACCAAATCTATTTTCCATTAAATATTTTTTTACCAAATGTTTTTCTAACAAATGTTATTTCTACCAAACTTATTTTCTATCCAGTGTTATTCTACCAAATGCATTTTCTATCAAACATTTTTTTACCAAATATATTTTCTACCAAATGTATTCTACTAAATGTTTTTCTACCATATGTCAAAGCATTTCTAACCTAAGGCACATTTTGGCTTACTTACTTGGCTTTCTTCTGTTTCATTTTGTATAACGCTTTCCGTATTTGAGTAACTTTTATTGTGGTCTACGAAAATTAGTAAAGAATCAGCCTACAATAAAATTATTTAAAAAAAAATTTTACGTTGGGTTTAAAAAGTGCTCTTTTTATTTTATCACTTGTTTATAGTACTTACCTACCAAGGAATAAAAAGCGAGCGTAGCAAGTACCTAAATTCAACTAGGTACAAAAAGACACTTTTATCCCGCGGTTTATTACGCTATTTTTTAAGCCTAAATTGCGAAATAGATCATTATATACCTAGGTACTAAAGTGACACTTTCTATCTCAAGGCAAAAAATGCGTAGTAGGAGCTTAGTGAGAGCTACAATTTGCCAAAGGATAAAAAGAGATATATACTATACTATTTTTTGCGCTTATATGGCCCCGTTTTATTAAAATTGTTTGCAAAAAAAACTAACTTAACTATAGTGGCCAAAATTTTTTTTTTCGCACTTTAGGCATGAAAAGTAATAATAGGGATTAAAAGTAACATATAAAGAAATAAAAAAATTAAATTTCTAATAAAAACGTGAAAACCGAGAACCTCCTAAAAAATAGAGAAAACTCGGAAAAAAGTCAAAAAGTGCGAAAAATCGCATAAACCCTGTGATAAAATTGTTAATAGAGGCCAAATAGGGGGGGTTACCCTGCAAAAGGTCCGGTAGTTCTGAATTTTGGATATGTTGTTAAGCTCAGGAGGGTAGTTAAAAATCTGAGTTTTTGTCACCCCCACCCCTGTGCTCCCTCCGCCATCTTGAAAAAACCATTAAAAATTGGCACTTTTTTTAGTTTTTTGCCTTTAGTTTCGTTCCAGTACACTAAATCGCAAAAAGAGTTATATGAAATTTTTTAGAGGATATAATTATCTACAATTGAGTGGTACCGTGGTTGTTCTGCGAGCAGCAGTAACGGAGCTAGATAATTTCTAAAAATGACTAAAATCACGTGCTTGGGCAAATTTTCAGATTTTTTCTACTTTAGACGGCATAAGCTCCGAAATACTTTGTTCTAGGGTAAAAGTTCTAAAAACATATCTTGTAGAGAATTTTATCAGCTACAAAAGCCATTCTTTAAATGTATTTTTAAAAGTTGTAATGGCGTGGGAGTAACTTTTAACTTAAAGTTAGTAAGTTAGAAAATAATAATTTTTTAAAAATTTAGTGCTTTAAACGGCACATTTTTTATCTATTTTTATTTTTTTGTGTAAATTTAGTGACGTACAAAGAGGTAAGAGAGCTTAGGGTCAAACACCTCCTTAAACTAACCACCTCTTCAAAAACCCCCCCCAGACTCTCCAAAATCTAACATATTTAGGTTTTCTCAAATTTTCTCAAAAAATACGCTTCTAAGAGAAAAATGTGTAATATACTTTATTGTAGACAATGAAATTTGCTTTTGAAAAAGGTCAAACTCGATGAGGGTCAACAATTTATAAACTCTTCAGCGGCGTCCGTTAATTGAAGTAATTTAAAAAAGTAAAAAAATATCCATGTTTTTTCCATGATTTATTCGATTTTTTTTAGTTTTTTAGTGTACTGGAACGAAGTTACAGGCAAAAAACTACAAAAAGTGCCAATTTTTGATGGTTTTTTTAAGATGGCGGAGGAAGCACAGGGGTGGGGGTGACGAAAACTCAGATTTTTAACTACCCTTTCGACCTTAATAACATATCCAAAATTCAGAAGTACCGGACCTTTTGTAGGAAAAAACCGAGGGGTGGCTCGGTATTTACTTTTGGTGTACAGGTTAGGGGAAATACCAGGAAATACTTGGGAAGTACTGGGAAATATACTACGAAATACCGGGAAGTGCTTGGGAAATACTGGGCAATACCATTGAAATTCGAGGCAATACTGGGAAATACCAGGAAATACCGAAGTATTATACCTTAGGTATTTCCTTTTGGTGTACAAAAATCGGCGATCGAGCCACCCCTCGGGTAAAACTCCTCTATTCATTGTACTAACTACTGGTATCGAACTAAACAGATCCGAGTGGACCGCTTCTCTGATGCCCGAAAATATAATATAACATATAATATTGCCAGGTAAATGTAGGTAAGCATCGTCAAAGAAAGCGCCGCGAGACGTGGCTGCACGCTAGACAATGCGGGGGAGACGTACGGGAGGGTTAAACGATGTCCTTTCGCGCTAGCCCGGCTGTAAGTTTATCGCAGCCCGAACATAAGGTGTTGGTGGCACTTGTAGGAAGGTTGAGGGGGCGGTAAACGCCGCCTCCTCGACACTTTTTTTTTACCTCGTCCCACACGTATGCCTCGCAGGTGTTTCTCGAATGTCCGCTCTTGGGCGCCTTAAAACGTTTTTTTGTAAATATTTTATTTTCACAGTAAAATATTAAAATTTTTTGTACTAAAATAAAGTGCTTTACAAGCAACTGTTTAAATATACCATTACCCCTGGCTGTACTTGCCATTCTTCAAAAATAAAGTATAACTTTTCATTGTATTAAAAATAAAGTAATATAATGTTGCGTTTTTTGCACTTTTAAATAGTATGCAAATTAGACAATACAAAAACAATAAAAATACTGCACATGCCAGCAGTTGCCAGCAGTTAAAGTGCAATATTAGTAAAGTACCATGCAGGTCGATGTTTGCTGGGGTGTTTACTGTGTACTTCTTATTTTTTTACGCAGTTCACAGAACATTAATGACTTTTGAATAGTTCGTTTCCATTGCTGCCAACAACACATACCTACCAGTTTTTATGAAATAAAAATGTTTAATAACTAGCATAAAATTAAATTATTACATTACATTTTGACATAACAGTCTGCATAACGTTATATGCCCGGCAACACTAGGGACTTATTGGAATAAAACCTGACTTTATTTTAGAGTCGACTTTATTCTGACAGATTTACAAAGAAAACTGACCTCTCATAATTGACATACCAAATTCAAATTTAAAAATATAGTCGCTAACTTTCATTTAATAAATACCGACACTGATAAATCCGGTTCATAAATACACAAAAGCCGAATTTTGAAAGAAATCACCTGCTTTTTACATGTAAATCTGTCACAATAGGGTCGATTTTAAAATAAGGTAAGGTATTATTAGACTAGGTATCTATTGTCTCCAATAAATGAACTAGTAACCAGCGTTATCAGAACACAAGTAAGGTCAAACACTATCCTTTATTAAAGAGCAAGGTTTAAACCAGGTAACTGCGCATGCCTTAAGTAGAAGATAAGAGAAAAATGGGACATGCAAAAGGTCCCTATTATATTTATTTTAAAAAAAACTTATTTTAAATACCAATGAAAAAGTTTAATTAAAAATGGAATATGAGTTCTTGGAAAAAATCTATGGTACTTTTGTGTGCTTATGTTTCAATTTGAAATAATTGATTAAAATATTACTACCCACCTTTAATTATTCAAACTTTGAAATCAATTGATTTTTTTAACATTAATATGAAAAGTTTGCAAATTAGAAAACAAAAGTAATTATAAATTTAAAAAGTTAGAGAATTAAGAAACAAAAGTGATTACAAGTTTAAAACGAAGGAAAAGGAGAAAGTCCTTTTTATCCCGGAAAGTCGATTTTTGCTGAACTGAACTAAAGTTTTGGAGAAAACTAAAGTAGGTTTCTTACACATTAGTTACCGCTCTTATTGTGCAGTCTTAAATTTAAAAAAATTTAGAAGCACCGAGTTGCAGTATTGTG
The DNA here is from genome assembly GCA_963576565.1 of Aspidapion aeneum. Taxonomy (NCBI): domain Eukaryota; kingdom Metazoa; phylum Arthropoda; class Insecta; order Coleoptera; family Brentidae; genus Aspidapion; species Aspidapion aeneum. Next base: position 45,874,943 of record OY755045.1, read on the forward strand.
GGGTCATACAGATATGAAAAATCACGGATTGGGTTGAGATTCGAAAAAACGTCATTTAGCGATTTTAAGAATAGGAAATCCCATAAGACCAAAATGGCAAAATTTTAAAATTCATATTTTTTAAACTATATAGTTTATCAAGAAAAGCACAGAGTTTCAGTATGGTGAGGTCATACAGATACGAGAAAATTACAGATTTAGTTGAGTTTCGAAAAAACGTCCGATCCGAATTATCAAGGAATCCGGATTGTTGAGGACATTTTTTTATTAATAAAAAATGTAATGTCCTATCCGCACTCATCCACTTACCACTTTAAAAGTAGCACTTTCCGCACGCGAGTAAAAAAACATACATGGGTTCCAAAGAATTGAATACAAAGCCTTTAATTTTACCAAATATCGCTGATTGTTGATGTATCCACCAAACTCCAGAGCTAATGTTTTCCAGTAACGCTATCACTTTTTAGTGCATCAGAAATCTCTGACTTCTCTTTTGTGGTTAAAGTTTTATGTTTCCTTTTAATTGGACCCATTCTAGACACGACCGTGTCCTATAACCAAATGACAAGTTAAAACCTGCATTATTATGTGAATTATAAAGCATTTTCTGGAAAAATCGCGAGTCCGGATTATTGAATCAAGTAAAATCCGGATTACCGAATACCTCTATGGACTGCTGAGGCTATCCGGACTACCGAAGCATCCGGAATATCGCGTGTACGGATTATTCAGTCACCACTGGGAAACTCATAAGACCAAAATGGCAAAATTTTGAAAATGCATATTTTACAAACTATGCAGTTTATCAAAAAAAGCACCGAGTTGCGGTATGGTGGGACCAAACAGATGCCAAAAAACGAAACATTAGGTTGAGATTCAAAAAAACGTCATTTAGCTATTTTCAGTATAAGACCAAAATGGCAAAACTTGGAAAATTCATATTTTATAAACTACACAGTTTATCAAGAAAAGCTCGGAGTTGCAGTATGGCTGGGTTATGCAGATACGAAAAAACTACGGATTAAGTTGAGATTCGAAGAAACGTCATTTAGCAATTTTTAGTTAAAACACATTAAACCAAAATGGCAAAATTTTTAAAATTCATATTCTACAAGCTATACAGTTTATAAAGAAAAGCACCACGTTGCAGAATTAGAAGAAACGTAATTTAGCGAATTTTAGGGTAGGGAATCTCATAACACCAAAATGGACAAGCTTTGAAAATTTATATTTTACAAACTAGACAGTTTATCTGGAAAGTAACGGAGCTGCAGTATTGTGGGACCATAGAGAGGCGAAAAAACCATACATTAAGTTGAGATTCGAGAAAACGTCATTTAACGAATTTCAGGATAGGGAATTTCATAAGGCCAAACTTTGAAAATTTATATTTTACAAACTATACAGTTTATTAACAAAAGCATTGAGTTGCAGTATGGTGGGGCATAAATATGCAAAAAAAAAACACTTTTTGAGTTGAAATTCAAAAAACGTCACTTAGCGAGTTTTAGGGTTAAACCCATAAGATCAAAAAGCAAAATTTTGAAAATTAATATTTCACAAACTATGCAGCTTATCAAGTAAGGCACCGAGATGCGGTATGGTGAGACCATAAAGATGCCAACAAACCTAAAATTGAGCTGAGATTCGAAAAAGGGTCATTTAGCGATTTTCAGTATAGGAAAACCCATAAAAGCAAAATGGCAAAACAATGAAAATTAATATTTTAAAAACTACACAGTTTATCAAGAAATGCACGGAGTTGCAATATGGTGGGGTCATATAGATAAGAAAAAACAACAGATTGAGTTGAGATTCGAAAAAACGTCTATTAGCGATTTTTAGTATAGGGAAACCCATAAGGTCAAAATTTATATTTTACTAACTATAAATTTTATCAAGAAAGGTTCCCGAGTTGCACTATTTTGGAGCCATAGATGTATCAAAAAGCCAGACATTGAGGTGAGATTCGAAAAAACGTTATTTAGCGATTTTTAGAATATAGCAAAACCCATAAGACCAAAATGGCAAAACTTTTACAAACTATGCAGTTTGTCATGAAAAGCACCGAATTGCAGTATTGTAGAACCATATACATGCCAAAAAACCATACATTGAATTGAGATTCAAAGAAATGTCATTTAGTGATTTTTAGTTTAGGGAAACCGAAAATGGCAAAACTTTGAAAGTTTATATTTTACAAACTATACAGTTTGTCAAGGAAAGCATGCAAGCATCAAACAGATGTGAACCACTACTTCTGAAAAACAAGTCTCAGAATTAAGAGGCGGACCGTTACGCTTGACTACCTACAACAAGTAACATATAAGTAGTAGTCTGGAATGTTAGTTTCGCTTTAAAACGGTTAGAGATAATTACTAGCCGTAACGTCGTGTTTAAAATAAATAAATACAATGCAAGTCCAAAATGTTGTTTCAACTTAACCATTATCTACAACCTATGATGATGATTTATATGTGAGTGGACTTTGCAGCCCTTCCACTGCGACCACCAGTGGGTCTATTATGACTCACTTTTGAGCAGTTTCTTACCACTGTATGCCTAATCCTCCAAAAAGGCCGGCTATCAGTTTGGGTGAGACACTGTTCAGATCTTCTGAGTCAATCTATGGTTTACCGAATGTGTTCTGACGTAAACGTGCCAATAGCCGGACAATCGTACAGTACATGTCTAACTGTTTCGTCATACAGAGTCTACATGTCTCTTCTCTTAATCTGTGCATGGGTAGTCTCAGTCGACAGTGACCCGTATCTGGTAAGTCCAATGATGTTCCTGGCTCTGTTTCTAAAAGGTCCTTTTATGAACTCTTAAGAGTGAGCCAGTTCTAGTATATTTATCCAGTATTGTTGGAAGCTATTCTCCATCCATTTTAATATGTTTGATTTAGCAGCATTGTCTGATATTCCCAGGGCTGGATCGGGGCCGATGAATTCGGTAGATGCCGCTTCCCACGTTGCTTGGTCTGCGGTCTCATGTCCCTCATGCCCAGAATGTCCTGCTGTCCATACTAGTGACACATTGTTAGCTAATCCCTTACGATTATCAATGAGACTGTTTGTAATCAAGCGCTCTTAAGGCTGCTTGACTGTCGGAGAAAATTTTTATTGTCCTATTGGTCCATTCGTGATCAAAAATCCATCTACAACCTATAGACAAAGCTGTAATAATATTTTGCCTTACTTAGTTAATAACTGCAAATATTCTTTCCATTTCCCAGCTGTTTGTTCCACAACCAAAACTACTTGACCAACGCTGGTTATATAGCAAACTAGTTTTCGAATTTCGTGCATTATTGCAAAATCAAATTTCGAACATAATACTTCTGAAACTGCTTAGCGCTTGTTATTTAGGTTGATAGGTGTACCCTAACTTTCAAATCCGCATGAAAGCTTATCAGTGTTCCATTTCGGAAAAGCCATTCAAAATTGAAGCACCCTATAATGTGCTGTGCATTTAAATTTAACTGTTCTGGTCTATGTGGATGACTCGCGGTTTTGGGGATTTCGAATCGTAGTGGTTTTATTAAAGTACAGTGGGTCAAAAACGTGTAGGTATTTGTATTATATTGAAACTAGATGCAAATAATATACATCAACAAGAAACGATAATCAAGGCCAACAAAAACAATAAAGGCCTTATTCCATGAACGCTGTTAAAGATCAAAAACGCTGTTATGTTAGACGTTAAGGTTTTTCGCGATATTTCTTAAGCTGCGCAATAAATTTTTATAAATTTAAGGTAATACTCTTCGAAAAAAACTTGATATTCTGTTAAACTTTATATTAATAACAGGATCAAATATATAGGAAATAACGGGGGACTTATTTAGAGGTACGTTTTCCAAAACCAATTTTTTTTTATCGGGTAATGTTTATTATGATACAAAACAACTATATCTTACATTAATTTTTTAAAGATAATGCCTTTCAAACGGTCTTAACCGCGGCAAACATGGTCCATTCTTAATTTCAAATTTTCTATGACGCGTTAAAGCATTTGCAGTGGTATTTGGCGAATAACGCGATTAATGTTGGGTTTCAGTGCGTCACTGGCTTATCCTTGTAGACTTTGTACTTCACATAGCTCCAAAGAAAAAAGTCTAGAGGTATGCTGTCACATGACCAAGACGGCCATTTACAGGTCCGAAGCGTGAAATTAAACTGTTCACCGAATTTTTCTCGCAGTAATGCCATAGTTTTACGGGCTGTATAACACGTGGCGCATTCTTGTTGAAACCAAATGTCATCGAGATCACGAGCTTCAATCTCAGGCAGCAAATAGTCCGTTATTATGGCACGATAATGGGCGTGCCATGATGATTCCACCAGCCTATGGGCCCACCCACACCAAACCCTTGTTTTGATTCAAAGTGGACTAAGCCCAACGAACATTCTCCTGTTTCGGAGCAGGTGCATGGTCACCGACAAAACTTTAAATAAAGTGGGTACTCCGGCTAAGTTAACAGTTAGTTTAAGTATGCTCGCTTCACAAGTCTATTTGAGAGTGTGGAAACTTTCCTACGATTATAAGGTAAAAGTTAAGTAGAAGAGCACTTTCTATTTCTAAATAGAAAGTATAAACTTTGCCTTTGTTGCATTCACTTTAATAGATAAGTTAGGATTAGAAAATAATTAGATTGCTTGTATTAGAAAAAATGCAACAATAAAAACAAACTAACCTCAACTAAATATTCAAGAATCCATTTCCAAGAGGTTCCGCCCCGGGGGTTGATGGAGATCATGTTGTTAAACTTTTTATTTTACTTTTAATGTCGCAAAAAAATATTTCAAACATTTATCTTGGGAAATTGCACGTCACTGAATGAATAAAAGATTAAAAAAGTACTGTGAGCAACAAAAATCATTCCATAAACCTCATTATTATATTTGTTTAAATGTTCTCGTTAAAACAAAAACGAAAGTATTTTGCATTTCTAAAAAAAAACATTAAAATCCCAAAAAGCATAGAGGTTTGCAGAGTTTTGTGAAAAATTTGAAAAACCTATTTTTAACATATATACATACTCTGGTTTTTTGGAAGTTTTCTAAAAGATAGGAAAGGACAAAAAAAATTCTTTCTGTAAAGCATCGTTTTTTTTTTGGATAAATATATTTTAGTAATTTTTATGTTCGGTTCGGTAAAGGTACCGACATAGATTTTTACGTTTCAAAAAACCTCGTATACAATTGGTTACCCATTGGCTCTGGGGCAAAACTTTTAAAAAAATTGTAACAGAATTGTATTTTCATGAATTGAAAGGGGGCAAACGTCGCCTGCACTTACCATCTGACAACACTGATATCCCGTTTTTTGGCCAAATCTTTTTTCTAATAGAACTAGAAAACGAGAAAGCGGCACGCGTCGAAACTTTGAGGGGTGCATTTTTAAAGCATTTTTCGTAACTGTATCTTGGCAGTTTTTTGCTAATTTAACTTATTCAAAAGATAAAAAAATATTTATGGCTAAATCCCAACAACACTTCAAACCAAAGTTTGGAAAATCTATGATCTTGCGTCACCTTGTATAAACTACAGCGAACTGTAATAATAATTTCTCGTTTTTCCTATGTTTCAGGTAAATACAAACAAAAACAAAAAATCTAACAATATACGTTTGACAATTTTGACAAAATCTTTTATATAAACAAGATAAATATATATTTTTAAATAATTAGATTGCTTGTATTAGAAAAAATGCAACAATAAAATCAAACTAACCTCAACTAAATATTCAAGAATCCATTTCCAAGAGGTTCCGCCCCGGGGGTTGATGGAGATCATGTTGTTAAACTTTTTATTTTATGTCGCAAAAAAAATCAAAAAAAGTTATGATTTCAATATTTCAAACATTTATCTTGGGAAATTGCATGCCACTGAATGAATAAAAGATTAAAAAAGTACTGTGAGCAACAAAAATCATTCCATAAACCTCATTATTATATTTGTTTAAATATTCTCGTTAAAACAAAAACGAAAGTATTTTGCATTTCTAAAACAAAACATTAAAATCCCAAAAAGCATAGAGGTTTGCAGAGTTTTGTGAAAAATTTGAAAAACCTATTTTTAACATATATACATACTCTGGTTTTTTGGAAGTTTTCTAAAAGATAGGAAAGGACAAAAAAAAATTCCACCGTTTGTTTTTTTTTATAGTTAATTCTGTAAAGCATCGTTTTTTTTTTTGATAAATATATTTTAGTAATTTTTATGTTCGGTTCGGTAAAGGTACCGACATAGATTTTTACGTTTCAAAAAACCTCGTATACAATTGGTTACCCATTGGCTCTGAGGCAAAACTTTTTAAAAAATTGTAACAGAATTGTATTTTCATGAATTGAAAGGGGGCAAACGTCGCCTGAAATCTTACCATCTGACAACACTGATATCCCGTTTTTTTCTAATAGAACTTGAAAACGAGAAAGCGGCACGCGTCGAAACTTTGAGGGGTGCATTTTTAAAGCATTTTTCGCAACTGTATCTTGGCAGTTTTTGCTAATTTAACTTATTCAAAAGATAAAAAAATATTTATGGCTAAATCCCAACAACACTTCAAACCAAAGTTTGGAAAATCTATGATCTTGCGTCACTTTGTATAAACTACAGCGAACTGTAATAATAATTTCTCGTTTTTCCTATGTTTTAGGTAAATACAAACAAAAACAAAAAATCTAACAAGATACGTTTGACAATTTTGACAAAATCTTTTATATAAACAAGATAAATATATATTTTCTAAGCGAGATCTATTAGGATTTTTAAAAGCGGAGTAAATTTATTTATTTTATTTATTTATTTATTTATTTCAACAGTATCTACAGCAAATAGCCAATTACAGATACTTTCTTACATTAAAAAAAGATTTTATACAATACGTCACTTACATTACACATGATAAAAAACAAATCAAATTACATAATTACTTATTAATTAACTGCTGCGCACTTTTAGATCTATAATTTTTTTAAATTTTTTACAGCTAACATTGTCAATATCAACATCTGATGCATACTTGTTGAATAAGTTGCATAAATTGTAGATAGGAGAGCTTTTAAATAGATTTGTTCGTGGATAAGCTAAATAAAACATATTTGTCGACCTTGAATTGATTCGATTGATGGCAAAAGGAAGTTGTTCAACTATATTAGGACAGTCAACATCCCCTTTGAGAATTCTATACATTGTTGTTAGAAAAATTCTAGTTCTTCTTTGGTTTAGTGATAATCTGTCAAATATTTTTAATAAGATCTTGTTGTCACAACCTCTTTGTGGATAAATCCCAAACTTTCTAAAGTGCATGGCTTTTAAAAATTTTCGTTAAACTCCCTCAATCATACCAATCCAAATGTCATATTGGGGGGACCAGATAACACTTCCATATTCCAATAACGGCAATACCAGACTGTCAAATAAGTATATGCTTACGTCAATGTTAAAACTTTTAGTATTTCTACAAATAAACCCAGCAACCTTCTGGGCACTCCTAATTTTAGAAATAATATGTGATGAGAATGAAAGATTAGCATCGAATGTTACACCTAGGTCTTTTTGTCCAGATACACGCTCTAGGCTCTCATTATTTATTGAATAATCAAATTCAATTAAGTTTTTGTTACGACTAAAAGACAAACAAAAGCATTTACCCAAATTTAAGTTAAAACCATTTTCCTCGCAATATAGAGTGTGTCCTGAAATTCACTTTGAAGTGTTTCACAGTCCTCCAATGAGAAAACTTCAACAAATAATTTAAAATCATCGGCAAATGCCAATGATTCCACATTTTTTACCTTAGAAATAATTTTGTTGAAGGCAATAATAAAAAGAAGTGGTCCGAGATTTGACCCTTGGGGCACACCAGAAGAACTTATATAAATAGTAGACCTGCTACCTTTTAATTCCACGAACTGATATCTTTTGCTTGTGCTAGTTCCCAAATACGATTGTATTAAATTAGTTAGGTATGGAGAAACATCCATTCCAGTTAGTCCATCTAAAATAGTGCTGTGACTTACTTTGTCAAAAGCCTTTTCCAAATCCGTATAAATAACATCAACTTGACTCTTTTTGTTTAAAGCCTCATGTACGTATTGAGAGAAAATTGTTAGATTTGTAAAGGTAGATCTTTTGGGTAAGAAGCCATGCTGCCTGGAAGATATTTTATTTGACACTTCTGCAAAAAGTCTGTCAAATATTATGATTTCGAATATTTTTGAGATTGCGCATACTATTGTTATAGGCCGATAGTTCTCAATTTTTTGTCTAGGACCACTTTTATGGATGGGTATGACTTTGCTAAGCTTCCATTTATCTGGAAAAGTTGACGTTTTAAGCATGATATTAAATAAAACCTGCAAAGGAACAAGCAAAAACTCTTTACACCCTTTTAATATAAAAGCAGGAATACCATCATGCCCAATAGACTTATTGGGTTTTAATTTAATAATAGCTTTTTCTATCTCTATAATCGATATATCTTTCTCACAAAAGTAGGATTTAAATTTATTTGTAGGGTTGAGAATAATATTGTCATTGTCAATAAAAACGGACTTAAAGTATGTGGCAAAGCCATCGGCAATATTATTCGTTCCCGTGTATGTTTCATTTTCAAATGTCATTTCATCTGACAAGTCAGGACAGTCTTTAAAACTTTTGAGAAATGACCAGAAAAGTTTTGGGTTAAACTTTAGACTCGCTTCTATATCTATTAAGTATTTGACACGAGCGGCCTTTATTTTATTTTTAATTAATTCTCTTAGGTTACTGTATTTAGATTTCCAAAACTGAGACTTGTATTTTCGCGATTTTATAAAGCAAGTATGTTTTTGTTTAAGTAGTTTAATTATTTCATAGTTAAACCAAGTTGGGTAGTTTTTACCTTTTTGAGTCGATCTAGGTACACACCTCTCAAATAAGTTGTAAATAATTTTATAAAAAGCTTCAAGCGTTAGTAAGGCTTGATAAATCATCCCAAATTTGTTGCCTAAGAAGCTCATACATTTGTAAAAAATTGGCTTTTTTAAAATTAAACTTAGTTGTTGGCACCAATTTGCAGTTCCTTTGCGATGTTTTTACTGATAGTCTAATATCCAAACATGGATGGTTGTTATCTATTGGCACCATTTGATCATCAGTTTGTCCAACAGACACTCGCGCGCGATGAAATCGATGGGTACCACGGATGATATTCGTACGCTACTTTCGAGATTGAAATGCGCGCGTTTGTGATAGAATCGACACTTTTTTTATTTATATTTGCTTTGATAAACCGTAAAATAACAAACATTTGATTAAATATTCATGTAAGAACACCAACAATAATCAAAATGTTTTTTTTTGCCACTTGTTATGTAGTACTGATAGTTTTCAAAATTTATTTTCATCTTAAACACATAAAATAACACTAAACATTACAAACGATACATGTGACGTTATCACCAGAGCTCTCACTAAGTAAAGTCGATATCGGAGCCAAAAAGTATACTTCATTATGTTGCTACTAGGGGGCACCACTTATTCACCAGAATTAAAATCACGTGATTCTAATGAATGCAGAACTTTATAGAACACTAGGTAAAATTCGGCAAAAAAAATTTCGGTGTAAGGTAATTAGCTGATCAAGGTCACATGACTCGTGTTTTAGTATTGGCCTAGAATATTGAACTAGCCATTTTGTAATCGTATTGGTAAGATTTGAATATTTTCTAGGTATAAAATTGAGATGTTGATCCAAAAATGGTATATTCTTCGGTGAATCTGAACGATATATAATAATAATAATAATGATAATAAAGGTAATTATACTAGCTACTTGTTATATGGGACATATACTATTGTCGATCCAGTTTATTTTGCATCAACATTTAAAAAAGTTTGGTTTCTTCTTGGATATTCGTTGAGCAGCTGCAAGCCTACCATATACAGGTGTCCCATAACTTAGGGGCCATAGTGCAGCAGGGGATAGAGGAGGTTATTTCCGAGAAAAAAGTTTATATAACATGGGGGTAAACACATCTGTTTTTAAGATATAGGCTTTTTTGAGTTGTAGAAGTGGAGGGTTTTAAAAGCTAATTGTGATTCAAAAATGTGGTATTCTTTTTTTTATTAAACTACAAGTTGAGGAGATACAGGCTGTCAAAATAACCACCAAAAATGTATAAAAAATATTATTTAAAAAAATAATAATTTTTGCTTACTTATTCTTTAAAAAAATATCAATAATATTTTATTGTTATGTCTCGCTGGAGACTTGTTTTCATTTTAAAAAAATATAAAAAAAACATTGCGTTTAATATGACATTTATAAAAGTATATACAAAAAAAAATAGTTTTTTGCTGAATGCACGGATCACCCAACAAATCTCACAGTTAGTCGACTCGAGCCGGCTTCACCCGAATGAGCGTTACATAGCCGAGCCTGACGGACGGTTTAATTTACTACCCACAAAAACTGCTAAACGCGCCTAAAGAGGTTTACACTTATTAAATTAACCGATTAATTTTTTTCACAATAATTTTTATTTTAATTTATTGCTCTTATTCTAGTACAGGGTGTCCCAAATTGGGCACTTTTAGGGGGTTTAAGGTACTTTTAGGGGAGACAGAGAAAAACTGACCACGCATTGCGAGGCTCAAATTTCAAGAGAAGACTTATTGTAAAAACCGCATTTTGAAATATCGTCTCGTCTTTGAGCTACGGGGGCTTTTTGAAAAGTCTGCATTTTTGAAGGGGGTCTATAACTTCGTTATTAGTGGAAATTTTGATTAAGAGTAAATTGCAGTTTTATAGACTTTGTCACGAGGAATTCACCCGCTAAATTATATTTTAACTGTCACTTTTAGTTTTTGAGATATGACATAAAGTTGCATTTTTTCTTATGAAATGGCCTATATTTTAATTAATTTTCGAATTCGTCATTGAATTCTTTTCAAAATGATGTATCATATGTCATAGTTTGATTGAGCGGTTTATGAGATATTCAGCTTTTTCACTTATTTCTAGTGCGCTATGATTTCCTGCTGAGGCAGGTAAAGGCAGTACAGTATTTTTATTATTTTACACAGTCACAAATATAGTAAGGCTGGTTTGGAAAAATTATAATTCAGCTGACGGCCCTCAAAGCCTAGTTATAAAAAGTAAAAAAAAAAATGATACATATTTCAAAATAAAATTAAAACGCTTTTGTGCAAAATAATTTCATATCAAAGCGTAATGTCAAATTGTTTAAACAATTGAAAACAATGACAAAATGCCAAGACACAAGGCCAACTTGATTTGCATAGTATAAGACAACAAAACTATAGGTGCATTGAAGTAGGATTTGACCGCAAGGCATTCACGTCAATGGCGCATGACGTTATTCAACGCACACTAGACACAAATAAAAAATTTTAATTATCTCCGAAACCGCTCAATCAAACTATGACATATGATACATCATTTTGAAAAGAATTCAATCACGAATTCGAAAATTAATTAAAATATAGGCCATTCCATAAGAAAAAATGCAACTTTATGTCATATCTCAAAAACTAAAAGTGACAGTTAAAATTTAATTTCGCGGTTGAATTCCCCGTGACAAAGTCTATAAAATTGCAATTTACTCTAAATCAATATTTCCAATAATAACGAAGTTATAGACCCCCCTCCAAAATGCAGACTTTTCAAAAAGCCCCCATAGCTCAAAGACGAGACGATATTTCAAAATGCGGTTTTTACTATAAGTCTTCTTTTGAAATTTGAGCCGCGCAATGCGTGGTCAGTTTTTCTCTGTCTTCCCTAGAAGTACCTTAAACCCCCCAAAAGTGCCCAATTTGGGACACCCTGTACACAATTTTACCCATTTTCATATTTCTACTGCGTTTTTTTAAAAAAAAGTTATTATCAAAAAAGTTAAAAAAATTGACAACTTTGATGCTCTGTATCTCGACAAACAGTTTTGACTCATGCATTATAGGAACTTTTTTATCAGACAAGACCTCCATCACCTGGTGTCCTATGGCCCCTAAGTTTTGGGACACCCTATATAAACAAAAACCGGAAATTATTTTTTCAAGGCTTTGGAGACTGTATTAGTTTTTACGGCTCCAGTAGGTACAAAACAGCGCTGTGCAAAATGGCGCGGAACAAAATAGCACTGTGACAAACAGCGCTACGACAAAATAGCAAGGGACAATTGCTCACTAATAAACAAACTTAAAAAAGCTCTACTTTGATGCCGCTATTTTGTTCCGCGCTGTTTTGTACCGGTGCCTATATTTTACCAAGTTTCAATAGCACCAAAGTTTAAAAACAGGCAGGCTTACGTTATGACACCCGCACGAAAGTCCAAGAAAACGAAATCGAACCGTTAACTATTATGAGGCTAAATTTGTTCGCCAAGTTTTCATAATTATCATATTGGACAAGTCTGTTTGTTCGCAGGTGTCTAGGTCTCAAATTAGTGAACCGATTTAAATGCGACTTTCTTTATTGAAATCTGGATTCATTGTTGACTAGATGTAACAGAAGTTGTTAAGAACTATTTTGGTATTTAATAATTAAATGGCTCATGTTTTTAATTTTCCTAATATTGTTTATTGTTATGAAGCATATTTTACACTATCAACTCCTAAAATAAGTAAATACTAAAAAATTGAATTATCTCCAAACTTAGTGTGTATAGACACTTGGTTTCTCAGGTGGCTGCTAACTTACCTCAAGTGTTAAAAAAGTTTTCCGTAAGGATCGTTTTTTACGGCATCTGCTGGTTTCTCTGAAAACATACAACTAAAACCTGTAAATTATTGACAATTATGCAGGATATATAGGTTTCTTTTCTTATGTAGTTATTTAAATGACTTCTAATTCGAAATGATTGGGTTTTTTAAGGATATGGTTAATAACCTCAGGTTACGTCAGGTCTAGCCTGACACCTAATTTGAAAATTGTCTTGCTCTATTCATATACTCACAAAGCCCCGTAATAAAAGAAAACTAAATATTGCATAATTTGTATCGATAAAGTCAGAAACATTATTCGGTTTTAATATTTTATACCGCACGATAAAAAAAATTGTCTTAGATCAAAGCAAATTACTTTGAAGTAAAATAATTTGTGCTTTCCTATTCACCAAGAGAATATTTTCTTGATATAGCACAAAAAATGTCTTGCCTCTTATTTTAATGTGAAACAGAAATTGTTTTTTTATAAATTAGAACTGAATTAATCTAAGGCACTGTTTTCTCTGGAAGCAAAATATTACTTATATGATGACAATTTGCTTTGTTACAAAATGGAATATACCGAAACAAAACAATTAACGAAGACAAATAAAGTCTCATTTTAAGATTAAACGTTGCATTCAACTAAAAAGAATTATTTTAATTCAAAATAAATTGTTTTACGGTAAAACAATTTATTCATGAAAAGAACGTGTTTTCATTCTAGACAAAAATTTTTACCGTGGGCGTTTTCATTATTAGACAAGGCAAAAATTTAGGATGTCCAACTAATTGTACCTCTTTACCACATTTTGTACACATATATAGTACCATTCCACGGTTCCAAGAACCTATACTTCGTCAAGTTTTTTGTTTACTTGTCTGAGGCGCAGAGGCGATCTACTGACATACGAGATTTCTACAAACATGTCTCTTATTTATTATATTTTTTCACAAACGAGATCACCCTGTATATCCGACTATATTTTTTAAAAGCTTTTAAAATGTCTAATTAAATGATGTATTAGAATTTTTTTGAAATTAAGTCTTTAGTTTTTCCAAAAAATTTGCGATTTAAAAAAAATATTTTTTTTTGTTTTTCAATCCTCAAAAGCAGAAAATAAAAAACAAATAAAACGGTTAACCACAGAAAGTTTTTGAAATCTGTTAACTACTAAAAAAAAATAATTTAAAAAAAGTCAAATTTGCTACTATACAGGGGAAACACGATAAGGTTTTATGCTGACAAAAACAAGCAAAATCGCATTTTTTTAAGGATATTTTATTGACTCGGATTAATCGAATTTTCTTTAAAATATTTTTAATTATTCACCAGTTTGCCACAGAATTTTGGTGCTTTCGCAAAGAAAATTCTAGATACAAGGATATAAGCCACACAAATAATCAGAAATATTAAAAATGCTGATTTGGTGTCAATTTTGTCCGTTTCTGCCATTTCTACTGGGGATTATATTTGGTAATATTTTTTTCGTTTCTTAAATATTTCTAAATAAAAAAGTGTCACATTTGTCTAACGGCGCGATAGTGCTCTATATCCAATTATTTATTCTAGCAAGCCATGTTTTTTTTAGTATTTCTATTAATTTTTTATACTTTAAAATTATCAGCAGAAATATTATGGTTGACGAGCAAACCTGATAATTTTCTTTAATTAAAAAAAAAAAAATTAACAGCTTTTAAAAAAATTTTGCCATTATATACAGGGTGGTCCCGTTTGTGAAGAAATATAATAAATGTTAGTAAATCGCCTCTACGCCACAGACCAGTTAACAAAAAATAAAGTAAGTTCTTGGAACCGTGAAAGGTACTGTATATGTATTGGTTGATAGAGAGAAAACCCAAACGAACTCGGTTCTTTTGCTTGTAGATATAATTAGCATGGTGTAAACGGCCTGCAAACGATATTCGCTCCATTGCATTACTTTATTTATTCAGTGAAAACGCAATAACATTCGGCAAGATCAAGCGAATAAATTCGTTCTATCGTGCTCTCTTTAACGAAAACGGGGCCTTACTTAAGAATCCTACTAACTTCTTTATCATTCTAACACAGCTCACCACTGAGTTTGAGCAAAACAGGGACCAACCCTATTTTTTTTGCAAACCTGTAATACCTCAAATTTTGAGCAAATTTGGAGTACACTCTAGCAACAGCTTGAAAGACGGCGACACTAATTTTGATTAGTTTAAAGTTAAGCCTAAAAATAAACACAAAGTTTATAAAAGTTATAGGTATAAAATATTTGAAAAGAATTTTTTGACGTTATTTATACTTAAAAAAATAAGAAAAACAATAAAAAATTATTAAATTACTCACCCTGTCTCCGTGTTGGCTTTCGCAACTTTTCCTTCTCTTCCTTGGTCCGCAAACTCCTCATCATGAGTCACCAAGGTATCACTAAAATTTAACATGCAATTTTTATGATATATCATACGTGTAATGGTCATCTAGTTCAGTTTCGAGAAAAACCAAATCGTAGGATAACATTTATGAGTAAATATTTAATTATTGATTTTTGCATTGTTTATACAGGGTGTCCCATAACTTAGGAGCCATAGGCCAACAGGTGATAGAGGAGGTCATGTCTGATAAAAAATTTCCGCATGGGTTCATCAAAGTTGGAGATTTTTTTAAACTTTTTGATAATTATAGGTAAATTTAGTGGGAATAAGGACACTGTTGTTCTGGTAAATATACGTTTTAATCCATCGGTAACGTTTCGACAATGGTTTTTGTCTTCATCAGACCTTCAGACTAGATCGTACATTGGAACAACAAAAAATAAGAATTCAAGCAGAATTGATAATAACTTTTTAAAAACACCCAGTAAAAATATGAAATTGGCTAAAGTCGTTTATTAGAACAAGAGCAATAAATTGAATTAAAAATAATTTTTGAAAAAATTAATCGGTCAATTTTTTTCAGAAAAAAACAATTTTTTTGGTATAAATTTTTGTAAATGCCATATTTTATTTTTTATAAATTTTTGGAGGTTATTTTGACAGCCTGTATCTTCTCAACTTGTACTTTTATAAAAAAAAATAATATTACATTTTTGAATCACAATTACCTGAGTATTCAGCTGGCTGTGACAGATTTATTTTTTTTTTCTAAAACCCTTTTTCTCCCCACTCGTCTAACTTTAAAAATCCTATATCTTAAAAACAGATGTATGTTGACCCCCTTCTTATATAAACTTTTTTCTCGGAAGTAACCTTCTCTCTCACCTGCTGCACTATGGCTCCTAAGTTATGGGACACCCTGTATAAGCAGGTAAAATTTAGTTGCCTCCCTCCCTTAATAAAAATTCCCACCCGTTGGTGTCTAAGCCTCCAACCAGAGAATTAAAGGAATTAGTTGGAAGCGACTAAGCGCAGCACGTGCGAATTGACATAAAACGATATATATATATAGTACTCTACAGAATACAAGAGTTTTTTATGGTTATTGAAGCAACGCAACCTAATGAATACTTACAAAACTATCTCTTCATCCTCCCAGACCAATGACCCAATAATTGGAAAATTTTGATTATCTCTAAAACAATAAGTACAGTTTTTAAATAAAACTAGAAAAAATTGTACAGAATTAACCACATCACGTCCCTGAAAATATTAAGATAAATATTTGTTACAATATTTTTCGATATACTTTACCTATCATATTTAATGATCCACTTATTCTGCTTTCTTTTGTATGAATAGGAATGCTCATACGAAATTCTGTATCTGTAAAGAATAATTCAAAAATAAATGGATCAACTACCTTCCTAGCTAATAACCTACTGTAGAAAACATAGCTGCTGTAAGTTCTAAAATTAATATGTTCAAAATATCTTTTAAAAATAAAAATATGAAAAAAAATTATAAAAAAAATTACGCACTTGTTCGTGCGTTTTCTTATTTTTTTTTAAATCACAGAAGCAACTGATTATTATTATCTGTCTACTGTATTAAAAAATAACTACTTACTTATTATTATGATGGTGAAGAGGCCGGGCGAGCTTTTTCTGGCAAGAAAGCGGCATTTCTTTTCGAACAAAAAATTGAAACATTTACTTTGAAACGAACAAAATGCCAAAGTATTTGATTAGTGACTTTAGGTGACACTGTCATCCTAAAAATTCTAACAGGAGGCCTTACTGTACATACTTTAACCAAATTCGGAACACTCTGTCCTAAGTCGACATCACCTATTACTCTAAACAAAACCACCTACCGCGGGCAATGCTTTACTCAGTAGTGCCACCTTTTCACTGATATTTAACTATTTTGTATTGTTGCCTTTTACGTAAAAAATTGCCTAAATCGAATTTGTCGCCTTAAGCATCTGAAAGTCCGTCTTGATAGCCCTGCTGAAATGAATGAACTTGAAAACTTGAAACATGACTTGTCACTGACTTATGTTTGTTTACTATGTCATAACAAGAGATTATGAAGAGATTCAATACCTAATTTTTTCGCAAATTTAATAAGGGTATTTCTGGCATCCATCCAAATTTAAAAATACCTAGTTGTTGATGTGCCTTGCTACCCCTATAAGTCAGTAGTGTAGTCAGGTCTATAAAACAGGTAGTCGATAGCAGCTAAGGAAGAGTAATACATATTTGCGTTCATGCTGGTTAGAAATTTGAAAAAAGCTCAAATGTTATTACCTAAAGGAGGAACTCAGAAGCGCAATTAAGTACCTATACGATTGAAGCAAGCCCGAGGCACAGTCTAAGCAAAGGCTTGACCCCATAACGACAACTAACGCCAGACCAAGGACCAAGAATGAAGGGGGAGTCCTGCACCAATTATTAGACTAAGTAAATCCCCCTTTTTTCCTCCGACCAATTTGTTATTTATTGACTTTCTATTTTCTGGATGGTATTAGCAGAAACGAGTATAATTTTATAAAAATATGTAAACCGGATAATCTTTTATCTGATTATTTTCTTTATTAAATTATGGTTTTTGAATTAATTTGTTATTTATTTTAAGAATACATTTTGTTTGTTTTTTAAACAATATGACATGCTGTCACCGCTTTACTAAAAAAAGGGGTACATATTTGAAATAAAAATAATTATTTTTCAAAAAATGTGTTAATATACTGGCTGTTTCAAATCAACTGTCCACCCGATTGCTAACTTTTTTAATATTAAAGATTTTAATATTAAAGATATTAATATTTCAAATAAGCAAACAAGTAGCAGTTTCAACGCCCTTTAACATGGTAAAATTTAAAAAGATGCCTTTTGCTTTAGAGTTTAAAATAAAAAATATACCAGATACCATCAGATAAAATTTAAAATGTTTTTTTTGCAAAAAACTCGAAAACGCGGTACTTAACTGTTTTTTCTCAACTTTGCCATAAATGTTTGTTAAAAATGTTAACTAATATGCTAATTTGAAATACTTCTTGCCTTTAATTATTTTTAAAAGCCTTGTAGAGACGTCGCATCAGTTTTTTTCTACGCCATTTTTAAAAGTTTACGGCCCGAGATCTTTTCTCATTTGGGTGTCGTTGGCTGTCAACGGTACCCGAACAAAAATAAAAAAAGAAGAAATCGAGCCGAAAACTTTAGAACAGTCAGAACAGAAAAAATTATGAACGTTATGTACCAATATTATATTTTATAACATACATTCATACATTTTTAAATATTTAAAAGAACTTGTGAACTATTTTAAAAAAATCTAAAGCTAATTAAAAGAAATAACACAGTGGTAATTAAGGATTTATTATGTTACAATTTTTTATTAATTTAGACTCGACTATCGCAGACACAAATAAACATTTTAAAGTTAGTAAAATATCTTCAATTGAGTATTTTAGAAAATTGTTTTAGTGTTCTTTTTCTGATTTTTCTTATTAAGCAAGCATATCGTCGTTGATCTTACAAACTGACGTAACTCATTTATTGTAATTTTACAAGAGTATCTCGAATTACGTTTATTTGTGAGAGCGACAATATGAATGTTTAGAGATACGACAAAGGGATAACATCGTACTGCTTTAAAACCTATAGCATTTAAGTTACGACACTTTGTGAGATGAAAAAACGACACAAATAAGGTAGTATTATGGTCTTATATCAAAACTGCATTTTTTTGAGATACGTCAGTTTGTAAGATCAACGACGATATGTGTCATCCTTTCCTGTAACAGTGTTTTAAGTGATCAAATCGTTTTCACCAAACCTAAAAAATAAAAATAATTAAAAAAATAAAAATAAATGTTTCCTTTTGAAATGGACATAGAAAGTAGAAAATTTTGAATTATTGAATAATATTACACCGGGGACCGGTTAACTTTCTATAATATAAATGGACAAATAACGGATCTAATATCTTAAAAAAGTAATCTTAAAAACCAAAGCTAGTTAAGAAAACTTAGTTTTTTTTTTAATTTTCCAACTTTACAAAAATGTTCGCAGGAGGAATAGCTAAAATATTATAAACCTCCTTTTACCCTCGTAGGATCAAACATTATTTTTTATTATAAAACGAGTTTGCTAATTTAGGACCTTCAAATATCAAATTTGTAATCGGTCGGGTCGGGTCCAAGGCACATACTACTAAAATCTCTGGTCCACCTACTTTAAAATCCATATAAAAATATTAAGAATATCTGAATTAGGTCAGTAGGCAGATAATATGTTTGCTAATAAAAAATTAAATTAATGTTTTGCATTCCTTTCTTCACAAAAATTTATAACTTTTATAACTGGTGGTCGTCCGACCACTCAGGCCTCCCCCTCGCGAATAGACCAGCGCTAACAAAATGGCTGGTCTGGAACAGGATTGATCTAAGTAACATTTTTATAGTTTAATTAATATTAGAAATTTATTAAAGAATAGAAGCACTATGCAATTGGTTTATCTTCCCGTATTTAAGGTGGAACATAAAAATGCAAATATGGCTCTAACTTATGTTACAGTAAACTAAGGATTCCCCCTTATGTACAAAATGTTACTTGAATCACTTCTGTTCAACACTGGCCAGATAATGTACTTCTTACCTTTTGGTAATCAACAAAGGGAAAATCCTTTCATGTAGGATTTTCTACAGCCGCCCATGTATTACAGGCATCTTATGTTTTTAGCCATTTTTAATTAAAAATTAACAATTATATCAAAGTTTTTGTTTTTGCTGCTTTGGCAGTGACAAAATACCAGAAGGTTGACAAATAATGACATAATTTAATAAAAAAATCTACGTCAATGGGTAACCAATTGTATACGAGGTTTTTTGGAACGTAAAAATCTATGTCGGTACCTTTAGAAGGAACTTCGTGATATAGTGAGTGACCTTACTTCGATGGCCTAACGGCAATATCCCGTATCTGAAAAAATGCAACTTCACAGGGGAAGCGAAAAACTGTTTAGGTACCACATATAGGGTTATTGGGTATAAAAAAATATATTTGCTATATTTGTGATTTCCCACGCATATATGTCTTATATCATTATACATCATGAAAGTAGCCAGATCATTTTGCCTAAATCACAAATAATCTAAAAATTATCAAAATGTTAGATACGGAGTATTGCAGTTAGGCCATCGCCTAGGTCGGACGACGATGGGACAATGACAACTTTTCATCAGTGCGTCAAGATCTACAACATACTTAAATATAAAAGAAATCCAACCGAAAGCCACCGCCCATAAGCTCTGGGCGGGATCCTTTAAAACTCTGATTTCGGCCTTCGTAATTTACCGTGCATAATTCTAGAGAGGAAGCAAAAAACTCAATAAAATTATCTAAAACTATTTGACACAGGCCAGTTGTAAGACTTGTGGTACCATCTAAGATTTAAGTAAATAAATAAATAGAGTGTTAAGGACCAGGACATTATGTTATTGTAAAAATACGATTTTCTGGAATTAAATAACGATGAAGATTAGCAAGTTTGGTGATGATGTCGTTTCTACTAGTGTTTTGATATGCGCTTTCTTTGTGCCCCTTTTTTTCCAAAATGTTCCTGAAAAATGTCTATGGTATCTCATTATAGCTAGTTTTTAAAGATTTACCAATTGTAATTTATTTAATCTGCAGCAGTCTTAAGTAAGTAATTTTGGCTGGCTGACGCCTCATAATAACGATGTCTAAAGTTATTTTCATTGTTAAAAAACTTTTTCTTTAAAAACTTTCCTTATTCTAAAACAACGGCTTACTCGTGGCATTGTTACTTTCCCACAATAAACATTATTCAGTTTCTTTTAACCACTTCTGGGGTATTATTAGGGCGTAAAATAAGTCATAAAAAGAATAATTTGAAAACTTATTAAGACTTACAATTTAAGTTTAGATTAGTTAGCAACTATTTTTCTGGCTTTATGCCTGTGAGAGCAACTAAACAAGAGCAACTCTGAGTAAGAATATATTAGAGTCTATCTATCTATTTAGCCATATTTTAATCCTCTTCCCTGTCTATCGCCGTGTTCATCCATCTAGTTCCCACATGTTTCTTTAAATCGTCCGCCCATCTCATTTTGGGTCTTCCCCTAATTCTATTATTTTCCCAAGGTTCATTTTACAGTTTACAATAAATTTGTTCCATCGATCGTCTTTCTCTGATATTATGTCCGGCAAATTTCCATTTTAATTTTCCTACCTCTCCTCTCACATTCCTTACGATAGTTTTTTAGGTCTGCTCTATCGCCTTTCTTGTGTAGAATAATAGTTATGGATAATTTCCAGTTGCTTTTTCTTTTAGTATTTAATTTAGGAGTGTGTGCTAATAGAAATTGTAATTTTCGTTTTTTTTTTCAGTTAAAAATATGTAATAGCCACAAAGAAAGGCGCAAGCAATAGATAATAAATATGATAAGCAGGACACATTGGAAATTGAAATACATTATTTATTTCCTTGGGTAGATTTTATGGCCATTTTAAGATGCCAAAAATCAATATCCGAGTGTACCATAACCACAGAAATGACAAAAAATATGATTTCTTTATGGTTTCCTGAATATTTATTTTTATTTTATTTTTCCAATAATCAAAATTTTTCCCAAAAACGTGGAAACAATTAAACAGTTTACATATTTATTTTACAGTATTGCAATAATCTTAGAAAATTCCCTTTAATAATGCTTTAAGGCAATAATTGCTCTAACATATGATCTGCCATAACGCTCAGATGGCAAGGTGTAATGATCTTTCTCCATATCCTGGGAATTCGAATCGGATATTTGATGCGCCGTGTCTAATGGAAATAACGTGACTATGAAACGTTTTCTACTATCTACACTAGCTTTTGCGGATCCATAGAATTCAAACAAACTCAAGAAATATCAGATACTCTTAAGTAAAAAACAAAACTTTTAATTGCAAGGACTACGCCCAAACTTTGACGTGTAAATCCTCAGAAGTTAAGGTAACTCGGAGACCCTGCATTTTGAGCGAAGTATTAAAAGAGCGAAGTACCAAAAGGACGAAGTATAAAGAGTGAGTCTCAAGCGCGTAATATATGAGCGAGTAATAAAAGTGCGATGTAATAAATAAGTGAATGTAATAAAAGAGCGAATTTAATAAATGACCGAAGTAGTTAGTTAGTACTAGTGGTGGGGGAACGTTTTTGGTCTAGCGACTAGGCAAACGGCGCGCCTTTTTCGCAAACCCCGATTTATCCATACACCATATATAAAACTAATGGACGTGACCCTTATGATGCAAATTTTCTTTCTCCAAGAGGACTTAATTTTGCCTGGCACCTCTTTGTCGTTGGCAGGGATCTTTATACTACGTAACAAGTATACACAGTGGACCCACACTTTTACACCCCTTCCGAAAGGTGGTCCTGCTACATGTTAGACTTACATCTCTCTAACATTGCTATTATCCCAGCAGAACTTGATTATAGACGATAGACTTCCTTCCTTTTCAGCGCAACAATCGTGGTCGTCGTGAGTTGACTGTAGAAGATTTTGGCTGGCGCCATCCTGGTACGACTATATAGCACTTATAGCAGGCTCCTGGGTTATTATTCCTGGTTCCTCGGCTGGCTGCATGTCGGCTCCTGGACTACACCTGAATATATTCTCGATGTACAAGGTCAACTTATGTTTTGCGTGCATCGCATTGCATGCTTATTCGATGACGACTGTTGAACGCTGAATAGGAAGTGGGCAACAGGGCGACGGTGTTTTTTTTGCATCGTTGTTCGAGACGCAAACCTGGTATCTTTAGCTTGTGAAGCCGACGACCATACCACGGCACTACCTTGCTTATAAAGCTTCCTTCGGCAGAAGCTTACAAATCTTGGAGACAAAATGAGATGCAGAGTTGCGTACAAAATACCTCGGAGGTATAGGTGCTAAGCGGCTGTTCCTCGCTTCTCGGGTAATCCACAATTAACAAGATGTCTTTCTAGGTTTTTTTTAGATACTAACAACTAAAAAAATAACTGACTAGTTCCTTCTATCGATTTGGTATTGTTCTTGCTTAAAAGTTTGTAGAGACGATAATAAGAAAAAGGACTTCTTGACAAGTTTTATTGGATGTTGTAAAAGGCTTTCCAGACACGATAAATTTTAAACTATTGAGTTGTTCAATTGAAATTGGTCAAATTAAAAAACAATTAACATGGCGTTTTCGAGTTTTTTCAAAAAAACATATAGTTTTATAATTTTTTCTGATAGGTATAATAGTTTTTGAATTTTTTCCCAAAGTTAAAAATATTACGCTAAGGAATTTTTTTGGCAGAAAGCAGTCGAGGCGTAATTTTAAATTTCAAATGTCGTCGTTATTATTAGCGTAAAAAAAATCAAAAACTATTTTTGTTTCGAATTTTAGGACTTATCAGAAAAACTCTTCTAAAATACAGGGTGTTTCAATTTAAAAAAAAAATTTCGTTTTTCTGTTGTTTTCGAAAAA
Organism: Aspidapion aeneum; assembly: GCA_963576565.1. NCBI lineage: Eukaryota > Metazoa > Arthropoda > Insecta > Coleoptera > Brentidae > Aspidapion > Aspidapion aeneum. The sequence continues at coordinate 45,898,548 of OY755045.1, forward strand.
ACTCGAAAACGCAATGCTCGATTATTTTTTTGATTTGACCATCTTAAAGTCAAAATCTTAGTAAATAAAAAAATTCTGGATTTTCCTCAAATTAGCTTCCTGGTCCTCCTTCCGGGAGGTCCACGATACAGAACGGAAGGTCCAAATCGGTGTTAGCCTAACCTTGGATCGCAAATGTTTCCTAATATATTTCAAAATATCTTTTTAAAAAAAGATTTTTTAAAATATATTTTTTTAGAAAGCTTTTTGATGAAAAAGTATTTTTTTAAAATATATTTTCGGGTCAAAGGTCTTATGTTGGACCCTAGGTTGGGATACATTTGCTATCCAAGAGGTTAGGTTGACATCGATTTCGACCTTCCATTCTCTACTGTGGAGCCCCCGGAAGTAGGGCCGGGAAACTAATTTGTGGAAAAATCTAGAAATTTTAATTTATTCCCGATTTAAATTTGCCGCCAAACTTCCATGATACCGAGTTGCATGAGAGGGAAAGAGAGGAACCAACATAAGAAGAAAAAAGGGAGAAGTGACGAATGCGCAGTTGAAAAAATGGGATTTCGGTTTGGATTTTAACGCCTAGTGTTATAACAAGCGTTAGCTATCTATTTTGAGGTTGGGAAGTAAGTGGTCTCGGCACATGGGTTAATTCCCAGGAATAATTGTCGATTTTTGGTCTTAATTTTTTTATTTATTATTGACTCTAGGTTGAAGCTGTCAGCTGATCATTTTCAGAAATTCATCCTAGATCCTTTTAACGTATTTTTTTGGTATTGTCTTTCATCTGGCATGTGTGTCCTTGTAAATAAGTTTTTGACTATTTATGAGTTAGAGGACAGGACCAAAACAGAAACCATCAAGTTTTTGGCAACGTTTCGGAATATATGTTTCCATTTTCAAGCCCTAAAAAAGGAGAAAACAGGCACTCAGTACAAAGAATATTTTTGTTTTTTTTCCCATCCTTCATTTTTCCTTTACTAATAGGTACTTACTTAAACTATTGTCTCCAGAGTCCATTCGAATGGATTAAGGCACGATTCTTCATAACCAGGGGCAATTTAAAGATTATTTTTAATTTTTATTAGAATTTTCGGTTTTCATTCATTCATTCATATTTCGGTTTGGTTGGTCTATGCATCAAAGGCCATCTAGCCACAGTCTGCAACTTAATGCTCTGATTTCTGATTTGGACGATCACAACACACTCCCATTCATACACATATAGACCCCCATGGTAGGCAATTTTCTTTTCTCATGGAGGATTTAATTTTGCCTGATACTCTTTGTCGAATACAGGAGTCTTTATCGTGCTAGCGCCATCTACGCTCTTAACAGGGGTACACGGGACCACCGGCTTAACGTGACTTCCGAACCACGGCCTACTTCGTTGATGCCCAAACTTAGCCCAAGACAGGCTTTACCCCTACTTCCGGTAAATCTGTATTCACAAACGGAGAGTAGGTTCGAGTTTGTAGTGGCAGGCATGGGATTCGAACCACACACCCTCTGATTGGCAATCGGACACTTCGCCCACTGAACAAATCAGGGCCAATTTTCCGTTTTTTTGTTGTTTGATTTTGACCAACTAATTTTGTTAGGTTATGTCCAAACCATCGAAAATAGTTTATAAGGTTTCTTCCATACTATATAAGTGTTTTGGACCAACGAAAATTGTTTTATGTAAGGTTCGTTCTATGCCACAATCCACTCGAACCAGAAAGTGGAAGATATTTTTAGCAAATATTTTAGTTGAATTTTAACTAAAGAATTTTAAAATGGAAAATCATACATACATAAGTACATTTTTTTTTGAAAAATAAACAAACACATAAATCATTTTATATTTAACATTGAAACAAATTTAAAATTATTTTTAGACTAAATTACTTAAAATGCGACTGATGTCTTAATTATGAACAAGCAAGCTAAGCTTAAGGGAATACAAAAAAGTACTTTTATGACACAATATGTTAAGACTAGCTTGGAAAAAATTACTTTAATTTAAACCTAACCTGCCCATGATCACAATGTTATCACCTTAATAGATAAGTTAAAAGGAACTGTCATTATCATTATTAACATTTTTGTATATTTGTAGTATGTTGTTATATAGTCCACTCAGTCGATCTGTTGTGTCTGTTTTGATATTTACTGTCTCGTTTAAGTTTTTACCGACTCGCGTGCGGTTAAGTAATGACTTTACCGCACACTGTGCGGTAATGTTACTTTACCGCACGCGCACCACTAAGAAAACTTAGCAACGCGTCAATAAGACAACTTCAATATTTGTTTACATTTCATATATATATATATATTTATCGGTTTCACAACGTTCTACGTCTTCCGATACCCAATCTCCACTCGTTTCTGTTTGCCCATAATTCATCATCTAGGCCTCTTATTCTTATTTCACTATCTATTCCTTCTCTCCAGCTTCTCCTCGGCCTTCCTCGTTTTCTTCGGCCATTTGGTTTCCATTGTAATATTTGTTTAGGTAGTCTTCCATCATCCATTCTTTGTACATGTCCGTACCACACCAGTTGTTTTGTTCTTATATCATCCACTAGAGTACGTTCACCCACTGTCATAATTTCTCTTATTCTTTGATTGGTAACTCTTTCCCTTTTTGATTTCCCTGCTGCTCTTCTCCAATAGTCCATCTCCGAAACGGAAAGCATTTTTTCTGTTCTATCTTTAATTAGCCATACTTCTGAGCCGTATGTAATAATACTTTTAACAATGGTGTTATATATAAGCTTTTTGTTATGTTTCGATATACTCTGGTCCCAAATTATTCCATTTAATAAAGTTATTGCTTTTCTTCCTTGTACCTTCCTATCTTTTATAGCTTTGTCTAGTGTTCCGTCAGCTGTAATTTTTAGACCCAAGTATTTATACTCATCACAGGACTGAATTCGCTGCCCAGTATTTAAGATTAGATCCTGTTTCGTTCCACCAATACACATATACTCTGTCTTATTGATATTAACCTCTAGTCCCCACTTATTGTACTCTTCGATTAGTTTTCGTGTCATATATTCGAGGTCGTCATAATCCTGAGCCACCACTATCTGATCATCGGCGAAACATAAAGTATACAAGGTAGTTTCATCCAACGGAATTCCCATGTTTTGGCATTTTCTCTTCCAGACTTTAAGTACCTGTTCCAAATATATCTTGAAGAGTGTAGGCGAGATACAGCAACCTTGTTTAAGACCTTTATTTACTTGAAAGCCTTTGGTTAGTTTTGCTTTTATTTTAACTTTTGCCTTACTATTGCGGTGTAACTCTTTGATGGCCTTAATTAGTTGTACGCTTATGTTTGTCTTTTCCAACGCTTTCCAAAGTAGATTTAGTGGTATACTATCATATGCCTTCTGCAAATCTACGTAAAGCAGATGGAGCTCTTGTCCGTATGCCATTTTCTTTTCAATAACTTGGGTTATACAAAAGAGATGTTCTGAAGTCGATCTACCCGCCCTGAAACCAGCTTGTTCTTCTGCTTCCATATCTTTATATTCGCTCTCCACTTTATTTCTTATTATTTTGCCATATATTCTGCTTAGCGTACTAGTTACAGATATACCTCTATAATTGTCACATATATCTTTCCTTCCTTTTTTGTGTATTGTGGATATATATGACGTTGTCCACTCAGTTGGTACTACAGCTCCATTTAAATATCTTTGGAAAAGATTCCGTAATCTCCAAAACAATTCTTCAGTGCCATATTTAATAAGTTCAGCTGGGATATTTCCGGGTCCGGCACATTTACCGCTTTTTAAGGTTTTGCACACGTTTTTGACCTCAGATATTGTGAGGGGTACTGGAGATCCCATCGTTCTAATGATTTTGTCTCTTTCGTCTTCCTTGAATTCTGCTCTATCTTCAGTTAACAGTTTTTTAAAATGCTCATCCCATTCTTTGTCTGGTATTGGTGAAATAATATCTCTGCATGTTTCTTTTTTGGTCGATCTTATAGTTTTCCAGCTTTCGGTACTTCTCCTACCTCCTAAGTAAGAATCTATTTTCTGGCACTTTGTAACGGTATATTTTAGACTATGCTATAACCTAGATTTTACAATGATTTATTTCCCACTACACGAGGTTTTCCTACAAAAATGAGGTAGGATTACACAATTCTGGGGAGGAAAAACAAGCCAATATCGTCATTTAGTAAGGTTATTAGAGAACCCCTAATAAGTTTTTCTTCTACACTTTACTGTGAAATCTAGAACCCACTAACCTTCAGGAAATCGCTCTGTACATCACAACATTCGTTTTTTTAGCATTAGGTAATATAGGCTGTCTGCTTCTGAGCCCGTAATAATGTAGTCGGCACTGTGGAATGTTGTTTACATCTCCGCTATAATATTTTGTTGATAAGCTTAGGGTGACTTTGCTTCTTACAGTGTGGACTCCTAAAATATTTATAAATTTATGCTGTTCCTTTTGTCACCACTTTATTTGGCAATGCATTTTTTTTGGTGAGAGTTAGAGTAAATCACTAAATACACTGACTTGCCTTTGGTGCGAGTCTCCATGATGATAATTTATAGTTTAATAACTAGTTTCACTCACTAGAACTATAACTAAATTGTGGTAAACTGGGAAAAATATTTCAATCTGTTTTGTTTTGATCTGCTGTTGTTTATTTGTTGTTCAGTGGTCCGGAACCACCGAGTCTTTTGGCCAATTTCAGGCGCGATCACAGCACAGAAGATACGTAGAGATGGCACCTTGTTTTGATTACGAAAGTCAGCTGATTTCTTGTCAAAAATGTTCGCACTTTGATTTAATTTTATAAAAGTTACTGAGGGTTTTATGAAGGAAAATATAGGTTTTTAGGTAGTCAAAAATGTTTGGTTTCTTATGCCATAGGTTTGGTTCGAATTTAAGACCAAAAAGGCGCCAAAATGAACATGCGCAGTTTGTTTATTATGATTCTGGTCTACAGTGTTGCCGGATACATTAACAGGAGATGTTTTTGAATTTCTAACTTAAATTGTAACTTTTATTCCGATTGTGACAAATTTCGGTAGTATAGTATTTCGTTTCTGGAAGGGTTGTTATTTATGGTTAATCCTCTCAGATATTGTTTCCGTCACTTACGTTGCATCTGAAGATATTAAAGACAAGCTGGCATCGGTGCTGTAAATATCCGAGAAGTTAGCTGTGTGAGGCTATATTAACCAAAATTGTGAAGCAACCACCAGGTGGTTTGTTTTGATTTTTGTTTGTTGGTCATCAGCTGATTGTGAAATGTCCAATTTCTAATTAATTTTCTGGTGACTGAAAACCCTTTTATTGCCTAATTTTCATATGATTGGCGTCCTCGGATGGTGTAGTTTATTATTTATGAGGGCTAGCTTAGTTTTGAGACAAAAACTTTGGTAAACATTGCTACTGCGCAAGACAGTGACGGTAGTGCTAAATGACAAGTAAATTAGGCCTTTTCTCATTAAAGCGTTTTCCTAAAAGCATAAAATTGGTAATGACGACATACTAGGCTGGCCAATGAGAAAGCTCCACATCAGTGGCGTGATAATGGCGTGATGTGTTCCACCAATGGGATCCAACGGACGCTGGGAAAGTCGGCGTCCCTGCGCTGTAATGCGTCGCAGTTAGACAGTTCAGCTCTGACTCACGCAAGTGTAAAGGTGTTCTGGAGAAAATTCCTGGGGAACTCAATTTTTCAGGTGGAAAAATTGCCTCTAGTCTGAGGATCTACCAGATTTTCCTATCGCAAAGGCACTTGTTGTGCTTTAAAGAAATCGTTCCGGGTTTGTGAAGTCCCTTGCACGCTTAATGCGGTTTATTAGATACCTCAACACATGTGTCTGGCTCTAACTAGAAACTACAATTTCCTACCAACAACCTGGAATTATTTAAAAAACCCTCTTGTGGACGTCGTGTTGCTCTTTGGTACCAAGCTATAGATATTGAGGCTTGCTTGTCTGTGGTCCCCAGAGGTAAATATAAATATAGAATATATATAGTTTAATCTTACTTGGCTCTCATATAGTGCCTTTGTGATAAATACATAGGTTAATATTATTTGGCTTTCATATAGTTTTTTTTTATATTTTTCGTCGACATGGATTTTTGTCTAAACATAAAAATAGAATGTTGCCTCTTAATAGAACATTAGTCAGATAGGTACTCGACACAAATAAATGTTTTCTTTTTTGTATTTTGGAAAACCGAAGAGCATGAACTCATTCAAAATTGCTCGGTTGACTATGAAAACAATTGTTAGAGACTGTACGGTCAGCCAAAAACCTAGACTACCTATTTTGGTTAATAGGGCTCACTCGGTAAATTCTTTTACTTGTAGATGAATTAGAAAGTATTTTATTTTGTTATTCTTTTTAAGGCATAGTTTGACATTCCCTAATTTTCTGACAATGTTCACGCTTGCTAATATTGTAACAATTAGTATTCTTTTTAACGAACTCCTTTATCATTTGTTAGTTTTCCTTTATAGTGAACAGCCGAAAGCAAGATATAGTTTGGGGGTTGTAAAGTTATAAACAAAAATTTATTTGGTATAAAACTTAAATTTTATTATTTTCTTTTCTTAAAATACATACAGAAATAAGACATGAATAAATAAAGGGTTACAAATAAATTGAGATTCTTAAAATACAACAAACAAATTATTAAATTTAAAAAAAAAAAGGGAAGTCATGCCTACTAGAAGTATTTGTTTTATATAATTTCATTAAGTACAAAAATTGGTGGCTTAATTTAAGTCCAGTACTTAAGTGTAACTTAATTTGTATGAGGCTTCAGCGTAACTTAAATTGAAAAATTTATTTTTCTTAAATATTTTTAAATTATTAATATAATTGGTTTTAATTATTTGATTTTCAAATTGGTCATAGTTAGGCCATTACTTAAGTATAACGTAAGGCATTGTAAATTAATAATTATTTTCTCTCAAATAAAATAGTTATTTATTTGATTCCTTCTGGACAGATACGTTATTGATTGAGAGTTAGGGATCATTATCAATAATTAAGTGAAACTTAAGACTTTAGTATTAGCTTATGGTCGGTTGCACCGACACTTAAGTAAACACTTAAGGGGTTACTGAGAAACACTTGTACAGTTTAGAGATATGTAAGGGCAACTTAAGGGGATACTTAAGGGTGCCTCAAAATAACAAGAAATATTTAAATTTCTTGTATTTTCTTTTATATTTATGGATATATTCTGCTTTTGTTCATTTCTTTATTACCATAATGATAGTGGAAAGGAATAATACAATATTTTTGAAGTAATAAAATTCGAAATGGGGTTTCAAATACAGAAAGCTGAGACCTTGTTTTCTTTTTAGGGTTTTTTTTTACGTTCAACTTTAAACCAAAGTAAAAGAAGATTTTTATAAGAAAATTTCCCACATGAAGATGTTTGCTGCTAGGTTTTCACCTATCATCTTGTTAAAGTGTGATCTATTCGTTTGGAGTTTTGAAGTTCTTTTCCTCGATGTCAACCTTCTTACACAATAGAAGTATTCGCCAGTTCTTCAGACTGATTGGTTCCAGTTTTGGGTTGCCAATACTACGACAGCTAAGTTAAGTCTAAGTTCAAAAAATGTCGCGTTGCATATATAAATAAAAATAAAGTGCGTTTGCCGTTAAAGATCTAAAATTAAAGAAGGCCTCTAAGAATTGTTAGGTTTTAAAAATAAATACGACTACTCTTTATAAAAGAAAAATTACTTAGCGTTTATTCGTATTAATATTAGCGCTTACATATTTTTATAGTAATTATATCTATATTGTGCGGCGGTAGCTAATGACGACATCAGCGTGCGCCATTTTAGTTTAAGCTTTGGTTTAAGATTAATTTAAATAGAATTCGCCTTATAAATAATTGCGCTATGAGCATTATTGCGGCTAACTTGATTTGCGCTCAAACACTGGACGTTGTACTTTTCTTGTGTCTTGTAAATATATTACGTGACTTCAAACAATAGTTTTATTTCTAACTCATTGGGATTTCCGGTATATGAATACACCATTCTGTCTTTCGCAAAGTCTGATTGTTTTTCGTAATTTAGACAGTCAGCATTGTCATTTATAACAACAGCCCTACTTTGATGAAATTACGTGGCACCTACAAAAATCTAACTCACTCCCTTCCCGCTGTTTAAAAGCTGGCGGCCTTCAAAGGTGGACTTTGGTGTTGCGAAATATTCATATACTAACCCTGTTTTAGCAAATACTGAATCATGAAAGATTTTTAGTTCGAAAATATTTAGTTCCCCCAATTTACAGAAAATTTGATCTGTTGGTTCTAGAAAATACTATTAGAGCAGCTTGTGCATTTGAGTCAGTTCTAACTTATATTAAACTGTTCATTCACTATGCTTTATTACTTCAACAATCACTAACAGGAAACAAATACACAAATAAAATAAACGTCACAACTTTTGCATCCATAATTGATTTTTCTTATCACTGATCATTCTTCTCACCTTTGATTGCGCGATTTTGTATTCTTCTCTGCTTCTATCTGTCTTTTGGGATAAGTATGTGTGATATAATTTCCTTTTTTCCTCTATTTCACTTTCAATCTCAGCATCCCACCAGTATGGTTTTGTTCTTTTAGGAGTTTCTTCCACTAATCCTAGTGCTTCTTTTGCAGCTTGATGGATGCTTAATGTGATACATTCGTATTCCTCATCTGTGGTTTCACCTGAACTTGAATTAAGTTTTTCGTTCAGTCTCTTTTTGTATAAGTTTTTTACGCTGTCATGTTCTAGGCTTAGTAGATTATATTGACAGTGATCAATTTCCTCATTCACTGTATCATCAAGATTTTGTTGATGGAGGTCTCCAGAAAATAGTGATCACTTCCGCATGTTGATCCACGCTTTGTTCTGACATCTTGAATTTTTAGTTTTGTCTTTTGTTTAGTGATAAGATAATCAATGACGGATTTCAGGTTTTGTAAGGGTTTGGTCCAGGTATATTTGTGTATTTTCTTATGTTGGAAAAAACCGTTTTGGATTTTTAGGTCTAATTGCTCACATACTGTGATAAGCCGGTTTCCATTGTCATTAACAACATCTTCTCCATATTGGCCAACTGTCAGATCATTTACTCTGTTACCTGTTCTACTATTTAAATCTCCCAATATTACAATTTCTCTAGATGTACTTACTGCTGATATTTCATTGTGGATTTCTTCAAAAAAATTGTCTTTCACGGCTACATTTGCATCGTCATTATACGCATAGATTCCAAAAATCGTAAATCTCATTCCTTTTATTGTTATATTCATTCTTATTAGCCATTCATTTACTGCTTCCCAGTTGGTGATAAATTTTCTAAATCTTTTGTTGACCAAAATAGATACTCCTTGTTGAGCATGTTTTTCTTTTGCCACTCCGCTATAGAAATGGTCATACTGTCCTAGGTTTTCAGATCCTTTTCCTATCTTCTTCGTTTCTGTTAGTACAGCAAGGTCAACCTTCATTCTGCTGCACTCATGTACTATTTCATTCACTTTTCGACTCATTCCTTGTACGTTCCATGTACCAAAAATCATATTCCTGTTTCTTTGCTTGGTTCGTCTTAGGTTTTTCATTCCTTTCCGAGGCGTTTGATTGGGTTTTTTAACAGTGTACGTTTTTTCCGGGTATCAGAGAGTTAGTCTAATGCCCCAACCCCCAACCTGGAGGACCAGGTGATTTTTGATCGAGGTTTTCTTCCCCTAGCCTTTGACGATTCCAACTCCGGTACTACAAGGCAGCATCTTCTTCTTTTATACTATCCCTAGAAGAAAGGGTTGCCACCTGCGCTATGATCACCGTACCGAGGTCCATCCTCTCCGCCTTTCATACCGATGTGGTCTTCTCCCGTAACCCTGGGAATGGGACCCTAAACAGGTGCTAACTCTCCGGGTCAGAGAGTACCTGGAATCTACGGAGGGCAGGGGTCGATCCATTTCCCCTGGTAGACATCTGACGAGGTCTACCCCGTACCCATTCCCATCTAATTTGACATATTTATTTATAAATTACATTCAACTTTTTGAAGAAAATAAAAAGGTACTCATAGGTAAAATATTGTACCTAACAAGTGCGGAAAGTAATACTTTCCGCACGCGACGGCAGTTGGCCGAACGACACAGAGCGGAGTTCGGTCAAGCCTTTAAGGGCGGTAAAGTCACTTTGCGCATGTGTTAGGTGCATTATTTTACCTATGAGTACCTTTTATTTCTCAAAAAGTTGAATGTAATTTATAAATAAATATGTCAAATTAGATGGAATTGAAATGTAAACAAATATTGAAGCTTTCTTATTGACGTGTTGCTAAGGTTGCTTAGTGGTGCGTGTGAATAACTATGACCTACTCGCGTGCGGTAAAGTAATTACTTTACCGCACACTGTGCGGTAATAGTTATTTAAAGAACAAGGTTTGAAAACTACCCTTTGCACACGATCGAGACAGTTTGGTAGACCGAGCCGAAGGCGAGGTCTACAAGTCGAGGGAGTGTGCAAAGAGGTTTTCAAACGAGTTTTTTACAATATTTTTTATACGACTCCTAATAAAGAAAGAAAAATCAAATTTTTATTTAACTTGTTTTTATTTCCGACATTTTTACAACAAAACTTTAAAAATTCAACAATTTTTTGACGTATCTAATCAACAAAACATACGAGCAGTGACGGTTGCTACGGCACTAAGCCAACTTATATTGATGGGTGACAACAACAAAAATCACAATGACGGGAGACCCGTATGCAGAAATGACATAGGCGTCCGCAAAAATGGCATAAGCGTGTGAAAACGTTTTGCACACAGCGTGCGCAAAATGCCATTTTCAGATCGTGTTCTCCGTGCGCAAAACCCCCTTTTACAAGACAGTCGTATAAAAAGTTACTTTACCGTAGCGCACCACTTAGAAACCTTAGCAACGCATCAATAAGACAGCTTCAATATTTGTTTACATTTCAAGTCCATCTAATTTGACATGTTTATTTATAAATTACATTCAATTTTTTGAAAAAAAAAGGTACTCAACTGCCGTCGCGTGCGGTGAAGTATTACTTGACGCACTTGTTAGGTAAATAACTAATGTGAATCATCTCGCTTACTTTCCGTTTATATAGTTGATGCTTAGAATCTACTATTGTAACCTCATCCAATTTAAGATGGTGGCCAGTTTCAAAATGATGTTTTGTGAGTGCAGTCTTGTCTTCATTATACGTTTTATCATTTCGGCAATCATATTTTTATTCTTTTGTCAAGGTATTGCATTGTCTCACCAGTGTAGCATTTACAGCATTCACATGGTATTTTTTAAACCACTGAACTTCTTTTGCCTTCAGGTACCTTATCTTTAAGATGTTTAAAGAGAGAACTAGTAGTTTTGATATTGCAAAAGGCTAGTTTTACCTCAGAATTTTTAAAGCATCTTCCCATTTTTTTGAGAGACCATCGATATCAGGAAATTTTTGGTATGTCTTATCTTTGTTTTAAACCTATTTATATTTCTGTTGATAAAATTTAAGGGGTAATTGTTATTTAATAGTTGTTTTGTGAGTTTTGCAGTAATAATGGAGTGAAATTCTGTATCACTTAGAAAGAGCATGGTTTGAAAAGTAGTTAAAAAGTCTACCCGCACTGATGCGTTTTGAATACCAGTTAGGATATGGGTCCCATTGGGTTTACGCTGTACTTCCATGTCAAGAAAACAGATTTTATTCTGATTTTCTACTTCCATGATAAATTGAAGTGATGGATGGAAGCTGTTAAAAGTATTCAGTAGTATGTGCAGTTGGCCACTAGGAGCTGACAACACTGTATCATCTATATAGACAAGTATAAATGGGACATGGAACTGCAATTTATTTAAAACTTTAGTAATGAATTCAATTCAATTTGCTAACATAATAAAAGAATGCAATTCAACTAAAACATTTGTTAAAAATATCTTCCACTTCCTGGTTCGAGTGGATTGTGGCACAGAATAAACCTTACATAATACAATTTTCGTTGGTCCAAAACACTTATATAGCGTGGAATAAACCTTTTAAATTATTTTCGTTGGTTTGGACATAACCTAACAAAATTAGTTGGTCAAAAACAACAAAAAAACGGAAAATTCTTATAAAAATTAAAAAATATATTTAAATAACCCCTAGTTATGAAGAGTCGTGCCTTAATCCATTCGAACGGACTCTGGAGACAAAAGTTTGAGTAAGTACCCATTATTAAAGGAAAAACTTTGTTAATTTTGAAAGAAGGATGAGGAAAAACAAAACAATTATTATTTGTATTGAGTGCCTGTTTCCTCCTTTTTTAGGGCTTAAAAAAGGAAATATAAATTGCGAAACGTTGCCAAAAACTTTATAGTTTCTTTTCTGCTCCTGTCCTCTAACCCACGAATAGTCCAATAGAAAGTATTTCTTTCCAGCTATGTTTGGTATCAACAATTAATGGAACTTTTTTATCCCGACCTCAAAGTAATCGCAACACATAATATAATCGCTTACCTAAAAAGCAGCAGTAGCAGTAAAACGAAGGGGAGAGGTAGCCTTAGGCCTGGCAAGTAGGACTCGTTGTGGTATATCATCGATTGTGATACAGTTAGGACTATTAGGTGCCCAGGAATTAAAAAATTTGACGAAAGAGAGAAGTATATAAAATAAAGATGAATAAGTCTGTCGTTATTTTCAACTAGAAGTAATAAATTGTTTGTGTAAATTGTAACAAAGTATGCTTTTTAAAATATACTGACAAAGATGGAAAGTAATGATGATAAAGCGATTTTTCCCGCAACTCTTTTAAAGAACGAACGGTCTTAAGAAGCAACGATTACCTAAAACGAATAACGTATAGCGGGAAATTTAGGGGGCGCATTCATTTTTGGCCTCCCTTTAAGCTAAGAGTCAGGAAGAAAGAAAGCGGACGAACTCGCCAGAGGTGAGTCAAACGCGAATGCTCACAAGGATGCAACCAGAAAGAGATGCAAAAGGAATGGACCAATATCGGAAAAACTAGACAGGCGAAGGAGTATGTGACTCCGTAGAACATGAAGAGAGGTAGAAGCCTCACTGAGCACTGCATCCTACAAGGAAACTTGGCGCAGATAAGAGTCAAGGAGGACGCAACGTACGAGCGATGTTTGGCCGAGGACGAGACCTCGGCGCATTTTCTCACATCAAGTGGAGAGACAAGAAGAGAGGTATTAAAAGAGCAAGCCTTTGAGACCTTCTGAATCTGAGGTGACCCGATATTTTCCTCTTTGTACAGATTTCTCGGCGAAATGAGCTCCTCGGTCCTCATTTTGGAAGGTCAAAATCGGTGTAAATTTATCGCAAATGTATCCCTACCTGTCCATCTCTGGAGAGGTTGACATACGTTTGGGATCAACTGATAAAGGTTAGTAAAGCACTGATTGCGACCTCCCAAAAAAAGGACTACTTTTTAGGAAAATGATTTTTTGTTAATGACATTAAAGAAAAGTTTTTTAAGAAAATCTTTTAAACAAAGTTTTCGTTCAAAGAAAATGTGTTCGAACCCCTGCGAAGAAAATTATTAAATATTTAAAAGTGGGGTCAAAATTAACGGAGGGCCGTATATAAAGCAATAAATAATTTGTCCCATCCGCGTTACGGTCTAGAACTATTTAAATCATCCTTTGTTTGAAACTCGTAGACAATGATTGTGTAGAAACAAAATTTCGGACTTCCATTGTCTTTATTTATTTTAAACACGACGTTTCCGTTAGTAAGTATCTCTAACCGTTTTTAAGTGTAAACTTAACGATCCCGTCTATGGGCTACTACTTATACTGCTTGGTGTGCAGTTAGGTATGACGGCCTACCCCCTGCTTTCCATAAGGAGTGGTTTTCATAAGTTTGGTATTTCCATGCATGGTTGACTCTTTATTCTGCATTATAAAGGCACCTTTAATAAACTTTCAGTTTGGCCTTGTGAGTATTGATGTAGAATTACAGCAACGTGCCAATAAATGAGTCACTCAGTATCATTAAAAACACATTGCAAACTGATGATACACTTCACGAGAGAACAACGCTATCGGTGGAGGGGGTGATGTATCTGTTGTGAAAGGTAAGTTTGACGCGCAAAATGGTGGACTATCGCCAGTGGTAGCGAACATCTATATGAAGTGGTTCGAGGACCATGCGATCAATACAGCAAGAGTCAAGCCAAAACCACGGCTACGATACAATGATGACGAACTACAGAATTTTCTACACCATCTGAACGGTTTTCGACCAACAACCAAATGCACAATGGAAATTAAAATTAAAATTTACCTTTTCTGGATGTTCTTGTCAAACGATTAGACAGAAACATTGAAACCACTGTATATAGGACACCAACACACACGGAACAGTACCTAAATTTTCAGTCTAATCATTCTGTTGCTACAAAACAAGAAGTTATAAGAAGTTTGAATATTACAGCCGTAAATATTTGTAGTAATAATGAAGAATTAAGAACATTAAAAATAACTTACAACAGAATGGTTATTCCGAGAAACTAATAAGCTCAACGATCTCTAAAATTAAAAACAAACCAAAGGTAGCAAATTCTTAAAATAATAATCCGTTGGGTGTTATTAACATTCCATAGGTTCAAGGAATTTTACACAGTGTGCCTGAATGAAGTATAGGTTACATAAAAATGGTTCCAAAAACTAATTGCTCATTTTGAATTTGGACTCTTTCCGGGCTTCAGAGCTATATTCATATAAATCCTAGTTGATGCTCTTCTCGAAATTTTATCAATTTTTTGCCTTTTTTCTAGTTAGTCTAGGCGCTGGCTCCTGTTACGCGTGACCTAATATGTGCACTCCATTTGACTACGGGGCTTTGTTAAGCACCCATAGGAGTATAAAAAAGTTTGGTCACGTGGTCAAACTAATAGTCGTTTGGCCGCCATCTTTGAAAATTGCCCCCAAATTGATAGATTTTTGTTTAACCATATCTTCCTACCTAGTGGTCTCATTAAAAAAATTTTAAACCTGTTTTACTCCCTTTTTCAAGGAAAACAAATTTTGTCATTACACATTTTTTGATAAATGAAGTAGTTTTTGAGATATACCAAGATTATTTGTATTTCCGTTCGCAAAAGAATTAAAATAATACCCATGCTGATTTTATTGTAGCTAAAATATTATTGACATTTTTTTTGTTACATAGAGGGCTTTAAACTCTTTGCGCAGAAGAGGATATTGACTTTATGTTTTTAAAGTTGGATGGATGGTACCCCTCCCCTAAAGAGGGTGGTTTCTAAAACTGTTCACAAGATTATAGAAAAAACTAATTTGCAGCGGAACGATGCATCCTAGCGAAAGACGATAAAATTAATTTTTATAGTACTTTTATTTCCGCTTCTTTTGATGTATCACTTAACATCTTAGCTTTGATAGTTAGCTGGACAAGCCAGCTAAAATATACAATTTTGTAAAAATTTCATTCAAAATCGATTTTTTTCCTAAAAATTGTAAAAGATATGACAATGACTAGAAGAAGCGAAATTAAAAGTAGCATAAAAAATTATTCTTAACGTTTTTTGCTAGTAAGCATACTTTCGCTGCAAATTCACTTTTTCTATAATCTTGTGAATGGTTTTAGAAACCACCCCCTTTAAGGCAGTCTTTAGAGGTACCATCCATCGAACTTTAAAAACATATAGTCAATATCCTATTCTGTGAAAAGTTTAAAGCTTTCTATGTAACAAAAAAAAACAAATCTCAATAATATTGTAGCTAGAATAAAATGAGTATGGGTATTATTTTAATTATTTTGTGAGCGGAAATACTAATAATCTTGGTATATCTCAAGAACTACTAAATTTATCAAAAAATGTGTAATGACAAAATTTATTTGCCTTTAAAAAGGGAGTACCACCAGCTTTAAAAAATTAAATTTAGACTACTGGGTAGGGAGATACGCTTAAACAAAAATAATCTATCAATTTGGCGGCCATTTTTAAAGATAGCGGCCAAACGACCATGAGTTCGACCACGTGACCAAACTTCTTTTATACTCTTATGGGTGCTTACCAATGCCCCGCAGTCAAACTGAACGCACATATTAGGTCACACGTAACTGGATCCAGCGCCTAGACTAACTATAAAAATGGCAAAAAATTTATAAAATTTCAAGAGGATCAGCTAGGATTTATATGAATATGGCTCTGAAGTCAAGCAAGAGTCCATATTCAAAATGTGCAATTAGTTTGGAACCATTTTTATATAACATATACTTCAGTCAGGAACACTCTGTTTAGAAAACATAAGAAGAATAGCCAAACGCTATAATATAAAAACAGTATTTTCATCGGGAAATACGATAAGAAGTTTTGTAACTAAAACAAAACCAGAAAATCCCTCAAATAATAAGAAATGTATTTACCAAACTTCGTGTGAATGTGGTAAATCATATGTAGGTGAAACGAAACGCCCTATTCAGGTTAGAGGAAATGAACATTTAAACATGCATACCCAATTAAGGGATATTGAAAAATCCGGTTTGGCAGATCACGCATGGTCAAAGTATCACAGGATTCAGTGGTCAGAAGCTAAAGTTTAGCATAAGGAGTCGTATAGGCAAAAACGAAAGTTTACTGAAGCTGCGTTTATAATGCAGAATATAGAAGTTTTTAGTCAACCAAGCATGGACATACCAAACATATGGAAACCACTCCTTAAGGAAAACAAGCGTCTTAACATTAAAAAGGGAGCGGGCCGTCACACCTGACTACACACCAAGTAGTATAAGTAGTAGCCTATAGACTGGATTGTTTAATTTACACTTGAAAGCGGTTAGAGATATTTACTAACCGAAACGTCATGTTTATAATAAATAAAAACAATGAAAGTCCGAAATGTTGTTTCTATTTAAATATTGTTGTCGTCTTATTACTGCTAGCCTTATTTTAGAATTTCTATTAAATCTCTATTTTAACAAAGTATAAAAGGCAACTTCAAAGGGATAAAGACAACCACGGACACCGGTGTTTCAAAAAAAGGCATTTCCATCCTTAGCGTAGCTTGCTTGACGACAACAAATCAAACTGACTACAAGATACAAGGCAAATCAAAAAGAATGAAAAAATAGATGAAACCTATTTATTCATTCAAAAAATGAAACGACAACAAACCAAGAAAACTAAATATAAAAGGAATTTTTCAAGTTGTAGTCAAAGATTAAATAAATTAATTTTCGGGCTAGTCCTCAGAAAGGGGCCATGGTAGCTGCAGACATATATTTTCGCGTTGTTAGGATTGATCAGTAAGGTGCAACCAAAATTTGCACCGTACTGATGAACCCTAACAAGGCGGAAACATATGTCTGCGGCTACCATGATTCCTTTCTGAGGACTAGCTCGAAAACCAAGAACACTAAGTCCATAGCAGAACGGAAACGTCCACCGGTCTATAAGGAAAAAAGACAATTCGTCACAGTTCAACTACACCATGCTATCACAGTCTCCTGGCTTCGGTTCGGAACTGAAAACAATGAGTGAATAAAGTATAGAAGGCAACTTCAAAGGGGTAAAATCAACCACGGATTGTGTCCTTTCTTATAGATCGGTGGACGTTCTCGTCCTGCCATGGACTTAGTTTCCTTGGTTCGCTGTCGTTTCACTCGTTGAATGAATAAATAGTTTTCCCCTATTTTTTCATCTTTTTAATTTACCAAGTCTATATTTTCTCATTCACTAATGATATGCGGATACCTCTACGATGCGTCCATTTTGTTGATAAATGATATGATCACTTACACATCAAATTATTTTTTATACTCATTACTCTATTACAACTATTTCAGCAGGAACAGTAGAAAACCTTCCAGAATCAGCCAACTTAATTTTAGATTTATTCAATGAATGGTTTCAAAAAAATTCTTTGCTATTAAATCCCAGTAAAATACATTACTCGACCATTTACAAAAGAAAGCAACTTCCTAAACTTAAGTTATTTCTAGATGGTGCAGAAATAGAAAAATTAGAGCCTGCATTTTTTCGAGACTTGATAAAAAACTAACATAGCAAAAATATTGCGATTTTGTAGCTGGGAAGCTGAACTTCACTTTTTTTGCAATTATCAATCTAAAAAATATTCTTCGTCAGAAACAACTAATAAATATCTATTATTCACTAGCTTCCAGTCATATAAAAGTACTTTTCTGGGGACAAAGTAAACTATTTTTTGAATAAATCCCTTAGAATGGAGAATCATGCCGACCAGTGTTTAAAGGAAACAATATTTTGACAGCGCCTGACATTGTAATTTAGGAAGCTGCAAACTTTATAAGTCAGTAGCTCTCATAACCACTATATCAGATACAGTTCAAATATAAATATAAGAAATAAGTTAACAATTATTATTATTTTTATTTTATAATTTTAGTTTTAGTGCACTCTCAGCGATTTTTATACTTTGTAGCGCTTTACATTCAAACTTTTTCTTATGTGACAATGTCAATATTTACTATGTAAATCAAATGGCAATAAAGAAAACTTGAAACTTGAAATCTGAACGTAACATAAAGCAAGTAAAGTAATAACTTTTTAAATTAAAAGAATTTATCTTTTGCTACATCTCGGGAAGTTGGAGTAAAGTAAGTAATACATTTTGTCTAAATCACACTTACTTAGAGGGTTAAAACTATCTATTATCTTGACACTCCTGGCTTTAAGGAAGAAGGAGCGTTTCCTCTAGGAAACATTCTTTTATAAATTTAACGCGGGAATCTCTAAATTATTCTTAAGGTGCAATTTATGGAGCGCGAAAAACTTTTGCGCTATTGTAAGCAAATAAAAACAAATTTACTTGTTTTGTGGCTTGTTCATTGTGTTGGAGACAAAATTTAGAATGATTACAGACTGCTACAGGCATTTTCTTTTATCACTGAAAAGAAATCCACTGATATCCAATAAGCTACATCTACACACTAACTAAGTGACAGGTAAACCAACGTATTTGATTTTTTTCTGAAACTAAAAAAACGCAATCAAGGTTTATAAAATTTGTAAACTAAGCGGCAAAAAGACATTTGTAAATAACTTTTTAAATATTTTTAGTAGGATTTTTTTTAAATACGGGGGTTTTGCTAAGCAGGGTAGGGGTGCGATCAGGCAGATCAGGTGTTTGTGTGGCGTATGTGGTTATAAAGCTACTTTTTAATTTGTTGGTTATGTAATCATTTGATGAAAAATGGCAAAGCAATCAAATCAAAATTCAAAACGATATTATTAGCTCATGCAACTCATTGATTTTGAAGTTTATTTTAGACAAAATAAGGCAAAATGAATTCCTCTCAATAATAGCGGATGAAACTACGGATGAGTCTAATAAGAAACAGATGTAAAAAGGAAGACAGACAGATAGAAACACAGCAGGGGCGAGCATTCCATGTAAGCAAGGGAAGCATTGTTTACATGGACCGCCCGCCTGAAATCAGACTTATGCAAAATGAATTCTTCTTAATAATAGCGGATGAAACTACGGATGTGTATAATAAGGAACAGATGTCCATATGTGCTAGATACATGGATTCAAAGACTTTTGAAATTAGTGAATGTTTTTTAGAATACGTAAATATTACTAACGTATCTGGGAAGGGCAGAACTAACTCAATAATAACTTTTTCAAAGGATTGTAAACTGGATATTTCCAAATTAAGAGGACAAGTGGAAGTAGCCATTGTTGGCCGACAGACGACTCGACCCATCGAGGTAGAATATAAGAGAGCCGCTCCAACCATTTGTATAATGCAACAGAAAGTGGCACCCCTAGGCAGGGCTTAGAGTCACACCAATACGGCTACTTAACAGGACCGCACTCAATAGATTTGTTTATATTTCTTTTTAATACAAGTTGACAGCTTCTTGTCTTTAAGGGATATGGAGAAGGGTAATATTTAACTTTGTGAAAAATTGTATTGGTTTAGTGATAAAAATTTTAAATTAATAAAAAATTATGTCTATAAAAATACCAATATATTTTGAAAAAGCATAGAAAAAGGAAAGTTGCTTTCTTATAACTATACGTTTAAGCGTAAACTCATACAGTCACTTTCCTAAACAAAATGTGCCCTATAAATTTTTATTTTACCGCGGTAATATTTCGTTTTGAAAAGTAACAGCAGCTTCTATCATTATGAAATCGATACGGTTATTGAAGAGCAGGGAGCAGCACAGTTAAAATAAATTTTTCTTGATTGTATGAGATCAAAATGCCACCTGTAAAAGTGCTATTTTCGATAGTTGTTGAATAAAACTCTTATTATACAGGTAACATAAAATTATTGACAGCAATCAATATGAGAGGGTTACTAAAAAAACTGAATTTATAAAACCTTTTTATTTATTGTCCTTGAAAAAGTACAATCTTGTTACTGGAATGTCTTATACTAATTTGTTTTTTTGGATTACTTTTACTTAAATAAATTATTCTAATATTTATCGTGTGATAAGGAAATAGTAATCATAACAAAAACATTTCATGTTAAAAAAAGCCAAGTACGCAAAAATGATATTCTGTAAAAACAATTAAAATAAAAGTAAAGATAAGTTCTGCAATACAAATTTTAAAATGAAAGGCTCTTACTAGTTTAGAAATGCTTTTTAAACTTGGCTATTATAGCCAAACTTCTTTATGTTCAATTTACCACTGTTCCTAAACTAGTAAGAACCGTTCATTTAAAAATTTGTATTGGAGAACTTGGCTTTACTTTTATCCTCAGAGTAATAACATATAAAGAGAAGTAGTAGCCCCGGTTTCGCCGGTCATTCATTCATTTGTTGGTAAACAATGTACCTTTTCCGCTGTTGCCGCCTCCTCTGCCTCTGTAAAATTTTATAAATAATAAGTATGGTTCAATTTCTTACCTTACCAAAACATATAGTGCTTTGAGTTGGTTAGGCTATTCAAACCATGCGATAATTTGTCATGCGCTTATTAGCCCGCGTCGCGTCGTTTTATACTGTGTATTTCTTATTCCAATCTGCGATAATAACTCATTGAGACAACATAATTTATGAACGGCCTCTTTTCCCACAATTTTTTCAGGACGTGGCAACAGGTGTATGGCATCATATTACGGATTTGGTGTTAGCAGGGCCGGGTTTCGTTTTGAGCTACTTGGACTATATCCCCAGGTAAAAACGGAATCCTTTTTCCTATTGTAGAGGACGATTAACTATTAGTCATTGTTCCAACAGTTTTAACCGGTATTAAGGATATTCTATTTGTTGAAGCACTATTAACCATTCAAACGAAAATTTCATAGGATTGTTATAATTTTCTCTAAGTATTTAGTAGTTTTGTAGTTTTTCTGTGTAAAACCACACCTTAAAAAAAACAAGCGTCTTGGAATTAAATAAATAGATCCATGACGGATCTGATACCTTCCTAGCCCATTAGCACACTCCACGTTATATCAACCTTGAAAACAGTTTTTGTAAATATCTCCGAAATGAAAGCTTCTACGAACTTTTCGGTTATAACATAATTTTTTTAAAAAACGCGCGCTACTATATTCGGAAAATCGCATATTGATGCGACGTTCCATTAAAAAGTTAGCATTTTTAAAACTTTTTAGCTGTCAAAAAACTGTCATTAGCATTCACGAATTTTGACTAAAATCTAATCAGCTCGTTGCAGTATCGAGTACTATTTTGCCTAAAAATTTCATGAAAATCGGTTAAGCGGTTTAGGAGCTATCGCGTTACGGACAGATATACATACATACACAACACAGACAGACATCACGACGATATTGCTAGGGTAGGTCAAAATACACCCAAATAACACATTTTCGGTGTTATCTTAAAAAAAATTTTTTGTCGAAAACAATACCTTCTCTAGCCGTTGCTGTGCGGGCTAGGAAGGTAAAAGGGGGGCGGGCCGACTCCACACCAAGTAGTATAAATAGCAGCCTTTAGACTGGATTGTTTAGTTTACACTTGAAAACGGTTAGATATACTTACTTACTGAAACGTCCTGTTTAAAATAAACCAACACAAACACATTTCATGTAAAAAAGAGCCAAGTACGCGAAAATGGCATTCCGTAAAAAGAATTGAGATAAAATTAAGGCCAAGTTCTCCAATACAAATTTCATAATGAAAGATATTTACTAGTTGGAAATGTTTTTCTAAACTTTGCTATTACAGCCAAACTTCTTTATGTTCAATTTAGCACTGTGCCTGAGTCATTTACAGCCGTAATAGCCAAGTTTAGAAAAACATTTCCAAACTAGTTTCTTACTTTCATTTTAAAATTTGTATTGGAGAACTTGACTTTACTTTTATCTCAATTCTTTTTACGGAATGCCGCGTACTTGGTTATTTTTACATGAAATGTTTTTGTTATGACTTCACTTCTTTTTTAAAGGAATTAGATAATATTTAATTTTTAAAATAGTAAAATTTGCGGAATATTGATCAAAACTTTTGCAATGCCTTACTTAAAATTTTGAGGTCTTTTAATTTTTTCCCATGGTTTTATCATAGCTGCTATCAGCCTTCCAAAGCTCAGCTCTCTAGCACTTCTGAAAGTGGACAATGTTACTTTTGCATAACTGTACATGTATAGGAGAGGGAAGTAAATTAAAATTTTCGAGTTTTTAAATTTTTTCCTATAGTTTTATCATAGTGTCTTTCAGTCTTAAAAAGCTCAGCTCTCTAGCGCTTCTGGAAGTGGGCAGTGTTACTTTTACATAACGTTGCATTTATATGGGAGGGAAGTAAATTAGAATTTTGGGGTGTTTTTTCCTATAGTTTTATCATAGTTCCTATCAGGCTGCCAAAGCTTAGCTCTCTAGAAGTAGGTAATGTTACTTTTAAATAATTTTACATGTATAGGGGAGGGGAGTAAATTAGAATTTTGGGGCTTTTTGAGTTTTTCCAGGGGTTTGATCATAATTTCTATCAGTCTGCCAAATTTTAGCTCTGTAGCATTTCTGGAAGTACAGTAGAATTTTGATGATCTATACATGAGTGAGTCAGTGAGTGAGTGGCAATTTCGACGTTTTTTGAAATCGTAACTACTTTACTACTTTATAGAAGTTCATGAAACTTGGAGGGGTTGTTAACTCTATGAAGGTCTACGACTGTGCAAAGTATGAGATTCGTAACTCTTTCCGAAGTATAGTTTTAGATAGGTCAAATATGGGCTGAAATGTTTCAAGAAAAGATGGTACGGCAGCGCGAACTTGGTGAGGCACTGCCGTGCCCTCAGATAAAGACAATGGAAGTCCAAAGTTTTATTTCCACTCAATAATTGTCTACGAGTATAATGGCAACAAGTTTAATTAGGTGGGTCCTCAAGTCGTGAACGGTTAGCCCAGATATTCCTAAGCTCTAAGGTCGACACTGACAGTAACATGTGTTTGTATTAAATGCAGTGTTGTCTTGGCCGGTGGACTCGGTATATTGAATTTTTGGTGGTTTTTTCTGTGTGCAACAACTTAGTTGGACGTAAAAATAAACAAGAAGTGCTATGTTTCTAAAAATATTGTGAAAATTCAGCGCAGTGTGGTTTTTTCGAGGATTCCAGTAACGCAGCTATGTTGCCATCGCCGGGGATTCTGCAAATTCTAAGTTTTCAGGAATGACCGCCACGAATAGGGAAAATTTACACGGGGCCGCGGTTGAATTCTTCTCTTTTTATTATTGTTACTCTAAGCTTTTATCTCAATTGTTTTTACGAAATAACATTTTCGCGTGCTTGGCTTTTTTTTACATAAAATGTTTTTGTTATGATTTCACGCCTTTTTTAAAGGGTTTGGATAATATTTTTAAGTTTTAAAGTAGTAAAATATGCGAAATATTCTTTAAAACTTTTGCAATGCCTTATTAAAAATGTTGAGGTTTTTTCCTCTGGTTTTATCATAGTTCCTATCAGCATTCTACAGCTCAGCTCTCTAGCGTTTCTGGAAGTTGGCAATGTTAATTTTACATAACTTTACATTAATAGAGGAGAAAAGTAAATTAAAATGTTAGTGTTTTTAAATTTTTGCCTTTGGTTTTATCATAGTTCCTATCAGTCTTCCAAAGCTCAGCTCTCTAGCGTTTCTGAAAGTGGGCAATGTTAATTTTTACATAATTTTACATTTATAGAGGAAGGAATTTAATTAAAATTTTAGGGTTTTTTAATTTTTTTCTATAGTTTTATCATAGCTCCGATCGGTCTTCCAAACGTTTCTGGAAATGGGCAATGTTACTTTTACATAACTTTAGATTTATCGGGAAGAGAATTAAATTAAAATTTTGGGGTTTTTAAACTTTTCTATACTTTATCATAGTTCCTATCAGTTTGCCAAAGCTCAGCTCACTAGCGTTTCTAGAAGTGGGCAAATACTTTTACATAACTTTACATGTTATAGGGAAGGGGAGTAAATTAGAATTTTAGTGTTTTTTGATTTTTTCCAAGGGTTTGGTCATAATTTCTATCAGTCTACCAAATTTCAGCTTTGTAGCATGTCTTAAAGTACAATAGAATTTTGATGATCTATACATGAGTGAGTGATTTCGACGTTTTTTATTTGATTTCGACGTTTTTTGATATTTTGTAACTGCTTCACTACTTTCTGGAAGTCCATGAAACTTGGTGGGCTTGTTAACTCTATAAAGATCTACGGTGCAAAGTTTGAGTTTCGTAGCTCATTCCGAAGTAGAGTTTTAGATAGTTCAAATCTGGCGTGCTAAGCAAGAAGGTCGTATCTGCATACTTTGTTTATCTGAGAAAAACAGGTTTTTTAAAAAAAATAGAGATTTTTCTGTAAAACTGCACTTAGCACCATGTGTGTATAACATGACGAAAATAGTTTGAAGTTCTTTTTTTTTAGGTGTTTGAGTATTTTCAAGGTCACAGAGCTAGCCGAATGCAGATACGACATTTCTCTTTAGTTTTATTTATTCTTATGCTAATAAAAATCGTCATATCTGTCAAAGTAATGTATTTTACTCTCAAAATATAATGCAAATTAAACATGGTTAGTGAGGTAAAAATAAACTTGACTTGAAATTTTGTTATTCACTTAATTCTAATTATTCTAAATCAACTTCGTGCTCGGTTTGTGAGTGAGATACGACAAATTGTATTGGAATCAGACACAACTTTTTCAGGTCGTATTTGTCATATACGACACTTTTTCTTAGCATACATACAACATATTTCATTGGGACCAGTGGCAATTTCGCAAATATGACTTATTTTATAAGCTCATGTATACACTTAATTTTCATCTTACGGCATTTATTTCTAGTACGATAGGTGTAAAATGACGCAGAAATACTTAAACTGGAAAAAAATAATTTTCGCCAAAATTGTCAGATACGACCTTCTAGCTTAGCAGGGATAAAATATAGGCCAAATGTTTCAAGAAAAGATGGTAGAGCAGTCACGCGAACTTGGCCGGGAACTGCCGTGCCTTCAGATATAGAGGCTGTATAACTTTAAGGGATACTTACTGGGGAAGGTCAATAATAATAGATAAAAAGTTCATATAAAATTTGTTTCCAAGTTATATCATTTGTCAAGTTTGAGGCGTGGGGAATCCCATAAAATTATAGGTTAAGGAGATACAGTGTGGTCAAATAACTTTTGCAATAGGTAATATATTTGTAAATTTTTTAAAACTTAATTTTTATGACCTGGTTAAATTAAAAAAAATCTAGATTTTGGATAATCATTTAGGGGTGTTTTATTACCTTCGTAGCCGGCGCAGCAATGGCTAGAGAAAGTATTATTTTCGACGACATGTGTGCAAAAGTACTTTCAACTAGAGCAGTTTGGTTCCCAAATTGTGGGACGCCGCCCAATATTGAGGGAGGGGGAGCGCATAAGTCCTGATAATTTGTTTTTTTTTTAAATAAAATATTGTATATTGTAGTAAAAATACAGTTTGTGTTTCTATATTTGGGGGAAGGATTCATTCATCAATTCATTAATTCAAAAGGGGGGCGCCATCGCCAAAGAAAAAAGTTTGGTTGTAGAGTAGTGAAGAACGAGTAGAGGCTGAAAGCTTAAGCTAGCAAGAGTTTACGAATTATTTTTTATAATTTCTGTGGCATAAAAAACATTAAGTACGGTTCTGTTTCTTGTTTGTACTCACCGATGAAACGTTATTTCTTTTGATATCTTCTGATCTACTCTGCTTCTGCTACCACAACTATGTAGAGCACAAGACAAAAATGTCGCCCGAAACTTAAAAAAAAAAACACAATTTAAACGAAAATAACGCTCCATCAATCAAATCGATCGCGATGACAGACTATAGACAGAAGGGTCTAAACAATATGGCCGAAGGGGTTACAGGTAAGACTCATGATGTCATCTCCTCTTTATTCTACCTTGATGACTCGACCCAACATAAAAACCGATTCTGTGGAACAGTATTACAAAATCACTACTTTCATTCCTTATCTCGATTTGGTCATCAACTACTTGCAAAGCAGATTTGTAAAACAATAATAGTTTTTGGATTTTAACAAAGCCCACTCAAGAATGTTTTTTGCTGTCGTTCTTGTATCATATATGTGAACAAGACTTGGTAGACCCACAAAAAATAGTTCTAGCTGAAGTTGCGATGTGGCAGAGAAAATTAACGGGCAATGAAGAACTACAGAAACTCAAAGCACTACAATTATTATTAAAAAAGTGCAATAACACATTTTTTCCCTATGTGTATACGCTTCTAAAAATTCTTTGCACATTGCCTGTAACAACTTGCGAGGGCGAGAAATCTTTTTCCACTTTAACTAGACACAAAAGCTATTAGCGGTCTGTCTGTGGCCAAGAGAGAATTAATGTGTTGCCCCTTTTAAATATTTATCCAAAAGTCATACCACCAACGGAAATAATTGCACCAAAGAAGAAAAGGACTGTTGCCCATTGAGTTAAATTTTCAGTTTTTAATACATGACTATTTAAACAATTAAGATTATAATATCACTGTTAATAAAATTGTTAAAAAATCCTTGTGTAAACTTTTTAATACGTACATACATTCATACATTTAAAACTCCCCCCCCCTCCCCCATTGGACCGCTGGCGCTACGCTACTGTACACACCAAATTCCACCCTGATCGGTTAAATAGTTTATTAGTTATACGCAATACTAGTACATGTCAGCGGCGTATATAGAAAAAAGTTTCGGGGGGAGCCCGAGACAGTTTCGGGGGGGAGGGGGGGCGAGACCTCATGAGGCCGTATTTTATGTTTGTATTCATGAAATATGTAGAAAATATCTAAAAATATGTTAGCTTCGGGGGGGGGGCGGGCCTCCCAGGCCCCCCCTTATTTACGCTACTGGTACATGTAAACAACAAGTGAAATTAAAGAAAGAAAAATAAGAAAAAAGTTTTTCTGTCTTCGGCCGGTAAGAAAAACGTTTTTCTTATTTTTCTTTCTTTAATTTCACTTGTTTATTGTTTTAGTTGCATTATTTGCAATTTGGTATTTGAGAGTACATGTGTTGTTAATAGCATTGACGTCGCGTAGGTCGGTTTAAAAAGTATTTATTTGGCAATAATTCATAAATATTACCAAATGTTTCTTTGTAAGGAATACTTTGTGGAAAACGCCTTTCATAAATTTAAAAGTTTGAACGTTTTTAGAAAATTATAATTTATGAGCTTACTCTTAGTGTACGCAAGATGGAAACCGAGGTCTCTTTTTAGCACAAAATTTAGCTTAGTACTTGGACAAACCGCGTACTAATGTAATCAAGACCATACTCCGGCCAGCTACACAGCAATTTTCAAGCCCATGGGCGCACGCACAGAGTGGCAAGAGGGGTCATTTGACCTTCTCCCTAAATTTTGAAAATAATTTTTTAATTGCTAAACAAAGCAATCAATCAAGTGAGAACTTTACAGTTTGTCCTACGTAGATAATATTATAGAATAGATACTTTTTATGATCATCTGTTACGCCCGCAGTAAGAAAAACGATAACTGCAATGGACTGTAAATATTTTAATTAAATGAAGCGCGAGCAAACATAAATATATTGATATGAATTACGAAATAATTAATAAGGTCCATAGGTTAATTGTTGGAACCACACAACGGCAATCAGATACAAATGCACTCACCAGTTTGCAGCCACTTTCTCCACGTTCTAAGGGACCCCTGATTGGATCTAATGATGTCACCACGTAGCTGAAGGACTGAAGTTTCTTTTCTATGCTTCAGTACACCAAAATCGAGCACTTTCAGGTGTAGATATTTGAAAATAGTTGGAGAACGAAATTAACACGCCATTTCTCGAGGCACTTGACAAAGGATCTCTCTGGTTGTTGGTACGCATGTCCAAAATGCGCAAATGCACTCTGTCCTTCATACAATTGTGTGGTTTTAAAAATATATAAACAACCGCGAAATTTAGCGGGAGCTAACATAACTGCCCTCCAAAACACACAATTTTAGAATCTCAACCGGACAGATATAGATATGAGAAAAAAGGATCGACCGATAAATATAAATGAATGAAAACAGATAAGTATCATAAGTTTATTTAGAGATAACGAAATCCCGACAAAGGCAAAACAAACAAACAAAAAATTCAAAAAAAAAATAACGAAAAATAAAGAAAAACCTTATTACCCGGTAATAGGTAGAAAAATTAAAATTACTTTTAATTTGGCAAAAGGCACAGTTTTACAACTGGCCGCTTATAAACACCGGTAACCGTTTGTACCGTCGCAACACGCACCTGACCGTCCCCGCCGGGATGCAGTTCGATGACCCGACCGACCGGCCATTTCAAATGTGATCACTTGTTATGATAACCAAATCATTTAATTTGATATTTGGGGACGAATCAGCCCACTTGTGTCGCTGTTGTAGCGTATGCAAATACTCTATAGAATACCGTTTCCAAAAATCATTATGTAGTTTTTGGATTAGTTGCCATCTCGAGAGCCGATTTAGGGGAACCTCGGACAAATCTGACTCCGGAATTTCTGAATTAAGGGGTTCAAGGGTCAAAAAATGCCCGGGGGTAAGAGGTTGAAGATAGTGTGGGTCTGAAAAGGCAGGAGATAAAGGGCGACTATTAAGTACGGCTTCTATGCGACAGGTAAGGGTGGACATTTCCATGATAGACAACTTCTGGTCGCCGACAACTCGAACAAAGTGAGTTTTAAAACTTTTGACGCCAGCTTCTGCCAGGCCATTGAAATGTAGACTGAGAGGAGGTCCCAGATGCCAACGAATAGAAAGTCTGGTGGCAGCACTTCTTGCGTAATCAAGTAATTGGTTACGAAACCCTATAAAATTACTGCCTTGATCTGACCAGCATTGCGTCACGCTTCCGCGCCTGGAAATGAATCGATGGAATGCACCTACGAACCCTTCGGTGGACAGTTCCATGGTTAATTCCAAATGCACGCAATGTGTGGCCGTACAGACAAACACACAGACATACGATTTGAAAGCTTTACAACCACGGCAACGAT
The DNA here is from genome assembly GCA_963576565.1 of Aspidapion aeneum. Taxonomy (NCBI): domain Eukaryota; kingdom Metazoa; phylum Arthropoda; class Insecta; order Coleoptera; family Brentidae; genus Aspidapion; species Aspidapion aeneum. Next base: position 45,928,019 of record OY755045.1, read on the forward strand.
GAGGAATCACAAAGAAAGGTCCACAAAAGTCGATAGCCACACTCGAAAAAGGTTTAAGTTGATTGATTCGATGAGCGGGAAGTGAACTCATTATGGGCGGTCTATAGGGTTTAGGGTTGATTCTAAAACATTGCAAGCACTTGGATATGGTTCTTTGAATTGCCCGTCTGGCAGATAATATCCAAAATTGCTGTAAAAGCAGATTATGTAATGTTTTAAACCCAGGATGAAGGTATTGTCGATGAGCGGACTCGATAAGAAGAGTAGTTAAACGATGGTTACTCGAAAGTAAGACGGGCTGTTTTGCAGAATAAGACAAAAGGTCAGATTTTTGTAATCTGCCACCGACTCTAATGATACTATTTTCATCAAGAAAAGGTGAAAGTTTTCGTAAAGGTTTCGGTATTGGCTTATCCTCAGATAACGCGGAAAAAAGCTCAGAAAAACAAGAACCTTGCACGCGTTTGATAAGAAGGTATAACGCACTTTGCATCTCACCGGTGGTAGGAAAAACAATATTTTCAAAAATAATTTTTTGGTCCGGTGGCTTAGTGGGTTTTTGATAGGAATGGTTTTGAAAAAGGTTAACTATTCGAAGGACATAACAAATGATACGTTGAATTTTTGATATAGATGAATATTTGATAAGAAGCTGATCTAAGAAGTTGACATCAATTATCGCATTGCAACAGACCCTTGGCTTTTCCTCCAGATTAATATCTCCGAAATCAATCGGCATTTTTGATTTATGAAAATCGGACCATTCGTTTTCGGAAGACCACAAAAACGACGGTGCGTTCCACCACATGTCATGTGACATAAGCTGTGAAGGGGTGGCCCCTCGTGACGCAATATCGGCTGCATTTAAAGCAGAAGGAATGTAGCGCTATGAGTTTGAGGGAATGATTTCTTGGATTTCCAACAAAGGTTTGCCAGCGATTAGGAGGGGATGAAAGCCAGTGCAATACGACTTGCGAATCGCAGAAAGTAATGATATTTGTAAAAGTTATTTTTCCTTCATAGCTAGATAAAACGAAGTCAATTAATTCGCTTAAAAGAAATGCGCCTAGGAGTTCTAGCCTAGCCAAAGTTTGTGACTTTATAGGCGCGACCCTAGATTTTGCAGATATGAGAGAAACAGATATATTATTTTCCTCTTCTACACGAAAATATACGACGCCTGCGTAGCCTCGAATTGAAGCGTCACAGAAGCCGATGATTTGACAGGTATTGGTTTTTGACAGTTTGATTTGTCGGGGTAATTGAAAATTGGAAAGAAGCGGGAATTCAGAACGAAGTTTGTTCCAAGAGTCGATGATAGAAGAATCTGGTTCTTCGTCCCAGCCTATTTTCGATATCCACAACTGTTGCAAAATAAATTTTGCTTGTAGCAACAAGGGACAAAGAAAACCTAAGGGATCGAAGATTGTTCCTATGATAGATAAAATAGAACGTTTGGTTGGGGGTTTGTCCTTCATTCGGCATTGATAAGAAAAAATGTCGTTATTTGAATGCCATTGAAGTCCTAAAACTTTGATAAAGTGGGGTTCCTCCTTGTCGAAAGAGAGAGGCATTTGACGATCGGACTCTGGCAATGTTGCCAATAACTCAGGACAATTGCTTGCCCATTTTTTAAGTTCAAATTCTCCCGACTTCAACAAATCATTGAGTTCTGTTTGAAGGGAGAGAGCTTCAGCAAGCGAAGGGCTAGTTCCCAAGATATCGTCGATATAGATTGACGTTTTTAGAACAGTACTAGCCATAGCAAAACGTTCCTTTTCTCTCTCTGCCAGCTCATTTAAGGTACGCATGGCTAGAAAAGGTGAGTATGTCATGCCAAAAGTGACAGTAGAAAGTTGCCACACTGAAAGTGGGTCATGTGGAGAAAACCTCCACAATATCCTTTGATAAGGACGGTGATAAGGATTGATAAGGACTTGACGGAACATCTGTTTGATGTCAGCAATGTAGGCAATAGGATTAAGACGAAACGTAAGGAGTAAAGAAGCAATATCCTTTTGAAGTTTCGGTCCAGATAACAATGTGTCATTGAGACTAATATTTTTTGGGGTGACTGCCGATCAATCCCAGACTACCCTTAATTTTGTACTTAAGCTTTCCGGCTTTAATACGCAATGATGTGCTAAAAAACATGTTACGTCGACTTTTGGTTGACTAGATAAAACTAAACTCATATGATTAGAATCGATATAGTCTTGCATGAAACTTGAATAGGCAGTGTACAGATCAGGATTTTTGATTAATCTATTTTCTAGAAGTAAAAATCTACGATAAGCTTGCGGATAAGTATTTCCTAGGTCAGGGTTTATTTTATCTTTAAACGGAAGATCTAGCATGAATCTACCGCTCGGTTGCAGTACTACACTAGCAGTAAAAATTGATTCTGCTTGTTTTTCTTCCGTTGATAAGATTTGTTTTTAGGCAAATGTTCGATTTCTCAAAACCTAGGGAGAATGACCTCTAAAGGAGGTGAATGACTTATTAAAAACAACTGGTTCGTTCCGTAAGACTACCTACTTCGTCAACCTTTCCCATGACGACCCAACCAAAGATAGTTTCAAGGGCTGAAGGTTGCCCTATTTGTCCAAGAACCCTGCCCTCCTTGAATATCTGTGCGAATAGCTCGCAACCAATAACTAGGTCCACAGGTCTAGATTTGAAATAAGATGGGTCGGCAAGTTTAAGGTTTTCCAAGTGTTTCCACTGATTATCGTTCAAAGTGAATGTAGGCATATTGGAACATAGTTGTGGAACAAAAATTGCTTCGAAATTAAGTAAAGGAGTGACTTGTCCTTGTGGCTTAATGTGACATTGAACGAGCCCTTTGGAAGTAAAAGAAGACATCTGATTTAATCCGAATATTTCAGTGGTGTAACTTCGCCTAGGAAGATTAAGACGCTGAATACACTTTTCACTGATGAATCCTGTCTGTGATCCAGAATCAAGCAATGCCCTTACAGGTTGAAAATTTCCGCAACCGTCCATAACATCTATTATGGCGGTGCATAAAAGAAAGGTACCTGAACGTCCTGAGGTATTTAATGACACATGAAGATTATTGACAGGTGGTGTGTGAATGACAGGACTAGTATCTTGGCTTCCAGACTCTTGATTAGTGACTAAGATATGAGTTAAAGTGTGGTGCCTTTTACTATTGCAAGTCCTGCATGAATATTTTGATTTGCACGTATCTACCCCATGCAGGGGATGAAATCGCGCTAGACATAATTTTTTCTGCTTGACGAAAGATAGGCGATCGATAGGTGAGAGATCAAGAAATGTTTGACATTTCGAAAGCACGTGACCTTGATTACACCGGAAACATTTTATTCCCGTACTAGAATTAGTTGAGGTGCCAGCCAGTCCTATAAAAGGCGAATTGGATGATTTATAGGCTTTTGCCCAAACTGATTTTTCATAGAATTTGAATTTTGATAGTTAGGCTTTTGCCCAAACTGATTTTGCATAGAATTTGATTTTTGATAGATAGGCACCTTTTTGGGTGCTGTTGATTGAGGAAGTGAATCCAAAACTTTACATCTTTTTTCTAGAAATTGAAAAAGTGACTTAAAAGTGGAAATTTCGGTATTAGTATTGGCGTGACTCATTTCGAAATTTGAACGCGTCGGAATATCCAATTTTTCTAACAAAATGAAAAAAATAATAAAGTCCCAACTGTCAACGTCAAAGCTAAGTGATTCTTTAGTTGACTCGTTTTTTAAGGTGGAGTTCATAATTGAGCTTAAAGCATCATTTGCGAGGTCTCGCTTGTTTTGATATCTATTGACTAATTTGTCGTAAGCAATTTTATAATTTTGATCAGATAAGCTAATCCCTGATATCAATTTTAAAGGCTCATCCTCGAGATATGAAAATAAATATTGAAGTTTTCGAACGTTACTTAGACTTTGATTTTGATCTATAATGTTATTAAAAAGATCGAAAAAGCTTGGCCATAATTTTTTATCACCTCGAAATATGGGAATACCTAACTCTTTGAGTTTTGGAGTTTCAGATTCGTTTTGTCGAACATATGATCCCGAAAGGGTTGGGGCCTCAACCGGAAATATTTTAGAGTAAACCCCCTTACACGCATAAAAATATTTACGAGCTTCTGAAAGGATCGCATCCTGCGTTTTAAACTCCTCGTCGTCCGAGTCGTCTATCAACATAATGACGTCATTATGTGCCAGCATGCATTTATCGAAGGTTTCATCCAAATCGGAATACCTCACTTGAAACTCGTTTCTCGCTCTTTCATCCGATGCCGCGGTTTGTGAAAACACATAACACTCGGTTATCGCAGATAAAAAACCCTTGCGTTTTTGCACGGCTTTTTTGACAGACATGATTTTACCTTTGAAATGACGAAATTGTCGGTAAATATACAATTAACGCTAAATTAATGCTTCTGAAATAGAAAAATGACGAATTGTCGAAAATATGCACTAATTTATCGCAATTGATGAAAATTGTTTTAAATATCGAAATGATATGGAACACATCTAATCACAGAAATGTCGGTAAATATACAATTAACGCTAAATTAATGCTTCTGAAATAGAAAAATGACGAATTGTCGAAAATATGCACTAATTTATCGCAATTGATGAAAATTGTTTTAAATATCAAAATGATATGAAACACCCTAACACATAAATGAGAAATGTTGTTGTTTGTTTTGTTTTGATTCCTTCGCTTTGTTTATACCACGCGGTACGCGAAAACAGGTACTGCGCCGACACCTTTCTCTCGTTTCAATACGATGCGAAAAATTCAAGGCCGCCTTGTTTTCGGCGTGAAAATAGTGGCCGACCTACTAATACCGCCATATGGATTTAATTTAAAATAATTCGGCTCGCAAGGAACACTTATGTTAACTCGCGGTTAGAAAAACGATAACTGGACTGTAAATATTTTAATTAAATGAAGCGCGAGCAAACATAAATATATTGATATGAATTACGAAATAATTAATAAGGTCCATAGGTTAATTGTTGGAACCACACAACGGCAATCAGATACAAATGCACTCACCAGTTTGCAGCCACTTTCTCCACGTTCTAAGGGGCCCCTGATTGGATCTAATGATGTCACCACGTAGCTGAAGGGCTGAAGTTTCTTTTCTATGCTTCAGTACACCAAAATCGAGCACTTTCAGGTGTAGATATTTAAAAATAGTTGGAGAACGAAATTAACACGCCCTTTCTCGAGGCGCTTGACAAAGGATCTCTCTGGTTGTTGGTGCGCATGTCCAAAATGCGCAAATACACTCTGTCCTTCATACAATTGTGTGGTTTTAAAAATATATAAACAACCGCGAAATTTAGCGGGAGCTAACAATCATCAAGGATTTGAACGGCATAGAAACTAACGTTAAATAGGATAATATAAATATCACACAACTATTTTATACAGAAATATACCAAACAAAAGGGGAACCATCGCGAGAAACCATGAAGAAAGTCCAAACGAAAATAAAGAACATAAATTCAGAGCTACAACCTGAAATAAGCAAAGCGGAAATAAAGAGAGCATTAAAGAAAATGAAAAATAAGAACTCACCTGGTAAAGATGCAGAAATATACCAAACAAAAGGGGAACCGTCGCGAGAAACCATGAAGAAACCCAAACGAAAATAAAGAACATAAATTCAGAGCTACAACCTGAAATAAGCAAAGCGGAAATAAAGAGAGCATTAAAAAAAATGAAAAATAAGAACTCACCTGGTAAAAATGCAGAATCAACTGTAGTCAATGCCCTCCATATTCACTTATATAATAATGAAATAAAATACTTAAAGAAAAAATAATCCTAAATAACTGGAAAGGTTCGGTTCGGTTCATAACCTTTATTCTACACAAGAAAGGCGATAGAGCAGACCTAAAAACTATTGACCAATAACACTAGTGTAATTTATAAGCTTTTCACAAAAATATTAACAGATAGACTAACAACAAAATTTGACGGATATCAATCAAAAGAACAAGCAGGCTTCAGAAAAGGTTTCACTACAGTTGAACTTCTATTAACCACGAAGATCCTAATGGAACGAGCCAACCAATACAATATTCCACTAATAACATATTGCGTTTTCATACTTTAAAAAAGCTTTCGATATCATTGAGCACTAGGCAGTAAAATCGTCTTTAGCCGAGATAGATCACAGATACATAGACTTAATCTCTATATTTAGCCTTCGTCAATCCATCTTTGGACATAGACCTCCCTCAATTTCTTTCACTTTTCTCTGTCTATTGCCGTGTTCATCCATCTAGTTCCCGCGTGTTTCTTCAAATCGTCTCCCACTACTTTCTATGTACTATTTTCCCAAGGTCTCCAGTTTACAATACATTTGTTTCATCGATCGTCTTCCTGTCTGATATTATGACGGCAAATTTCCATTTTAATTTTGCTACTTCTCCTCTGACATGCCATGTTTTATTTCTTATCAATTTGTTCCTTTTTCCATCTGTTAGCTTTACATGTAACATTTGTCTTTCCATTGATCTTTGGGTTTTTGTTAGCTAATCAATGTTTGATTTTGTAACTCTCCATATCTGGGATACATAGTTAAGTATAGGATGAATAACTGGACACTTGATAAAATAAAAGAAATAGGGGAAGACCCCAAATAAGATGTTCGGACCATTTGAAGGAACATGTGGAAACTAGATCGATGAACGCGGCGACAGAGAGAAGAGTGGAAGATATTGGGGGAGACCTATGTCCAAAGATGGATCGAAGAAGGCTAAATAGTTAGACCTTAGTTAGACAGATAGATAATAGATTATAAAAAACTAGCACCGAGAGGTACGTACAGCCATCTTTAAGAGTAGCTTTATTTTTTATGATTATTTTTATTTTTCTTTAAATTACGACTCTGGCAAACCTTGACGCTATCAAAAAGTTTGTTAAAAATGTATTCGACATATTGTTACAAATTTAAGTTATTTAAATATTATAGTTAGATTTTATTTACTTGGACGCGAACGTTCTAGTATCGGAAAAGGACAGATAGTTCGCGAAAGATCGAAGTCCCTATATAAGGCCGGACATCGCGCAAAGAGAGTCAGTCAGAGATAACGACGTGTAGTAATCGCGAGACATTAATACGATGTTAATAAGCATGGATGTTAGTAGTAGTGTCGGCAATTTTGTCCATATATTCACTGGAGTCCCAAAAGAAAGCAGAGCAGCCAAAGGGGTATCCTTGTTAATAAAGAAAAATCTAAAGAATAAAATTACAGACTACGATTGCATTAGTGAAAACATACTTCGAGTGAACATGAAGATGCTTGGACATAATATAAGCATAATAGCAGTCTACGCACCATCAGATGACGAAAGAGTAGCTACAAAACAAATGTTCTTTGACCAACTGGATGAGACTATCACCAAAATCGGTAATACCAGAGAAATAATTATGCTTGGCGATTTTAATAGCCGAACTGGTAGAAAAACCCAGAGCAAAGTGATAGGGCCATTTGGAGAGGAAGTAACAAATGATAATGGCCTAAGACTGATGCAATTGTGTGAAACCCACAACCTAAAAATAAATAATGGTTTTTTAAACATAAGGATATTCATCGATATACCTGGATTCAGCCAACAAGAAATTTTAAATCAATCATTGATTATGCTATAGGTGGACAACACTCGCAATTAAAGTGGTATGATGTGCGAGCACTTCGTGGTGTTACCTGTGGATCTGACCACCATCTGGTAAAAGCAAAAATATTATTCCCTTTAAGAAAAACAAATAAGGACGAAAGTATTAGAGAAAATGAAAACCTAAAGTGCATCGAAGACAATCAAAAATACAACTTTAGAAGTCTATAAATCGAAAGTACTCAAAGATTGTATCAGAACCGATTAGATCAAAAATTAATTAACACAAATCACTCGTTTGAAGAGATATATACAAACATAATAAAAAGCTTGAAGGAAGCAAGCAACGAAGCTGTTGGATACCAAGATAATAGAAATAACAGGAAGATGTGGTGGACGGAGAAAATACAGGAAATGGTCAAAGAGAAAAAACGCACATACTTGAAATGGCTCAGTACTAAAGAGCAAAGAGACCTAGAAATATACAGGGAAACCAGAAGACAGCTAAGAAGTTTGATACGCACAGAAAAAAATGAAATGTTTGAGCGCAAATGCCACGATATAAATACACACGTAGGAGGTAGGCAGAGCTCTGAAGTATGGAAATTCATTTCTACAGTAAAAAACCCAACAAAAGAAAAAGTAAACATCCAGATCATCAAACCAGAACAATAGACAGAACACTACAAGGGACTGGTGCAGGAGACGAGACCCGAATATCTAACAGCCTCTCCGAGGAGAGACATAGAAGTACATGGAGAGGAAGTAATCATCGAAAAAGAAATGATAAAGAATAGTATAAAAAAGCTTAAATCCGGAAAAGCTAGCGGACCTGGGGGAATATATGCTGAAATGCTCAAATATGGATCAGACAAACTACTCGAAAATCTCACATATATTATCAATCAATGCATAAACGGACATCCAGTATCTAATGATTGGAAAATTGCATTCATTGTGGCCTATTAAAATGCGTAGGGTGACATTTGTGGCAGCTTAAAGACGTTGCCGCCATTTTGTGACACTGTAATTAGAATAATAACAATTTGCCAGCTTGTGACACAACAAAACCACTGAATAATTAAACAAATATCTGGAAGCAGAACTGTATTTTCCAGCTAGGTAAAACATTGATATGCCCGGTAACTTTTATACAGTGGAGAAGGGGGGGTTCAGAAATAAGAAAATTTTACGTGCGCCACAGTGTTTTAATATCAATGTTTTACAAGGAAGATCTTGATTAAAATACAGTTCAACCCAAACGTTGTAGCCAAACAATGAAATTCTACCTACTTCCGAGGCTTCCAGAGTATTTGTGTAATTAAAAAAAACCAAAAAAATTGACTAATAAACAAAATAAATTTAAAAGGTTCCCAAATGAATCAAATTGACAAAACTAGAAGCACTTTACAGGTAGATGGACTCCTTTAACAGGTCATAGTGTACCTACATCTGAGTTAGTAGCGTAGGACTCAATTATATGAATGATTGTTAAAAAAAAATATATACACTTCCAAAATTATTCCGTCATAGGGGAGATCTGGATCAAATATCTGCTGTCCTCATTCTACGTTGGGTAGAATGAGACAGACAGCAACCCAGTCCGAGATCCACCCCATGAGGTAAAACAGTGTAAAGAAACCGCTAAAAAATATGACCTCATCTCTCTTTTGTCTCTGCAAAGTTGGTCATTGGGTTGTACAAATAACGCAAAGATTTAGTTCATCTTGTTTATTCTAAAGATTGGAGTTGAAGTTAATATTGGAAACATGCTTAAAATAAATGAGTGTAACAAGGAAACCAAGTCAGAGCCAGAATGGCACGCAATAGTAATTTAAACTTAGCTTAATTCTGCCGCAAAACTGGGGTTATGACGTCATACCTTATCTTGCGTTTACAAAAATGTTGAAATTATATGGTGAAAATTATATATATATAAAAACAAATATTATATCTAGGGGTGTACTAGCTCCTACCTTGGTCCTGGTTTATTGTATGAGTAAATAAAAAAAATTTATTTTATTTTGTAAATTTTATTTTTGAGGGCAATTCTTTTATGTAAAACAAACCCCTACGGGGTCAAAATGTACCCCCGCTAAAAGGCAATTTAATTATCTTTAAAAAAGGATAGCACACTTTGTTCGTGCAACTTTAATTTTAAATTCAAATTTTGCGCCAAATTCCCGTATTCGGAAAACCCACACAATTTCAATTTGATTGGCACAAGCAAAACGCCAGCGCCATCTACAAAAAATGAATCTGCGCAAAGAGGCGTAACCAAAAAAAAGATTCGTCTGTCGTATTTTGTCGAGATCACCACGCAGCATGGTGATAAATTCTATTAACCAAAAAATCCAATAAAATTCTTAGAAAATCAAACTAAACCATTACACAAACAAGTGATTCTAGTGTGGAGCGACTGCAACGACTGGGCCAGCGAGAGGAGCTCCTCTGGACGACGGAAACAGCTGAAGAGGTGAGTGCCAATCCTCTATATTGTCTTTGTGTGGCTCGGAAAAATTAATATTTTTACATCGTCCTTTTAAGGATTTTTGCACCCAGATTTTATAAAAACGGCCAGCGCATACAGTCCCGCTGCTCTCTCAACCCTCAAAACACAACATTTTCTGGTCCCACGACCCAGATAGTTTTTTAAAATTTGTTTGCTAGAAATATTAGATTTTTTCGCCTCGCCATTTTGGTTCATTTGTTGCCGTGTCCGGTTTAGAAAGGAGGTTCCGTCCCCCCTTGCGTGGCTTAACGGTGGCTCCACCCACATTTCATTACAGCCGAAATTGGCACTTCGTACGTCGTTTGTTTGGATTCAAAAATCGAAATTTGTTTAAATAATAGTTATTTGTTTAAATAATATGTTATAGTTATTCAAAACAACAAAAGTGCTTGTGAGTTGAATGCTTTATTCTTATTTAACAGGTAAACAAACACATCTAGTAGAATTAGTATTTACCTGTAAATAATAAGAGAAACGGTAGTAGGTACAATTTGTTTTCTGTGCATTTATTTTGGGAGAAAAATCGCGACCTAGGATAACAGCTGATGATAAGTTTTTGCATTTATTCGAGAAATCGATAATAAAATATATGCTGTCGGACTCTTTTGGACTGATTAAAGTCAATAGGGGTCAAGTGTTAGTTTTATTCCTTTTAAATATTTTTTATTTTTTTAATTAACAATATGTCGTTAAAAAAGCTTGAGAATCAACGCAAAGTTTCAATATCTCGTATTACGGAAACGTATAACTTGGGAACAAAAGCTAAATCAGATAGTTCTTCCTTGCCAATTTTTAAGGCGTTTTACGAATCGTTAGATGATCACTATGAACAATTTAAAAACATTCATAATGACATCATAGGTCTCTTGAAAGACGACGACGATGATGAGTTCGAAGTACAAGACAAAATTAGGAAAGATACGGATCTATTCTACCACCAAGCTAAAGTTCTTTTTTCGAGTTTATGTTCCGATTCAGTTCATTCAAATTTCACCCCCGCAACTTCACACTATTCACGTAGCGATGATCTGGGCCCTTTAAAGGTACCTTGCTTTAATGGAAACGTAAAAAAGTGGCCAACCTTTTACGATGTTTATTCTTGTTTGGTTCACGAAAACTCTAATTATTCCGATATAAGGAAATTTCAACATTTGCTAACCTTCCTTGAGGGCGAACCACTTAATATTTTAAGTTCTATTAAATTAACGGCAAGTAATTACGCAATCGCCTGGAAGGTATTAACAGATCGCTATCAAAATAAAAGACTTTTAGCCAGTACCTACTGGAACTCAATCTACTATGCAAATTCTTTAAAGGGAAACCAGTCAGCAAAGGATCTTAGAGTCTTGGTAGATACCTTTTCCGAGAATGTTGCGGCGCTCGAAAATCTTGAATTTCCAGTAACGTCGTGGTGTTTTTGTTTATTTTCAATTTTATTATCAAAAATCGATCAAACCACAAGAACCGCTTTCGAATTAAAGTATAGTACTACCGAGATTCCAACATATCAAAATCTAATTCAGTTTCTTATTAACCAATGCCGTGCTCTTGAAACAGTACAGCTATCTCCCCAAAATACGCAAATGCAACCTTCGACTTCAAAACAACAAAAACCAAATTATTCGAATTCTAGTAACCACAAATATAATTCTTATTCAAATAATCAGTACAAATCAAGCCCTCCATCAAATTTTTTAGCGCATACGCACTCACAAGTATCAAATAAACAATCCAATACTCAATTTCGACAAAACCAACAACCCTATAAGTGCAAATTATGCAATAATTCTTTTCATCCACTCTCGCAGTGTGGTGTTTTTATCTCCAAATCTCCTTCAGATCGTTTTACTTATGTAAAACAACAATCGTTATGTATCAACTGTTTACGTTCAAATCATCAAGTAATCGACTGCAGTAGTACCTACAACTGCAGGGTATGTCGACATAGGCACCATAGTCTTATTCATCTATCGCAAACGACAGATTCAATCCGTCAGAATTCAAGTCAATCCTTTGTTAATTCAAGCCAAAATTCAAATCAAAATTCGAACTTAAATCAAAGTTTTAATTCAAATCAAGTGGCCGTGCCTAGCACAGGCACAAACTTATCGTATCAGAATTCAAATTCAATTCTTAGCCAACAGAACCCTAGTTTTGTTCAACCCAGTTCAAATTCAATTCAAATCAATTCGAATCCAAATACATCTACAAATCAATACTCTTCGTTATCCACCTTGACGCCCCGGACGACAGTGCTTCTAGCGACTATAAAATTAGAGGTACTGGATAGTCGGGGTAACTACCAACCTGTCCGAGCACTTCTGGACAGCGGTAGCCAAGCTAACCTGATAAGCGAAGCTTGTCTTAACAGGTTAGGCTTGCCAAGAAACAAAATTTCGATCCCTGTTCTGGGACTAAATCAATCTTCGTCGGCCACTAACGGCATTTCTACTTGCACTATTCGAGCCCTAGGCCAACAAGAGCCTACCTTTTCTATTCAAGTCTTCGTTTTACCGAAACTCTGTTCGAATATGCCCTCAATACAGGTAGATTCATCCAATTGGAGTCATATTTCAAATCTAAAGCTTGCAGATAACCAATTTTACAACCCTGGTCCAATTGACTTACTCTTAGGTGCACAACTTTACACAGAAATCGTCCAATCAGGACGAATTCCAGGACCTCACGGCCTACCCTCCGCTTTTGAGACAGTTTTTGGGTGGGTCTTGATGGGCCAAACTCAAAGCATAAATATTTCACCTCAAGTCAATTCTTACTTTACTTCCTGTGAGCAGTCTCTCGACTTTAATATTCGCAGATTTTGGGAACTAGAATCAATTAAGTCAAAAACGTTTCTCTCACCCGAAGAAAAGAGATGTGAAGAGATTTTCCAAAAAACTACCACTAGAGATATTTCGGGCCGATTTACGGTAAATTTGCCTTTTCGTCACATTGACCCTCCTGACCTAGGAGACACATATTCAGTGGCCTACCGTCAATTTTTGTCTCTCGAATCTCGCTTAATAAAAAATTCAAATTTCTATAGTATGTACTCGGATTTTATGAGAGAATATCTCAAAAACGGGCACATGTCTTTAATTCCAAGATCCGAACCTAGACCTCAGTTATGTTCTTATTTACCACATCACGGAGTCCTTCGTCTTGACAAATCAACGACTAAACTCCGGGTGGTTTTTAACCCCTCGATTAAGGGTTCGAAAGGCCTAAGCATGAACGAAACTCTTTTAATAGGACCAAAATTACAAGCCGATATTTCCGAAATTCTATTAAAATTCAGATTTTATTCTATCGTATTTTTGACTGATATAAAACAGCACTTTTTACAAATTCAAATCAATCCAATTCATCGGGACTACCAAAGGCTACTTTGGCGATTTGATCCCAATGAACCCCTGCAGGAATACAGGCTTAATACAGTGACGTTTGGTGTTAGTTCAAGTCCCTATTTAGCTATTAGAACTCTTAGAGAGCTAGCCATCCTGGAGGCTAAGAATTATCCGGAAGCATCCCAGGTCCTTTTGAATAACATTTTCATGGACGATATTTGCTGTGGAGCTAACTCTCTAGAAGGTGCTTTATCACTTCAAAAAGATCTCATAGCGTTGCTTAAATTGGGAAAATTTGAATTAAGAAAATGGGCATCAAATAATCCGAAACTTCTTTCACATTTGTCGCCCGCCGATTGTCAGATCCCTGTTACCTTTGAAGACGATTCTTCAACATCAATTAAGGTGTTGGGCCTTCAGTGGCACCCTTCTACAGATACTTTTACCTATTCTTGTACCCCTTTTGAAAAACCTTGCACCAAAAGGAATATTTTATCGGCTATCGCTAAAATTTGGGATCCTATAGGTTTCTTATCGCCTGTTTCATTTTTAGCCAAAGTGATTATGCAAAAACTTTGGTTATGCAAAACTGATTGGGATGAAATACCCCCCGATCCAATCAAAACTCTTTGGAATCAATTCAATAATCAATTAACCACTCTTTCGAATCTTTGTATACCTAGACATATTTTTTCGAATAATATTCAACGATGTCAATTGCTAGGTTTCTGCGATGCATCCGAGCTAGGATACGCTTCTTGCGTATACGTTCGCGTCGAATTACCAAATAAAATTATCAAAACTGCTCTAGTCATGGGCAAGTCAAGGGTTGCTCCCTTACACACTATTTCAATCCCACGTTTGGAACTACTTGGAGCTACTCTATTAGCTGATTTACTCGAACTAGTTATTCGCACCTATTCATCATTACTCGTAATCGATGAAATTCTTGCGTTCTCGGACTCACAGGTCACGCTTCATTGGGTCACATCTTCACCTCACAAGTGGAAGACCTTTGTGGCAAACCGCGTAAGTCGTATTCAAGAAACAATCCCCGAAGTCCCATGGTATCACATTACTTCACTCGAGAACCCTGCCGACTGCGCTAGCAGAGGGTTGTCGCCCAATAACTTAATAAATCACCCTCTTTGGTTTCACGGCCCTCCATGGATTACCTTGCCCACTACGGAGTGGCAAATTCAAAGGTTTATAAATGAACGTTCTTTGGGAGTTCCAGACGAGGTTCTCAAAGAAGAAAAACCGGAAAATTCAGTGGTGCTGACGGCAGAAATTCAAAATCAAAACTTTTTTGATAGATTAATCGATAAAATATCCAATTTAAATACCATTCAAAAAATCATTTGTCATTTTCTAAGACTTATTCACAATCGAAAAACCTCAGTTGACCCTTTATCCGGCGTTTTTTCCGCTTTTGAACTACACAAGGCTCTACTTGTTTTAGTTAAAAGGGTCCAAGAAGAGTGTTTTTCGGATATCATTCAAAAAATTCAAAATACTCAGCTATTACCTAAGCCGTTTCGCAAACTCGCGCCCTTTTTGGACGAATTGGGTTTCCTTAGAGTGGGCGGACGCTTACGGCATTCTCAACTCTCCTTTGAGGCAAAACATCCCTTATTATTGCCGAAATCTCATAGATTAACCCAATTGATCATTATTCAAACTCATAACGAAAATTTACATCCCGGAATAAACACAGTCCAATACTTAATTCGTCAAAAGTTTTGGATTATGTCATCACGTCGAGCTATTCAGAGGGTTTTATTGCAATGTATTCCCTGCTTTCGCTTAAAACCAAAACCGTATACTCCGTACATGTCGGATTTACCTTCTTTTAGAACGTCACAATTAAAATGTTTTTCACACGTTTGCTTAGACTATGCAGGCCCAATCAAAACCTTTGTAGGGCAGAGACGTCGTGGAGCACAAGTTGGTAAATCATATATCGCAGTCTTTGTCGATACTTCTGTCAAGGCAATCCATATCGAGCTTGTTTCGGATTTAACCACAGAGGCGTGCATCGCTGCTTTACGACGCTTTGTCGCTAGACGTGGCACTTGTGTCCAAATCACAAGTGATAGAGGCTCAAACTTTGTTGGGGCTATTAAGGAGCTCCATAATCTTTCGAAATTAGCTTCTGAGAGCTTAAAAATCAAATGGTGTCTTAATAGTCCGGGAGCCCCCCACCTAAATGGTCTAGCAGAAGCAGGAGTCAAATCTATAAAAACACATTTGTATCGGGTCATCGGTGACCAGATACTAACCTTCGAAGAGCTCTATACTCTCCTCGCCCAAATAGAGGCATTACTCAATTCTCGACCCCTTTGTGAGCAAAGCTCTGACCCAAACGATCTTACGTCTTTGACTCCGGGTCATTTCCTCACAATGGAACCCCTTAATTCGTGTCCTGATCCTGACCTTTCTACCCTTAAAGTTAATACCCTTAATCGTTGGCAACTTATCCAACGAATTCATGCCGATTTCTGGAAGCGTTGGAAACTCGAGTACTTAAATACTTTACAACAGCGTTCTAAGTGGTCGGACCCTTCGGTTGAAATCAAGCTAGATACGCTTGTATTAATTAAGGATGAAACTAGGCCGCCATTACACTGGTTGCTGGGTAGAATAGTATCTGTACATCCTGGTCGGGATAATTACATTCGAGTTGCTACTGTTAAAACACAACACGGACTTTTCACTCGTCCCGTGGTCAAGTTGTGCCCACTACCTTTAGATGCGCACTAAACTCCCAAGCAACTTCTTTTGTTTCGTGTGTCGTTATCTAGAATATATATATATTTTTTTTTTCATTTTTTTTCCTTTTGATCTATAAACCTAAAACGGATTTAATTACCTACCCTTTAAGGTTTTGAATTAACTTATATTCTTTTTATATAGCCATTTGTTTATTCAATTAATCTCAATGTAAAACTTCGTTTTAAGTGGGCGGAAAATGTTCGTGCAACTTTAATTTTAAATTCAAATTTTGCGCCAAATTCCCGTATTCGGAAAACCCACACAATTTCAATTTGATTGGCACAAGCAAAACGCCAGCGCCATCTACAAAAAATGAATCTGCGCAAAGAGGCGTAACCAAAAAAAAGATTCGTCTGTCGTATTTTGTCGAGATCACCACGCAGCATGGTGATAAATTCTATTAACCAAAAAATCCAATAAAATTCTTAGAAAATCAAACTAAACCATTACACAAACAAGTGATTCTAGTGTGGAGCGACTGCAACGACTGGGCCAGCGAGAGGAGCTCCTCTGGACGACGGAAACAGCTGAAGAGGTGAGTGCCAATCCTCTATATTGTCTTTGTGTGGCTCGGAAAAATTAATATTTTTACATCGTCCTTTTAAGGATTTTTGCACCCAGATTTTATAAAAACGGCCAGCGCATACAGTCCCGCTGCTCTCTCAACCCTCAAAACACAACACACTTTTTGTCGTAAAGTTAACAGTTTTCCTGAAAAAAACAAAAAATATGCGGCATACATAATTCGATGTTTTCGTTCCATATAAGTACGACAATGGCATGGCTCCATTAGGGGAAAAAAACAATTTATGCACAGATAAGCGAATCCGCAGTTACATATTTAAACTCGGCGTCAAAAATCTTACAAAGAAACATATTTGATACTTTTCTGTTAAATTGACAGCTGGTCACGTGATTTTGGCAACTTCTTAACGGTTTGAGCTAGAACCTTGGTTCTTTTTTTGATTTGTAGACAAAAATGTCCGATCGAAATTAATCACCACTGGCATGTTTTTAAATTTGTAAAAATATATACAGGGTGTCCCAAAAATCCGGGTCTACCCAAATATCTGCTGAACTATTGCAGATAACTGAACCATATTTGGTAGTGATCGATGACATCGAGGGATTTATTTTATGCATACATTAACAAAATACTCTGCCAATCTATGGGCACCTAAGCTCACACTAAGTACTGTAGTTATAGTGTACGTGTGAGCTAATATAACTAAAAACTGAAATATATTTTATTCAACTCCAGTCTCAATTACCTTTCGTTTGATACCACACAAGCCATGTTTTGCCTTAAACTCTAATTTTCAAAATCTACCCCCACCCTTTTTTTTTAAATGTATTTTGTTTAACTCCAGACGCATTTACCTTTTGTTTGATATCATACACGCCATATGTTCACTTAAACTCTAATTTTTGACATCTACCCCCACCCTTTTTTTTTAAATAACTTAAAATTCATTTTGTTTAACTCCAGACTTAATTACCTTTCGTTTGATATCACACACGCCATATTTTCACATAAACTCTCATTTTTGAAATCTACCCCCACCCTTTTATGTGACTTGCGTTCGGTGGATTTCGTTCATTTTTTAATGGGACCACCACGGCCCAAGACTCAGCCTAGGTACCAAATTTCATTTAAATCGGACAAGGGGTTTTTGAGTTATGCGGGTTGGTCGTTACAGACAGACATACAGACAGACAGACAGACAGACAGCAAGACAAAAAAGTTTCAAAATCATCTGAAACGCAAAGATATATTAAAAATGTTGAAATCGGAGCTACTTTTTTTTGTCGAAAAAATTAGGATCACCATAGCTCACACTACTATAGTATAATAGTAGTGTGAGCTAAAAGTTTAAAAAATACATTAAGAAAAAAGTTATATTTATATTTTAGCTATTTATTCGATTTTTATTTTCTCAAAAACACCCTGTATTTCAAAAACGGAGCAACGTCGGACTAAAGTAGGTGGCTTTTAATTGTACAGATCTTTCATAGAAACAGACTGTGTAAGTAATTTTATCCATATTTCCGTGCTTTTCCTTGTTTTTCCCGGGTATGTTGTAATTGACCAGAGGAAAACAACCACAACCTTAAACTACATGGCAATACCAACAAATATGTGTCAAAAATTCCCACGTATGGGGTATGGCGGGTATAGCTATAGTTAAAAATTTGTAAAAAATGGTAAAAGAATAAGTTTGACAGTCGATAGATTTTGACACGTTTTTTATCATAGGCAAGGGACAGTTGGCGTACGTGGTTTTTCAAAGACCTTTCAAACAAGATATCTCTCAATAGGGTTTTTGTTTAAAACAACAAACTTGTGAATTTTGACAAAAACTGAAAAAATTCGTTTTGACAGTCCATAGATTTTGACAGATTTGATTGTGTAGACAATTAACGGCTATATCAAAATATGTTTTTAATTTTCAAATACCTTTAAAACGAGGTATCACACAAAAAGGATTTATAATTAAAATTTTTAAGCACAACCGCCTCTTCATAAAATAGATCTCTTGATGTTAATGATTACTGCCAAATATTCAGTTATCTTCAATAGTTCAGAAGATATTTGAGTGGACTCAGAGTTTTGGGACACCCTGTATATATATCTTATTTTCGCTCACTCTCCTGGCATCTCCTTCTTACTCTTACTTGGCTAATTTCAGTGCCAGGAAGAGCAGAAATAATAGGGACCTATTGCAATAAAGCAAGGCAATAATTGTGCCGGGCACTATTCTGACATTTTCGCATTAAAAGAACAGCTGTCTTCTTTCAAAATTAGGCCTTTCTGTATTATAAGACCCAAAATTAATAGTTCCGCCACTATTAATGGAAAATAAACGACTGAATTTATAAATTCGACTTTGGTATGTCAATTTTAAAAGATCAACTGTCAGTTTTCAATGCGAATCTGTTGTCCAGACATCTCCTCACCACTGCACCGGGTCCTGTCCTGTTCACGTCCACCCTGAGGATCTCCTAGCACATGATGCTAGGGCAGCACATAGTCAAAAATGGTTGCTGGATTCTTGCCCGAGCGTAAAAACCCTGTGGAAAATGAAATGTTTCAGTTTCCTGGAATTCGTCAATTTTGCACGAAGTTCCCCTACACCGAGTAACTTAAATCGAGAACCCCATGTCGACTCAATAAAATAAAGTAGATTTAAAGAGATGAACTAAACTAATCCTAACGTACCTTTTCCAGGGTTACAACTGGCTCGTCGATGGAACAGAACCTCGTTCCACCAGCACAACTGTCCCGTCGATGGAATGGACGGTGCTGTAACCAAAGGAGAAAACAATATATAGTTTTTATCCAACACGTGGTTAAAAGAAAAATATAAAAACGCCAAGAATTCCCCACGTCTTTTGTCAAAAAAAAGTACATTTCACACGAAAAATAATTACAATTTGGGAGGCAAATATTGTCTTGAAGAACTCAAAAAAATAATAAAAAAGTCGAACTTACCACTGCTCTTATTTCCCGTACAAATGGCGTAGGCCGACTTAAATCCCCCTCAGAGGGTATGAGCGTCACTCCAGGATTCGCCTAAACACGACGGACTCACTTCCACAGTTTCTGGGATATCTCCTGCAATCGCTGCAGTGCCAATAACCAAAAACAAAGGCGATCCCAGAAACTGTTGTCGACCCAGCCAAAATTCGTTAGGAAGAGACAAAGCAATTTGTCGAGAAAACAAAAAAATGAAGCGGCCGGAAACCGTTTTGTAAATGTGGTGGGGGACAGTAAAACGCAATACCAACCTAATTTTCCCGGTTAGATTCAAATAAGGATGCAAACCTATTTAAAAAACGCTCTCACCAAAAGAAACCCTAAATGCGGTTTCCGAAACTGGAGGAAAAACCCGCGGTTTTCAAGCTAACCAATGAGGAAATACACCAATATTTCCATACCGGTATATAGGGGGCAGCACCGACCAAGGGGATAGAAAATATGTAAAACGCGCATTGAGGTGTTGTCGGATCTATTTCCACGGTTGGAATTTTTATAACAAGGACGTCGAGACACCCTTCATACATAGACCGAACATTTGCCTACCGGACCCCTGCCGACATAGCAAGTAGGAGGAAAAATAACCAGAAGAACTATAAGAAGCTCAGCATTGAAACCATCAACTGTAAAATCAATTACTGGAGATCAGAGCTTGCATCAAACCCAGGAATATTCGAACACTCAACCAATTTCCATATGAGTAAAGCTGTACTAAGTGTAGAATTTCGTTGTATTTTAGTTACAGTTTTAGTCAAAAGTTTCCTTTGCTCTTTATATATGTTTTCTCTAAGATTCATATGGTTTGACGCCATTCTTGTAAAACATTTCTACATTAATAAAGTTGTTTCTGAACTTGAACCTAAAAATACCCATTGAACTACTGCCCAAACTCGGCACAAGAGTGTTCAGATGTTAAGTTTGCTCACCACTAGCCAGCCCTACAAACCCTTCAATCCGACTAACTGAGCTAGTTATTAACTTTACATAACTATGATTATATATAAATTTATATAATATAAAAATACGATTTTGTTTACTCTTTTAGTCCTGGTTTTTATTCCTCGTTTATCTTCCATTTACGAAAGTGCATAACTCGTATTTATTTTATCTTTTCCTTATCAAATTAATAAAGATATCAAAGTGGGCGGAGCCTTGGTTGTTACTGGTCAAACCGTGGATCTAAATATGTTTTCGTGCTATCACAACTAGCTATGAGGTTCGGATTGTCCCAATATCCTCGAGAATAAACGTAAGGGAATGAAATGTTCATCTAAATGTTTCCTTCCTGTTACCGAAACCATTTGTGATGCGGAGAATCACAAAATTCCACAGATAAACAAAACAATCAAAAGTTTTTATGTGATTTTCCCGAAACCTGTGATCTTAAATTCCAATTACGATGTCCAGATGATGCGATGTGCGTAGTGTCCATAGTAATTCGATGGAATGCCTCCTTTTAAGGTAATTTCCTAGACACTATATAACCTCCAAACCTAGCTCTATAAAATACCCTTAATTTGTGTACAGAAAGACGAGTCGAAGAGCCTTGATTATTTACCTAAGTAAACAAATATGTAACGTTGCCTTAAACGTAAAAATGACACGTTACATAATCCCCCCCAACTTCAAGACGATTAACCTAAAAAGGTTAATCGGAGAGGTCCGCTGCCGACTTAAGGTCTTTGGCATACCAGCTCCCTGGTAGTAATTTACCCGATGGTTCCTGAAGCTCAAATATCCAAGGAGAAATTTTATTCCTAATCACATAAGGACCAACAAATTTTGGTGCTAACTTCTTCGAGAAAAACTTCGCAGCATCTGACAACACATAATTTTTCTTCCAAACACGCTGACCCACAACAAAGTTGGGTACCCTTGTACGCAAATTATACTGAACTACGTTTTTCTCTCCTGCCACCTCTAACCTTCTCTTAACATCAGCATAGATCTTCCGGAAACCTTCGTTCTTACTTTCAGCTGCAGTTTGTACACCATTCTCTTCAGATAACAAAACTGGGTTGGAGTAATCTCTTCCTGACAGACACATATTCCTACCAAAATTAACAAAGAAAGGAGACATCCTGGTTGTCTCATGGGTTGCAGTACGAATCGCGCAGGCAAGTTTATGTATTTGTTCGTCCCACTTCCTGTGGTTGTCTTTCACATAACAACATAACATGGTTTTTAACGTACGATTCGTCCTTTCTGTTGGATTTGCTCTGGGGTGATAATACGGATTATACTGAATTTTAACCTGATAACTCTCAGCAAAACGCTTAAGCTCGTTACTTTTGTACTAAGGACCATTATCACAAAGTATCAAACGGGGTACTCCGAAGACCATAAATACTTGCTCCTCAAGATGCTTGACAACTGCTTGAGTAGGAGCTGTTCGCATTGGAAAAACTAAGGAAAACTTACTCAAATAGTCCGTAACGACGAGAATCCAGCAATTACCCTTTGTCGAACGAGGTAGAGGTCGACATAAATCCGTCGAAATGATTTCCCAAGGACGAGTTGGTTTTGGGTGAGATATCATCTGATCAGATACACCTTGTGTATCACCTTTATGAGCTGCACAGACAAAGCATTTTTTACAAAAGTTGCCACGTTCTGGCGCATTTTTGGCCAATAATATTTTTCTGCCAGTCTGTGGAAGGATTTATACACACCCATGTGTCCTGCGGTAGGAGGATCGTGAGCTTCTCCAATAATTCTACGCCTATGATCTTTGGGAACTACCTCTTTCCAATATTCGTTAGATGGTGAAAGTTGCGGGTATTCTTGTTTGACATATTTATACAACTTATTATCAGTGTATCTCCAATTCATAAATTTTAACGGTGATTCTACGACCCTCTTTACCATCTTTTGGTACCATCGATCTTTAATTGCTGTTGAAACATCTCTGGGCTGCGAAATTGTATCAATCATAGGTACTGCGCGAGACAACATGTCCGGGACAACTAAATCTTTCCCTTTCCGATAGATTACTTCAAAATCATATTGCTGCAGTTTTACAGACCAACGAGCAAGTCTTCCACTGGGCTCTTTCAAGTTATGAAGCCATTTTAAGCTAAAATGATCTGTAATGACCTTAAATGAGATCCCCTCAATATAAGGCCGGAGCTTCTCTATCGCCCAAACCAATGCCAAACATTCTCGCTCGGTGGTCATGTAAACACGTTTTTGCTTAGTCAAAGATCGACTCAAATAGCAAATGACTTTGTCTCCTTCAGGATAAAGTTGCGTTAAACATGCTCCTATTCCATATCCTGAGGCGTCTGTTTGAATGACAAATTCCTTGGTATAATCTGGACATGTAAGAATCGGTGCAGTCACTAAAAGTTCCTTAATCTTAATAAATGCCTTTTCGCAGTCTGGAGTCCAATCAAACTTTTGATTTTTCTTAGTTAAAGCTGTAATTGGAGCTATTATCGCTGAAAAATTCTCTATGAAACGTCTATACCAGGAAATTGTACCTACAACTCTACGAACTTCTCTGACAGTTCTTGGCCTCTGGAGCTCTAACATGGCTCTAATTTTATTAGGGTCAACTCGGATGCCTCGACGGTCCACTACGAAACCTAAATATGTCATTTCTGGCCTACACAGTTGGCATTTTTTCCAACTTACCGTTATCTTTGCATTCTGCAATCTTCGTAGGACTTCCTCAAGAATTCTAAGATGTTCAGAAAAGCTCTGTGTGACAATTACGAGGTCATCGAGATATACGTACACGAAGGGGTCTAAATCGTTTCCTATGATGCTATCTATGAGTCTCTGCCAAGTTGCAGGTGCATTATGAAGACCAAATGGTAAACGCTTAAACTGGAAGAGACCTCGTCGACAGATGAATGCTGTTAGTGGCTTCGATGATTCTTCCATTGGTACTTGCCAATAAGCGCTTTTGATATCTAAAGTTGACAAGTATTTAGCATCTTTCAACTTGTCAAGAGTCTCGGATACGAGTGGTAAAGGATAACTATCACGCGCCGTCACTGAGTTCAATTTGCGGTAGTCTACGCAGAACCGATATTTCTTTGTGTTTTTCTTTTGTACCATTACCACTGGTGAGGCCCATGAACTACTACTACGTTCTATTACATCCATTTTCAGCATTTCGTCGATCTCGTCATCAATAAGTTTTTGAATGACCGGTGAGACCTTATAAGAACGTTGTCTTATCAGTGCTGTATCTGTTGTAATCTTGTGTTCTACCCTGTCTGTATATCCTAGTGAGTCACCCATAATAGTCTTATATTTATCGACCAATTCCTCTAGTCGTTCTGATTCATAAGGCGTAAGAGTAGTTTGTTGGTCTGATGTTTCCAAAGAACAAATCACGTCTTTATTATCGGCAAAGTGCCACTCATTAGTATTTAAGTTCGGTACTATACCCATCGAAATCCAAAAATCTAATCCTAAAATCAAAGTGTGCGGCAACTCAGGAACGACGACGACCTATATTAACCTAAATTTATCCTGAACTCGCATAGGAAGCTGCACTGTCCCAATAGTACTCGTGCTTTGCCCATTTGCCACAATACAACTCGTCTTCTTCGTGGTGTCAAGTGAAAAACCAAACCTCTCGATGATTGACCAACCATGATTCCCTAAAAAGGTACGTGAAGCCCCGGAATCCAACAAACCTAATAACTTATTTCCGAGCACATCCACTTCTACATAAGGCCTCTTATCTTTACGAGCATGACTTATCACATAATCTAAGACGTACGTTAGCCTATCGGTCGATGCTTGTTCAGGCTGACTCGAAGGTCGACCACCTACGAGCGCCTGGGTCCGTTTCCCTGACGATTACAATTACGACATTCTCTTACTGTAACCCCTGCCTGCCCACACGAATAACATTGCTTACCTCTAGATAATGCGCACCCGATTGCCATGTGCCATGTTTGGTTGCATCTATAACAAACAACGTCCCTGTTCGCCCTACCAGACCTAACACCTTGTGGTGGTTGTCCATCTCTGTCATTTACACTAGACTGACCACTAGCTGGTTGTTGCATATCTCTATCAGCTCTAGCAGCGAGACTGCTTGCTGGCTGTTGCCTATCTCTGTTAAATCTATTATCAGGAATATTCAAATTCTGTTGATTTGATGTCCTGGCGCCTGATATCTGAATTGTATCGATCCCTGTTGGAAAATCGTCATTATCGCTCTCTACGTCAACGTGGGCTAAGTCAGGTTCAATAGATTGATTTTTCCTAGGTGTAAAATTCTCCTCTTCTAAACCATATCTCTGGTCTATTCTACGACACAGATTCTTTAAATGTGATAGGCTATTGACCTCAGTAGCAACTAACCCTTTCTTATAGATGTCCGCTATATTTCTGAAGACGATAGCTAATTTTGCCTCTTCGGAAACAGGACAGCCAAGTCTTTGGAAGTATGTGTTCATGACAGCAATATAGGTCCCTATAGACTCTCCAGGGCCTTGTTTACGTTTTTGAATCTCCTTCAATAGCTTCTCGCCATATGAAGAAGGAAGATATTCTGCCATGAACCTCTGTTCCATCTGTTCCCATGTATGGACTTCTCTTCGAACATCTTTATAAAAAGTATAGGCTGACTTTTCAAAAAGATCAATGCCTGAGTTCAGTAGAACCTTTTTACTAACTCCTCTCGCCTGACTTAACTCGTCCACTCTCTCAAAAAATGCAGTGACAGAGATCGTACCCCTCTCGCCTGTAAACTTTAAGTTCCACTTATGCGGAGGTACAGGTGCAACATGATATGAAGTACCAGGATCACTTGACATTGGTACTGGCGACGAACATGAAAATGGTCGTGACTGAGCAATTGGTGCACTGCTACTTTGGAGGGCAGCTAAACTCAAAGGAACGGTAGACGGTTGTTGATAATGAAAAGCTGATGCACCGTTATTCTGGATCAGCATTGGGGGTGGTGCTTGTACTGGTGTTTGAGTCGGGTTTGTAAGCACTTGCATTTGCACTGGAGCAATGACCGACGGTTGGTTTGTGGGCTGTTGAGCTGTTCTTTGTTTGCTCGAGTGCTGTGGTTGCGGGAAATGAGACTGGTTGGGTGTGTTGCCAGCATTTGTCGAGTGGTCTGAGCTTCGATTCGTTGATTGGGTTTCAGATGCTTCATCATCATCTGAGGTAACGCTAACTCTTAGTAAATCTGTTGCTTGGCTCTGCAATCTCCCAATCAAACTCAAGATTTCCGCAACCAGTATGCCTTTGGTTTGACTTTCTTCAAAGTTAGACGGATTCATGTTATTTATCCTGGCTAACACATGTTCCAACCTTACAGCGATTTTTCTAAACTCTCCCCCTTTACTCGTACCAGAGAACTTCTCTACCAGCGGTACCAGACTATCTAGCTTCTTCATGCAGCTAAAAGCATCTTGGCAAAATTTAAAGGGATACGAAGGGTATCTCATACTTCCATCAGTCCTTTCTCTCTGTCTAATCAGTATGAGCTGTTGCTTCATCTCTTCCACCGATCCAATGGCTATGCCTCTCCATGTTAATTCGTAGATTAATTCGTCCTTGACTAAGTACCTTATGTCAGACAACCGACTCAAAGAAATAGCCATGGTGCCTTTTATATTCAAACTTTAAACTTTAATTAAAACTGTTAATTATACCTCCCAATTATAAAAACTAAACCACGCAATAACAAACACAAAGTTCACTTTAAACTCACTAGTGAAAATCACTATAAATTTTCTCACAAATGTAGAAAATATAAAACTTAAATACGGGCAGACGCGAACAAAATCGAAGAACACCGGAGCAGTAAGAAAATAAAATTTATTTGCCTTTAAAAATGTAATCATAGTTTATATTAATTATTTGTACCACCAACTATGACGTCCAACCTTGCAGAGAGAAATAACTACTTAAATCCTAAATTAGAATTAACAAGTAGCCATAAAAAAAAGTTAAAAAATAAAAGAGAGACAAGAGTTTTGGCAGTGTTTAGGTCTTATGTTCCACTCCTGCGTGAGTAAAACCAAAAAAAAATAATTGCGCTTATCCTAGCTGAAATGGATTAAAATTAAAGTTAAGTGATGTTTGTTTACCTCAGCAACCGAATAGGTAAATTAATCCCTAAATGGAACGTACAACAGACTACCTATAACAAAAATCCCAAAGCTGTTGTACACAGTTAACGCTAGGGTATACTCCTGCTATTGCAGAACGGCTCCACTAATAAACTCCTCAAAAAAAACCCAAATCGCCGTATACAATGATTTTTCTAAAAAGAAAAAAAATCAAAACCCACTTTAACCTGCTTATCTACTCTGAGTTTACACGAAACATGCATTGCTTAAGGTCACATCATCCCTTAATATATAAGTGAACGCAATAAACGTCGAAACAGATGTTCATGTTATAGAAATCGTAAAATATGCTCAATTAAAAAAAAATCCGCTCGCTGAAATTGCGTTGAATTAGACTAGTAAGGATGTTGTGTGTAATTCAAAAAAAAATTAGAAAAAAATTACCGATGGTATTAAAAAAAAATTTATACAAATAACGTCTTGGTAGGACTGCAACTCTCTAATAATCGTTAAAATGAAATTCCCAAAATTTTAAACTAAATTGATGCAAACCATGGTCAAGAAGACCCTAGGATCGTACCGAAAGGTGCCCAAAAAAAAATTTTTTTTAATATTTATTTGCTGTCGGCTACAGTAGCCCAATAATAAAAAAATTAATTAGTGGCTCGTTAAAATTTTCAAAATATTACTCTACCCTGATAGGTGGTTTGGAGTAGGGGAAAAAAAATTAAAACAAATGATGATAGGTTGTTAAAACGCGAGGGTTCGAAATGAAATTCTATTTTAATTCAGAAAAGAAAGATAGTTAAATAAACTGGTAAAACTATTGTAGGGCAAGGTACTACTATGCACCAAGAAGAAAA
This sequence comes from Aspidapion aeneum, assembly GCA_963576565.1. Classification (NCBI taxonomy): domain Eukaryota; kingdom Metazoa; phylum Arthropoda; class Insecta; order Coleoptera; family Brentidae; genus Aspidapion; species Aspidapion aeneum. The sequence goes on from OY755045.1 coordinate 45,955,741, forward strand.
TTTTCCAACAAGAAAATCAAGTTTCCTTCCTTAAAAAAAATATTAACAAAAAATATTTAAAAAAATATTTTCAAAAAAAAAATTTAAATGTTTAAGTGGGGTTGCAGCTCCTATTTTAAAAGATTTTAAGAGATTTTAAAAGAATTAAAATAAAATTAGCACTAGAAAAATCTTAAAAGAGTTATGTCATGCAACAGTTTTTGTTATTTTCCTTTAAATACAGTTGTAGATTTCTTTTCCTCTCCCAAAACTGTGTGAATGTGAAAAGTGAATGAGCTAGAAAAATTAATTTATTATCCGGAAGAAAAAATTGTTGGAAATTAAATTTATTTAAAAATCATAAGGTATAAAAAATCGTAATTGCAAAAAAACCAATCAGTTTAGGAAAAGGAAAAAAATATTTATGTTCAAAAAAACAAACCATGTTAGTATATTTGTTTAAAATTATTACTTAAGGAAATAAACAACGTTAGTACTTATTTACTGTACCACTATAATGTGAAGAACCTTTGCACTCAACTCCGTAAAGAATTATCTTGTGTGCACTTTCAAAAAAAAACAAATATGAAAACAATTTCAAGGTTCACCTATAAGAACGTTGTAAAACTAAATCTGCCTACTCCAGTGTCTTTACACACAACATCTAATCAAAAAAAATTTTTACTGCTTAATGCATTCTCAGATCCTTATTCCCGGTGTTTACGAGATATAAAATTAAGTTGGGCCCTTTCCACAACCATTAGTCAAAGCAAAATTACCAAATGTCCAAGGGCTAATGAGACCCTATCACTTACAAATGACATTTTGAAATGAAACAGTTGGGAATAATCCTTCGTAACAACCAGACAACAAAAATCAAGAAGCCAAAACTATTACATTAATTTTTAAATAGCATAATAAAACTCCCGGCCCCAATTAAATTTTTGTTATCTCAACAAAACTCGACCTAAAACCAAAAAACTTTATTAGACATTTCCCCTATTCCCTAAGTATAATGTCAATAAAACCCAAAAACTTGTGATTTCCATTCCAATCCCATCTGGACCCTATATATCTTTTAAACGGTCAAACGCCCACAGGCGAAACAATATCTTATTTCAAAGAAATGTGATGATATTTTGAAGCACCCTGTGTGAATAGGACACTATTATGGAAAATTGTTCAGATCAGTGTTCTTACTAATTTTTAACCTAAATATATCTAGTTTCCTGATGTGCATGTTACTATTTTAATTCCTGGAAGATGTGAGATTCAGCCTGTAGGCCAAATTTGGATGTATTTTAATTTAGCGAAAACCGAAGTTGCGAAATCCTAAAAAGATTAGCAGGAAGTCCTCGTTCCTCGATTTCTACACTCCGAACCAAACATTTCTTCCATTTCCACCCAGCTCGCGGGAGGAAAACCCCTAATTATTGCAATACAAAAGGTACTACTATCATATTATGCATAACAAAAAAAAAAGATATGCCCTCATCATTGTTTAGTCGCATCAAAGAAAACCTATTGTTTTTAAATTTATTCTTAGGTTGAAATCTTTTTTTTTAAATCAATCATCTTAAATTTATTGTTTAACCTGAACACTTTCCCATTTATTCCACAAAAGTGTATTGTAATTTAAAAATTTGCTTCATTATTTGAGGTCGCCAGTATGAAATTATTTTAAAATTTAAAAAAAATGAAATAAAAAAAATCATTTCCCAATTGTCCACAACTTCAAAGTTTTCATCCCTAAATACTTAGGTACTTTCTCAGTCTAACACCATCCATCGTTATCCAACATAACGCTTTAATTTCAGAAGCAACAAAACGAAGATTAAGTGAAAAAGCTAAGCAAGTAAGTTGGAAGTTGCTTTACAATGGGCGCAGATGTAAGGCCCCCTTAAGTACACGTCACTGTCCTGAAATGCAAACTAACGAAAAAACTGAAGACTAGCATATCTGCCGTCAACCAACATTTGGCATGAAATAAAAATAATTCCATATCATACCAGTATCCTCAAAAACAAAACGTTTTCCATTATATAAGACCCAAACACCTAACCAATAAATCTTGTTATTTAAAATTATGATTTGGAAGTAAAAGATTTATTTATTCCTGCCTGATCAACTAAGAAAAAAAAAAGTTCCCCTTTTGTAACTCAAGAAGTTCCCGTTTGGTCCCCTAAAAAAATATAACCTATCTGGTCACCCTTTAAAACTACGACCACTATACAAACCGTTATGACCAAAACAAGAATTCGAGAAGTTATGTTTACAGAAAAAAATTATCTTTTTAAGAAAAATTAAATCATTTAAAAAAGTAAAATTTTGAAATATTTTTACCAATTACCACCGCCTAGCATTTATATTTAGTTGAAAGTCTCTCTTAAATTCACTGACCAATTTCACGGCCTCACAATGACATTACTTAAAAAATTACTGAACTTTACAAGTGAACTAAAAAAAAATCAAAAAAACTTATATCTATATCTGCCTCAGTTAAACATTTCTTTTGTGGTATTATATCTAGTTGGGCTTCAAATTCATTTTCTCTGTATTCAATCCGGAGCAGGCAAAACTTCTCAAGGCTCAAACATAAATGTTTGCTCTCCATTGGCCATGACCAAGCTATGACCTGAACGCAGAAAAAAAAATACAGAAAAAAAATAATTGTGAACCAGAAAAACTTTAATTGATAGAAATACACGTAGGTCATTTTTTAAAAAAATGCACTCCAAAGCCCAACGCTGTATTTTCTACCAAAAAAAAATTTGACCAGTCACGAAAACACCACTAGACATGGCAACCAAAGACCTAAAAAACTGTCCTACAAAAAAAAATACTCCAAAAAAAAATGTTAACTGGACCTCTGGCGTTGATGTCCAGCCAATATGTTGCTCTAGGAATTTTTAGCCTTGTGTTCCCTAAACTTCCGAGCTAACTATAAGTAGTACCCTCCTCTGACCCGATGTAACTGAGTGACGTAAGATCTTAATTGTCATCAACTGTTACCACCCAAAAAAACAAGAAAAGAAAATGACCAAGCAAAATAAACTCATTTTCCTTTTCTTTCATTACTAATTAATACTTTCAACTAAACAAAGCTACCAGCTGTTAAGCTATATTTACTTTAAAACAACTCAGCCAAGAAAAATTTGTGTGAAACCCTGTAAAAATATTCCAATTCCCACGTGGTGATATCCCACAAAAAATTAAAATCACCAAAAAAAATAACTTGTTGACCTAAATAAACTGACTGCACTAAAAAATAATCGGTGAAACAATTTCTATCTTATGTCATATATTTAAAGCATAAAAAGACCATGTCTGGAGGTCCATCCACCTATAAATCAACAAAAAAAAATTGAAGTAAATTTACATTACTTTTATTCTTTAAAAAAATTAAAAAAAATTAAAACATGTTTTTCATACAAAAAAACTTTAAAGAATTAAGACATGAGTTGGACTCCGTTCAATAAAAACTCCCATGTTTTTTATCCACTTATTCTTCCTTAATACATAAAAATGAATATTTTATTTTCCAAGAAAAACTTGTGAAGATAAGCTAACAAAAAACTATGAGAATCACTAAAACAACAAAAATATTACCAAAAAATATTTAAAAAGTGTTATTTCCAAAAACCAATGATCTTGTCTTTTATTAAAAAAAATGATTGGTTGTCAAAAAACACCGACAGCCACTGAAAGCCTTTAACCTGGCTTTGGCTGTACCACAAAAAAAATTTTATCTAAAAAAAATAAAAAAAAATTTAAAAATAATTTTTCCTTTTTTTTTCAAATTCAAAAAAAAACAAAAAAATTACATCAGATGTTAAAAAAACTAGCCAAAACTCACATTGGGCGCCAATTTGTGGCCTATTAAAATGCGTTGGGTGACATTTGTGGCAGCTTAAAGACGTTGCCGCCATTTTGTGACACTATAATTAGAATAATAACCATTTGCCAATTTGTGACACAAAAAAACCCACTGAATAATTAAACAAATATCTGGAAGCAGAACTGTATTTTCCAGCTAGGTAAAACATTGATATGCCCGGTAACTTTTATACAGTGGAGAAGGTGGGGTTCAGAAATAAGAAAATTTTACGTGCGCCACAGTGTTTTAATATCAATGTTTTACAAAGAAGATCTTAATTAAAATACAGTTCAACCCAAACGTTGTAGCCAAACAATGAAATTCTACCTACTTCCGAGGCTCCCAGAGTATTTGTGTAATTCAAAAAAAACCAAAAAAATTGACTAATAATCAAAATAAAATTCTAAAAGATCGGATTAAGATGACAAAACTAGAAGCACTTTACAGGTAGATGGACTCCTTTAACAAGTCATAGTGTACCTACATCTGAGTCAGTAGTGTGAGACTCTATTATATAACCGATTGTAAAAAAAAATATATATACTTCCAAAATTATTCCGTCACAGGGGAGATCTTGACCAAATATCTGCTGTCATCATTCTATGTTGGGTAGAATGAGACAGACAGCAACCCAGTCCGAGATCCACCCCATGAGGTAAAACAGTGTAAAGAAACCGCTAACAAAAATATAACCTCTCTTTTGTCTCTGCAAAGTTGGTCATTGGGCTGTACAAATAACACAAGAAAAATTAGTTCATCTTGTTTATTTTAAAAGGTAAAACTGGAAAGTATTACCAAAAACATGAAATAGAAAAAAAATGAATGAAATGTAGTGGAACAAGTCAGGGCCTAAGTAGCAAGACACTCCAAATTTCACAAGAGAAATTGTCTTAAATAAATGAAATGAAGGAAAACTTAGTAAATACGCCACAAAATTGTGGTTATGACGTCATACCGTTACCTTGCGTTTACAAGCAATGTTGAAATTATACTGTGAAAAATTATATATGAAAAGATTACGTCTAAATTATATTAAAAATTTATATGAAAAGATTATGTCTAAATTATATTGAAGATTTATGTGAAAGATTATATCTGAAGCTTGCTCATACCTTGGTCCTTGATTACTTTATGTGTGTTTTATTTTGTAAACCTGGAAGTGGTGTACTCAGCCATTCCTCACTGCTACTCCTGGTTCTGCCCGCGCCTCCCCTCGTGCTTGCTTAGCACATGGTGCTAGGGCAGCACATAGTCAAAAATGGTTGCTGGATTCTTGCCCGAGCGTAAAAACCCTGTGGAAAATGAAATGTTTCAGTTTCCTGGAATTCGTCAATTTTGCACGAAGTTCCCCTACACCGAGGAACTTAAATCGAGAACCCCATGTCGACTCAATAAAATAAAGTAGATTTAAACAGATGAACTAAACTAATCCTAACGTACCTTTCCCAGGGTTACAACTGGCTCGTCGATGGAACAGAACCTCGTTCCACCAGTAAACTGTCCCGTCGATGGAATGGACGGTGCTGTAACCAAAGGAGAAAACAATATATAGTTTTTATCCAACACGTGGTTAAAAGAAAAATATAAAAACGCCAAGAATTCCCCACGTCTTTTGTCAAAAAAAAGTACATTTCACACGAAAAATAATTACAATTTGGGAGGCAAATATTGTTGTTGAAGAACTCAAAAAAATAATAAAAAAGTCGAACTTACCACTGCTCTTATTTCCCGTACAAATGGCGTAGGCCGACTTAAATCCCCCTCAGAGGGTATGAGCGTCACTCCAGGAATCGCCTAAACACGACGGACTCACTTCTACAGTTTCTGGGATATCTCCTGCAATCGCTGCAGTGCCAATAACCAAAAACAAAGGCGATCCCAGAAACTGTTGTCGACCCAGCCAAAATTCGTTAGGAAGAGACAAAGCACTTTGTCGAGAACACAAAAAAATGAAGTGGCCGGAAACCGTTTTGTAAATGTGGTGGGGGACAGTAAAACGCAATACCAACCTAATTTTCCCGGTTAGATTCAAATAAGGATGCAAACCTATTTAAAAAACGCTCTCACCAAAAGAAACCCTAAATGCGGTTTCCGAAACTGGAGGAAAAACCCGCGGTTTTCAAGCTAACCAATGAGGAAATACACCAATATTTCCATACCGGTATATAGGGGGCAGCACCGACCAAGGGGATAGAAAATATGTAAAACGCGCATTGAGGTGTTGTCGGATCTATTTCCACGGTTGGAATTTTTATAACAAGGACGTCGAGACACCCTTCATACATAGACCGAATATTTGCCTACCGGACCCCTGCCGACATAGCAAGTAGGAGGAAAAATAACCAGAAGGACTATAAGAAGCTCAGCATTGAAACCATTAACTGTAAAATCAATTACTGGAGATCAGAGCTTGCATCAAACCCAGAAATATTCGAACACTCAACCAATTCCCATATGAGTAAAGCTGTAGAAGTGTAGAATTTCGTATTTTAGTTACAGTTTTAGTCAAAAGTTTCCTTTGCTCTTTATATATGTTTTCTCTAAGATTCATATGGTTTGACGCCATTCTTGTAAAACATTTCTACATTAATAAAGTTGTTTCTGAACTTGAACCTAAAAATACCCATTGAACTACTGCCCAAACTCGGCACAAGAGTGTTCAGATGTTAAGTTTGCTCACCACTAGCCAGCCCTACAAACCCTTCAATCCGACTAACTGAGCTAGTTATTAACTTTACATAACTATGATTATATATAAATTTATATAATATAAAAATACGATTTTGTTTACTCTTTTAGTCCTGGTTTTTATTCCTCGTTTATCTTCCATTTACGAAAGTGCATAACTCGTATTTATTTTATCTTTTCCTTATCAAATTAATAAAGATATCAAAGTGGGCGGAGCCTCGGTTGTTACTGGTCAAACCGTGGACCTAAATATGTTTTCGTGCTATCACAACTAGCTATGAGGTTCGGATTGTCCCAATATCCTCGAGAATAAACGTAAGGGAATGAAATGTTCATCTAAATGTTTCCTTCCTGTTACCGAAACCATTTGTGATGCGGCAACGCCGCCATTCCCCAGCAGTACAGCTGTTTAATTTCGTGAACGTCAAAGAGAATCACAAAATTCCACAGATAAACAAAACAATCAAAAGTTTTTATGTGATTTTCCCGAAACCTGTGATCTTAAATTCCAATTACGATGTCCAGATGATGCGATGTGTGTAGTCTCCACAGTAATTCGATGGAATGCCTCCTTTTAAGGTAATTTCCTAGACACTATATAACCTCCAAACCTAGCTCTATAAAATACCCTTAATTTGTGTACAGAAAGATGAGTCGAAGAGCCTTGATTATTTACCTAAGTAAACAAATATGTATCGTTGCCTTAAACGTAAAAATGACACGTTACATCATATCCTCAATATATAAAAAAGGAAACAAGCTGGATTGTAACAATTACAGAGGCATTTAAGTCACCAGCGTACTAAGTAGATTGTACGGTAGGATTCTTAGAGATCTAATAGAGAATGATTTACATGAACAAGAAGAAGAAGAGCAAAGTGGGTTTCGTGCAGGCAGATCTTGTAGTGATAAAGTTTTTTGTCTTAATCAAGTAATTGAGAAAAGAGGCGTCAGAAATATAGAGACTCATGTTACCTTTGTGGACCTACAAAAAGCATATGATACCGTTCTAGTAGAAAAATTATGGACGGTGTTGGAACAAACTAATATCAATCATACATACATAAAAGCGATAAAAGAACTCTACAAAGGGTCAAAATCTAAAATTAAAATTGGAAATCGACTTTCAAAAGAATTCCTGTTAACAAAAGGCTTAAGACAGGGATGTTGTATCTCTCCAACTCTTTTTAAAATATATCGCAGTGGCTCTAAAAAACTGGAAACGTAAAGTGCACGGCATGGGAATACAACTTAACGACCGATTTACTATATACACACTACAGTTTGCTGACGACCAAGTAATTGTAGCTAATGATAAAGAAGACATGGAGTATATGATGAGAAAGTTAACGGAAGAATACCAAAAGTGGGGACTAACAGTGAACGTGGACAAGACACAGTACTTATGTATTGGAAATGAATCCAGTGAGTTAGAACTAGACAATGGACAAACAATATCTCCATGCAATGAGTATGTATACTTGGGTGTCACATTTGATAAGACAGGAACAGACTGTAAAGAATTGGAAAAAATAATATTAAAAGCAAAAAAGGTTATTGGATGTCTTAACAGTATTTTATGGAGCAGAGAGATAAGAAAGAATGTAAAATTTAAAATATATGAAACAATGGTAAAAAGCACGCTGTTGTATGGAATAGAGACTTGTCGCGTAACAGAAAAATACAAAACAAAAATGGAAAGTATCGAAGTGGATGCAATAAGAAGATCAATGAGAATATCTAGATTAGATCACATAAGAAATGAGATCATAAAAGAAAGAATGGGAATCGAGGGAAGCATAACGGATGACATCACTAAAAGGCAATTGATATGGTACGGCCATGTACAACGGATGAACGACGAAAGATTACCAAAACAGGTCCTAGAGTGGCAACCAGTAGGTCGCAGAAAAAGAGGACGTCCTAAACTAGAATGGCAACAGTCAATCCAAAGATCAATGAGTCAAAAGAATCTGACAGAAGATGATTGTCAGGATCGAAGGAGGTGGAGAATAGGCGTCGGACAACGTAGAAAAACGTTCTAAACTGACATAGTAGTAGTATGTTAGTAGTAAGTTATTAGTGAGTTTTAATGACATTTTTGTACATTGAGTTGTCGAAATAAATTTACATATTGTTTTTGACATTTGCTCGTTTCTTGGTTGTTGTGAACCCGTAACAATATGAAAACGTATTTTACAACCGCGTTCCTCTAGCTACTGTGATTCGTAAGGTATGCTCTTTACATTTTTTTAAATCCTAAAAATTGCGACAAACTAATTATTCTTAAATCTAAATTTATAAAGTACGTTTCACTAGCTGCTGTGGTTCTTGAATTATGAGTTTTTAAAACATTTGAAGCCCCCCTTGATGAGCCCGCGTCCCGGAAGACCGGACAGCCAAGTAGGAAGGCGATGAAGGACGTCTTCATGTCCGACAGGGTAGACGGCAAAATCCGAGTGGTTGGGCAGAATTTTCGAAGTTGTGATGATTTTGATATATATTGGTACGATTAATAAACTTATGAAGACATTTACAAAAATCATATCTTTTTTCCGGCGACGTAATATATGCGGCGTCGCGACGCTTTCAAATGTGACGTGACATTGATCCAGATTTTCTGAAATAACTTAATAACTACTTTAGATAGGACAGTTCTAATTTCACTTTTAGGCAGACAACGAGTGTGCCTTTCTAACAAGGTATTACACTTTAGAAGCGTGATTAAGTTCCATTAAATAAAAATTGTTAAATTTAGTTTTTATCAAAATTTACATTTTTGTATTTTTCCTTAATTTTGGTTCATCTGAAGCGGTTAAGGTTCCTTTTGAGTCTGCCTATAAGAATATATTATAAATTAGATTTTTCACTCGCAGGAAATGATGCAAAAAATTTTTGAATTTGGTCAAGTCAGTTTTTTTATAAAATCCATGGATTTCGCTCATAACTAAAACATTTTTTTACTACACTTTATTTTAAACAATTTTTTTCTTAAGTTTTTATTATTATGTTTTAGAATTTAAAGAAAATTTTAAAAAATATATTGCAGTTCAAAAAAAATAGTCAGGGAGTTTGGGAATTTAATCCAAACACCAGAAATGATACTTTAAAAATCCTTGAATTTTGAGTCAATTTTGGCACCTCTTCATTCATGTCCATTGGATTTCTATATATATTTCTATATATATATTTCCCGGGTGATTTTGTTCCTCCAAAAGAATTTACTTTCCCAAGGAACAAGCTTTCAAAATTTGTGTAAATCTCCAAAAACCATATTGAAGTTTTCATGCCATTTGCCCCCAAAAATAGCTATTTTTAGAGAATCTATGAAATCCCATAAAAACAAGTCATTACTGTTATTAACTAGCTGTAGATCTATGACTTGAACTTAACTATAGAAATTTTTGTACTTCCATTATATAAAGCATTAATTTTTTTTAAATTAGTGGGGGTGCTGACCACATACTATCATCCAGTTTATTAAAATATCGGGTGAAGCAAAAAAAAAACGAAAAAAAAAAACGGAAATTTTTTTTTGTTATCTCTTGAACTATGATATCGATTTTATTGAAAAAAGCTGATGTTTGCAGTTAATGAATCAGAATTTTAAGAAAAAATAATTTATCCGCAATCTTGAAATTACAAGATGGAGCACAAAATCATGCTAAACCCTTTAAATTTGCTTGTTGAAGTGTAAACTTCTTTAGGCGCGTTTAGCAGTTTTGTGGGTAGTGAATTGAACTGAGCCGTCAGGCTCGGCTATGTAACGCTCATTCGGGTGAAGTCGGCTCAAGGTGACTAACTGCGAGAAGAACATTCATCAAGCGATATGATGATGCAGATGAAGGCCAGTATTATTAATTTCGTTTTGTTGAAGTTAAGCACACACACTTTTTTTTTTATTTTTATGTTCCAGATCTTTTTTTAGTTTTTTTTTTAAATTTATAAAAAAATCCTATTTCTGCCACGCACGGACGAGGTACGCATTACTAAAATCAGTTGGATTGGAAAAAAATTAATTTTTGTTTTAACCTTTATTGTACAGATTTCAATTCTGTCTCCATTCATTTCCTAATAAATTAATTATTACTAAACCGATTTTCCTCAAATAAAAAGTATCAAGGCAAAAATTAATTGCGCTTTAAAGGTCCCTATCGAAATTTATCACCTTCTTAAAATTTAAGATGGCGGTCAGAATCAAACTTAACCTTTCAAAAAGGTTTGTTTATTCTTACGAGAAACTATTCGTTTTTTTTAATTCGTTAAAAAGCTCTTTATCCGCCACACAGAACAAAACTTAAATCATTGGAATTGGCTTAGCAGTTTCGGAAATATTAATTTTTATTTTAACCATTGATAGAGCAAAGCTGCTTCACAAACTATACGATTGCCTAATTTTGTCTGCATTTCCTCACAAATTCATTAAAACTAAACCGATTTCAATTAAATAAAAAGTATCATAGTGAGAATCGATTGGTCTTTGAGCATCACCATAGCAACTTTTGTCTCTTTATGAAGGATCGCTATTTTTAGTTGCGAGTAATTTTCATCCCTATAATGGTTTTTTGTTCATTAAAAGTAGTTCATTAATAAGGAATTCATAAGCAAATAAATGCAAGCAGAATTAAAAAAGCAAACAAGAAATCCATCCCAAATTTTTAGGTTCATAGATTGTTTGCTAATTGCCGAAGAAAGTGTATTTTTACCATATAATAATTTTTTTTACTTCCTATTAAACTTTGATAAATTATTATAATTCAAAAAACTATTTTGTCTGGAGGTAAGGCCATCAACGACGCAGTCACCTAAGGCGTTGTTATATGTGGGCAGCGAAATGCGTACAATAAAACGAAAAATTGATTAAAAAATTAATAAAACCACTTGCAAAGTGCAATTCACCCTATTAAAATCGATGATATAGTTAAAAAGTTATAATTAATAATAGTGATTGGTTTTTTGGGGCAACCGCAGCGCTGGGCAACCGGTATATATATAAATATATATATATATATATATATATATATATATATATATATATATATATATATTAACATTTTAAAGATTTATATGATCAGGAGAGGCATCAAAATACGCGGCCAATACTCCAATTCAAAGCATTTTGAGACATAAAACATATTAATATTTTGACAGCAAATAATTAAAGTTTTTGTAGTCGGCACCCCTACTAAATATAAAAATTTTGGTTCCGTTTTCGAGAATTAAGGTTCTCTTTAAATTTGGTATGGCTATATGATTTTAAACAATATAAAATTGTCATTTGTAAAAATTTTTGGGAATTTCGACAATTTTTTAAAAAGTGCTATTTTTAAGTATGTTTGGCATAAAAACTCCGGCACGATTTTTGTAATATTATACAGTTTTTGAAAGCTTGTTTCTTAATATAACTAATTCCTTTGGAGGATCAAAATCACCCAGAAAATATAGAAATCCGAGGCACACAAATGAAGAGATGTCAAATTGAGCCCTAAATCCAATGTTTTTTTTACATAGCATTACTTAAGTTTGAATTTTTTTATTAGACACCCATTCTATTTTACATTTACCGCAATATTTTTTTTTAAATAATTTTGTTAAGTTTCAATAATATTTAGACAAGAAATAAGAATAAAAAAATTAGTAGTATTACTTAAACAAAATTATTTAATCTTAAGAGCATTTTTAAAATTTTTTTTACAAAACGCGATATTGCTAATTTTGGTATTTTTTTGTGCGGTTCCGTGTAAAGATAATATATAAATTTAAGCACATTGGCTAACTCAAAAAATACAATAAATATTATACGAGATCAAAATCACCACTAAACTGTGTTCGAGGGAAGCAAATAATCCAAAAATTTTAAAAATTGCAAATTTAAATTTTGGTAAAAATTTCACTTCTAAAATTTTTAATAAAAAAATTAAAAATATTTGTTGAGATTGTTATAGAGCGGTAGATAGATACATCTACTGGCTGCCTAAAACTGAAAACAAAATTGTCCTACAAATTACCGTTTTTGAGATATTTGACAAAAAGTAGGTTACTATCAATCTTCACCTTTAGGGCGTCGCGACGCTACCTATAATGCGACGCCGAGCAAATCACTGTTTTTTCCTAACTTGATAGGGAGTCCTTAAACAGCATGCCAAGTTATATCAAAATCACCCAAAAATTGAATATTTCCAATTTGACTGCCCGACCAGAGAGGAAGAGGGAGCAGCTATCCGCGTGAGCTTCTGGAACGGATGCTCCGGACCATGAGGGGACCACCCGAGGGACCGGTGCTCCGTTTTGTAAACTCTGGCCTGGTAGAACCAGGCTGGATGCTGTTCACAGCGGAAAATTCAGAGGTCACAAGGGACTGGCTACTGAACCAGATTGTAACGGTCGGAGGAGTCACATTCCGTCCTGGCAGGTCGGATGAGGCACCCTGGCCGGAGCGGATCACGTTTTGGATCCGGTCCCAACAGGATGTAGACATCGCCAGGTTAATGGATTTCCTAAAACTCCAGAACAGGCCGCTTGATATTTCGGGCTGGCGACATCTGGAGACCACAGGAGGACCAGGCGCCTGGCGATTGACTTTCACGGTAGGGGTGGACACCATAAGGCATCTGAAGGGAGTCAATTGGCGGCTCGCATATGAGTTTGTAACCATGGCTGTGTCGAGGATGCAAACTTATAGCGCAGCTGCGCGACAACCGCCCAGAGGGCCCGACGGTGACCCGTCTACCAAGAGAAAGACGGAGTGATGGGTTCCCTGCTCTCCCCCATGTAACAACCCCCACATGGTGAAGGATAAACTGCGGGTAAGTCAAATTAATTTGCACAAGAGTCTCAGACCAACAGGCGAGCTTGTACGGACTGTGACTGGCACCAGTGCCTTGCAAATTGTATTTGTACAAGAACCTTTTATCGTTTCAGGTAGCAAAGTAGGGGGCCTAGGGAGTACCGGCATGAACATCCTGACCGGGACAAGGGAGGAAGCACCAAGAAGCTGCCTAATGGTGTCAAAGGACCTGACAGTTGTGGAGTTACCACAACTAGGGACCCGAGATTTGACGGCAGCGCTTTTGGAATTAACGGTGAGTAACAATAGGCCTAAGATCATGGTATGTTTCGCATACTTACCATATGACAGTGAGCACCCACCACCTTCCCCAGAACTAGCGCGAGTAATCTCATTCGCGGAGTCTAACAAATTTCCGGTAATCGTAGGGTGTGACGCAAATTCACATCATGTAGCGTGGGCTAGTAGTGATGTGAATAAACGTGGAGAGGCTCTTTTTGAGTTTCTCACCAAGTCGGACCTGGAAATAGCTAACAAAGGCTGCGAACCAATGTTCATCAATAACACCCGCGAGGAAGTCATTGACATTACGCTGGCTTCACGAGACATTTACGAAAAGATCGTCAATTGGAGGGCCACGAAGGACATCGTCACATCTGACCATCGTATGATCAGATTCGAGATGAAGACCGACGAGACACCGCCAGAACTTAGAAGGAACCCAAGAAGTACGGACTGGGGACGCTATCTGTCGACTCTGGACCGGAATAGGGACCCTCTTGAAATAAACATTGACACAAAAGAACAACTTGAAAGAGCAATCGGCGACCTGGAAAAGATCATCATAGCCAGCTATGAGGAGGCCTGCCCCTTAAAACCCTTGTCGACTCGGCGTGTCCCCTGGTGGAACAGCCAGCTTGACAAGCTACGCCGGAAAACCAGGAGGACCCTTAACAGAGCGATGAGGGATGGTGGGGAGGCCACCTGGGAACAGTACAGAGAAGCCAGAAGAGAGTTTAAGACAGAGGTAAGAAGAAGTAAAAGGGAAAGCTGGAGGACCTACTGTGGGGAGATCAATTCTCTCCCTGGGACCTCCAGACTTATAATAACTCTTTATTTGTTGCTCTAGTTATGCCTAATACAACAAAGCTAAACAAATACAAATCCTCAATCGACTCTAAGAAACTAAGAAACATATTTATTACGGTTAAATGTCAAACAAATATCTACAGTTAAATCTTAAATTTTTAAAATTTTAAAGGAAAAAACATTAAACCCAAATACATTAAAAAAAACATATTAAAATTCCTATGCAATACGCATTTCGAAATTTTGAAGACTCTAAAATTAAGATTAACGCTCATTTAAGAATTGTCTTATAAAACGTTTAAAAATTTCAAGACTTTGAGATTGTTTAATTTCTGATGGTAAGCTGTTGTATTCTTGAAGCCCCTTAACAAAAAGCGAATTTGAATATTTTGTTGTTTTTACTTTAGGAATATACAAATTGTACCTGCTTCTTGTTGGATACCTATGAACATCCATATTAAATTTTAAAAATCTATCAAAATATGGAGGCATCAAGTTATTAAGAATCTTATAAACAAAAATAAGTAAAAAATATTTGTGTTGATTGCTCACACTCAGCCAATCTAATGTGCTTAGCATAGTGTCTATAGGAGTCCTTCTGTTGCATTTAAGTATTATACGCATGCCTCGATTTTGTAGTTTTTGAAGAGCTCCTTTGCAATTACTGTCTAAGAAGTATAAAACACTGGCACAGTAATCAAAGTGCGGTTGAACTATAGTTTTATATACTGTAACAGTTGATTTCATTGATAAGTGTCTCAATACACGTGAAAGAAAATATATTTTTTTTGCAATTTTTTTATTTTTTTAAACAAATTCAAAATGTGTCTTTAAGTTTAATGTTCTTTCCAACATGAATCTCAAATATTTTGTGTCATCTACGATTTCGATATTTTCTCCATCGGTTGCTATATTTATTTGATTTAAATCAATTTTTCGATATAAATGCTGCTTACACAGAATCATTGCTTTAGCCTTAGAAGTATTAAGTTTAAGTTTATTTACCTTATTATAGTTAGGAATTATTTTAAGTTGATTGTTGATTCTACATATAGCTGAATTTAAATGTTTATCTTTTGTTCCTACATAAGTATCATCTGCAAATAAGTTAAGATAGTCACATTCAAGTTTCAATGCAATATCGTTCACATATGTTATAAAAAACAGTGGTCCCAATACACTCACATTTTCAAAATACTGAGTAGTGATTTAAGACAAACACTCACGTCTCTTAAAAAACCTGATGGAAACTGGACCGCCTCCTTTGAGGAGTCTTTGCGACATCTCCTTGAGGTTCATTTCCCAGGGCAGGAGAGCGACCACGAAACACAACCCGTCGCCGGACCACAGTTTAGGGTTGAACCCGACTGGGAACTGGCAGATAAAGTCGTTACGGACGCCACCATAACCTGGGCGATCAACGAGTTCAGCCCATACAAGTCACCAGGGCCGGACGGGTTGTTTCCGGCGCTATTGCAGAAAGGGCTCGAGGTTCTCCTTCCGTACATGAGAGGAATCTTTAGAGCGAGCATAGCGTTGGGCTATGCACCTCCAACATGGAGAAAGGCAACCGTAGTCTTTATCCCTAAGGCGGGGAGAAGATACTACACAGCAGCCAAATCCTACCGGCCCATAAATCTGACATCTTTTATGATGAAGGCAATGGAGAAAATGGTTGACCGACACCTTCTAGGAGGAGTCTTGGCAAATAACCCGTTCCACAGAAATCAGCATGCCTACATGGAGGGCAAGGCAACTGACTCGGCCATACATGCAGTAGTGCATAAGGCAGAGAAGGCTCTTCAATTCAAGCAATACGCACTTGCGGTGTTCTTTGACATAGAAGAGGCTTTCGACAAGGCCAAAGTGCAGATGATAACATCTGCCCTTCAAGAGAGGGGGGCAGAAACCCCCATTATTGAATGGGTAAGATCTGCACTAAATCAACGAGCAATACAAGCTACATTGGGGGAGTCAACCGTCAGGATTAGGGTCACGGGAGGGTGCCCACAAGGTAGTTGCCCCAGCTGTGGTGCCTGAATATGGACACCTTACTGAAGCGCTTGTCAGAGAACGGATTCAACGCCTATGCCTATGCAGATGATGGCGTGGTGGAAGTGGTTGGTCGCTTCCTTAACGTTGTCTGCAGTAGAATGCAAATGGCTGTTCACATCATAGAAGACTGGTGCCAAGAAAATGGAATCTCTGTTAACCCAGGTAAAACAGAGATGATACTGTTCACCAGAACGAGAAAAATCGAAGGTTTTAGAGCACCCGTGATGTACGGAAGACCCCTAGCTTTAGTACCAAAGCTGAAGTACCTGGGTGTCATTCTTGATAGCGGACTCACCTGGACGCCACATGTTACCAATATGATCGTAAAGGTCCACGCAACAATGTGGCAGCTACGACGGGTAGTCGGCAGTACCTGAGGACTATCCCCCAGGACCCTCCACCGGATATACACGGCAATACTGAGACCGAGGATCCAATACGGATCCATAGTCTGGTGGCCGGCAGTGGAGAAAACGACCACATCCCTAAAACTCAGAAGCCTACAGGGCCTGATGTGTAGAGGGATAACCGGAGCTATGAGAACTACCCCGATCCTGGCCTCAGAGACAATTCTGGGACTACCCTCGCTACCAACTTGGATCAAGAGGGAGGCGATGAGGACCTACCTACGTCTAAGGGACACGGGTCAGTGGAAAGGAAGAGGGGAAACAGCTGGTCATCTAGCTATAGAAGAGCTGACAATTAGAGAAATCCCCCTCACGTCAATGATGGTCAGCCGAGCACACGCACCTTGGAGGCTCGAGAAGAGGTACAAAATCCACATCCCAGACAGGGAAGCGTGGCAGAGAAACGAAATGATGTTTGAGGAGAGCGCTTTAGTTTGCTACACTGATGGATCCAAACTATCAGAGAGGCAAACCACAGGAGCGGGAGTATACGTGGAAAATCTAGAAGTTCAGAAGAGCTACTCGCTCGGTGAGCAGGCTACTGTTTTTCAAGCAGAAATCTACGCCATAATAATGGCGGCAACCCTAGAAGAGGTTCGGAACAGCGAAGAGGAGCTTATATGTATATATATGCTCCGACAGTCAAGCCACCCTGAAGGCGCTGACGGCAAGATTGCTGACGGCTTGGTGGAAGAATGCGCAGAGGCACTGGAGACCCTAAGCGATGGCAAACGGGTGACGCTGGTTTGGGTTCCGGGACATACGGGGGTACCAGGCAACGAGAAGGCGGACGAACTCGCACGACTCGGGGCAGGAACCGCCTATGTAGGACCGGAGCCACTTTTGGGCGTAACAAAAAGACAAGTGCAAAGCGGACTTAACAAATGGGCCCAGGACGCGCTATTAAACTCCTGGGAAACAGGAACGAGTTGCAGACAGACCAAAGAATTCGTAGACCGTCCAAAAGCGACCAGAATTAGATGGATGCTGGGACGGACACGAAAAGACCTTGGACTGCAGATAGGTACTCTAACCGGACATAACCGGTTGAGGAAGCACATGACACGTATAGGAGTCGAGAATGACCCTACCTGCCCAGCCTGTGGACAGGAAGAAGAGACATCAAGATACCTCGTGGCAGAATGCGAGGCCTACGCAAGGATGAGACAACAGGCACTCGGAGCGCCAACACTGAGCGAGGAAGAACTGCACATGCTCAAATGGGCAGACTTACTGGACTTTGTAAAGAGAACAGGAAGGCCCAATGAGTTACCCGACCATCAAAGGGAAGTGCAGAGAGTGGGTTAAGGGACAGGCTTGGGGCATGGCATAAAGGGCCTACTCTGGCCAACTTGTCAGACCTGCGGGTCAACCCCCCCACTACTACTACTACTACTACCCCCTTGATGCTCTCCACTCCCACCAAAAACTATTGGTCTTCTTTTGAAAACCCTTTATCTGTTGAATTATCGTGTCTAATACACGCGGCAGACCGATGGACAGACGGACGGAGATACTCACGACATCAAAAAATTTAGTAGTTAGGCTTTTTTGACCTGACCTATTTTGTCTTATATGTCTGGACGGCGAAACAATGATGACGATTTTTTTTAGTTTATTTCAATAAAGACCTATTTGATATTTAACTTTTTATATTTGCATCCCCCCTAAATTCCATGTCCAAGCTTTCCATTGAAAGTATCGCGCTGCTGTCTTAAATTAATCATAGAAATAATTTACTTTATATTTTTTGTTATTGTTTCAAACTCGTTTTTTGTTTCGGTGAATTAAACTAATTCAATCACTTTTTTTGTAACCAAAGCATTTCATCTCAAGTCTATTTCATTTCTCAGTGGCCCGGAAATAGCTTAAGGCGTAAGAATTCTATAAATTTATAAAGTAACGCAAACTGTGGACACGAGTGCAATTTCAATTTAGAATGTATTACGTTTTGAACCCGCAAAGTTATAACTGTGAAATTATTCAGAGCAAAATATTTGATAAAAGCGTCAAAATAAGAAAAACTTAGGCAAGCCTTAGAAATGATTTTCGTTGCTACTGAATACTCATTACTAATCGTTACTCGAATACTAAGTAATCATTTTATATATTCAATCATACAATTAGTGCAAAATTCTCGGACTGTCGTTTATTCGAAGATTATTTACTTGTAGGTATATTTTTGTTGTTTATATTATGGAAATATTCAATTGAAATGTTCAAAATGCGGGGTATAATTAAAAAATAAAGGTAGGAATTACGTACAAACTATTCTGTGTACAACTTTGTTTTGAAAATCTAATATCTTACATACAAATAAATACATTACTTAAAATCTTAAAGTAAATAAAAATAGAAACTCTCTTAGACGAGAACTCAAAAAATATACAAAAAGTTTTGACAAAAACAACAAAAATAAAAAAAATACATTCTGAATACTAAAAAAAATCGAAGGAATCAAAGTAACGAAAGTAATCATTTAATTTTCGGATCGGTATTCGTTATTCCGTTATTTGTCGAGTAACGAGTACTCGAGTAACGAATAGTTATTTTTTTCAACACCTCTAATGCACCACAGAAGCTCAATTTATCGTACATTTTTTAACTTATATATTTATAATAATATCAATATTATTGTACAGTCGGGACTTTTTAAATTGCCGTTGTATTTTTTTCCTGTCAAAATTAGTCATTTAAAGAAATCAAAAAAAATAAATTTTTAAATATGTATGTATACAGACAGAGGTAAGGTTCACAATTTTTTTGTTTTGGTTCAAGCTACGTTTCCGAATTTGAAATAGGAATATTTTTCATTTTCGAGGGCGGCACTTTAAAAAGTCCCCGACTGTACTATAAATATTGATCATTTGAGTTGAAGGGTCATTCAATAAAATTGACAGCCTATAAACGTCAATATTTTCAAACGTCTAAAAATCAGAAAAAATATCCCAATAATAGCTCTAGCGACTCAATAAGAAAATATTGCACAAAAAAAATTAAACTCGTTCAATCTTTTGCTCAACCATTGTGCAACCTTCAATGCTCAGCCTAGACGGTTAATAATATTACGCAATTCGTAATATTGTGCAAAATTATTGACCGTCTAGTAAAAGTCTAGTCTAGTCTTAGTAAAAATAAAATAAAATTGCTTAGAAAGAAAGGACAGAGCTGCAATTTTCCGCTTGAAGTGACATAAATCAGTATAAAGTTCTAGACTCTATTTACTACTCTTATTTACAGAGCTTGGGGAGTTTCCGAAGAGTTTTAGTTTATTTTAGTTCTATACCCAGTGTTATAAACAAATTTAAACAGCTTCATTAATAACAACAAGATTTGCTGTAAGATAGGTAAGAATTGCATTTTGATAAATTACTATGAATAGGGGAAATGGGGGCAAATGGGATACTTAATTTTATAGACTTATTTCTCCTATTAAATGATCACCATTGCGTTCGTCAATTGGAATTAAATTGGGTAGATATGTTATCTTTATGTTCTAATTTTCAGTTTAAGCCATTTAGAACTTTGTACAAAATTGAGTTTGCCCCATTTTGCCCCGCATATAAGGTCAAATGGGGTACCTACATGTGGCGAAACGGGCGGGGCGGTTGTGTAATTTAGAATCAATATTTTTGTAAGACAAGTTTTATTTATTAAAGTACTAACCAAGAATAAAATACTTATTTAAAAAATAAAAAGTTGTAATAAAAAACATTTATAATAATTAAATTTAGTATTTAAAAAATTTATAAAGAATTACAGCGACCTAGTCATTGCTGTCGACTCTCCTACACGAATTTTCCGTCCATTTTTTGCAAAGACAACAAAAAACTTTTAGTAATGGAATAAAAAAAATAAAAAATTAAATTTTGGGGCAATATGAGGTATAAGTTACTAGGTATAACAAGGTACACCGTTTCGCCCCCATGAAAAAACCCCGTTTTGCCCCAAACCACCAGTTAAGTTCAAACAAAAATCATACACAATAAAGGGCTAATTTTACGGGCAACTCGGTTAATTATCAATAATACATAAACCCACTAATTGTTCAATGTAATTTTTTTTAAAGTCTGTAAAAAATGTACCTACCGTCACAAAATGCGCAAGCCATTTTTACAATAAACAGCGCACATCACATGTTGAGCAAAACTCAACTTA
This sequence comes from Aspidapion aeneum, assembly GCA_963576565.1. Taxonomy (NCBI): domain Eukaryota; kingdom Metazoa; phylum Arthropoda; class Insecta; order Coleoptera; family Brentidae; genus Aspidapion; species Aspidapion aeneum. Next base: position 45,976,781 of record OY755045.1, read on the forward strand.
AGCTCAGCCGACCGGCACCAATCATATTGCAGAGAGTTGAACCCGTCATGGGGATAAAACATCTGATATTATGAGGTTTTATTCTTACGCAGTTTACCTAAAACTACGATATCCCGTTTTACCCCCGTACCCCATTTTGCCCCCCTTCTCCTTACAACAAAACACTGCATTCAGAAACTTCGCACGGCTCTAAATAAGTAACTAAGGCTAACTGCGTGCTTGTAGGGGATTATTTTTTGCCGCACTGTATAACTAAATATAATAATAACCAGTGGCGTATATAGAAAAAAGTTTCGGGGGGGGGGGCGAGACAGTTTAGGGAGGACCCCGAGACCTCATGAGGCCGTATTTTTTGCTATTTTATGTTTGTATTCATGAAATATGTGGAAAATATCTAAAAAAATCTTAGCTTCGGGGGGGGGGCCCCCCCCCCCCGTATATATGTTAGCTCCCGCTAAATTTCGCGGTTGTTTATATATATTTTTAAAAACACACAACTGTATGAAGGACAAAGCGCATTCCGCGTATTTGGACATGCGCACCAACAACCAGTGAGATCCTTGTCAATCGCCTAGAGAAAAAGGCGTGTTAATTTCGTTCTCCAACTATATCAAATTTCTACACCTGAAAGTGCTCGATTTTTGTGTACTGAAGCATAGAACTAGAAACTTCAGCCCTTCAGCTACGTGGTGACATCATTAGATCCATTCGGGGGCCCCTTGGAAGTGGAGAATTTGGCTGCAAAAGAGGTGAGTGCACTTGTCTGATTACCGTTGTGTGTCACAATATTTTTCCTATGGACGTTTAGCTTATTTCGTAATTTCATATCAATATTTATGTTTGTTCGCGCTATCATTAGTTAAAATATTTACAGTCCACTGCATTTAGCGTTTTTTTCTATCCGTGGACTAACATAAAGTGTTCCTTCCGAATTATTTTTAAATAATAAATCCATACGACGGTATTAATAATTATTTGCAGCCAAACAAGGCGACCTTGAATCGCATCGTATTTGCAACCAGAGAAAGTCGTCTGCACCGACGACTGCACGTGTCTTTCGCATGCTCGATTCAGTAAACAAAGCGAAGGGATCAAAACAAAACAAAACAAACGGGCAGAGTTCAGGTGTGTACCATATCATTTCGATATTTAAAACAATTTTCATCAATTGCGATAAATTAGTGCATATTTTCGACAATTCGTCATTTTTCTATTTCAGAAGCATTAATTTAGCGTTAATTGTATATTTACCGACAATTTCGTCATTTCAAAGGTAAAATCATGTCTGTCAAAAAAGCCGTACAAAAACGCAAGGGTTTTTTATCTGCGATCACCGAGTGTTATGTGTTGACACAGACCGCGGAAAAGGATGAAAGAGCGAGAAACGAGTTTGTTATAGAAAAAATGTATTTTTTCTTAGAAACAATAAATTGAATTGAATTGAATTGAGAAACGAGTTTCAAGTGAGGTATGCCGATTTGGATGAAACCTTCGATAAATGCATGCTGGCACATAATGACGTCATTATGTTGCTAGACGACTCGGACGATGAGGAGTTTAAAACGCAGGATGCGATCCTTTCAGAAGCTCGTAAATATTTTTATGCGTGTAAGGGGGTTTACTCTAAAATATTTCCGGTTGAGGCCCCATCCTTTTCGGGATCATATGTTCGACAAAACGAATCTGAAACTCCAAAACTCAAAGAGTTAGGTATTCCCATATTCCGAGGTGATAAAAAATTATGGCCAAGCTTTTTCGATCTTTTAATAACATTATAGATCAAAATCAAAGTCTAAGTAACGTTCAAAAACTTCAATATTTATTTTCATATCTCGAGAATGAGCCTTTAAAATTGATATCAGGGATTAGCTTGTCTGATCAAAATTATAAAATTGCTTATGACAAATTAGTCAATAGATATCAAAACAAGCGAGACCTCGCAAATGATGCTTTAAGCTCAATTATGAACTCCACCTTAAAAAACGAGTCAGCTAAAGAATTACGTAATTTAATTGACACCTTTTCTGAATCCCTAGAAATTTTAAAATCACTTAGCTTTGACGTTGACAGTTGGGACTTTATTATTTTTTTCATTTTATTAGAAAAATTAGATATTCCAACGCGTTCAAATTTCGAAATGAGTCACGCCAATACTAATACCGAAATTCCCACTTTTCAGTCACTTTTTCAATTTTTAGAAAAAAGATGTAAAGTTTTGGAATCACTTCCTTAATCAACAGCACCCAAAAAGGTGCCTATATATCAAAAATCAAATTCTATGCAAAGTCAGTCTGGGCAAAAGCCTACCTATCAAAATTCAAATTCTATGCGAAATCAGTTTGGGCAAAAGCCTACCTATAAATCATCCAATTCGCCTTTTATAGGACTGGCTGGCACCTCAACTAATTCGAGTACGGGAATAAAATGTTTCCGGTGTAATCAAGGTCACGTGCTTTCGAAATGTCAAACATTTCTTGATCTCTCACCTATCGATCGCCTATCTTTCGTCAAACAGAAAAAATTATGTCTAGCGTGTTTTCATCCCTTGCATAATGTAGATACGTGCAAATCAAAATATTTATGCAGGACTTGCAATAGTAAAAGGCACCACACTTTAACTCATATCTTAGAAACTAATCAAGAGTCTGGAAGCCAAGATACTAGTCCTGTCATTCACACACCACCTGTCAATAATCTTCATGTGTCATTAAATGCCTCAGGACCTTCAGGTACCTTTCTTTTATGCACCGCCATAATAGATGTTATGGACGGTTGCGGAAATTTTCAACCTGTAAGGGCACTGCTTGATTCTGGATCACAGACAGGATTCATCAGTGAAAAGTGTATTCAGCGTCTTAATCTTCCTAGGCGAAGTTACACCACTGAAATATTCGGATTAAATCAGATGTCTTCTTTTACTTCCAAAGGGCTCGTTCAATGTCACATTAAGCCACAAGGACAAGTCACTCCTTTACTTAATTTCGAAGCAATTGTTGTTCCACAACTATGTTCCAATATGCCTACATTCTCTTTGAACGATAATCAGTGGAAACACTTGCAAAACCTTAAACTTGCCGACCCATCTTATTTCAAATCTAGACCTGTGGACCTGGTTATTGTCTATTCGCACAGATATTCAAGGAGGGCAGGGTTCTTGGACAGGTAGGGCAGCCTTCAGCCCTTGAAACTATCTTTGGCTGGGTCGTCATGGGAAAGGTTGACGAAGTAGGTAGTCTTACGGAACGAACCAGTTGTTTTTTAACGAGTCATTCACCTCCTTTAGAGGTCATTCTCCCTAGGTTTTGGGAAATCGAACATTTGCCTAAAAAACAAATCTTATCAAAGGAAGAAAAACAGGCAGAATCAATTTTTACTGCTAGTGTAGTACGGCAACCGAGCGGTAGATTCATGGTAGATCTTCCGTTTAAAGATAAAATAAACCCTGACCTAGGAAATACTTATCCGCAAGCTTATCGTAGATTTTTACTTCTAGAAAATAGATTAATCAAAAATCCTGATCTGTACACTGCCTATTCAAGTTTCATGCAAGACTATATCGATTCTAATCATATGAGTTTAGTTTTATCTAGTCAACCAAAGGTCGACGTGTCGTGTTTTTTAGCACATCATTGCGTACTAAAGCCGGAAAGCTTAAGTACAAAATTAAGGGTAGTCTGGGATTGTTCGGCAGTCACCCCAAAAAATATTAGTCTCAATGACACATTGTTATCTGGACCGAAACTTCAAAAGGATATTGCTTCTTTACTCCTTACGTTTCGTCTTAATCCTATTGCCTACATTGCTGACATCAAACAGATGTTCCGTCAAGTCCTTATCAATCCTTATCACCGTCCTTATCAAAGGATATTGTGGAGGTTTTCTCCACAGGACCCACTTTCAGTGTGGGAACTTTCTACTGTCACTTTTGGCATGACATGCTCACCTTTTCTAGCCATGCGTACCTTAAATGAGCTGGCAGAGAGAGAAAAGGAACGTTTTCCTATGGCTAGTACTGTTCTAAAAACGTCAATCTATATCGACGATATCTTGGGAAGTAGCCCTTCGCTTTCTGAAGCTCTCTCCCTTCAAACAGAACTCAATGATTTGTTGAAGTCGGGAAGATTTGAACTTAAAAAATGGGCAAGCAATTGTCCTGAGTTATTGGCAACATTGCCAGAGTCCGATCGTCAAATGCCTCTCTCTTTCGACAAGGAGGAACCCCACTTTATCAAAGTTTTAGGACTTCAATGGCATCCAAAAAACGACATTTTTTCTTATCAATGCCGAATGAAGGACAAACCCCCAACCAAACGTTCTATTTAATCTATCATAGGGACAATCTTCGATCCCTTAGGTTTTCTTTGTCCCTTGTTGCTACAAGCAAAATTTATTTTGCAACAGTTGTGGATATCGAAAATAGGCTGGGACGAAGAATCAGATTCTTCTATCATCGACTCTTGGAACAAACTTCGTTCTGAATTCCCGCTTCTTTCCAATTTTCAATTACCCCGACAAATCAAACTGTCAAAAACCAATACCTGTCAAATCATCGGCTTCTGTGACGCTTCAATTCGAGGCTACGCAGGCGTCGTATATTTTCGTGTAGAAGAGGAAAACAATATATCTGTTTCTCTCATATCTGCAAAATCTAGGGTCGCGCCTATAAAGTCACAAACTTTGGCTAGGCTAGAACTCCTAGGCGCATTTCTTTTAAGCGAATTAATTGACTTCGTTTTATCTAGCTATGAAGGAAAAATAACTTTTACAAATATCGTTACTTTCTGCGATTCGCAAGTCGTATTGCACTGGCTTTCATCCCCTCCTAATCGCTGGCAAACCTTTGTTGGAAATCGAGTCAGTAGAATCCAAGAAATCATTCCCTCAAACTCGTGGCGCTACATTCCTTCTGCTTTGAATGCAGCCGATATTGCGTCACGAGGGGCCACCCCTTCACAGCTCATGTCACATGACATGTGGTGGAACGCACCGTCGTTTTTGTGGTCTCCCGAAAACGAATGGCCCGATTTTCATAAACCAAAAATGCCGATTGTTTTCGGAGATAATAATCTGGAGGAAAAGCCAAAAGTCTGTTGCAATGCGATAATTGATGTCAACTTCTTAGATCAGCTTCTTATCAAATATTCCTCTATATCAAAAATTCAACGTATCATTTGTTATGTCCTTCGAATAGTTAACCTTTTTCAAAGGCATTCCTATCAAAAACCCACTAAGCCGCCGGACCAAAAAGTTATTTTTGAGAATGTTGTTTTTCCTACCACCGGTGAGATGCAAAGTGCGTTACACCTTCTTATCAAACGCGTGCAAGGTTCTTGTTTTTCTGAGCTTTTTTCCGCGTTATCTAAGGATAAACCAATACCGAAACCTTTGCGAAAACTTTCACCTTTTCTTGATGAGAATAATATCATTAGAGTCGGTGGCAGATTACAAAAATCTGACCTTTTGTCTTATTCTGCAAAACACCCCGTCTTACTTTCGAGTGACCATCGTTTAACTACTCTTCTTATTGAGTCCGCTCATCGACAATATCTTCATCCTGGGTTTAAAACATTACATAATCTGCTTTTACAGCAATTTTGGATATTATCTGCCAGACGGGCAATTCAAAGAACCATATCCAAGTGCTTGCAATGTTTTAGAATCAACCCTAAACCCTATAGACCGCCCATAATGAGTTCACTTCCCGCTCATCGAATCAATCAACTAAAACCTTTTTCGAGTGTAGCTATCGACTTTTGTGGACCTTTCTTTGTGATTCCTCATCGTTACCGTGGTTGTAAAGCTTTCAAATCGTATGTCTGTGTGTTTGTCTGTACGGCCACACATTGCGTGCATTTGGAATTAACCATGGAACTGTCCACCGAAGGGTTCGTAGGTGCATTCCATCGATTCATTTCCAGACGCGGAAGCGTGACGCAATGCTGGTCAGATCAAGGCAGTAATTTTATAGGGTTTCGTAACCAATTACTGGATTACGCAAGAAGTGCTGCCACCAGACTTTCTATTCGTTGGCATCTGGGACCTCCTCTCAGTCCACATTTCAATGGCCTGGCAGAAGCTGGCGTCAAAAGTTTTAAAACTCACTTTGTACGAGTCGTCGGCGACCAGAAGTTGTCTATCATGGAGATGTCCACCCTTACCTGTCGCATAGAAGCCGTACTGAATAGTCGCCCTTTATCTCCTGCCTCTTCAGACCCACACGATCTTCAACCTCTTACCCCTGGGCATTTTTTGACACTTGAACCCCTTAATTCAGAAATTCCGGAGTCAGATTTGTCCGAGGTTCCCCTAAATCGGCTCTCGAGATGGCAACTAATCCAAAAACTACATAATGATTTTTGGAAACGGTATTCTATAGAGTATTTGCATACGCTACAACAGCGACACAAGTGGACTGATTTGTCCCCAAATATCACATTAAATGATTTGGTTATCATAACAAGTGATCACATTCAATCGCCTTTGAAATGGCCGGTCGGTCGGGTCATCGAACTGCATCCCGGCGGGGACGGTCAGGTGCGTGTTGCGACGGTAAAAACGGTTACCGGTGTTTATAAGCGGCCAGTTGTAAAACTGTGCCTCTTGCCAAATTAAAAGTAATTTTAATTTTCTACCTTTTACCGGGTATTACAATAGGTTTTTTATTTTTTAATTTTTTTGAATTTTTTGTTTGTTTGTTTTGCCTTTTTTCGGGATTTCGTTATATCTAAATAAACTTACGATACTTATCTGTTTTCATTCATTTATATTTATCGGTCGATTCTTTTTCTTATATCTATATCTGTCCGGTTGAGATTCTAAATTTGTGTGTTTTGGAGGGCAGTTATGTTAGCTGCCGCTAAATTTCGCGGTTGTTTATATATATTTTTAAAAACACACAACTGTATGAAGGACAAAGCGCATTCCGCGTATTTGGAAATGCGCACCAACAACCAGTGAGATCCTTGTCAATCGCCTAGAGAAAAAGGCGTGTTAATTTCGTTCTCCAACTATATCAAATTTCTACACCTGAAAGTGCTCGATTTTTGTGTACTGAAGCCATAGAACTAGAAACTTCAGCCCTTCAGCTACGTGGTGACATCATTAGATCCATTCGGGGGCCCCTTGGAAGTGGAGAATTTGGCTGCAAAAGAGGTGAGTGCACTTGTCTGATTACCGTTGTGTGTCACAATATTTTTCCTATGGACGTTTAGCTTATTTCGTAATTTCATATCAATATTTATGTTTGTTCGCGCTATCATTAATTAAAATATTTACAGTCCACTGCATTTAGCGTTTTTTTTCTATCCGTGGACTAACATATATACGCCACTGATAATAACTCTTTTACTCGGTACCTATTATTATAGTTTTGCAGGGATTTACTATTGTTGGTGTTATAAGACCATGTTTTGTGAAAAGTACTCGGAGCTTTTCGAGCGAAACGAGAATTTTGTTATAATCTGTAATCTCACATTGCCCACGTGGTGAAATTTATTCACACACTAACGACTTTGTACGTATTGTACAGACTGATTTACTGTTAATTATGACCTCCCTAATCTGGTATATTACACCAGTAATTTTTTTTCACAGGTTAAAAAATAGTATTTTAACTTTGAAAACAATGGCAAACTTAAATTCGCAGACGCAAATTTCCAAGTGCGCATGCGTGTGTTTTGAAACATAGACCACACAGCTGTTGTGTCGCTGGACGCCATATGTCTTGTTTATTTACATTTTGCGGATTTTTGCGTTTGTCGTGTAAAATTGGATTTTTGAAAAATGTCCGGGAGAATTATTATTTATTATATTTTTCTCTATAATTTTGTAACAACGGTTAGTGGTTTATAGACGCCATTAAACACTTCATGATGTCCACAAAAAATCTGCACAAATAATTTTAAAAAAACTTCAAATCTAATCCGTAATTTGGTAAATTTTTACCCGATCATCTGGTTTTTAGAAAAAAAAATAATAGCCATAACGTAAAATTTTTGACAATTGTCAAATCATATAGTGACGTAACGGAGTATGTTTTAAAACCATAAAAATTGACGCTTGCGCAGTTACCGAAAATGTGTCTCCCGGAAAAAGGAACATTAAGAAATAAATGGGGTCCTGGCATCAAGCATCGCGTAAAACAATGCATGAGTATGTATTATGTATTATGTATGTCCCACCCTTAAGCCATTTGCGCTCCCCCAGCACTGGTGGGTCCTAATGCATAAAACTTTCTTTCACATATCACTAAATTTCATCCAGGGACAGCACCATGTTTAAATTATAGGGTAAACTACGATTTCGCTTAAACAACAAAGTTTTTATTCTGCGAATTGCACAGTTGAGATAAAAAAAATAAATGGAGTTTGCTAACTAGTTAACTACCCGCTCACATATGCCAGCACAGATAAAACTTTTTTGTTTCCGTGTTATTCGTACATAATATGAATATGGCAAATAAGTTGGCGGAAAATTAGAAATTTTGTTGAATTTACAGCTGGGTTTAGTTATTCCCCAAGTGTGCAATAAAATGAGATTTAGAAAATCTGCAGGTATAGTAGACGTTTTTTAGATATAAAAAAACCTTAGAGCATAAATACTGGTTCAAAAAATGGAAAAGCAGACGAAAATTTTTAATTGCGCATGCGTGCGTTTTGGAACGTAAACCAAGGAATAAAGGAAAAAACTTAAAACTAGTTTAGTACATAAATCTATCAAGTCATTCTTCCAAAAGTGGTAAAAGCGTTTCTGTTTTGAAATAAATACCTACATTTTAAGTTGTTACAAGATACAAAACACATGAGCAATTCCACGCCAAGTCATCCAATTTACAAAAAAGTGTTGCCCTGACAATTATTTTTTTTCTTTAATCATATTTACTAAATGAAACAGCTTATGCTTAACCACTTTTGCACAATTTTAGATTTTTAAATCCAGTTAGTATGTAGCACATGCATTTGAAAAAGTCTAAAAACGGGTAAAATAGGACTTTAAGAAAAAATTATGCTCATAGTAAACAGCACCTAAAAAATCAACCTATAAACATGCATAAAAAATGTGAGGTTTAGCAAAATCTTTTACACTGGCTTGAGCAATTTAGAGAATATCCAAAAAACGCAGAAATTTCCGAAGTTTTCATATTTTTTTGTTGTGTAAATGTAATGTTTTCTTAAATTTTTGATACAGTGTTGGAAAGCTATACTCAAGGACTATATCTTCCTTGTATAAAACATATTTAAAAAGTAGACGTTACTGGAGTTCCACGAAGAAGTTAAGAATGTCTGGGAAATCCCTCAACTTCAGCATCAAAAATGACCCTGTCTATCGGGGTGCTGGTGATAATCAAGTAGGGTAAATTTTTCACTGTATCATATACTTAAAAACATGAATAAAAAATCTGAGTCTGTAATACTTAAGGTCACTACACATTTTTTTGTTTTGAATTTCATGGTTTTAAGAGAAAAACTTTGTGACAAGTTTTACAATTTTATTGTATCAAAAAACATCTAACTGACAAAGTCAAAAACTGATTGACCATCAAAATAATTCGAATTCGAATCGATTCTTTTTCTTATATCTATATCTGTCCGGTTGAGATTCTAAATTTGTGTGTTTTGGAGGGCAGTTATGTTAGCTGCCGCTAAATTTCGCAGTTGTTTATATATATTTTTAAAAACACACAACTGTATGAAGGACAAAGCGCATTCCGCGTATTTGGACATGCGCACCAACAACCAGTGAGATCCTTGTCAATCGCCTAGAGAAAAAGGCGTGTTAATTTCGTTCTCCAACTATATCAAATTTCTACACCTGAAAGTGCTCGATTTTTGTGTACTGAAGCATAGAACTAGAAACTTCAGCCCTTCAGCTACGTGGTGACATCATTAGATCCATTCGGGGGCCCCTTGGAAGTGGAGAATTTGGCTGCAAAAGAGGTGAGTGCACTTGTCTGATTACCGTTGTGTGTCACAATATTTTTCCTATGGACGTTTAGCTTATTTCGTAATTTCATATCAATATTTATGTTTGTTCGCGCTATCATTAATTAAAATATTTACAGTCCACTGCATTTAGCGTTTTTTTTTCTATCCGTGGACTAACATATATACGCCACTGATAATAACTCTTTTACTCGGTACCTATTATTATAGTTTTGCAGGGATTTACTATTGTTGGTGTTATAAGACCATGTTTTGTGAAAAGTACTCGGAGCTTTTCGAGCGAAACGAGAATTTTGTTATAATCTGTAATCTCACATTGCCCACGTGGTGAAATTTATTCACACACTAACGACTTTGTACGTATTGTACAGACTGATTTACTGTTAATTATGACCTCCCTAATCTGGTATATTACACCAGTAATTTTTTTTCACAGGTTAAAAAATAGTATTTTAACTTTGAAAACAATGGCAAACTTAAATTCGCAGACGCAAATTTCCAAGTGCGCATGCGTGTGTTTTGAAACATAGACCACACAGCTGTTGTGTCGCTGGACGCCATATGTCTTGTTTATTTACATTTTGCGGATTTTTGCGTTTGTCGTGTAAAATTGGATTTTTGAAAAATGTCCGGGAGAATTATTATTTATTATATTTTTCTCTATAATTTTGTAACAACGGTTAGTGGTTTATAGACGCCATTAAACACTTCATGATGTCCACAAAAAATCTGCACAAATAATTTTAAAAAAACTTCAAATCTAATCCGTAATTTGGTAAATTTTTACCCGATCATCTGGTTTTTAGAAAAAAAAAATAATAGTCATAACGTAAAATTTTTGACAATTGTCAAATCATATAGTGACGTAACGGAGTATGTTTTAAAACCATAAAAATTGACGCTTGCGCAGTTACCGAAAATGTGTCTCCCGGAAAAAGGAACATTAAGAAATAAATGGGATCCTGGCTTCAAGCATCGCGTAAAACAATGCATGAGTATGTATTATGTATTATGTATGTCCCACCCTTAAGCCATTTGCGCTCCCCCAGCACTGGTGGGTCCTAATGCATAAAACTTTCTTTCACATATCACTAAATTTCATCCAGGGACAGCACCATGTTTAAATTATAGGGTAAACTACGATTTCGCTTAAACAACAAAGTTTTTATTCTGCGAATTGCACAGTTGAGATAAAAAAAATAAATGGAGTTTGCTAACTAGTTAACTACCCGCTCACATATGCCAGCACAGATAAAACTTTTTTGTTTCCGTGTTATTCGTACATAATATGAATATGGCAAATAAGTTGGCGGAAAATTAGAAATTTTGTTGAATTTACAGCTGGGTTTAGTTATTCCCCAAGTGTGCAATAAAATGAGATTTAGAAAATCTGCAGGTATAGTAGACGTTTTTTAGATATAAAAAAACCTTAGAGCATAAATACTGGTTCAAAAAATGGAAAAGCAGACGAAAATTTTTAATTGCGCATGCGTGCGTTTTGGAATGTAAACCAAGGAATAAAGGAAAAAACTTAAAACTAGTTTAGTACATAAATCTATCAAGTCATTCTTCCAAAAGTGGTAAAAGCGTTTCTGTTTTGAAATAAATACCTACATTTTAAGTTGTTACAAGATACAAAACACATGAGCAATTCCACGCCAAGTCATCCAATTTACAAAAAAGTGTTGCCCTGACAATTAATTTTTTTCTTTAATCATATTTACTAAATGAAACAGCTTATGCTTAACCACTTTTGCACAATTTTAGATTTTTAAATCCAATTAGTATGTAGCACATGCATTTGAAAAAGTCTAAAAACGGGTAAAATAGGACTTTAAGAAAAAATTATGCTCATAGTAAACAGCACCTAAAAAAATCAACCTATAAACATGCATAAAAAATGTGAGGTTTAGCAAAATCTTTTACACTGGCTTGAGCAATTTAGAGAATATCCAAAAAACGCAGAAATTTCCGAAGTTTTCATATTTTTTTGTTGTGTAAATGTAATGTTTTCTTAAATTTTTGATACAGTGTTGGAAAGCTATACTCAAGGACTATATCTTCCTTGTATAAAACATATTTAAAAAGTAGACGTTACTGGAGTTCCACGAAGAAGTTAAGAATGTCTGGGAAATCCCTCAACTTCAGCATCAAAAATGACCCTGTCTATCGGGGTGCTGGTGATAATCAAGTAGGGTAAATTTTTCACTGTATCATATACTTAAAAACAAGAATAAAAAATCTGAGTCTGTAATACTTAAGGTCACTACACATTTTTTTGTTTTGAATTTCATGGTTTTAAGAGAAAAACTTTGTGACAAGTTTTACAATTTTATTGTATCAAAAAACATCTAACTGACAAAGTCAAAAACTGATTGACCATCAAAATAATGTATGGGTTTAACAATAATAAAATATTCCAAGATGCTGCGTCAATGTAGCTTCATATTTCAACACTCTCCCTCATTCAGTGACATCTTGGACCAAAGTGAATGAAAAACTTCTCTTGGTAGTGGTTTTGTCAAAATGTCCGCAGTATTTTCTCTAGTTGCTACATATTGCACCTCAATATCACTTTCCATAATCCTTTCTCGAATGTAGTGATAATGAATGTCGATGTGTTTACTTTGTTGATGCAATATATGGTTTGCTCCAATATAAATTGCAGTTTGGTTATCACACAGCAACAGTGGTTTAGAATTATTTTGAGTTTGATCAAAAATCAACTGCTTCATCCACATGCTTTGTCTACAGGCCAATGAGAGTGCCATATATTCAGATTCAGTAGTGGACACTGCGACACTTTGCTGCCTTTTTGAAGTCCATGTGACTGCTGCGTTACCATAAAACCCAATATATCCACTACTGGATCTTCTTGTATCTGCACAGTCTCCATATGATGCATCACTGTAAACATATATCTCAGGATTTTTCGTGGAGATATAGGTCAAGCTTTTATTTATGGAACCTTAAGGTATTTAAAGATCTGTTGAAGTATTTTCATATGCGTCTCTGTTAGATCAATTTGAAACTGTGATAACTTGTTCACTGCATAGGCTATATCAGGTATTGTTCCCATGGCAAGAAATAAAAGACTTCCAATCTTTGACTGATATAGCTCTTTGTCTGCTCTATTATCTTCCTCTGTTGCCTTTAATGCCTTGACACCAGGATCCATTGGAATAGAAACTGCCTTACAATTAATCATATCATATATTTGCAAAACTTTTTCTAAATATCTTTCTTGATTTAAGGACACAGATGAATCGTTCCATGAAATTTGCAACGATAATAAAAACTTGGGGTTCCCTAAGTGAATAACCTCAAAATTATTGGATAAAATATCTTCCACCTGGTAAACATCTTTCTCAGTTCTTCCTAGTATACATAAATCATCTACGTAAACTGCCACTATCCGACTTCCATCTTGTGATAGAAACATACAAGGATCAGCTGTGGATTGTTTTAGGTTTATCAGGGCTATCAAAATGGACGGGCCACGATCCTCCACTTTGTTAACGTCACATCCGGGGCTGATTTCTTTTTGATGGTCACGTTACGACACAGCTGATTGTCTTTAAAATATTGACGTTGGAATCACGGTTCATGAATATTTGATTTTTTTTTTAAATAAAGCCGTTTTTGAGATTGTTTTTACTTTATTCTGGCAGAACAATTTTTTAAAATGTAAAGTAATTCCTAATTTTTCATAGCCGCTTCATTAGCTCACATAAAAATTAAGTTTAAAGCAGAAGCGAATGTGACAATCACAGATGACAAAGTCAAATACATGTCAAATATAACAGTTGGCATGTGGTGCATGGCGGGTAATTTGAATTCAAAATAAGGAATGCTAAATCTTGAAGATTTTAACCTTTTAATCATGTTGCTTCCTTACAAACCTTTGGTGGAATATCGGGATGGTGTCTGAGAATATATCACTGAAATTTTGCGGAAATCTGTAGTGCCATTTTGAAAATATCATAAAAAAACGTCTGACCTCCCATAAGACTCAATGTAAAATTCAGCCCCGGGAGAACAGCTGATTTTTTCAGGGTCGTGGCCTCTATTTTTGTGTTGGCCTTGGGTTTATTTCTTTCAAAACGCTGACCAATTTATGATTCCATAATCTAGGAGACTGTTTTAAACCGTATATACTTTTCTTTAAATAAAAAACTCTCCCTGACAAAGTCAACACCTTCTGGGATTTTCATGTAAATTTCAACATCTAAATCACCATTGAGAAATGCTGTTTTGATATCCAGTTGTTTAGCAATCATATTATTGTGTACACAGTGTGCCAGCAAAAGTCGTATTGTCTCATATCTTACAACTGGAGAAAAGGTTTCCTCAAAATCAATACCTGGAATTTGTGTAAAACCTTATCGTTAGTAGGTTCGGTTCGGTTCGGCTAGCTTTATATCTTATTACTTCTCCACTTTCTGAAATTTTTTTCTTAAAAATCCATTTGCATTCGACAGCTCTACAGTTTAAAGGTTCTTTTACAATCTCCCAAACTTTATTATTTTCCATGGACTCGAGTTCGTCTCTGATTGCCAAAATCCATTTGTCTGAATCTACACAAGAAACAGCTTCTTTATAGGATCTTGGTTCATCATTTGCTAGGCATAGAAACTCATCAAAATGTTTTGGTGGTTTTCTTGATCTGTCACTTCTTTTTAACTCAAAATGCTTTGAAGAAACAATATTTTTATCAAAATCTATACCAATTATTGCTTGTTTATTTTGAGCATTTTTATTCATTTGATTATTTTCAATTTCATTACCTTTTTCTAATATATCTTTTGTTTCGTTTTCTTTATATTGATTTTGGTCTTTTTGTTCATATTTATCTTCTTCTTTATCAAATTTATTATTCGTATTTGATTGAAAATCATCTCTTTCTTTTGGAAAAATCGGTTCTATAAAAATACCATTTTCTCTCAAAAATCTGTAGTCTCTAGAAAGGAACACTTTTCTGTTTTCAGTGTTGTAGAATCTGTACCAACCATTCTTCTCTCCATATCCCACCATTAAAACTTCTTGTGATCTAGGTAAAAGTTTGCTTCCGCTTGGTCGAATTTCTTCATTGATATGAATGTATGCTTTTTGTCCAAAATATCTTAAATGACATATTTGCAGTTTTGTTTCGAAAAACATCTCGTATTGTGTTTTTTTATGAAACGAATGTGGTAGCCTATTTTTTGTGTAGACTGAATGTGAAACTGCTTCAGCCCATAGTGAATACGGAAGATCTGCATCAATGAGTGATGTTCGAGCCATAGTTGTGATGGTTCTATTTGGTCTTTCGGCCATTCCGTTTGTTTCGTGAACATATGGTATGGAATATTCCAGCTTTATTCCAACTGACTTGAAGAAGTTTTTCAGGGAATTTGATACATATTCTCCACCATTGTCACTTTTGAAGGTACCGATTTTCATTCCAGTCAGGCGTTCCATTCGCAAAACATATTCTCGAATGTGGCCCTCTACCTCACTTTTATGCTTTACAAAAAATACCTCTTTTTATCGTGAGTATTCATCAACAAACGTTACATAGTACTTGTTTCCTGCAATTGATT
This sequence comes from Aspidapion aeneum, assembly GCA_963576565.1. NCBI lineage: Eukaryota > Metazoa > Arthropoda > Insecta > Coleoptera > Brentidae > Aspidapion > Aspidapion aeneum. The sequence continues at coordinate 45,992,304 of OY755045.1, forward strand.
GAGTGCTAAAGGGACCAGCAACATCCGAATGAACCTTCTCCAATATTCTTGTACAGGCGTTGCCTTTTTCTTGTCATCTTTAATTTGATACATGCTTCGCAGTCTATGACAGGTCTTTCTTAAGGTAAAATATGTGTCTCAGCAACTGACTTCTGAATTTCGTTGAAAAGACTGGTGCATGTCCCAATCTTATATGCCATTCAACATGCCATCGCGTAGTCCTTATCTTCTTGAAAAATGTGTAATATTTCAGATGGTAGTACCCATCCTACTAATTTATCATCCTTTGTAAATATAATTTCATTTTTAGCTCCTTGCATTTTTATTCCCTTTTCTCTCATTTTTTGCCATGACATTACGGAACATTTTAAATCTGGTATATAGAGAACATCATACAGGGTAACTTTAATTAATATATTTTCCTGATGGCAGTAAAGCATTGAGACTTACTTCTCCAATGTGAGTTACCTTCATGAAATCATCGTTCCCCAATCGAATTTGACTGGAATATTGTTTCAAATTTTTGAAAGCGTCTTTATCCCCTGACACGTGGGACGTTGCGCCAGTGTCAAATATCCACTGATTTGAATTTTTTCCTGTAAATGTAGGAAAAGCGCAATCTTCTTCATTTTTCTGAGAAACATTTGCATTTTCACGAGTATTTTATTTCTACAATATTCTAATGTGTGTCCTTTGAACCATTTTTTATTTTCTTTGCAATATGAACATTCCAGATTTCTAGTTCTCTGAAAATTAGTTCGCTTTTGTTTTCCAATAAAGGCAGTATTCTCATCAGAAATAGAACCAGATATATTATTTACGACTGATAATTCTAATAATCTGGCACAAACATCATCATATGTTAAATTGTCTTTGGTTTTTAAATTATCAATAATATTGTCTATCTCGCTAGGTAGAGTAGTAAGGAAAAATGATCCTTTGGCTCTAGTTGAAGTTGCTAGAGGATGTAAAGCGGCCTCTAATGAGTCTTTACTTTTAAATACGTTAAACAAAATAAATGCTCTTGTAAGGGAATGTCTATAACGCCAATCTTCAGACCTTTTTTCATATTCTTTTAATTTTTCAGTATCCTCAGGAGGTCCTTCTTTTTCAGGATTAGCTTCCTCGCCTGAGGCAATTTTAAATAAATTATTCAGGTCCATGTATGCATGTGCCATCGTCTTACAAGAATGAAAATTGGATTTTCCATGAAGCTTCTCAAACTTGGGAAATTTGTCCATGGTTGATGATTTTCTTTTTTTTGTGATAAATTGTTGTTTATTTTACTTGCCGTTCTTAAAACTCTTTCTTTGGCGTGCAATAAGCCCATAACCTTTTGAATTTCGTAGTTTTAAGAGAAAAACTTTATGACAAGTTTTACAATTTTATTGTATCAAAAAACATCTAACTGACAAACTCAAAAACTGATTGACCATCAAAATAATGTATGGGTTTAACAATAATAAAATATTCCAAGATGTTGCGTCAATGTAGCTTCATATTTCAACATTTAGTGATGTTAAATTGCATCACCAATTACAGGCGGGATCTACGGGGGAGATGCCGCTCCCCAAATCTGAAACTTTACTTAGTTTTGACACATAGAATACACCTCCTGGTCGCTAAGCAAAATAGTTTTGTGAAATATTTATTATGATATTGTCCCCCCAAATAAAGTTTCTATATCCGCCTCTGCAAATTAAGGTTTATCAGAAGGTAAAGTTTATTCATATGAACACTGTTCACTAAATTATGATCTAAACTCTCTTCATAAGGTCACTACACAAATTTTTGAAAAGTTTATTTACTTTTTTAGTAGTTACCTACTGTCATATTTAAAAAATCGGAAAAGAAGTTGAGTTCTATAATTTCAGAAACCGAACATTAATTTTTTTTTCTAAGCTTGATGTAAATTTAGCATCTATAGTTAAATCATCCAGAGGAGTGAAAGAATGGTGTCCAGTTGTTGTTCGTTCGTTTCACAGTACCTCCATCACATGACTTTTACCATTCGTTAGTTTAGTGGTTAGTTTTTTTAATGCCCAGTGGCGTATGCATAAATTTTCCAAGGGGGTTGGGAGAGGGAGCTTGAGTAAAAGCAAAGTCCTGGAAAACCATTTATTACTTCTTTCAGAAAAATTCAATCTTTAGGAGAAGTTATTTAATGCCTTTGGAAGGATTTGGCCTTCAACCCCCCTCCCTCCTGCGTACACCACTGTTAAACCTGAACCATTTTATTTAGCAAAGAAATACACTACTTAATGTCCGTGTCTCACCAAAATGTATTCTTAAAACTTAAAAAGAAATTTCCGTCAGTTTAAGAAGATGGGATTTGAACCCACAAACTAGAATGTCACGCAAAACAGTATGTGGCTATAAATAAGATCCCTTGACGATGATTTTTATGTACAATTTTTTTCTTTTTGCGACTGAATAAAAAAATGTGATTTTTTACATGCCTTAACCAAATAGCTTAAAAGTTGATGTTAAAATGACAGACCCAAATTATTTATTTTACTTTTATTTAGACGATACATTGTCAAGTAAAACAAGGCACAAGTGAAGTTTTAATAGACAGATAGACTAATTTTTTTGAGTAAAAAGTTGCCAATTCTGAGGTTTTTGCGGTTTTTCAAATTTTTTAAAATTTAGTTTGCTGAAACCAATAGACCTAGAAATTTTTCTTTTGCCTTGTATGATAGTCAAGCCACTGAGCTTTAAAGTCCGTATAGACTTTTTTTTGATGGACCATATTTCGCACCGGTGTAAATAATTAAAAATCGAGAAAATCATAAAATTTACTATTTTTTTAAAACTATTTTTGCCATGTCAAAAAAGTGAGGTTAACTTTTTTTCTCTATAGGATCATCCAACCAATACTATAGATTTCTTCCGTCAAACTTGTTCTTACATTAGATTTAATACAATAGAAATAGAAAAAATTAAGCCCACAACTGATTTTCTTCTTTTTTTTACTTTTAAAGTGGCCTGTAAAATACGGCAGGTGACATAAAAATTAAAATTTATTAATTTGGTATTCCTACAAAATCTTGATTTTTTTCGTGACATAGTAGCTTCCCCCGTTGGATGATTTGGCGTGGAATTACTCATTGGGATATGATCAGTGGCGGCGTGATAAAAAGCTTTGGGGGTGCACACCAAAAAATAAAAATAAAAATTGCGGCGCAGGCGAAAATCTTTTTTCAATGCCACGCTAACTTTTTGGGCCTTCGAGTGGGCCGTCATATCATATAATTTAGAGCAAATAATAAAAAATTAGATATTTAGTTAGATATTAGTTATCTACATATTATTATTGATTTTATAAATAAATAATAAATTATCACACCTAGTTTATTTTCTCCTCTAATGGCAAAGAAGAAAATTTATTTAAATATTGCACGCTAAGGCTATCAGAATTAGAAACTTCCGCCATTGTCAAAATTCCCCAGATTAATATATCTACATTTTCGTAATAAAAAAAATTGTTTGTGCTTAAGACCACACGGCAGAAGTGTAAACTTCAACAAGGCGAAATTAATAATACTGGCCCATAACATATTCTGCAAAGCGGACCATACCGAACTCTTCTGTGTACTGGCCTTCATCTGCATCATCATATCGCTCGCTGAATGTTTCTCACAGTTAGTCGACTCGAGCCGATTTCACCCGAATGAGCGTTACATAGCCGAGCCTGACGGCTCAGTTGAATTCACTACCCACCAAAACTGCTAAACGCGCCTAAAGAAGTTTACACTTCAAAAACTACAAACATGTAAAACATCAATATTTTTATTTCTTGCACAATTAGTACTTAAAATTTCAACTCTACTCAGTGTTATATAATAAAATGATTACTTAGTACCGAATACAAAATATCTGATACTCGAATAGGAAGTATCAGTATCTATTCGATACTTGTAAGAGTAATCGTTGCACACACAACTACTAAGTGCACGAATTAAAAGTGCCGATAATCTGCTCTAACATGCAACGCAAACCGACGACGCAGGGGTCATTACGGAGGTGCGGGCGGCATTGAGGCTGGTCTTGGTATGCGCGCCGTGCAGAAGGAAGGTTCAGATTCTATGTACTGTAAAATTCTATTGGGACATGTCGTCCTCTCTTTCTATATTTCGTAATTAGCATGCGACATAACATCTAGGGTGCATAGAATTTCGTTCCAGTGAATAAAAGCGTTCTTTGCATATACGTAGTCTTCCGTATATGGAGAGTTTGAACACGAATACAAACACATACATCAGGTATTAATTTCTAGACTATATTCCAGTCTTTAGTGAATTTCTTTTGGGATAATTATGAATTAAATTAAGGAATGATCAAAGTTTAATATTTTTTTAAGTAAAATTTGGGAGTGCACGTGCACATGTGCACTTATGGAGAAAACGCCACTGGATATGATACAGTTTAAAATCTTATTCAAACCTTAATGCAGAAAATCTATTATTCGATAAAATGAATGGGAAAAAACTAGAATTTGTAGGCAACCACTAAAATTTAAACGCAAAAAGTTATCCAAATTGTAGAAAGCCTCTTTTTTTAATATTTCCTTTATTGAAGGTTGCATTTGGTAGTTTAATAGTATTTTATTTTATTTAGTAAATGGTTATAGAATTTAGGACCATAGTAGGTTACACAACACCTGCTATAATTTAATCTGAAAAAGTTGATTTTCAGTTGGTCTTTGGTGTATAAGAATGATTTGCATTGTTTGTTTGATAAAGATGTAAGTTATTTTTGACATATTTTAGGCAAACAAATATATATAATGATAGAAACGTTAAGATTTCAAGACTTTTAAAAGCAGGTCTGGCATTTCTATGTACTTTATGTTTGATATAATTCTTATTATTTATCTCTGGATTGCAAAAATCCTAGCTGAATGACATGTGTGTCCCCAGCTCAGCAGACCATAAGCTATATAATATGTTATTTTCAGAATAGATTCTGAAACACTTCTATTGAGTAATCGCATTAAGTAGACGCCTTGTGATAGTATTACATTTTCTACATGGCAATCCCACCTTAACTTGAGTCGAGATAAATTCAGAGAACTGACTGATTTACACCTTGTTCTTATCTAGTAAAAGTCTATATTAAAAATACATTTTATGTGTTTTACTATCATTTAGAAACAAGCTATTTTTTGAAAGCCAATCTCCAATCTGTGTTTTGCAGCTCTCAATTTTATTTTTTTATCCATTCAGGTCACTGTCAATGTGTAAGAATGCATGGCTATGCCCTGTATTTATGTATGCCCCACTTTAAGCCATTTCGGCGATCCCCAACTTAACAGCTCACGGGCCGCTACTGGTGGGCTCTTATGAAGAAAACTTTATTTCCGTCACTGCACCTTTCACATATCACTAAATTTCATCCAGGGACAGCACTATGTTTAAAATATAGAGTATAATACGATTTCGTTTAAACAAAAAAGTTTTGTTTCTGCGAATAAGACGCTGGCTGTAACGTAGCACGGCACCCCAACACAAAATATAATTCCGGAACGTACCACCATCCAAAGTCCCTTTCTTATTACAGAAAAATTAGCAAATCTAATCGTCTTTTACTGAACTTACACAATATTATCCGACTATTTACTATCTCTTTTTAAACTAATGTATTAGGAGGAGCGCTTAGTAATCTTAAACACATATCAGTTTAATAACTAAACAGTCGTCTACTTGTTTTATTTACTAAACTCACACATTATCATCCAGCTACTTACTCGCTCTGTTTAACTGAATGAAGTGGGACGGGCACACACCAATTTAACCAAAGAGAAGTGTTTATAAGATGCCATTTTGACAATCAATGTCAATTGACTTTCTTGTGCTTTCTTTCATCAACGCAGAATGGGCTCTGGGACCTGATTTTTTGCCAAAAAGTTAAATTAAACACACCTTTACTAAACAAAAGTTGATAGTCCAGTAGGCCTTGAAAAAACTATTCAAGGCAATTTTGCGGCAATATATTTTATGGTGTATTAAACTCGCATAAAATAAATCTTGCAGAGGGAGGTAAGAAGATTGCATACCTGTACATTTTAATTCTAATTTTGATGTGTAGACAGGTCAGACGATGGTTTTTGCTTGGCATGTCTGAAATTCTATAAAAATATAGATTTCTTATAAATGTTGGACACAATTCTGCTTCTGTCATCAACCGTTTTCTTCCAAGTTTCAGGTTCAGCACTAAATTTCATACTTATCGGTTCATAAATACGATACTTCGCCATTTTGGATCCGTCATTTTAATTGATAACTACTTTTTTCTCATTTTAAAACAATATAATGTTACAATACCTATTTCTTCTCATTTTAGTCAAAAATTAGGTTCGAGAACCCACTGTGCAGCGCTATGAGATAGACAGCAATAAAAAATCAGCTGTGTTTTAAAAAGAGATGCAAATAACCATGTTCTAAAATTACAATTTATGTCGGGGCGAGTCAGCGCCTTATTGCACAGCCGAGAAAAAAAAAATTAATGGAGTTTGCTAACTAGTTAACTACCCGATCAAATGTGCCAGCACAGATAAAACTTTTTTGTTTCCGTGTTGATGGAGTCCCGAAAGAGTGGTCCTTGATATTTCCCCAAAAAAACTAAAAATACCCTGTAAAACACCCCTTTGGGATTTCTAAAAAAAGGTTAGTTTTGTGATATTTTAAAATTAGTTTCGCCCACGTTAAGACATACCATTTAGTTTTCTGCAGATTTGCTCGTCTTTATCAGCGATGGAGGGGCCGATCCCGCTTTTCACTCCCGAAAATTGTTTAAAGATTTTTTGGTTGCGATGCGTTCTCGGCAAAAGTTTCGACAGAAGTGTTTGACTTCCTCTTGCTTGCGCAGGTCAGCGCTTTCTAAAAAGTCAAAACGTGGTTTTCTCGCGATTTTAACAAACGTCATATGACCAAAAAAGGTACCAAAAAGGTGTTAAAAATCGCTATTCCCAAAAACATTCTTTAAATTAAAAATAAAAACAAACGGTTTGTAGCTACGTGTTATTCGAGCTATGAATATGGCAAATAAGTTGGCGCAAAATTACAAATTTCGTTGAATTTACAGCTGGGTTTAGTTAGTCCACAAGTGTGCAATAAAATGAGATTTAGAAAATCTGTAGATATAGTTGAATTTTTTTAGATATGCAATGATGTAAACATTTCAGTATGTAGACGGTGACATACAAAATATCTGGGCAACATGGCAGCCGCCTCAGGCAACCGCCTTAAAAGGGCAACCAAATTTTACATTTTAAAAATTTTGCCGCTCCCTCAAAACTGAAATAGTCTGTAATTAAAAAGTTGAGGCAAATGTGGTGCAAAAGAAACTGAGGTATGAAAAACTTATGAATGAGTATGCAGAGAAAAAGGTCGAGGGTAGTGTCCTTAAATAATTTGACACTTTTTACCTTAAAAACTAAATTATTTGACAGTTTTTACAATGAAAAATGTCAAATTATTTCTGGACACTAGTCGAGGGAGTAACTTTGAATGTTTAATGTGAGTTGATTCCCCAGACGTGTTTTTGTTGATCAGGAGATGGTTCCTATGTTATATAATGCATACTATGTAACGTAGTTCAGTTGGAATATTTGCAAATAAAATTTAATTGTTATATTTATTAGTGTCATATCACAGATAATGCAGTGGTGCAATTAAGGGAAGGCTTAGCTAACTCAAATCTTTTAAAACTAGACAAAATATTTCAAAAAAATAAAATATTTTATTTTTCATAAAATTTTTGCTTGCCCCTATTTTTTTCTTTTTTACCAAAATTAGCTCACACATATACTGTACTATAATAGTAATGTGGTGATCCTAATTTTTTCGAGAAAAAAAAGTTTCAAAAATTTTTATATATCTTTGCGTTTCAGATGATTTTGAAACTTTTTTGTCGCGTTGTCTGTCTGTCTGTCTATCAGTCTGTCTGTATGTCTGTCTATCTGTCTGTAACGATCAACGCGCATAACTCAAAAACCGCTTGCCCGATTTCAACGAAATTTGGTACCTAGGCTGGAGTTAAACAAAATACATTTTAGTTTTTGTTTTTTTTAAGGGTGGTGGTAGATTTCAAAAATTTGAGTTTAAATCAAAACATGGCTTGTGTGATATCAAACGAAAGGTAATTTAGTCTGGAGTTGAATAAAATATATCTAATTTTTTAGTTATATTAGCTCACATGTACACTATAACTATAGTACCTAGTGTGAGCTTAGGGGCCCATATATTGACAGAGTATTTTTCTACTGTGAACCAATTCCTTTAAAAATTCGATGCCATTATTTTTGTCATAGGTATCTACAAAATTAATTTTATAACATTTTTGCCTCATATGCAATTGTTTTTCATTTTTCAGTAGCTTTTTTAAATTACAAACGTAGTACCCTGACAACCTATAAACTGCGATATTTAATCCCAAGGCGAAAATGTTTTAGCCCGAGGTCTCCTTGAAGTTTCGTGTGTTCTATACTTACTTGTTTTTTGCGGTTGCCTTTAATCTCCGAAGAATTAAAAAGTATAATTTGAGTACCTCAAAAGAGGGATTACAGGTATACTATTAATCTCTAAAGTGCATAAAAAGAATTCTAGTTCATAGGGTGCAGAAAAAAGAACAGTCCCTTTGCCTCACGCAACAAAAAAGTTCACGCCCCTGATTGGAATTCCCGTCGCTTGTCGGTTTTTACTTAGAGATCAAAGAAAATGCGCGAATGGGATCGTAGTTTGGACAAAAAAATAAAACGCCGAACAGATATTTGAAAAACTGAAAGCGAGCATTTGTAAAAACACCACGAACACTTTAATATTCTTCTCGTCTCGTTTGAAGAAGAAAAAATAAACACTTATCCCAAATAAAAACGTTTTAACCGTTTAATAATAACTAAAAATTAATACTTTCCAAAAGTGTTTAAAATACTATAGTTTTATGTTTGTTAATGTACTGATATAATTTAGCAAACAAGACCATACAATGAAAAAGAAAATCTCTGTTTTAAGTATTCACCCGGAAGTTAGGAAAGTTGCCACTCGATGGGCGCTAATTTGACTTTGATTGATCGTCGACAAACAAGGCTTTTCATTTCTACCAAGTCATTCGGCTTATGACTGCTTAAACGCCTTCAAGGACCCTTGTGTATTCAAGTTTTAGGTGGTTAGTTAAGGTTTTACATACCGGGTTCCAAAATTTAGATCTAGGAAGCAAAAAGCCGGACGGCGGACAAAAGTTCGTAAACAAAAACTCGAAAATCAAAATATCGAAATTGCAAAAGGTCGAAATTGTACAGGGTCGAATGTAAAAAATTGTAAATTACATCAGGTCGAAGTTACAAAAGGTCAAAATTAAAAAAAAAAGGTTCAAGAATAAAAAGATTAATAAAAAAAAATTAAATAAAAAAAGCCCAGCTGCTAAATCTATTTGTACCTACTAGTCGCAGTTGGGTACAAAATTGTTAGGTATCCCTATAATGTACGACATGCTTCAACTTTTAGTTTTGATGCCCAAAGCGCACTTACGAAAATATACAGTTTTGTATTTTCATGAATCAGGTTATTGGGTAATTTTGTACCCAACTGCGACTAGTAGGTACAAGTAGCTTTAGCAGTTGAGCTTTTTTTATTTAATTTTATTTTTATTTCCAACTTTTAGGTTTAATTCTTAATCATCAATTTCTTAACTAAATCAAGGTACCTAATTATTACCTAAATCATACTGTTATGTGAAACATTGAACTAAGTCCAAAAAGTAGATAGGTGCCTTTCTACAAATATTGAGTAAAGGTAGAGAAAGGAAGAGAGAGGGAGAAACCAGTAAAATGGTGTTGAAAAAAATCTTAAAGCGTGTGTAGAGAGAATTTTTAAAATCGCTCTATATTTGTGAAAGCTATAGCTACAGCTATTACAAATAAGGGCACTGGGGACGAAAGAGGGAAATGAAAAGGGGAACTAGTAAAATGGTGTTAGAAAAAAACCTTAAAGCGTGTGCAAAGAGAATTTTATTATTATAGAATTATACGAATATGGTTTTTGAAGAGGGCGGAACTGACAGGAGGGGAGAGGGGTGGGAGCAGGGAGAACTACAAAGGAGTAACAGCAAATTAAAGAACATTTGCAATGGGTGATCAAAGGAACATTAAAAATGCCTGAAATTTAGGTAATTTGTATGCCTTAAAGCCTACATCATGGGACAAAATGGCATCTGACGACCGCCATGTTGATTCCTGATTAAAAAATATAGCCTATAGCACCTTCAGGATCAGTAGAAATTTAACGACACCTTTTTTGTCAAAATCGTTTCAGCCATTTAGCGTCTAGCGTGACACAAACATACGTATTTACAGTTGGATAAAAAGATCAAAATTACAAAATGTCGAACCTCTCTAACTCGAACCTCTCTATAACTCGTACCTTTTAAGTGGTCCCTGCACATTTTTAAATTTATTTTAACCTCTAACTCGAATTTCTATAACTCGAACTCTTCATAACTCGAACTGTTTTAATTTTCCCATTAAGTTCGAGTTGTAGAGGTTCGACTATAGTTTGTTTTATTTTTTATTACATACCAGAATTTGGCATCTTATCGGTAGCTGTATAAAAGCTTAACTACTAGAGTAAGGATAATATTTTTCATACCACCGGAGAATAGAACTGTCAGCATTGCCCAATCTGTTTTTCTTTGTTCCGCACAAAATCTATATAGCATTTCTGTTTGGCATATGAATATCCTACTCCTATATCCAACTTTAGAAACCCTGTATGAGATGTTATATCAACAAGACATACTGTCCGGCCAGAATAAAATGAGGCGCAAAAGAGATGGCTCAACTCAATCAATCTCCCTCTGTTTACAGCACTTTTGTTACTGGGTGGTTCATTTTTGGCAAATTTACCATGAACAAAATTTTAATATTACGAAAAAAATGGTACTCATTGGTACGTTTAACCAAATAGACTCCAGCCCGTGCATATTTTACACCGTTTTAGTGGGCCTCTATTGTTATCGCTGGGCTCAATTATTGGTATTTTTTTAGGTTTCTAGATTCGTACGCACCTATCTAATGCAACAGGTAGGCACTTATATAATATATGAGGTATAAAAGTTTAAAAAATATATTTATTTTTAAGAAAAATAAGGTATGGAGTTTTCCAGAAATAAAAAGGCTTAGGAGGAGTAAAATATAAAATTAATACCTAATAATGATGAATCAAATAAATGGATCTATGACAGATCAGCTAGCCTATTAGCACACTTTAAGTAAAGCTATGATAATCAGCCTTGAAAACAGTTTTCTTTAAATATCTCAGAAACTAAAGCTCCTACGAAGTTTTTGGTTATAACACAAATAATTGAGCCAAATGAGTCTACTATATTTCACAAACCACATATTGATGCGATGCTCCGTTAAAAAGTTAGCATTTTCAAAATTTTTTAATTGTCAAAAACCTATCATTAGCATTAATGGATTTTGACCCAAATCGAACCAGCTCGTTAGAGTGTCTAACACTATTTTTCCTGAAAATTTTATGAAAATCGGTTCAGAGGTATACGAGCTGTCGTGTTACGGTATTAAAAAAAATACACACACACACACTCAGACACACGTCACGACGATATTGCTAGGATAGGTCAAAATACACCCAAATAAAACATTTTCGGCGTTATCTCAAAAAAATTTTTTTCATCGAAAACAATACCTTCTCTAGCCATTGCTGTGTGGGCTAGGAATGTAAAAATTATAGCACGCAACTGGACAGAGAAAAATAGCGCTAATTGAAGCCATCTCTTTTGCGCCTCATTTATTCTGGCCGGACAATATCTAAGATATCTTTTACAACAATCTGGGTCGTAGGTAATTAACGTAAAAGTGAGTGTAGTTAATTAATTCCTTTTCAGTGTCAAATCAAAACAAACATAACAATAATTTGCGACCCTTATATTCACGGTAAGGATAAAGTTCAAGGTAACGAGAATGAGTCGTAAGACCACGTTAATACTTAACTATCACAAAAATGTAATACTTAGAGCACAAGTTAAACTTATATTAATAAAAGTATTTAAAAGATGTTAAAATTGTCACTATATATTCAAGGTCAAAAATTTTGAAGGACTAAAAGGAAATACTTTCTCTATCCCGAAGGTTATACACACTATTTATTTCACTTTAGGATTCTTGTCCTACATTCTGCCCCTCTGGTACGATTTTCGCAACCTTCGTATTCCCATTTCTTTGATGTCATCTACAACATAGTCTATCCATCTTTTTCGTGGCCACCCTTTTATTCTCCTTCCTGTAGGTGTCCATTCTATTATTTTTCTTGTTGTTCTTGTCTTATACATTGTCTGTACATACATGCCCCAACCAAGCTGATCTTCCACTTTTGTTGAATCTCACAATGATTGCCTCATCTATTAGTTATTCTAACTCATAATTCATCTGTGTCTGCCAATACGGAATATTCCTACGTATATATCTTATATTTCAACTGGTCCAAAGATCTAACAAAGAATTGTTCTTTCAAATATTTTCAGTTTTTCTTTTGCGTGTCCATAATTTGTTCCCATGTGACACTCTATTTCTATTTAGCCTTCTTCGACCCATCTTTTGACATAGGCCTTTCCTAATATCTTTCACTCTTCTCTGTCTGTCACCGTGTTTATCCATCTAGTTCCAGCATTGTTCTTCAAATCATCTGCCCATCTCGTGTGGGGTCTTTTTCTACTTCTTTTATTTTCCCAAGGTCTCCAGTTTACAATACATTTATTCCATCAATCGCCTTTCTGTCTGATATTATGACCGGCAAATTTCTATTTTAAATTTTGCGACTTTTCATCTCACATCCCTTACTTTTGTTTTCTTTATTATCCATTCACTCCTTTTTTCTGTTAACTTTACATGTAACATTTGTCTTTCCTGTCTTTGGGCTTTTGTTACATTATCCATGTTTGACCTTGTAAGTGTCCAGGTCTGGGATTCATAGGTGAGTACAGGAAGGATACATTGGTTATACACTTTCGTTTTGAGGTACTGAGGATATTTTTTATTATCTAGGTTAATTTACAGTCCTACTCGTCTCTTGATTTTAGCTGTTTGGTTTTCTTTTTTTAGTTTAATAATTTGTCCCAGATATAAATATATATACTCCTCTACTTGTTCTATTTTTTCTTGGTTTATACTAATCGTGATATCTTCATCTGTGTTTGTTATGATTTTAGTATCTCAAGCCTATATTTTTAGCTGCTGTATCCAGTTCCTCCTTCATGTTCTTCTTTCTTATCTATCTATATAATATTTCTGTATAGCATAGTTGTGTGATATCTCTAATATTATTTTTCCTATCCTTTATTTTAATTATTTGAGTCGGCCTTAGATATTTCATATTTCTATTATTTTCTATGACTCTCTCAACTTTTATTTCTTGGCTATTTCTTTTATTTTCTTTTATCATTTTTCTTATAGTTTTATTTGTTTCTGTGTATTCCATCGATGTCCTTTTTCCTTCTTTCTCCAGATTCCGCATTGTTTCCGTCAATTTCTGTAATTCTTCTGATATACATTTTTTTCTTTTTTTATATTTTTGTGCGAAATCTTTTCCTACTTTGGTATGCTCTTGTTAGCCTATCATTTATTTCATTTATATTTTCGTCTCTTAAGTTTTGGGTCAGCTGTTCCTGTAACCTTTCTTTCTATATAGCTTTATTTTATGTAAGTTTAGGTATTCATGTCAAATTGTTCATTGTTATTATAAATTTTTCTTTTTATTTCTAAATTGCTATCAATGCAGATTTTCGTTCTGATAATCCTGTGATTACTGCCTATTGTAACGCTGATTAGGACTGTTCTATCTCTCTTGAAGAATTTCTTAATAGTCAGTATGTAATTTCATTGATTCATTGATTATTATTCCATTAGGGCTGACACACATATGACACTACCCAGTGGCGTATATAAGAAGGCCTGGGGGCCCGGGCCCCCTCCGAAGCTAAAATTTTTTTAGATATTTTTCACATATTTAATGAATACAAACATAAAATAGCATAAAATACGGCCTCATGAGGCCTCGGCCCCCCCCCGAAACTGTCTCGCCCCCCCCCCGAAACTTTTTTCTATATACGCCACTGACACTACCGGTCTTATTATTGCAGTGTGAATTTTTTGTTTGAGAGATCTTGTTTTCGTTGTTTTTTTTCTGGCTTATTTCATCTGTAATAGAGTTTTCTTTATTTACGTTTTCTCTCAAATATGTAAAATTTCCAAATGGCTCAAAACTATAACCTAGTACTTGAAAATTATGAGCATATCTCTCGTTGTTTTTTGAGAAGTAAATGTATTGAGTTTTTGACTTATGTATTTTCACTCTTTGTTTTATGGTTTCTATATTAAGAACTGTCAGAGAAATTGGAACAACTTTTCCTATAAGAAAAAATTCCTACACTTTCCCAAAAAATTCGCTGTTAATGATTTTATTTAAGCTGGCAAATTTTATAGAATTTATTTATCAAAGCATGGACATATTATATATTTTTAAAAGCAGAGTGAAACTACATGTTTTTACTAAAAGCTTTTGGCATTTTGTGATTTAGAACTAAAGATCATAAAAAAACATAAACTGAAACTCTCAAGGTAGAGTGTAAAAATATCCGGGATTTAGCCATTTGGAAAAGAAAGTTGTACTAGCAGTACAATTGTGTTTTATGACTACGTGAATGTAAAATACCCCAAGAAAAGGGAACAAATCTGAGGTGGAAAGCTGTAATTTGAACTTTGTGATGAGGGGAAGAGATTTGAGATGAGTTGTATGTCTCGGCAAAAGCCTTTTGCATTTTTCGTCTGTGTCCTCCCCTTAAAAGATCAAGGGTTTTTGAGCGCTTAATCAATGTCGTTTGAAAAAAAAACCGGAAAGGAGGTTTTGTGGTCCATTAGGTTTAATTTAGGACTACTTTTAAAAGTAGCCGACAGGCTTAATTCCTTTTTCTTTGATCCTTGTTAGAGTACCCTCGACTGGCAACCGAACCATGTCGGAGATTGCTCGTTATGGCCCTGGCGGCCAATGTCAGCATAGGCGTATGAAGCATAAAGTTTAAGGGGGCAAATGCAAAAAGTTATAAATAAAATTGAAATAAACAAAAAACCGAAAGTGAAAAAACAAACATACATACAATTTTTTTTAAATCTTAACCTATCACAGTCAAACGAAAAATCTTTAGTAAATCTGCTTAAAACATCTTCTCCTACTTGTTTATTTTCTCTTAAATGAATTTAGTTTTCGGAGTACACTCAACTTGAACAAACTGGTTATCTATCCCCTGTCATTGCTGATCTTAACCAAAATTTGACTCTGTCAATGCTACCAAATTATGTAGAGCAGGTTTTGTTAATCAAAAAACAAAAATTTCACGTGCTTACAACTTCTGCTACTTACAAATTTTTTAACTCATCTTTATTAATTTTTTTGTGTCTCCGCAAGTTGTACCATAATTCAGCCTCATCGTCAAGCCCGTGTAAATAATAAAATTCTGAAAATCGTTTATTACGCATATTAAGTTCACTGAATGACAAGTCCAGCATAACAAACGGATTTAATGGCAATAGTTCAAAAGCTGGTAGGTTTTTATCGGAAAAACAATGCTTATCGGATAGTCCAAATGAGGTATTGATAAAGGTCCTTTCCAGTACTCTGCCGCGTTATTTTATGGACTTTTTATCCGATTTTTCTATCGCCCAACTATCCCTGGCACCTGTAACTCTGTTCCAAGGTTTTCGGCATGTGTGCTGGCTTTAGCTAAAATAATGTTCATGACTTCTGCAGATTCGCGATAATATTCAATTGCATTTTATACTCTTTTAATATGATTTCCACATTGAAATAAATATAAACTTATAGATTGCAAGATATATATAGATATAGCGAACATAGAGAGTAAAATAAAATTATAAATAAGTGTATCTATTGAATAATATTATGTAGGTAGGTGTCGCCCTTAATATGTATTTTCGCAAGAAAAATCTATTGAACAGTGTGGCAGCATTGTATATTGCCAATTGCGGACAAATAAAAACATTTTCAGTAGCGTTCACAAAAATATCATAACTGGGTTGCGAAGGAACAGTAGGAATAAGTTTAATGTTCTTACTATATTGATTGATTGTTTTGTTTGGATAAAAGCAAAAGTATTAGTCTACAACGTTTGCAGTTAAAAATGAAGGAGTATTTTGGTTATCTAAAAATTTATATGGAAAGAATGCTAACAAAGGGTTACTCTAAACACATGATTTAAAGAAATTAAAATATTATTTAAACCAATATTGTTTAATTACAAAATTAAACAGATTTTCTTTTTTTACCAATTTTCATAAATCTTCATTTTTAATTAAATTTATTTATTATTTAAACACAGGTGATCTTGAGAAATTAGGTTTTAATAACATAAACTAACCTTCTCAAGTTTACCTATTTAAATTATATAAATTATTTAGTTTATAAAACAACACATTATATGGAATTTTATATTTTATAATTTATCAAGAACCATAACAATTTTTGAATATAAAAAGAGAGGAATTATCTCAATAAAGCAGATTCAACATTTGATATTTGTTCTCACTATAACTACTTAAGTTTACTGTACCATAAGCCTTCTTGGTCATTGCAGGGAGTGAGGCTGCTCCCTGGCAGTAAACTTTTTACTTTAATCCCGCTGCTTAACCAAGCCGACTTAAGCAAGTGTAATTGTCAAGCACAGCTTGCACATTGGTCCTTCAAAGAAAGAAACCACCGCCGACGCTCGTAAGAAGAACACCACTACAGCCCAACCGTCCACTAGAGCGACCTTCCACCTACGAGAAAGTCCGTCCACCTGCCCGTACGACTGTCCGTACACTTGTCCTGTCCGAAGCCACTACGCAAGAGAGCTTCAACCAGAGCGACCTTCCACGAGAAAGTCCGTCCACCTGCCCGTACACTTGTCCTGTCCGAAGCCACTACGCAAGAGAACTTCAACCAGAGCAACCTTCCACGAGAAAGTCCATCCACCTGCCCGTACACTTGTCCTAAGCCACTACGCAAAAGAGCTTTAACCAGAGCGACCTTCCACGAGAAAGTCCGTCCACCTGCCCGTACGACTGTCCGTAAACTTGTCCTGTCCGAAGCCACTACGAAAGAGAGCCTCAACCAGAGCGGCCTTTCCCGAGGAAGTCCATCCATTCTACAAGCGTCAGAAAACTGTTCACCTGCCCGTACGACTGTCCGTACACTTGTCCTATCCGAAGCCACTATGCAAAAGAGCTTCAATCGTCCACAAAAGCGACCTTCCACGAGAAAGTCCGTCCATTCTACAAGCTTCAAAAAGCCGTTAACCTGCCAGTACGACTATCCGTACACTTGTCCTGTCCAAAGCCGCTACGCAAGAGAGCTTCAACCGTCCACAAGAGCGACCTTCAACAAGAAAGTCCGACCATCCGCCAGTTAGTCTGAACAGTCCAACTATAGATCAATTACAGGTCCACCATAGTCCGAATAAGCGATAGACCAGCCCCACAAAAAGGCACAACCAGGGGATACCCCGTTCTCCTATCCACCACAGTCCGGCCACATAGCCAGTTCACTGACAAAAAGCGAAACTGTTAATCAGAAAAGCCAACTGTCCGTCAGGCCTACAGAAGCCTAAATGTTCAGATAAAAAATAAAGCCATAAAACAAAAGCATTAAGAAGAAACCAGTACAGAAAGCCAACTGACCATAATGATAGCAACAGACTTCGAAAAAATGTTGCTAGAAAGACAGCTAGAAGATACAAAATGGGCTCACACCTTCTAGATTGCCTTCTAGACATACATATAATGGAGTATGCGTCAGCACAAGAACTAAAAAACTCCTACTGCATGCCGAAGATGTACTTGAATTTTCACAAGCGATTAAAGTCAATCGGGAGCCAATAATCATAAACATAATTTACCAGAAATGGGATGTCGAGACGCACATTTTACACCATGAATGGGTAAACTACGAATTAGGCAGATTGCCCATACTAAACGAAGTCCTTTAGTACTTAATTGAAAGAATAGAAGAGCTAAACAAGAGCCCATCAACTGATTTTGAGAAAAGTGAAATTTTTCAGATTCCAAACGTCTTTATGAATCTTTTAGATGATATCCGAGACATCCCAAGTATGTATGAAGAAACAGTTAAAGAATTCCAACAGCTTTACGAGATGAGCCGTCAGTACCTTAGAGACATTCAAACCTCTGGACAAAATACAGAAACTTGGGACCTACCATTGATGAAATTATTGTCAAAAAAATTGACTATTAAACTAGAAAAGTCGTACCATAGTTGGTTCCAAGGGTTTCAAAACAAAATTCCCACAATAGAAGACTTTTTCATTTTTTTAGAAAAGAAATGTATACACTCAATTCAAGAATCAAAGGCTCAATTCCAGAATCAAAGGCTCAAACTCAAGAAACTGAAAAAGAACAGAATTTAGAATGTTACCCAGATCATGTGTATCAGAACAAAAAATATGCTCAGATAACTCCAGTCATCTTGGTTATACAAGACGAAACCTTAGTAAAAGACACGAAAATTCAGCAAGTCAAATTAAATAGCAAAGTAAAAAAAGTCCTCAATTTAAAGCCAAAAAGAAAATTGATTCATTTCAGAATAAAAAGCAAGTCCAAACGTAACCAAAAGTCAAGAAGACATATTAAAGAGAAGAAATCTTTTAAACAAGAAGCAACAATCCTTATTCGAAAGAAATCCCAAAAGAAGAAATATTCCAACTCAAAATTTACTGAAGAGGCGGAAGGACAATGGCAAATAAGTCATAAACATTTTGCCATTGTAAATATGCAACAAAACATTTTTAAATTCTTGCCTCCCAATTTACAATTTCTTCATGGCACTTACAATAGTAAAGGGATAACAACAATAACAAAAATAGATCATAATATGTTGCAAAAGAAACAATTTGTTGCCACAGCGAAAAGTTCGGCGACGTAACATGACCGCAAAAACCAAAACACAATCGATGCGTTATAATGAAGCAGAAGTACCTATTTCGATACCTTCCTACCACATCAACAGCATTATTTAACGTGAGATCCATACAGTCCATACCCTTTCTGGAGAGAGGGGAAAATGTTTAATTACAAAATTAAACAGATTTTCTTTTTTTACCAATTTTCATAAATCTTCATTTTTAATTAAATTTATTATTTAAACACAGGTGATCTTGAGATATTAGGTTTTAATAACATAAACTAACCTTCTCAAGTTTACCTATTTAAATTATATAAATTATTTAGTTTATAAAACAACACATTATATGGAATTTTATATTTTATAATTTATCACGAACCATAACAATTTTTGAATATAAAAAGAGAGGATTTATCTCAATAAAGCAGATTCAACATTTGACAGTTGTTCTCACTATACCTACTTAGTTTACTGTACCATAAGCCTTCTTGGTCATTGCAGGGAGTGAGGCTGCTCCCTGGCAGTAAACTTTTACTTTAATCCCGCTGCTTAACCAAGCCGAGTAAAGCAAGTGTAATTGTCAAGCACAGCTTGCACAAATATGCTAATAAAAATTAGTTAATATCATACAGGTTAAATAAAATTTTGATATTTGGAAATGATCATAGAAATTATATTTATAAATATATCAATACTACATACTTAATTTTATAGTTTATTGGAAGAACATTTTTATATTACCGATTATTATTATTAATATTCTTATTATTTACTAATATTAGTGGGCAATACTTAAATATACAGGGTCTAATTTAAATAATATTCCAAACTTTAAGGCATTATGATATGTTAATTGAAATTTCGACATTTGCAAATAATCATAGACATTTATTTTCTAAATCCAGCAAAACAATTTTATAGTTAGTTTTTCTAAGTAGGTATTGATTTTAAAAAAATAAATAATGATTAACGAATTTTTTTCTCAACAAATTTTTTTAAATAGGGTCGTTTTGGGTCAGGTCAAATAACAGAAAATTTGACAGCTGTTACCGTTATTGTTACTAAGAATAACGGCAACATTCAGGGCAAAAAATATAGTTTTTGGAATACTTAAGATAACACAACACAAACGTTAATTTAATAGTTTCACACACCTTCAACTTTTTGTTTATTTTTATAATTTATTTTTATTAGATTTATGGTTTTTTACAAACCAAACTACCGAATTATAGTAAAAAATTCGACTGCATTAAACAAAACAATACAAAACTAACCTAAAAAATTGCGGTAAACATTAAAGGCCGGGCACCGTAAGTACCGGGCGCCGTTACCGTACATAACAAAAAAGGAGCGAGAAGCTGCTAATGCGCAGACTCAGTAATAACAATAACGGTAACAAAGTGTAAAATACGCGACCCAAAATGTCCCTAATAAATTTAGTGCTAATCTGGTTATTTTCTGTAATTATTATGGAGCCTTTAGATATATACAAAAACATATCTCAAATTTTTTTTGTAAATTTAATAGCTCATCAGAAAATGTATTTCTAAAAAATTAAATTAATAAATACATATTGACACTGTGTCTCCTTTACCTGTAGTTTAAACTAAATGAATCCATTATAGATCTGCACGGTAAAAAATTTTGTCTAAAATAAAAACACGTACTTTTCTTGAATAAATTGTTTTACCTTAAAACAATTTGTTTTGAATTAAAATATTTCTTTTTAGTTCAACGCAGCGTTTAATCTTGAAATGAAACCTTATTTTTCTTTTTTTATTGTTTTGTTTCAGTATACTCCATTTTTTAACAAAGCAAATTTTCTTGATATAAATAATATTTTGTTTCCAGAGAAAACATTGCCTCAGATTTGGTTCCAATTTATAATAAAACAATTTCTGTTTAACATCAAAATAAGAGGCAAGACATTTTTTATGCTATATCAATAAAATATTCTCTCAGTGAATAGGAAAGCACAAATTATTTTACTTCAAAGCAATTTGCTTTGATCTAAGACATTTTTTTTACAGTGTGATACCTTCCTAGCCCAGTAGAACACTCCGAGTGAACTTCACGCCATATCAGCTTTGAAAACAGTTTTTAGTAAATATCTCAAATACAAAGCATTAAGAAAAGTGTGTTTTACTATATTCCGAAAACCGCATATTGATGCGATTCTCCATTAAAAGAACCGAACCAAAACTTAACCAGCTCGTTACAGTGTTGAACCCGATTTTTCTTGAAAATTAAATAAAAATCGGTTTAGAGGGCCGGAGAGACACAAACACACACACCTACACACACACATGGATAGACGTCACGTCAAATAATACATCTCAAAAAAAAATTGACGAAAACAGTGCCCTATCTACCCATTGCTGCGTGGGCTAAAAAGGTAAAAAAACGGATTTTCAGCATAATATACAGGGTGTGTCAAAATTAAATAACATAATTTTAACGTTAAATTCCTTGAGTAATTTCAAGGCAAAAAGTTTATATAAACATAGTTCCACAAACGCTTAGTTTTCGAGATACTATTTTTTTTTGTTTATTTTCATTGGAACATTTTTGTTATTAGCAGCCTTTGATGCAATAGCGATTTTCTCTAAAACGGTGAGAGATGCGAAAAAATCATAAAAGACAAAAAAGTTTTCAAATAAAACAGGGATTTTACTTCTTGTTTCAAAATTTACCAGTGGCGTACAACAAAAGAAATTTGGGGCATAATGCGACATGACCCCTGAAAAAGTATCACCCTGTAGGTTTTTACTAATATTTGATATGTCCAATAGCGTAGTGTCTATAGCTACATATATGCGCCAAATTTGAGCTAAATATCTTAAAAACTGCACAAGCTATAAACAAAAACTTTATAAAAAATTAAGCTTTAACAGCCTGTATCTCGAAAACTAAGCGGACACGCACACGTATATGTAGGGAAGAGTGGGGCAAAGTGGAATGATATTCCGTTTTTCTAATTAAAATCAACTTTATTGAACATTTTTTATAAAAAATTAGGTTAAAAGATGGTGCAACATTTCCAAAAAAAAGGACATAAATACTAGAACTTAAAGCTTAGAAACTATAGATATATAGATATTTAAAAAAATTATGTTTTTTATTCCGCTTTAACCCACTTATGGGGCAAAGTGGTGGGGTAAAGTGGAAGATATGCCAAATATCTCTAATCTTTTACTCTCAATCCAAAATACCTATTTTCCATGAACAACAAATAATTTACAAGTTCTTCTTTCTATTCAGTGGTAAAATATCTTTCAAATCTACCCAACCCTTTAGTAGAAGCCTCTTGAGCTTCGGAGTCAGTTTTGGCCCTCCGATATGAAGTCGTTTGCGGTACGTTGAAAGTTGTCGCCGCTGCATGATAGCTTAATCGATTTGTTCTAACTGCATCTACAATATCATCTTCGTCCCAATGATGTTGCTTTGATATTTGTACGTAGTTTCTCACCACATATTTTGCATTTTTCTTCACAACACTACTACACAATAACTTTTGAAAAAATAGTTTTTTACCAAATTACCACCTCACAATATAACATAATACAGTTCTACCTTGTAAAAAACTAATAACTACATCTAAATCATAACACAGCCACTGGCTATAACAATTTATATCTCGCGTATTTTAAACGGATAATATCCATTTTTACACCTGTCGTTATTGACAGTCAACTGGTTGTCCGAGAGGGTTCGCTGCTTGGAGGGATAGAAAGCATCGGTAAACTTTTAGTTTTTGGAGCACAAGAATTTCATGCTTTTGCGCGGTATATCTGATTCCGCTTGGTCTCTCGTTCCACTTTGCCTCACTCACCCCTATATGAACGTTTTGTTATAAAATCACCTAGTGAATTCAACATTAATATTATGTTATTGAATTGTAAAACACCCAGTACATACATAATGCATTTTAGATTATTGAAAAAAAAAGGTAGTATATGGGTAGACGATGCTGGGCACCCTGTAAAATTATTTTTTTAATATCTAGACATATCCTTAGAAAGGGTAAAAAGAAAAGTGTTGAGTTCTAATAAAGTTTTTAAACACAAGGTTTAAAAGAGTAGAAGGTAAATTAGGAACGCCTGAGAGAAAGAGTTTTTAAAAGGTTTTTTGAATTGCTTTTGTTTGTGTGGCTTTCTGTGTGGCGACATGTAGAGCTGGAATCCAGCTAATTAAAAGTTAAAATGATCACACTCACAAGACTAATTAATATTAACGCTTACTTTGGTGTCGAGAAAGAAGATATTCTTACCAGGGTTCCCAGCTTTAGGTATATTTTCCTATTATAAAGAAATATCCTGAGCTCTAGGGATCTGGTGGGACTGTAAGTAAGAAGTAATTGATTAATAATAATTAAATAAAAATATTATTAACTACAAGTAAAAACAAGAATAATCTTAAAACTCATGCGTTACTTGGGTTACTACTCACAAAAATTATTTTTTAGGCGAAAAAAATCTGCTTAAAATGTGAGATTAATAACGACTTTTGAACTAAGTACCCACCTACTTTTGATAATTTTGTTCGATCAAATATCAATTTTTACCTTGCTAGCTCTCGTCGGAAAAGTAAGGTATTGATTTCGACGAATTTTTTTTTCTTATAACGTCAAAAATGTGTTATTTGGATGTATTTCTAATTCTTCAAAATGACGTGTTTATTCTTATCTTCTGAAAATGTTTTAGTTTTTTATGTTTAGAAAAGCGCTACTTATCTCCCGATTAACAAGGTACAAAGCAATAAAATCGGTATAGTTTAAAAATTATAATAAAAAAAATGACCGGTTTTTTACTACACATTATATCCTGTGGATATACTACACTGAAACCAGGATTGGCAACAGTTTTTGTGCAAAATTCCTTGCACGCGCTTTGAAATTTCCCAAGTTTGACAATTTTTTGGGGTGCCACGTCTAAAATCGTTTAAAGCTTTAAAATTACATTCGTGTCGGCTTTGTAGCATTTAACTTTTTTTTATCTTTTTTAATAAAATAAATGGATACATGACGGATCTTATATCTTCCTTGCTCATTAACACATACAAGTGAACTTCACGCTATATCAGCCTTAAAAACAGTTATTTGTGAATATCTCATCTCCCACAAAGTTTTTGGTTTTAACAAAAATTATATTGACCAAAATGTGATTTGAAAACTGCATAATGTTAGCATTTTTAGAAATTTTTAAACTATCAAAAACTCTCATCAGCATTAATAAATTTTGACCAAAATGAAATCAGCTCTTTAAAGTATTGTAAACTATTTTACCTGAAAATTTCATGAAAATTGGGTTAGCGGTTTAGGGGCTATCGTGGACATACACACATACACACAGCCCACGAGAAAGACCGGCCCAGGCGCGGAAATATCACGTGACCGTAGGAGGGGCACAAAAGAACGCCTCCCGGCCAGCTGTCATTATAAAACATGTGTGTTTTCAGTTTTGGTATGTTTGTTTACGTCGATTTTTTTTTATTCGGGCACGAATTTTATGTGAATTTTATCAAAGTTAATAAAATAACGCAGCTTACGAAAAAGACTGTCGTGATCTGCGTTAAAATAATTAATGGCTAATGAGTAAATTAAAAAGAAAATACCTATAAGATAAACAATGCCGCGAACGTGTAGTGTTGTTGGTTGTCGGTCCAACTATAAAACTGAAACCGAATACGTTGCAACTTTTAATTTGCCAGTGAATAAACAAATGCATGAAAATTGGTTGCGCAAAACTCCTTATGATTTAAGTATCTTAAAACATCCACAAGTTTGCATCAAACATTTTCCTAACGAGCAGGTTATTTTGTTTGATAAGTGTGTCGTAAATGGAGAGCTAAAAAATGTTAAAAGACAAAGACCCAAAGGAACAGAAAATGATGTACCTACGATTTTTAAAAATGTTCCGAAATACCTAAGAAGATAACCTGTATCTACTGTTTGATTAGCTGATGTCGAGAGGCAACAAATGGAAACTGCAATACAAGAAAGTCTTGAAACACTTCAAGCTCATAAGAAATCAAAAGTTTTATCAAATATATCAAGAACGTGACACAGTCTGCCTGTGCCTGATGACATTTTAAACAACAATCCATCAATGAGATCTGTCATTTTTTGTAAATGTTAACAATGTGTCCATACCAAAAAACAAACTGCCAAAAAAAGTAGAAGTTTTATTTTTGGACAGCCCCGATACACTTGAAAGCTAATGCAGTTTATGGGAATGAAAGTTACAAACGGGAAAGAAGTGGTAAAAGATAAGATTGATCAAGTAATAGACATCCTAAGTGACATTTTTGATAGTGAGAGTGAAAAATGTGTTCAATTGTCATTTCTTATGAACAATTAGGTCTCTTGACAAGATCACCTGAGAATCGAAGATATTGTGGATACACTTTAATGTTGGTTACATCTTTGTTTATCCAATCATCCAGTGCATACATGTCAATTTACAAAACTAAGGTAATATGTCTTCTGCACCCTCGCAATATTAAAAAACTGATTTGTAAATTATCGTTAACAGAGGTAGTGTGCAATATTTAAAAAGTAAGATAACTTACACATTGACGAAATATATATTAAACTTTGTAACAAGACAAAGAAAAATTCAAAAACTTAAAGCTTAGGTTTAATATGTCAAATTTTAAAAGACTTGTATAGATTTGAAGTAACTAACGATATTATGTAACCGAACCTGAAGATATTAGAGTGCAAATTTTATATAATTTTTTATTTTATAGATTCTTCAGTTCTATTATCCATAATAAACACGTACATCAGCAAAATATATTTTTTAATGTTTGCCTATATGAGAACACAAAAATTTGGTCAATTTATTTAAATTGTGCAAAAACAGATAATATATTAAGCAATACAATAAGAATCCTGGAACTCCTAAGATCACGTGACCGCCGACTTGTTTATAACGCGCCATGGCCGGTCTTTATCGTTGGCTGCGCACATACAAATACACGGATAGACGATATTGCTAAGATAGGTAAAAATACATCCAAATAACACATTTTTGACGTTATAAGAAAAAAGAATTTTCGTCGAAATCAATACCTTCTCTAACCATTCCAGCGAGGGCTAGCAAGGTAAAAAATTATTAAAAACAATAAGTAGGTAGGTACTTAGTTCAAAAGTGGTTATTAATCTCACATTTTAAGCAGATTTTTTTCGCCTAAAAAATAATTTTTGTGAGTAGTAACCCAAGTAACGCATGAGTTTTAAGATTATTCTTGTTTTTATTTGTAGTTAATAATATGTTTATTTAATTATTATCAATCAATTACTTCTTACTTACAGTCGCACCAGATCCCTAGAGCTCAATGTACCTAAAGCTGGGAACCCTGGCAAGAATAAGGCTTCGCGAAGCAGTGTTGCCTTTGCGTCAGAAAGTTCTCGACACCAAAGTAAGCGTTATTATTAATTAGTCTTGTGAGTGTGATCATTTCAACTTTTAATTAGCTGGATTCTAGCTCTACATATCGTCACACAGAAAGCCACACACACAAAAAACCTTTTAAAAACTCTTTCTGTCAGGCGTTCCTAATTTACCTTCTAAACTCCATATCATAATTTTTGAGATAACAATTTTGACAGTTATCAGTTGTTTACCATAATAAATAGCATAGACCAGCGAAAAAAAGTTGTAAAAAGTTGTCTCAAAAATAATGAAATGGGGTTTACTCTTTTAAACCTTGTGTTCAAAAACTTAATTAGAACTCAACACTTTTCTTTTTACCCTTTCTAAGGATATGTCTAGATATTAAAAAAATAATTTTACAGGGTGTCCATCGTCTACCCATATACTAACTTTTTTTTTCAATAATCTAAAATGCATTACGTATGTACTGGGTGTTTTACAATTCTATAACATAATTTTAATGTTGAATTCACTAGGTAATTTTATAACAAAACGTTCAAATTCTAACCAGGATATTTTTATTTCATTAAAATCGGTTCAGTAGTAATGAATTTATAAGTAAATAAATGCAGACATGATTGGCAAGACAATCGTATAATATGCAAAATAATGGTTGAAACAAAAATATGTTTTTAGAACAACTGAACCGATTTTGCTGATTCGTGCCTCGTTGGGCGTGGCGAAAATGCAGCTTTTTTACTGATTTAAAAAAATAATTAAAACATGTTCGCAACATAAGAGTAAACGAGCATCTTTCAAGGGTACATTTTAATTTCGTCCACCATCTTGGATTTTAAGATAGCGGACAAAAAAATATATTTAGTCAAAACTCTGATTAATTCTCTACCAAGATCAGTTTGTCCCATCAAAATCGATTGTATAGTTCAAGGGTTATAATTTAAAAAAATTGTCCGGTTTTTTTTTGGCCCACCCGGTGTATATCTCTAGAAAAAATTTAGAAAACTGGATTATACTAGAAAATGGACGAAATTTTTTATGTTTAATTCACTTTTAATTTTATGTTTTTGGTTAGTTTTTTACTAGCTTATTTAGTTATATTATTTTGTATTGTAATTAAAAATTTTTATTGTGACTTATTAGCCTAAATTAAAGGTTTTATTTTGTTTTATTAAATTTTATGAAAAACAGAAAAATAATAAAATATATTGTAGGTACTTCGTTATAAAAAATGCCTTTCCTCCAAGATTGTGTCGTTTTATTATTTTAATAACCATTCCGCAAAATACAAGAAAATGAAAATACCACATGGTATTATTACATAATTTCCAGTTACGATTCCTTTATTCACAAAGTTAATATAAATATTAGAGCAGAATCCTATCCTAAGGGCTGGTTTGAAAGATGTTTTTATTACGACTTTCTGATTGGACAAAGATTGTTTTTGTATGTTTAACGAAGCAATTTCTTGATATTAAACATAAATTTTAATCAGCACTCAGGGTCGGATGGGCTTAAACAAACCGGCCATGGCAATTTTTTTTTATTCGACCCTCGCTTCGGCACAAAAATTTTACGGCAAAGAAAACCATATTGTGTTATTTTTGTTTTTGATATTATGGAGGTTTTGTTATTAAATAACATGCTAATTTTAAAGATGCAATTTGCATTTTGAGAAAAAAACTTCATATAAACAGATGTATGCATGTCCTAAACATCCTAACTTGTAAGATACAAGGTGTTTAAAGACTTTCAGAAAATCTCCTTTTTTATTAATATCTGTGATACTGCTCTAGATATTTTTGTAAAGTTTTATATTCTGTATGCCTATATTAAACTCTAAATACCTATTAACATAATTAATATCTCATTTTTTTACAAAATGAAAACTCAAAAAAATAAAAATAAAAACGTACAAAATTTCAACATACAACAGCACTTTTTCAAATTTAGGTTTTTGGTCTCGACGGATATTCCATCATGTCCTATGTAATAAAATTTAAAAAAAACTTTAAAAAAACAAATAGCAGCATCTGTAGTACTACCTTATGAAAAATTAAAACTTTCGTCACTTGCGCCCTTTTAACTACCGGGGGCAGAGCAGGTATACTAATTTTTCATATTATGGTAACGACTTTTTTAATAATGAACTTGATGCTGCAAGTTACTCTATAATCTCCTTAATTTGAATTAGATCCAATACCGATTTTTCAATCGGTTAATCTATTTCTTAGATTTTTTATGTATTTTAGCACCAAAAATGCTCTTTCGCAACTAAGATATGAGATATTGGCAAGGCCATACCGAAGGCGGAGATCAGGGGGATCAATCCCCACCAAAATAGTCAACAAAGTGTGTTAAAAGAGATTTCACAACAGCAACATAAATAAGAAAAAAATTGGACAATATTTTTATTACATTTTTTTTATCTCCCGATTTTTTCTTCTGGATATTGGTATTGTAAAAATATATTAATAAGTTAGTGCCATTATCACATTATCTCCTTGATACATTATAATTATTTTAATATAAAAGTAACTGTAACAATCAAATGAGTAACGCAGGGCTGAAGTTACTACATACAGATTTTTTAAATTTAATTAGTTTGTTTGTCAAATATACAAAAATAAATATTATTAATTCGGAATAGGCACAACTAATTTCAAAAAAATCTGATACGACGGCAAGCACCCGTTTTTTATTTTAAGCAGTATCATCAAGGTAGAATAAAGAGGAGATGACATCACGAGTCTTACCTGTACCCCCTTCGGCCATATTGTTTAGACCCTTCTGTCTATAGTCTGTCATCGCGATCGATTTGATTGATGGAGCGTTATTTTCGTTTAAATTGTGTTTTTTTAAGGTTTCGGGCGACATTTTTGCTAGTTTTTTATTAGAACGAGTATGGTGTCTTGTGCTCTACATAGTTTTGGTAGTAGAAGTAGATCAGAAGATATCAAAAGAAATAACGTTTCATCGGTGAGTACAAACAAGAAACAGAACCGTACTTAATTTGGTAAACTTATCACGTCCTTGCAATGCAACTATAGGTAAATTTAGTGGGAATAAGGACACTGTTGTTCTGGTAAATATACGTTTTAATCCATCGGTAACGTTTCGACAATGGTTTTTGTCTTCATCAGACCTTCAGACTAGATCGTACATTGGAACAACAAAAAACAAGAATTCAAGCACATCAGGAAAACAAACGGCACAAAATTAAAAACGAAACCCGACATTAATCTGCTAATTATTTATATTTTCTTTTGTGAAAAGAAGATCGTACATTGGAACATTCTTTGTGAAAAGAAAATATAAATAATTAGCAGATTAATGTCGGGTTTCGTTTTTAATTTTGTGCCGTTTGTTTTCCTGATGTGCTTGAATTCTTGTTTTTTGTTGTTCCAATGTACGATCTAGTCTGAAGGTCTGATGAAGACAAAAACCATTGTCGAAACGTTACCGATGGATTCAAACGTATATTTACCAGAACAGCAGTGTCCTTATTCCCACTAAATTTACCTATAACCGTACTTAATGTTTTTTTATGCCACAGAAATTATAAAAAATAATTCGTAAACTCTTGCTAGCTTAAGCTTTCAGCCTCTACTCGTTCTTCATTACTCTACAACCAAACTTTTTTCTTTGGCAATAGCGCCCCCCTTTTGAATTAATGAATTGATGAATGAATCCTTCCCCCAAATATAGAAACACAAACTGTATTTTTACTACAATAAAACATATTTTATTAAAAAAAAAACAAATTATCAGGACTTATGCGCCCCCCCTCCCTCAATATTGGGCGGCGTCCCACAATTTGGGAACCAAACTGCTCTAGTTGAAAGTACTTTTGCACACATGTCGTCAAAAATAATACCTTCTCTAGCCATTGCTGCGCCGGCTAGGAAGGTTATAAAACACCCCTAAATAATTATCCAAAATCTAGATTTTTTTAATTTAACCAGGTCATAAAAATTAAGTTTTAAAAAATTTAGAAATATATTACCTATTGCAAAAGTTATTTGACCACACTGTATCTCCTTAACCTATAATTTTATGGAATTCCCCACGCCTCAAACTTGACAAATGATATAACTTGGAAACACATTTTATATGAACTTTTTATCTATTATTATTGACCTTCCCCAGTAAGTATCCCTTAAAGTTATACAGCCTGTATATCTGAAGGCACGGCAGTTCCCGGCCAAGTTCGCGCGACTGCTCTACCATCTTTTCTTGAAACATTTGGCCTATATTTTATCCCTGCTAAGCAAGAAGGTCGTATCTGACAATTTTGGCGAAAATTATTTTTTTCCAGTTTAAGTATTTCTGCATCATTTTACACCTATTGTACTAGAAATAAATGTCGTAAGATGAAAATTAGGTGTATACATGAGCTTATAAAATAAGTCATATCTGCGAAATTGCCACTGGTCCCAATGAAATATGTTGTATGTATCATATGCTAAGAAAAAGTGTCGTATATGACAGATACGACCTGAAAAAGTTGTTTCTGATTCCAATACAATTTGTCGTATCTCACTCACAAACCGAGCATGAAGTTGATTGAAAATAATTAGAATTAAGTGAATAACAAAATTTCAAGTTATGTTTATTTCTACCTCACTAACCATGTTTAATTTGCATTATATTTTGAGAGTAAAATAGATTACTTTGACAGATATGACGATTTTTATTAGCATAAGAATAAATAAAACTAAAGAGAAAAATCGTATCTGCATTCGGTTAGCTCTGTGACCTTGAAAATACTCAAACACCTAAACAAAAAAGAATTTCAAACTATTTTCATCATGTTATACACACATGGTGCAGTTTTACAGTTTTACAGAAAAAACTCTATTTTTTTTTTAAACCTGTTTTTCTCAGATAAACAAAATATGCAGATACGACCTTTTTGCTTAGCACGGCAGATTAGACCTATCTAAAACTCTACTTCGGAATGAGCTACAAAACTCAAACTTTGCACAGTAGATTATAGAGTTAAGACATGCTACAAAGATGAAATTTGGTAGACTGATAGAAATTATGACCAAACCCTTGGAAAAAATCAAAAAACACTAAAATTCTAATTTACTTCCCTTCCCTATAACATGTAAAGTTATGTAAAAGTATTTGCCCACTTCGAGAAACGCTAGAGAGCTGAGCTTTGGCAAACTGATAGGAACTATGATAAAGTATAGGAAAAGTTTAAAAACCCCAAAATTTTAATTTACTTCTCTTCCCGATAAATCTAAAGTTATGTAAAAGTAACATTACCCACTTCCAGAAACGTTTGGAAGACCGATCCGAGCTATGATAAAACTATAGAAAAAAATTAAAAAACCCTAAAATTTTAATTAAATTCCCTCCTCTATAAATGTTAAATTATGTAAAAATTAACATTGCCCACTTTCAGAAACGCTAGAGAGCTGAGCTTTGGAAGACTGATAGGAACTATGATAAAACCAAAGGACAAAAATTTAAAAACACTAACATTTTAATTTACTTTTCTCCTCTATTAATGTAAAGTTATGTAAAATTAACATTGCCCACTTCCAGAAACGCTAGAGAGCTGAGCTGTAGAATGCTGATAGGAACTATGATAAAACCAGAGGAAAAAAACCTCAAAATTTTTAATAAGGCATTGCAAAAGTTTTAAAGAATATTTCGCATATTTTACTACTTTAAAATTTAAAAATATTATCCAAACCCTTTAAAAAAGGAGTGAAATCATAACAAAAACATTTTATGTAAAAAAAAGCCAAGCACGCGAAAATGTTATTTCGTAAAAACAATTGAGATAAAAGTAAAGCCAAGTTCTCCAATACAAATTTTTAAATGAAAGGTTCTTACTAGTTTAGGAACAGTGGTAAATTGAACATAAAGAAGTTTCGCTGTAATAGCCAAGTTTAAAAAACATTTCTAAACTAGTAAGAGCCTTTCATTTTAAAAATTGTATTGCAGAACTTATCTTTACTTTTATCTTAATTGTTTTTACAGAATATCATTTTTGCGTGCTTGGCTTTTTTTAACATGAAATGTTTTTGTTATGATTACTATTTCCTCATCACACGATAAATATTAGAATAATTTATTTAAGTAAAAGTAATCCAAAAAAACAAATTAGTATAAGACATTTCAGTAACAAGATTGTACTTTTTAAAGGACAATAAATAAAAAGGTTTTATAAATTCAGTTTTTTTAATAACCCTCTCATATTGATAGCTGTCAAAAATTTTATGTTACCTGTATAATAAGAGTTTTATTCAACAACTATCGAAAATAGCACTTTTACAGGTGACATTTTGATCTCATACAATCAAGAAAAATTTATTTTAACTGTGCTGCACCCTGCTCTTCAATAACCGCATCGATTTCTTAATGATAGAAGCTGCTGTTACTTTTCAAAACGAAATATTACCGCGGTAAAATAAAAATTTATACAGCACATTTTGTTTAGGAAAGTGACTGTATGAGTTTACGCTTAAACGTATAGTTATAAGAAAGCAACTTTCCTTTTTCTATGCTTTTTCAAAATATATTGGTA
Source organism: Aspidapion aeneum (assembly GCA_963576565.1). NCBI lineage: Eukaryota > Metazoa > Arthropoda > Insecta > Coleoptera > Brentidae > Aspidapion > Aspidapion aeneum. The sequence goes on from OY755045.1 coordinate 46,025,237, forward strand.
TTTTTATAGACATAATTTTTTATTAATTCAAAATTTTCATCACTAAGCCAATACAATTTTTCACAAACTTAAATATTACCATATCCCTTAAAGACAAGAAGCTGTCAACTTGTATTAAAAAGAAATATAAACAAATCTATTGAGTGCGGTCCTGTTAAGCAGCCATATTGGTGTGACAAGACGCTAGCGCTACCAAGTCCACTTTCAATCCCTGACTTCGCATGCGCAGATCTACCAATATTATTTACCTCATGTATTAGAATAGATGAATACAGGGTGATTTTCACTTGAATGATTCTAACCACATAAAAATAGAAAGTTTCAAAAACCTAACCTAACAAAACCTAATCAAATCTAACCGAACCGAACCAAAGGAAATTGAACCAATAATTTTTTTCAAAAAAAAAGCTTTCCTGACTTCCTGCCCAGGATCCTAGAGGATGTGAATCCGAACCGAACCAAACCTAACCTAACCAAACTAAACTACAACACGTACTGCTAATTAGGTTTAGTTGGGTAGGGTTAGGTTTGGATAGGTTCGGTTCGGTACGGTCCGGTTCGGATTCACATCCTCTAGGATCCCGGGTAGGAAGTCAGGAAAGTTTTTTTTTTAAATATTGGTTTGTTTGCTTTGGTTCGGTTCGGTTAGATCTGATTAGGTTTCGTTAGGTCAGGTTTTTGAAACTTTCTATTTTCATGTGGTTAGAATCATTCAAGTGAAAATCACCCAATACATCTATTCTAATACATGAGGTAAATAATATTGGTAGATCTACGCATGCGAAGTCAGGGATTGGAAGTGGACTTGGCAGGGCTAGCGTCTTGTTATTGACAAGACTCTAAGCCCTGCCTAGGGGTGCCACTTTTTGTTGCATTATACAAATGGTTGGAGCGGCTCCCTTATATTCTACCTCGATGAGCAGTATACATATATTATATCAGGTTGACATTTAAATTTTACAGTAGTATTATGACGTCTAATAAATGGACTGTTTATTTCGGTTTGCATGTTTATAAAATAAATAAAATAACACTTGATAAAAACCCGATAACAATATATTTTTAGTCGTTTTCTTTTAAATTGATATACTTTTGAAATGAATATCTTTATTATTAAATAAAACATTTAAAAAGTAAGTTGGGTCTTTTTTGCTGCCCTTCGGCACCAGAGGTTTGATGATTTTCTACGGCAAATGGGTGCTTGGCCGCGTAGAAAATGTGAAAAATCTCTTGCATTCTTCGCTCTGTCAAAGGGAACATTTTAGAGTACTAGAAGTAGCGTCTGATCTTCGTGAACTTGACTTACTTTTGGCCTGCCAGATCATCCTTGTTTCCTTTCAAGTAAACGTTCTTCTATTTATCTTTTATTTATAGAATAAACTGCTGTTCGGCTTACGTTAAAATGTTCGGCTACCATTGGAAACAACCATTTTCCAACTTAGTGATAATTTTTTAGCTCTTTGGTCGTATGTAAAGCCATTTTAGAATTAAAAACTATGTTTATGTATTTATTATTCGGTAACTGATGACAATTTTATTATTTTTTGACTTGGCATTGACAGCTTTGATATTGTTAAAATACGGGGGTTTTGATAAAGCTGACATGGTGGCTTAGTATACATTGCTCAAATTTTGGAACGTATCAGTTTCTTTTTAAATCAGCTGTACATCGGGCCTGCGGCCCAAACCGGCCCTAAATTATACCGGCCCACCGGGCATTTGCCTGGTTGCCCGCCTGTCCCATCCAACCTTGTAAGCACTTAAACAAAAATAAGATTATAATAACTCAGTGTTTCTTTAATTTAGAAGGATATTTTACGATAAAAGTTAGTTAAAGTTTAAACTGACAAAAATCCATTATTCTTGCGAAGCGTTCATCGATACATGTAAGTTAGTCAAAAATAAACAATTTGGTGTAGTACTAGAGTTGCCAATTTTTTTAAAGATAAATATAGTATTTTTCAAAATGAAACAAAAAAAATATAGTACACCTAAAACATTTTAAGGGAGGAAAAGGCAAGGCATAATTTCTACTTATTTATTTTTGTAAAACTTAATTTTTTTACACCTCTTCCATCTTTTAACAATTTTTTGTTTGACAGAAAAGCTATTACATGCAACATTTAGATTAAAGACCAAAAGCTCAAGTGGTTAACAATCAAATAACAGGAAGATGTGGTGGACGGAGAAAATACAGGAAATGGTCAAAGAGAAAAAACGCACATACTTGAAATGGCTCAGCACTAAAGAGCAAAGAGACCTAAAAATCTACAGGGAAACCAGAAGACAGCTAAGAAATTTGATACGCACAGAAAAAAATTAAATGTTCGAGCGCAAATGACTCGTTATAAATACACACGTAGGAGGTAGGCAGAGTTCTGAAGTATGGAATTTCATTTCTACAGTAAAAAACCTAACAAAAGAAAAAGTAAATATCCAGATTATCAAACCAGAACAATGGACAGAACGCTACAAGGGACTGCTGCAGGGGATGAGACCCGAATATCTAGCAGCCTCTCCGAGGAGAGACATAGAAGTATAGTCTAAATTATACGCATTTGTAATGACGTCACCAGGTGAGAAAAAACGTATGGCGTAGATATGTTTGCCATTCAATGTTTTTTGATTGACAGTGACGGATACTTCACATAACCCAGTACCTACCTATTTAAATCATAGACACTACTTTTTTTAAAAAGTTTATTCTCACCGCTGTTTATAATATACTAAACATAGATAAACAAAAATGACGTACGTACAAATGGGTATAATTTGAACTATACATGGAGAGGAAGTAAAATCGAAAAAGAAATGATAAAGAATAGTATTAAAAAGCTTAAATCCGGAAAAGCTAGCAGACCTGGAGGAATATATGCTGAAATGCTCAAATATGGATCAGAGAAACTAATCGAAAAAGTCAAATATAATAGCTGGCCATACACACAGAGGTTGATCCGCCGGTTTGGAACGGCGCGGTTCAAACTGGCGGATTTGTCTTTTAATTAGTGGACATTCGCCGCGCCAGTTATAGCCGGCACAGATTTATCTGAGAGTTCAGACCGGCGGGCGAAACTTTTGGGTTCCGCGTTCACGATATTTTAACCGGCGCAGACTTGTCTATCGGTTTACACTGTGCGATAAGGTGGTCAACATGTCTTGTGAAAGTGTTGTTTTGTCAAGGGATTTTCTTGGCAAATTTATAGAAATTTCTTCCCGTGGCAAGGAAACGAAGGGCAGCATTTAGTCGCTGTTCTGGTCCAATGGCTTCTCTCATTTGGGTATCTTGTTTCGTAAGATCCTCTCTTACCAAATTTAATAAAAGGTCATACGTGTTAATATCCATTCTTAAATAATTTTTAAAATCGTCTGGATCATTTTCTCTTAACTCTTTTAATAGAAGGTCATGGCTAAATAGTTTCCTCTTAAGCAAATAACTCTTAACCCACTTCGAACGTCTCTTTTTTACACCACTATGCATTATTTTCATATTAATAATCATTCCCCTACACAGAGCCTGCTTCTTTTTAGCACATACATTATGCTTAAAATACCGTGCCGCATAAAACTTTCGACTTGACGAAATTCCACAGTTTTGGTTGAACCGGCAGATAAATCTTAAATTTTCGCCCACTAACGCGCAGTTATGTCTGCCACAGACCGATATGGAGGATCGATTCGAAAGATTTTTTTTGAGTTAGTGGACTGCAGCAGTTTTAAACCTTTGCAGACAAAACGGTCAGATTTATCTGTGACGTTCCAAACCGACGGATCAACCTGTGTGTGTATGGCCACCTAATTAGTGGACATTCCACGCGCCAGTTATAGCCGATATAGATTTATCTGTGAGTTCAGACCGGCGTGCGAAACTTGTGGGTTCCGCGCTCGATATTTTAACCGGCGCAGACTTGTCTGTCGGTTTACACTGTGCCAGGGATAACAGACCGTTCATATAGTCTCTTTAATTTATTGAATATTATGGCACATTCCGGAATGATATAACCAAGTGCAGAAATTCCCACTGAAAATTTCAGATCTTCATATTATGATCTTCCCGTGGCAAGTCATTTGGGTATCTTGTTTCGTAAGATCATCTCTTACCAAATTTAATAAAAGGTCATACGTGTTAATATCCATTCTTAAATAATTTTTAAAATCGTCTGGATCATTTTGTCTTAACTCTTTTAATAGAAGGTCATGGCTAAATAGTTTCCTCTTAAGCAAATAACTTTTAACCCACTTGGAACGTCTCTTTTTTACACCAGTATGCATTATATCGATATTAATAATCATTCCCATACACAGAGCCTGCTTCTTTTTAGCACGAAACATTTTACATACATTATGCTTAAAGTACCGTACCGCATAAAACTTTCGACTTGACGAAATTCCACAGTTTTGGTTTAACCGGCAGATAAATCTTGAGTTTTCGCCCACTAACGCGCGGTTATGTCTGCCACAGACCGATATGAAGGATCGATTCGAAAGATTTTTTTTTGTGTTAGTGGACTGCAACAGTTTTAAACCGTTGCGGACAAAACGGTCAGACTTATCTGTGCCGTTCCAAACCGACGGATCAACCTCTGTGTGTATGGCCAGCTAATGCATAAAAGGACATCCAGTACCTGATGATTGGAAAATTGCATTCATATCCTCAATACATAAAAAAGGAAACAAGCTGGATTGCAACAATTATAGAGGAATTTCAGTAATCAGTACTCTAAGTAGATTGTACGGTAGGATTCTTAGAGATCTAATAGAGAATGATTTTCATGAACAAGAAGAAGAGCAAAGAGGGTTTCGTGCAGGCAGATCTTGAAGTGATAATGTTTTTTGTCTTAAACATGTAATTGAGAAAAGGAGTGCCAGAAATATAGAGACTCATGTTACCTTTATGGACCTACAAAAAGCATATGATACCGTTCTAGTAGAAAAACTATGGACAGTGTTAGAGCAGACTAGTCTCAATCATCCATATATAAAAGCGATAAAAGAACTATACAAAGGGTCAAAATCTAAAATTAAAATTGGAAGTCGACTTTCAAAATAATTCCTGATAACAAAAGGCTTAAGACAGGGACGTTGTATCTCTCCAACTCTTTTTAAAATATATATCGCAGTAGCTCTAAAAAACTGGAAACGTAAAGTGCACGGCATGGGAATACAACGATCGATTTACCACTACAGTTTGCTGACGACTAAGTAATAGTAGCTAATGATAAAGAAAACATGGAGTATATGATGAGAAAGTTACTGGAAGAATATCAAAAGTGGGGATTAACAGTAAATGTGGACAAGACACAGTACTTATGTATTGGAAACGAATCCAGTGAGTTAGAACTAGACAATGGACAAGTAAATAACTGGAAAAAAGAATAGTAAAAGCAAAAAAGGTTATTGGATGTCTTAACAGTATTTTATGGAGCAGAGAGACAAAACAAAATGTAAAATTTAACATATATGAAACAATGGTGGTAAACACGCTGTTGTATGGAATAGAGACTTGTCGCGTAACACAAAAATACAAAACGAAAATGGAAAGTGTCAAAATGCAATAAAAAAATCAATGAGAATATCTAGAACAGATCACATAAGAAATGAGATCATAAAAGAAAGAATGGGAATCAAGGGAAGCATAACGGATGACATCACTAAAAGGCAACTCATATGGTACGGCCATGTACAACGGATGAAAGACGAAAAATTACCTAAGCAGGGCCTAGAATAGCAACCAATAGATCGCAGAAAAAGGGGGCATCCTAAAATAGACGCTCTTCCAACTGAGCTACCGGGGCACTGATTCAAAATCCGCCTATTCGGAAACCGTTCTGTCATCTCTAATTTTTCTTTGTTAGTATAGGTGTGTTATCTCAAGATTTCTTTAGCTTCAAGAACACGATAGGTATTATATTAGCCTGGTTAGCGGAACGTCGCTAGTTCAAATCCAGACTGAGGTAAAATCTTTTTTTAATACTATTTTTATATATAGCAGGGTTCCATCAGGCCCTTCGACGGTCCTAGAACGCTCCTAGAACGGTCCGAAAAATCCTAAAGCGCGCGCATGCAGGACGAGGACTGTTTTAAAATGGTTTTGGTTTGATGGAACGACCAAATAACTGTCCAAAAAACGAATGCTGTTCGAATGAGAGATCGACTTACTTCAGGCAAAGGAAAGGGTGGGTTTCGTCGCCGCGCGTGAAGTTACAGAAGGGGAGGTCAAGATACAAGGCAACGTATGAATTCGAGAGCACGAAATTAAAGTTGCACACAGAAAGGATTACACAATTACATAGGATTCTCATAATAAATTTTTAATTTTAGTTTTTTAAAATGCAGGTAAAATAATTAAATTAATTTAATTTATATTTACAAACTATAAACCACTACAAACTGCCTAATAAACTAAATATACCAAAAATTAAAACGAACTTGTATTAGCACATATTTTTTGGCGAAACTTGTGAAAAAATATTAATTTTTGTTAATACCACAAGTTCTGTTAAATTTATATATTTATTTATTTGTAATTTGATTTTTACAAAATATTTGTGAAATTACCTACATATTATAGAAAGCGTTAATATCCACAAGGTTTTTGTGATTTTATTAATTTTTAGGAAATAGAGATCGTGATACTTCGAAGAAGTTAGGAAAATCACATTTTGTAGCTTGTACTTTGTTAGGTATATAGTTATAATGACCTTAATGTCGATGCTTTAAAGCGAAGTTGTTTGTTCTTCCGCCAAATCTGGTGTAAAGTTTCATATCCGGTGTTACCCCTCTTCTTTTATCTTTTAGTTCACAGGTCACCGGGATTTGCTGCGATTAGGGTAAACCCTTATGTTTCTATTCCTATCCAATCACCTGCCAGAAATAACGGAGTAACGAATACCGATCCGAAAATTAAATGATTACTTTGATTCCTTCGATTATTTTAGTATTTGTCTCTATTTTTATTTATTTTTAGATTTATGTGAGGCATTAGATTTTTAAAACAGAGTTGTACGCAAGACAGTTCTTACGTAATTCCTACCTTTATTTTTCTAATTTTAGCCCACATTTTGAAAATTTCAATTGAATATATCCATAATATTAAACAAAAATTTACCTACAAGTAAATGATCTTCGAATTAATGACAGTCCGAGAATTTTGCACTAATTGAATGATTGAATTGAATACTGTTAAAGTAATCGAAGTAACGATAGTAACGAATATATAAAATGATTACTTAGAAGTCGAGTTACGATTAGTAACGAGTACTCAAAAGTAACGAAAATCAACACCTCTATCACCCTCTAAACTAGTTTTTCTTTTTGTAAGCAGGCTATCCTATGGTCAGTATAGCTTTTTTCCATGTGGTATACCTACAGCATTCCGCAGTCCCGTAGTAATAAAAATTAAGAGGCTCTTGCAAAAAAATCAACAATCAAGATGTTGCACAATTTTTTTTGGAAATTAAAAAATATTTGTATATTTACAATTTATTTTGACAAAAATTTTAATTTTTTGCGTTATTTCCTGTTTTTTGAATTTTCTTAGACAAATGTAAATTTAATGTAATTTTATGGTATATTTTTATTTCAGGTGATGTAAACTAGAAATGTGTGTGTTTTACATACAATTTTTCCGCGCGTTCTACTACGCCTGTCTGCAATCCTTGTATTTCAGAAGAGTCCGAAACCAGTTTTGATTGCTTGATGGAACGGAAAACTGACTGTCCGAGAACAGTACAATGTCGACCTGGAACGCAGACAGGATTTTTCGTACCGTTCTATAACCGTCCCACGCTTTGATGGAACGACCTTATTTATTCCTTGCTCTTCTGCCACTAATTTTTACCAGTTATATCTTTCGGTAAACATCCTAAAATCTTGATCATTGTCGTTTATTGGGCCGGACTGTACGCACGTTTACAACATTAGTTGTATAAACTACTATTTTAAAATTCACGCGACCAGATTTTAACTAAGAACCTAAACATGTACAAAACATTTTTCATGCTTATACTGTCCCCTAAATCAACCAGGATTTACTCTTTATTTACAAAAGATGAATTTACAATGAGAGCGCATAAATATGAATATGAGACGGGCGAAACCAAAATAAATATATATTATATTGTTGAAGGTCCATTTTTCTTTCTTTTTGTTCGCAAATAAGCTTTGGACATCAAAAGAGAAACATTAACCAAACCCAAGGGCAAAAAGGTATGACAGTTGTGAAAAATCGTTTGAGGCCACATAGGGATTATCGCAAAAATAAAATATCAAATTAAATAAATTTCTAAGTATGCGTGTCCATCATAGAAATAGAAAAATAAATAGAACAGCTGTCAAATCTGCGCAGACTGGAAGAAATGGAAAGAAATTGAAATCCACCATTTTTTTACAGATTGTGCAAAGCCAACTTTGACAGGCATATGGAGCCACTGATGTCAATTAAAAAGATTTGACAGAGCGTCAATGCTTATTATCCACGGCGACTTCTAGGGGACCTCTTTTTTTATACTACGATTGTAATGTCACTACATTCTGCAACCTGGAGTGCATGCACGCCGTGCGTTTACCCGACGTCTTCTGTCTGTCATTTGTCAATTTTGTATTTTTTTAAAGATGTCGGAGAGAACTGAGGTCATAAAAGGTCGCGAACTTACAGTAATATTAGGGACCACCAGCCCTATCATCGTGCCGATTTTCAGAATTTTATCACGTTTGCAACCTAAAATGTATATAAAGACTAGACTACTACTAAGTTTTAAAGAACTAGATAACACGCACCACCAGCCGTCGATATGGAGAATATGATAAATAATTATGTTCGGGCAGCAAAACACTATTTTCGTAAATTTTGGGGGATTTTGATAAGCATTGGCACGTTTATACATTGACCCAAGAAAAGTAAAAAACCAAAAACATTTTTGTGAATTTGTCTCTCTAAGCTGCATATCAGTGCCCTGAACTTTCCGGTTTGCACCTTTCCACTTTTATTAAAATATCTCAAAATCAAAAAAAGTCAAAATATTTATTGCTACGGTTTTCATTAGGCAAGACCTGTCTCAATTGGGGGTAAGTACCAAAACTTTTAAAAATATTTATCGATTTAAAAAAAAATAATGTCAAAATCAAAACTTCGACAAATTTACCAAAGTAGTGATTTTTTTGAAACTTGAACTTTTGGACGCTGTCAAGAAATTTTTAAGGCGGATTTTATCTGACATACTTTTTTGCTATACTATAGTCTTGCTATACTACTCATTTTAAAATATTAAAAAATATAGCAGGGAAAATCTGTAGCAGAACCGCAAAAACCAAGCTGTCGCGTTTTTCGCAAAATTTAAAGACACTGTTTATACTAATCAATTTTTTTAAACTTTATTTGCACAAAAGGTAAAAGACTATTTACTGGTTCTAATAGACAACTGAATATAAAATTTACTCTCTTAAAAAAAACTTAGAAGAAATATAGTCCAAAGTATTTAAAAATTTACCGCAAACATGGAAAAATCACTGACTCAAATTAATGATTTTTTAAGAAAAAACTACACATTTGGAGATAAACGGCTGGGGATGTTTTATTTTGCGTTGAATTTTGGGTCCCCCGAAAACCTTTGTTCTAATATAGACAAGCTCTTAAACGTTATGAATTTTTTTAAAAATATACTTGGTAAGTGGTAGCAAAAAAGCGTTTAAAGTTGGACTTTTTTCAGTTTTTTAAAAAAATATCCAAATCGTATACTGGTGGGTCACTCAGCCGCCATTTTCGTCAATTTTGATGGGAATTTCATAAAAATTGGCAAGTTTGTACATGGTCTTTAAAGAAGTAAAAAATAAAAAAAAGTTGATTGGTACTCCACTCTAAGCTGCGTTTCAGTGCCCTTAACTTTCCAGTTTGCACCTGTTCACTTTTATCAAAATAACAATATTTTTTACTACGGTCTCTATCGGCCTGTCTAAACCTAAATTTTTTTAACTCTGTGAAGAAATTTCTAATGAGAATTTTATCTGACGTACGTTTCTTTCTTCCTAATATTAAAAAATATTGCAGGAAAAGTCTGTTGCACGATTATAAATACCAAGCTGTTGTGTTATTCGCAAAATTCAAAGATTTTGGATTACTTATGCATTACCACTTTTTAAACTCTATTTGACCATACTTTAAAAGAGCATTTACCGTTTCTAATAAAAAAACTACATACCAAATTCAGTTGCTTAAAAAAGTATATTAATAAAATCCAAAATATTTTGCCGCAAACAAGAAAAAATCGTAGGTTCAAAATACCGGTTGTGTAAGCGAAAATGACGCGTTTGGACATAAACCGGTGAGGATTTTTTAGTTTGCGTTAAATTTTGGGTTCCAGGAAAATCTTTTTTTTACTATTATATAGACAAGCTTTGAAACGGGGTAATTTTTTTAAAAATATACACACACAGCAAAAAAGTATCTAAAGTTGGATATTTTTTAGTTTTTATAAAAAAATATCCAAGTTATATAGTGGTCGGGCAAATTTTAAGATTTTGGACTGCTTAAATACAAAACCATATTTTAAATTTTATTTGACTAAAATTTAAAAGCGTATGTTTCTGATAAAAAAAATAATATACAAAATTATTTCAAAAATAGAAATATAAAAAATTTACTACATACTTGGAATTTCTTCTGGTTTAAAATAACAGTTTTTAAAGCGAAACTGTAGATAAATGGCAGGTGATTTTTTAGTTTGCGGTTAATTTTGTGTTCTTACAAAAATTACCATATACTAAAATAGTGTTAAGTTCTTAGTATACTTTAGAAGCCTGAAATAATTAGAATTAACACATTAGTAAAGGTGCTAACTTTATTTTCTTGTATTTATTTACAAAGCTCAGAAATATTTATAATTTTCCATAAAAAAATGTTAATCTCTTAATAAATACAAAAGGTTAAAAAAAAACAGAATTGTTTCATACATTGCGATGCCTGCAAGCGGGCTATCCATCTACAATGCACAGATATTTCGGTTAAGGAAGATCGGGCAACCCGCGTAAAACTTAGAAATATTTTGAGTTGTTTGTAATCAATGCAGCAGTAATATAGAACATTTTTCAAATCTTCAAGCGCTGTTTAACAACTTTAAACAGGAGATTACCAATAAACTGGAGGGCTTCTCAGCGAAATTGGAAAATATTAACCAAAAACTATTCACCATTGATCAACTAAACTCAGCGCAATACCAAGATAGTATTGCTTCTGAAGCCTTCGATAGGATCAATTGTGCTAAGAATATCATGATTAAAGGTGTCGAGAAAAAAAGAAGCACGAAGGTCGTCACTGACATACTGCAAAAAGTTGGCAGTAACGCAGAGCCCGTGGCCATTTTTCAGGTTGGGCAAACCAACCAAGCCAACTCCTACCCCCGTAGAATTAAAATAATCTTATTAAGTGAACAACAAGCCAAACACGTATTGCGAAACAAAAATAAACTTTTGGAACATGAAAACACTAAAGAACTAAAAATCACAGATGATAAAACTCAGGGATGACATAACCACATACTTGGAAGGCTTAAAATCAAAAATTTTTGCCAGTAAACTTTACGTTAAACACAAACTCTGCGACGACCCATTGCACGTATCTGGACTGGCTTATTCTTTATACGAATATATCTTCACTAAAGGCTAAATTTAACGAGTTTTTGTGCACCGTTCAACAAATTAAACCACAAATAATATTTATTAAAGAAAAATTTTTAATAACTTCGGAACCAAACAGCATAGTAGATCTACCAAATTATTTAATCGTTAGACAAGACCGAATAAAAGCAAAATAAATAAATTGTTATCGAGAAAGTTCCTGCTCCAATACTCAACATCGAAATGTTACTTTTAAAACTGAGCAATCAAACTTGTAATCTATACATAGGATGTATCTACCGCTCAGGTCGAAAAGCTACATTAGAAAATACAAATACCCTTATTAGCAAACTTCAAGAAATAGAAAGCTTAGAAAACCTGATAATAGCAGGGGATTTTAACTTTCCAGATCTTACATTGCCTCTTACAGATATTTAAGAGGGTATTTCTCCCAGCAAAAATTTTGCATCATTTGTTGCGAATTCAAACCTACAACTCATAAGAGAACCAACCAGATTTCGAAATAACGATAGGCCTTCCACGCTGGATTTGATCCTTACTAACAATCAGCAAATTTTATCTAATTATGAAATCGGTAGCCCTATAGGAAACTCAGACCATGTAACAATTACAACCCATATTCAACTCAATGTACCAAGTGTAAACAAAAAATCCAATACTACACAGTACGAAAGGGTTAATTTCCATGAAATCTCACGTATACTATCTAACATTAATTGGACTCTACAACTAAGCTCTTTTGATAACGTTGCTGACATGTGGCAGTTTATTTACAATAAAGTAGTGGAAGCGAAATCAAAATCTACCAGCATTAAAAAAACCATCAAAAATCACCTAAAACCATGGATAACGTCAGAAATATTAACTCTAATAAAACATAAAAGGAATCTTTGGAAAAAATACAAACGAACCAAAAGTATGAATGACTGGCAAATTCATAGAACTTTTTCATATATATATTTATCGGTTTCACAACGTTCTACGTCTTCCGATACCCAATGTCCACTCGTTTCTGTTTGCCCATAATTCATCATCTAGGCCTCTTATTCTTCACTGTCTATTCCTTCTCTCCAGCTTCTCCTTGGCCGTCCTCGTTTTCTTCGGCCAGTTGGTTTCCATTGTAGTATTTGTTTAGGTAGTCTTTCATTATTCATTCTTTGTACATGCCCGTACCACACCAGTTGCTTTGTTCTTATTGTCACGAATAGGGGGGCCTGGGGTTGGTTACAGGTATTGCCCGGTCGTTAATTACCAGCCACTACCTTACAACCCCAATACTATTCGTTATTAACAATTTGTTTAAATGATACCACGCCGGTAGAATCGATCTAACGGAGTTATTTTGATTCGAGCCGACGGAGATCTTTGTTTAAAAACTAAGGGATGCAGATTAAATAACACCTGTAGGGGGTTAAAAGATGTATTATAAAACTAAGAACCGAATAAATATTACAGAAAATTTTGGGGAGTTGGCTATGGGGGCGACACCCGGACTTACCTGGAAACAACAGAATTTGCGGCCGGCTGGTTATCTAGGAACCCCAGTTCACGCCCAAATTATCGTCAGTCGATTACGTCACTCGATGTGGCCGCCCGCACTCACCCGGTCTTAACGTTCGGTATAAGGAAAAAAGCCGAAACTTTAGTTCCGCGAGGCGACGCCCGCCCCGCGGTATTTAGTTCTCCGAGTCTCTGTCAGAAAAAAGCCCGGAAATATGCATTGTCCGCGAATTTATAAACTATTTCTGCCGAATTGCAATAATAGTTATTGACGTCAATCGATTTATATCGACTTATAGGTTGTCCCAAAAAATTAATACATATAATAATTTATTAAGTTCCTTTTTAATTATTTGGGAAATATTGGTTTAACTTTATGTTACGCGCCCTTCGTGACATCCCCCCCTTTACTTAAAAGTCGCCCCCGATTTTGCCTCCATCGTTGGCCGTGGGTGTTGCCTCCTTTTAGCCAACAATACTTAAATACGAAAAAAAAATTTTTGGTCACCTTAGTCTTCTACTTAAAAATTTGCACTATTATTACCTTACTTTTTACATTTCATTTTTGACTTATAAATTTCTATACTTATTTTTTCTACCTCTCCCACATGTTGTTGTTTACACGTTAACTTAATTAAATGCCCTATACCTTAAGATATTGTATACACTACCCCTCGCGTAAATTAAGTCACCCGCTTCTCGTATCTCAGTTGGGTATTCGGGCTCTTCTTACTATTTGCATCTCATTCTGTCCCGTACTTGTCTTCTATAACTTTGTTTTTCTTCCACTCAGATTCGTTGAGTGAAGAAAAAAAATATTCTATCAATTTCTCATTCCTCTTACTGTCTTAGTTTGGGATTTCTTATGGAAGATATTCGTGCGATTGTTGTGCTTCGTAGCACCTTTCGTGAAAACTCTATCCATATCTATTCTGTCCCGTACTTGTCTTCTATAACTTTGTTTTCTTCCACTCAGATTCGTTGAGTGAAGAAAAAAAATATTCTATCACTTTCTCATCCCTCTTACTGTCTTAGTTTGGGATTTCTTATGGATGATATTCGCACGATTGTTGTGCTTTGTAGCATCTTTCATGTTATCTTTGTCCATGTCTATTCTGTCCCGTACTTGTCTTCAGTTGAGCCCCTTGTATCCGTTTTGGTAGTTGGCTATCTACTCTATATTATATTTGTTTATTTGCTTTTACGATTCTGGTCACCCTAATCTATGTGTGGTGTTATTTGTCCCTTCCATACCAAGGTTTACTACGTTCGGCCTTGGGCTGAAAGGGCTCGGACTCCCCTCAAGGGTTTGCCTGTTGTTTTCGTTACACTTTATCCGGGAGCTTGCTCTATTCTTGCCATTCGTTTTCGATGGTCATGGTAGGCTTTCTACCATTGTTCCGTCGATTTTTCCTTTTAAGTCTTTCTTCGCTCTGTGGCTACTCCTCTCATCTTTATTAATCTTATTTGCCGTAGTCTTGATGGCTATCATCATATTGCTGGTTTTTGTTTCCATGTACATTCTTATCGATCTGGTATCTCTGTTTTCTTTTTGCCAAAGCCTAATTCGTTGTCTTTGCCAAGAGAAAACTTAATGTTGTAGAATTTACTACTGCTGTCTTAATTTCTTAATTTTCGTCTCTTTTAATTGTCTTGACCCTCGGGTTTTCGACTTTCTTATGTAAGTAGACCAAAATTAATGCGCGAGTATCGGCCCTCGTGCCACTCGCGTTTTCTGTTATATTCTATTCCATTTTTGACAGGTTGGGTTTGATTTCCCTTCCTGTCCTTTATTTATGTCATGCCTGCTTTGTCTAGTTTATTTGACGCATTTCCCCGTCGTGGGGTATTTTGTTTTCTTCCCTTCCTTTCTGTGTACTTATTGGCTGTACACGAAAGAAAATCTTCTGCCACCTTACGCTTGGCCACGCTCCACTTCTGTACTGTCCTCCAAATTCGATCTTAAAAAACCCAATAACAACTTATTTTTTATCTAATCCTAAGGACAACATGTGGGAGGTTCTACCCTTGTATGCTTGGCCTACTGTTTTTACCCCCGTGTCAGGCCAAAAAAAAAAGTTAAGGAAAGCGTCTTTTTCCGTGTGCGCTTCGTCTCCTTTGTTTTTCCCCTTTTAATTTTTTGTCCCCTTTTTCTCTTTACCCCGTTTTTTTCTTTTATTTAAAAAAAACATATTTTTTTTGTTTTATCCCAGTGATAATTTTTAAAACAATTTCATCAAAATTTTCTCACAAGTCTACGTCGTCTCAGGTTTTTTGTTAAATTCGCGATTTTGTTTGTAACTTAATGCTGTCATGTCGAGATTTGTAGTCCCGTCTTAAGTTGCTGGTATTACCACGTCACTCTAAACGCTGGTACCTGCACTAGTGCTACTTGTACGCTATGTTTCGGGCCCGTGGCTCCTAGGTTGGATTTGCCGTCTGTATTGTTTGTCTGTTGGTATGTCTATGTTCTGTATCTTTCTCACAGTAACTCGTACTCCTTAACTGGTTACCCTTGTCTAGCCTAGTTTTTTCTATTATATTTCTATCATGATTTATGTTCTACTATATTTTCCGTTTACCCCCTATTATTTTGCATAAAATTGCCTTAATGTTTTTTGCCTATATTATTTTCTTTTTCGTAGCCTACCTCGTCTTCAGTTTACGACCTTCAATCGAGCTGCGGCTGTTTAGGTTGACCATTTTGTTTTGTTTGTCACCTTTTTTTCTTCTATTCTAATTATATTTAGAACCTTAAATTTTATTTTCTTTAGTTTTATTTTTATTTTTATCGCTAGGTTAGGTTTTTCTTAAATTTTATTTTTATTCCTATTTAAACGAAAATTTTTATTTATTTACATTTTTATTATCATTGTTTAAGCTCTACTATACTATCCATTTACCCCCTATTATTTTGCCTAAAATTGCCTTAGTGTTTTTTTTTCTATATTATTTTCTTTTCCGTAGCCTACCTCGTCTTCAGTTTACGACCTTCGATCGAGCTGCGGCTATTTAGGTTGACCATTTTGTTTTGTTGGTCATCCTTTTTTCTTCTATTCTAATTATATTTAGAACCTTAAATTTTATTTTCTTTAGTTTTATTTTTATTCTTATCGTTAGGTTTTTCTTAAATTTTATTTTTATTCCTATTTAAACAAAATTTTTTATTTATTTACATATTATCAATATTTAAGTTCTACTATATTTTCCATTTACCCCCTATTATTTTGCCTAAAATTGCCTTAGTGTTTTTTTCTATATTATTTTCTTTTCCGTAGCCTACCTCGTCTTCAGCTTACGACCTTCGATCGAGCTGCGGCTGTTTAGGCTGACCATTTTGTTTTGTTGGTCACCCTTTTTTTTCGTTCTATTCTAATTATATTTAGAACCTTAAATTTGATTTTGCTTTAGTTTTATTTTTAATCGTATCCTTAGATTAGGTTTTTCTTAAATTTTATTTTTATTCCTTCTTACACAAAATTTTTCCAAATTTCTTACATTTTTATTTTTAAATATTAATTATTTTTAGTATCTATTTAATTTCTATTATTTTTCAGACCATTGCTGTTTTACTATTCGTTTCGTGGAATGTATCTGAAAAATAAAAGAAAAATGTCATTTCGGTGGTTTGGGTTGTTTTCTGTTTGTTAATGTGTTTTCTAAAATATGGCGTCCCATATTGAAATCTACTTACTCCATTTCAACTCATCCCAGACCACTAAAATAACGTATCTCTCTACCTACCTCTATTTCTATGTCTTATCTCTATTCTTTTTGTTAGATATCTGGACATCTTACCTCTTCTTTCCTATTGCCTAACTTATTCTTCTTTTTGTATTTTACCCTTCTATCTTACTCTTTACTGCTTAAATATCACCTATAATACTAACTAGACACGTATTTAACTTTTCAGGATCAGTCTTTTATCAAACATTGTTTTGAACAACCCTACTTAAATATTAATCAGATAAAAATTTCGTTCAATTTCTTTTTTCACTCTCTCTTTTTTCTAACTTGGTAAGTACCCTCAACCTTTTTACTTTGAATTCTCTATGCGCCTTTCTCACATTTTCACGCCAATAACCTTGGCCTCTTCGCCACCTTCGATACTTCAGTAGGTCCTTTTAATCATTTTTACACTCAATTTTACTGCACCACTATCTTTACTTGTTCTATCCTTTAAGACATAACACATGCATTGTATCCATCAAACTGAATTCATTACAGCTAAACCTAGTGCCTCTCGATAATTTTTCCCGGACTTTTATAATCTCAATCTCAATGTGTGTGTTGAGTTCACTTACAAGAAATGGTTAATTTTTAAGAGTCAGACTCATTACAGAAGAATCACGTAGTGCCCAATTTTGGTAACGCATACCATTTCAGCCTTCCTACTACTTCAATTTATCAGCACTTGGAGTACCCCCTTTTTGGCGAGCATCCACAACTTACTGTTACAACCTCTGTGTCTCTAGCGCCTATTGCGATAAATCACTCTCACATTACAGAAGAATTACGTAGTGCCCAATTTTGGTAACGCATACCATTTCAGCCTTCCTACTACTTCAATTTATCAGCACTTGGAGTACCTCCTTTTTGGCGGGCATCCACAACTTACTGTTACAACCTCTGTGTCTCTAGCGCCTATTGCGATGAATCACTCTCACATTACAGAAGAATCACGTAGTGCCCAATTTTGGTAACGCATACCATTTCAGCCTTCCTACTACTTCAATTTATCAGCACTTGGAGTACTCCCTTTTTGGCGAGCATCCACAACTTACTGTTACAACCTCTGTGTCTCTAGCGCCTATTGCGATGAATCGCTCTCACAAAGACCCTTTGGCCTTCTAGTAACACAGTACTCTTCTTAAAAAACGCATTTCTTTTAACCAAGTCAAACTCATAACAAGAGATCACGGGTTGCCATTTCGGTGCGCTCGATTAAGCAGAACTCCTACCCGAGAAAAGATTACGATCTCTTCTCAGTTCCAATTTCAATTATAAAGTCCTTTAGGTGTCACCTTTTTTGGTGGACACCCCTTCATACATACTTCTTCTTTCTCGCCCTTTTGCATCGATTTACTTTCCGATGGCCCATTTCGCCTTTCTTCTTTCTTCTTCCTCAAACCAACTTTCTTACTATGTTCACAATAACAATATCTGTTCTGTACTTTACCGTATAATAATCAAACTTTTACATTTCATGATGTATTCTAATATCTTTTTTCAGAATAGTTTTAACTTATATTTAGATGACTTTTGCTAAATCTTTTTATCCAACCAAATACGCATCATTTAATTACTTTATTTACTGATCCTGAAAAACTGCTTCATTAGCGTACTATTAGTAGTTAGATTTTTTTCCCCATTTATTATCTCTAAAATCTATTTAATTATTATTATTCTTATCTAGCAAGTATTTCTTTCTCCCACTTCATTACGGCGACAACCTTTTTCCTTTTATTTTATAAAACTCTTCTTCAATTTATTTCATCAATATTTATCTAAAATACCTACTTACTTAATAGTTTATACATCTCTTTCTAAATTCAAGCACGGATAAATAATAGAAATTAAAGTTCTTAAGTTTATAATAAACGCCCACCGCGTGAAAATGTATTTTCCTTAAGAACTACCTGAACATGTTTTTATTTTTTCTATCTCACTTTCTTTTGTCAGCCACCCTATTAGACTCATTCACATCGGTTCAATACGGTCAGTAACCGACCCCGTTAATAATATCAGTAATTAAGAATGCTGTAAAAAAAATTAGCAATTGTTTTTTATTCATAACTGTTTTTTAACTTTATTTTGACTAAATAAACCTTTGTTGTGTAGGTCATGTATTTTTCTTAGAATTGGCATAAACAATATGTGTGGCGTTTACCCATGCCTTTGCTAATTGTATCAAATTCATAACGAGGTTAATTATAATAAAAATATTTGCAAGCCTAGGGGTTTTTCGTTTGTGACCTGCCAGTTATTATATACTTTAATAATTTTATTTAAGTAAAAATATGTGCTAAATGCAATCCGTGAAACGACTGCTATTATTAAATTTCAAATCACTTATTTGTAGTCTTGTCAGTATGTCTGTATTTTATACAACTCAAAAACTATTTGACCGATTCTACTCAAATATTTTTTTTTCTCTGCAAGACTTACTAGCTCTGGTAATTTCTCCTCCCGTCCAACGTTCAGCCACTGCCTTCCGCAGACTATTTTTCGTGGAGTTACTCCTTACATTACCTGCTGTACCGGTGCCTAAGTGGCAATTCTGGTATCTTACCGGACGCCTGCTTTCTTCTTTCAGGATGAATGTGTCCCTTCCTGTATCTTTGCATCTTGCCTTAGCCCTTTTTTCGGTGGTGCCCATTCTCTAGCTTTTGCTATTCCCTTTATTTCGTCCACTTCCTTTCTGGATGCGTGTACCTAGTATTTTTTGACACCACCTAAGGCCTTCATTGGTCCAAATGACTTTTAACCTCTTATGGTAGAACACCACTGTGTTCTTGTTTATTGATCCCAGACTTTGGGACCTGTATTATTTTAAAATCTTCTGTATTTAAAATATCTTTGGCTCGCTGCGGCGAAACTTTTGCCACTGTTTCAACTCAATTTTATGCAATAAGCGTCCCGATTTTTCCTCGGGAATTCCTTCTTTCCTCCTAAATTTCTTCAGTTGCTTGGGAACGCTCCTTTTGGGTTCCTTGTAGCTTACTATTTGCTTTGTCGGGCCGAGTTCTCCCCGTTTCTCGTCCACCTCTCTTCTTATTAAGTCCCGTTTTTCCCTCAGGACTCTTTTTTCTGCAACACTCCGTTTGCTTTCTCCGCCTTATTGGCCTAGTTTACGTTCTCGTCAGCGTTGCTTTTCAAGTTCCTAATATCCTTTAGAACTCCTTTATACCTTCTGCAGCATTGGCTCTTTTTCTTCTAAATTCTTCTTACTCCCATTATTAAATACATAACATCCCTTTTTCTCCGGAATTCGTGTTTTAGTCAACACGTATGTCCTTCAGGACTCCTCTAAATTATCCTTCTTCTTCCTATTTAATCGTTAAACTCCATTTTCCCTCGGAGTTCACGTTTACGTCACGACGTCCGACACGTTTGTTCTGCCCCATAGGCCTCCCTTTTCTTCTTTAATTTCGCTTCCTGAGACCCTAATATCCTCCAGGACTCCTCTAAATTATCCTCCTCTCTTCCTATTTAATCGTTAAACTCCTTTTTCCTTCGGAGTTCACGTTTACGTCACGACGTCCAACACGTGTGTTCTGCCCCATAGGCCTCCTTTTTCTTTTTTAATTTCGCTTCCTGAGACCCTAATATCCTTCAGGACTCCTCTAAATTATCCTTCACTCTTCCAATTTAATCGTTAAACTCCATTTTCCTTTGGAGTTCACGTTTACGTCACGACGTCCTACACGTCTGTTCTGCCCCATAGGCCTCCTTTTTCTTCTTTAATTTGGCTTCCTGAGACCCTAATTTCCTTCAGGACTCCTCTAAATTATCCTTCTCTCTCTTCCTATTTAATCGTTAAACTCCAGTTTCCTTCGGAGTTCACATTTACGTCACGACGTCCTGTAATTCTTCTGGTTTTTTTTTACCTCAGCCGTTCTTCTTTTCAGTGTATTATTTTTGTCTGTGGTCCTTACTTTCCTTAAGGTCTTAATTTCCTACTTTTTATCAACTACCTATGTGGGTATTTGCTTCTTCTAAAATATTGCCCGCCTTTTATCTATCAACAGAAAGTATTTACTTTAGCATATAAAACTACTTTATGATGAGTTTCAGATATCTCGATAGATAATATATGGCTAACCAAGATCCACACAAAACGCATGCACTGCAACTACTTTAAATATGTACCTGTAGGTTCAATTGGTTTGAAAAAACACATGTATGTTTTTACTTTTTTAGCCCCATCAGCTGTAACTTCTCAATGTCTAAAAGGGCTTTTTTTTTCAGCTCAACTCGCTGTAAAGACTCATAACTCAATCTTTGTAACAGCTGTGGGCAACAATTATTTGTAACAAACAAAACTTTTTTTTGCTTAATTCGCATAAAAAACTAATTTTTGACATTTTAATAACAAAAATTGTTATCTTTTCAGTTTATTAATCAGCTGTTAGTAGCACTATATTCAGTCTATCTATGTGTCTTTGAGTTAATTTTTTCCGCAAAATTAAGGATGCATCAACTTATCTTTCACGCTTCCTAAAAAAAAATTATCCCACATTGTGTTAGTCCTTTGGCCTGGTGAATCTCGCCTTGGTCGCTACTGAATTTTTCTTTTTGTGTAACCCACATTTTCCTAGCAATTATTTTTTTTTTCGTTATTTTGGGACACTTTTTACAAAGACATAAAATGCTTTTACTTTGTTGAAATATTTTCCTTAAGAACCACAAATTTTTAGTTTCTTGCCAATTTACGACCTACTAGAGGTTTGTCTTATTAACTTGCTGGTGCTCAAAAGGTGTTTATTACTTATAATAATTTTTATTCACTCTACTTTTAGGTGCCTCTCAAAAACAAAAACTGTTTAACCTTACATATAATGCCGTGACCTATAATATCTATCGGCTTTTTTATTACCAAAAAGAAAAATTACCCTTATAAGTTCTAGTTTATTTCCAAAAAATTTCCCAAAAAGCGAAAATATGTTATATTGCGCCCCGACCTGGGTATTTGCACGGTTTCAACAAAACAAATAATTTACTACGTCTACTACCTTAGACGCTACTGATTTTTGCACGTTACCAACTCTTTTGACAGCTTTTTTTTTTACGGGTATGCGCACTTGCAAGGAGATCCCTATCACGCTCGAGGAGCGGCAAGTGTGCGAAAATGTTGGTGTGTGTTGGTTTTGAAACGGTTCAGGTTGTAACCTGCAGGGAAAACTGTCGCAGGGAGTTTATACCACAGCGATGCTGTTCTCCAGAGGTATGAATTCTGATATAATGAGGTTCTTGGTGCCTCTATTTTGACAATAAATTGATGGTTACCGTCTGTTTGACGTGTTCGCCTAGTAGGTGCTACTCCCGGGGGGATCATACGTGCCAACTCTTCAGAGCATTTTCCGTGATAATACCTGTAGAAGAGAGATAGATCGCCCACAGTTCTTCGATGTTCGAGACTATCCAAGCTACGGGTAAGTGCGGGGTCATTGATCAGCTTGATAGCTCGTTTTTGCACGGTGTTCAAAAGCATTAAGGTATGTTTGGGTGCCGCACTCCATATATGTGAGCAGTACTCCATAGTCGGTCGAATCTGGGCTTTGTAGAGTGTCAGCAGTTGGCTTGGTGTATACAGATGTCTTGTACGAAATAGCACCCCAAGCTTTTGGGACGCCCTTTTAGCTATATCTGCCACGTGACTGTGCCACGACATGTTGGTCTCTGCAGTGACTCCTAAGATGTTTAACTGGCTCTGCAATGCGACAGCACTTCCAGATAGCATGATGTTTGGCTCACCGGTGCTGGTCTTTTTTGAAAACAGGGCTGCTTGGGTTTTCTGCGCGTTGAACTGTACAAGGTTTTTGTTGCCCCAGTCCTCTATTATCTCCAAGTCGTTATTTATCTGTGATATTTCAGTTAGTCTAAGGTAATGGAATTCACGTGCTGAGAGACATGTGGGCGGTATGACTGAGGAGACTACATTGCCATCATCTGCAAAGCAATAAAGTGGATTTACTGTTTTATCTATGAGGTCATTTATGTAAATCAGAAAAAGTGTTGGCGAAAGGATTGCTCCCTGTGGCACACCAGCATTTATTTGGTAAGAGTTGGAGTTCCGGCCATCTAGTGCAACATAAATGGATCTATCCTTAAGGTAACTTTCAGACCAAGTGCAAGGTCTCGGCCCGTTGCTTTGAGCTTGTTGAGCAGATTTTCATGCCAGACTTTATCGAATGCTTTAGATATATCTAAGGCAATTGTTCTTGTTTCACCTCGCAACTCAATCGCTTTTTGCTATAAGTGAGTGACGTATGTAAGTAAATCGCCAGTTGATCTATATTTTCGAAATCCGTATTGCTTGTCGTTGATAATTTTGTACTCTTCCAAGTACTTGGTTAGGTGATTGTTCACAACTCTTTCCATTACTTTTGATATCACCGGAAGTAGAGCAATTGGTCTATAGTTTAACGGATCTGTCTTTTTTCCTTTCTTTGGAATGGGTTGTACTGCGGCAGACTTCCATGATGATGGATATACTCCTTGCCTATAAGATAAATTGAATAATTTTGCGAAAGTTGGGGTGAGTTCGCTAGCACAATTTTTGAGTACTATCGCGGGAATGCCATCTGGACCCATTGCTTTGTTTGTATCCAACTTTTTAAGGGATTTTCGTATTTCTCTGTGACAAAAGGGTACCTCTGGCATACTGTGGGAAACCCTTTCAATGAACGGTGGAGTTTTTCCATTTGGCACTGTTAGGTTTGAGTTGGAGGAAAAGATTTTGGCCAGCATATTGGCTTTTTCCTCTGATGTTGTGGCTAAGTGAGTATTTTTATCTGTAAGTGGTGGTATGGATGACTTGGTGAAGTTTGATCCAACGGCTTTTGCAAGAGACCAAAAGGACCTAGAACTACTTGGACAATTCAGCAACCTGTTTTTTATTCTTTGATTGTATGTTTCTTTGGCGGCGTCAATAGTAATTTTGCAACTATTTCTGGCTTCAATAAATTCTGTGTGGTTTTGAGCGGTTTGTTGTCGTTTCCAAAGGTTATATGCTCTGTGTTTTTTCTGTACAGCCGTTTGACACTGGCTGTTGAACCAAGGTTTTGCATTAGCTCTGCGTTTTATTGTATGTGGGATATATGCATCCATTCCAGATAAGATTACTTTTGTTATTTCATTACAGCAAATAGTGGGATCAGCTGTTTTAAAGCAAACCTCTTGCCATGGAAAATCCAGGTAAAACTGTTTAAGGTCATTCCATTTTGCCGATTTATAGTGCCACATTTTACGAGGAAGTGATTGTTGGCTTGGCGGTATGAACATTTCGCATTTTGTTCTTATAAGTTTATGATCGGATGAACCAAGTAGGGGATCTACTTGAATTGTGTACAAGTCAGGATTTGTAGTGAGGAACAAGTCTAAAAGCGCTGCCAATTCACCCCTTTCTGAGATACGGGTAGGTTCATCGACAAGCTGCGTTAGACCACAACTTATGGCAAAAGCTTCTGCTTCCCTGCCGTCATTATCTGTTTTGTTGTGGTGTTTTAGCCAGGGTATATCGTGGACGTTGAAATCGCCTAAAAAAACAATTTCCGCATGTGGATAGTTAGACTGTATACTATCACAGTTTTCGGATAATGTCGCAAAAAATTTTGATACTCGGTGTTACTTGGCGGTCGGTAGAGGCAGCAAATGAACTTGGTCGATGACTTTGAGGTGAATTTCAGCCATATGATATCAAGGTTCGCTGGTTCTAGCTTCTCCTCTCGATGACATGAAAGGTCATTTTTAATGTACACACAGATCCCAAAATTATGTCGAAATCGGTGGTGTAGGTCATAGCCGGGATAAAGATAGTTCACAGTAGGTGTTGCAGAACTGATTTTAGTTTCAATGAGAACAAGGATGTCAGGTCTTTGTTCTTCAAGATGTTGGTGAACTGAATTCATGTTGGTACTTAATCCTCTTATAATGCTAAAATCAATTCTGAGTTGAGTTTTTGGTCTTCTTTTAATATCTTTGCATGAAGGACCCCCAGGATCACCCGACGCCCGGAGATCCGAGTGGTCGGGTATTTTACCTCCGGAATATTTTGATCCTGGAGGCGCCATCATGCTATCTGTTACTCATTGTTGGAACCGGACTGCCAGCGCAGTAGCGGAACGTGGTGATACCACTTAGCGCTACTCACTTCTGGCATGGTGGTATCTCACCGGTCGACGCCCAATGAGTAAAAAGCGTCTACCACCTACCAGCTATTTTATTTTTGTCGTTTCGAGGGTCTACCTCTGTCTAGTTTTTAATTTATTTTAGACCTCGTTGAACAATTTTTATTTATTTTTTCCCAATTTATTGCCTACTAGAGGTTTGTTTTATTATTTCCTCTAAAACAGCTCCGCTCTTTCTGTTGCTCTATTTTCGTTTAGCAACTTCAATCCTCTCCCTAGTGGATTGACTAAGAGGGAATCAAAGAAGAACAACCAAAGAAATTTTTTTTTGAATTTTTTATATTAATTTAAGACTAAAATATACTTTTTGTTTGTGTTATTTGTGCTAGAACTCCTTAACTTCGGTATTCTCCCTAGTTGATTGACTAAGAAAAAAAAACAAAAAAGGAAAAAACAATATCTAGACTTTTTCTGTTGATAAACGACAAAAATAACGAATTTTGCTCTAGGTTCGTGTGCTTGTGCTGTGCAAAACTTCCCCAACTCCAATATTCTCTTCAATTGACTGACCAAGAAAAAAAAACAAAGAACAAATAAATATCTAAACTTTTTCTGTTGATTAAAGAAAAAAATAATTAACTTTCCTCTAGGCTCGTACGCTTTGTGCGTAAAACTCCCCAACTCCAATATTTTCTTCAATTGCCTGACCAAAAAACCAAAGAAAAGATAAATATCTAAACTTTTTCTGTTGATTAAAGATAAAAAATAATTAATTTTTCTCCAGGTTCGTGTGCTTTGTGCGTAAAACTCCCCAACTCCAATATTATCTTCAATTGACTGGCCAAGAAGAAAACAAAGAACCAATAACTATCTAAACTTTTTCTGTTCATTAAAGAACAAAACAATTAACTTTGCTCTAGGCTCGTACGCTTTGTGCGTAAAACTCCCCAATTCCAATATTCTCTTCCATTGACTGACCAAGAAAAAAACAAAGAACCAATAACTATCTAAACTTTTTCTGTTGATTAAAGAAAAAAATAATTCATTTTTCTAGGCTCGTGTGCTTTGTGCGTGAAACTCCCCAACTCCAATATTTTCTTCAATTGCCCGACCAAAAAACCAAAGAAAAGATAAATATCTATACTTTTTCTGTTGATTAAAGAAAAAAATAATTAATTTTTCTAGGCTTGTGTGCTTTGTGTGTGAAACTCCCCAACTCCAATATTTTCTTCAATTGCCTGACCAAAAAACCAAAGAAAAGATAAATCTCTAAACTTTTTCTGTTGATTAAAGAAAAAAATAATTAATTTTTCTAGGCTCGTGTGCTTTGTGCGTAAACTCCCCAACTCCAAAACTTTCTGCCAATGACTGACTAAGAGAGAAGTCAAAGAAAAACAACTTTTTTGGACTTTTTGTATTATTTTACGCCTAAAATATTGGATTTTGCCTTTTGTTTGTGTTATACGTACTATAACTCCAACTTAAATATTCTCCCTAGTTGATTGACTATTAAAAGAAACAACGAAAAAACAAATATCTAGACTTTTAATGTTGATTAAAGGAAGAAAAATAATGAATTTTGCCCTGGGTTTGTGTGCTTTGTGCCTAAAACTCCCAACTGCAATATTTTCTCGAAATGACTGACTAATAAAGAAATCAAAAAAAAAACAGCTTTTTTGGAATTTTTATATTAATAAAAGACTAAAATATTGGATTTTGCTTTTTCAACGGTAGCTTTTTAAAGCGATGGCCCTTTCGTCTGGGTCGATAACCTTTAAGGATAGTACAGCCTTGATTTTTTGAATTCGTAACGTTATTGTAACCAGATCGCTTTTTTCCGTTTTAGTTACCTACTAATATTATTTATGCAATCGGTTGGGTATTTCCTTTGGTACTTCATTTAACAAATCATACTTTCTTTTCCAATTTTATAAAGTCAGTAGCGTCGTGGGGTTTAGATTTTTTCGAAAAATATTATTATATTTTTTTCTTCACCAAAAAACACGCTGTTTACCCTTTTGCCGTCTCTTTTCTGAATTTTTCCCTATCACTGGTTTAATAATGGCTCAATTGAACTTCTGTGTTTTTAACCTAACCTGTATGACTACCTCTCTTACGTAGAGTATATTCGATTTATGGCTCTTTTTTTTCGGTCTGACTACCATTTTTTGTCACCGTACTTATCCTGGCTGCCAATTTTTGACAGTTTTCGTGCGTTCAGCCAAATAAGCCCCGGGCTTTACCAATTTTGTTAACGTTGTTGAACTTTATTGCTATTCTACCTACGTCTGACTACCAATTCCGTCAGGTGGACCTCTAAACTACCCTGCAATCAACGCGACTATTTTCATCAAGTCTTTTGCCTAACCATCGTGGTTTTTGTGATAAGAACAAAATATCTTCACGGCGCCCTGGTCAGGGTTATTGGATAGTTCGTTATCCTAGCCCAAATAGCTCTAAATATTCTTTCTCAAGTTGCCCTAAAAATTCGTGTCTCGGATACACTTGGTTTTTGGTCTGTGTCTTTTGTGAATTTTCCCCTGCGGTTGGATTACCCAACTCGATCTCTTGCCACGAAATATCTGGCGTTACGGGCCTCCCTTCGGTATTAAGTTTGATCGGTATCCCGTCCTCAAAAAAATGCGGGATCGATTTTTGTAACGTCTCGCGTCTTTGTCTTTTCGCTTCCCTAACTCTCTTCCCTGTTTTCCTTCGTGGCATACGAACAACCCACCCTTCTTACTGCGAAAAGATACCGCCTCGTCCCCAGGATTCAGTTTCGTTTTAGTATTCTGATTCCTGATGAACTTTGGTACGCTCTCTTTTCGCTGCAGTAAGGATGAGCCCTATCCCACTCTCAATTTAAATATACACGATCAAAATTTTCTCTCGCCTGTGGTCCTCCTTTCGAAAGTTACCAGGCCGAAAGTAATTTTGATCACCCTGTATACAAATGTAAGAATAGAACTTCGCATACACGCGCCTGAAAACCACGTTCTGTCGAGTAAGCGAAAAAACCGTCTGTTATTTGTTTGTCACTGCTTGTTTTTTCTCCTATCCCACTCTTAATTTAAATATACACGATCAAAATTTTCTCTCGCCTGTGGTCCTCCTTTCGAAAGTTATCAGGCCGAAAGTAACTTTGATCACTCTGTATACAAATGTAAGAATAGAACTTTGCATACACGCGCCTGAAAACCCCGGTTCTGTCGAGTAAGCGAAAAAACCGTCTGTTATTTGTTTGTCACTGCTTGTTTTTATTATGTGGCTTTACGAGCCCCCGTAATATTTTTTATTTTATTTTTTAAAGCTATTTGGGCGACACAAAAACAAATTATTAGTCACTAGGATGGTGACCTTGGCCAACTACCTTGCTCTTTTTTCCTTTAATCCCCGCTAGTTGTTGAATTGCGAAAAAAAATAATTTTAGACTACGTATAAACTAAAAAAAACCCCACTTTCTAATTGACTTTTTTCCCTTACAAATTTTAACCCCTGCGTCCCTTTGTATTTTAAACTCGGCTTGCCTCCACCATGTCACGAATAGGGGGCCGGGGTTGGTTACAGGTATTGCCCGATCGTTAATTACCAGCCACTACCTTACAACCCCAATACTATTCGTTATTAACAATTTGTTTAAATGATACCGCGCCGGTCGAATCGATCTAACGGAGTTATTTCGATTCGAGCCGACGGAGATCTTTGTTTAAAAACTAAGGGATGCAGATTAAATAACACCTGTAGGGGGTTAAAAGATGTATTATAAAACTAAGAACCGAATAAATAATACAGCAAATGTTGGGGAGTTGGCTATGGGGGCGACACCCGGACTTACCTGGAAACAACAGAATTTGCGGCCGGCTGGTTATCTAGGAACCCCAGTTCACGCCCAAATTATCGTCAGTCGATTACGTCACTCGATGTGGCCGCCCGCACTTACCCGGTCTTAACGTTCGGTATAAGGAAAAAAGCCGAAACTTTAGTTCCGCGAGGCGACGCCCGCCCCGCGGTATTTAGTTCTCCGAGTCTCTGTCAGAAAAAAGCCCGGAAATATGCATTGTCCGCGAATTTATAAACTATTTCTGCCGAATTGCAATAATAGTTATTGACGTCAATCGATTTATATCGACTTATAGGTTGTTCCAAAAAGTTAATACATATAATAATTTATTAAGTTCCTTTTTAATTATTTGGGAAATATTGGTTTAACTTTATGTTACGCGCCCATCGTGACATTATATCATCCACTAAAGTACGTTCCCCCACTGTCATAATTTCTCTTATTCTTTGATTTGTAACTCTTTCTCTTTTGGATTTCGCTGCTGCTCTTCTCCGTAGCGGAAAGCATTTTTTCCGTTCTATCGTTGATTGGCCATACTTCTGAGCCGTATGTAATAATACTTTTTACAATGGTGTTATATATAAGCTTTTTGTTATCTTTTGATATACTTTGGTCCCAAATTATTCCATTTAATAAAGTTATTGCTTTTCTTCCTTGTACGTTTCGATCTTTCATAGCTTTGTCTAGTGTTCCGTCAGCTGTAATTTTTAGACCTAAGTATTTATACACATCACAGGACTGAATTCGCTGCCCGGTATTTAAGATTAGATCCTGTTTCATTCCACCGATACACATATACTCTGTCTTATTTTGATTAACCTCTAGTCCCCACTTATTGTACTCTTCTATTAGTTTTCGGGTCATATATTCGAGGTCGTCATAATCCTGAGCCACTATTATCTGATCATCGGCGAAACATAAAGTATACAAGGTGGTTTCGTCCAACGGATATCCCATGTTTTGGCATTTTCTCTTCCATACTTTAAGGACTTGTTCCAAGTATATCTTGAAGAGCGTAGGCGAGATACAGCAACCTTGTTTAAGACCTTTATTTACTTGAAAGCCTTTGGTTAGTTGTGCTTTTATTTAAACTTTGGCCTTACTATTGCGGTATAACTCTTTGATGGAATTAATCAGTTGTACGCTTATGTTTGTATTTTCCAACGCTTTCCAAAATAGATTTAGTGGTATACTATCATATGCCTTCTGCAATACGTAAAGCAGATGCAGCTCTTGTCCGTATGCCATTTTCTTTTCAATAACTTGGGTTATACAAAAGAGATGATCTGAAGTCGATCTACCCGCCCTGAAACCAGCTTGTTCTTCTGCCTCCATGTCTTTATATTCGCTATCCACTTTATTTCTTATTATTTTACTGTATATTCTGCTTAGCGTACTAGTCACAGATATACCTCTATAATTGTCACATATATTTTTCCTTCCCTTTTTGTGTATTGTGGATATATATGACGTTTTCCACTCAGTTGGTACTACAGTTCCATTTAAATATTTTTGGAAAAGATTCCCTATTCTCCAAAACAGTTCTTCAGTGCCATATTTAATAAGTTTGGCTGGGATATTTCCGGGTCCGGCAGATTTACCGCTTTTTAAGGTTGTGTCTATCTGCAGTTAAAAGTTTTTTAAAATGCTCATCCAATTCTTTGTCTGGTATTGGTGAAATGATATCTCTGCATGTTTCTTTTTTAATCGATCTTATAGTTTTCCAGCTTTCGGTACTTCTCCTACGTCCTAAGTAAGAATCTATTTTCTGGCACTTTTGCGTCCACGAACGATTTTTCTTATCACTGATCATTCTTCTCACTTTGGTTGCACGATTTTGTATTCTTGTCTGCTTCTATCTGTCTTTTGGGATAATTAGGTGTGATATAATTTCCTTTTTTCCTCTATTTCTCTTTCAATCTTAGCATCCCACCAGTATGGTTTTCTTCTTTTACAAAAATCCATTATTCTTGCGAAGCGTTCATCGATACATGTAAGTTAGTCAAAAATAAACAATTTGGTATAGTACTAGAGTTGCCAACTTTTTTAAAGATAAATATAGTATTTTTCAAAATGAAACAAAAAAAATATAGTACACCTAAAACATTTTAAGGGAGGAAAAGGCAAGGCATAATTTCAACTTATTTATTTTTGTAAAACTTAATTTTTTTACACCTCTTCCATCTTTTAACAATTTTTTGTTTGACAGAAAAGCTATTACATGCAACATTTAGATTAAAGACCAAAAGCTCAATTGGTTAAGATTCAAATAACAGTATGATGTGGTGGACGGAGAAAATACATGAAATGGTCAAAGAGAAAAAACGCACATACTTGAAATGGCTTAGTACTAAAGATCAAAGAGACCTAAAAATCTACAGGGAAACCAGAAGACAGCTAAGAAATTTGATACGTACAGAAAAAAATTTAATGTTCGAGCGCAAATGACTCGTTATAAATACACACGTAGGAGGTAGGCAGAGTTCTGAAGTATGGAAATTCATTTCTACAGTAAAAAACCCAACAAAAGAAAAAGTAAACATCCAGATTATCAAACCAGAACAATGGACAGAACACTACAAGGGACTGCTGCAGGAGATGAGACCCGAATATCTGGCAGCCTCTCCGAGGAGAGACATAGAAGTATAGTCTAAATTATACGCATTTGTAATGACGTCACCAGGTGAGAAAAAAACGTATGGCGTAGATAAGTTTGCCATTCAATGTTTTTTGATTGACAGTGACGGATACTTCACATAACCCATTACCTACCTATTTAAATCATAGACACTACTTTTTTTAAGAAGTTTATTCTCACCGCTGTTTATAATATACTAAACATAGATAAACAAAAATGACGTACGTACAAATGGGTATAATTTGAACTATACATGGAGAGGAAGTAAAATCGAAAAAGAAATGATAAAGAAAAGTATTAAAAAGCTTAAATCCGAAAAAGCTAGCAGATCTGGAGGAATATATGCTGAAATGCTCAAATATGGATCAGAGAAACTAATCGAAAAAGTGAAATATCAATAGCTGGCCATACACACAGAGGTTGATCCGCCGGTTTGGAACGGCGCGGTTCAAACTGGCGGATTTGTCTTTTAATTAGTGGACATTCGCCGCGCCAGTTATAGCCGGCACAGATTTATCTGTGAGTTCAGACCGGCGGGCGAAACTTTTGGGTTCCGCGCTCACGATATTTTAACCGGCGCAGACTTGTCTGTCGGTTTACACTGTGCGATAAGGTGGTCAACATGTCTTGTGAAAGTGTTGTTTTGTCAAGGGATTTTCTTGGCAAATTTATAGAAATTTCTTTCCGTGGCAAGGAAACGAAGGGCAGCATTTAATCGCTGTTCTGGTCCAATGGCTTCTCTCATTTGGGTATCTTGTTTCGTAAGATCCTCTCTTACCAAATTTAATAAAAGGTCATACGTGTTAATATCCATTCTTAAATAATTTTTAAAATCGTCTGGATCATTTTCTTTTAACTCTTTTAATAGAAGGTCATGGCTAAATAGTTTCCTCTTAAGCAAATAACTCTTAACCCACTTCGAACGTCTCTTTTTTACACCACTATGCATTATTTTCATATTAATAATCATTCCCATACACAGAGCCTGCTTCTTTTTAGCACATACATTATGCTTAAAATACCGTGCCGCATAAAACTTTCGACTTGACGAAATTACACAGTTTTGGATGAACCGGCAGATAAATCTTAAATTTTCGCCCACTAACGCGCAGTTATGTCTGCCACAGACCGATATGGAGGATCGATTCGAAAGATTTTTTTTGAGTTAGTGGACTGCAGCAGTTTTAAACCGTTGCAGACAAAACGGTCAGATTTATCTGTGCCGTTCCAAACCGACGGATCAACCTGTGTGTGTATGGCCACCTAATTAGTGGACATTCCACGCGCCAGTTTTAGCCGATATAGATTTATCTGTGAGTTCAGAACGGCGGGCGAAACTTGTGGGTTCCGCGCTCGATATTTTAACCGGCGCAGACTTGTCTGTCGGTTTACATTGTGCCAGGGATAACAGACCGTTATTACCGAATATTATGGCACATGTTTCCGGAATGATATAACCAAGTGCAGAAATTCCCACTGAAAATTTCAGATCTTCATATTATGATCTTCCCGTGGCAAGTCATTTGGGTATCTTGTTTCGTAAGATCCCATCTTACCAAATTTAATAAAAGGTCATACGTGTTAATATCCATTCTTAAATAATTTTTAAAATCGTCTGGATCATTTTGTCTTAACTCTTTTAATAGAAGGTCATGGCTAAATAGTTTCCTCTTAAGCAAATAACTTTTAACCCACTTGGAACGTCTCTTTTTTACACCACTATGCATTCTTTCGATATTAATAATCATTCCCATACACAGAGCCTGCTTCTTATTAGCACGAAACATTTTACATACACTATGCTTAAAATACCGTACCGCATAAAACTTTCGACTTGACGAAATTCCACAGTTTTGGTTTAACCGGCAGATAAATCTTGAGTTTTCGCCCACTAACGCGCGGTTATGTCTGCCACAGACCGATATGAAGGATCGATTCGAAAGATTTTTTTTGTGTTAGTGGACTGCAACAGTTATAAACCGTTGCGGACAAAACGGTCAGACTTATCTGTGCCGTTCCAAACCGACGGATCAACCTCTGTGTGTATGGCCAGCTAATGCATAAAAGGGTATCCAGTACCTGATGATTGGAAAATTGCATTCATATCCTCAATACATAAAAAAGGAAACAAGCTGGATTGCAACAATTATAGAGGAATTTCAGTAATCAGTACTCTAAGTAGATTGTACGGTAGGATTCTTAGAGATCTAATAGAGAATGATTTTCATGAACAAGAAGAAGAGCAAAGAGGGTTTCGTGCAGGCAGATCTTGTAGTGATAATGTTTTTTGTCTTAAACATGTAATTGAGAAAAGGAGCGCCAGAAATATAGAGACTCATGTTACCTTTATGGACCTACAAAAAGCATATGATACCGTTCTAGTAAATAAACTATAGACAGTGTTAGAGCAGACTAGTATCAATCATCCATATATAAAAGCGATAAAAGAACTATACAAAGGGTCAAAATCTAAAATTAAAATTGGAATTCGACTTTCAAAATAATTCCTGGTAACAAAAGGCTTAAGACAGGGACGTTGTATCTCTCTAACTCTTTTTAAAATATATATCGCTGTAGCTCTAAAAAACTGGAAACGTAAAGTGCACGGCATGGGAATACAACGATCGATTTACCATATACACACTACAGTTTGCTGACGACTAAGTAATAGTAGCTAATGATAAAGAAAACATGGAGTATATGATGAGAAAGTTACTGGAAGAATATCAAAAGTGGGGATTAACAGTAAATGTGGACAAGACACAGTACTTATGTATTGGAAACGAATCCAGTGAGTTAGAACTAGACAATGGACAAGTAAATAACTGGAAAAAAGAATAGTAAAAGCAAAAAAGGGGTTTGGATGTCTTAACAGTATTTTATGGAGCAGAGAGATAAACAAAATGTAAAATTTAACATATATGAAACAATGGTGGAAAACATGCTGTTGTATGGAATAGAGACTTGTCGCGTAACAGAATAATACAAAACAAAAATGGAAAGTGTCAAAATGGATGCAATAAGAAAATCAAATAGAATATCTAGAACAGATCACATAAGAAATGAGATCATAAAAGAAAGAATGGGAATCAAGCGAAGCATAACGGATGACATCACTAAAAGGCAACTCATACGGTACGGCCATGTACAACGGATGAAAGACGAAAAATTACCAAAGCAGGGCCTAGAATAGCAACCAATAGATCGCAGAAAAAGAGGGCGTCCTAAAATAGACGCTCATCCAACTGAGCTACCGGGGCACTGATTCAAAATCCGCCTATTGGGAAACCGTTCTGTCATCTCTAATTTTTCTTTGTTAGTATAGGTGTGTTATCTCAAGATTTCTTTAGCTTCAAGAACACGATGGGTATTATATTAGCCTGGTTAGCGGAACGTCGCTAGTTCAAATCCAGACTGAGGTAAAATCTTTTTTTAATCCTATTTTTATATACAGCAGGGTTCCATCAGGCCCTTCGACGGTCCTAGAACGGTCCTAGAACGGTCCGAAAAATCCTAAAGCGCGCGCATGCAGTACGAGGACTGTTTTAAAATGGTTTTGGTTTGATGGAACGACCAAATAACTGTCCAAAAAACGAATGCTGTTCGAATGAGAGATCGACTTACTTCAGGCATGTGACCATATGCGAGAGGGTTAAATTCAAAGTCATGTGACTAAAAGAAAGGGTGGGTTTCGTCGCCTCGCGTGAAGTTACAGAAGGGGAGGTCAAGATACATCGAAGGCAACGTATGAATTCGAGAGCACGAAATTAAAGTTGCACACAGAAAGGATTACACAATTACATAGGATTCTCATAGTAAATTTTTAATTTTAGTTTTTTAAAATGCAGATAAAATAATTAAATTAAATTAATTTATATTCACAAACTATAAACCACAAAAACTGCCTAATAAACTAAATATACCAAAAATTAAAACGAACTTGCATTAGCACATATTTTTCGGCGAAACTTGTGAAAAAATATTAATTTTTTTTAATATCACAAGTTCTATGTTAAATTTATATATTTATTTATTTGTAATTTGATTTTTGCAAAATATTTGTGAAATTACCTACATATTATAGAAAGCCTTAATATCCACAAGGTTTTTGTGATTTTATTAATTTTTAGGAAATAGAGATCGTGATACTTCGAAGAAGTTAGGAAAATCACATTTTGTAGCTTGTACTTTGTTAGGTATATAGTTATAATGACCTTAATGTCGATGCTTTAAAGCGAAGTTGTTTGTTCTTCCGCCAAATCTGGTGTAAAGTTTCATATCCGGTGTTACCCCTCTTCTTTTATCTTTTAGTTCACAGGTCACCGGGATTTGCTGCGATCAGGGTAAACCCTTATGTTTCTATTCCTATCCAATCACCTGCCAGAAATAACGGAGTAACGAATACCGATCCGAAAATTAAATGATTACTTTGATTCCTTCGATTATTTTAGTATTTGTCTCTATTTTTATTTATTTTTAGATTTATGTAACAGAGTTGTACACAAGACAGTTCTTACGTAATTCCTACCTTTATTTTTCTAATTTTAGCCCACATCTAGAAAATTTCAATTGAATATTTTCATAATATTAAACAAAAATTTACCTACAAGTAAATGATCTTCGAATTAATGACAGTCCGAGAATTTTGCACTAATTGAATGATTGAATTGAATACTGTTAAAGTAATCGAAGTAACGATAGTAACGAATATATAAAATGATTACTTAGAAGTCGAGTTACGATTAGTAACGAGTACTCAAAAGTAACGAAAATCAAGACCTCTATCACCCTCTAAACTAGTTTTTCTTTTTCTAAGCAGGCTATCCTATGGTCAGTATAGCTTTTTTCCATGTGGTATATCTACAGCATTCCGCAGTCCCGTAGTAATAAAAATTAAGAGGCTCTTGCAAAAAAATCAACAATCAAGATGTTGCACAATTTTTTTTTTGGAAATTTAAAAAATATTTGTATATTTACAATTTATTTTCACAAAAATTTTAATTTTTTGCGTTATTTACTGTTTTTTGAATTTTCTTAGACAAATGTAAATTTAATGTAATTTTATGGTATATTTTTATCTCAGGTGATGTAAACTAGAAATGTGTGTTTTTACATACAATTTTTCCGCGCATTCTACTACGCCTGTCTGCAATCCTTGTATTTCAGCAGAGTCCTAAACCAGTTTTGATTGCTTGATGGAACGGAAAACTGACTGTCCGAGAACAGTACAATGTCGACCTGGAACGCAAACAGGATTTTTCGTACCGTTCTATAATCGTCCCACGCTTTGATGGAACGAACTTATTTATTCCTTGCTCTTGTGCCACTAATTTTTACCAGTTATATCTTTCGGTAAACATCCTAAAATCTTGATCATTGTCCTTTATTGGGCCGGACTGTACGCACGTTTACAACAGTAGTTGTATAAACTACTGTTTTAAAATTCACGCCACCAGATTTTAACTAAGAACCTAAACATGTACAAAACATTTTTCATGCTTATACTGTCCCCTAAATCAACC
Organism: Aspidapion aeneum; assembly: GCA_963576565.1. Lineage (NCBI taxonomy): Eukaryota > Metazoa > Arthropoda > Insecta > Coleoptera > Brentidae > Aspidapion > Aspidapion aeneum. The sequence continues at coordinate 46,062,218 of OY755045.1, forward strand.
AGGATTTACTCTTTATTTACAAAAGATGAATTTACAATGAGAGCGCATAAATATGAATATGAGACGGGCGAAACCAAAATAAATATATATTATATTGTTGAAGGTCCATTTTTCTTTCTTTTTGTTCGCAAATAAGCTTTGGAAATCAAAAGAAAAACATTAACCAAACCCAAGGGCAAAAAGGTATGACAGTTGTAAAAAATCGTTTGAGGCCACATAGGGATTATCGCAAAAATAAAATATCAAATTAAATAAATTTCTAAGTATGCGTGTCCATCATAGAAATAGAAAAATAAATAGAACGGCTGTCAAATCTGCGCAGACTGGAAGAAATGGGAAGAAATTGAAATCCACCATTTTTTTACAGATTGTGCAAAGCCAACTTTGATAGGGCTGGCGACGAACCCCCCGCGCCCCCCCCCCACGCTACGCCGCTGGAGAACTGAGGTCATAAAAGGTCACGAACTTACTGAAATATTAGGGACCACCAGCCCTATCATGGTGCCGATTTTCAGAATTTTATCACTTTTGCAACCTAAAATGTATATAAAGACTAGACTACTACTAAGTTTTAAAGAAGTAGATAACACGCACCACCAGCCATATGGAGAATATGATAAATAATTATGTTCGGGCAGCAAAACGCTATTTTCGTAAATTTTTGGGGGATTTTGATAAGCATTGGCACGTTTATACATTGACCCAAGAAAAGTAAAAAACCAAAAACATTAGTGCCCTGAACTTTCCGGTTTGCACCTTTCCACTTTTATTAAAATATCTCAAAATCAAAAAAAGTCAAAATATTTATTGCTACGGTTTTCATTAGGCAAGACCTGTCTCAATTGGGGGTAAGTACCAAAACTTTTAAAAATATTTATCGATTTAAAAAAAAATTATGTCAAAATCAAAATTTTCACAAATTTACCAAAGTAGTGATTTTTTAAAACTTGAACTTTTGGACGCTGTCAAGAAATTTTTAAGGCGGATTTTATCTGACATACTTTCTTGCTATACTACTCATTTTAAAATATTAAAAAATATAGCAGGGAAAATCTGTAGCAGAACCACAAATACCAAGCTGTCGCGTTTTTCGCAAAATTCAAAGACACTGCTTATACTAATCAATTTTTTTAAACATTATTTGCACAAAAGGTAAAAGACTATTTACTGGTTCTAATAGACAACTGAATATAAAATTTACTCTCCTAAAAAAAAACTTAGAAATATAGTCCAAAGTATTTAAAAATTTACCGCAAACATGGAAAAATCACTGACTCAAATTAATGATTTTTTAAGAAAAAACTACACATTTGGAGATAAACGGCTGGGGATGTTTTATTTTGCGTTTAATTTTGGGTCCCCCGAAAACCTTTGTTCTAATATAGACAAGCTTTTAAACGTTATGAATTTTTTTTAAAATATACTTGGTAAGTGGTAGCAAAAAAGCGTTTAAAGTTGGACTTTTTTCAGTTTTTTTTTTAAATATCCAAATCGTATACTGGTGGGTCACTCAGCCGCCATTTTCGTCAATTTTGATGGGAATTTCATAAAAATTGGCAAGTTTGTACATGGACTTAAGAGAAGTAAAAAAAAAAAAAGTTGATCGATACTCCACTCTGAGCTGCGTTTCAGTGCCCTTAACTTTCCAGTTTGCACCTGTTCACTTTGATCAAAATAACAATATGTTTTACTACGGTTTTAATTAGGTAAGACCTGTCTCTATTGGCCTGTCTAAACCTAAATTTTTTTAACTCTGTGAAGAAATTTCTAATGAGAATTTTATCTGACGTACGTTTTTTTCTTCCTAATGTAACGTGTCATTTTTACGTTTAAGGCAACGTTACATATTTGTTTATTTAGGTAAATAATCAAGGCTCTTCGACTCGTCTTTCTGTACACAAATTAAGGGTATTTTATAGAGCTAGGTTTGGAGGTTATATAGTGTCCAAAAAGTTACCTTATAAAGGAGACATTCCATCGAATTACTGTGGAAACTACGCACACCGTATTATCTGGACATCGTGGTTGGAATTCGGGATCACAGGTTTCGGGAAATCACATTGAAACTTTTGATTGTTTTGTTTATCTGGGGAATTTTGTGGTTTTCTTTGACGTTCACGAAAATAAACAGCTGTTCTGCTGGGGAATGGCGGCGTTGCCGCATCACAAATGGTTTCAGTTACAGGAAGGAAACATTTAGATAGATAGAACAGTTCATTCGCTTATGTTTATTTTCGAGGATATTGGGACAATCCGAACCTCATATCCTTCACGGATTAGCTAGTTTTGATAGTACGAAAACATATTTGGGTCGACCAGGAACAACCGAGGCTCCGCCCCTTTGATATCTTTATTAATTTGATGAGGAGAAGATAAAATAAATACGAGTTATGCACTTTTGTAAATGGGAGATAAACGAGGGATAAAAACCAAGACTAAAAGAATAAACGAAATCGTGTGAGTTAACATCTGAACACTCTTGTGCCGAGTTTAAGCAGTAGTTCAGTGTGTATTTTTAGGTTCAGGTTCGAAAACAACTTTATTAATGTAGAAATGTTTTACAAAAATGGCGTCAAACCATATGAATCTTAAAGAAAACATTTATAAAGAGCAAAGGAAACTTCTGACTAAGACTGTAACTAAAATACAACTAAATTCTACACTCAGTATAGCTTTACTCATATGGGAATGGGTTGAGTGTTCGAATATTCCTGGGTTTGATGCAAGCTCTGATCTCCAGTAATTGATTTTACAGTTGATGGTTTCAATGCTGAGCTTTTTATAGTCCGTCTGGTTATTTTCCTCCTACTTGCTATGTCGGCAGGGGTCCGGTAGGCAAATGTTCGGTCTATGTATGGAGGGTGTCTCGACGTCCTTGTTATAAAAATTCCAACCGTGGAAATAGATCCGACAACACCTCAGTGTGCGTTTTACGTATTTTATATCCCCTTGGTCGTTGCTGCCCCCTATATACCGGTATGAAAATATTGGTGTATTTCCTCATTGGTTAGTTTGAAAACCGCGAGAAAGTTTTTTATAAATAGGTTTGCATCCTTATTTGAATTTAACCGGGAAAATTAGGTTGGTACTGTGTGTTTTACTGTCCCCACCACATTTACAACGCGGTTTCCGGCCACTTCATTTTTTGTGTTCTCGACAAAGTGCCTGGTCTCTTTGCTAACGAATTTTGGCTGGGTCGGCAACAGGTCTCTGGGATCGCCATTGTTTTTGGTTAGTGGCACTGCAGAAACTGCAGGTTCTGTCCCAGAGACTGTGAAGAGTGAGTCCGTCGTGTTTAGGCGAAGTCTAGAGTGACGCTCAGACCCTTTTGAAGGGGATTTAAGTCGGCCTACGCCATTTGTACGGGAAATAAGAGCGTCCTGTCCATTCCATCGACAGCTGTGCTGGACGCTGGTGTGAAGCCGCGTGTAGCCTTGTAACCCTGGGAAAGGGTTTTACGCTCGGGCAAGGATCCCACAACCTTTTCACAACCATGGGCTGCCCTAGTACCATGTGCTAAGGGATCTTCAAGGGAGGCGCGGACAATCCAGAACAGCAGTAGCAGGAGTATGTCGGAAAATCAACAACACTTCCAGGTTTACTAAATCAAACACCAATAATTATTAAATAATTGAAGGACCAAGGTAGGAGCAAGCCTTAATTATAATTTTTTCATATATAATTTTCACAATATACTTTAGACATAATCTTTCCATATATAATTTTGCACAGTTTAATTTTAACACTTCTTGTGAACGCAAGATAAAATATGACGTCATAGCCCCGATTTTGCGGTATATTTAAGATAATTTTTCTGTGAAATTTAAAGTGCTTTGCTATTTTGGCCCTTGTTTTCATCCATTTCATTTATTTTTCTTATGTTTCCGGTAATTTTATCTGATTTTACCATTGAATTATACAAGATGAACTAAATCTTTGTGTTATTTGTACAACCCAATGACCAACTTTGCAGAGACAAAAGAGAGATGAGGTCATATTTTTTAGCGGTTTCCTTACATTGTTCTGCCTCATGGGGTAGATCTCGGACTGGGTTCTTTCTACCTAATGTAGAATGATGACAACAGATATTTGGTCCAGATCTCCCCTATGATGGAACGATTTTGGAAGTGTATTTTTTTCAATCATTTATGTAAGTGAGTCTTACACTACTGACTCAAATGTAGGTACACTGTGACCTGATGGAAATGTGCATCTACCTATAAGGAACTTTCTATTTGTGTCATTTTGATTCATTTGGGAATCTTTTAAATTTTATTTTGTTTATTAGTCAATTTTTTTTGGTTTTTTTAATTACACAAATACTCTGGAAGCCTCGGAAGTAGGTAGAATTTCGTTTGGCTACAACGTTTGGGTTGAACTGTATTTTATTTAAGATCTTCTTTGTAAAACATTGGTATTAAACACTGTGGCGCACTTAAAATTTTCCTATTTCTGAACCCCCCCCCCTTCTCCACTGTATAAAAGTTACCGGGCATATCAATGTTTTACCTAGCTGAAAAATACAGTTCTGCTTCCAGATACTTGTTTAATTATTCAGTGGTTTTGTTGTGTCACAAGTTGGCAAATTGTTATTATTCTAATTACAGTGTCACAAAATGGCGGCAACGTCTTTAAGCTGCCACAAATGTCACCCAACGCATTTTAACTGGGCACAAATTGGCGCCCAACGTGTGTTTTGGCTAGTTTTTTAACATCTGATCTAATTTTTTTTGGTATTTTTGAATTTGGAAAAAAAAGACAAAATTATTTAAAAAAATTTTTTTTTTTTTAATTTTTTTGTGGTACAGCCAAAGCCGGTTAAAGGCTTTCAGTGGCTGTCGGTGGTTTTGACACTCAATCACTTTTTTAATAAAAAACAAGATCATTGGTTTTTGGAAATAACACTTTTTAAATATTTTTTGGTAATATTTGAACGTTGATTTGGAACTCGTTTTGTTGTTTTAGTGATTCTCATAGTTTTTGTTAGCTTATCTTCACAAGTTTTTCTTGGAAAATAAAATATTCATTTTTATTTATTAAGGAAGAATAAGTGGATAAAAAACATGGGAGTTTTTATTGAACGGAGTCCAACGCATGTCTTAATTCTTTAAGGTTTTTTGTACGAAAAACATGTTTTAATTTTTTTAATTTTTTTTAAGAAAAATAAATACAACAATGTAAATTTACTTCAATTTTTTTGTTGATTTATAGGTGGATGGACCTCCAGACATGGTCTTTTTATGTTTTAAATATATGACATAGGTAGTGTGTTTTTTTCTAACAATTTTTTTTGCAGGTTGCCTACTACTAATATGTTATTATTTCCTGCTTGTAATAAGATAGAAATTGTTTTACCGATTATTTTTTAGTGCAGTCAGTTTATTTAGGTCAACAAGTTATTTTATTTGGTGATTTTAATTTTTTGTGGGATATCACCACTTGGAAATTGGAATATTTTTACAGGGTTTCACACAAATTTTTCTTGGCTGAGTTGTTTTAAAGTAAATATAGCTTAACAGATGGTAGCTTTGTTTAGTTGATAATAGTAATGAAAGAAAAGGAAAATGAGTTTATTTTGCTTTGTTATTTTCTTTTCTTGTTTTTTTGGTGGTAACTGTTGATGGCATTTAACACCTTACGTCACTCAGTTACATCGGGTCAGAGGAGGGTACTACTACTTATAGTTAGCTCGGAAGTTTAGGGAACACAAGGCTAATATTCCTAGAGCAACATATTGGCTGAACATCAACGCCAGAGGTCCAGTTAACATTTTTTTTTTTTGGGTATTTTTTTTGGAGCAGTTTTTTTTAGGTCTTTGGTTGCCAGTTTAGTTGTCTAGTTGTGTTTTTGTGAGTGATCAAATTTTTTTGGTAGAAAATACAGCGTTGGGCTTTGGAGTGCATTTTTTTTTTAAAATGACCTACGGGTATTTCTATCAATTAAAGTTTTTCTGGTTCACAATTACTTTTTTCTGTATTTTTTTTCTGCGTTCAGGTCAAAGGGCAAACATTTATGTTTGAGCCTTGAGAAGTTTTGCCTGCTCCGGATTGAATACAGAGAAAATGAATTTGAAGCCCAACTAGATATAATACCACAAAAGAAATGTTTAACTGAGACAAATATAGATATAAGTTTTTTTTTATATTTTTTTTAGTTCATTTGTAAAGTTCAGTAATTTTTTAAGTAATGTCATTGTGAGACCGTGAAACTGGTCAGTGAATTTAAGAGAGACTTTTAACTAAATATAAATGCTAGGCGGGGGTAATTGGTAAAAATATTTCAAAATTTTACTACTTTTTTAAATAATTTAATTTTTCTTAAAAAGATTATTTTTTCTCGGTAAACATAACTTCTCGAATTCTTGTTTGGTCTAAACGGTTTGTATAGTGGTCGTAGTTTTAAAGAATGACCAGAAAGGTTATATTTTTTTAGGGGACCAAACGGGAACTTCTTGAGTTACAAAAAGGTGAACTTTTTTTTGTCTTGTTGATCAGGCAGGAATAAATAAATATTTTACTTCCAAATCATAATTTTAAATAACAAGAATTATTGGTTAGGTGTTTGGGTCTTATAGTAAAAAACGTTTTGTTTTTGGAGGATACTGGTATGATATGAAATTAATTTAATTTCATGCCAAATGTTGGGTTTTTTCGTTAGTTTGCATTTCAGGGCAGTGGCGTGTACTTAAGGGGGCCTGTCATCTGCGCCCATTGTAAAGCAACTTCCAACTTACTTGCTTAGCTTTTTCACTTAATCTTCGTTTTGTTGCTTCTGAAATTAAAGCGTTATGTTGGACAACGATGGATGGTGTTAGACTGAGAAAGTACCTAGGTATTTAGGGATGAAAACTTTGAAGTTGTGGACAATTGGGATATGATTTTTTTTTATTTAATTTTTTTTTAATTTTAAAATAATTTCATACTGGTGACCTCAAATAATGAAGCAAATTTGTAAATTACAATACACTGTTGTGGAATAAATGGGAAAGTGTTCAGGTTAAACAATAAATTTAAGATCATTGATTTCTAAAAAAACAGGGCATATACTTTTTTTGTTATGCATAATATGATAGTAGTACCTTTTTTATTGCAATAATTAGGGGTTTTCCTCCCGCGAGCTGGGTGGAAATGGAAGAAATGTTTGGTTCGGAGTGTAGAAATCGAGGAACGAGGACTTCCTGCTAATCTTTTTAGGATTTCGCAACTTCGGTTTTCGCTAAATTAAAATACATCCAAATTTGGCCTACAGGCTGAATCTCACATCTTCCAGGACCTTGCAGATTTGCGGAGAAAGACAATTTTTGTGATCTGTTTAGTTATGATAGGAATTAAAATAGTAACATGCACATGAGGGAACTAGATATATTTAGGTTAAAAAGTAGTAAGAACACTGATCTGAACAATTTTCCATAATAGTGTCCTATTTTCACAAGGTGCTTCAAAATATCTTCACCCTTTCTTTGAAATAAGATATTGTTTCGCCTGTGGGCGTTTGACCGTTTAAGGAATATATAGGGTCCAGATGGGATTGGAATGGAAATCACAAGTTTTGGGTTTTATTGACATTATACTTAGGGAATAGGGGAAATGTCTAATAAAAAGTTTTTGGTTTTAGGCCGAGTTTTGTTGAGATAACAAAAATTTAATTGGGGTCAGGAGTTTTATTATGCTCTTTTAAAATTAATGTAATAAGTTTGGCTTCTTGATTTTTGTTTTCTCGGTTTTACGCAGGATTATTCCCAACTGTTTTATTTCAAAATGTCATTTGTAAGTGATAGGGTCTCATTAGCCCTTGTACATTTGGTAATTTTGCTTTGACTAATAGTTGTGGAAAGGGCCCAACTTAATTTTATATCTCCTGAACACCAGGGATAAGGATCTGAGAATGCATTAAGCAGTAATTTTTTTTTGATTAGATGTTGTGTGTAAAAACACTTGAGTAGGCAGATTTAGTTTTACAACATTCTTATAGGTGAACCTTGGAATTGTTTTCATAGTTGTTTTTCTGAAAGTGCGCACAAGATAATTCTTTACGGGGTTGAGTACAAAGTTTAAAACTTAGGTTCACATTATTATAGTGGTACAGTAAATAAGTACTCACGTTGTTTATTTCCTTTAGTAATAATTTTAAACAAATATACTAACATCGTTTGTTTTTTGGAACATAAATATTTTTTAACTTTTCCTAAACTGATTGTTTTTTTTTTGCAATTACGATTTTTATACCTTATGATTCTTAAGTAAATTTAATTTTCAACATTTTTTTTGTATAGTAAATTAATTTTTCTAGCTCATTTACTTTTCACATTGCCACAGTTTTGGGAGAGGAAAGGAAATCTACAACTGTTTTTAAAGGAAAATAACAAAAACTTTTGCATGACAACTCGAATAAGATTTTTCTGGTGTTGATTTTATTAATTTTTTTTTAATGTTCACCAATAGGAGCGGCAACCCCACTTAAACATTTTAAATTTTTTTTGAAAATATTTTTTTAAATATTTTTTTATAAATATTTTTTTTTATTAATTTTTTTTTAAGGTTTACTAATAGGAGCTGCAACCCCACTTAAACATTTTTAATTTTTTTTTTGAAAATATTTTTTAAATATTTTTTTTTAATATTTTTTTTAAGGAAGGAAACTTGATTTTCTTGTTGCAAAATTTTTTTTTGGTGCGTAGTAGTACCTTGCCCTACAATGATTTTACCAGTTTATTTAAATATTTTTTTTTGCTGAATTAAAATATAATTTCATTTCGAACCCTCGCGTTTTAACAACTTATCATCATTTGTTTTAATTTTTTTTTCCCTACTCCAAGCCACCTATTTGAGTAAAGTGGTATTTTGAAAATTTTAACGAACCACTAATAAATTTTTTTTATTATTAGGCTACTGTAGTCGACAGCAAAAATTTTTTTTTAAATTTCTTTTTTTTTGGACACATTCCGGTACGATCCTAGGATCCTCTTGACCATGGTTTGCATCAATTTAGTTAAAATTTTGGGAATTTCATTTTAACGATTATTAGAGAGTTGCAGTCCTACCAAGACGTTATTTGTGTAAATTTTTTATTACCATTCGACGCAATTTCAGCGAGCGGTTTTTTTTTTAATTGAGCATATTTTACGATTTCTATAACATGAACATCTGTTCCGATGTTATTGCGTTCACTTATATATTAAGGGATGATTTTGCCTTAAGCAATGCAAGTTTCGTGTAGACTCAGAATAGGTAAGCATGTTAAAGTGGGTTTTGATTTATTCTTTTTAGAAAATCATTGTATACGGCGATTTGGGTTTTTTTTTGAGGAGTTTATTAGTGGAGCCGTTCTGCAATAGCAGGAGTATACCCTAGCGTTAACTGTGTACAACAGCTTTGGGATTTTTTTGTTATAGGTAGTCTGTTGTACGTTCCATTTAGGGATAAATTTACCTATTCGGTTGCTGAGGTAAACAAATATCACTTAACTTTAATTTTAATCCAGTTCAGCTAGGATAAGCGCAATTATTTTTTTTTTGGTTTTACTCACGCAGGAGTGGAACATAAGACCTAAACACTGCCAAAACTCTTGTCTCTCTTTTATTTTTTTAAACTTTTTTTATGGCTACTTGTTAATTCCAATTTAGGATTTAAGTAGTTATTTCTCTCTGCAGGGTTGGATGTCATAGTTGGTTGTACAAATACTTAATATAAACTATGATTACATTTTTAAATGCAAATAAATTTTATTTTCTTACTGCTCCGGTGTTCTTCGATTTTGTTCGCGTCTGCCCGTATTTAAGTTTTATATTTTCTACATTTGTGAGAAAATTTATAGTGATTTTCACTAGTGAATTTAAAGTGAACTTTGTGTTTGTTATTACGTGGTTTAGTTTTTAATTGGGAGGTATAATTAAGAGTTTTAAAGTTTAAGGTTTTAATATAAAAGGCACCATGGCTATTTCTTTGAGTCGGTTGTCTGACATAAGGTACTTAGTCAAGGACGAATTATTCTATGAGTTACCATGGAGAGGCATAGCTATTGGATCGGTGGAAGAGATGAAACAACAGCTTATGCTGATCAAACAAAGAGAAAAGACTGATGGAAGTATGAGATACCCTCCGTATCCCTTTAAATTTGGCCAGGATGCTTTTAGCTGCATGAAGAAGCTAGATTGTCTAGTACCGCTGGTAGACAAGTTCTCTGGTACAAGCAAAGGGGGAGAGTTCAGGAAAATCGCTGTAAGGTTGGAACACGTGCTAGCCAGGATTAACAACATGAATCCGTCCAACTTTGAAGAAAGTCAAACGAAAGGCATACTGGTTGCGGAAACCTTGAGTTTGATTGGGAGGTTGCAGAGCCAAGCAACAGATTTACTAAGAGTTGGCATGCCAAAGACCTTAAGTCGGCAGCGGACATCTCCGATTAACCTTTTTAGGTTAATCGTCTTGAAGTTGGGGGGGGGGATTATGTAACGTGTCATTTTTACGTTTAAGGCAACGTTACATATTTGTTTATTTAGGTAAATAATCAAGGCTCTTCGACTCGTCTTTCTGTACACAAATTAAGGGTATTTTATAGAGCTAGGTTTGGAGGTTATATAGTGTCCAAAAAGTTACCTTATAAAGGAATTACTGTGGACACTACGCACACCGTATTATCTGGACATCGTGGTTGGAATTCGGGATCACAGGTTTCGGGAAATCACATTGAAACTTTTGATTGTTTTGTTTATCTGGGGAATTTTGTGGTTTTCTTTGACGTTCACGAAAATAAACAGCTGTTCTGCTGGGGAATGGCGGCGTTGCCACATCACAAATGGTTTCAGTAACAGGAAGGAAACATTTAGATGAACAGTTCATTCGCTTATGTTTATTTTCGAGGATATTGGGACAATCCGAACCTCATATCCTTCACGGATTAGCTAGTTTTGATAGTACGAAAACATATTTGGGTCGACCAGGAACAACCGAGGCTCCGCCCCTTTGATATCTTTATTAATTTGATGAGGAGAAGATAAAATAAATACGAGTTATGCACTTTTGTAAATGGGAGATAAACGAGGGATAAAAACCAAGACTAAAAGAATAAACGAAATCGTGTGAGATAACATCTGAACACTCTTGTGCCGAGTTTAAGCAGTAGTTCAAATGGCGTCAAACCATATGAATCTTAGAGAAAACATTTATAAAGAGCAAAGGAAACTTTTGACTAAGACTGTAACTAAAATACAACTAAATTCTACACTCAGTATAGCTTTACTCATATGGGAATGGGTTGAGTGTTCGAATATTCCTGGGTTTGATGCAAGCTCTGATCTCCAGTAATTGATTTTACAGTTGATGATTTTAATGCTGAGCTTCTTATAGTCCGTCTGGTTATTTTCCTCCTACTTGCTATGTCGGCAGGGGTCCGGTAGGCAAATGTTCGGTCGATGTATGGAGGGTGTCTCGACGTCCTTGTTATAAAAATTCCAACCGTGGAAATAGATCCGACAACACCTCAGTGTGCGTTTTACGTATTTTCTATCCCCTTGGTCGGTGCTGCCCCCTATATACCGGTATGGAAATATTGGTGTATTTCCTCATTGGTTAGTTTGAAAACCGCGGGTCTCCAGTGTTGCAAACCGGATTTAGTGATTTTTTTGACGAGAAAGTTTTTTATAAATAGGTTTGCATCCTTATTTGAATTTAACCGGGAAAATTAGGTTGGTACTGTGTGTTTTACGGTCCCCACCACATTTACAAAGCGGTTTCCGGCCACTTCATTTTTTGTGTTCTCGACAAAGTGCCTGGTCTCTTTGCTAACGAATTTTGGCTGGGTCGGCAACAGGTCTCTGGGATCGCCATTGTTTTTGGTTAGTGGCACTGCAGAAACTGCAGGTTCTGTCCCAGAGACTGTGAAGAGTGAGTCCGTCGTGTTTAGGCGAAATCTAGAGTGACGCTCAGACCCTTTTAAAGGGGATTTAAGTCGGCCTACGCCATTTGTACGGGAAATAAGAGCGGGATCTTCAAGGGAGGCGCGGACAATCCAGAACAGCAGTAGCAGGAGTATGTCGGAAAATCAACAACACTTCCAGGTTTACCAAATAAAACACCAATAATTATTAAATAATTGAAGGACCAAGGTAGGAGCAAGCCTTAACTATAATTTTTTCATATATAATTTTCACAATATAATTTAGACATAATCTTTCCATATATAATTTTGCACAGTTTTATTTTAACACTTCTTGTGAACGCAAGATAAAGGTATGACGTCACAGCCCCAATTTTGCGGTATATTTAAGATAATTTTTCTGTGAAATTTAAAGTGCTTTGCTATTTTGGCCCTTGTTTTCATCAATTTCATTTATTTTTCTTATGTTTCCGGTAATTTTATCTGATTTTACCATTGAATTATACAAGATGAACTAAATCTTTGTGTTATTTGTACAACCCAATGACCAACTTTGCAGAGACAAAAGAGAGATGAGGTCATATTTTTTAGCGGTTTCCTTACATTGTTCTGCCTCATGGGGTAGATCTCGGACTGGGTTCTTTCTACCTAATGTAGAATGATGACAACAGATATTTGGTCCAGATCTCCCCTATGATGGAACGATTTTGGAAGTGTATTTTGTTCAATCATTTATGTAAGTGAGTCTTACACTACTGACTCAAATGTAGGTACACTGTGACCTGATGGAAATGTGCATCTACCTATAAGGAACTTTCTATTTGTGTCATTTTGATTCATTTGGGAATCTTTTAAATTTTATTTTGTTTATTAGTCAATTCTTTTTGGTTTTTTTAATTACACAAATACTCTGGAAGCCTCGGAAGTAGGTAGAATTTCATTGTTTGGCTACAACGTTTGGGTTGAACTGTATTTTATTTAAGATCTTCTTTGTAAAACATTGGTATTAAACACTGTGGCGCACTTAAAATTTTCCTATTTCTGAACTGTATGAAAGTTACCGGGCATATCAATGTTTTACCTAGCTGAAAAATACAGTTCTGCTTCCAGATATTTGTTTAATTATTCAGTGGTTTTGTTGTGTAACAAATTGGCAAATTGTTATTATTCTAATTACAGTGTCACAAAATGGCGGCAACGTCTTTAAGCTGCCACAAATGTCACCCAACGCATTTTAATTGGCCACACTAATATTAAAAAATATTGCAGGAAAAATCTGTTGCACGATTATAAATACCAAGCTGTTGCGTTATTCGCAAAATTCAAAGATTTTGGATTACTTATGCATTACCACTTTTTAAACTCTATTTGACCATACTTTAGAAGAGCATTTACCGTTTCTAATAAAAAAACTACATACCAAATTCAGTTGCTTAAAAAAGTATATTAATAAAATCCAAAATGTTTTGCCGCAAACAAGAAAAAATCGTAGGTTCAAAATACCGGTTGTGTAAGCGAAAATGACGCGTTTGGACATAAACCGGTGGGGATTTTTTAGTTTGCGTTAAATTTTGGGTTCCAGGAAAATCTTTTTTTTACTATTATATAGACAAGCTTTGAAACGGGGTAATTTTTTAAAAATATACTTGTTAAGTGATAGCAAAAAAGTATCTAAAGTTGGATATTTTTTAGTTTTTATAAAAAAATATCCAAGTTATATAGTGGTCGGGCAAATTTTAAGATTTTGGACTGCTTAAATACAAAACCATATTTTAAATTTTATTTGACTAAAATTTAAAAACGTATGTTTCTGATAAAAAAAAAATATACAAAATTATTTCAAAAATAGAAATATAAAGAAATTTACTACATACTTGGAATTTCTTCTGGTTTAAAATAACAGTTTTTAAAGCAAAACTGTAGATAAATGGCAGGTGATTTTTTAGTTTGCGGTTAATTTTGGGTTCTTACAAAAATTACCATATACTAAAATAGTGTTAAGTTCTTAGTTTACTTTAGAAGCCTGAAATAATTAGAATTAACACATTAGTAAAGGTGCTAACTTTATGTTCTTGTATTTATTTACAAAGCTCAGAAATATTTATAATTTTCCATAAAAAATATTAATCTCTTAATAAATACAAAAGGAAAAAAAAAACAGAATTGTTTCATACATTGCGATGCCTGCAAGCGGGCTATCCATCTACAATGCACAGATATTTCGGTTAAGGAAGATCGGGCAACCCGCGTAAAACTTATAAATATTCGAGTTGTTTGTAATCAATGCAGCAGTAATATAGAACAATTTTCAAATCTTCAAGCGCTGTTTAACAATTTTAAACAGAAGATTACCAATAAACTGGAGGGCTTCTCAGCGAAATTGGAAAATATTAACCAAAAACTATCCACCATTGATCAACTAAACTCAGCGCAATACCAAGATAGTATTGCTTCTGAAGCCTTCAATAAGATCAATCGTGCTAAGAATATCATGATTAAAGGTGTCGAGGAGGTTGAGGGACCGGTGGCAGTCAAAAAAGAACACGACAAAAAGGTCGTCACTGACATACTGCAAAAAGTTGGCAGTAACGCAGAGCCCGTGGCCATTTTTTAGGTTGGGCAACCCAACCAAGCCAACTCCTACCCCTGTAGAATTAAAATAATCTTATCAAGTGAACAACAAGCCAAACACGTTTTGCGAAACAAAAATAAACTTTTGGAACATGAAAACACTAAAGAACTAAAAATCACAGATGATAAAACGGCCTTACAGATCAAATGCTTAAATGAACTCAGAGATGACATAACCATCAAGTACATACTTGGAAGGCCAAAAATCACAAATTTTTGCCAGTAAACTTTACGTTAAACACAAACTCTGCGACGACCCATTGCACGTATCTGGACTGGCTTATTCTTTATACGAATACATCTTTACTAAAGGCTAAATTTAACGAGTTTTTGTGCACCGTTCAACAAATTAAACCACAAATAATATTTATTAAAGAAAAATTTTTAAAAACTTCGGAACCAAACAGCATAGTAGATCTACCAAATTATTTAATCGTTAGACAAGACCGAATAAATGCAAAATAAATAAATTGTTATCGAGAAAGTTCCTGCTCCAATAATCAACATCGAAATGTTACTTTTAAAACTGAGCAATCAAACTTGTAATCTATACATAGGATGTATCTACCGCTCAGGTCGAAAAATTACATTAGAAAATACAAATACCCTTATTAGTAAACTTCAAGAAATAGAAAGCTTAGAAAACCTGATAATAGCAGGGAATTTTTACTTTCCAGATCTTACATTGCCTCTTACAGATATTTAAGAGGGTATTTCTCCCAGCAAAAATTTTGCATCATTTGTTGCAAATTCAAACCTACAACTCATAAGAGAACCAACCAGATTTCGAAATAACGATAGGCCTTCCACGCTGGATTTGATCCTTACTAACGATCAGCAAATTTTATCTAATTATGAAATTGGTAGCCCTATAGGAAACTCAGACCATGTAACAATTACAACCCATATTCAACTCAATGTACCAAGTGTAAACAAAAAATCCAATACTATACAGTACGAAAGGGTTAATTTCCATGAAATCTCACGTATACTATCTAACATTAATTGGAATCTACAACTACGCTCTTTTGATAACGTTGCTGACATGTGGCAGTTTATTTACAATAAAGTAGTGGAAGCGAAATCAAAATCTACCAGCATTAAAAAAACCTTCAAAAATCACCTAAAACCATGGATATCGTCAGAAATTTTAACTCTAATAAAACATAAAAGGAATCTTTGGAAAAAATACAAACGAACCAAAAGTATGAATGACTGGCAAATGCATAGAACTTTTTCATATATATATTTATCGGTTTCACAACGTTCTACGTCTTCCGATTCCCAATCTCCACTCGTTTCTGTTTGCCCATAATTCATCATCTAGGCCTCTTATTCTTATTTCACTGTCTATTCCTTCTCTCCAGCTTCTCCTTGGCCGTCCTCGTTTTCTTCGGCCAGTTGGTTTCCATTGTAGTATTTGTTTAGGTAGTCTTTCATTATTCATTCTTTGTACATGTCCGTACCACACCAGTTGCTTTGTTCTTATATCATCCACTAAAATACGTTCCCCACTGTCATAATTTCTCTTAGTCTTTGATTTGTAACTCTTTCTCTTTTGGATTTCGCTGCTGCTCTTCTCCAATAGTCCATCTCCGTAGCGGAAAGCATTTTTTCTGTTCTATCGTTGATTGGCCATACTTCTGAGCCGTATGTAATAATACTTTTTACAATGGTGTTATATATAAGCTTTTTGTTATATTTTGATATACTTTGGTCCCAAATTATTCCATTTAATAAAGTTATTGCTTTTCTTCCTTGTACGTTTCGATCTTTCATAGCTTTGTCTAGTGTTCCGTCAGCTGTAATTTTTAGACCTAAGTATTTATACTCATCACAGGACTGAATTCGCTGCCCGGTATTTAAGATTAAGATCCTGTTTCATTCCACCGATACACATATTCTCTGTCTTATTGAGATTAACCTCTAGTCCCCACTTATTGTACTCTTCTATTAGTTTTCGTGTCATATATTCGAGGTCGTCATAATCCTGAGCCACTATTATCTGATCATCGGCGAAACATAAAGTATACAAGGTGGTTTCGCTTCGTCCAACGGATTTCCCATGTTTTGGCATTTTCTCTTCCATACTTTAAAGACTTGCTCCAAGTATATCTTGAAGAGCGTACGCGAGATACAGCAACCTTGTTTAAGACCTTTATTTACTTGAAAGCCTTTGGTTAGTTTTGCTTTTATTTTAACTTTTGCCTTACTATTGCGGTATAACTATTTGATGGCCTTAATCAGTTGTACGCTTATGTTTGTATTTTCCAACGCTTTCCAAAGTAGATTTAGTGGTATACTATCATATGCCTTCCGCAATACGTAAAGCAGATTCAGCTCTTGTCCGTATGCCATTTTCTTTTCAATAACTTGGGTTATACAAAAGAGATGATCTGAAGTCGATCTACCCGCCCTGAAACCAGCTTGTTCTTCTGCCTCCATGTCTTTATATTCGCTATCCACTTTATTTCTTATTATTTTACTGTATATTCTGCTTAGCGTACTAGTCACAGATATACCTCTATAATTGTCACATATATTTTTCCTTCCCTTTTTGTGTATTGTGGATATATATGACGTTTTCCACTCAGTTGGTACTACAGTTCCATTTAAAGATTTTTGGAAAAGATTCCGTAATCTCCAAAACAGTTCTTCAGTGCCATATTTAATAAGTTTGGCTGGGATATTTCCGGGTCCGGCAGATTTACCGCTTTTTAAGGTTGTGTCTATCTTCAGTTAAAAGTTTTTTAAAATGCTCATCCCATTCTTTGTCTGGTATTGGTGAAATGATATCTCTGCATGTTTCTTTTTTAATCGATCTTATTGTTTTCCAGCTTTCGGTACTTCTCCTACTTCCTAAGTAAGAATCTATTTTCTGGCACTTTTGCGTCCACGAATGATTTTTCTTATCACTGATCATTCTTCTCACTTTGATTGCGCGATTTTGTATTCTTGTCTGCTTCTATCTGTCTTTTGGGATAAGTAGGTGTGATATAATTTCCTTTTTTCCTCTATTTCTCTTTCAATCTTAGCATCCCACCAGTATGGTTTTCTTCTTTTAGAAGTTTCTTCCACTAATCCTAGTGCTTCTTTTGCAGCTTGGTGGATGCTTAATGTAATACATTTGTATAACCTCATCTGGGGTTTCACCTGAACTTGTAATAAATTTTTCGTTCAGTCTCTTTTTGTATAAGTTTTTTACGCTGTCATGTTCTAGGCTTAGTAGACTATATTTACAGTGATCAATTTCTTCAATCACTGTATCATCAAGACGTTGTTGATGCAGGCTTCGGCCTTGATAAGGAAAGAGAATTTTGGACTCCAGAAAATAGTGATCACTTCCGCATGTTGATCCACGCTTTGTTCTGACATCTTGAATTTTTAGTTTTGTCTTTTGTTTAGTGATAAGATAATCAATGACGGATTTCAGGTTTTGTGAGGGTTTGGTTCAGGTATATTTGTGTATTTCCTTATGTTGAAAAAAACCGTTTAGGATTTTTAGGTCTAATTGCTCACATACTGTAATTAGCCGGTTTCCATTGTCATTAACAACATTTTCTCCATATTGGCCAACTGTCAGATCATTAACTCTGTTACCGGTCCTACTATTTAAATCTCCTAATATGACAATTTCTCTAGTTGTACTTATTGCTGATATTTCATTGTGTATTTCTTCATAGATTCGTACTTTTCAACTTTTTCAAACAGCCTATAAGCAACTGTAGATGAAGCACGAACTTCCTATGAAGAAAGGGTTATCAATAGTAAAAATAACAAGAAATTATTCAAATACATACGTTGTTCTTTAAATTTGAAGGTTGCAACTCCATTGCTAAGGAAAGGTGATGGTTCACTACTGAACCAGATCACGACAACCTTCCCAACATTTTATCGCCTAGAGTAAAATCCAGTTTAAACGAGATAAATTTTACAACAGAGCTGATATCTAAACATATCAAAAAAAATTAAAAACATCTCTTCACCCGGAATAGATCAAATTTCATCTTATCTTATAAAAACTTGCATGAACGCCTTATTCGATCCTTTGAAGATATTAATGCAAGCATCATTTGATAGCGGCTTGCTCCCAGATGAGTGGAAAACTGCTGTTGTGGCGCCTATATTTAAGTCGGGAGACAAATTAGAAGCCAAAAATTATCGACGAATTAGCTTAACTTCTGTGATCTGTAAACTTATGGAATCAATCCTAGCTGAGCATATGACTGAGTTCTTAATCTTTGAAAATGTAATACCCAAATAACAACACGGTTTTATAGAAGGTAGATCAACAAGAACAAATCTACTCT
Organism: Aspidapion aeneum; assembly: GCA_963576565.1. Taxonomy (NCBI): domain Eukaryota; kingdom Metazoa; phylum Arthropoda; class Insecta; order Coleoptera; family Brentidae; genus Aspidapion; species Aspidapion aeneum. The sequence continues at coordinate 46,081,033 of OY755045.1, forward strand.
CATGTGTTAATGATTGGACAAAAGCACTCAATAAGAGCGAACCTACAGACGTCATATACTTGGATTTTTCTAAGGCTTTTGATAAAGTAGAAAAAAATAGACTGTTACATAAAATAGATCACGCTGAAATCAGAGAAAAATGGCAAAATTGGTGCTCTTCATTTCTATCTGATAGAAAGTTCATGGTTCGAGTTGGTAAGGCACATTCAGGACTTCGGGATGTCTTCAGTGGAGTGCCTCAAGGGTCGGTTTTAGGCCCTCTTCTATTTCTCGACTTTTCAGCTGATTTACCACATCACATCAAATCTAAAAAAGCTGCCTTCGCTGATGATTTTAAATGTTACGCAAATCCAACCAAAGATCATGCCAACCTTCAGCTGGACCTTGATAACATATTTTTGGGGAGTACAGAATGGCTTCTTCCTATGAATATAGACAAGTGTGTGGTTCTTCATATTGGAAAAAATAATCCAAACCTACCGTATATTTTGAACAATACACAATTATCAACCGTTAAATCTCACACCGATCTTGGACTTATAGTAAATTCTGACTTAACGTGGTCTGAACACATTGTGAGTGCGTGTAAAAAAGCGAACAATTTACTTTATTTATTAAGAAAATCCTTTCAACGCATCAATTTTGAAAAATTTAACAAACTTTATAAAACATATGTTTGACCTATTTTAGAATACGCGGGTGATGTGTGGTGTGCAGAATTAATTCGGGATCAAACTCTTCTTGAGCACGTTCAACGTCGGGCAACTAGATTGACATTCGTTAGAGTAAGACCTAGTTATGAAGAGAGACTATCTCAGGTTCATATGATTACGTTTAAGCAAAGGAAAACGCGCGGAGACCTAACTAAAATCTAAAATTCTACGTTTTAACTACGGTGATCTAAAGAACTTATTTACTATAAACCATGACACTCGCTTAAGAGGTCACCAACTAAAACTAAAAAGAGAAAACTTTAAAACGAAGACGCGACAATTTTTTATTACAAACCGAGTGTTTTCTACATGGAACAATCTGCCGGAAAATGTTATTAATGCAGAAACCGTAAATCAATTCAAAAACAAACTATATCGTTATCTTGGACTAAGCTAAAACATAAATAAGTTTCTGTGTACAGTTAGAAATTTTTTTGCAAATTAAGGGCTTTATAGGGATTTATCCCTCAGCCCCAACTGAAATTATACTAATAATAATAATAAATTAAATAGTACATGGGCTTACCCGATTTTAAAATTTAACAAATGTTACGGCACCGTAAAATTAAAATAGTGTCTCATAATACAAGAGGGCCATTAGAAATAGGTTTTTCATAAAATTATATTTCATTAGAGACCAATAAGTTGATATAATTGCTAAGCCCATTTTACTGGAATAAGTGTAATTTTAATTTTTTTAAACCATTTCTTTGGATTCGATGCAAAGATATAAATGTCATATCCTGTCCTCAGTGAAAAATCTGTTCATTTTAATTAATTTTGCCTGTAATAGCCAGCCATTTTAAGGCTTATACGTAAATAAGTATTTATTAGCATTAAAAAAAAGCCAACATATTGAAACATTTTTGATTAAGTGATCGCCCTTAATCCGCCCTTCGGTACCGCTATATAAAAAACAAAAAAAAATAATTTAACATTTTTTAAAAAATAATGAAAGTTACCCAAACTAAAATATTTTTTAATATTTTAAAAAGCAAATTATGGGCAGACTCAAAAGGAAGAAAAAAAAGTAAGTCAGATAAAATCCTCATTAGAAATTTCTTCACAGAGTTAAAAAATTTAGGTTTTAAAAAATCAATACTTTTTTTCAATATTTTTAATTTGAAATTACTTTTGTTAGAATAAAAAATATTTCTAAAAGTTATGTAAGAGAAGCCGAAAGAGACATATACATAAATAAAACCGTAATAAAAAATATTTTACCTCTTTCTGATTTTCAGTTATTTTGAAAGAAGTGGAAAGGTGCAAACTGGAAAGTTATAAGTGGAGTACCAACCAAATTTTTTTTATTTTTTACTTCTCTAAAGTCGATGTACAAACTTGCCAATTTTTTATGAAAGTCCCATTAAAATTGACGAAAATGGCGGCTAAGTGACCGCCCAGTATACGATTTGGATATTTTATAAAAAAACTGAAAAATACCCAATTTTAAACGCTTTTTTGCTACAACTTATTTTTATATTTTGAAAAAAATTTTACACCTTTTGAAAGTTTGTCTATATTAGAACAAAGGTTTTCGAGGGACCCAAAATTAAAGGCAAAATAAAAAATCCCCAGCTGTTTATCTCTAAATATGTAGCTTTTTCTTAAAAAACCGTTATTTTGAGTCAGTGATTTTTCCATGTTTGCGGTAATTTTTTTTTTATTGAGTAAATTTTATATTTAGTTACCTATCAGAACCAGTAAATAGTATTTTATGTTTTGTTCAAATAAAGTTTTAAAAAATTGATTTGTATGAGCAGTCCAAAGTCTCTGAATTTTGCGAAAAACGCGACAGCGGTATATGTGATTCTGCTACAGGTTTTTCCTGCAATATTTTTTAATGTTTTAAGAAGTGAGATAGAGCCAGGCTTAAAAGAAAGAAATGAAAGTATGTCAGATAAAATCCGCCTAAGAAATTTCTGGACAGGATCCAAAAATTCAAGTTTTGAAAAAATCACCACTTTGGTAAATTTGTCAAAGTTTTGATTTTGACATTATGTCGTCTGAAATCGATAAATATTTCTAAAAAACAGCAATCAAAAAATAATTAGCTTTTTTTGATTTTGAGATATTTTAAAAAAAGGGGAAAAGCGCAAACCAGAAATTTAAGGACACTGATACGCAACTTATAGTGGCGTACCAACCATTTTGTTTTTATTTTTTACTTTGCTCAAGTTGATGTACAATCGTGCCAATGTTTATCTAAATCCCCCAAAAAATGACGAAAATGGCGACCAGTAAACGATTTGAATATCTTTTAATAAAAACTGAAAAATAGCGAACTTACCTTGGACTTATATTGGATTATATTTATTATTCTTTTTTTTTTAAGAAGGTTAATTTTGTATTTAGTTCTCTATCAGAACGGGTAAAAATTATTTTAAGTTTTGGCATGGAATAGTCCACTTATTTCTTCGATGGTTGTGGTCAAATAAAGTTTTAAAAAATTGTTTTGTATAAGCAGTTCAAAATCTTTGTATTTTGCGAAAAACGCGACAGGATGGTATTTGTAACTATGCGACAGATTTTCCCTGTAAGATTTTTAAAAATTTTTAAAAGTGATATATAGCTAGACTCAAAAGAAAGAAAAAAAAGTATGTCAGATAAAATCCGCCTCAGAAACTTCTTGACAGGGTCCAAAATTTTAAGTTTTAAAAAAATCACTACTTTGGAAAATTTTCAAAGTTTTGAGTTTAACATTATTTTTCTTAAATATAAAAAAAAAATATTTTTAAAAGTTGCGTTACACGGGCTTATAGAGACAGGTCTTACCCTTAATCAAAATTGTCATGAAAAATATTTTAGCTATTTTTAGTTTTAAGATATTGAAAAAAAATGTAAAGGTGCAAATTTGAAATTTAAGGGCACTGAAACGCGGCAATCAGTAGAGTTCGAACCAAAAAAAAAATTATCTACTTTTCTTGGGTCGCTCTACAAACGTACCAAGTTTTACCAAAATCATCAAAATTTGTGTTTTGCTGCCCGACCATTAATTACTATATACTATACTATCTAGGACCTAGGTATAAACAAATAGTCTTAAAACTGGCCTGCTGCACAATAAGTAGTAAGAACCATTCATAAAAGTTCTTTTATAAAAATCCTAACTCTTCACTGACATGCTAATTTATAACGCGATTATGCAATATGCAGGTCAGGCGAAACCTTAGAGTAATAAGAATATAAAGAGAAGTAATCAACCGCGGCCCCGTGTAAATTCTCCCTATTCGTGGCGGTCATTCCTGAAAACTTAGAATTTACAGAATGGCGATGGCAACATAGCTGCGTCACTGTAATAATCTCGCTAAAACCAAAGTCGGCTGAATTTTCACAAAATTTTCATAAACATAGCTCTTCTTGCTAATTTTTACGTCCAACTAAGTTCTTTTTTACAAAAATAAAATTCAACACACAGTAAAAAAACACCAAAAATTCAATACACCGGATCCAACGGCCAAGATAACACTGCATTTAATACAAACACATGTTACTGTCAGTGTCGACCCTAGAGCTTAGGAATATCTGGGCTAACCGTTTACGACTTGAGGACCCACCTAATTAAACTTGTTGCCATTATATAAGTAAAAAAATAATCTTTTGTTTGAGACTCGTAGAGAATGATTGAGTAGAAATAAAACTTTGGACTTCTATTGTCTTTATCTGAGGGCACGGCAGTGCCTCGCTAAGTGCGCGTTGCCGTACCATCTTTTCTTAAAACATTTCAGCCCATAATTGACCTATCTAAAACTCTAGTTCGGAATGAGCTACAAATCTTAAACTTTGCACAGTCATAGTCATGGAGTTAACAACCCCTGCAAGTTTCATGGACTTCCATAAAGTAGTAAAGTTGTTACGAAATTTCAAAAAACGTCGAAATTGCCACTGACTCTCTCATGTATAGATCATCAAAATTCTACTGTACTTTCAGACATACTACAAAGCTGAAATTTGGCAGACTGATAGAAATTATGACCAAACCCCTGGAAAACCTCAAAATTCTAATATACTCCCCTCCCCTATACATGTAAAGTTATTTAAAAGTAACATTACCCACTTCTAGAAATGCTAGAGAGCTGAGCTTTGGCAGCCTAATAGGAACTATGATAAAATTATAGTAAAAAGTTATAACACCTTAAACTTCTAATTTACTTCCCTCCCCTATAAATGTAAAGTTATGTAAAAGTAACACTGCCCACATCCAGAAACGCTAGAGAGCTGAGCTTTTTAAGACTAAAAGACACTATAATAAAACTATAGGCAAAAATAATTTAACAACAACATTTTAATTTACGTCCCTCTCCTATAAATATAAATTTATATAAAAGTAACATTATCCACTTCCAGAAACGCTAGAGAGCTGAGCTTTGAAAGGCTGATAGAAACTGTGACAAAACCTTGGGAAAAAATTTAAAAACCACAAAAACTTTTCATTTACTCTCCTCCGCTATAAATGTCAAGTTATGTAAAAGTAACATTGACCACTTCCAGAAACGCTAGAGAGCTGAGCATTGGAAGACTGATAGGAACTATGATAAAACTATAGGAAAAAATTTAAAATCACGAAAATTTTAATTTACTTCCCTCCCCTATACATGTACAGTTATGTAAACGTAACATTGTCCACTTTCAGAAACGCTAGAGAGCTGAGCTTTGGAAGGCTGATAGGAACTATGATAAAGCGATAGAAAAAAAAACCTCAAAATTTTAAGTAAGGCATTGCAAAAGTTTTGAACAATATTCCGCATATTTTACTACTTTAAAAATTAAATATTATCCAATTCCTTTGAAAAAAAAGTGAAATCATAACAAAAACATTTCATATATAAAAATCAAAGTATGCAAAAATGGCATTCCGTAAAAAGAATTGAGATAAAAGTAAAGATAAGATCTCCTATACAAATTTCAAAATGAAAAGGTTCTTACTAGTTTGGAAATGTTTTTCTAAACTTGGCTATTACGGCTGTAAAAGACTTAGGCACAGTGCTAAATTGAACATAAAGAAGTTTGGCTGGACTAGCAAAGTTTAGAAAAACATTTCCAAACTAGTAAAAACCTTTTATTTTGACATTTGTATTGGAGAACTTGGCCTTACTTTTATCTCAATTCTTTTTACGGAATGCCATTTTCGCGTACTTGGCTTTTTTTACATGAAATGTTTTTGTTAGGATTTACTTTAAACACGGGGTTTCGGTAAGTAAGTATCTCTAACCGTTTTCAAGGGTAAACTAAACAATCCAGTCTAAAGGCTACTACTTATACTACCTGGTGTGCAGTCGGCCCGCCACCTTTTACCTTCAATACCTTACTAGCCCGCACAGCAATGGCTAGAAAAGGTATTGTTTCCGACGAAAAGTTTTTTTGAGATAACGCCGAAAATGTGTTATTTGGGTGTATTTTAACCTACCATAGCAATATCGTCGTAATGTCTGTCTGTCTGTCTGTCTGTCTGTGTGTGTGTATGTATTTATATTTGTCCGTAATGCGATAGCTCCTAAGCCGCTTAACGAGCTGATTAGATTTTAGTTAAAATTCATCAATGATAAAGTTTAAAAAATACTAACTTTTTAACGGAGCTTCGCATCAATATGCGGTTTTAGTAATATAGTAGCGCGCATTTTTTGCAAAAAATTATGTTATAACCGAAAAGTTTGCAGGAGCCTTCATTTCGAAGATATTTACAAAAAACTGTTTTCAAGTTTGATATAACGTGGAGTGTGCTGATGGGCTAGGAAGGTAACAATGACTAATAGTTAATCGTCCTCTTCAATAGAAAAAAGGATTCCCTTTTTCCCTGGGGATATAGTCGAAGTAGCTCAAAGCCAAACCCGGCCCTGCTAACACGAAATCCGTAATATGATGTCATACACCTATTGCCAGGTCCTGAAAAAATTGTGGAAAAAGGGACCGTTCATAAATTATGTTGTCTAAATGAGTTTTTATCGCAGGATGTAATAAGAAATACACAGTGTTTAATGCTGCCAGTTATTTTTGTTTTATTTTGAATTTTTTGGAAAACCTAACTTCAAAAAAAGAAAAAAGTCCTTGTTTGGGAAAAATTCCGATCAGGTGATAATTTCTCTCTTTGTTAAAAGTTAGTTTCTTTTTGATCACCTGATCATTTTGGACAAAATCATGCGCGTTTTTACACACGCTGGGAGTTTGAAGCGCCACCCTGTGTTTGACAGGGGAATGAAGAAACTCACTTCCGACAAGAAACTGAAAGAAGTCACACGTGGTGTTAAGTTTAAGACCAAAATTCAAGCCACAAGAACAGACCGCGGCCGCGAGAAAGTGTGGAATTGCTGTTAAATGAAAGAAGGTTCTAGCGTGTTTCCGATTTTTTCCCTTTGTTTTTAGTTTAATAGACGTCTATTTTTCCCAGACGCACAGTAGATCGGGGCCATGCTAAGATCGGGACATTGGGGATTTTCTCAAAATGCAAATTTTGATATTTTTATTGAATATTTTTTTTCTAAACATGTTGGCGTAATAGAAAACCAACATAGTATCCCGCTCATAATATAGTCTAGCCAGCTAGAGTTAATGTTTGTGGTAAAAATATTATATGACAAAAAATTATCAGAAAAATATGTCAAACTTGAAGCTTAAAAATAAAACCTATGTATATCTTATCAACTTTCGGGCACTGTATGTAATACTAGAGGTAATATTAGAACAAAATCACATTAAAAGAAAAATAAAAATATTTATCGTAATTGTGGGGGAGTGTGCACAATTTCGCTGTTCATAAAACATTAAAAAATTACCTTTTCTTGACTTTTAAAAAAATGGCCAAAGATGGCCAAGCAACTTTTGCCTGTGATGCATAAACCCATCCTCGCTCTAAATGAACCAATCGGCATTGGCTGCCCGAAAGTGCCACTGTAGGATTTATTTAGATTTTAATTAACTCCCAACCTCTAAAAGTTTGAATAAATCCACTTTTGCCTCAACATTTTAAAAAATAATAAATACTCACAGGTATTTTGGACCGCGGACAGTTTTCTTTAAAAAAAGAGGACATTGTTTCTTAGAAAACACGCTTGGGGTAGAGGGCGGGGGGGGGGGGGGGGTGAAGTAGCCTGTGATTACCCTGTATGTTTGTTTTATTTATTTCTTTGATAGTTTGGCACATGAGTGACCGTGACTTTCACGGTAAACATGGTTGAATTTAATTCAAACAAAGATATTTTTAATTATTTGAAAATCAACAGGGTCCCAAAAAACACAACTTGTGTAGTATTAAAGTGAATGTAATTTTGTTCGAAATTCAAAAAGTATATTTACACGTTTATTGGATTATCTTTTTGGCATTTATCAATTGTTTATAAATCGTATGTAACTCCAGTTCAAAACAAATCTATTTAGGTCGTCCGCCATTTTGAATAAATAAGAAATGTCAAACTTATATACTTTTTCTGAAAAGATGACGCAATTTGCTTTCCAGAAAGTCCAAAATTATCAAAATCGGACTAAGACTTCAAAAGTTATTACCAATGTCCCGATCTTCCCTATACTTCGTTCCACTGTGAGACGGGGCGAATTTAACTTGCGTAATTTTTTTGGGATATCTCTAGTTTTCTCCCCTTCGGGCAAAGCCGTCTTGGTCCTGGCAACCAGTGGTTTATTTGGCCCTTCGCGCTCAAATGTCTCTTTGGTCCTTCGATCCGGATGTATGAAAAAGCCCTTAGGATTTTACAGTTTTTTTTTGTTAAAAAATTGGTCATTTTATAGTTTTTTTGCAGCAGCCACATTTTATCGTTTTTTGCCAGGTTCGAACAATGTTGTTTTTTGTACCGGTTTTTTTTTGTTCCGCATGAATTTGAAGGTTGGTTGCCCTGAGTTTGGTATATGAGCTCGTGCGGCGATAAAAAACCCCCGTTCGACATTTGGGAGCAGCCCGTTCTTTTTTCTTGTTGGCTGACTGACGCTTCATTGACGTTTGTGTGTTCCAACCTCACAATTTCACGTGTTGTTTTGTTTACCTCCGAGGTTAGAAAATTTTTGTTTTTCGTCGGTTTTCGAATTTGTTTGGGCGTCCGTCGGAATTTACCTTCGTTTTTTGCTTTCGTTAAGCGCGAGATCAGTGCCGCGTTATTACCAAACCTTACTAGTGTGTTGATAACGAATTTGTCGCGAAAAAACCTACCTTTTTTGAATCTGATAAAAACCGCTTTGTCAGGTCTGACCCAAAAAGTTTAAAACAAAAACAAAAAAGTGATGCGATGATTAGGCGCTTTAATAATAAAAGACTTTTGACCATTGAAAACTCAGTTTGAGATTGAGTATAGTGATAAGGAAATCCCATCCTATAAAGATTTGTTTAGAGTCTTAAAGACAACTATTGTCGGGCTTTGGAAAATAGTTCTCTTTTGAATAAGCCGAAGGAGGTCTCACCTCCTCTACCCCCTAGGAAGGGTGGCAAACCACCCTATCCCGTCTTATTGACTGGAACAGGCCAGTCTGGTAATAAAGGTTGTGCTTATTGCCAGCAGCAGCGCTACCACCCCCTTGTGAAGTGTGCCAGATTTCTGGAATTACAAGTAGGTCAACTCCATCAATTTGTTAAGCATGAACGATTGTGTTTTACCTGCTTTGGCAAACATGGTGTATCTCAATGCCCTACAAATGCCACGTGTCGTCAGTGCCAGGGTCTTCATCATTCCCTGTTGCACTTTGTGAAAATCTCTCCGAGCCCCCAAGTTGATTGTCCAGGGGAGACCCCCCGTATACCTAATAGTGAAGGTGCCAAACAGGCATTGTGTACCGCTACACCCAGTAGCAACAATTTGGAACCTCGCAAGAGGAGACCTGTGCTTTTTGCAACTACCGAAAATTTAGTTGTAGATGCCAACAAGAAGTTTGTGTCTTGTCGGGCAATTTTAGATTCCGCTAGTGAAGCGTCCTTTGTAACCATCTCTTTGGCCGAGAGGTTAGGAATTAAAGTGGCTCCGAATAGAACTCCTATTGAAGGAATAAATGGCATGATTTCTAGTACGTTATATGGCAATGTTACATTGAAAATTGGCTCCGCCAAGTTTCCTGAGAGTTTGTTTTCCTTTGTTGCCATTCTTAATCCTAAAATTTGTGGAACCATACCTGTGAGTGTTGTAGAATATGATTCTATTCGGTGGCCATACTTTCTTATGTGGACGATGCCATCGGATTAGCTAATTCTGTAGCTGATGCTTTAGAAAGGCAGAAACAGCTAATTGCGTTGTTAAAATTGGGTTGTTTTGAACTTCGTAAGTGGACAAGCAACACTCCTGAGTTACTAGAATCGGTTCCAGCTAGACATCAGCAACCAATTTCCTTTGATGATGAATCTGCTGGTTTAAAAATCCTTGAACTAAAGTGGTGTCCAAAATCGGATTCGTTTTGTTATGATGTGATGCCCATGGAAAGACCTTGTACCAAGAGAAACATTCTCTCTGAGATTGCAAGGATATATTGTCCACTCGGGTACCTAGCCCCAGTTGTTTTGGTAGTGTTTAATGCAACGTTTGGGGGTCCAGGGTTTTTCATGGGATGATACCCCTCAAGTGATATTGTTGCCCAGTGGCAACTCTATGTGTCGCAACTACCATTGTTATATTCGATATCAATACCTCGTTATGTTGTGAAGCAAAATGCTGTCTGTCACCACTAAATTGCATGGCTTTTGTGACGCCTCAATGTGTGCATATGGTGGTGCAGTATATATTTGACAAATTGAGTTGGATGGAAATATTTGAAAAGTATTTCTATTCCACGCTTAGAATTTTGTGCTGCTGTATTGTTGGCAGAACTATTAGAGTTTTTTGGCAATCACCTTGATTGTATCCCGATTAATAAGATTTTTGATTGGTCTGACTCCAGCGTTACCCTTGCTTGAATAAAATCGTGTCCATCAAAACGAAAGGTTTTTGTAGCCAATCGTGTAACGTCTATTCAAGAGAAAGTTTCCCCCAGCTGTTGGTATCATGTAAATGGTAAGGAGAACCCAACTGATTGCTTATCCCGGAGCTTACTTCCTAGTCAATTGATAGACCATCCTCTTTGGTTTACTGGACCATCCGGGTTGGCCCAGTCTAGTGAAACATGGCCTATGAACCATAAAATTGATGCGTTTGATGCTGATCTACCCCCTGAGGAAAATCGTTTTGTTTTTGTGACAATGAACTACAACTGTTACTCACTAAGTGTTCCTCTTTGCGTAAAATATTGGGCATTGTTGCCTTTTGTTTGAGACCTTTTCGAGTGAAAAAAGATCCTTCTTCATCTTTTCCTACTAAAGCCCTCAATGAGGCAGATTTTTATTATGCTACCTTAGTTGTTGTGCGAGTTGTACAACGAGAAGTTTTTTTTGAAGATTTGAAAAGGATACGTAAAGGTGAGAGTTGTGCTAAGCCTCTTCGAAAGTTAGCTCCTTTTCTTGATTCCCATGGTGTCCTCAGGGTGGGCGGTAGATTACGTCACACTGATTTGGCATATGAGATAAAACACCCAATGTTGCTGCCTCGTAGTCACAGGCTTACTTGATTATTAAAAAATTCCATAATAGGCATGGACATCCAGGTCCTCGCTTATTGGAGTACCTCCTAAATCAACAGTTTTGGATTTTGTCGGTAAAAAGTGCCATTCACAGTGCTATTTGCAAGTGTTTTTGTTCTGCCAGGGTAAATCCCAAACCATTACACCCATTCATGGGTGACTTTCCTAAATTTAGAGTGTCCCAGGTGAAGCCCTTTTCCCATGTTAGTGTGGATTTTATGGATCCATTCTCCATCACGTTAACCAAGCGTCGTGCTGTAAAAAGTCAAAAGGCTTATGGGTGTGTTTTTGTTTGTTTCCCAACACAGGCCATTCACCTGGAGGTTGTTTCTGATTTGTCCACTGATGCATTTTTTCTGCCCTCCGCCGATTTGTTGGTAGACGTGGCAGATGTGCGGCCCTCTACAGTGACCAGGGCACTAATTTTGTTGGGGCAAATAACCTCCTTGTGTCCTATGGTCAGCAAGCTGCTGAGAATTTAGCGATTAACTGGTGTTTTAATCCACCCGCCAGTCCGCATTTTGGTGGACTCCATGAGTCTGGGGTAAAATCCACGAAAACTCATCTGAAGAGAATCGTGGGGGATCAAATCCTAACCTTTGAAGAGTTGATGACTGTATTGGTTCAGATTGAGGCTATTTTAAATAGTCGACCATTGTGTAGTATGAGCCCTGATCCTCATGACTTTCAAAGTCTTACGCCTGGACATTTCCTCACTTTGGAACCCTTGACAGCCCCTCCCGATGAAAACCTAACCAATGTTAAGTTAAACCGTCTCCATCGCTGGCAGCTTGTTCAACAGATCCAGCAGCATTTTTGGCGCCGCTGGCATATGGAGGATTTACAGCATTGACTTCTATACCCTACGGGTAGACCCGGCATGGGCCAAAATTGCCATTATATCAAGCTTTTATCGCAATTGACCAAATACAACTAAGAATTTAATGAGCAAAATAGGGATGAAAATAGAATTTCGGTTTGGTGAGTCCGGAAACATGCAACATCGCAAAAATATTCTATTTGCTTGTCTTGGATAAAAAAGGGCAGTGGCGGCGCAAAATAAAAATTTTGAATTCCACTAGAATTTTTTTATCAACAATTTTCTGTTTGAATAATAAATAATTCATGAATACTTACTTGTGTGTGTTTACAAAATTCTCTTCAGTAAAAAAAAGAGTAAAAAGAATTTCTAAGCATGCTAAGTGCAGTGGATGTATTAAAATTATTGTTTTCATCTTAGAACTTTACAAATGTTGTACCTTCCAGGTAAAATATTTTCTTTCTTTGAACAAGGGTCTTCTTCAACTCTTCTTTTCTTGGGTGGACTACAAGTTATGCTCGTGTCAGATGAAATTTCGGAACTAAAAATTTCAATTCGGAATGGGACAACCGGGCGCCGGGCCAACTCGGCGCCGCCAACAGGGCGCCACGCCGGGCCTAATGGGCGCCGGGCCAACTCAGCGCCGGACTATTTTTTTTTCGATAAAATGTGCAGATAAAAACAAAATAAATATGTTATTTATACAAAACTTTCAACATCTATTAAGTCGAGTGTTGAAATTTGGTAGGTGTAGTGTTCTGCGACTTGAAACACCGCCAAGTTCCATATTCGATACATATCGATGCATAAATAAGAAAGTCCGCCATTTTGGATGCGCCATTTTAATTTTTTTAAGTTTGTTTTTCATCTGCACATTTTATCAAGAAAAAATATTTTAGTCCGGCGCCCAGTTGGCTCGGCGTCAAGTTGGGCCGGCGCCCAGTTGGCCTGCCGCCCAGTTGGTGGCGCCGAGTTGGCGGCGCCCAGTTGTCCTAGACTGCAACACATTTCAGGGGTCTGGTACGTTTTACCACCTTTCTTAAAACTACGAAGTTTTTTGAAAAATGATAATTTCAGACCATTTTATAGTGATTTCTAAAAAAAAAATTGCGGACTATCGTTGATTTTGTTAAAAAAATTGAAATTGAAACATTCTTAAAACCCCATTAAAACCCATACAAATTGCTACAAAAGAAGCATTTTCTCATTTCAAACTGAAACAAAACGGTCCCTGACGTCTATCAGCTGTCAACAAAAACTTGAAATAACTAAGGTCACTGATCGAAATCGGGTCAGTTTTTTTGGTCCTTTTATGAAAATGCACAATTTTTAAAAAAGCATGAAATTCAAAACAAAATTAAGAAAACTATGATTCCTACATTTTTACAAATAAAAATTAGTTTAATTGAACATTATATCAATTTTTATTCCTTAAAACACTAAAAATTAATAATTATTTACTTTTTTAAAATTTATCGAAGGTCTAACTGAACAAAAGCAAACTGAACCCATCCGTATCGAAATGAACCAAATCAAACCGAATCTAACGGTTCGGTTTGGTTCGGTTCGATTTGCTTAAACTGAACCGAACCTAACCGAATATAGCTAAACCTAACCTAAACAATCCTAGCGGAACCTAACCGAACATACTCAAACTGAACCAACCTAACCCAACCTAACCAAACCTAACCCAACCTAACCCAACCTAACCCAACCTAACCCAACCTAACCCAACCTAACCCAACCTAACCCAACCTAACCCAACCTAACCCAACCTAACCCAACCTAACCCAACCTAACCCAACCTAACCCAACCTAACCCAACCTAACCCAACCTAACCCAACCTAACCCAACCTAACCCAACCTAACCCAACCTAACCCAACCTAACCCAACCTAACCCAACCTAACCCAACCTAACCCAACCTAACCCAACCTAACCCAACCTAACCCAACCTAACCCAACCTAACCCAACCTAACCCAACCTAACCCAACCTAACCCAACCTAACCCAACCTAACCTAACCCAACCTAACCCAACCTAACCTAACCCAACCTAACCCAACCTAACCCAACCTAACCCAACCTAACCCAACCTAACCCAACCTAACCCAACCTAACCCAACCTAACCCAACCTAACCCAACCTAACCCAACCTAACCCAACCCAACCTAACCCAACCTAACCCAACCTAACCCAACCTAACTCAACCTAACCCAACCTAACCCAACCCAGCCCAACCTAACCCAACCTAACCCAACCTAACCCAACCTAACCCAACCTAACCCAACCTAACCCAACCTAACCCAACCTAACCAAACCTAACCTACCTATTGTTAATAAATATAGTAAAAGTTGTTAGGTTTATGTCCAGGGGGTAACCATTGTCCATAATCGTCGGAAATCGAGTTAGGATTAGTGTATGCGACCATAAACATTGAGTGGCGAGTGAGTGTTTGGTCTTCAATTTTTTTAGGGAAATTTTTCAAAATCTTTTTTTGGGCACTCTGGGCACCCTAATAAACCATAATCTGGTCACCCTAATCCATCGCAATCAAAGAAAATGGGTAATCGAAGTGTCACAAATTTTTTGTTGGTTTCTATTCTTCTTTTATGTTATGTAGGACAAAATTATTAATTAAACTAAGTGACCTTATTAAGTAAGACAGCATGATAGTCAAATGACATTAGAAGGACATAAACATATGATACCGGCCTGTAGACCGGTCGCGGTGGTCATATAATAATAAATATATACTTTCGCGATGAAAGACCAAAATTTAACTTAAAATTACTGTAAAGTCCGCAAAAAACATTAAATTTATCGAAATTTATAAAAACATAGATCAGTGTGTGTAACAATTCATCAAGATGTATGAAACTCGACCGTGACATGTCAAAAGTTTGGTTCGAAAAATCAAAAACAACTGGATAAAAATCGGTATGTAAGCATTTAAAAAGAAATCATTTTTAAGAAAATCAAATACTTTTTTTTAATTTTCATGCAATGCAAAAAAAAGTGCGGGGAATTGACACTTTCTGAATCAAAATGTGTGAGGGTAAAATCGCACGGTCGCAGAAAAAACTATCTATCGTGACGCTACTGAACTTTCGCGTGTTTTAGGAAAAACTATCCGTCAAGACGACTTACCCATGAAATGTTGTTTTTTTATGGATTTTTTTTCTTCTTTTGCACAAAAAACAATTTTGGACCATGTTTAAACTCAAATAGTTACTTCTAAACTTGTTTTTAAACGTTTTAAGATTTCTTTTTGTAATATTCCCGCACAAAATTCAAAAAAAATCATTTCCGTACTTAGACAACATTGTCTATCAGTTTTCCCTGTATACACGGACTAACAGGTAGAATCACTCAAAATACGGCAGGTGGATTAAAGGTAGCCAGCTGCTTTTCTGTCGCACTTATGCCGTCAGTGTGAAAGAGATAAAAGTACCCTTATATTATCTAGGGTATTATTAGCATGCAAAATCACCCTATCTTTGTCCGTTTCACATGTTCAATAATGTCTATCTCTGTTTTTATTGTAAAAGAAATACCCGACCATAGGAACCAAATTGGATAGGGTCAATAAAAAATGCCTTGTCTTTCCGTCTCTAACGCCCTTTTAGGGCGTTATACAACTCAATGATTTACAGTCGTTGCAACAACGCGAAAGATGGAATACCCCCGATAACCCTCCAAAAGTTGGAACTTTAGTAGCGTTGAAAGACGAAAACCTGTCCCCACTGAAGTGGTCGTTCGGTAGAATTGAAAAAATTTACTCATGTCCAGATAGAATCCCCCGTGTCGTGCAAGTAAAAACCGCGAAAGGATTACTTGACCGTAGTTTGGTGAAGGTATGTCCGTTACCCAGCCAGTAACCAACCTTCAAAGCCTTGTGTAGCGTGAATCATGCTTATTTGAATTAACTTAAGTATGACGTCCATACTTATTGCGATAAAATTATTGTTGCAAAAATGCTAATTTATTGTTTAGACCCTTTGGGTAATTGAATAACCTTTTTTGTTTTGATTTTTTAGTTTTTTGGGTTTTTCTATAAAAATTGGGAATTTTTATGGTGGGCGGAATGTTTAATGCTACTAGTAATTTTTGTTTTTGTTTTATTATGAGTTTTTTGGAAAACCTAACCTTAAAGTTTGTTTTGATATTTTTGGGCTTTCAGCAAAAACCTTCAAAAAAAAAAGTCCTTGTTTGGGAAAAATTCCGATCAGATGATAATTTCTCTCTTTGTTGAAAGTTATTTTCTTTTTGATCACCTGATCATTTTGGAAAAATTCATGCGCGTTTTTACACACGCTGGGAGTTTGAAGCGCCACCCTGTGTTTGACAGGGGAATGAAGAAACTCACTTCCGACAAGAAACTGAACGTGATGTTAAGTTTAAGACCGAAATTCCAGCCACAAGAACAGGCCGCGGCCGCGAGTAAGTGTGGAACTGCTGTTAAATGAAAGAAGGTAAACTTCTAGCGTGTTGCCGATTTTTTTTCCTTTGTTTTTAGTTTAGACGTCTGTTTTTCCCAGACGGGGCGAATTTAACTTTGGGGTAATTTTTTTTGGGATATCTCTAGTTTTCTTCCCTTCGGGCAAAGCCGTCTTGGTACTTGCGACCAGTCGTTTGTTTGGCCCTTCGTGCTCAGATGTCTACACAGCATTAAACGATGCGACGCGGGCTAATAAGCGCATGACAAATTATCGCACGGTTTGAATAGCCTAACCAAAAGCACTATATATTTTGGTAAGGTAAGAAGTTGAACCTTATGTAACGTGTCATTTTTACGTTTAAGACAACGTTACATATTTGTTTATTTAGGTAAATAATCAAGGCTCTTTGATTCGTCTTTCTGTACACAAATATATAGTATTTTATAGAGCTAGGTTTGGAGGTTATATAGTGTCCAAAAAGTTACCTTATAAAGGAGACATTCCATCGAATTACTGTGGACACTACGCACATCGCATTATCTGGACATCGTAATTGGAATTTAAGATCACAGGCTTCGGGAAAAATCACATAAAAATTTTGATTGTTTTGTTTTTATCTGTGGAATTCTGTGATTCACTTGACGTTCATAAAGTTAAACAGCTGTTATGCTGGGGAATGGCGGCGTTGCCGCATCACAAATGGATTCAGTAACAGGAAGGAAACATTTAGATGAACATTTCATTCCCTTACGTTTATTTCGAGGATATTGGGACAATCCGAACCTCATGTCCTTCACGGATTAACTAGTTTTGATAGTACGAAAACATATTTGGGTCGACCAGGAACAACCGAGGCTCCGCCACTTTGATATCTTTATTAATTTGATAGGGAAAGGATAAAATAAATACGAGTTATGCACTTTGGTAAAGGGGAGATAAACGAGGGGTAAAAACCAAGACTAAAAGAATAAACGAAATCGTGTGAGTTAACATCTGAACACTCTTGTGCCTTTAAGCAATAGTTCAGTGTGTATTTTTGGGTTCAGGTTCAGAAACAACTTTATTACTGTAGAAATGTTTTACAAAAATGGCGTTAAACTATATGAATATTAGAGAAAACATTTATAAAGAGCGAAGGAAACTTTTGACGAAGACTGTAACTGGAGTGCAACTAAATTCTGCGCTCAGTATAGCTTTACTCATATGGGAATTGGTTGAGTGTTCGAATATTAATAATGTGTATGGAGGGTGTCTCGACGTCCTTGTTATAAAAATTTCAACCGTGGAAATAGACCCGACAACACCTCAAGGTGTGTTTTACGTACTTCCTATCCCCTTGGTCGGTGTTGCCCCTATAGACCTGTATAGAACTATTGCTGTACCTCATTGGTTACTTTGAAAACCCCGGGTTTTTCTTCCAGGCTTGCCACTGAATGTAGAGATTTATTTTTGGCGGAAAAGTTTTTTATAAATAGGTTTGCATCCTTTATTTGAATTTCACCGGGAAGATTAGGTTGGTACTATTGCGTTTTACCGTCCCCACTCCCCACCAAATTTACAAAACGGTTTCCGGCCACTGCATTATTCTGGTATTCTCGACTAAGTGCTTTGTCTCTTTTTGCTAACAAATTTGGTTGGGTCGACAACAGGCTCTGGGATCGCCATTGTTTTTGGTTTGGCACTGCAGCGAATTGTAGGAGATATCCCAGAGACTGTGAGGAGTGAGCCGTCGTGTTTTAGGCGTAATCGAAAGTGACGCTCGCACCCTTTTGAGGGGAATTTAAGTCGGCCCACGCCATTTTGTACAGGGAAGAGCATTGGTAAGTTCGATTTTATTTTTTTTTATTTTTTTTTATTATTTGAGTACTCTTCAAGATAATATTTGCCTCCCAAATTGTAATTATTGTTCGTGGGAAATGTACTTTTTTTTGACAAAGGACGTGGGGAATTGTTGGCGTTTTTATATTTTTCTTTTAACCACGTGTTGGATAAAAACTATATATTGTTTTTCTCCTTTGTCTACAGCCCTGTCAATTCCAGCGACGGGACAGTTGGGCTGGACGCTGGTGGGAAGCCGGACGGGCCAGTTATAACCCTGAGAAAGGTACGTTAGGATTATTTTAGTTCATCTGTTTAAATCTACTTTGTTTTATTGAGTCGACATGGGGTTCTCGATTTAAGTTACTGTGTAGGGGAACTTCGTGCAAAATTGACGAATTCCAGGAAACTGAAACATTTCATTTTCCACAGGGTTTCTACGCTCGGGCAAGCATCCCACAACCATGTGCTGCCCTAGTACCATGTGCTAGTTAGTCAGCAGGGGAGGCGCGAGCAAACCAGGGCAAACCAGGAGCAGGAGTAGTGGAAGAAGTCTGGAAACAGGTTCACAAAATAAAACAACCTATTGTTCAATTAACCAACAACTTAAAAACTAATCAAGGACCAAGGTAGGAGCAAGCCTTAACTATAATTTTTCCCTCATATATAAATTTTTAATATAATTTAGACGTAATCTTTTCATATATTTCATATATAAGTTTTCACAGTATAATTTCAACATTTCTTGTAAACGCAAGATAAGGTATGACGTCATAACCCTGGTTTTGCGGCATATTTACTACATTGACTTGTTTTCCTTCCTTTCATTTATTTAAGATAATTTTACTGTCAAATTTAAAGTGCCTTGCTATTTTGGCCCTTGTTTTCATCCATTTCATTTATTTTTTTTATGTTTCCGGTAATTTTATCTGATTTTACCCTTAAAATATACAAGATGAACTAAATCTTTGCGTTATTTGTACAACCCAATGACCAACTTTGCGGAGACAAAAGAGAGATGAGATTATATTTTTTTTTAGCGGTTTCGTTACACATTTTTACCTCATGGGGTAGATCTCGGACTGGGTTGCTGTCTGTCTCATTCTGCCTAACGTAGAATGATGACAGCAGATATTTGGCCCAGATCTCCCCTATGACAGAATGATTCTGGATGTGTATTTCTTTTTACAATCATTTATGTAAGTGAGTCCTACGCTACTGACCCAGATGTAGGTACAGTATGACCTGTTAAAGGTGTCCATCTACCTGTAAAGTGCCTCTAGTTTTGTCATCTTAATTCAATCTTTTAGAATTTTATTCTGTTTATTTTTTTTTGGTTATTCTTAATTACACAAATACTCTGGAAGCCTCGGAAGTATAGAATTTCATTGTTTGGCTACAACGTTTGGGTTGAACTGTATTTTATTTAAGATCTTCTTTGTAAAACATTGGTATTAAATAATGTGGCGCACTTAAAATTTTCTTATTTCTGAACCCCCCCTTCTCCACTGTATAAAAGTTACCGGGCATATCAATGTTTTACCTAGCTGGAAAATACAGTTCTGCTTCCAGATATTTGTTTAATTATTCAATGGTGTTGTTGTGTCACAAGTTGGCGAATTGTCACTATCCTAATTACAGTGTCACAAAATGGCGGCGACGTCTTTAAGCTGCCACAAATGTCACACAACGCATTTTAATAGGCCACAAATTGGCGCCCAAATTTTTTTAACTTTTTTTAAGGCCACAAATTGGCGCCCAACGTGGGGCCCCAATTTGTGGCCTTAAAAAGAGTAAAAAAATTTGGGCGCCAATCTGTGGCCTATTAAAATGCGTTGTGTGACATTTGTGGCAGCTTGAAGACGTTGCCGCCATTTTGTGACACAACAAACCCATTGAATAATTAAACAAATATCTGGAAGCAGAACTGTATTTTCCAGCTAGGTAAAACATTGATATGCCCGGTAACTTTTATACAGTGGAGTAGGGGGGGGTTCAGAAATAAGAAAATTTTAAGTGCGCCACATTATTTAATACCAATATTTTACAAAGAAGATCTTAAATAAAATACAGTTCAACCCAAACGTTGTAGCCAAACAATGAAATTCTATACTTCCGAGGCTTCCAGAATATTTGTGTAATTAAAAAGCCAAAAAAAAAATAAACAGAATAAAATTCTATTAGATCGAATTCAGATGACAAAACAGAAATACTTTACAGGTAGATGGACTCCTTTAACAGGTCATAGTGTACCTACACCTGAGTCAGAAGTGTGAGACTCGGTTACATAAATGATTGGAAAAAAAAAAATAAATATACTTCCAAAGTTATTCTGTCATAGGGGAGATCTGGACCAAATATCCGCTGTCTCATTCGACCTAGCGTAGAATGATGACAGCGGATATTTGGTCCAGATCTCCCCTATGACAGAATAACTTTGGAAGTATATTTATTTTTTTTTTCCAATCATTTATGTAACCGAGTCTCACACTACTGACTCAGGTGTAGGTACACTATGACCTGTTAAAGGAGTCCATCTACCTGTAAAGTATTTCTGTTTTGTCATCTGAATTCGATCTAATAGAATTTTATTCTGTTTATTTTTTTTTTTGGCTTTTTAATTACACAAATATTCTGGAAGCCTCGGAAGTATAGAATTTCATTGTTTGGCTACAACGTTTGGGTTGAACTGTATTTTATTTAAGATCTTCTTTGTAAAACATTGGTATTAAATAATGTGGCGCACTTAAAATTTTCTTATTTCTGAACCCCCCCCTTCTCCACTGTATAAAAGTTACCGGGCATATCAATGTTTTACCTAGCTGGAAAATACAGTTCTGCTTCCAGATATTTGTTTAATTATTCAATGGGTTTGTTGTGTCACAAAATGGCGGCAACGTCTTCAAGCTGCCACAAATGTCACACAACGCATTTTAATAGGCCACAAATTGGCGCCCAAATTTTTTTACTCTTTTTAAGGCCACACTTACTTATTATTTATATAATTTTACAGAGGCAGAAGAGGCGGCAACAGCGGAAAAGCTACATTGTTTACCAACAAATGACCGCCGAAAACGGGGCTGCGAGTTCTCTTTATATTTTATTACTCTAAGGTCGAAACACTCTAGGAAGAGATAAAGTATTTAAGAGCGTAGAGAAGTTCAAGGCCAATGGCGTATCTACCGGGATGACAGGGGTGGCAAAGACACCCGATGCCAAGTCAAAATAGGCGCAAAGAACTCTGAATTCTTTAATCTTAAACAATAATTTAAAAATATATGAAGTAAGTTTGCTAAAAATATCCTAAATTATGAATCCATGCATTCACTGTGTAGTGCCATTAATATTTTTAAATAGAGTACTTAGTAATTGTATTTTATAGGCTATTAAAAGGCAAAATGACAAAGGAAAAAATGCCACGTTGTGTTTAAGTTCCAACCTAACCATTAAAATGCAGCGACGAGTTGCCGGCACAAGTCTATTTTGTTTGAAAAATGCCGATAAGGCAAACGTTTTTATTAATATTTTGTACTTTTAATACACATTTTTTGCGCTTAAAACGATGTTTTATAAAGTTAAAAGGGATTGGAATACGATAAGTATTGACATACTAAATTTTATACAACTTGGTGAATTTACAAGGGAAAGGTGGTAAAAAGTAAGGTTTTTCCAAATACGTTAGCATAAATACATGTTCAAAAAATCGAAAAGTAAAGCACTCATAGCTTGCTTTGGAAACAATGGCAAATTTAAATTCGTAGACGCGAATTTTCAAGTGCGCAAGCGTGTGTTTTGTCACATAGACACACAGCTGCTGTGTGGATAGACGCCATATTTGTTGTTTATTTACATTTTGCCATGTTTTGCGTTTGTCGTGTAAAATTTAGTTTTTTGCTGCAAAAAATTGGAAATAATTCACATAAACTATGTGCGGTTTGTGGAAAAACGTCCGGGAGAAGTAAGATAGTGCCACTCCATAGGTAAGCACTTATATTTTTATTTATAATTTGTTAATAAAGTGAAGAGTGGTTTATAGATGCCATTAAACACTCGTCATGGTATCCACAATAAATCTGCACAATGAATTTTAGAAAAACTACCATTTTTATCCAGAATTTATTAAATTTTTACCCCATCTAGTTTAAAAAAAAATAATAATACACATAACCCTAAATTTTTGACAATTGTCAAATAATGTAGTAACGTAACGGAGTATGTTCCAAAACCAACAAAATTGATGCATTCGCAGTTACCGAAATCCTGTCTAGCCGGGTATGCCCCATATTCATGCTCTAACGTATTTGGGTTTTTCATACTAAAAACGCAAAATTTAGTATCAAAGTATCTTTATTATTCTCACAACAAAATTGTACTTTTAGTAGTCTTCATGATAAAATTATAGATTAACAAGCATTACAAAAATTTTTACCTACGGTATCAAAAATACTTATAAATATAATAAAACCTTTTTTCTGCAGGACATTACCCCCTGGATACGCCGTTACTTGTACCCCATACCCTATAAGATTTTTCTTTAGATTAGAGGGCGTCAATAAAACTATTGCTACCCAGCGCCATCAGATCGAGCTTCGCCACTATTCAAGCCATACCCTACAAGGTGCATTCGTGTAGGTACAGTCATACGCATCAAAAATGCTACAAAAACAATAAGTGGTTAATAGCCCATCGCACCGACTATTTTTATCGTTACTTAGGCCTAAGTGTTCCTTATTACGTCATATTATGATTATATTAAGAAACGCTTTAAGCTAAGTAACGAAAAAAAAGTCGGTGAGATGGACCCTAATACATCTACCCTTTCTGTGAACTAAAAGAATTAAAAACCAAATTTTTTATTTTCTTTCAAAATTACTAAATTTAGTAATTTTTTAGACATTTTGCCGCTGCTGGACACTTAGCAAAGGGATAGAAGTATGCTGGCGGCTGGAATGTATCTACATATATGTCAAAAATTAAATCGTAAAATCTTGTTCCATCATAACGCATTACCCTATATATTGCCTTAATTTGTCTCGCAGCATCAGCACTGATGAATGCCGTTCATTAGGAGGGATCACGCTTGATTGTTAATAATCAACTCTTAGCGCATAATATACACTCAATGCATGCCCATGCATGTCACGTAATGTCATTATAATGCATTGAGAGCGTTTCCCCATTTACCAATATACGCTGCTATCATATACTTATTAGAGGAAAGTCGCCTAATATGGAGTACTTTTTTTTTAATACACCGTAAAATAAAAACGTAATAAGTTATAGACGCTATTTCTGAATTTAACTTTTTACGGCTATTTTGAAGCATTTAGTAAAAAGCAATGAGTTAAAAAATAAATGCAGAAGAAAATATGTAGTATTAAAAAAAAGTTACCTACTCCATATCAGGAGCATCCTTATATGAGGTACTCTAGATTTGTGGGGTATGTAAAATTTCAAATAACTTAAGCTTCATTCATTTACTGTAGACAATGGGCTTCTCAGCATCCATCACCCAGCACATAAATAACTTAAGCTATTTTATGCTTTTTTGGATTAAAGGTATTTATTTATAAAAAATTTATATAAAAAATACATCTAAAAGGTACCTTTTCTCATATAAAGTTACAAACTCAGGGCTAATTTACCCAGCGGCGTAATGCACAATGGACCAACTTTATGCTTAATATTGTTATCTTATTCTCCACTTGTTTGGCATGGAAAGATAAGGATATAAAATATAGCACTAAATTTGCCTATTGTGCATCACATTGCTGGGTAAAACAGGCATGACTTATCTTAGAATAACAGATACCCCCGTAAGGAACACACTAATTTTTTGGGTAGGGCGATTTTTTTGCAAAAAATAATGTTTTTGTTTAACTAAAACAAAACTACATTTATAAAGTACGCGAAATTGTGTATAAAATATTAATAAAACTATGAAAACTCAATGTTAAGTCCAGTAGCGCACCCAGGAATATGTCTTGGGGGGGGCCCGAGGCCTTATTTCATGCAATTTTTTGTGTTTATTCATGAAATATGTGGAAAATATATACAAAAATCTTAAACTATTCTTACCACTCAAAATTATTTCCACTTCAAACGTCAAAACAAAAAACAAGTTTTTGCAAAAAAGAGAATGGTGACTTCTTGGCAAGTCGGTGGTTAGTAAATACATATACATACAGTCGATAACGTAATCAGTACTAGCGGGAAATCGACCTATCCCAAATTAGGGACTATCCGCATATATTAGTCGACTTTCCTCTACTATCTTTCTATTTTATCTATTTCGCCTTCTTCGAACCATCTCTGGACATAGGCCTACCTCAACATCTTTTCACTCTTTCTCTGTCGCCGTGTTCAGTAAATTAAGCTACATAATAAAAAATAAAAAAATACTCTCAGTACCTCAAAACTAAGTTTATAACCACTGCATCCTTCCTGTACTCAGCTATGTATCCCAGACCTGGACACATAGAAAATCAAACATGGATAAGGCAACAAAAGTCCAAAAAACAAGGAAAGACAAATGAGACACGTAAAGTTAACAAATAGAAAAAGGAATGAATGGATAAGAAAAAAATAAAAAAGTAAGGGATGTCAGAGGAGAAGTAGCAAAATTGAAATGGAAATTTAATTGTCATAAAATAAACTGGAGACCTTGGGAAAATAAAAAGAAGTAGAAGGAAATGAGAGAAACGGACGATTCAAAGAAACATGTGGGAGCAAGATGGAAGAACACGGCGACAGACAGAGAACAGTGGAAGATATTGGGGGAGGCCTATGTTTAAAGATGGATCAAAGAAGGATAAATAGATAGATATATAGATAGATAGATAGTTAAAAGACTAATAGCGCTTCTCGCTGCTGATTCTGGGTCATGCACGATGCGATCATAGATATCGTGCGATCAGAGGGGCCAATAGAAAGCTTTGATTCATCTCTAAATCGTCACATGTTATGCAAACAGACCTGCATATAATGCAGGTTTCTCTTGCGAACCGCCCACAGAACACAGATTACCAAGAAACCCAGGGGTTTTGAAACCCAAATCTGACCATACCGACTTAACATTTTAATTTTACGCAAACAGCAGCACCACCTCGTAGGCGAACTTAAAGACTTGAGGAGGGAAATTTGAATTTTTTGCTTTTGAAGGGCTCGTTTGAGAAAATTGAAAACCTGATCGCAACTGATTTGTCTGTTTGTCAAAATCTCTTACTTTTAAAATAGTTGAACATGACATGGAATGTTATCAGATGGTACACTGCACTATAGGCTTATATTCCTGTCGTGGAAAAATAAGTTATTTAAGTTTTGATGGGAAAGCGTACTTTCATTACTAAAAAAAACGACCTAACTGAGCTGTTTAATGTGCCCTAGAACGTACGAGTCCTTCGGGGTAGGGAAAGAGAATTCGCTGCAAATACGTAAAAATGATTCAAGGTTCACTTTCTTTGAAGAGCGCACTTCACTTCTCACGACTATGAGAATAGATTATGATGATTGTCCTGGCTCTCCATATACTGATGGCACTGTGCAGCTCCTGCATACTCTTCTTTTTTGAAAGGCACGTTGCATATATAAGCTTCTCATGCATAGAGAACCCTTTACAACACTTTGATCATTTTGCGGTCTAGTAACTTTGAACAAGCCCGTAATTTTCGGGGAATTCTGGGGCACTGATTTAAACTGATGACGTGAAACTAATTTAAAACCTACTTGCAAAAGGGTTGTTGACCAATGGCGGATCCAAGGGAATGGAGAGCAGTGGCGGCTCGTGAAGTAGTGTCACGGTGCCAGCACACTACCCTATTTCTCTTCAAAAACACGTTTCTCTTTTATTTATACTTTATTTTATAAATTTCTTTTTAGTTTATTATTTATATAAAATTGGGCAAACCTGTGCAATTCTATGGATCACATTTTGACCTGACGCGACGCGATAAATGGGACACTAAAATGCAAGGCAGCGTAGAATACGCTGCCTAATGAATATGTACCACTTTTCTGTTGACTCCTTCGAACGGAGATTTTATCAGCAGCGTATGACCGACAAAGATAAGACCAATTTTGTTCATTTCAGCGTTGTATAAATGGAAAAAATCAATTTGTGCCTTGCCATCAGTTAGTCGTATTCATAGTCACATTGTTTTTGTGCGAGGAGCATGGATGTTTTAATTTACGACTCTTACAATATATTTTAATTATCTCAGAATTTTTTGATAAATCCATTTTATAGCAAAATTTGTGTGGGCATGTGTAAGTTTCTTTAAAAAAAACCCCATACATAGTAGTAATAGCTATGTTTTTTAATGACTTCTGGGTAAACGTTTGGCAGCCCTTCCCGCCCTGACATAAAACTTTTTTTTTGTTTCAGGCAAAAACATTCAACTAAAATTTACTTAAATTTCTTTGGTTCTACGGAAAACAATGTCAGTTGCAAATTTTCACAAACTTTACCCGCAACAAAACTTATTTAAATTTGTTTATTAAAATTACTTAGTATATAATATAATAATAATATATAATAATAAAACAAAAATTTACACCAGTGGATCATTTTCTTCACCTGTAAATTTAAAAAGATTATTATAAACAGCATGGAAAAGAAATATTTTGATTTGTTCTTCCTCCTTAGCCCCTCCCCCTGAATATCTTGTATTGTTAATGTAGACCACCACAATTTTTATTCTAAATGCGTGAGAAAAAATTTGTAAATAAATATCAGAATCAGTGTAATTAAAATAAAATAATATAATAAACATAAATTACATGAAAAACAATAGTTATTTATTTTAAAGGCATCAAAAGAAGGTATGGCCTGAGAGCTCTTCATTCTCCCATTTCTGTTAGGATTCTTCGTCACCTTTTTTTTCACATATTTTTTATTACATCTTTCACATCGTCGATCCACCTTTTGAGGCCTCCTTCTTACTCTCCCAAGTAATATTTTTGGTTAAAGTTGGGTAAACTCCTATACAAAATTATTAGTTTAAAAGAGAGGGAAATTTCCCGATATTCCCAAAGTGGGGATAAAAAATAAGGTACTTTTAAACAAGAAAATAGGTAATTAGCACAATTTGTCTTGCATGTCTTAGTTACCCACAGTGTGTCCACGGATTGAGGCCGGTAAGGTAAAAATGACAAAAAAAATCGATTTAGATTCTGATTTTCTGGGAATCACTCCTGCTTGGTCTCAAACTAAGATGTTAAAAAAATGAGCCAAATCAATTATTATACAGGGTGGTTTAGTAGGCTGAATGTTCGATTTAGATTCTAATTTGCTGAGAATTGCTCCTGCTTGATCTGAAACTAAGAAGTTAAAACAATGAATCAAATCAATTAATCTACAGGGTGGTTTAGTAGGCTAATTTGATGAAAACTGTTAAGAGTAAAATACCTTGTCGTCGTCCCTAGCGTAGTGGTAGCAGGATTCTTCGTCACCTTCTTATTCCCATATTTTTTATTACATCTTTCACATCGTCGATCCACCTTTTGAGGCCTCCCTCTTACTCTCCCAAGTAATATTTTTGGTTAAAATTGGGTAAACTCCTATACAAAATTAATAGGTTAAAACAGAGGGAAATTTCCCGACATTTTCCCAAAGGGGGGATAAAAAATAAGGTAATTTTAAACGAGAAAATAGGTAATTAGCACAGTTTGTCTTGCATGTCTTAGTTACCCACAGTGTGTCCACGGGTTGAGGCCGGTAAGGTAAAAATGACAAAAAAATTTCGATTTAGATTCTGATTTTCTGGGAATCGCTCCTGCTTGGTCTCAAACTAAGATGTTAAAAAAAATGAGCCAAATCAATTAATATACAGGGTGGTTTAGTAGGCTAAATGTTCGATTCTGACTTTCTGGGAATTGCTCCTGCTTGATCTGAAACTATAAGAAGTTAAAACAATGAATCAAATCAATTAATCTACAGGGTGGTTTAGTAGGCTGATTTGATAAAAACTGTTAAGAATAAAATACCTTGTCGTCGTCCCTAGCGTAGTGGTAGCAATATTTGCTTCACGCCCGGACGGTCAGTGGCGAAGTTAAAGGGGGGCGTGGGGGGCTAAGCCCCCTCAATTTATTAATTAGCCCCCCAAAAAAATTTGTGATTGAAGGCGTCCCAATATTTTTCAATGCTAACAAAATTCGAATGATTATAATAGTTTTCGATCATTATAAAACTGCGAATTCGAAACCTATCGTAAATTTGATGAAAAGTGGCAACATTGCTAATCTAGTCGAAGATGGAAACGAAGAAGGAACAACAATAGGAACGAACGATCGATATTCGATAGTCGAATTATTGCAATGCATCGTAGCTTTGGCGTGTTTTGGTTTGTCTTTGGCCTCTGCTCTTCTGCTCTGTTTACTCAGTCATTTGGACGGCAGATGGCGCTGAAATAAATTACGCAATATTCAGGGACTGCTAGTACGATTTAGTTACATGTGCGAGCTCCGAGGCTCATACCTATCATACAAATACCATTAGATCATAGCAGTTGTCTCTGAATATTGCGTACCAGACAAAATTTTCCCCTCAATATGGTAAAACTCGCATGTAGCTCCTCTATATGGGTTATTTAGTCAATGGTACTGTCCACTTCAATGTGTACGCGACCGCTATATCGGTGTTCATTGAGTGATTCGATTGAATTCTAATTCGGTAGTCTGTTGTAAGTGCAAATTTTGAATATTGCATTTTAAGCCTAAATTTTAAATTGCACCCAATTTTATACCTTATTGTCTTGTCTGATTCTTACAATTCCATCTCTGAGTGTATCGCTTGAGAGAGGTTTTTTTATGTTTGAAAAGGTTAAAACATATATTAGAACTTATTGCCCAAATATTTTTTTTATAATAACGAGTTTGCCTCCATAAAGGACCGAAGAATTGAGTTGCTGAACAATCTTTGAAACGTAATACGTTCTAGCAATACTCTTATCTAAGTGATTATAATCTGTAGCCATTATAAATAGGTATAATGTTTGAATGTTTTTCCCACTGTATTTTTGCGAGGTATATTTATACCTATAATTATTAGTTTTATTATTATGTTGACAAAATGGTGAATGCGGCCAAAAAAATTTTTTGAACAAAATGGTAAATGCGCCCAAAAAAATTTTTGCCTGCGGCTCTGTTGCCCCGCTGACGCAGTTGGGTTCTGGGGCTCAAGCCCCTCGAAAATTGGAGAGCTAACTTCGCCACTGCGGTCGGTCCGGGTTCGATTCCTTTGATGTTTGTAATTGTTTAAAAAATGCATTAACTATGCTGTAACTTTGCGAAACTGGGCGATTGAGCCTGATTGGATATAAAGTCCCAGTATTCATTAAAAAAAATACCTTTGTTTCAAAAGATATCGGAAAATGTTATTAGGAAGCATAGTTTGGATTCAAAAGTTACGACAGTTTCTCAATTTTCATAAGAATCAGCCAACTCTTATTTTATAAGTCGATTATGGAAATTTTGTTTAGACGATTTTAAGCCGATGTTTCTAAAAATTGAGAATCAGTCATAACTGTAAATTCGAAACAACTTTTCTTTATAACCATTTCTAATATCTCTTAAAACAAACGTACTTTACTCTTAACAGTTTTTATCAAATCTACCTACTAAACCAATATATATGTATATTAATTGATTTGGCTCATTTTCTTAACATGTTAGTTTAGGACCAAGCAGGAGCGATTCCCTGAAAATCAGAATCTAAAAGGAAATGATTTTGCCATTTATACCTTACCGTAACTCAATCCGTGGGGATGGGACTTTGACCAAGGTTTGGACAATAGGTCTATGTTAAGACAAGTTTTCAACTTCATTTTAGCCCATATGGTTCAAAATAACTCAAAATGCCTTCTGGGGTCCCTGTCTTGTGGCGTCATCTACATCTGTTACAATAGAAAAACATTTAAAAATAAAATAAAAAAGAGGAACACAATAATAATGGTTGGTGGGTGTCACTTGTGAAAAAAATGATGATGAATTTTATCAACTATTGTAATCATATGAGGGTTATAGATATATTTTATATACATATTGAGATGAAAAAAACGTGCGCCGGAAATATTTTTGTAGATTCCATGAATTTTTTCTTCAAGTTTTAATACAGCAGTATCATTCTCGGTCATCTTAGGCTTAGGTCAAAATTATACGCAAAAAATGGCATAATACTAAGTACATACCTTTTAGGATGTAACATTTTATTTATTTATTTTTGTTCTTAAATCGGTGATGATTAATATTTGACTAAAAAATATTAATTTATTTAAGAAACATAAACACAACAATTAATTGATAAATCTGTATATTAGTGTCTAGACTTATATATTTCTCTTTTATAATAAATATTTTTCAAATTTCCATTTCTTACTGACCAACCTAAACTTAGTGAAGTTTATTATTTTTTATATTTCAAAATCTTGATGTGCGGGGCTTCAAGATATCTATACGTTAATGGATGAATAAGATAATTATGGCGATCCTCGATTAATCGGTGCTTATTTTAAATTTCAGGCTCATAGCCCGCATAAATCGAAAATTTCGTTAACGTTGCCGCTCTTTTACGCACTTGATTTTAATATGTTTTATAGAAAGAGATCGTAATCGTAATTCGCAATGGGCATCGGTCGGCTCTGACCAGGAAGACGGCATAAGAAACGCGCGTCTGGGACAAATTCTGTGCACTGGATAATTTAATAGCTATATGTTATGTCACCTACTAATTGCGAAAAATTAAAAGAAAGAACAATATGGCTATGGAATTCGATAGTACAAAGAATCTGGGCCCTAATTGTGAAGCGACGCGAATTATTGGTGGCCTACCTAACAAGATTTAAGCTAAAAGGTGCAATACGAGGGAGGATCCAAAAGGTGCTGCTAATGGAGAATAATAGAACATATTTGTTTATTTTGAATAGGGAACGTCCTTAAACTACGTAACGCAAAATTCAGGATTTTTGACCCCCCCTCCCACGCTCGTAACGCATTTTCAAGAAAAAACACATTCAAAAAACATTGAGTGTAAGCAAGGCCAAACCCCCCTCCCCCCCTAGAGCGTTACGTAATTTAAGGACAGGCCCATACCTATGAGGAAATAATATAGTTTGAATCATAGATTATTACAAACATTTATTCTGAGAGGTCATTAACTTATAGAGAAGCCGCCACTGAGTTTATGTCACAAATTTAGAATCCTATAATATTATAGGGTACCTTTTTAAAGGTTACAGAGGCTTTTGTAAAAAAACCATCGGACACGTTCATTTTGCTTGCAAGAGGGACAATTTTTGGCTCAAAATTTTGGTAGCACGCACCTTCTTCGGGAGGTAAGCTTTACCCTCATATTTGGAATACGAAATGTGGGTCCAGTAACACCTTGTTTTAAATGTCTCTTAAATGAAATGTTTTTGAGATATTTTTCCATTGAATTTAAGAGAGTTTCAAAGGAAGGTATCGCTGAAACCTCTTTCCGCATTCAAATTATAGAGGTAGACATTAGGTAGACTCAAAAAGTGTCCCTCTCGCAAATAAAATCAACGCGTTTGAGGGTTTTTTTTAAACCTACGACATATACACGAAAAAGTCTAAGTAACCTTTAAAAAAAAGACCTACGTACGTATACACTTTTAATCCTGTGGTCCAATACCTTAAACATAAATCTCCGAAACCTTTTACACCGTTATACCTTATAAATGAGACGCATGTCCCTTCGTCCATAACACGGGGAGTTACGTAAACCTTGTTTCACAGGAAAAAATCAGAAGGAAAATTTGTCAGGATAATGTCAAGCCCCGAATTGACCCAGACATATTTTGAGAAGGGTCTCCCTCTCGACATATTTTCATTTATTTAACGGTAAGGTTTTAACATTTATGTTTATATCTAGGACGCCGATCAGACCGTTATGTACCCGGTAAAAAACAAAGTCATGGAACAAACACCATCTTGACCTTTGAATTTGCATTTTTCTTTATGGAAGAATATGGTTCTTACGATTTTGTATCTAGGATGCCCATCTCAGGTCGTCCCCAGGCTGATACACAAGGCCATATAGCCGTCACCATCTTGGCTTGTAACATGGCATTTTAATTTATATATGGATATGCTTTTAATGATTGTCTTTATAAGGTGGAAAAAGTCTGTAACTGTAATTCGTTGACGATTGGTCTAAAGTTACCAACCGCATCAAATTATTTTAGTCATGAGGGAACTTTTGTAACGATTAAAATTATGGCAAATTTAATAGCCGTTGTGGTAATTGTTAACAACCACTATCACTACAACTACCAACGGCCGCTCTTGTCAGAGTTTTTGAAACACGTTTTAAACTTTTACTTGTCAAAATATTATAATATATTGTTAATTAAATGTTTTTAGCCATATTTTACCAAATAAATGTTTTAAATGTTGGAAACTGGATAAATTTTATCATTTTTATTACAAACCAGATAAAAAATCTATAAAATGAACCAGCGCTATCTAAACGGAAGGGTCACGATCTACAACTTTGTTGACGTCACAGCGAAGGCTGAATTTCTTTTTGATGATCACGTCACGCCACAGCTGATTGTGTTTAAATATTGAAGTTGGAATGACGGTTCATGAATATTTGTTTTTATTAAATAAAACGGTTTTAAGGAATACTAAATCTTGAAGAATTTAACCTTTTAATCATCTTTCATCCATATAAAAGTTTGGTGGAATATCGGGATAGTATCTAGGAATATTCCACTGAAATTTCGCGAAACTCTATTCGCCCATAAGACCCAATGTAAAATTCAGCACACAAGAACAGCTGACTTTTTCAGGGTCGTGGCCTGTATTATTTTGTTGGTCTTAAATGAACCATAAAAATTTACCGCACTATACCAAGGCGAGGGCTCCGAAGCTTATGTGAGTAGTAGTGGTTAATTCCCACTACGAAATAATATTTCGCAGTGCAATGCTTACCACTACCACAACGGAGTGTCAAATAAGCATTCCAAAAACTTTCAAATATCTTTAGATGAAAATAGTCAAGTTTAAAGTAGTAATTTAAATTACAGCCCTGAGAAGATTTTTAAAAATTTTATCTTAGTTTTACCAAGCATCGCCGTTATTTCAGATGCCGTTACCATAACCTTAAGACTTAAGGCTATCAGCCATTTACGTTTACCTAAAATTTCAATCCTTTATCAACATTAACTTTGCTTCATAGGATTACTTTAGAGCTTACAAGGAAACATATAGGGTTTGGGTCCTTATCGTCAGTCTCATCATCCAATCCCCTTAACATTAAGGGTAAAATATTAAAATTAAATTAAGCAGCAATGTAATATAACAATAAATGATATAACTAATAATTTGTAGCCATTGAACTGTGTGCCCGGTGGATTACTGACCACTAATGGACCAACAGGACAATAAAATTCTTCTCCGACCGTCATGCAGCCTTAAGAGCACTTGATTCCTATACAGTCTCATCGAGAACCGTGAGGAGCTGCAGGGATTCGCTGAATGCGCTTAGTAGCGCTAACAATGTTGTGGCCTATTAAAATGCGTTGGGTGACATTTGTGGCAGCTTAAAGACGTTGCCGCCACTTTGTGATACTGTAAATAGAATAATAACAATTTGCCAATTTGTGACACAAAAAAACTCACTGAATAATTAAACAAATATCTGGAAGCAGAACTGTATCTTCCAGCTAGGTAAAACATTGATATGCCCGGTAACTTTTATACAGTAGAGAAGGGGGGGGGGGTTCAGAAATAGGAAAATTTTAAGTGCGCCACAGTGTTTAATACCAATGATTTACAAAGAAGATCTTAAATAAAATACAGTTCAACCCAAACGTTGTAGCCAAACAATGAAATTCTACTTAGTTCCGAGGCTTCCAGAGTATTTATGTAATTAAGAATAACCAAAAAAATTGACTAATAAACAGAATAAAATTCTAAAAGATTGAATTAAGATGACAAAACTAGAAGCACTTTACAGGTAGATGGACTCCTTTAACAGGTCATAGTGTACCTACATCTGAGTCAGTAGTGTGAGACTCAGTTATATAAACGATTGTTAAAAAAAATATATATATACTTCCGAAATTATTCCGTCATAGGGGAGATCTGGACCAAATATCCGCTGTCATCATTCTACGTTAGGTAGAATGAGAGAGACAGCAACCCAGTCCGAGATCCACCCCATGAGGTAAAACAGTGTAAAGAAACCGCTAAAAAAATATAACCTCATCTCTCTTTTGTCTCTGCAAAGTTGGTTCACGTTGGATTGTACAAATAACACAAAAATTTAGTTTATCTTGTATATTTTAAATTGAAATCTAGGAGTAAAATAGAAATTATCATAGGTAAAGACAAAATAAGGATGAATCCAAGTTGGAACAAACTAGCAGAGCTTTTTCAATTGTACAATAAAAATAGTTATGCCGCAAAATGGTGGTGATGACATCATACCTTTATCTTGCGTTCACAAGAAGTGTTAAAATTATATTGAACATTTATATGGAAAGAGATTATGACTAAATTATTTTGAAAATTTATATGAAAAGATTATATCTAAATGTCTAGTTGCTCCTACCTTGGTCCTTTGATTATCTTGTAATTAAATAAAAATGTGTTTTATTGTGTAAACCTGGAAGTGGTGTACTCCGACATTCCTCTAAAACATAGTGTTGTTCTCCTGCTACTCCGGGTCACCTGCTCTGCTCGCGCCTTCCCTCGTGCTTGCTTAGCATATGATGTTAGGCCAGCACTTTGGTCTTAAATGTTGGTTCCTTGCCCCGAGCGTAAAACCCTGTGGAAAATGAAATGTTTCAGTTTCCTGGAATTCGTCTATTTTGCACGAAGTTCCCCTACACCGAGTAATTTAATCAAGAACCCCATGTCGACTCAATAAAGTAAAGTAGATTTAAACAGATGAACTAAACTAATCCTAAAGTACCTTTCCCAGGGTTACAAGGCTACACCCGGCTTCCCACCAGCGTCCAGCACAACTGTCGATGGAATGGACAGGCTGTAGACAAAGGAGAAAAACAATATATAGTTCTTATCCAAAACGTGGTCTTAAAAAAAAATAAAAAAAACTCCAAAAATTCCCCATGTCTCTTGTCGAAAAGTACATTACACACAAAAAACAATTACAATTTGGGAGGCAAATATTATCTTGAAGAGTCCTCAAATAATCAAAAAAAATGAAAAAATAAAATCGAACTTACCGCTCTTATTTCCCGTACAAATGGCGTAGGCCGACATAAATCCCCCTCAAAAGGGTGTGAGCGTCACTCTAGATTTCGCCTAAACACGACGGACTCACTCTTCACAGTCTCTGGGACAGAACCTGCGGTTTCTGCAGTGCCACTAACCAAAAACAATGGCGATCCCAGAGACCTGTTGCCGACCCAGCCAAAATTCGTTAGGAAAGAGACCAGGCACTTTGTCGAGAACACAAAAAATGAAGTGGCCGGAAACCGCTTTGCAAATGTGGTGGGGACAGTAAAACACACAGTACCAACCTAATTTTCCCAGTTAAATTCAAATAAGGATGCAAACCTATTTATAAAAAACTTTCTCGCCAAAAAAAATCACTAAATCCGGTTTGCAACACTGGAGGAAAAGACCCGCGGTTTTCAAACTAACCAATGAGGAAATACACCAATATTTCCATACCGGTATATAGGGGGCAGCACCGACCAAGGGGATAGAAAATACGTAAAACGCACACTGAGGTGTTGTCGGATCTATTTCCACGGTTGGAATTTTTATAACAAGGACGTCGAGACACCCTCATACATAGACCGAACATTTGCCTACCGGACCCCTGCCGACATAGCAAGTAGGAGGAAAATAACCGGACGGACTATAAGAAGCTCAGCATTGAAACCATCAACTGTAAAATCAATTACTGGAGATCAGAGCTTGCATTAAACCCAGGAATATTCGAACACTCAACCCATTCCCATATGAGTAAAGCTATACTGAGTGTAGAATTTAGTTACAGTCTTAGTCAAAAGTTTCCTTTGCTCTTTATAAATGTTTTCTCTAAGATTCATATGGTTTGACGCCATTTTTGTAAAACATTTCTACATTAATAAAGTTGTTTCTGAACCTGAACCTAAAGATACACACTGAACTACTGCTTAAACTCGGCACAAGAGTGTTCAGATGTTAACTCACACGATTTCGTTTATTCTTTTAGTCTTGGTTTTTATCCCTCGTTTATCTCCCATTTACAAAAGTGCATAACTCGTATTTATTTTATCTTCTCCTCATCAAATTAATAAAGATATCAAAGGGGCGGAGCCTCGGTTGTTCCTGGTCGACCCAAATATGTTTTCGTACTATCAAAACTAGCTAATCCGTGAAGGATATGAGGTTCGGATTGTCCCAATATCCTCGAAAATAAACATAAGCGAATGAACTGTTTATCTAAATGTTTCCTTCCTGTTACTGAAACCATTTGTGATGCGGCAACGCCGCCATTCCCCAGAAGAATGAACGTCAAAGAAAACCACAAAATTCCCCAGATAAACAAAACAATCAAAAGTTTCAATGTGATTTCCCGAAACCTGTGATCCCGAATTCCAACCACGATGTCCAGATAATACGGTGTGCGTAGTGTCCACAGTAATTCGATGGAATGTCTCCTTTATAAGGTAACTTTTTGGACACTATATAACCTCCAAACCTAGCTCTATAAAATACCCTTAATTTGTGTACAGAAAGACGAATCGAAGAGCCTTGATTATTTACCTGAATAAACAAATATGTAACGTTGCCTTAAACGTAAAAATGACACGTTACAATGTGACATTAGTATATATAACAGGGCATTCTAGACGTAAGGGAAATGAATCCGCAGACCAAGCAGCGAGGGAAGCAGCATCTGCCGAATTTTACGGCCACGAACCAGCCCTGGGGATATCATACAATGCTGCTAAATTAACCATACTGAAATGGATGGAGAACAGCTTCCAATAATACTGAATAAATATACCAGAACTGGCTCACTCTGAAGAGTTCATTAAAGGGCCTTGTTGAAAGAGAGCCAGGACTATCATTGGATTTATCAGACAGGAGATCTGTATAGTGTCTGGACTTTTAACGGGTTACTGTCGACTAAGAGTACCCATGCACAGAATGGAACTAACAGAATAGACCGAATTTAGACTCTGTATGGAGGATGACAAAACAGTTAGACATGAACTATGCGAATGTCTGGCTATTGCCCGTTTACGTCAAAAAACTTTCGGTAAACCTCAGATTGATTCAGAAGATCTGAACAGTGTTTCACTCAAACTAATAGCTAACCATTTTGGAGGATTAGGCATACAATGGTGAGAAACTACTCAAAAGTGAGCCACAATAGACCCACTGGTGGTCGTAGTTGAAGGGCTGCAAGGTCCACTGACATATGAATTATCATCATCAAAGTAATAATTTTAAATGTAATGTAATTAAAAAATTTTCAATTTTTGTGTCAATTCCAATGGCCTGCACTGGATTTTCATTTTATGCCCTGTGGGCCATAATTATTCGTAACTGGATATTTAGAAGTATGAGTTATTTAATAATTTATAAATTTAGTTAATAAGATGATAGCGTATTAAGCAAAACGATTCCTACTGGTTTTTAAAAAGCTTGGAGACTTGTTCAGTGCCATTTCCAAGATTTAAACAAATATTGTCATGAATGAATGAAGTTGAGTTTGTGAGCGGGAAACTCCCTTGCACTTAGGCCACCTTGCTGGGCCCGTTGTAACCTACTTTCTACTATATCAGCCCTGAAAACCCGCCACCTTAGCAAAAGAGCAGATTTTTCTACATTGAAACTTTCTAATATCGCTAGGGCTAAGCACACAGCTTCCGAAATGCGATGGCTTAACGCGGCGAGTGCCGGGCACTCGGCTTAGATAAGTAGAGAAGATTCTTCATACTCCATCACACCATCGACACTCAGAGGCTTCAACGATTCTTAGAATGCTAACTTGTTTATGGAGGCACTCACCTCCCCGATAAAGAATTTGGCTTGCCTCATTCTTTCTCAGTGGTGGATCCAGGTGGAGCAGAGGGGCAGAGGGGCGGAGGGGCAGAGGGGCAGAGGGGCAGAGGGGCCCGCGCACCCCCTCTCTTCCAGACAAAGATTATCTTTTAGTTCTGCCGCATGACAGAATTTGTCAACAAAATCTACTTATGTTTTTTAAATTTTTTTGCCTGCGGCGCATTTGAGCCACCTTTTGTCGCTAAATTTCACAGCTCAGATCTGTGAAAATCCACAAAAATAAAGAGTTTGCTGGCACTTTGGCCCCTCTCCCCAGGACATCTGGATCCGCCACTGTCCTTCTGTGGCTTCCCAGAGCGCCTGTTTAAGTCACGTTTTAGGGTCGTCATGGAAAGACACACACGTCATGAGTTTCTGCCCCGTTGAATCAGCTGATGATTTAATTCCATCTAGTTGGTCACCCTCCTCCTGTCCTAGAACCCAGAGAAGATGGTGTCCTGCCAGGGTTTTAGTACATCCCTACACTCAGCTTTAAGTGCAGAGCTTACTCTGGCCGATTTGATGGCGGACAGTGTAGCTGTACTGTCTAAGCATATATAGATGTATTTTCCTGACATAGACGTTTCTAAATTTTTATAACCAGACATCAAAATGGCGTATACCTGTGCTTGGAAAACAGTGGCATAATTACACAGATTCTCGCTCCTGTGGTTGTGCAGTACGCTATGTGCTTCAGACGTCTTCCCCATTTTGGAGCC
Source organism: Aspidapion aeneum (assembly GCA_963576565.1). Taxonomy (NCBI): domain Eukaryota; kingdom Metazoa; phylum Arthropoda; class Insecta; order Coleoptera; family Brentidae; genus Aspidapion; species Aspidapion aeneum. Next base: position 46,120,115 of record OY755045.1, read on the forward strand.
GTCAGTATACCAGATCACTCCATTCTGGGTGAGAGGTACACACTTCCATTTCTTCCAGACTGCCCTTTTGGGTACAAAGGCCCATACAGGAGGCTTCGGTTTAATTTGTAAAGGTATCTTATCCCTATTCATGATAAGTAAAGTACTGATCTCCGATACATGTCTATGAAGTTTTGTGTGGCTCTTAGGGCTAAGACTAATCCTAAGATCGCCGAGGCTTTGAAATCTATACATAGTCCTCAACACCATGTGTTCTACGAATAGAGGCAGAGGGGCAGTCATAAGTTAAAATAGGTCTTACCACCGCGCACCGCCGTGTATAACCATTGGACATACTGCGGTTGAAGCCCCCAAGTTGTACTGTAAGCCCTCTTACATGCCCATAATGCATTGGTGGCCTTTTTGATCTTGTCGGCGACCTGGTTCCTCCAGTTTTACTTTTAGTCTATAATAATTCCAAGGCACCTAGAAGAACTATTGTAGCTGATGGCTCGATCAAATAGTCGAAGTTCTGGATAGCTATTCTGGGTCTTGAACGATGTGACCATCCACATCACACGCTATGACTAATAGCAAACTCTAAGCGGTGTGTTGTGCGAAATAAATTGTCTCGACCAATGTCATAGGCGCCCGCGATTCAGAGTTAGTGAATTTGACGCGTTTGAAGTGAAATCTGTTCTCCTGTCCCGTTTTTCGGTCAAATCGTAGAAGCTTGCACGTGACGGCTCGGAGCAAATTTAAAGCTTGCCATTGGCCAAAGCATGTGATTGGAACTATCACATCGTTCAAGACCCAGAATAGCTACCATGGTAGGTTACCTAGAGCCCTCTTCCTAGCAAATACCCCCAGCTTTTTGAGGGTTGTATCTGAGTCCTTCTTTAATAGAGGGCTCTTTGCATGAGTCTATTAAAATCTGTCATAAGATCGAATTATTTGATTTAAAATTGGCAGTAGGTATAGAAAATATACTGCTTGCCACAAAAAATATAACTAATTAAAGACACACAGAACAGCCACACCCATAAAACAATATGTTGTGAACTCTTCACAGCGTAGCCCTAGATTGACGCGGGCAGGCTTAGTTTGATAACCAAAGATTCAAATAGAAAACACAGAGGTAAACATGTTTTAAAATTTGCTATTGTTCCTGCGTGTGGAAAAGGTTGACAAATTTTATTGAAAATTTAAACAAGTCCTTACTTGCTGTGTCTAAATTTTCATCAATTCTTTGTTTTAAAGGTTTTAATCTGTGCACTCAAATTCATCAAAATTTCTATGCTTTAATTTTATAAAATAGAATAGGACCTCTTAATAAAAACTTGATCACGGAAAAATGTTTTGAGATAAGAATGAAAGTAGTAAATAGGGACCATAACCAAAGTTGAATGTTCATGCTGGCTTTATTGCAATAAGTCCCCAATTTAACAAATCTTAAACTGAACCTTAAAATTTGAAGAACGATGTTTAGAGGAGACTGATATCAAAATGTTTTTCTTACTCTCCAATCTCCCCTAATTTCGTTTTTTTGCTGCGCGTATATTTTAACGGCCCTAAATTGTAATTTTTCCAAATCGGATGGACGATTTATCTAAATTGCTTTGCGGCAGCTGAATATTTATTAGCAGCACGAAATAACGAAAAAAAAAATTAGACAACAAGAAAAAATGTGTGCTTGAACTTTTAATAGCGCCTACCACTAGGCATGGGTAATACCTAGTGTTGTAAAATTTCCAGGAATATATTTTCGAAAATATTTCCGGAAATATTTCCTGAAACAATGTAAATATATGGAAATATTGGAAATATATAAAATATTTTAAAAAAATAAGATAAAAGGAAATATTTATTTATACAAATCATAAGAAAACACCGGAAAACTGAAGACAAATCAGGAGTTATTCTTCAAACAAATAAGCAGAAATAAGGTTAAATTTGTACAAGAATAATCTCATTTTTGACACACTACACTATTCACTAGTCGAGCAAGAGGCATATATATCTTCATGGCTGTCATCAGAGTAATACTTAAGAACATCGTCTTGCCAGTCTACTTCTTCAAATCTTCAATAATATCATTTTTCTAGACAAAAATTAAAATTCGAAAAAATAATGTGTTTGTTTCAGTTTCAAAAGTAATCCGCTAATCTACACGTTTGTTTACTTCCCAAGTCCTCGGTTTACCTTTGATACTAAACGGTCATATTCAGTTTAAATCGTATTTTTGGATTTGTGTAATAAAACATAAAGCGGGCTAAAATAACGACAATATGTCTAGATTTTATTTTATAAGGCTGTACAAAAAAACAATAGGAAAATTGCGTTAGTTTTCATAGAATTCAAAAAATATTAGTTGTTCATAGCATATCTAACATTGTTTACAAAAATCAGCTGGACCACCAGTGACGTGAAAATTCGACATATATATAAGATCCGAACAGGTCTATTCTAGGCACCGTGGCTGCTATGTGGGTGGAGACCATATTGACATTTTGCGGTGTTTTGCATTTGTCGTGTGTTATGTGTTATGTCTTTTTTTGTAAAAAATGGAAAATAATTTATGTAAAACATGTGCAGTTTGTGGAAAAATGTGCGAAAAAAGTAAGGGAGTGCCATTTCATAGGTAACTACGTATATTTTTCCTTATAATTTGTTAATAAAGTTAGGAGTGGTTTATACATGCTGTTAAACACTCTTCATGGTGTACACAATAAATCTGCACAATTAGTTTTACAAAAACTACAATTTTAATCTAAAATTTAATAAATTTTCACCCAATCAACTAGTTTTTAGAAAAAAAATTAGACATAACCCCAAACATTTGACAATTATTGTAGTAGTGACGTAACGGAGTATGTTGCAAAACCAGCAAAACTGACGCATGCGCAGTAACCGAACTCCTGTCTACCCGAAAAAGGAACATTAATAATGAAATAGGGGTCCTGGCTTTAAGCATCGCGTGTGAGAATGCATGGGTATGCCCCATATTTATGCTCTAACGTATTTGGGTAAAACAGAAAATTTTCGCGTGTCGTTACAATGATGCTGGCACTGCTTGCTCTATCAAGGCAATGTGTCAGCACAATTGTGTGATGACACAGTGAGAGCGGTGAGCTATAAGCGACTCAAAATTGTGCCAGCTTTGGCAACACTGATTTATATTTTATTTTGCGGCGCTTTGTTTTATCGTTGTTTGTTTTATTCTACGTTTCGGTATTCTAGAATTCCCGACTCTCGACTTAACTGTAACTGTAACGTTGTTCTTTTTTAATTGTGTAGCGTGATGTCTGTCCGCACACCGCACACAGCGTATCCTTTCTCATCTACTCTTGTATAAGGTTATGTGAGGTAAGTGGGTTTCTGGGGTAAATGGGTTTTTTTTATTTTTATTTTAAAAAGTAGATATGTGTAACTTTACAAAAGGTTTTTCAGACCTTCCGTGAGCCACCAAATATTTTTTTTATTAGTTGAATTTCTTTTTACAGTTGTATTTGTTAATTTTAAAATACCTTTCATGTTATCTCACACACAAAGTTTGGCATTTGATTGCACGATGCCAATTTTGGAGTCGTAGTACCCACGTGTCCCGCCTTTTCGGTCACTGGGGCAAATGGGTACTACCCCTCAAAAACAAGTGGGACAAAGCCCAAGCTTGCCTAAAATAACACTTTTTTTGTTACAGATGCATTTACCCTTTGGACTAAATTAATTCTAGTGTTTTGGTTAAAGAAGTTGTGTTTATGTTTTCTGATTTAATTTCCAATGTGTAATAATACATCATAACCTCCGTATTTTTAGGATTTTTTTAGATCTGAAAAAACTATGTTATAGCTTAAGCCGCATATATACATGCAGTTTACCAAGAGGAAACTCACTTGCCACAATAGCCGGGGGAAGTGGGTTTGAGCAAGCATTTATTATTATTATTATTATTTTTTTTAATATTAAATTGATAATAGCTAAAATACCGGGGTATATTAACAACATAACCAAGTATTTTCTGTTCAAGACTGAAGTCTATATCTTTTTTATTGTAAAAATTATATGATCTGAAAGTCAACCTTTTACATTTTTAGCACCCACTTACCCCACTTGACCTTACCCCAAGCGTAAAGCAACCTTGACTATACGGACTTTGCAGCCGCTCCACAAGTTAATAACAAGATGGCGATGACCTCCATCCTTGACAGTATCATGAGTATCATGACACTCGATGTTATGCAGTCGTGATATAATACGTATATCCTATTCACGGGCATTTTACCAATCGTGACGTTACTTTTGATTGATTAAACAATATTGTGTCATTGTTGCAACAATTAAAACAACTGTCAGTTATGGTAAATAGATTTGGACAAGATATAACGCGTCGAACATTCAGATCAGAACCGAACCGAACCGAACCTTCAACTTACACCATCTTGTAAAGTGCCATGGTGTCGTACAATTTGATGTAACTGATGACACTTATGACATCGGGGATACAAAAGTGTCAAACAACACAGGGATAAAAAGATACATTTATTACAAATTTCGTTTCCTTTCGCTTCGTTTTTACTTATTGGTTCTGTCCGCTATTTGCAGACAATTTGCCAGCTTAAGTCGGTAGACACCAAGATAATCTGACTGGAAGTCATTTGGTGCCCGGGACAATTACAGCTCATTTACTCTCACATTTATACTATATGAAGACCCAACGGGCCCGCCCACCAAGCACCCCCACGATAGGCAATCTTCTTTTCATAAGGAAGTTTTAATTTTGCTACTCTTTTTGAACCACAGGAATCTGTATCGTGCTAGCGCCATCTACGCTTATAACATAGAACCATTTGCTTAACTTGACTTCCGAACCACAGCCTTGTATTAATCATCAATTTTGCCTACTTCGTTGATGCCCAAACTCCGCTCAAGATAGGCACTACATCCGGTGAATCTGTATTCACAAATGGATTTTTTTTTCAAGGGTCTCAAGGGGAAAAAAGACAGTCCGGTTAGTCTCGGATTCCTACCGAATAAAACGCCTCGATTGTAACTCCGGCTTGCCTATACAAGTCACAGTCACGGCTATACAGCCATTACTGGCTTATTGTGCACCCTCTTGATTCCTAGGGTAACCACTCCATTAATTTCGTTCCCTGAACAAGTTTGTACAGGTCTTTAATGAAGTAGTCCGCGGTCGCTCTTGGGTCGAGCTCAACTTCCCCAAATATTAGGTGCCTTTTGCGATAGAGTGTCTCGCAATATTACATATTCTACTGGTTCCGGTTCCTGATTGCATAGTATGCAGCTTAGGTCTCCTTGATACTGGCCCATCCTGTTTAGGTGAATTTTGACCCCCATATGGCCGGTCATGATTCCTATTATGGCTTTCACTTGCAGCCTACTATAATTGAGCAGGTGTTTTGTGAGTTTAGCATCCAGACTTTTAGTTAAGGCTCTGCTGTGTCCTAGCCCCTGTCGTTTTAACCAGTGGCTTTCATGTTTTTCCCTTGACCTGGGACCATACAGTACACTTTGGTCTTATTTGGCCCAATATATTTTTCTGGCGATCCTCGTCTTGCTAGATCATTAGCTTTTTTATTGCCTTGAATACCTCTGTGTCCTGGCACCCATAATAGTTTTATCCTATTGCGCCAGCTTCACTAGTTCAGCAGGGCATTCCCACACTAGTTTTAAGATAACCATGAGCGCCCAGAGTGCCGCCTGGCTATCTAAGTATATAGATATGGCCTCACCGACGTGCTCCATTCTATTATTCTCTCTTGCGCATTCTAGGATGGCGAAGATTTCTGTTTGAAAGACTGTCGGGTAATATTTTAGTGAAAAAATGCAAATGTCTCCTATCCCCCTTTCCACGAATATTCCTGCCTCACTGCCTGCGTCAGATTTTGATCCATCTGTGTACCAGATCAATTCATCTTGCGGCAGTGGGTTGTTTTGTCCAGACCATGCTGCTCTCTCCTGTATAACTATTTTGATAGTTGGTCCATATAGGTACTTTGGGGTATATCCGGGTTTCTGGATATTATACATTCTTCGTAAAGTTTTGAAGTCGATAGAGTCCCATCTTTGTCTCCCACTGTAACCCCAAGTGAATTGGGGAAAGGTCTAATAGTACCTCCATCGCAGTTGTCGGAGTAGATCTCATCGCGCCTGTAATGCTGAGGCATGCAAGTCTTTGCACCTTGTAAGCCTGAGCATCACAGTCTGTTGAGCTACTTTTGAACACCAAACCAGAGATGCATACGTAATGGATGATCTCACCACAGTCTTGTACAGCCAATGTACGATGTGGGTCCCCACTGTTTTCCATGAAGGCGTTTAATCTCCGCCAGGGTGATTTTCGCTTTCTTTGTTGTTTTCGATATGTCTGTCTAGTCCATGTTAACTTATGGTTCAGAATTGCCCTCAAGTATTTAACATCCTTTGACAGAGAAACTTCCTCGTTTCCTAGAGTTAGAGATCCCTCACAAACGGATAGTGGGTTCGAGTTTGCACTATCAGGCATGGGAATCGAACACACCGCTCTCTGTTTGTAAAGCGGATGCGCGCCCACTGAACCATCAGGGCCTGTTTAAATTTAAAATGCTCTTTCTTGCACGCTAAGAATTTTGGCATGAGGGTAATGAGTAGCAAAACTAGTTACTAGTTTGTGTTTGTCCATTACGCAAAGGGCTTCGATTCCTGCCTACCGCAGATTCCAGGAATGCTCTAATGGCTCCCACACATTGCATTGGCATGCATATTAATTTATTATGCGATAGACCACAAGCTATAACGAATGTAATTAACAATGATTAATAGATTATTTAAAGCAATATTAAGGACCTTTTAAATGGGAAAAAGAGCTACAAAAGAGTGAACTTTACCACCAATTTTACATTTAGTTTACAATTTTAATATGATTTTTATAATATTACAGAAGACTATTTACAGAAAATAACAACTTTCTGACACGGCGTTCCGGCCACAATTAAGTACTAATTACAATGTTAAAGTAAAGATAGAGTGGACTATTTATTAATAATATAAAATATTTTATATTAAAATATCGCTTATTTTAAGTTGGTAAAAATATTTGTTTTGATTTGAGAAAATAAATCTCGTGTTTGTGAAAACTTTTACTGTTTTTAGCTTTCCCATTAGGAAAATAATAATTTTTATTTAAGAGAAGAATATCTTACTTGAAAAAGTTGAAAATTGAATGACCCCGGCAATAATTATAACGATTTGAAATTTATTAGTATTTCTTCAATATATTTTATTATGTTTCTTAGCGTAGCGTAAGTATTTTTTTGTTTAATTTTAGAAATGGTTTTTCTTTAGGTTAATCTATTTATAAACTGCTCAAAAATTAAATGAACCGTACCGAACCCCATTTTTTTGGAATTTTTTAAAATAAATTTATTCCTAAACGAAACGGTCAATTCCCATACAATTTTCTACGTGATATACCGTCGATCATCCTCTGTTAATGTTTAGTTTCCTTGCTTTCCTGCACTTGACAGGTAGTTTCACAGGGTGGTTACAACGCAAGTGTAACAAAAGTGCCACAGTTTGCACAGCTCCCATTTCCTGTACGATTTTTTCAAAGAAATTTTAATGACACAAAATGACAGTCAGCTAAAATCAAAAAAAGTTATTTCTCAGATTTTAAATTTCTTTTTAGTTTCCAAAATATTTTTTTTTCAATAAAATTGTGCTTTACAAGGAAACTAAATATAAAATTGAATAATCGACGCTACATCACATAGAAAATTGTATGGGAATTGACCGTTTCGTTTAGGACAATATTTATTTCAAAAATCTTCAAAAAAATGGTGTGCAATTTTGATTTTTTATATAATTTTAAAAATTTTGTGTACTTTGTATACCTAGTACATAGAAAATATATTGCGATCGCCCACAAACCACAGTCGCTAATACCAATACGATGTTCCTCAAATTCGTTGAATTCGAATCGATGTTACCTGAAATACTCAAATTCTCGAAACGTTCCATTCATCTTGACATCTTGATATTGAGGAACACACAGAAACTCACTTTAAGGGCAGCAAGCCATAAGACTACAGTTGACAAAATTTTACCATAACAGATGTACTTTGAGTAATTATTGTCATTGAATTAAAATAATTCAATATTTATTACTCTATGACATATGAAATAAATTAAATAATAATCAACGGAAACAAAGTCTTTTACTGAACCCTGCTCAAGTCAAGAATTCTAACGAGAACTCTTAAACAAAAAATATACACTACATTAACTAGACCGGTAGTGACAGACAGACGCGAATCATGGACACTACAATCTACATTACAAATTACAAAAGCGAATGAAGAACAACTACAAATATTTAAAAAGAAAGATCTTTAAACCAGTCCAAACAGGAGATGGTGACAACAAATAGATTGCGCAAACCTAGTGAGATTAGCTTGGTTGGGACTTGTACAAAGAATGAATGTGACCATAACACCAAGTATAATAATAAACTGGAGACCTGCAGGAAGGAGGTCATGAAAAAGTTCGATAAACGATGTCGAAGATGACAGCAAGAATATGGGAATAAGCAGGAGACGAAGAATCGTACCAAAGAAGGTAGAATAAAGGTGTAGCATTTTTATTTTATGGAACAATAAGACGCTAGCAAAAAAACGCTTAAGTTTTGCTTGAACTGGCAGGTACATCAACTGTGAATAGCCCCACTTGATATTTTGGTAGGAGAATATTCTGTTCTCTGGTGAGATTTGGGGTTAGGAATTGCGATTTGCCTTTTAGTGGTTTCCGGTCCAGAGTCACGTCGAATGACGTGGACTGGCCCTCAATTTCTTCTCCATTGGAGGTTTTGAGAAAAAAGAATGTGTGGAGAGTTTCCCTATTGAGGTAAGTCATTTTTTTCACTATTTCCACGATGTGGACAAAATGATCATGCTAGTTTTTTGTTAGCAACAGGGTCCTTGGAAGGCCGCGTGATTATCCCGCTGCAATTTCCATCCTGTTTTTGGTTACGAAAAATCCGTTGCATATTATTTCCTGACCAGAACAATGTCTCAGACACTCCATCATTTCCATAGTCTCCATTGTCTCAGGCAGTCCATGGTTTCCATAGTCTCAGGCAGTCCGTAGTTTCCATTTCCATGAATATCAGGCAAGATATTGTCTTTTATTTTAAGAATTTTAAGAAAATGCATCGTATAACGTCCATTATAAAAATATTAATTTATTTTAAAATAAATTAATGGGTACTCTAAACGCACTAAAATAATAAACATGAATTCTTAAGGATAAAGAAAATAAATTTTTATTCTAAAATTTTAATTTTACCATGTACACTTGATGGCAACTATGGCCATAACACCCAGGTAAATATGTAGTGTGATTGCCAAAGGGTAATAATCCTTTACATAAATAATTAGGTATATTTTTTATAACCTTTTCCTTTTTTTAAAATTAATGGGAACGAGGAGTAAAATGGCGTTAGAAAAAAAATCTTAAAGTGTGTGCAGAAAGAATTTTTAAAATCGTCCTATGTTTGATAAAATTATGCGAATATAATGTAATGTCAGCAGGGGAGGTGGGTTGGATGCACTACAAAGTAATTACAGCAAATTAGAGGGCATTTGCAATGGGTGATCAAAAAATTTTCATTAAAATCGCCTAAAATTTAGGTAATATTAAAGCCTACATCATGTGATAAAACGTCTGAGGACCGCCAAGTTGATTTCTATTAAAAAAAAATACAGCCTATAGCACCGTCGGGATCAGTAGCATAAGCATGCAGTTGGGTAAAAAATATTTCGTGTAGTGAGACCTGTGACCACTAAGATGTAGAACTTGTTTGCATATATTTTTGTTGGACTATGAAACCAGGCTTTTAGTGGGCAAATAAATGGCTTATAGTTAATTGAAATTTGCCCTATAGACAAAACCGACTTCCCAGAATCGTAAGATTTTGCTAAGCTGCTTATTTGAGGTACCTTTAAATCACACTTATACGGCTTTATTTGCTAACTTAAAACTGTCAAAATAAACAAAAGTCATCAAAATCCATAACCAACTTGACTAAAAAAGGTACAGGAAAATAATTAAAAGAGCAGAACAAGATACAGTTAATTGAAATTTTTCTTATAGACAAAACTTACTTCCTAGAATCGTAAGATCTTGCTAAACTCGATCCTTTATACCCACCTTATTTGAAAGACCTTAAGCGCCGATACACACACGCGTTTTTTCGCAGCGCGGTGACGCAGCGTTACCGCGTTTTTCTGAAGACTGCACGCAAGACGAACGTGCGTTTGCCGCTCAACTGTGTGAATCGCGCCATTTATTTCATAGTATCACGGACCGCAATTGCGGTAACGCTGCGTCGTCGCGCTGCAGAAAAACGCGTGTGTGTACCGGCGCTTAAATGACAGCTTTATTTGCTAACTCAAAACTGTCAAAATAAACAAAAGTCTTCACAAGCCTTGAACAACTTGACTAAAAAAATGTACAGGAAAATAATTAAGAGAGCAGAAGAAGATACAGTTAATTGAAATTTATAGACAAAACCGACTTCCCAGAATCGTAAGATTTTGCTAAACCTAATCTTTAGCAACAGCTTGAGAAGACCTTTAAATGACACTTACACAGCTGTATTTGCTAACTCAAAACTATCAAAATATACAAAAGTCATCAGAAGCCTTGGCCAACTTGACTGAAAAAAGGTACAGGAAAATAATTAAGAGAGCCCAAGAAGATGTAGTTAATTGAAATTTCCCCTATAGACAAATCCGACTTCCCAGAATCGTAAGAGTTTGCTAATGTTAATCCTTTATACCCGCTTTCTTTGAAAGACCTTGAAATGACACTTACACAGCTCTATTTGCTAACTCAAAACTATCAAAATAAGTAAAACTCATCAGCTTGGCCAACTTGATTGAAAAAAGGTACAGGAAAATATTTAATAGAGCGGAAAAAGATCTCGCACCCCCAAAACTTAAAAGACCCAACTCAAAAAATTCAACCTATTAGGAAACTCAAATAATTGATTGGTTTTTTGTAGCTTTTGTTTTTTTATATATAAATCTAGTTTCAAAGATGATTAAACAGGTTTGTTTTAAGAAAAGTGTTAACAATTTTCTGTTTGTCTACATCGGAAATGGGTAGCGGCTTTTTAAAGAGAAAAAATTTAAGCCTGGTTAATTAGAGTGACTTAATAAGGCATCTTTCGGCCACATGATCGAGATTTTGCTCTCATTTTATTACCAATCGATAGCTAACTCTTGTTTTTGTCAGATTTTGAGAAATACTCGATTTCCCAGTTTTTTGTAGTGTTGTGGGTGCGACCTGTTTAAAGTCTCTTGTTGTGATGAGATCGGAAAAAAACTAATAATGTAAAGTAACAATTTCCATATAAAGAATTGTAAGGAAAGTGCTAGTCCATATATTACAAACGAACTAGTAAATTGATAAAAATTTATGTCTTGGGGAAATTTTATGCGATGCAGCCGCGATGTAACTTGAAATATATACGGCTCATTCACGTTATAAACAGCGTGCTTAATCATTGAAATTGGCCCCAAAATACAAAATTTATTGGAAAAATATCCACACATTCAGACGTAAATGTGTCAGGCGATTTTTCAAATATTTTGGCCGAATTATTACGTTATTTAGGACGAAATAATTACATATATAGGGGGAGGGTGGAGTAAGTTGGGACAGGGGGACCGTTGTTTTTCTTGGAGATACAAACGGATTTTCGGTAACTCTCGCAATAGTTCATATTCTCCATTGGAGAGTTTCGGACTGTATATATGACGGACAGCTTAAAGACGATAGAATTTGATAATTTTCGATTTTACAAATTTTACGGTCTGATGTAATATTTTAACTAATATTTAAGTGATTTTAACAGTAAAAAGTAAGCTGGTACAGCTTCATAATTTATCAAAATATTTTTATTTTCACAAGGTAAAAAATTTTTTCTACAATGAAAGCACGGTATTTTCATGAACAAATTGTTTTACCTTAAAAACAATTGGTTTTGAATTAAAATATTTGTTTTTAGTTTAACGCAGCGTTTAATTTTGGAATGAGAGTTTAGTTTTCTTCTTTAATTGTTTTGTTTCAAGGATTCTAAAAATAGCCACATATCCTCTTGCCGAAATCCACAGAAAATCTTCCGGCTTCCAAAAATTATTTTTCTTGGTAGCGCGTAGCTTGGTGGCCGATAAACTAGAATTTCTTTTCGATCAGTGTGTGATTGGAATATCTTATGGAACACCATACGTTCCCAAAAATCTTCCAGTTCCAGAGAATAAATTAAAGCAAAAATTAGGCGGTCCTGTTTTTTTTTCTGCATTTAAAACATTTTTTTTTTCCTACCACACAACATCTTCATCTGAAACGCCTTATTCGCCATAGACTCGTTGTATGTGAACCAGGAAAATTAGAGGCAATTCTTACTCACAGGAGTTGTAAACAGGATGTTCTTCTAAAAATTCTATAGCTGATCTTTTTGGAGCGTGCTGATTTTGGTCAAGCCAGTACATTGCTTTCGCCGAACATTTCCCTCTTCTTCATATTTTCTTTTGATTCATACAATCGTGAATGTGTTTCGTCCATAGTCCAAATAATACAATATTTGGTTAATAAAGGTACTGAAATTTAAAGCCTAAATTTTGCCACGTTAAATCGGCGTTTAGATTTTATGTAGCGCCTCGCGTATGTAGTTTTAGGCCCTTTTTCGCATATAATATTCGTAATCTTAAACTAGGCTGTCATAATTTGTGGTTAGTAAGTAAAACGAATAAATTTTATTCCAGGTAAGTTGGACATATAATTGTTTATTTGCCGACGCCGCGCCGCGTCCTCCACAGTTTCCTACTAATACGCACGGTGGATAGAATAGACCGGTATTCGGATCTTATATATATATATATATATATATATATATATATTTATATATATATATATATATATATATATATATATATATTTATATATATGTCGAATTTTTCACGTCACTAGTGGTTCAGCTGATTTTTGTAATCAAAAGTTAGATATGATATGAACAACGAAACAACTAATATTTTTTGAATATTTTAAAAACTAAGGCAATTTTTCTACAGTTTTCTAGTACATCCTTATAAAATGGAATTTTCTAGACGTATTGTCGTTATTTTTCTTAGCCCGCTTTATTTTTTATTACACAAAACTTAAACTACAAGTCAAACTGAATGTGATCGTCTAGTATCAAAGGTGAACCGAGGACTTGGAAATTAAACAAAGATGTAGGTCAGCGGATTATTTTTGAAGCTGAAACAAACACAGTATTTTCTTCAAATTTTAATTTTTGTGTAAAGAGAAATGAAGCGGGCTAAAACAAAACGACTGGTATGTCTGAAAAATATTATTTTATAAGAATATACTAAAAAATAGTAGGAAAATTGCCTTAATTTTCAAAAAATTCAAAAAATATTAGTTGTTCATATCGTATCTAACATTTGTTTACAAAAATCAGCTGGACCACCAGTAACGTGAAAATTTGACATATATATATATATATATATATATATATATATATATATATATATATAAAATCCGAACACCGGTCTATTCTATCCACGGCACAGTGCAGACAAAAACAGGGTTTTTGGACAATAATCAATATCTTTGTTGTTTTTCAAAAAAGTTAATTTTTTTTTAGGGTATGTGATAAAGTGTAGTCTAAAGGTTAAAATAAGTAAAACTTTTTAAAATATATATATATATATATATATATATATGTCATTTTATTTAAAATATTAAAAAAATAAATTAAAGTACATTCAGTTTAACCTACAGTTATGTTAAAAGTAAAAATCAATTTACTTTTGTGTTAGAAATTAAACTAAAATTATTTTTTTTTATTCGGATTCATGGGCGTAGTTAGGAAGGCATGGGGGGGCTAAGTTCCAGAAAAATTAAATTAGCAACCCCAAAATAATTATTTTTACCATACACACACACCTTGCACCCACAGTTCCTTTGTTATTAAAGATGATTCTAAGAAAGCCGTTTTAGGCCGTCCACGACTCGGTCCGAGTACGGCCTCTGTTTCCGAATCTGTATTTTTTGATTTTTCTGAATCCGTTTTATAACAAAATTTCTCAGATATAATATCTTTATTTAACCATTCGAAATAACGGTTTTAAAAATAAATTTTGTTTCCTCCCAATAGCTTCCATTTGAGACTGAGTTTTGCAAAAATTTAATGATGCCTTAATTTGGTTATTCTTCTAAACCCAACAAGGGTTGAATTTTTTTGAAAATATTTCACACCTTCAGATTTTTGTGAGGGGCCACTCATTTAACAAGTCTGAATGTTTTATGCTTATGCATTCTAAAAGTAAAAAAAAAGTGATAAAATAGTATATTATCTTCTTAGGGACTTAAGTGGCACTTTTATCCCGAGAAAAAAAAATTGTATGTAGCTACAGTTCGCCGAGTGCTCAAAAGATACTTTAGTTATTTTTGTGCCCCGTTTTTATTAAAATTATTTTGCAAGAAAAACACTTCCCATTTTTACGTTTTATCTTTGAACGTCACTTTTTATCCACGGGATAAAAAGTGATACTTTATCCCTAAAATTTGTGGTAAAAAGCGCACTTTTGATCTCCAAAGTGCAAAAAAACTATTTTTTTTTAAATATTCGCCCACACAAACACCAGAATAATTTTTGGCATATATATTTTAAGCAGTATTTTTATAATTTTATTGGCTACCTCAAATTATTGTTTTTGTGTGTTCCCATTGACAAAACATACATACGATATGCGATTCTAAAATATTTAATTTTCCATTTTGCTTACAGAAGTATAAGCTAACTTCGTACCATAAATATTTTGGGAATTTTTTAAAAATGTATTATCACCTATAACCACTCGCCATCACCGAATAATAAGCCTCATATCTTCTCCAGATTTAGTGCCATTTTTGACACCTTGCTGCCGCCATTTTTGACGTTGATGAGAGCTATCACAATTTTATATTTGTCCAAATGGCGGCAAGACTGGTTTTAAGGGTATACCTAAACAGGAGATGATGTGAGGCTTCTCAACCGGGGTGGTAACCAATGTGTTATAAATTATTAGGATTGAAATAAATTATTTAAAAAAATACAGCACCCTTAGTAGCAGCCAGTAGCCAAAAATATTTATGCTATCTTTTTGCTAATTCATTGGACTAATATTTAGGATATATGCCAGACCTTTTTTATAACCTTAATAAAATTTAAAAAATATATTTTTTGTAAGCATAACAGTTTTAATTAAATTATTTTAAAAGCAAGACGTCAATTTGACAAAATTTTATTATATAATATAATCTAATATATATCACTGTAATATTTAAAGAACATTTTTTTATATTTAAATGCAGAACCAGTAAAATTAATTTTCTGATAGGTATTTTATACGATTTTTTTGTACCTGTTTTAAAATAACGACTTTAACTATTTATTTTGTTCACTTTCGCAAGTGTGACTAAAAAATAGGTTATAATTTTAGATAAACTGGACATTTATCTATACTTTTGCAATATTAAAACTTTTAAAATGTAACCTCAGTTTTTCGAATATTGCCCACAGGAGTCCGCACTGTGCGCCGTGACTAATACGTACCACACTTATATAAAAAACCAAGAAAAAGAATGCGACTTATTTAATATGCCGAAAAGAATTTCTTCACATCCACGTCTTTGGACTAAAGGGAACTTTGTAAGTTCTGATAAATACGAGGTTTAATAAAACGTCTGGAATTTTATATGAGGAAACTTACAAAAGATTTTTTAAAAACTGCTTAAGGCCAAAATTGTATATTGTGTGTAGTATTACCCTTAAACAAGTTGAATTATATAGTTTTTATAACCATGTACTTATATATTTTGCCGGACATGGCCATTATTCACTTGTCTATAAAAAACATTACACCTTTGTTGGTGTCTCCTACCAACTCCGTTAAAATACCCTTTTTTCTTATAAGTATTGTCAACGAAGACAAAAGTAGCTTCTCAAAAATAATTACAAAGCCTTTTTACTCAATGAAGCAAACAAGTTCTATAACAACAGCCTTATAGAGGTTCTTAAAGTAAGATAAAAGGCATTCTTAAGCCAGTCTTATAACATCGCTCTAAGCACCTTCTTACAGCAAAAAGTTCACAGCAAATTTACTAAGATATTTTTGCTTTGCAGGAAACAATGGCACAACATATTGACAATTTGTCAACCTTTATAAAACTTTTATAAATACAAAGTCTCTTTTTAATGATCAATGAATGTTACTTAAGATACATTTGTACTAGGAAAGGGCCTCCTGACTGCTAGATGCTTGCCGGCATTTTGGAGTTCAAATGAACCCCAACGTATGGCTTGGATAAATTAAGGCTACTGGGTGGCACGCTCTTAGCGCCCTCTCTTTTTTAAGCTTAAAAACAACCATTATCAGTTAACTTAGGATAAATACCTATTAATTTGTTTAAAAAAATGCCAAGTAAGCAGCTACATCAACTCAAGATAATGGCTTTGTCTTCCAAAATGTCTCAAATCCAAAGAATCATCTTAAATTTAAATCAAAAATAGAACTTAATCCCAATTTTACCAACGTCATATCACCTCATTGAGAAATTGTTAACGTCATTTGAAAGCAGTTCATTTCAAATTTTTTTAAAAGCATCAACTTTTTTAATTCAAGCCATACGTTTATAGATATTAGAACAACTAAAGATTGGATTTCACAACCAACCAAAATAGAAAGAGTAAGTACACCATGCGTTTGATCTTACCATTGAAAACGTGGTAAAAATAGTTGCGCACTGATAGGCAGCCTAATCAAACCAACTTACTTATACTTTCATGGTTTTAAGACTCCGAACGGTTTTTAACAATTAGATTTCGTCCCAAATTTAATTAAAAAAACTGGCAAAAAAACAAATAAAGAAAAAAAAAGAGGTTGATAAGCCCCAAGTACCTCAAAACAAAAATGTATAACTAATGTATCCTTCATGTACTCACTTATGGATCCCAGACTTGGACACTTACAAAATCAAACATGGATATGGATATAACATGACAGATAGAAAACGGAATGAATGTATAAGAAATAAAGCAAAAGTAAAGGATGTCAGAGGAGAAGTAGCAAAACTAAAATGGAAATTTGCCGCTCATAATATCAGACAAAAAGTCGATCGATGGAACACATGAAATGTAAACTGGAGACCTTGGCAAAATAAAAGAAGTAGGAGAAGACCCAAAATGAGATGAACAGACGATTTGAAATATATGTGGGAAATAAATGGATGAACACGGCGACAGCCAGAGAAGAGTGAAAGATATTGGGGAAAGGCCTATGTCCAAAGATGGATCGAAGAAGGCTAATAGATAGATTGAGGCTAATAGACACATGTGGTTTTGCTTGGGCAAAAATTTTGACTTCATATGCGGATGTTTTACTCGCTTATATTAAAGCTCGAGAAATAATAATTTTTAATAAAATCCTTCAGAGAGATGAGATGACACTTCTTGTTAGTTTGTCTTGGTCTTTATTAAAATTTTTAAAACATTGTTATATTTTTACTTTTCTAACACCTGCATTTAGGAAAGCAAAGGTAATCGGTGGGAAAAGTTTCAGGACTACACTCTAAATGAACCTCGAAAGTGTTTGCAGGTATATTGACGCAATCTTGTCGTAATATCTGTCCATACCGCACGTTAAAAAATTTTGTCTACAACGAGAACATGTTCTTTTCTTGAATAAATTGTTTTACTTTAAAACAGTTTGTTTTGAATTAAAATATTTCTTTTAGTTCAACGCAGCGTTTAATTCTGAAATGAGACTTTATTTTTCTTCTTCAGTTGTTTTGTTTCAGTATACTCCATTTTGTAACAAAGCAAATTGTCTTGATATAAGTAATATTTTGCTTCTAGAGAAAACGGTGCCTTAAATTTATTCAGTTCCAATTTATAATAAAACAATTTCTGTTCCACATTTAAATAAAGAGGCAAGACATTTTTTGTGCTAAATCAAGAAAATCGTCGCCTTAATGCAGAACTATTCTATGTCCAGTTTTCCAAGTCCAACTAAAAAAAAAACATTCTCCTGTAAAAACTTAATTTTGTGACTGACAATAGTTCTGCATTAAGGCGACAAAATATTCTCTTGGTGAATAAGAAAGCACAAATTATTTTACTTTATTTATGAAAAATTGGGGTGATCTGCCGCCAAAGTTTCTACATTGAAACATTTTCAGAGCGACTGACCGTAGAGCTACAAACCATGAACAAACGATAAATTAATGATTATTAAATTTTTTCAAAAATTTTATTGTCTACAATGTATTTCGAGCTATGCAATTTGTTTTGGTCAAAATTATGATTCAAATCGGCTGCCCGAAATTAAAGCAAAGTATAATATAAATTTACAAAAAATCGAGTTTTTTGTAAATTTATATAATCGTAATCTTACGCAAATTTTAGTATAAGAATTTTTTAAATCGGTTCAGAAATACCGAAGTTATGATATAATTTAGATCACGTTACCCCATTTACTCCTATGCTTTTTCAAAACTTTATATTGATTTTTCTCGGTTTTGATAAATCTGCAGTTACTTTATTTTAACGTCGGGCAGCCGAAATAGGATTAGGCCCTATTTTTATTATATTTTTTGTAAATTAAAGTTTTTAATATTAAGCTTAAAGACTTCATAAAAAATAAATTAATATTATTTGTAGTTTCCACAAATGAACTTTACCTCGACTCATGTTAATGTGGTACATACTCATTTATTTGTTACAATAAGTATATAAGCATTTATATTTTTTGTTTAGGGTAAATTAAATCAGTGTTAATTCACATTTTTTATGGTCGACACAATAGATATAGATCTTTTAAAAAGTATAAAGAAGTTCTTAACTGACTTAACTGCAAAGGCTTTGGGAATTTCAACAAAAACAGTATTGAGACAAACAAAAAATATTTCAGACACAATATTTAAACTAAAAATAGCTATATTAAGGCTATTAATAATTACTAAGTTAAAACGTTGCAGTAGAACAGTAGAACAGCTCATAGGAATAAGTTTAAATCAAAACATGAAAATTATTATATTAAGCTTTATTTGTATGGTTTTGTAAACCTATTTTCTTAAAATAAAATAAAACCAACCAAAAAACAGAAAATCTAAAATCTAACTAAAAAACAAACTATGCAAAAATGATAATTTATATTCATCGTCCAAAAAAATTTATTGTGTGTGCTTAAGACCACACGGCATATTCTGCAAAGCGCATATAGATCATTTTTGATAAATTAGAGAGAAATTAATCGGGAAATTTAACTTGACATTTACGACTTTTGTATATATTATCCGAAAGACAACATTCTGGCTAACAGCTTTCCACAATATTACTAAATTCTAGTAATCCACTAGGCTGTGGTAACGTAGCAAACAAGAAACAACTACAATGTCATTTTCGGCGTCTGTAAACAACTATTTTTAAAGTCATAGAAACTGTATGGATGTAAATAATTTAAATTTTTTGATGCTATTTATAAAGTTTGGGTAAGTACTACTTATTCTAGTAAAACTTACAATGAAAAAATAACAAATTATGTGGTTAAAATGTTTTAAACATATGTAGGTTATTTATTTAATATAAACCCAAACAAAGTAAGTTCTGCAGGCTGCATATATCGGTGTTGGCCCTTGGTGTTCTTGAATATTTTTTTAGCTTACTGCATTTTAACACTGTTAAATAAGTAATATTTTTTTGCCACGAGTTACCAACAACTCTGAAACTCTTTTGTTTCAGGTATCATGTCATTCACAAAAAGAGTGCTAATTACCATTTGGTCGAAACAAAAATCAATGAGAGCTAAAAATGCCGCAGTTTTGGAACATGTTATTAATAGTGTCAATTTGAAATAATGCCGCGATGAAGAATACTCCAAAAAATAAGACGTAATATCAATTCATTTAACAGTGCATTAGCGAAGAAATGGCGAGACAGCAATCGAGGATAACAGTTGTTTAAAAAAAGGGAAAATGAGTTCTAAATGAAACAATAACATTTCAGGAAATTGATTTTGCTTTAATTAGTCCTCCTGGTAAAAAAAGAGGCCGACCAACTAAAGAATATCAAGAACTGGGTGAGAAGAGTAAAAGGCAAAAAATGTTGCCTGTGTTACAAAATTATCAAAAGGAAGAGTCATCATTCGCCATGCGTAAGAGCCTAGAATCATCTGGGCGCAGAAATGCTTCAAAAATAGTAAAAGAGGTTTCCGAGTACTCTCCAAATAGAGCAACACAAATAAAAAAGCATATCAATCATCAGTCAAGTATAATCCAGAAGAAGCTTTGGCATTGTACGTTGACGCGCGATTAACCAAAAAATCATACTTATGGATGCAACAAGGGGCTAAAATACGGAATGCAAATATTTACTCAAACTATAATATCCTTTTGGAAGCAAAGAAGAAATGTTTTCATGATGAAAACTTTATCGAAGTTTCAGATACAGCAGCGAGTGTAAAATTACAGCAACTTGTTGATCATACAGCTAATAGGATTGTGGAAGTGCAAAAGAGCGTTTTTAAAGAGTGCTCATTAAAAATTTCGGATATCACAATTTTTTACAAGTGGGGGTGCGATGGAAGTGGTGGACACTCTACTTATAGACAGGGATATTGCAAAGAAGAAGACAGTTTGTTAAAGGTCGATTCAACTTTATTTTCAGTTTATCTTGCCCCACTACAAATTACCACAGAATCAGGTCATATTTTATGGCACAATCCACGCCTCTCATCTGTCATATTTGAAAAGTAGAGTACCGAACTGTCAAAAAGAGAAATTGAAAACATGATCAATCAAATAAATCAAATGTATTCGGCCAACTAAAATTACGTTTGTAAATAAAGAAATATGTATTAACCATGATTTTAAACTCACGATGATACACTGTAAAATGTTTGGCGTAGTCAGTGGTTCCTCCACTCAATCATGTGGCATTTGTGGCGCAACGCCAAAAATTATGAACGATCTTGAAAAGATTTGGAGCCTTAAACCAGACCCTTTAATGTATCATTACGGGATTTCAAGTCTGCATGCATGGATCAGGTGTCTTGAGTGTTGTCTTCATATCTCCTACCGAATCCATGTACAAAAATGTCAAATAGGGGACCGAAATTACAAGAAACTGGTTAAAAATGAATCTATTAGTTGATACTCCCAAACAAGGACATGGCATGACTAATGATGGGAATACTTCGCGAAGATTTTTTTATCGATATTCAATGGCCTCTACAATAACAGGGTTAAACGAAAATTTTTTAAAACATATATAGGTTATTCTAACAACAATGTCATGCGGGTATACTATTAATATAGATGCATTTGCATGTTACTGTAAAGAAAGGGCACAAATATATCTAAGTCTATATCCTTGGTATAATATGCCCGCCTCCCTCCATCGCATATTAATCCATGGTCCCGATATAGTCAAGGTTGCCGCTTTGCCAATTGGAATGTTCTCCGAAGAGGCTCTGGAATCCCGGAATAAGGATTTGCGAAGATATCGAGAGCTTTATAGCAGAAAATTTTGGAGAGAGGATACAGTGAGGGACATTTTCACGGGTCTTATGGTTTCGTCGGATCCATACATTTCCTCTTTATCGAAGTCTATTGATACTCGTTCCACAAAAGCGCCACTGATTGCAGATGTACTTAATCTGCTTAAGGAACCAAATTTTGCCAATATCAGTGATTTTGAAAATAAGAATTTTAAAAATGAGAATAGTGAGAACTATAAATACTTTATGTGGGGTAAACTTTTATGAATAGAACACTCAGTAAGGTTTTTGCAAAGTCACCTGAAATGCTCCTAATACGTGTTAGCTCCCGCTAAATTTTGCGGTTGTTTTTACTTTTTAAAACCACACAATTGGATGACGGACAGAGTACATTTTCGCGCATTTTGACATACGCACCAAGAATCAGACAGATCCTTTCTACCGCCTCGAGAAAAATGGCGTGTTAACTACTTTCTCCAACTATTTCAAATTTCTACACTTAAAAGTGCTCGATTTTGGTGTACTGAAGCATACAACTAGAAACTTCAGCCCTTCAGCTACGTGGTGCCATCATTAGATCCGAAAAGGGGCCCCTGCAACGTGGAGAAATTGGCTGCAAACTGGTGAGTACTTTGTTTCTGATTTCCGTTGTGTGGTAACAGCATTTAACCTATGGACCTTTGATTATTTCGTGATTTCGTATCAATATATTTATGTTTGTTCGCGCTTCATTAAGTAAATTATATACAGTCCACTGCAGTTATCGTTTTTCTAACTGCGGGCAATACAATACGGGGTTCAAAAGTTATCCAAATTCATATAAAATCTTCCCGGTATAATTTCAACCCTACCGACAAAGAAAAGGCGCGACTCTTTGTGGGCCGAAGACAAAGTATTTGTTTTCTGACCGACCCAGCACAGGTGGCTAGACGGCATTTGATTGGCAGATTTTTTTCAGATGCGCTTTTAATTGCTTTCAGGTGTTCTTTGCGGGATTCCTTTAGTCGGCAGTATGCAGAGTTAGAAAATAAATCACTGTCGTTTCTGTAGGTATAGGAATAGAAAGTTTTATTATCTATTTTTATTTCTTTAGTTTACGCCATAATTAAATGAAATAACTTTCATGAGTATATCTACCGCCGCCCATGTCACTTTCTTTAAAGGATATGCCGATGGTCGGCTTTAACCTTTGTTTAACTGACTTTGCAAAAACTATACCAATTTTATTACTGACTTTTTAAGTATGTCGTTAAGTCTATTTGTATAAGGTACATACAAGGTATAAAATTATTTAGCTACTAAAATTTGTTAATAAAAATGGACTTTATTGCCACACCCTGTATATGGTACAAGCAAAAGAAAAATCTGTTTAACTACTAAAATTTAGGTCGCCATAATTTACCAAATTGATTCAGCTAAATTTGTTCAAATAAAATGTAAAGAAAGACACTGATTGTCACAGTTATAGAGATCACCCTGTACTAAAAATGTACAAACTTAATATTTTTATTGGCTTATTTGTCTCTTGTTTACTAAAAAACGTTAATAGTATGTATTTAAAAGTCTTTAATGTGACTAAATTTTAAAGACATTAAATAGTGTATTAATTTCTCCTTAAAAATAGTAAAATGACCTATGTGAAGTGGACCGAACCGAACTTTTCTGTGTACTGGCCTTCATCTGTATCATCATATCGCTCGCTGAATGTTTCTCACAGTTAGTCGACTCGAGCCGATTTCACCCGAATGAGCGTTACATAGCCGAGCCTGACGGCTCAGTTCAATTCACTACCCACAAAAACTGCTAAACGCGCCTAAAGAAGTTTACACTACAAAAACCAGTCCAGTTTTCCAAAATTAATTTGTCGCAATGCATCATGTAATTTTAACAATGCGTTTTATCTTTTTAAACAATAGTTTTACACTTTTTGAATTATTTTTCTAAAGGCTTTGAGGGCATCAGAAAGTCTTCATACTTTTTGTCATAACCTATTATAGTGTTTTCTTGAAATTCTGCTCTGTAGTTATCATCGGAGATCGCGACTGTGACGGAAAAGGAGATTCCTTTATCGACGTACAGGCTAGCGATGCCAGAGAAGCGGTTAAGGGAGAAAAGGAGATACCGAGTAACCATACCGCCAAGGGATGCATGGAAGGAGGACGAAGTTGAATTCCTTAGCGACGCCACGGTCTGCTATACAGACGGATCAAGGCTGACAGACCAGAATTCGACCCGTACAGGAGTGTAAGTGGAAAGCAAGGGCATTGGAAAAAGCTACTCGCTGGGATCCAATGCAACAGTCTTCCAGGCAGAGGTTTACGCTATACTGGCGGTAACATGGGAGAAAGAAATTAGGAGCGAAACAGGAAAACGCCTCTGCATCTGTTCAGACAGTCAAGCTGCGCTGAAAGCACTGTGCAAACCACCCATGTCCGCGGGTTTGGTGCAGGAGTGTGCGGATGCACTTCAGGAGTTGGCCGGCGTAAGAGAGGTAGAGCTCGTATGGGTTCCAGGCCACATGGGAGTCCCCGGAAACGAAAAAGCAGACGGGCTCGCCAAGGGAGGATTCCGGCAGAAATGCGTCGCGGGCCAGAGCCTTTCCTGGGGCTCACAAGAGGGCAAATGAAGTCGGCCCTAACAGAGTGGACCCAGAAAGAGATACAAAGGGAATGGACCAAGACAGGAAACGCCAGACAGGCGAAGGAGTATGTGACAGGATACAGCAAATCCCGTAGGGACTGGCTGCTCCATAGAACACGAAGAGAGGTGGGAGCCATAGTGGGAGTCCTAACCGGACACTGCGTCCTACAAGGACACCTGGCAAAGATGAGAGTGAAGGAGGGCGCGACGTGCGAGCGATCTTGGGCCGAGGACGAGACCTCCGCGCATTTCCTCTCATCATGTGAAGCATACAAGGAGGCAAGAAGAGAGGTATTCGAAGAGGAAGCCTTTGAGACGGAGGACCTTCTGAATCTGAGGTGGCCCGATATTCTGGCCTTTGTACAGAAGACGGGCAGATCCAAGAAAAAAACAGAACATGTAAGTCAAATTTTTACAAACTGTCATCCAATTGTTAAAATAGGCTCTCTTTATTTCAGAGGCACTGATGATGGCCACAAAGTGGTCGCAAGCGCTCTGCCTATGACCAAATAAACAAAGATTTTTTTGCACGAAATACAAAATTCTTTACAAATTGTGAAAGGCTTTCGCGGCCATCGTCCAATGGTGGGTGTGCTTTCGGGCTGTTCGGTTCATTCACAACGACGACGGCCGAACAGCCCGAAAGCACACCCACCACAAAATTCTTTTTTTTGCATTTTTTTGTTGGATCTAAGGTTTACTCAAAAACTATGGATATGAGACACATCCGTTCTCGTTAAAAAAAAAACAACAATAAAATATAGAGCCTCCTATGAAAAAAGATAGAAAACCTGAGAAACAAGGACAAAATTTTGCAAGCTAAGTACCAAAAAATGCAAACGAAAGGAAAGCTTCCAAGCATAAATCCTGACGATATCGGAGTGTTCATGTATGTGGAAACACTGAGAAGCAGCTTGCCTTTATAGGATTTAGATTAACAAATTTAAATAGATCTTATCCCAAGATAAGGAACGTTTTTTAACTGTTTTGTATGCTGACTAAGACAAAAGTTAAACATCGTAAAGTAAGGAAATAAAATAAATGGATTTATGACGGATCTGATACCTTCCAAGCTAGCCCATTGTAATGAATACTAATATATAATATACAATAATGTAGACATATTTTATTTCACACTTCAAGTGAAGCCAGCCCTGAAAATAGTTTTTTTAAATACCTCGGAAACTAAAGCTCCTCCGAAGTTTTTGGTTATAACACAGATTATTGAGCAAAATATAATCTATTATATTTTGAAAATTGCATAATGATACGATGCTTCGTTAAAAATAAAGCAATTAAAAAAAAATATTTGTCAAAAATCTACTCAGCTCGTTAGAGTATCACACACTATTTTACATGAAAATTTTATGAAAATCGGTTCAGTTGTTTAGGAGCTATCGTGTCGCGGACAGAAAAACACACACACTCACACCTACAGACGATATTGCTAAGACACCCAATTTTTTTTTTTTTGTTTTCGGCGGCAAAAAAAAATTTTCGTCGAAACTAATACCTTCTCTAGCTATTGCTGCGCGGGATAGGAAGGTAAAAAGGAAGGCTGTCCAGGTCATCAGAAATAAAAAAGTAACTACTGCAGTGGCGTATATAAATTCCACATATTTCATGAATACAAACATTAAATAGCATAAAATATGGCCTCATGGGGTCTCCGGCCCCTCCCGAAACTGTGTTGCCCCCCCCCCCCGAAACTTTTTTCTATATACGCCACTGAACTACTGTATATGACATGTCGCGTTGATCTGAACCGTGCATAAACGGTTGGATTTAACGAAAATGAAACTTGTAAATACAAACTGGGCACAGTCCGTTCTTTTTTCACTTTGGCATTGCGTTCTCTGGCTAAAAAGTTTCAAAAGATTGTTAACCGCTATTTTTGTTTATTTGTGTTTTTGCCAATTTTTTTAGTTAAATTTAAGATTATTGGGGGCAATTCTTTACATATCAAAAAATCTGACAAAATTTGAAAGAATCTGAAAAAATCTGGCGGTTAAGATTTCTCGTTTAAAAGGCAATTTTTAAACTTAAAAACTTACCTAAAAGGCAATTTCCCACTTTTTGTTAGTTGTAGCTTTACGATATAATATATTTTTTTTAGTAAAAAGGCCTAATTTGTTCTAAATTTTTAATTTAAAATTTGAAAATAAATTCGGAGCAGAAAACCACTAACCACAGAAACTGAAATTTCAAATAACGTCAAATTCTTTCAGATCAGCTAAATTTACTTTCTTTCTTTGTTTTCCACGGCAATATTAACAAAAAAGGACTAACTTCATGTAGTGGAAGGGTCGCTACAAAATTTGCTCCACGCTGTTGCCACCGTTATATTTAAACGGATTTTTATGGGAAAGTCAAAATATATATTTAAAATCCGCCAGAAAAATCTGACTAAGTGGTGACCCTGGTCAAATTATTGAAGTGGTGATTATTTTTTTACTTTTGTTATGAAAGCTAGGCACGTAGAGAGTTTTTCTTCTGGGGGGGGGGGGGTGTCCTCCCATATAGAAACTGCTGTTATTCAGTGACGACCCATGAGATTTAGGATAGGGTAGTCACAAATACTTGCTACAGTCAGTCTAGGACACCTAGGCGCCGCCAACTCGGCGCCGTCAACTGGGCGCCGCCAACTGAACGCCGCCAACTGGGCGCCGGGCCAACTCGGCGCCGCCAACCGGGCGCCGGGCCAACTCGGTGCCGGACGAAAAAATTTTTTTTTGATAAAATGTGCAGATGAAAAACAAAATAGATGTATTTTTATAGAAAAACATCTCCTTTACACAATTTTTTTGAAATTTGCTTTTGTTAAGTAGAGCTAAATCCATTAAGTCGAGTGTTGAAATTAGGTAGGTGTAGTGTTTGGTAACCTGGTAACACTACAATTTACGTTTTTTATTACAACAAGGGCGGATCCAAAATGGCGGATCCAAAATGACAGATTTCTTTATTTTACAAGCTTTTATTTAACTTCACCTGTATGTATGTATGTATGTATGAATGTGGGTATGTAGGTATGTAATCAAATCCTGCAACTCATTTTTGAAGAACTTCCAAACATCCGATTAACTTCAAATTTCGCATAGCGTCTTAGTTCCGATGACGATATAATAATGTGGTTTCATCGGGTACCAACCTCCCCCCTAACGTGGGGGTGGAGAGGGGGTAAAACTTTAGTTTGTCCGATTTCCAACAAAATTGGTATCTGGGGGTTTTTGAGGATGAGAATTACAAATTTTTGATCAGATTACAAAAATTCAATATGACGGATTCAAAATGGACGATTTAATTTTAAGTTTTTCTTAAGGTCATTTTAACAAATTTTTTTCCTCAAATCTAAAAAAATCAAAATGGCGGACTTTCTTATTTATTAGCCGATTTGTCTCAAACTTGAAATATTACATTGCTTAAGGTCATTTAATACAATTTTTTACACAAACTTTAAAAAAATTCAAAATGGCGAATTCAAAATAACGAACTTTTTTATTAATTAACCGATTTCTCTCATACTTGAAAGCTTACAGTGCAATGTTACTTAAAACAAATTTTTACTTAAAATTAGAATAATCAATCAAGAAAAAATAAAACATTTCAACTAAGAATAACTATTACTTAGCAGAGAAAAAAGTTGAACTTGGCCAAAAAGACATAGTTTTGGCGAATATTTTTAATTTAACAATCTTTTAAAATGAGTCAAAAATTATATTCAGCGACGATAAACACCCCAAAATTCTAAATTTAATATAAATCGATTCCTAAATAAAATACCATTTTCTTTTAAGTTTGAGTTAAAAATTGTATTAAGTAACCTTAAGCAATGCAATCTTTTAAGTTTGAGACAAATCGGTAAGTAAATAGAAAAGCCGCCATTTTGGATTCGCCATTTTGAATTTTTTATAAGTTTAAGTCAAAATCGTAGTGACTTGAAACACCGCCAATTTCTATATTTGATACACATCGGTTCATAAATAAGAAAATCCGCCATTTTGGATTGGCCATTTTTATTTTTTTAAGTTTGAGTAAAAAATTGTGTTAAATGACCTTAAGCAATGTAATATTTCAAGTTTTAGACAAATTGGTTAGTAAATAAGAAAATCCGCCATTTTGGATTCGTCATTTTGAATTTTTTAAGTTTGAGGATAAAACTGTATTATGTGTGCTCAGGCACTGCAAACTCTCAAGTTTCAGACAAATCGGTTTAAAAATAAAGAAATCCGCCTTTTGGATTTGAAATTTTGAATTTTTTAAGTTTGAGGGTAAAACTGTATTAAGTTTGTGTGCTCAGGCACTGCAAACTTTCAAGTTTCAGACAAATCGGTATAAAAATAAAGAAATCCGCCATTTCGAATCCGCCATTGTTGTAATAAAAACGTAAATTGTAGTCTTACCAGGTTACCAAACACTACACCTACCAAATTTCAACACTCGACTTAATGGATTTACCTTTACTTAACAAAATCAAATTTCAAAAAAATTGCGCAAAGGATTTTTTAAAGATGTTTTTGTATAAATAATATATTTTGTTTTTCATCTGCACATTTTATCCAAAAAAAATATTTTAGTCCGGCGCCGAGTTGGCCCGGCGCCCAGTTGTCCCATTCCGGCAACAGACGCCGCCGGCGGAAGATTACAGTGTCAGTATTCTTTAAATCTCCCCGAGGAGTACTCCCTCAAAATCAGGTGAAAGTCAAACTGCGCGGGCGATGTCACTTGATTTCCGCATCACTATTGGTCCTCGCTCGCATTTCGAGGAGTACTCGCTCGGGGAGATCTCAACAATAACAACACAAGGGTGCCACGACCAATTTTCGTCTAAAAGACGTTATTGCTGTGTTTATACAGATAAAAATAAATATTAAAATAAAAATAAAAGTAGATTCAATGGGAAACTATGTGTGTGTGTGTGTGTGTGTGTGTGTGTGTGTGTGTGTGTGTGTGTGTGTGTGTGTGTGTGTGTGTGTGTGTGTGTGTGTGTGTGTGTGTGTGTGTGTGTGTGTGTGTGTGTGTGTGTGTGTGTGTGTGTGTGTGTGTGTGTGTGTGTGTGTGTGTGTGTGTGTGTGTGTGTGTGTGTGTGTGTGTGTGTGTGTGTGTGTGTGTGTGTGTGTGTGTGTGTGTGTGTGTGTGTGTGTGTGTGTGTGTGTGTGTGTGTGTGTGTGTGTGTGTGTGTGTGTGTGTGTGTGTGTGTGTGTGTGTGTGTGCGCGTGCGTGCGTGTGTGTGTGTGTGTGTGTGTGTGTGTGTGTGTGTGTGTGTGTGTGTGTGTCTGTGTAAACCACAAAATGTTTATTTAAAAATATCTAAATTACAGAATGTCAATATGCGAAATAGCAGAATTACAAAATGTTGAAAGTCCAAAATGTCGAAAGCTTGGGTTATTAGATATAATAATAAAAACTAACCTGACCAGATCAGGTGCCTTTTTTTGTGTAATATACTTTAAAACTTAACCTGATCCCCCTCTTAGGTACCACCTTGCACATTACGTTGTAAGAGTTTTTCGTAATAATATTTTAACAACATATCTAAAAAATGAAACACAACTTGTTAACGGTCCCTTTGTTTGTTTCACTTGGGATCAATGAATTGGCAAGAGCGGCAGCATTTCGTAATTGACAGTCCCCTTGGTGTTCTGTGACAGTTGTCAAATGTGCCAGAAAGAAAAGCCGTTGTATGATGAGGTGCCCGGAAAAATACAATTTATTAAGAACTTGTGGATTATCAGTAGCCGAGTTTCAAAGTAGGTTTTAGATTAAATTTTCCCGCATATTTTACATTTTTGGATTTTTCCAAATTTCCTAAGTTGGCCCATTACCGTGTGGTGTAAGACGTTGTACACAAAGCTGAAACTGCAATGTTGTCAAGATTTACTCCTAAAATCTGTCGATTCAAATTTTGTCAGTGGGGGCAATTCTTCAAAATTTGAAATAATTTGAAATAATCTGACGAAATTTGAAACAACAGAATTTAGGTGTAAATCTTGACAACACTGCAATTTCAGCTTTGTGTAAAACGTCTTACACCACACGGTAATGGGCCAACTTAGGAAATTATGAAAACCCCAAAAATTTAAAATATGCGGGAATATTTAATCTAAAACCTACCTTGAAACTCGGCTACTGATAATCCACAAGTTCTTGATAAATTGTATTTTTCCGAGCACCTCATCATACAACGGTTTTTCTATCTGGCAAATTTGACAACTGTCAGTTAAAGATCACCAAGGGGACTGTCAGTTACGAAATACTATGTTGCCAATTCATTGTTTCCAAGTGAAACCAATAAAGGTACCGTTCACAAGTTGGATTCACTTTTTAAATATGTTGTTAAAATATTTTTACGAAAAACTCTTACAACGTAACGTGCAAGGTGGTACCTAAGGGGGGATCAATTTCCCCCCGATATTTTTTGGAATAAAAAGTAATCAAACATTTAGTAGTGATAATAATAGTAGAGATATGGATAATTCGCATTTTTTACGGCGGAATTGATTCTGATTTTTGAGATGTTTGCTTATAATAGCTGAAAACATGCTCAAACTAAAGTTTGGTTAAGTATTTTGTTTTCTAAAAAATTTAAATCTTAAAGGTATTTTTTTATATCTAAATGCATGGAGAGTGGAAAAAAAATTTGTTTTCTAAATCTCATAATTTTATTCATAAACATTTGTGTGTTTTAAATAATATTACTTGACTTGACTGCAAAATCAATCCAAGATTTGAGTAGCTGCTAAAAAATTGTTTTTCTTTGTCGTGTTTTTGAACTTGATTTTAAAATAAATTTGAATGAAAAAGGATGCTTGGCTGACTTATTTTTTAGCCACTCATAGTTAGGAAGGCTATTGGGGACCGTCAAAAAAAACCTTTTTATTTTTGCTCAAAATAAGTTTGGGCCAAAAAAATCAAAATGGCTGTCTGTCTTTATTCATAGTTCTTTTAAAAATAAAACCAAATAATTTAAATAATTAGTCACTTTGTCTGCAAGTTTAGTGAAAAAATTTTTTTACCCTTATTATATTTGTTATAATCAAAACCTTAAAAACTATTTTATTTTTTTTAATTACTTTTTCAAATTAGGTAGCTATTCAATAAACCTACAGAGTAAATAATTTTGCACTGGAATTTATTCTTTAGCTTTTTAACTATTTCTTCAATTTCAATATATTTTAATTATAGTATCTAAGGTTTTAAACCCGTTATATTTTGTTTGTGTATTTTATTCCGGGATTAACATTAATATTGATAAAGGTACACAATTGACAGGGTGCAAAATTTTTTGCCGACTTTTTTGGACGATAGCTTTTCTAAAAGGTTTCCTTCCTAATACAAAAAGCAAATTTTGCATTTTTTTTTATCAAACCAAACTTCACCTTTGTCGATTGATGGCAAACTTATCCTAACCTGTTAATTCAACTCTGGTTAATTGATCGAAAACGTGACCTAACCGGTCCATTGGACACTTTTTTTTTGGTGGAAAAGGGGCGTGTATGGACAGGTAATGATAAGTTTGCGATCAATTGAAGGGGCGACGGACGAAACATCGAAACACAAAATGTCGAAAGTACAAAATGTCGAAGAAACAAAAATACTAATAGTTGAAAAATTTAAAAGACAGAAAATAAAACCTAACCAGATCGGGTTAGATTGGTATACGAAATAAAAAAAAAGCAAACCTAATCCGGTTGGGTAATTATAATTTAAAAAAAACTAACTTGACCAGATCAGGTTAGTTTGTTTTGTATAATAACCTAACCAGGTCAGGTTTCAGGTTTAAAATCTAACCTGACCTGGTTAGGTGAAAATTATAAAAAAAACTAACCGTTTCTAGTTACTTAATTACACTGAATCTAACCTGACCAGATCGTAATATGTTATTAGGTTTTATTTCGCATTTCGATATATTTTTTTGACATTTTGTAATTTCGATATTTGGTAATTTCGACATTTTGTAATTCTTCTTCATTCGCACACACAGTTTCCAATAGAATCTACATTTATTTTTATTTTAATATTTATTTTTATCCTTAAACGTCTTTTAGACGAAAATTGTTCGTAGCACCCCTGTAATCTTCCGCCGGCGGCGACTGTAGCAAGTATTCCTGATTACCCTATCCAAAACCTCATGGACCGTCACTGAATAACAGCAGTTTCTATATGGGAGGACCCCCCAGAATAAAAAACTATATACGTGCCTAGCTTTGATAAGAAAAGTAAAAAAATAATCACCACTTCAATAATTTGACCAGTATCCCACTTAGTCAGATTTTTCTGGCAGATTTTAAAGAAATAATTTGACATTCCCTTAAAAATCCGTTCAAATATAACGGTGGCAACAGCGTAGAGCTAATTTTGTAGTGACCCTTCCACTACATGCAGTTAGTCCCTCTTTGTTAATTTTACCGTGAAAAACAAAGAAAGAAAGTAAACTTAGCTGACCTCATAAAGAAAACGAATAGGACTCATAAATTTGAAAGAAATGTGACGAAATCTGACATTTTAGTTTGTGTGGTTAATGGTTATCTGCTTTGAATTTATTTACAATTTTTAAATTAAACATTTTTAATAAATTAGTCGTTTTTAATTAAAAAAATATATTATATCGTGAAGCTACATCTATCAAAAAGTGGGAAATGGCCTTTTAGGTAAGTTTTTAAGTTTAAAATTGCCTTTTAAACGAGAAATCTTAAGCGCCAGATTATGTCACATTTTTTCAAATTTCGTCAAATTTTTTGAAATGTAAAGAATTGACCCCATTATTTCAAATTATTTCAAATTTTAAAGAATTGCCCCCATCGTGTCAAAAACAGCTCAGGATCTTAAAACGTTACTTTTATCATTAAGGTAGGGAAGTCCGAAATTTACAAGACAAAACAACAACAAATGACAGTATTCGCCATTTTGACAAGGCCACGATAAAAATCCACGTGTAGCGACCTTGCTTAGGCTGCCTTACAGCGGCGTAGCTAAAAGTCATGGGGCCCCGGGGCATACAATTTTTAGGGGGCCCTCATAACTCAATAAGAATATAGAATGCTTGTAAACCCCAATTTGTCTTTTGCCATAATAACAAAATAAAATCTTTTTCTTGCTTTTTAATTTGCAAAATCAATAATTTCGTCATCGTTTTATTACGTACTATACGTTACTCAAGTAGTCGTTACTCGACAAATAACGAATGCCCATCCGAAAATTAAATAATTACTTTCGTTACTTTGATTCCTTCAATTATTATTATTATTATATTTATTGTAAAGATATGTTTTTTAAATATGTAGTATCTACAATGTCCATATTATACAGAATCTATTAGCTCACACTACTATTATACTATAGTAGTGTGAGCTATGGTGATCCTAATTTATTCGAGAAAAAAAAAGTTGCTCCGATTTAAGAAAAAATTATATATTTTTGCGTTTCAGATGATTTTGAAACTTTTTTGTTGCTCTGTCTGTCTGTATGTCTGTCTGTAACGACCAACCCGCATAACTCAAAAACCGCTTGTCCGATT
Organism: Aspidapion aeneum; assembly: GCA_963576565.1. NCBI lineage: Eukaryota > Metazoa > Arthropoda > Insecta > Coleoptera > Brentidae > Aspidapion > Aspidapion aeneum. The sequence continues at coordinate 46,153,853 of OY755045.1, forward strand.
TAAATAAAATTTGCCACCTAGGCTGGGTCTTGGGCCGTGATGGTCCCATTTAAAAATGAACAACATCCACTGAACGCAAGCCAAATAAAAGGGTGGGGGTAGATTTCAAAAATTGGAGTTTATGTGAAAATATGGCGTGTGTGATATCAAACGAAAGTTTGAAAAATTAAGTCTGAAGTTAAACAAAATGAATTTTAGTTTATTTAAAAAAAAAGGGTGGGGGTAGATTTTAAAAATCACAGTTTATGTGAAAATATGGCGTGTGTGATATTAAACGAAAGGTAATTGAGTCTGGATATACATTTTAGTTTTTAAAAAAAGGGTGGGGGTAGATTTTGAAAATTAGAGTTTAAGTCAAAACATGGTTTGTGTGGTATCAAACGAAAGGTAATTGAGGCTGTAATAACGATGTACAACACGCCCCCTTACATGAGTGGCGCACCTTTTATAGGCATTTAAATAAATGAGAGGTGTGGAAAAAAAAACATTTTTTTTTAATTTTCTTTAATTTTGCTGTCCCACATATCAGGTTTTAAAACTTATTTTTAAAAACAAAGAAATTTCCTTTCCAACGATGTACATCACGCCCCCCTCAACGCAGCAGTAGATCTTGTATAGACGCCCCAAAAATGGTCAAATTTTATATACCAAGTAATAAAAAATGTCGAAAAAAATATTTAGGGGGAACCACCCCCCCACCATGAGTGGGCGGATAGTTCCCTCTCGTTATATTTTCGGGAGAGTATACTGTATATTCATACATAGTGTGTTGCTTATCTCATTAAACGCAGTGTGTGTATTAGTACTGTTCAAACATGGTTGTCTTAAATGAAGATTCAAGTGTATACCAAATTTGACCATTTTTGGTGCGTCTATGCTAGATCTACCGCTGCTTTGAGAAGGGAGTCATACACATCATTGGAAAGGACATTTCTTCAGCTTTAAAAATATTTTCCACTCATTTATTTAAATGCCTATAAAAAGTGCGCCACTGATCTAAGGGGGCCGCGTTATACATCGTTGGAGAGGACTTTTGGTCAGCGTCAATAACTATTACTTTGTAATTTTTGGGTTAAAAGTTTGCAAATAATTAGAAAAAAAATGTAAAAGATCACTTTTGAGGGGGGCGAGAGGGGGGTTGCGCCCTTCCCCCAATTTCAATGAATTCAATTGGAAAATAAGTTTTTAGTTATTACTAATTAAAAATATTTTTTTACTCAGCTAGAGTATTATTTACTGAGTTACAAAAATGAATGTTTAAAATTTTTGTTTGATTTGAGAATTTCTACAAACATATTTATTTTTATTTCAAGGCAGCTATTTAAAAAATGTATGTCTAGCTTTAAAAATATTTAACTGTATACATTGGCCTTTTAACCAAAAATATTTTTTTGAAAAAAACAATATGCTAAGGATAAAAAATGCCAAAAGAAATATAAAAAAACATATTTTAAACATTTTCCCCTTTAAGGCGGCTACTTTTAAAAGTTATGTTAAACTTATTAAATATTTAACTGTATACAATTGGTTTTTAAACGAAAATACTTTTTTGAAAAAAACAATGTGTTAAGGATAAAAAATACCAAGAGAATAATAAAAAAACATATTTTAAACATTTTTTCCCTTTTTTCGTATGTCTATGGAATGCGCACCACTGCCTTTAGACGGTACTAAGGTACATGGGTAAAAAGAAAACTTTATCCACTTGCAAAATGATCTTTAGAATATTTTTAGAAAATTTGACCGTTTTCGAGTTATTAGCAAAAAAATCCCCTTGCCAGGGTTGGGTGGGTGGTTCCCTTTCGTAAGATGTTCGGGCGAGTCTTGTCTATCTATACCAAGTGTGTTGCTTCTATCATTAAAGGCAGTATCGGACCCCGTAGGGCCTGAACTATACCCCCTCTTTTATTTTTGATCCAAAAACACTAATTTAGTATTCTTATTCGAACGGTTGACCTCTGCAGCGGTGCGGCGTCACGTCGCCTCCAAAATTGAAAAGTGCTTTCATGTTAAATATAGGTACATACAAACTGCTATACTTAAAACTTAACCTAAAATTTAGCCCTTTAGTATGTACATGTACAACTGCACACCTATCTTACACTTTACTTATATAACTTAGATTTAAATCAAAACTTCAACATCATTTTTTGAGATCCTATTAAAAGCTACGGCATTCTATCTGCTATAGTTTATTCATAGATTCCTAGTTTTATTTTTAAAAAAAGGTCCGCTCCCTTTCCCTTATACCTCAAAGAAACGAATTTAAAAAGTCTGTTTTTCCCAGTCCATCTCTGGCAAAAAATTATCACTTATGCGAATCTCATCCTTTTCTATTAAGGCCCCATCGACTGGACTACGATATAAAAAATTACAGTAGATGGGTCACCTATCTAACCGATTTAATTTAACCTATGTCTATTGCATGTTGTTTAATCTAGATAACACTTTAATTCACAAGGACTTCGCAACAAATTAACGACAGATTGGTTGATTCATTCGACATTTATGTGTAATATATTGTGTTGAAATTACTTAATTAATTAATCTAGTTTTTACTAGGTTTTTAAGATTTTAAAAAAGTCGGCTAACAAACAAACTAACATACTTAACACACATTTTGGCCGTTTTCGGTTTTTAACATAAAACAATTTATATCTATTAAAAACTAAGTTATGAACGAACCATCACTTAAATATAATCTAATGTGAAGAAAGGAGCTTTATTTGGGAGCAAAAGACCATGAAAAAATCATTTTTTGAAGATAAAAGGGTTCAACTCTTATTCAACGATATAAAGTATTTATAAACTTCGTTCCATCAGGCCGTTCGACAGTCATAAAACCGTCCTAAAAAGCTTATTTGCGTTCCAGGTCGATGTTGTAATGTTATCGGACAGTCAGTTTTCCATTCCATCAAGCCACCTAAACTGGTTTCGGACTCCTCTGAAATACAAAGATTGAAGACGCATTAGTTTGCTCTCTATCTATTCTTTGCCCGTGTTTATCATATGTTGCACTGTAAAAATTGTACCTGTACACCTGAGATAAAAATATACATAATATATATAGGAAAATTAAAAAAACAGTGAAAAACCCAAAAAAATTAAATTTTTTGTCAAAATAAATTGAGTTTTACAACCAATTTTAACACATGACAAAATGCCGGATAAGCCACGTAAATATACAAATATTTTTTAAATTCCAAAAAAAAATGTGCAACAACTGCAGCATCAGTTGATTTTTTTGCAAGAGCCTCTTAATTTTTATTTCTACGGGACTGCGGCATGTTGCAGGTATAACACATGGAAAAAAGCTATACTGACGATAGGGTAGCCTGCTTAGAAAAGGAAAAAACTAGTTTATCAGGTGATTGAATAGGAATAGAAACATAAGGGTTTACCCTGATCGCAGCAAATCCCGGTGACCTGTGAATTAAAAGTTAAAAGAAGAGGGTAACAGCGGATGTAAAATTTTACACCAGATTTGGCGGAAGAATAACCGACTTCGCTTTAAGGCATCGACATTAAGGTTCGGTTCGGTTCGGTTTATTAACATTAACTATATATACCTACTGAAGTACCTACAAGCTACAAAATGTGATTTTCCGAACTTCATCACGATATCTATTTTTTTAAAAATGAATAAAATCACAAAAACTTTGTGAATATTAAGGCAATCCATATTATGTAGCTAATTTCACAAATATTTTGTAAAAATCCAATTACAAAATACAAATAAATGAATATATAAATTTCACATAAAACTTATGACATTAAAAAAAATAAATATTTTTTCACAAGTTTCGCCCAAAAATATGTGCCAATGCAATTTTATCTGCATTTTAAAGAACTAAAATTAAAAATGTATTCTGATAATCCTATGTAATTTTATAAAAAAAATGTGTAATAAATAAATATAGTTTAACCGTAATTTTTTAAAATATAATTTACATACAATAAGCAATTTTGCAAAGTAATTCACAAATCTCTTTTTTTTTCTGTGTTTCTGTGTGCAACTTTAATTTAGAGCTCTCGAATTCCCCCTTTGCCTTCGATCTACCTTTAACGCCAAAACCTACCCTCTCTTTGAGCCACGTGACTTGTAGCATTTTTATTTCCCTTTAGTACTTACGTAAGAAAAATGCTTCAAATCTTAGGATAGTTATTTAAAAATAAAAGAATATTTATTTTATTTTTCTGTTTTGTTTTGATTTCAAATTGCAATTCGTCAGCAAATTCCCGTTCGGTCAGCATCAATTGACTTACCAAGGAATTAGCTGCCGGTTGCACATATTTTAACGCCTGCTTGCACTAGACTGTTAATGCCTGTTTGCACCCACCAACCTTTGTGTCCGGTCATATGTTTTCTTGCTAGAATAAATGGAAATCGCTCTTCGATTTTCAATGGAAGAATCCAATATATTATTCCTGCTATTGTTATTCGTGTTCCCTTCTAGTTTAGATCACTGTCGATGAACAGTCCCTCTTGTCTCTCGGAAAAGCTCGTTTTGATTTGACCATACTTCCAGTGACAGCACTGTCTTTTCTTTCTTTGCCTTCAAAATTTTCAATGGAATAAGGTTATAAATTTTCACCGTTTCTTTTTCATAAATTAATTTATGGCTTAAAAATAGTTAAAAAACTTAAAATATTTACAGCGAATGATTCGCTGGTGTGTGCACTATGTGCAGACATTTCTTTTGTGACTCGATTGACAGTTTTGAGTGAGAAACTCATGGATGAATTTCTGGCTGCCCCAAACAAAGGGTGAGTAATATATTTTTCAGTTAATTAATTATCTGGATTTGATGTCAAGCTATTATTTCTTCTATCTATTGGCAAGTTTTCTAAAGGCCATGTATCTTTAATTTAGGGTTTTTCGTCCGGCACTCCCTCTACCCTTCCTCAATCAGAGTGCCCTCGTGGTCGTCGTCACAACCTGCCTCTTATAGATCTCCTCAACAGAGACCTCCTCAACAGTTTGTGTCTTTGACGTTCACTTTCCCTCCGGTACCTGTTCAGCTATGACCTGCTCTATGGCTGCCTAATTCTGCAGATGCCCTAGTATGCCTTGCGGAGCCCTAACCTGCCTTATCCTCTTTGGGACACAAAGGCCTTGATGGTGGTAGCAGTTTTCAGGTGGGATCACTCCTTTTTTTATAAAATATATATTTATATTTTTCCTTTTTTTTTAAATTAATTAGGCGGTTTCGTTCCATAATTTTTGATATCCTCATAGTTATTAATATTAATGTTAATATTGTATGCGCTCGCTATGTGGCCACGTATCGGATAAAACAAGGTTGATTAGATTTTTTTTATGAACAATTTTCAATTGTAGGAATGTACATAACTAATTTGTTGATAATACAAAGTTTTGAATTCAGTTAAAGTGTATTTCTTTCAAGGTACTAAATTATAAAAAGGTTGAAGTTATCTTAAAACAACACTTGGTAAATATTAATAAATATATTTCCTTTTTTAATATTTATTAAAAACTTCACTTCAACTTATTACCAAAAAATATAATCCTATGTAATTTTATAAAAAAAATGTGTAATAAATAAATATAGTTTACCCGTAATTTTTTAAAATATAATTTACATTCAATAAGCAATTTTGCAAAGTAATTCACAAATCTCTTTTTTTTTCTGTGTTTCTGTGTGCAACTTTAATTTAGAGCTCTCGAATTCCCCCTTTGCCTTCGATCTACCTTTAACGCCAAAACCTACCCTCTTTTTGAGCCACGTGACTTGTAGCATTTTTATTTCCCTTTAGTACTTACGTAAGAAAAATGCTTCAAATCTTAGGATAGTTATTTAAAAATAAAAGAATATTTATTTTATTTTTCTGTTTTGTTTTGATTTCAAATTGCAATTCGTCAGCAAATTCCCGTTCGGTCAGCCTCAATTGACTTACCAAGGAATTAGCTGCCGGTTGCACATATTTTAACGCCTGCTTGCACTAGACTGTTAATGCCTGTTTGCACCCACCAACCTTTGTGTCCGGTCATATGTTTTCTTGCTAGAATAAATGGAAATCGCTCTTCGATTTTCAATGGAAGAATCCAATATATTATTCCTGCTATTGTTATTCGTGTTCCCTTCTAGTTTAGATCACTGTCGATGAACAGTCCCTCTTGTCTCTCGAAAAAGCTCGTTTTGATTTGACCATACTTCCAGTGACAGCACTGTCTTTTCTTTCTTTGCCTTCAAAATTTTCAATGGAATAAGGTTATAAATTTTCACCGTTCCTTTTTCATAAATTAATTTATGGCTTAAAAATAGTTAAAAAACTTAAAATATTTACAGCGAATGATTCGCTGGTGTGTGCACTATGTGCAGACATTTCTTTTGTGACTCGATTGATAGTTTTGAGTGAGAAACTCATGGATGAATTTCTGGCTGCCCCAAACAAAGGGTGAGTAATATATTTTTCTGTTAATTAATTATCTGCATTTTATGTCAAGCTATTATTTCTTCTATCTATTGGCAAGTTTTCTAAAGGCCATGTATCTTTAATTTAGGGTTTTTCGTCCGGCTCTCCCTCTACCCTTCCTCAATCAGAGTGCCCTCGTGGTCGTCGTCACAACCTGCCTCTTATAGATCTCCTCAACAGAGACCTCCTCAACAGTTTGTGTCTTTGACGTTCACTCTCCCTCCGGTACCTGTTCAGCTATGACCTGCTCTATGGCTGCCTAATTCTGCAGATGCCCTAGTATGCCTTGCGGAGCCCTAACCTGCCTTATCCTCTTTGGGACACAAAGGCCTTGATGGTGGTAGCAGTTTTCAGGTGGGATCACTCCTTTTTTTATAAAATATATATTTATATTTTTCCTTTTTTTTAAAATTAATTAGGCGGTTTCGTTCCATAATTTTTGATATCCTCATAGTTATTAATATTAATGTTAATATTGTATGCGCTCGCTATGTGGCCACGTATCGGATAAAACAAGGTTGATTAGATTTTTTTTATGAACAATTTTCAATTGTAGGAATGTACATAACTAATTTGTTGATAATACAAAGTTTTGAATTCAGTTAAAGTGTATTTCTTTCAAGGTAATAAATTATAAAAAGGTTGAAGTTATCTTAAAACAACACTTGGTAAATATTAATAAATATATTTCCTTTTTTAATATTTATTAAAAACTTCACTTCAACTTATTACCAAAAAAAGGTGGCGCTCAAATAGCAAAAGAGTTTCCTAATACAACCCAATGTCACCAGACAAATGAGCAGCCGTACGCACTTTGTAAAGTATTAAGGCCGCTTGACATGGTGCATGACGCGCTGCAAATTTTTGCAAGCAAAAAATTTCGGTCAAATTGTTGCCTGCAAAAAATCTTCTATTCGTTTGACATTGTGCATGGCCATGCATTGATTCCCCAGAATCTAGGTCAAAATTCCCCAGTTTGCATGCAAGTACAGTTTGCATGCAAAAGAATGGCACCGGATCGATAAAAATGGATTGCCTGCAACAATCAGCTGGATTTGTACTGCGCATGCACCTGGGCAAAATTTCATGCCATTTGCCTGCAAATTTTATTGTCATGCACCATGTCAAGCGGCCTTTATTGGTTTGTCCTGGGGCAACAGAATAAACAAATAATGCTACACAATTAAATGGCACCAGAACGTGAGGGCTCGAGATTTTTCTGCTTTATCTTTTCATACCTTTTCTTAATTTTTGTCTCTACCTGAATACCTTGAAAGAAAGTACAAATACATAAAAAACTATTTCCCCGGCAATAGTCAACATGAAATCTCAGTAGGTTATTATTTTTTTTTAATACACAGGTATTAATATGATAATAATATTTATTCAAAAATATCCACAATTTAAGTTAAAAATAGCTGGCTTGTATTTTATCAGTGCACTATTGGTACATAGTTTGGTTTTTAACTAAAACAGCTGTTTTCTACCTCTTTATTTATTATTTGGCCGTTCAGCCAAAGGTGCAACACAAATATACCTAAAGACTTACCAAACAGTTGCACACATTTGGTGCATATTTTTTTTGAGGAGCAATTTTTTTTAGGAAATAACTACCTACCTCTCTTTAGGTGTAACTTGCGTGGTGCATATGTCCTTTGCTTACCTAACCTTTTGTTTTGTTTTAAAGAAAACTCGGGAAAGCAATAGTGCTGGATAGGATAATTTTTTATTTTACATACCTGCCCATTTAAGACAATTTTTTTTTTGAAATGAGTGAATATTGAAATACCTCCTTTTGCTAAATTTATTAGTAGGTACTTACTAAGTTACATACAGGTTCCTACCTACCTGATTATTTATACAGGGGGTCTACTTGTATTGTTCTTTATGAGAAAATCTAGATTGCTGACTATTGTATAAGGTAAGGGTTCTTACACATTTTTTGACAGGGTCCTTACACAAAAATTTTATTGGGGTCTTTACAAAAATTTTTTATTTATTTTTTTTGTTCAATAATTTTTTTAATTTTTTTTGTTTTTGTTACACAATTACCCACAGGTATTCCCTTAAATTTTTGATCATCAGATATACCAAACACTAGTGTGTACACAAAGTTTTTGTTTTTGCAAATTTAATTTGTTTATTACCTACGTGCTGCTAAAACTTGGGTAAATTTTGTGTACAGTGTTGCCACTTAAAAAAAATCCTTAATTTTTTTTTTTACAATATATCCAATTTTTTTTTTCAAATAACTCAAAGCCCTTGCATATTTGATACCCCCTAGTAATTTTTAAAAAAATTTTTTTATAAAAATTTAATTTTTAAATATTTTATAATTTTGTTTCTGCATCTATCAACTAAAAATGAATTTTGCTGCTATCAATTATTTTACAGTAAGTCACTTACTTATTGATAAATTAAATTATGAATTGGCAATCCGAGAAGTCAGGAGCACTCGTAATGTAAATGACAAGAGAAAAATTCTTAGTCGCTTGCTGGCTAAGGAACGAGCTTCAAAAACCTCATTGGTAGAACTTTCTCAATATACTTTTGATTTTGATAAAGAAAAAATTGAAATTGAACGAACTTTGAACGATCTTAAATTAAATATTTCTGAATTTGAAGATTCACCATGATGAAAACAGAAGATTGTCCTAGCTTTAGTACAGGAGTTATAACACCAGGGTCAGACAATGACTATCTTTTTTTAAGTTGCAAGTCCAGACTAACTCATGTTCAGTATCGAGTTTGGAGCCTTACCATACCTGAAACTGAATACAAAGATGAAGTCATAACCTTCAAGGACGAAGCTTATGCCAATGCTTTGCAGTATGAGTCTGAATTATTTGATAAAGTATCCCAAGGTCTATCTACCTCTCCTAACCCTACTTCTCAACTTTCTTCAAGTTTGGCACCAGTCATTAATGTTACAGCACCTGCTGCTACATGTTCCTATCGCATTCCACTGTCAGAATGGGGGATTAAATTTAATGGGGATCCAAAGAGATTGTTTTATTTTCTCGAAAGAATTACTGAACTGGTTTTATCGCGCAAAGTTTCTAAACAAGAATTATTTGAGTCAAGTTGTAAACTTTTTGTCGGAGATGCTTTTTCTTGGTACCGAAGCATTAAAAATTCAGTAACCGATTGGGACTCTTTAGTTGCTCGGTTGAGAAGAGATTTCTTGCCACCTTGTCCGGATGATGATATTTGGGATAAAATAAAATATCGGAGACAAAAAAAGAATGAATCAATAATTATGTATGTTGCCTGCATGGAAAACAAATTTAGTCGCTTAACTTCAAAACCAGCCGAAGTAACAAAAGTTACCTGAGCATATCGCTAAATTAGCTCTTGAGGATATACCCGCAGTGGAACATTTAATTAACTTATGCCGCAAACTTGAAGAAACTTCTTACCTACTTCAAAGAAAACTTGATGTGCAGATTTCCCCTATTTTTAGTAATTCTAATTTTAGTTCAACTAACTTTAATTCTACTAACCCTAGCTTTCGACAAAATAATTTTAATTCTAGGCCCAAGCCTAATAATAGATCAAACCACACTTTTTATTTTAGAAATAATACCCAGACGGTTTCTTCTACTCCTACCTCTAGGACATCTAACTGTAATAATGTATCTCCTACCTCTGGGAATGTTCAGTTGGATTCTAACCCTACTTTTAGACAATCTAATGGTTCCAGTCAAAGATCTAAAGCTGTTTGCTATAATTGTAAACAATCTGGTCACAGTTATAACTCCTGTACTAAAGCTAGGACAACCTTCTGTTTTCGTCATGGTGAATCTGGTTTTAAGGTGACCAACTGTCCCAATTGTGCAAAAAACTAAATAAAGGTGTATCTTACTGTGGTCGAGGTTTACACCGCATTTCTCACAAGATCACAAAGCCCATTTATTCTAGAAATAATGAAGACTGGAAAAGCTGGTTATCTTTTTTATGTACAGCCCATTCCTGGAAAACAAGAATTACTACCATTCTTTGTAAATAAACCATTAGATAATAGGCCTTATATCTCTGTCAAAATATTTGACCATGATATTTCTGTTCTAATTGATTCTGGAGCAAACTCTTCTGTAGTAGGCGGTGACGGCTTACAACTCCTGAAACAATTTTTTAAAATTTCTCCCTGCCTTGGACAAAACATCAGTACTGCTGATTGTTCCTATACTGAAGTTCAAGGGATAGTGGACTTACCTGTTTGCATCAATGATGTTTGTAAAATTATTAAAGCTTTTGTTGTACCTTCTATCACTCATAGTTTTATTTTTGGTATTGACTTTGCTCAGAAGTTTAACATAGTTATGAATTTTTCTAATAATAGTTGATTTATTAAATCAGATAACATACCTATTCCTACTATTTTTTCTGCCTTTTCTCAAATCAGTCCTCTGTTGTCCTCGACTAGCTACTGTTTTTCTATTGATGACCTATCTCCCTCTGATAAAAAATTAGCGTTATCAGTTATTGAATCTTTTAAGGAAATTGACAGTTCTAATGGTATTGGTAGAACAGATAAAATTAAATTGACATTAGATACTGGCGATGCCAAGCATTTTCGTAAGCGACCTTACTTTATGTCTCCGTATATGCAAAAAATTCTTAATGATGAATTAGATTCTATGTTGGAACTGGATGTGATTAAAGAAGCACAGAGTCCTTGGTCATCTCCTGTTCTTTTGGTGAAGAAGAAGAACAATGAACATCGCTTTTGTTTCGACGGGCGTCATTTGAACGAATGCCTTCAAAAAGATCCATATCCGCTTCAACGCATTGATAGAATTCTTTATAATCTTCGAGGTGCTTCATACATATCTTCAATTGATTTGCGTAAAGCTTTTTGGCAAATTCCTCTGGATGAGGGAAGCAAAGAAAAAACTGCTTTTACTGTTCTCGGACGAGGTCATTTTCAATTTAAAGTGGTTCCCTTTGGCCTTTGTAACTCTGCGCAGACGCAACAAAAATTAGTTGAGTCAATCTTTGGTACGAAGTATGAATCAAATATCTTTTGCTATCTTGACGATATTATAGTAATTTTCAAGCACGTTTTCCGAGCATATTCGACTCTTACATCTTGTCCGAGATAAATTAAAAGAGGCACATCTTACAGTAAATTTTGAGAAATGTGAATACTTTAAAAGATCTTTGGTATATTGTGGTTTTTTAGTACAAAAAAATTCTTTAGCGACCGACCCTTCAAAAGTGGAGGCTATGGTGAATTATCCCCGACCAAATAACACTACCGAAGTAAAAAGATTTGTAGCCATGTGTAGTTGGTATATGCGCTTCGATAAAGATTTCTCTGCCTTAGTTAGTCCTCTTAATGACCTGCTGAAAGGAAGAAAGCACAAAAAACAACCTATTTCTTGGTCTGATGAGGCCGAATCTGCCTTTATAAAAATTAAGGAATTATTAGTTTCTGCACCTATCATGTCACAGCCTGATTTTATTCAGCCTTTTACAATCCAATGTGATGCCAGTGATCGCGGCCTTGGCGGCGTACTCACCCAAGTTTTGGACGGCGAAGAAAAGGTCATTACCTATGCATCTCGTGGTTTGTCTAGGACTGAGCGAAACTATAATGTCACAGAACGCGAACTTTTGAGTGTAATTTTCTCTTTAGAACATTTTCGTTGCTATGTAGAAGGAACTAAATTTATCGTGATAACTGATCATTATTCTCTACTTTGGCTCAATTCACTCAAAAATCCTTCTGGTCGTCTTGCAAGATGGTCCATACGTTTACGACAATTTTCTTTTGATTTGGTCCATAGAAAAGGAGCTCATAATGTTGTACCTGATGCACTCAGTCGTATACCTTTTGCTGAAACTAACGATTTGGATGTAGAAAATCCATAATGTCAACAACTTACCTTCTCCCTCTCGAGTTTTTCCTCAAGTATCTATCATTGATGTAGATTTTCAAGCTTTAGATAATTAGTACCTTTCGATGCGCGAAAACATCTGTAAATCTCCTAAAAACTATCCACAATGGAAAGTTAAAGATAATAAAGTTTATAAGTTCGTTCCTTCACAATTACCTTTGGTCTACAATTTTCGTGAATGGAAAATATTAGTCCCTAAACCCCAAAGGCAAGAGGTGATTTCTTCTTGTCATGACAATCCTACTTCTGGTCACTTTGGTTTTTTTAAGACTATCCATCGTGTCCAATAATATTATTATTGGCCACAGATGAGGAGAGATGTCCTCAAATATGTCAGAAAATGCCTGATATATGGTGCAAATAAGATTAGTAATCCTGCTCAAATAGGTCTTATGGGCAGAGAAAAAATTATTAACTTTCCTTTCCAATTAATTTGTGTAGATCTAATAGGTCCATTACCACAAGAGGTTTCGTTTGGATTTTAGTTATTAGTGACTTCTTCACTAAATATCTTTTAATTTTTCCTCTGAGATCAGCTACAGCACCACTTCAATGCCAAGAATTTTGGTAATATTAGGTGCTGTAGCTGATCTCAGAGGAAAAATTAAAAGATATTTAGTGAAGAAGTCACTAATAACTAAAATCCAAACGAAACCTCTTGTGGTAATGTTTGGAGTTCCCCAAATTTTAATTTGCGATAACGGCTCTAATCTGGCCGGTAATGTCTTTAAAAATGTCTGTAAGAAATATCAGGTTAAACTCTGGTATACTGCTGTTTACTCTCCTCAAGTAAATCCTGTTGAAAGAAATAATCAGACTATAGGAAATACTTTAAGATGTTTCGTAAATGAACATACTGATTGGGATGTACACATACCAGCAGTTCGACAAGCCTATAATACGGCTAGACATCAAGTTAATTAATTTGGTAATTAATTTAATTAGTTTGGTAATAGTCCTAATGATCCTACTATTGAAATCTCTCTAGGAGATAAAAATACCTATGCTGAATCTTTTGAAGAACTTAAGGAAATATTTATAAAAGTTAAACAAAAACTTCATATCTCTCATGAAAGAAACGCTAAAGCTTATAATCTAAGGAAGCGTGCTATTCAATTTAACGTTGGTGATAGAGTGTGGAGACGTAATAAAGTCTTATCTAATGCCTTAAATAATTTTTCAGCTAAATTAGCTCCAAGATATAACTTATCTATTGTTCACAAAAAACTTTCTCCTCTAGCTTATCAACTAAAGAATCCAGACAATACCAATGCCGGTGTTTGGCATATAAAAGATTTGAAGGTATGTCACGATTATGATGATGATTTGTCTTCAGCCGATTCGGAAGAATAGTTTTGTTACCTATTATATCTTAACTATTTATCTAATAATTCTACAAGTTTTTATCTTATAGTTCTACCTTAATTACTTATTATCTCTACCTTATATTGTATGGAGTAAAATACCAAAAATATTATTAAATTGCCGTACTTATCTCTGCTATCAGAGAAACAGTGTACCTTACCTTGCCTACTTGCTGTGCTGTAGCAATAGAGCCTACCTTAAGTTTTTAGTTTGAGATTACCCGTATGTGACAGAGTCACTCTTTGTTGCCTATTTACCTGTTTTTTTACAAAATACCTTAATCTACCTAAGGTAGATCTACCTGGTTACGTTGTGTAAAAATGATTATATTATCTACACATTTATATTGTGTAGGAAGTTACCTTGTGTAAAAATTACCTTTAGTTTAAGTTTCCTCTAGAGGTTTAAGATTCCTAATACCTAGTATTATCTTATTTTCCTATATCTAAGACCCTCTGTTATTGGCAATTCCTTGAGCCTTTAGTCTTAGATTAGTTATCTTATATATATATAGCTTTTTTTATCTATTTCCCTTTGTATTTGTTTTCACCTTTATCGGTCTGGGAGAACGTTGGGAACCGGATGGTTTGTTTTTTCGCAGAGTCGATGTACGAGAACTTTCCAAAACTTTCTGGAATTTTGCAACTTCGACATTGCCGGATTCAAATAACATCCTCGAATCTGGCATACAGGCTGTGACTGACATCCTCTGGAACCCAACAGACTCTCAGATGCGAGCACTCTTTTGTACATAGTACTTCGGGGGATTTTCCTAACAGGATATGCGGCATAGGCGTTGCCAGCGGAGTTGATCCTCTTCGCCCGCCTATAACCTTCCTTCTTCTGGATCCTATGTGGTATTGGGGCCCACCACATAGCTCTTTCCTATCTTTTACTTTCCTTCTTGTTTTTTTTGTGTTATATGTTTAGTTTTAGGTTTATTATAGTAGCTTTGCTAATGCTTGAGCATTTGAAAAGGTTCGTAGTGATCTTCTTTCTGCTAATGAATTTTGTTAGATAGCTTTGTGTTAAGTACTCCTTAGACACATCATTTACCTAAATTTAAAATTTTAGTACCTTTACTAACTAGTTGGTTTTATTTGCAGTACCCTAGACCCTACCGACTGACTTTTACAAATAGTGACCTTCCCCAATTTTGTCTCCGAAAGGACGTATGATACGCGCAGATATCATAGTACTGTGAACAAATGCCAATGGCTTAAATATTTCTCTGGGTAAATTAACCTTATCTTTTGTTTAAAGTTTTTTTTTTTAATAAAAAAAAATAATTTCATTATTTTTTTATATTTTTCCTCGAAGAGAGGTAGTGTAGCATTTTTATTTCCCTTTGGTACTTACGTAAGAAAAATGCTCCAAATCTTAGGATAGTTATTTAAAAATAAAAGAATATTTATTTTATTTTTCTGTTTTGTTTTGATTTCAAATTGCAATTCGTCAGCAAATTCCCGTTCGGTCAGCACCAACTGACTTACCAAGGAATTAGCTGCCGGTTGCACATATTTTAACGCCTGCTTGCACTAGACTGTTAATGCCTGTTTGCACCCACCAACCTTTGTGTCCGGTCATATGTTTTCTTGCTAGAATAAATGGAAATCGCTCTTCGATTTTCAATGGAAGAATCCAATATATTATTCCTGCTATTGTTATTCGTATTCCCTTCTAGTTAATAGTAAATTTTTCTCACTGCCTACTTTTTAGATCACTGTCGGTGAACAGTCCCTCTTGTCTCTCGAAAAAGCTCGTTTTGATTTGACCATACCCGAGACTATTCCGTGGGTTACTTCCAGTGACAGCACTGTCTTTTCTTTCTTGGCCTTCAAAATTTTCAATGGAAGAAGGTTATAAATTTTCACCGTTCGTTTTTCATAAATTAATTTATGGCTTAAAAATAGTTAAAAAACTTAAGATATTTACAGCGAATGATTCGCTGCTGTGTGACTCGATTGATAGTTTTAAGTGAGAAACTCATGGATGAATTTCTGGCTGCCCCAAACAAAGGGTGAGTAATATATTTTTCTGTTAATTAATTATCTGCATTTTATGTCAAGCTATTATTTCTTCTATCTATTGGCAAGTTTTCTAAAGGCCATGTATCTTTAATTTAGGGTTTTTCGTCCGGCTCTCTCTCTACCCTTCCTCAATCAGAGTGCCCTCGTGGTCATCGTCACAACCTGCATCTTATAGATCTCCTCAACAGAGACCTCCTCAACAGTTTGTGTCTTTGACGTTCACTTTCCCTCCGGTACCTGTTCAGCTATGACCTGCTCTATGGCTGCCTAATTCTGCAGATGCCCTAGTATGCCTTGCGGAGCCCTAACCTGCCTTATCCTCTTTGGGACACAAAGGCCTTGATGGTGGTAGCAGTTTTCAGGTGGGATCACTCCTTTTTTTATAAAATATATATTTATATTTTTCCTTTTTTTTTTAATTAATTAAGCGGTTTCGCTCCATAATTTTTGATATCCTCATAGTTATTAATATTAAAGTTAATATTGTATGCGCTCGCTATGTGGCCACGTATCGGATAAAACAAGGTTGATTAGTTTTTTTTTTATGAACAATTTTCAATTGTCATCAAGGAATGTTCATAACTAATTTGTTGATAATACAAAGTTTTGAATTCAGTTAAAGTGTATTTCTTTCAAGGTACTAAATTATAAAAAGGTTGAAGTTATCTTAAAACAACACTTGGTAAATATTAATAAATATATTTCCTTTTTTAATATTTATTAAAAACTTCACTTCAACTTATTACCAAAAAAAGGTGGCGCTCAAATAGCAGAAGAGTTTCCTAATCCGCAACACAATGTCACCAGACAAATGAGCAGCCGTACGCACTTTGTAAAGTATTATTGGTTTGTCCTGGCAACAGAATAAACAAATAATGCTGCAGACTTTCAATTTAACTCTCTCGCATATCATCACATGCCTGAAGTAAATCGATCACTACGCCAACAGCATTCGTTTTTTGGACAGTTATTTGGTCGTTCCATCTAACCAAAAACCGTTTTAGATCAGTCCTCGTAACACTGCTATAAGCTACAAACTCTCTTAGGATACCTGGATACCTTTAAAAAATCTTTCCGCAAATATACGAAACGTCGAGTCAGGTCTTAGAATAAATATTTTTAGGATATTTTTAGGATGTCCTTGAGTTATCTGTGAAGTGATCCGTTTCCATTTAATTCTTTTAAATGTCTTTTTTAGTACCACTACACCTCCACATCTATTTTGATAGTTAGATATCTACAAGTAAAACACTCCCTATTTCCGTCATGTTTTTGTTAAGGAGAATATTAAACCAAGGACAAATATTTTCGTTTCGGTAAAAAATTTTGATTTCCTATTTTAGCTCACACATATACTATACTATAGTAGTGTGAGCTATGGTGATCCTAATTTTTTCGAGAAAAAAAAAGTTGCTCCGATTTCAAAAATTTTTATATATCTTTGCGTTTCAGATGATTTTGAAACTTTTTTGTCGCGCCGTCTGTCTGTCTGTCTGTCTGTCTGTCTGTATGTCTGTCTGTCTGTCTGTCTGTCTGTATGTCTGTAACGACCAACGCGCATAACTCAAAAACCGCCAGGCCGATTTTAATGAAATTTGGTACCTAGGCTGGATCTTGAGTCGAGATGGTCCTATTTAAAAATGAACAAAATCCACCGAACACAAGCCAAATAAAAGGGTGGGGGAAGATTTCAAAAATTAGAGTTTATGTGAAAATATGGCGTGTGTGATATCAAACGAAAGGTAATTGAGTATGGAGTTAAACAAAATACATTTTAGTTTTTTTTTCTTCAAAAAGGGTGAAAGTAGATTTCAAAAATTAGAGTTTACGTGAAAATATGGCGTGTGTGATATCAAACGAAAGGTAATTGAGTCCGGAGTTAAACAAAATACATTTTAAAACATGGCTTGTGTGGCATCAAACAAAAGGTAATTTAGTCTGGACTTGAATAAGATATATTTCAGGTTTTAGTTTTATTTGCTCGCACGTACACTATAACTATAGTACCTAGTGTGAGCTTAGGGGCCCATATATTGGCAGAGTATTTTTTATTTCAATTTAAATAAGTATATATATATATATATATATAAATTTTATTATAATAAAATAATACTTTTAGCCTTTTATTTAGATTAATAATTTTAAGCCTTTTTTTTGTTTTAATTTTATTTACTCAAATATCATTGGTTCATACAGGGCTATCAAAACGGACGGGCCACGATCTACAACTTTGCTGACGTCACAGAGTAGGCTGAATTTCTTTTTAATGATCACGTCATTTCATTGCTTCACTTGAGTATAGGCTAATAGGCTAGCTAGTAAGGTATCAGATCCGTCATGGATCCATTTATTTAAATGTATAGTGATCCTAAATTTCTCAGAGCCGCTAACAGTCAATATGTAAGAGAGAGCTGAAAGACCAGAACATAATACTTCTAAATTGTGAATTTAAAGCCTTTTGTTAACATTTCAGGAAAATATTTATTTTTCTCGTGTTCAGAAATTATTGATCCAACTAATAGCTTAATCTGTATTTTATCACACTTTGGCACAATTTTAAAATGAATTAGCATTACGTTTCAGATATAAACGCTTTTATTTTTCCGTCTTAACATTATTTACAATGAAAATATTTTCGAAGTTGCGTATCAGACCTATGAGGGATTTTGTTATTCGGTGACAACGACTGACATGACATGGCGTTTGATTAAAAACAAGAAACAACTGGAATTCGGAAAAACAACTAAAAACGAGAATTAGAGCGAAAAAATAAACATGAGCGGCTTTTATCGCGACATAGTGAGTTCCCGATTTAACCATTTATTATTTATATATATTATTATTAAGCTTGAAGACTTATGTCAAACTGATGTGCTCTAATGAGAGCGAAACTAATGTGTCTGTGGCTAGTCAGACCACACCTAACCGGAGTTACTAAAACTTTGGTTAGGTACATATGAGCAAATAAACAGCTGATCTCGTAAAAAGTGAGGTTAGGTTGTTTGTTTTGCTTTGCAGTCGTTGATGTGCTATGCATGTTGGTGGTGTGGTAAGTGTTTAAGTGTTTAAGTTTTGATTTTCAATTTTATTTCGTGTACATCTTACGAATGGCGGCTTGCTGATAAAATTAATTTTTTCGATGCAAGTGCAGTGTTTTTAATTTAACGGAGAACGGCTGAGAGTTTTTTCCTTGTAAAATTGCCATTTATTATTTGTCTGAAAAGTAAATCTGTCCACTACCACCGGTAAATAAAAAAGTATGATATTTTTTCGTTTTAGTACTTAAGCTTACTAGTTC
The DNA here is from genome assembly GCA_963576565.1 of Aspidapion aeneum. NCBI lineage: Eukaryota > Metazoa > Arthropoda > Insecta > Coleoptera > Brentidae > Aspidapion > Aspidapion aeneum. The sequence goes on from OY755045.1 coordinate 46,172,887, forward strand.
GTAATCTAGTGACCTTATTTGGAATGACGCTATAAGGTAATCGATGCAAGACAGGTTCTTCTAAATATGCAAATATGAAGTCAAAGCTAACGAAAAAATACAGGCCACGACCCTGAAAAAATCAGCTGATATCGTATGCTGAATTTTACATTGGGTCCTATGGGCGAATAGAGGTTCATTGGTGATATTTTCGAAATGGCACAACAATCTTGCGAAATTTCAGTGAAATATTCCCAGTGGACACTATCCCTATATTTCACAACTTTTATAAGGATGAAAGATGACCAAAAGGTTAAAATTTTCAAGATTTAATAATTGTTATTCTGAATTCAAATTTCCCGTCATACACCGCACGCCAACTATGATATTTGACATGGATTTGACTTTGACATTTATGTTGTAAAAACTTTTCAATTTTTTAATTATTTTTTACAATAGTTAGTTTAAAATCAAAGATACCAGTGTTAATATTTTTAAACCGAAATTACTACAAAATAAATGCTAGCTAGCCTATTACCACACTTCAAGTAAAGCCATGATATATCAGCCTCGAAATTTTTTTGTGAATACCTCAGAAACTAAAAATCCTATGAAGTTTTTGGTTGTAACGCAAATTCTTAAGAAATAATATGTAGTCTACTATATTCCGAAAACCGCATATTAATACGACGCTCCAATAAAAAGTTTTTTTTGCATTTTTAACATTTTTTCATTGTCAAAAAACTGTCATTCATTCAAAATCGGTTCAACGCTTTAGGAGCTATCGTGTTACGGACAGAAATAATATACACACACACACAGAGAGACAACAGAACGATATTGCTAAGATAGGTCAATATACACCCAAATAACACATTTTCGGCGTTATCTCAAAAAAACATTTTTCGTCAAAACTAATACCTTCTCTAGCCATTGCTACGCGGGCTAGGAAGGTAAAAATTGTTGTTGTGATTTTTATAAACACATGTAAATCTATCTGATGCAAATCAGTTTTAAAAGTGTGCCGAATATAAACAAATAGGTGTAGGTGTGCCGATTGCTTTGTACGCAGAAACGAAGAGATTCGCTTCTGCTTTAAATTTAATTTTTGTGTGAGCTAATGACGCGGCTCTGAAAAATTAAGAATTACTACAAAATTTTTTGCAACAATATAGTAAAAACAATCTTAAAGTCGGCTTTATTAAAAAAACATCAAATATTCATGAAACGTCATTCCATGCAACTTCAATATTTTAAAGACAATCAGCTGTGGCGTGACGTGACCATCAAAAAGTAATTCAGCCTACGCTGTGACGTCAACAAAGTTGTAGATCGTGTCCCGTCCGTTTTGATCACGGTGGATAGAATAGACTGGTATTCGGATCTTATAAATATATGTCGAATTTTCACGACAATGGTGGTCCAGCTGATTTTTGTAAACAAAAGTTAGATATGATATGAACAACTAATATTTTTTGAATTTTTTATAAACTAAGGTAATTTTCCCACTATATTTAGTATATTCTTCAGACATACCAGTCATTATTTTTTTTAGCCCGCTTCATTTCTCTACACAAAAGTTAAAATTCGAAGAAAATAATGTGTTCGTTTCAGCTTCAAAAATAATCCGCTGACCTACATCTTTGTTTACTTCCCAAGTACTCGGTTCACCTTTGATACTAAAGGATCACATTTAGTTTGACTTGTAGTTTAAGTATTGTTTAATAAAAAATAAAGCGGGTTAAAAAAAATAACGACAATAAGTCTAGAAAATTATATTTTATAAGGATGTGCCAGAAAACAGTGAGAAAATTGCCTTAGTTTTCAAAAAATTCAAAAAATATTAGTTGTTCCCTTGTTCATATCATATCTAACTTTTGTACAAAAATCAGTTGGACCACCAGTGACGTGAAAAATTCGACATATCTACAGGGTGTCCCAAAAGTCCGAGTCCACCCAAATATCTTCTGAACCAATTTGACAGTGATCGATAACATTAAAAGAAATGTTTTATGGAGGGGCGGCACACTCACCACTTCATAAAATAGGTCTCTTGATACTATCGATCACTGCCAATTATGGAATTATCTTTAATAGTTCAGAAGATTTTTGGGTGGACTCGGACTTTTGGGACACCTTGTATCTAAGATCCGAACACCGGTCTATTCTATCCACCGTGCGTTTTGATAGCCCTGAAGAAGTATAAAGTTATCTAATTAATCGGGTTATTTTAATTTTTGTTGGCCCTCTCTGATAGCCTCAATTCTCTGTCTTAATGTCCCATCTACTGATGGCATTAATGTCAATAATCAGATGGATTTTAGATTCCTTTAAGAACTTGCCCTAATTGGTTAAAGCACGGATATTTTAACCTTAAAATGGATATATAACGCTTGTTGTAACTAAAGACCCTGTATGTATGACAGATTCTAAAGAAATAGAGACGCGACAAACCCATCAAAGTCACTGAAACTCAAATTTTCTGGTTAGTTGTCAGCGGTGAGTGACATCAATCATGCAAAATAAAACAAACATTTTGTGATTTTGTCAAAAATCGTTTATTTTTATTTTCCGACGTCCGTGCGTCTCTATCTAAACAATACTAGAGTATAGAGCAAAGTATAGAGGACCGATACTTCCCTACTTCGATTTTGTCTCAAATAAATTTGACTTTGACAAGTTCGTCGCGTATCTATTTCGCTAGAATATGTCAGTTGTAACAAATTACTGCAATATCCGTATGTGGATTTTATTTTTGGTGGCAACACTGATTTTAGTGCTACCAGACTTATGCACTTACTTGAGATTTTTTTATTTTTTATTATAGTTAGAACGTTTTTCTACATTGTCCGACCCCTACTCTCCACCTCCTTCGATCCTGACAATCATCTTCTGTCAGATTTTTTTGACTCATTGATCTTTGTATTGACTGTTGCCATTCTAGTTTAGGACGCCCTCTTTTTCTGCGCCCTACTGGTTGCCATTCTAGGACCTGCTTTGGTAATCTTTCGTCGTTCATCCGTTGTACATGACCGTACCATAGCAGTTGTCTTTTAGTGATGTCATCCGTTATGCTTCCTTCGATTCCCATTCTTTCTTTTATGATCTCATTTCTTATGTGATCTGTTCTAGATATTCTCATTGATCTTCTTATTGCATCCATTTCGACACTTTCCATTTTTGCCCTATATGTTTCTGTTACGCGACAAGTCTCTATTCCATACAACAGCGTGCCTTTCACCATTGTTCTATATATGTTAAATTTTACATTCTTTTTTATCTCTCTGCTCCATAAAATACTGTTAAGACATCCAATAACCTTTTTTGCTTTTACTATTCTTTTTTCCAGTTCTTTACAGTCTGTTCCTGTCTTATCAAATGTGACACCCAAGTATACGTACTCATTGCATGGAGATATTACTTGTCCATTGTCTAGTTCTAACTCACTGGATTCGTTTCCAATACATAAGTACTGTGTCTTGTCCACGTTCACTGTTAATCCCCACTTTTGGTATTCTTCCATTAACTTTCTCATCATATACTCCATGTCCTCTTTATCATTAGCTACAATTACTTGGTCGTCAGCAAAATGTAGTGTGTATATGGTAAATCGGTCGTTAAGTTGTATTCCCATGCCGTGCACTTTCCGTTTCCAGTTTTTTAGAGCTACTGCGATATATATTTTAAAAAGAGTTGGAGAAATACAACATCCCTGTCTTAAGCCTTTTGTTACCAGGAATTCTTTTGAAAGTCGATTTCCAATTTTAATTTTACATTTTGACCCTTTGTATAGTTCTTTTATCGCTTTTATGTATGTATGATTGATATTAGTCTGCTCTACCACTGTCCATAGTTTTTCTACTGGAACGGTATCATATGCCTTTTGTAGGTCCACAAAGGTAACATGAGTCTCTATATTTCTGGCGCTCCTTTTCTCAATTACTTGTTTAAGAGAAAAAACATTATCACTACAAGATCTGCCTGCACGAAACCCACTTTGCTCTTCTTCTTCTTGTTCATGAAAATCCTTCTCTATTAGATCTCTAAGAATCCTACCGTACAATCTACTGAGAGTACTGCTTACTGAAATTCCTCTGTAATTGTTGCAATCCAGCTTGTTTCCTTTTTTATGTATTGAGGATATGAATGCAATTTTCCAATCATCAGGCACTGGATGTCCGTTTATGCATTGATTGATAATATATGTGAGATTTTCGATTAGTTTCTCTGATCCATATTTGAGCATTTCAGCATATATTCCTCCAGGTCCGCTAGCTTTTCCGGATTTAAGCTTTTTAATACTATTTTTTATCATTTCTTTTTCGATGATTACTTCCTCTACGTGTACTTCTATGTCTCTCCTCGGAGAGGCTGCCAGATATTCGGGTCTCGTTTCCTGCAGCAGTCCCTTGTAGTGTTCTGTCCATTGTTTGTTTCTTTTGTTGGGTTTTTTACTGTAGAAATGAATTTCCATACTTCAGAACTCTGCCTACCTCCTACGTGTGTATTGATATCGTGGCATTTGCGCTCGAACAATTAATTTTTTTCTGTGCGTATCAAATCTCTTAGCTGTCTTCTGGTTTACCTGTAGATTTCTAGGTCTCTTTGTTCTTTAGTACTGAGCCATTTCAAGTATGTGCGTTTTTTCTCTTTGACCATTTCCTGTATGTTTTCCGTCCACCACATCTTCCTGCTATTTCTATTATCTTGGTATCCAACAGCTTCGTTGCTTGCCTTCTTTACGCTTTTTATTATGTTTGTACATATCTCTTCAAATGAGTGTTCTGTGTTTATTAATTTTTTATCTAATCGGTTCTGATACAATCTTTGAGTACTCTCGATTCCTAGACTTCTAAAGTTGTATTTTTGATTGTCTTCGATGCATTCTAGGTTTTCGTTTTCTTCAATACTTTCGTCCTTGAGATTGAGCGAGAAATCGTTGGACTTTCAACAATACAATTTGGCACACATCATAACAAAGCTTTTGGTAAAATTCATAAATATTACAGTTAGAAAAACAAAAAAGAAATTTCCAGAAAGTATGAGAACGACCAGCTGAATCACATAAAACATGATGGAGCTCAGCGGTGGGCTGGGCACGACGAGGGTCTGAGGTGGCGCCATGGTGATGAGACTTTGAAAGCTCGAGTGCTCAAACTCGAAAACCCTGGTCGTCGTTATTTCAGTGATGGAAAAACCCCAAAGCAAAACAAAAACAGTGCTGCCAACCGAAATGGGATCCAGGATGTCAAACACATGCACTGATTTCTAGATTTTTTAGCGATATATGCTAGCTTAGGGCTATCAAAACAGACGGGCCACGACGTCAGCGTAGGATGAATTTCTTTTCTGATGGCCACGTGACGCCACAGCTGACTGTCTTTAAAATATTAAAGTTGAATGAAGGTTCATGAACATTTGATTTTCTTTTAAGGGGGCAAACTTCGTCCGAAAACTTAACATTTGACAACACTGATATCGCGTTTTTTGCCCAAATCTTTGTCCTAATGAAATAGAAAACGAGAAAGCGGAGCGCGTCGAAATTTTGAGGGGTAGTTTTTTTAAGCATTTTTAACAACCGTATCTTAGCAGTTTTTCGCGAAATCATTTTATTCAAAAAATAAAAAAAAAGTTATGGCTAAAACACAACAAATATTTCAAAACAATGTTTGGCATTTTAGTAACCTAATTGTGTTATAGAAAACTGTAGCGAAATTGTTTCGATTTTTGTATTTTTTGGAAATGTACAAAAGAAAATAAAAAATCTAACAAGATACGTTTGAAGATTTTTAAAAAATCTTGCATATGAACAGAAATAATGTTTTAAATAGTTTTTTATAGAAGAGATCTATTAGGATTTACAAAAGCGTGCCCAATTTTATATTTGAAGCAGGACACCAAATCAGACAAGAGCCATCAACCTCTTGACTGAAGCGCCACCCCCATATACCGGGGGCAAGTCAATTCGATTGAGAAAATTTAACTAAGATCACGTGACCCAGATTTTCAAATTTTCAGATATTTTGAAAAAATAAAATATGGTTTAATATAAGTTATTATAAGTTAAATGATTATAAGTATGTATTTAAAGACATACAATTTTTTCTATTTACAAAACGTTTTTTAAGGGCTGGCCATAGCGTAACAAACAAAATCACGGGATTACGAACTAATTTATAAGATAGTTCTTGATAATTAGTATATTGCTCAGTTAACAGAAGCTTGTGCTTAACTTCGCTGAGTTGAAAATAAAGCCCTTTTCATTTATTTATTTATTTATTACACAACAAGAGAAGAAAGTGACAAATTTCACACGAGCGTGAGAAAGTTACTTTCTGTCGAGTTATGGACGCTATTTTTCCTACGAACACTGTTGAACTATACTAATTTTTGTAAAAATTGGTGTTTAATTTTGCGTAAATCAAATAAAACTGCTTTTCCGCACGCGTGGGAAAGTAGTTAGCAACACATGTGCGAAAAAGTATTGTGACATTTAAACACTTTCCATACATGTGCCGAAGTACTGAAAGTACTTGTAACACATGTGCGAAAAAATTTCTGCACACGGATGAAATTTAATGTTTTCTGAGGATGCAAATCGTGTAAAATCCAACATTTTCATATGTGCTCGCAGGAAATAGTAATTTACCTAACCAGTGAGGAAGACGCACACACATTTGTTAAGTATGTAGATAAAATATTTTTTCTACGAGGTTGTGGAAACAAAAATAAAGTACGACAATAAAAACAACTTATTTATTATATTTAATTTACAATGATTGCCGAAAACTTTACTTCTCATCACGGAACACCAAGGGGGCTTCTTATCCTGTGCAGCATCTGTGGATCAGGAGATTTTCGTTTTTATATTCTGGATCAATGATATCGGGAGGTCTTTAAATATATTTTGCTCTGGATGTATTTGGAGGCAGGCTCATAGTAACATTATGTGTTCCATCCTATTGTGGCTAAGTCTTCTTCGGGATTATCGGTATTTTCTATCACAGTAAATAAACACTTTTTTCTATTTTTATTTATAAGATGAAATGTCATCCCCATGGTTTTTGACAAAAAATAGGCTTTGTTATTTACTCTATTCTTTTATTTTTCTGTTGCTATTGAAAAACTAGCCCTAGCCCACTTGTGTTTTTAGGCAAAAATTAACGTCAGTGTCAAACTCAAAATGTGTTGTTTTTTTGTCATCCCTAAAATTTTAGTAAGGCCCACAATTTAGAAACCGAATAGGTGTCCCTAGGACTCTAATATGTAGTGCCACCTATTGACTGATATTTAAATATTTTGCCTTGTTGTCTTTTGCTTAAAAAATTGGTTGAATCGAATTTGTCGCCTTAAACAGAAAGCCAGGTTTGAGATTGTTTTTACTATATTTTTGTTTTTCTGTTAATGTATAGTAATCCTTAATTTTGCAGAACTGCTTCATTAGCTCAAAGAAAAACTAAATTTAAAGCAAAGGCGAATGTGTTCGTTTCTGCGTGAAAAGTAATCTGGTCACCTACACCTATTTGTTTATATTTCTTATTTCCATCTGTGTGTGTTTTTATGTAAAGTTAGCAGATAGAAAAAGGAATAAATGAAAAAGACATAAAACAAAAGTAAGGGATGTCAGAAGAGAAGTAGCAAAATTAAAATGGAAAATTGCCGATCATAATATCAGACAGAAAGACAATCGATGGGATAAGTTTATTGTAAACTGGAGACCTTGGGAAAATAAAAGAAGTAGGGGAAGATCCCAAATGAAATAAGCGGACGATTTGAAGAGACATGCAAGAGCTAGATGGATGATCACTGCGACAGATGGAGAAGAATGAATGAGTATTTTGGGAGACCCATGTCCAAAGATAGATCGAAGAAGGCTAGATAGATAGATAGATAGATAGATAGTGTTTACACAAATTAAAACATCAAAAAATATATATTTTTTGTAGTGTAATTTGTTTTAAAAAGATTAACACTGGTATTTTCGGATTTTAAATTAACTTTATTGTAAAAAATCATTAAAAAAACGACAAAGTTTTCCAATACAAACAAATGTCATGACAAAGTCAACTCCATGTTAAGAATTCACTACTACTACTACTATGTCAGTTTAGAACGTTTTTCTACTTTGTCCGACCGCCGACACCTATTCTCCACCTCCTCTCCTTTGATCCTGACAATCATTTTCGGTCGGATTTTTTTGGCTCATTGATCTTCAGATTGACTGTAGCCATTCGAGTTTAGGACGACCTCTTTTTCTGCGCCTTATTGGTTGCCATTCTAGGACCTTCTTTGGTCATTTTTCGTCGTTCATCCGTTGTACATGGCCGCACCATATCAGTTGTCGTTAAGTGATGTCATCCGTTATGCTTCCCTTGATTCCCATTCTTTCTTTTGTGATCTCATTGCTTATATGAACTGTTCTTATTGCATCCATTTCAACACTTTCCATCTTAGTTTTGTATTTTTCTGTTACGCGGCAAGTCTCTATTCCATACAATAGCGTGTTTTTCACCATTGTTTTATTATATGCTAAATTTTACATTCAAAATAAAAAAAAATAAATCTTGAAGATGTTATCCTTTTAGTCATCTTTTAACCTTGGTAAAATATCGGAATAATGTTTAAGAATTTTTCACTGAAATATCGCTAAAATCTGTAGTGCCATTTTGAAAATATCACAAATAAACCTCTATTCTGCTATAAGACACAATGTAAAATTGAGCCCACAACAACAGCTGATTTTTTCATGGTCGTGGCCTGTCTTTTTTTGTTGGTCTTGGTTAGCTATCCATTTTGAAGCAAGGTCGCAAGGTCAACAAACAATACAGGCCCTAACCCTGAAAAAAGCAGCTGTTGTAGTGTGCTGAATTTTACATTGGGTCTTATATTTTCAAAATGGCACTACAGATTTTCGCGAAACTTCAGTGAAATATTCCCACACTATACCGATATTCAACCAAATTTTTGTAATGATGAAAGATGATCAAAAGGTTAAAATCTTCAAGATTTAGCATTCCTTTTTTCAAATTCAAATTGCCCGCCATGCACCGCACGTCAGCTGTTATATTTGATATGGATTGTAAAAATTGTTCGATTTTTAAATGATTTTTTACAAAAAAGTTCATTTGCAATCCAAAAATACCAGTGTTATTCTTTTAAAACAAAATTACACTACAAAAAATCATTTTTGATGTTTTAATTTTTGTAAACACATCTTAATAAGTTTTAAAAGTTGCCGAATAAAAACAAATAAGTTTAGGTGAGCCGATTACTTTGCACGCTGAAACGAACATATTCGCTTCTGCTTTAAATTTAATTCTTGTGTGAGCTAATCAAGCAGTTCTGAAAAATAAAGGATTACTACACATTTTAAACAAAATTGTTTTACACAAGAAAATAGTGAAAACAATCTCAAAACCGGCTTTAATTAAAACAAAAATCAAATATTCGTCAAATGTCATATCAAATTCAATATTTTAAACACAATCAGCTGTGGCGTGACGTGACCATCAAAAAGAAATTCAGCCTTCGCTGTGACGCCAACAAAGTTCTAGATCGTGGCCCGTCCGTTTTGAAAGCCCTGGTTAAAGTTAAGAAATCCATGGGCTAAAGACAAAGCCAATTAACAAACAACTCAAGTCGAGATGTTGTTGAAAGGCTAAAGGGCTGAATTGAAACCGAATACAAAAATAACGAACCTATTTATATATACAAGAATGTCATGTCCAAACTTGGAACAATTTCATGGTCGTAGCGTTTTTCCATTATGTTATTTTTTGGACTGCTTTTTTTGCCATTGGCATTATCTATCCGTTTTTTTGTTTTCTGAAAACAAATAAGTAGATATAGCCACAGTTTAGGTATCTTATACAGCGTGGCCAGTCTTCTATCTAGTAGTAGGATTCTTCTATGGGCCATAAGGATTGCATGGGAGAACAGAAAAGCGTAAAACGAACATTGCCAGATTAACGAAAATATCAGTGTAAGCCGCTTACGAAAGGTCAATTTAGTCAATTTTATTTAAATGCATTGATTAAACGGGTTGGGTCACTGTCCATTTTCCGAAAACATGGGTATCAAAAACACTTTTTTCAAAGAGACATTTTAATTGAAAATTTAAATTTCGTATGACATTATTTTCGGAATCCGCAATTTCGAATGACATTTTTTCCAAATGACGTTTTCTTCGACAATATTCTTTTCGTATGACAATTATTCTTTTTTTTTTAATCCACTTTTTCCGATAATGTTTATTTCAAATACAAAAACGGTTTTTTCGAAAAATTATCCTTAGGAGAGCTTATTTCCTGTCTTACTGTATAGAGTTCGAAATCGGTGTCATCCTAACCTTTGTCATTTGACAGCAAACGTACACTAACCTGTCCAGACCTCCCTGACTTTTTCCTCCACAAAAAATGTCCCCAATGGACAGGCAGTGGCGGACCAAGAAATATGTCTTGGGGGGGGCCGAGGCCTTTGGGGGGAGGGGGCGAGGCCTTTGGGGGGGGGGGGGCAAGGCCTCATGATGGCGTATTTTATGCTATTTTTTCTTTTCATTCATAAAGTATGTTGAAAATAACTCAAAAAGTCTTAAGGGGCCTACAGACACGCGAACTTTTCTGGAGATTAGTACGTGCCTGGCTACAAGTTTGCGCATACTAATCTCTTCGTGTGTAGACAATATCCGCCTAAAATATCTCTCGAAGATTTGTTCGCGCGCACGATGTACGCGAGCAAATCTCTCGGTGTCTAGGCAAAACGCATTGATAATATCGTGTTTATGTTTAGAACGTTTAATTTTGTCTTCGTGTGTGTAGGCAATTCCACCAAACGTACATGTATGCAGAGATTAGTTCGCGCGTACTAATCTCAGGAAATGCTCGCGTGTCTGTAGGCCCCTTTAGGCTTGGGGGGAAAGGCCGGGCCCCCCAGGATATTACCGATTTGGATCTCCCAAAAGAAGGACCGCAAAGCAAGGAATAATTGTTTACAAAAAAAGTGTCATTCAAAATTTGAATTTTCGATCAAACTGTCTTCGAAAAAAGCTTATTTCTGAAAAACGAACATCAACCCAACCGGGTTGATACACAATCAGAATAATACCTAAAAATTCGGAGTTCCTAAAAGAACATAATTTAATGAATTATTTGAAATAAAAAGTAAATAAAGAAAATACATTTTTTCAATTTTGGAGTGTTATTCTGGTTATTAATTTTCGTCAACTAATAATTCGCAACGTTGGAATGCTTTTTACGAGAATTGTGCATATCTCGGTCTCTCATTAATCAATGCTATACTCTATCTCTTTTGTGTCCTCTTATAGAAATTGAGCCCCCTAAATGTGGACTTGTTCACGCGGTATATACTGTGGCATAGGTATTCCAAGCCAGTAACAATGTCAAAGCTATAGGTTTATCAAAGCTATGAGACTTTTCGGAAGATATGAAAAGGTTAATTTTAAAATTTATATAATCCATTTAAGTACACAAAGAGAATTATTAAGACATAATAATTTTGTTTGTTCTTCCGTCCCCTTCGGAATATTATTTTAGAAAGCTCTGAGGCTTGTAGGTAGGTATGCGTTTTAGAAATCAGCTTATAAATGTAATGATGTTCTTATTGGACTATGAAAATTATTTTTACTACACATTACTTTGTCAAAATTACGTTAAAGTCTGAAGAAGCGGCATGCACCACATAACCTAGTATAGTAGGTAATCTTGTATGTACCTTTTCATGTGCTATTGGATTAAGGAGTTACTCGCACCCAGCTAAGCATATTATGGTCTTTAGTAATCCACAAACCCTCGAGTAGCAACCTACGGTCTGTAAGACCGATGACAAAGACAAAATAGTATAAAACGGTGACGTAGGCCGAAGCAATCCGCGCTTAAGTATTTACATGTACGGTCGCATGACGGTCGTCCAGTTTTTTAATGTTACCTTTGTTTTCCAACATTTGAAAAATACAAAGAAACAGTGCGTTATTTTGCGACACCAGATTGTTTTAAATAAGAATGATTATTGAATAAACGCTTTTCTTTAGCAGTTTTTAAAGTTTGCTGAAATTTCAGGCTTTCCAGACCAGTTTAAGCAATGTTAAAATGATATTAAAGTAGTGGGCGACCGCACGTGTCTTAAATCTGGGGGCACGTCAGTGCCCTGCCAAGTTTGCGCGGAAACTGCCTGCGGTACCATCTGTTCTTGAAACATATCAGCCCATATTTAACCTATCTAAAACTCTACCTCGGAATGAGCTACGAAACTGAAACATTGCACAGTTGTAGATCTTCATAAAGTTAACAACCCCTCCAAGTTTGATAGACTTCCATAAAGTAGTAAAGTAGTTACGAAATTTCAAAAAACGTCAAAATTGCCGCACTGACTAACTCACTCATGTATAGATTATCAAAATTCTACTGTACTTCCAGACTGATAGAAATTATGACCAAACCCTTGGAAAAAATAAAAAAACCTTAATGCCCAAAACTCTAATTTACTCCCCTTCCCTATACATGTAAAGTTATGTAAAAGTAACTATGCCCACTTGCAGAAACGCTAGAAAGCTGAACTTTACCATACTGATAGAAAATATGATGAGACTATACAAAAAAATTAAAAAACCCCAACATTTTAATTTTCTTCCCTCCCATATAAATGTAAAGTTATGTAAAAATAACATTGCCCACTTCCAGAAACGCTAGAGAGCTGAGCTTTGGAAGGCCGATAGGAACAATGATAAAACTATAGAAAAAAATTTAAAAACCCCAAAGTTTTAATTAACTCCCTCCATCCCACATCCATAAATGCTTCTTCGGAATTTATTATTTCTATTAAAAAATATTTTTTCAAATCTGAGGTTAAAAGCAAATCTTGATTGTTGTTGACTCTTGCATTTTTTCTTGAGTGGCTTATTCGATATTTGCGGGCTTCTTTGTACCTTGCCTCCAATACTTCTTTGGTTAATTGCCCTATAGGTATATCAAACAACGAAATGATATCAATACCATGAACTAGCAACTGGTGAATGGTAGGAGGCATCATGTAATACCAGCCATACGATTTGAGATATTTATTTTTGGTTTCCTTTAGTAAAATATGAAAATTATTAACTTTACAAAGAAGTATTTAAAAAGAAAAATATAAAAACAATAAAAAAAGATTAAAATAAAATATTGGGTCTGATACGTAATTTGAAAGAAAATTTTACGTTGCTCTCAAAAATCAAATAAATACAGGGTTATTCTATAGGACAAATAACAACTTTATGCAATATCTCAAAAACTAAAAGAGATAAATAAAAACCGTTTACATGTGTCAATTCCTCAAGATAAGATCTATCAGAAAGCATTTCACCCGAAAGCATAATTTTCATAAACAAAAAAGTTATAGACCACCTCCCAAAATGCAGAGTTTTAAAAACACACTGTAGAATAAAAACGACTTGCTATATCAAGATGCTGTTTTCACAGAGTCGCAAAGGGTGGTCAGTTTTTTTTATCTTCCCTAGAAATACCCGAAGCCCCTCAAAAACATCGAACTAGGGACACCCTGTACAGCTTCAAGAGTAGCAAATAGCAATAAGTTTTATTAAATTCTTATAGCTTATATACATATCCAGAAACCATATATCAAAAAATCTAGAAAGGGATTTTCGTTAATTTTTTTAAAACTCAAGTTTAAATTAAGTGTGCATATTTTTTGTCTTTTAAACATGGGGTGCAATTACAAGGTTGCTACCCTGTAAGATACAAATTGCCAAAAAATATTCTTAATAAATATTAAAATATACCTTCCTGTTAATTTTCTATTTTACAAAAGTAAAGTGACACTTTTGGCACAAACACGCACAGATTACTAACAAACTGAAAAATGCAAATAAATTTTTAGATTTTTTTGTTAAATATTTTACAAAGTTTTATGCCATTTTTGCGCAATACAAATAAGCCAAGCGAAAACAAAACCTATTCACAAACACACTGGTTATTTATTTACATAATTTTTTTTGATATTGCTGAAAGTGTAACAAAATATTTTTTAATACATAACAAAGCACTGTGCGACGTCACCGACAATGTCATTTTTTTCCACGTCACCACTCAAGGGTTAAGAGGATGCCAACCTACAGGACTATCACATCTACAACCATGTAATACACGCATTATTGGCTGTAATTAATTGACTTGTATTAATCCGTCCTAAATTACGTTAAGTATAATGTACAGGAAGTAATCCTTTGCGCTGATGGCTGTTCAGGGGCGTGCCTCACTTTTAGGTTGCCTGAGGCAAAAGGAAAATTTGCTGCTCCTCATGTAAAAACAATCCTGATACTTACGACATTAATTCTACTCCAGATCCAGTTAATATTCGACAGCTCTTCGAAGAAAATAAGTGGAGAATATCATAAATAATTACTGTAAGTAACTGAACAATGGCTGTTTGTATTATCTGCGCCGAATCCGTTAATCATAGAAAGAAAAGCATACAATGTGCGTCCTGCGAACAACATTGCCACGTTGCCTGTCTACACAAATCTGCCGACTTATCATCTCTGCTTAGTGAAATCGAAGGCCTAAGTTGGACATGCTCTGAGTGTCTTAAAACCTGTATAACTGTAGACAAGTCGTCCTTAAAAGCTACCATAGAAAAACAAGTTCAGGAATCTCTGGAAAAACTGTCGGAAACATTTAATTCGCTGAAAAATGACTTTATTAAACTTACCGAAGAAAAACTTAACGCTGTTATTACTGAAAAACCATCGACCTCGGCTCCTCCTAAAAGATATTCCGATACTCTGAATAATAATACGAAACCGGCTATTCTTATTAAACCGAAAGATACCACTCAGACGAACTCTGATACTAAAAAAGCCCTAAGCGAAAATCAACCGTTTGAATGTAGTCTTCAAATGTCAAAAGTTAAGCACGTTAAAGAAGGCGGCGTGGTCATAGGCTGCAAAAACCCATCTGAAATTCAAAAACTGAAAAACTTGCCCAGGAAAAATTGGCAGAAAATTATGAAATTAGAGAGATGCATGGTGTACACCCAAGAATCCGTGTTGTTGGCTTCCGCGATATGTATGATGAAGGCGTCCTTATTTCTATTCTTAAAAAAGTTAATTCACATATTTTTAACTCTTCATTTTCTTATAAAGTCATAAAAATTGGACAAACGAAAAGGAACTCTAACATCTATCAGGCAGTTCTCGAAGTTGATAGGGAAACATATGATAATGCTATGCTTGCAGGTAACGTCTTTATTGGTTTGGACAGCTGTTCGGTCTATGAAGGTATTGAAATATATCGCTGTTTTAGATGTAGTGAGTTTCATCACTCGTCAAAATTCTGTTCAAAGACCCTCTGTTGCCCTCGGTGTGGGGGTGAGCATGAGGCAAGGGATTGTCAGGCAACTTTTTTATCCTGTCCAAATTGTATTAAACTTCGAAAGTCTCTTATTAAACGAAAGTCCGATGTTCTGTGTGAATAGCAATTAGAACGCATCTCAGCAGGGCAGCAATCTATAAAGCAAGACTCATAAACACAACTCGCGTCTCTACCCCCACTGAAAGTATCTTAGATATATGTTATCAGAACGCAGGCGGTATGCGGTCGAAACTGAACGACTGCTTTCACTCGAGTACCCACTCCAGTTACAGCGTAATAGCCATCACCGAAACGTGGCTGGTCCCTGCTATAAATAATAGGGAGTTTATGCACAATGATTTTGAGACTTTTCGTTGCGATAGAGATCGTACTGCTACTAACTTAAACGAGGGTGGAGGTGTTCTGATCGCGGTAAAGAAACAGCTGTCTCCTTTTCCACTAGAACTAACTAGCTTCAGGCCCCAAGTTCCTCCCCACATTGACATCACTGGAGCAAAAATAACCCTTCAGCATAAACCATTATTTATCTTTGTCGTTTATATACCATCACCCAGCACCGCTGACGATCTTGACAGTGTTTTAGAGTTCTTTCTTTGTCAAAAATATACCTACGATAAGGACATACTTATTTTGGGAGACTTTAACGTAAAAGACTATGCAGCTTTTCTTAAAAAAAATACCTCGAATAATCTAACATTGGTGACCTCTCTTAATAATATCTTGGAAATCCTAGACTTGCAACAGCACAACTTTGTTAAAAATGAGAACAACAGACTGCTAGATCTAGTCTTATTTAAATCCAACCTTTGTAAAGTAGAAAGAGCTATAGATCCTATTATGAGAGAAGTCCCACATCATCCAGCACTTGAGACATCTATATTTTCCATTCAAAAAACTAAAAATCTTGATAAGAATACCGGACTAAATTCTTCACTAACCTATAATTTTCGCAAAGGAGACTTTCAAGACTTATACGGCAAAATTCTAACTTGTGACTGGTTCTTCCTACAAAAACTCTCTAATATCGAGGATGCCACTGAAGCAATTTACAACTGTATTTATTCCATTCTTGATTCTTGTGTCCCAAAACGTCCTAAAACCTTTTTCTAAAAAGTGTCCTTGTTGGTATTCAGCTACCATAATAAAAGATATTCGGAAAAAGTCTATTCTTCATCGCAAGCTTAAGAATAATAATAATGTCGAAACATACCAAGAGTTTAGCAATCTACGACAAAAAATCAAAGAAGATATTGATCTTGCATATAAGCAGCATGCACGGACAGCTGAAAACACAATAAAGCAAAATCCTAATACATTCTGGTCCTTTCTTCGTACAAATTCCTTCACCGGCAGCGTTCCCGAATCCATGTCTTTTAATAATTTACCTTTGACTTCAGATACTCAAATAGCAAACTCATTTGCTGACTTCTTTCAAACTTCCTTTAACCCGATCAACAAAAATCCTTTGCAATCATCAATCACTGACCAAAACTCGCTGTTTCAGCCCATTTCCATTACGTCATTCAACGAAGAAGAGGTATGCTCTATCCTACGTAAACAGAAGTCAAAATCAACAGCTGGACCAGATCTGATACCCTCCTATATTATTAAAGACTGTGCCTTTGTCTTGTGCAAACCTCTGACGTATTTGTATAACCTTTGCTTGGCCAATAAAAAAATACCTAACATCTGGAAACTCTCTAAAATTAGCCCAATTCACAAAAAAGATAGTAGAACTGAGGTAGGTAACTACCGACCAATTACGTTAATAAATAATTTTTTTAAATGCTTTGAAACTCTTATTCACAGTACAATTTATTCTAGTCTTAAATATAGAATATCCTCTGATCAGCATGGCTTCATAACAGGTCGGTCGGACAACAACAAATCTTATAGAAACCACTCAAGAAATTGCTGAAGCTTTAAACTCTTCCTCTCAAATTGACATAATCTACACGGACCTATCAAAAGCTTTCGATAAATTGGATCACTTGCTTTTAGTACAAACACTAAATTACTTTGGTTTCTCCACTGGCCTTACTGAACTCTTTGAATCTCTTATCACTAATCGTAAACAGTTTATTGAAATTCGTGGTATAAAGTCAAAGGAGATTAATGCTTCTTCCGGTGTTCCTCAAGGATCAGTCCTGGGGCTACTTCTGTTTAATCTGTTTATTGATGGAGTAAGCAAATGCCTTAAAACAACGAAACTTAAAAAATATGCTGACGACATAAAATTAGAAGCACGCATTAACTCAATCGAAGACTGCCTGAATCTTCAGAAGAACCTAACCTCTCTTAGCATATGGTGTAATGAACATAAACTACTTTTAAACATTGCAAAATGTCAAGTAATGACTTTCACCCTAAAAACTAAACCGATCGCTTTTGACTATTCTATAAATGGAAAAGTACTAAATAGACCTGAGTTTGTTCGGGATCTTGGAATTACCTTTGACTCTAGGCTAACCTTTAATAAGCACATAGATACTATTATAGCTGAAACCACCAGAACATACGGATTTTTAGTAAGAGTTAGCAGAAACTTTGAAGACCTTGAAACCATAAAACTTTTATATTATACTTTTATTAGATCAAGATTAGAATATGCCTCCGTAGTATGGTCACCACAACTACTTACTCAGAAAGAATCGCTAGAAAAGATCCAAAGACGCGTACTTAAGCTTTTGTACTTTAAATCAACCGGTAATTATCCTCCTCAAGGTCACCCCCACACTGACCTTATGCAACTGTTTAATATTCAGCTACTCGACACACGTAGGCAGTCGGCCTCTCAAACGTTTCTATATAAAATTCTCCATAACCAAATTGATAGCATAAATATTTTAGATTAACTTTTCTATTCCACGGCTAAACTTCAGACAATCACCAGTTTTTTATCTTCCTACTCCTCGAGTCAATGCAATGCAATTCTCGCCAATCTATACAATTTGCGACACTCATAATAAATATATGCAGGGTATCGATATCTTTAATTGCAGTATATCTGCAGTCAAACAAGTATTTAGATATTAGAGTTCCTACTTTTTATTTAAGATATACTGTATACATCTATCTTTTTGTACTTATTTTTCTTATATTATTTATAGTTATTGTAAACATTTTTTTTGTAAACTTCCTGCCCTGTAATTGGGTATTACCTGTTGGGCAGTGTAAATAAATAAATAAATAAATAAATAAAATAAATAAAACAAACATATCCTGCGATCGTTTTTTTCTGCACCCTATTAGAATTCGTTTTATAAACTTTAGATATTAAAACTATGGACTCGAACTTTGAGGTACTAAAATTATACTTTTCAATCCTTCCAAAGATGAGTGAATAAGTTTCATAGATCTCTGATCCTTCCTTAGAGTAAGAAAACTCTGAGGAACCTTCGGAGATTAAAAACAACCGCAAAAATCGAGTAAGTATACAACACACGAAACTATGTGGAGACCTACGTCTTTAGGTTTTCAATGTACAATTCTTGTGCGTCATAATGATTTGTCTAAACATTTTTTGAATATTTCAAATAATTTCCCACTAACCCAACAAATTGTCAGGCCATTTTTTGGGAACTTGAGCCTCAGGCTTAATATCTCGCGAATCCGAAAAATACTACTACAGGAGGGGCTCTGGGATAAATAAAAGGATTGCCATATCAAAAACTACTATAAACAAATTCAAAAAAGAGCGAAAATGTATGGTAGATATAACAAAGAAAATAGCGCCCCAGGCAAAAATTTTAAAAAAATTAAGTTATTTTCGGCAGAACTCGCGCCACAGAAGAAAATGTTTGCAATATAAAAAAACAATTGGAAAATTAAAAACAATTGCGCCTCAGGTAAAAATATAAAAATCAAGTACATTTCGAAAAAAAAGACATTGGCGAGACACCAAATCATTGTTGGTAAAAAGGAAAAAGAACTTTCAGAAAAATAAAATAATTTATATTTTCGAAAAAAATGGTATCAAATGAAAAAGTTTTGCATAGTTTTAAAAGAGCTCAGAAATTTTTACTGACTTATATGGAGAGAGAGTCAATTCACTTCTGATAAATTATTCCCATTTTTTTTAGGAAAGTTGCTTGCCCAAAACTTTTGGTAACCTCGATCTTTTTCTCTCCAAACTCATCAGTTTCTCGTACCTCAGTTTATTCTGCACCAGTACCTTAACTTTATAATTGCAGATTAATTGTTTGTTAGAGGAAGGGAAAATTTTGAAAATTTTGTTGCTCTCTGAAGGTTAGCTGAGGCGACTGCCTCGTTGCCTCACCCTTTGGCACGCGCCTGAGGTGTTTAGGAGAACTTAAAAGGTAAAAAGCCGCTTTCTCCGGCTACATGGGCGCACCCAGCGGGGGCCTCGGGGGTTCGTCTGTTATTAATGGATTTTGACTCAAATCTAATGAACTCGTTACAGTTTCGAATATTATTTTACCTGAAAATTTCATGAAAAGCGGTTCAGCGGTTTAGGAGCTATCGTGATACAGACAGACATACACTAAGTTATGTCGAAATACACCCAAATAACACATTTTCGGAATTTTTGCTTTCGTCGTAAAAAATACGCTGATTTCGAAAACGTAATTCGGACTAGTTTACCTTTTGAACTAGCTGAATAATTTCCTGCTGATTATAATAATTTAAAGATCTGGTAGCCAAAAGAGCTTTTTTTCAAAAAGCCGCAAGACTTTATCGCTTTTTACAAGCTACTCAGTTCTGACGTAATGTATTCCGGAATTAATTAGGACGCTTCACAAGACCTTATAATTACTTAAGACCGGCAAATTTTTGTGCGAGGATAAGCTAGAAATGTAGACAATTTTTTTTAGTACAAACATTGACAAAAGGAGTTTCTTGTAGAGTCGGGGGCTTTTTAAATTGCCGCCCTCGAAAATAAAAAAAATTCCTATTTGAAATTCGGAAAAGTAGTTTAAACTAAAACAATAAAATTGTGAACCTTACCTCTGTCTGTATACATACATATTTAAAAATTTATTTTTTTTAAGTTCTTTAAATGATTAATTTTGACAGAACAAAAATACAACGGCAATTTAAAAAGTTCCGGACTCTACAATTTTCTTTCACAAAAAAAATTGTTTACAAAATGTGAATATCTACTATCTATTTCGACAATCCTTCTTATCGATCTTATTTGACAAGCTATTTTAATTCTGTTAAAATTGTTTTATAGCAATTTTCTTTAAAAGAAAGAAATATCTGTTATAAAATATTAAAAGTATTTTAAAAAAGTCAAAAAGCTCATTTTTCAGGTCACAATTTCAAGACAATTATTATTCCGAAAAATTCACCAGGTCTTGAACGTATATAAAAAAACAAGACTTTTTTCAAAAAAAATTTGCAATAAAATTGTTTTTAAACAATTTAAATATCTTACAAATAAACCCGACATAAAAGTTTGCTAAAAAAATACGTAATTTTCAAAAATTTGTTAAGGGTTATGGCAAAAAATTTTACACCATATTTAAGGGCTAAAATAAGAGCTAACTTTTTTAGTTCCAAAGGCTTATCCAGCAAAAAACAGAAGGGGCAGGTCTCTGAATTCCATCGCTTTCTTAACTTAAGAGGGGGGGAAAATTCATTCCCGCCCTTGACCCCCTTCCTGGATACTCTCTGTACACCACTAGCTTAGCTCGGTTTTGTTTGGTTAATAATTATGGTGCTGATAGTTTTCTTTCAATTTACTGCCTACATCACAGTCCACACATGTGGTACAAATTCTTCTATCCATCCCCTCCGATACTTGCTCCGACCTCCTTGCCGAGTTAAATGTCTTCTGCGCAGATTAAAAAAAATACTCTGCCAATATATGGGCCCCTAAGCTCACACTAGGTACTATAGTTATAGTGTACGTGTGAGCTAATATAACTAAAAACTGAAATATATTTTATTCAACTCCACACTAAATTACCTTTTGTTTGATACCGCACAAGCCATGTTTTAACTTTTTAAAATCCACCCCCACCCTTAAAAATAACAAAAACCAAAATGTATTTTGTTAAACTCCGGACTCAATTACCTTTCGTTTGATATCACACACGCCATATTTTCACTTAAACTCTAATTTTTGAAATATATACCCCCACCCTTTTTTTTTTTAATAAATTAAAATGTATTTTGTTTAACTCCAGACTTAATTACCTTTCGTTTGATATCACACACACCATATTTTCACATAAACTCTAATTTTTGAAATCTATCCCCACCCTTTTATTTGGTTTGTGTTCGGTGGAGGGAGCCTAGGTACCAAATTTCATTGAAATCGGGCAAGCGGTTTTTGAGTTCTGCGCGTTGGTCGTTACAGACAGACATACAGACAGACAGACAGACAGACAGACATACAGACAGACAGACAGACAGACAGACAGACAGACAGACAGACAGACAGACAGACAGACAGACAGACAGACAGACAGACAGACAGACAGACAGACAGACAGACAGACAGACAGACAGACAGACAGACAGACAGACAGACAGACAGACAGACAGACAGACAGACAGACAGACAGACAGACAGACAGACAGACAGACAGACAGACAGACAGACAGACAGACAGACAGACAGACAGACAGACAGACGGCGCAACAAAAAAGTTTCAAAATCATCTGAAACGCAAAGATATATAAAAAAATTTGAAATCGGAGCAACTTTTTTTTTCTCGGAAAAATTAGGATCACCATAGCTCACACTACTATAGTATAGTATATGTGTGAGCTAATACAATGTCAATTCCGTAACGCGGGCTTGTTTGTTTACTACCAACTCTGGTGTACAATTTCCCCACCGGTTTACCTCTTCTTCTTTTAACTAATATTTAACTGGCCTCTGGGATATGCTGAGATAGCGGTAAACCGTTATGTTTCTGTTATTAGGGTCATTTTGGGTCAGTTAAAATAACAGAAAATTTTACAGCTGTTACCGTTATTTTTCCTAAGATTAACGGTAACATTCAGGGCAAAAAAAAGAGATTTTGGATCACATAAAAATAACATCACAGAAATCAGGTGTTCCTGTCACAGCCTACCTAATTCCTGTGTCAAGGTAGTAGTTTTACATAACCTCAACTTTGAATTTCCTAAATTTTTAATTTGGTGTTCTGTGATTTTCACAAAAATGGATAAAAACATTAGGGCAGTATTAAATAGAAATAAACCAGTGAATCATGATTTAATAAGAATCAGACCAACCAGAGCTCAAAAAACGCGGACGCGGACCGTCAAACCATAGCAAAAAAATTGGTTGGTTAGAAATATAGCAATAACGGTGCAATAACGGCGCAATAACATTAAAGGTCGTCCACCGTAAGTACCGGGCACCGTTACCGTACATAACTAAAAAGGAGCGAGAAGATGCTAATGCGCAGACTCAGTAATAACGGTAACAAAGTGTAAAATACGCGACCCAAAATGTCCCTATTATCCAAACACCTGCTAAATTAGTTTTTCTTTTTCTAAACAGGCTTATTTCCTATGGTCAGTATAGCTATTTCCCATATGGTATATAAATAAACACTAATTAATATTAAAATGTAACTTTGCCTTAAATTGCACGAGATCTTGGTCATCTAACTGGACTGTAAACTCCTTTTTGAACACTTTTTAATCAGTAATTTTGCCATAAAAGAGCTTCCTTAAAAAATCTTATTTTTAAGCAGATAGTTTTTAGAGTAGATGCTTTCAGTTGTTATAAAGAGATCTTGGTCATCTAACTGGACTGTAAACTCCTTTTTGAACACTTTTTAATCAGTAATTTTGCCATCTTCTTTTTAAGCAGATAGTTTTTATAGTAGATGCTTTCAGTTGTTATAAAGTCTCTTCTAAATTAAATGTAACTCCTTTCATGGGCGCGCCAGGGGGTAGGTATTTTC
Organism: Aspidapion aeneum; assembly: GCA_963576565.1. Taxonomy (NCBI): domain Eukaryota; kingdom Metazoa; phylum Arthropoda; class Insecta; order Coleoptera; family Brentidae; genus Aspidapion; species Aspidapion aeneum. The sequence continues at coordinate 46,196,144 of OY755045.1, forward strand.
CAAATATTTCATTAAAAAAAAAACAAAAAATAGCATAAAATAAGATCATCATGAGGTCTCGCCCCCGCCCAAGACAAATTCCTGGGTTCACTGCGCTACTGTCTAATATTTAAGATACGCATTAGTTTAATATGATAAAGAAAATCTCATACCGTATAAAAAAAATTAACACTTTTTTAGAAAAACTTAAATATGTTATTTTTTTAGAAAGCTTTATAACGCGATTGTAATTGTTTTTTTACCGTTGAAAATGTTACTAGTTTGCTAATTAAAACTAATCCTTATCCTAAATAATAATTTCAAAGTTAGCAGTTAGCAATTGTGAATTTGGAACAGCCTTTATACTGGGTATTTTTTTAAGGACGGGTTCCTTATTTGTCTTTTTTGGAAATCTAGTCCGTGCAGTCATAGGATTCTCATTAAAAATAGTCTCAAATTCTAGTACCACTCCTACGGGATGGTTTAAAGTTCGAAAAGCAATAGAAATAATCTATGATCGATAAGAAAAATATATACAAAAATTTTCAAACCTAAGTAATATATAAATAAGTTAAAACTCTCTGTAAATGCATTGCCGTACTAAATACTTATCCATATTTAAATATTGTAAAAAGCCCAAGGTATGTATATTGGAGTCCGTTTTCAGTAACACATCTAGCAAAACAATTATTAAAAACCAACCGGTTTCATCGCTAACTTTTCTAAATAATAAACATGTAAAATATAGCGGACAGCTGACACTGACTTATTCCGTTTTTATTGGCATCTCCTAGTGACGTTTGGAGGGTTAAGTATTGTGACACTAATAAAAGCACGTTGTGTGTCAATTTGTGACGTATAAAATTGTGACACTATAAAAGCACGTTGGTCTACAACTGTGACACTTGTAACGTGTCATTTTTACGTTTAAGGCAACGTTACATATTTGTTTATGTAGGTAAATAATCAAGGCTCCTTGACTCGTCTTTCTGCACACAAATTAAGGGTATTTTATAGAGCTAGGTTTGGAGGTTATATAGTGTCCAAAAAGTTACCTTATAAAGGAGACATTCCATCGAATTACTGTGGACACTACGCACACCGTATTATCTGGACATCGTAATTGGAATTTAAGATCACAGGTTTCGGGAAAATCACATTAAAACTTTTGATTGTTTTGTTTATTTCTGTAGTTTCGTCGTTTACTTGACGTTCATAAAGTTAAACAGCTGTTATGCTGGGGAATGGCGACGTTGCCGCATCACAAATGGTTTCAGTAACAGGAAGGAAACATTATAACCGTTGGCGGAAAACGAAAACGCACGCATTTTCGTATCTGTCAAAGTTAAGTTAATATTTGATGTTTATAGCTCAAATTAATTAGTAAAAATTAGTAAGTTAGTGTTTATGCAGACTAGTGAATACCTGTGCTTGTTATCTAGACTCAAAACTTGTATTTTGCGATATCGGCGATTGTCTACACGTGCTGTGGGTGACTGATAAGGTTTTTTGCCGATCCTATTCAACGAGGTGGAAAACGCACGCCAGCGGTTATTCGTTTTAAAGGTAAAGTAAGGAAGTAATTTAATTAATTGTCTGATAACTTTCTTCAGCAATATGACAAAAAAAGGACACATATGTGGAGTGTGTAATTCAAGCATTCCGAAAGGTATTTATAAGCCGAAATGTGGTACCTGCAACAGATACTATCATCCGATCTGCGTTAGTCTTACTGAGCTAGACGTTCGTTCGATGTATGAACAAAAACAATCCTGGACGTGCAATAAATGTCAGCCCGCGCATCCCGGCCGAACCACAGGCCAGTTTCTTCCCACGAGTCAAAATAGAAGGCAAACTATTTTTCAAGTCAATGATATCCCGCAAGAGCGAGAGCAAGCTAGGGTGAGTAATCGAAGGCAAACTATCTACCAGCAAAACGAGGAGATGCCGTTGTGTTCTAATTTGCCTCAGCCTAATCATTTGGCTATTGGAAATCAAAACAGAAGATTATCGATGTTTCAGGAGGAAAATGGTGATGCAGACATGCGGTCTATTCTACTTGAACTTAAGTCGGAAATTAGAGGTCTTAAGGATGAGATATTTTTCATGAAAGAATCATTTGATTTTATTAACCATATGTATGAGTCTGAAAAGCAGAAGACCAAGGTTCTTGGTGGATTGATCGATGAAATTAGAAATGAAAACAGTAAGCTAAGAGCAGATGTTACTTCTTTGCAAAATAAAATTTACGGTATTGACGTTGAAAAAAATGGTATACAAATTCAGATAAGTGGTGCTTTCAAAAAATCTGATGATGATACTACTATTAAAACTAAGACCTGTAAAGTATTAACGTTTGTCAAGGGCGAAAATGTAATTGAAAACACCATCGAACATTTTAAGATTATTAAGCCACAAAACAAAGATCCTTTGGTCTCTCTGTCCTTCAAAGATAAAAACATGGCTGAAAACATTCTATAGCTCAGGAGAGAAAAAACTTCTATAGATACGACTGCATGTGAATTTGATAAGGATAGAAAACAATTTATATTAATGAAGAACTGAGCAAGCAAACATACATGCTATTGAAGGAGGCAAAAAAGTGTAAAGACAAAGGGTACAAGTATGTTTGGAGTAAATGGGGAGCTGTATATGTTAAAAAAGATGATAACTGGTTCGTTCTCGCCCTCATATTGCTTTATTTTTGTTTGTAACGTTTTTGGGAAGTTTTTAGAATTTAGTATTATTATTATTTTTTATTTTTATTTTTTGTTTTTCTAGTTAATTTTACTACACTATTGCAAATAGAAATTTGCGCGTTTAATTTACTTTTACTCTAAATAATTATCAAGCTCGACGCACTTTTCCTTGCATCCCTTATTAGGTGTTTCCACCCTTCCTACCCCTACTTCCTTCTGCACTGAAGAATGGACTGTGTGGAAACCACCGGCGCGCGAACCGCTGCGCGCTGTGCCAAAACAAGGAAGCATCGAGCACACACACACTCATGACTACAGCCGTCGTTCATATATCGACATATACGTCACAATTTTAACCTTGCGGTTTTTTCTGAACAATACCCACGCGGGTGATAGTGCCGGTTTCCTTCCAGAATTTACGTTCCTGGAATAATAGGTAAGTCGAGCTTGCTTTTTAACTTAAATTTTTTCGTTTACTACTATTGAGTGTCTTGAACCCAAGAACCGGGATTCAAACAGGATTGGAACCACGCGTACCCTAGTTTATACCCTCCATGCTGAAATAACCTTAACCCTACCATTTCATTTTGGTCCTTCGAGCCGGATATGTTCAATCCTGTTAAAATCATCCTGTTTTTTGGAATTTTAAGGACTTAATTTGCTAAGTAAATTTCTTATTGCAAAGTGTAGAAATTTTTCAATATACGCATTTACGTGCATTTAATTGCTAATTAATACTAAAATATATAATATATTGATAAATATTAAAAAATAATATTAAACTTCGTCTTTTAAAATACTTTTAAAAAGACCAGTACATATATAAAAAACAGGAGATCAAATCTGCAGCTGGTGATAAAAAACTCGCACAGTTTTTATGCCCTCTCGCCGTTCGCTTTGCTGCGGTGTCTTTGTGTTAATAAATTTTTGATAAATATACCTATACATAGGTAGTTGCCATCTATTCATTTAAGATATTAATAATTAATTTGCTACATAATGCCTACAACACAGGAAAAAATTATCCGTTCCACGGTTTTACGTAATACGGCCATGGAACAATTAAAATACCTTTTTTCCACTGCTGAAAAGGCAAAAACTGATCCTTCCTTACATAATAAACTTAAGGTGGGGTTTAGATCGCTTAAAAAATTCGAAAAGGACTTTGAAAAACACCATAATTCTGTGCTTACTTTGGTTGCTACGGATGCGGCAAAAGTTGCCATTGAAAATGCTTTTTTTGAGGATTTTTTTCAAAAATCCCAAGATATTCAAACGATTCACTATGAACTGTTTGAAAAAGCAAGTGAGGATCTCTCGATAGCTTCCCCAGATCATAATAGTACGTTCGTTTGCCACTCGGAAAATACTTTGATTCCAAAAATGAAATTGGTTCCATTTAAGGGTGATTTAAAACAATTTCCCACCTTTCAACAAACGTTTAATACGATGGTTCACACCTCTACTAAGGCCACTAATTTAGAAAAATTTAATATTTTAGTTTCTTACTTAGAAGGCCCTCCCTTGGACCTTATTTCAGATATACCGATAACTAACGAAAATTACCATATTGCGTATTCTACTCTTTTCGATAGGTATAATAATAAACGCCTGAGGGCCGAGACACACTGGAAAAAAATGGAAAATATTACTCCCCTTAAATCTGAAAATGCAATAGGTTTACGTAATTTAATCGACACCTTTACGAAAAATTTAGCGGCTTTAAAAAACTTTAAGTTGGAAAATGCGACGCTTTCAGACTTTATTTTAACTATGATGTTCCTAGATCGGCTAGACAACTCGACCAGAAAGGCCTTTGAAAAGGAACACGCGTCCACGGAAATACCGAAATTCAATATTCTTAAAGATTTTGTGTCCAGGCAATGCACTGCCCTTGAGGCTCTTCCTCAAAAGGAACCTCAACCTCAACCCGCTACAATAAGTAAAAATATTACGCGCTCTACGACTTTTTCTTCGTCTTCTAATAATAGAAATAACCGTTCTACATTTTTTGTGAACTCGGAAGACCGACAGAATAATAGCTCTACTAATGCTAGCAATAATAAAAACCTTTCGTGCCTACTGTGTCAAGGTAAACATATTATTTTCCAGTGTCCTTCATTTTTGCAGAAATGTCCTCAGGAGCGTTTTGATATTATTAAAGCTCGACGAGCTTGTATCAACTGTCTCGCGTCTGCGCACACGCAGATCGGGTGCAAGACCACAAAAAGGTGCTTACATTGTGCCAAGTTTCATCATTCTCTTTTATGCTTTGCAACTAATAATGCGCAAGGGTCACCTACTCATAACTATACGAATAATACTACCCCTAATTATACTGATTCTACTCATTCTTCGGTACTAGCTATTCAGAGCACATCCGCTGCCCTCCCTGGGATTCCCATGAGTCAGCCATTTTTGACCTCAACAAGTCAACCCACCTCCACTGGTCAGCAAATCTCTAGCGGTCAGCAAAGCACTACTGTTGGCATGTTACTTAATCATCATGAGGTCATGCTCTCTACCGTACTAATTAAAATTAAAGATGTTTTTAATAATTGGCATGTAGGCCGTGGCATTTTGGAGTCTGGAGCCCAAAGCAGTTTCATAACAAAAAATTTCGCGAATAAATTAGGTCTACCTAAATGCAAAATACAAATGACCCTACAGGGGTTAGATCAAATGAACTCGACTGCTAATTTTTACATAAATTGTACTATTGGCTCCCTAGTGGACCCTCTATTTTCAATAAATACACCATTTTTTGTGATTGATAAAATTTGTGATAATAAACCATCAGTTCCTTATAACTTGCAGGACTGGCACTTTATCGATAACTTAACCTTGGCTGATCCCTATTTTAATAAATCGGAAAAAATCGATTTTTTACTTGGAAATGACATTTTTCCCTATATTTTACAAGACGGGAGAATAAATAACGGCCCTGATAAACCTGTCTGTATAAATACCTCTTTCGGTTGGACGCTTCTAGGTAAAGTTAAAGAAACCTCTTCTTGTTCACTAAAAAGTAGCGCTTTTTTTACTTTATCGGAAAATCAATCTCTTGATTCTACGCTACAAAAGTTTTGGGAAGTAGAGGAAGTGCCTAGCAAAAAACATTTTGCCCCAGAGGACGTTTTTTGTGAAACATACTTTCAGGAAACTACTAAAAGGGACTCCATGGGGCGTTACATCGTCTCCATGCCGCTTAAAGTCACGTCTCCCGATTTTGGAGACACGCGCACTCTTGCTTTGCGCAGATTTTTTTCGTTGGAAAGACGGTTACTTTTTAATCAATCTTTTAATTCTATTTATTCCGAGGTTATGCAAGATTATATAGACCAGGGGCACATGACTAAAGTTGCGCCGCCCTCGGATGCTGAGATGCACAATTTTTTCTACATCAGTCATCATGCTGTCTTTAAAAAAGACTCCTTAACAACCCCTATGAGGATTGTGTATGACGCCTCAAGCCATGCGGCTAATAAGGTCTCTCTTAACTCTGCTGTGTATACAGGGCCTAAATTGCAACAAGATTTAGTTGCTATTATTCTTAAATTTCGATTACATGAAGTTTGTTTCACTTGCGATTTGAAACAAATGTACAGAAGAATTGCTATTGACCCTAGTCAACATAAATTTCAAAGAATACTTTGGCGTTTTTCGCCACACGAACCTATCACAGATTACGAAATAAACGTTGTACTTTTTGGAGTTTCCTGCTCCCCGTATCTTGCGATACGAACTCTTTTACAACTTGCCACTGATTACCCGGAACTGCCCTTGGCTGTACAGGTGCTTAGGGAATCCACGTACATTGACGATGTGACGACAGGTAGTTTCGATTTAAAAAACGCGATTTTATTAAAAAATCAACTAATTGAGCTCTTAGGAAAGGGTAACTTTGAGGCTAGAAAATGGACCAGTAATGACCCCCGATTATTACAAGATCTGCCTCAATCCCATATTCAAACCAATGCTTTATCTTTTGATCAAGATTGCGATAATACACAAAAAATTCTGGGCTTAAAATGGAATCCAGTAAAAGACCATTTTTTCTACTCTTTTGAGGACAGCAGACATACAGTGTGCACCAAAAGAACTATACTTAGTGACCTGGCAAGAATGTATGATCCATGCGGATTCTTGACGCCAGTTACTTTTTATGGAAAGGCACTGGTACAGTATTGTTGGTCTGTTGGTCTTCAATGGGATGAAAAGGTACCCCCGGAAGTTTTGTCAAAATGGGAAAAATTTAAATCTGAACTTTCTTTTTTACAAAATTTTACTATTCCTAGGAAAATAAATATTTTTAACTATACTACAGCTCAATTAGTAGGGTTTAGTGATGCCAGTGAACTTGGCCATTGCTGCGTGGTTTATATACGGTGTACCTACTCGGATAATACTATTCAGAATTTTTTTGTGGCTGGTAAATCAAAATTAGCTCCCCTTAAAAGACAAAGTATTCCCCGTTTAGAGCTATGCGGCTGTGTTTTACTTTGTAAACTTTTAACCTTTATTTATGAGACTTTTTCAAGTAAAATAACTTTTGAAAATATTTTTGCGTTTTCTGATAGCCAATGCGCGTTAGATTGGATAAAAGGCTCTGCGCATAACTGGAAAACCTATGTTGCGAATAGGGCGGCTTACATTCAGGAACGCATAAATCCCGAATATTGGTTATATGTCCCTTCGGCTATGAATATATCTGACTGCGGGTCAAGGGGGATGTACCCAAGCGATTTTTTAAATTTTACTCAATGGTCCAAAGGTCCAGATTTTTTATATGACCCTGTAGATACCTGGTCATTTACGAAATATAATTTGCCTTCATGCGAAGAATCACAAAAGGAAAAACGCAATTTGATTAATAGTTTGAACCTTACGATTTTCGTGCAAAAAAGTTTTATTGATAATTTATTTGAAAAATATAGTTCGCTATCCGCGATAAAAAGAATTGTAGGATTTTTTTTGCGCGCTGTTGAAAATTTTAAAAATAAAAATAAAATTAAGAAGCCATATTTAACGAATGTTGAGTTGTATCGCGCTTTACTTTTTATAATTAAACATTTCCAATCTATTTATTTTAAAAAGGAAATTAGTTTGTTGCAAGAAAATAGGCCAATAAACAATAGGGCAATAAAAAGGTTAAATCCGTTTTTGGAAGCTGAAACGGGCTTATTACGAGTGGGCGGTCGCTTGAGTCATTCGGATTTATGCTTTGACAAAAAATACCCCTTGCTTTTACCTAATAATTGCATTTTTACCACATTGCTTATTAAAGATATACATATCACTTATTTACACTGCGGATTACAGACCACTTTATTTTTATTTTTTCAATCCTTTTGGATCCTTGCTGCTAAACGAGTGGTCCGCAAAATATTGCACAGTTGCCTTCCATGTTGGAAAACTAACCCCATTGCTTTTCAACCCCCTATGGGAAATTTGCCCAAATTTCGATTATGTCAAGCCAAACCCTTCTCACAAGTAGGAATCGATTTCTGCGGCCCTTTTGACATTAAAACGTCAAAGTTGCGTACTTTTAAGATAGTTAAATCCTACGTTTGCCTATTTATTTGCTGTGTCGTAAAATGCGTTTACATTGACTTGGTTTCGGATATGTCTACTGATGCCTTTTTGGCCGCTCTGCGCCGGTTTATGGCTAGAAGAGGCAGAATTCAGCACATTTACACAGATTGTGGCACGAATTTTGTTTCTGCTGATAAATACTTACGTAAAATATTCGAAGATTGTGCAAAACAAGAATCCATTGAGTGGCATTTTAACCCACCTGGGGCCCCCCATATGGGTGGGCTTTGGGAGTCGAACATTAAGTCTACTAAAACTCATTTAAAGCGTGTGATTGGCAAACAATTACTAATGTACGAAGAGTTCGTTACCGTTCTGGCGCAAGTAGAGGGTGTTCTTAATTCGCGTCCCCTGTGTGAACTATCGAGTGACCCTACCGACTTAGCTGTACTTACTCCGGGTCACTTCTTAAATTTGGAACCTCTTAATGCTCTCCCAGACCCCGATCTTACAGAAATACCTTTAAATAGATTGGACAGGTGGCAACTTTTAGTTAGAATCCAACAGGATTTTTGGAAACGGTAGAGAACCGAGTATTTACATACGCTGCAGCAAAGAGCGAAGTGGCTTGAGGGCATGAGCTCGGTCACTATTGGTACTCTCGTGCTTATAAAAGACGAAAATGCGTCTCCTTTAGATTGGCCACTTGGCCGAATTATCGAATTATTCTACGGAACTGATAAGGTTCCAAGGGTTGCAGTGGTTAAAACTAACAAAGGCGTCTATAAAAGACCACTAGTTAAACTTTGCCCACTGCCCCCTCCTACTTCTCATGAATGAAATTGCGCGGCATTTCATGGGGGTGGGAAATGGTTCGTTCTCGCCCTCATATTGCTTTATTTTTGTTTGTAACGTTTTTGGGAAGTTTTTAGAATTTAGTATTATTATTATTTTTTATTTTTTTTTTGTTTTTCTAGTTAATTTTACTACACTATTGCAAATAGAAATTTGCGCGTTTAATTTACTTTTACTCTAAATAATTATCAAGCTCGACGCACTTTTCCTTGCATCCCTTATTAGGTGTTTCCACCCTTCCTACCCCTACTTCCTTCTGCACTGAAGAATGGACTGTGTGGAAACCACCGGCGCGCGAGCCGCTGCGCGCTGTGCCAAAACAAGGAAGCATCGAGCACACACACACTCATGACTACAGCCGTCGTTCATATATCGACATATACGTCACAATTTTAACCTTGCGGTTTTTTCTGAACAATACCCACGCGGGTGATAGTGCCGGTTTCCTTCCAGAATTTACGTTCCTGGAATAATAGGTAAGTCGAGCTTGCTTTTTAACTTAAATTTTTTCGTTTACTACTATTGAGTGTCTTGAACCCAAGAACCGGGATTCAAACAGGATTGGAACCACGCGTACCCTAGTTTATACCCTCCATGCTGAAATAACCTTAACCATACCCTTTCAATAACCATAAAGCTATAAGGATTAGGAGTCCTGATCATGTCCACAATCTCATATGAAGCACTGAGTAAATTTTTACAATTTACAATTTGTCTACTAGCGTTTTATTTATATAATATGTCTATTTTTTATTTTCCTTTAAAATGGCGACCTATTTTAATAATCTAAAAATAGAAAACTTAAATGTAAGTTCTTTAGCAGCGCATTTTTCAGATATACGCGATGTGATACAAAGTAATGGGTTTCATGTGTTTTGTATGACTGAAACCTGTCTTAAGCCATGGATATCTTCAGATGTGGTGCATATAAATGGTTATAAGTTAATAAGGGAAGATCGTATAAATCGGGCTCGAGGAGGTATTGCTATTTATGTTCAAAATGAATTAAATGTTGATATGTACGTTTTAAACACCTGTGATAGTGGACCCCTAGAATCTTTGTTAATTAAGTTTGAGGTAAAAAAGGTTAAAGTTACAATTTGTGTTGTATATCGCTCACATACTGCTTGTTCAGTTTCTGAGTCCGTTAACTCATACTATGCAATTTTGTCTGAAATATCGGTCGAGGCAGACTGCATTATTGTCACAGGGGACGTAAATGTCAATATGCTGGACCCGGGAAACCCTTTAAGTGATTGCTTTGATTCTTATAATATGGTTCAACTTATAGATGAACCCACTAGGATTTCCCGTACAATATCTACGCTTTTGGATCCAATTTTTGTTAACAACGTTTTGTTTGTTAAAAAACACGGAGTCTTGAATACTGATCTTATTTCCGATCATAACTTAGTTTTTTGTGAACTGACGTTAGCAACACCATGTTCTCGTCAAAAGTTATACACTTATAGATGTTTTAAATATTTTAATCAACAAGCCTTTTCTAAAGATATGAATAGGATTAATTGGGACTCTTTGTATTATATGGAAAATGTGGATCAAAAGGTAGAATTTTTAACAAATAATTTAAAACAAATTTTTGACATTCACGCTCCCTTGCGAACCGTGCGTCTTAGCAGATCACCGGCTCCCTGGCTTACACCAATGCTTAACTCGATACTTAAGGATCGGGATAACGCTTTGTCTAAATTTAAAAACCATAAAACTATTGCGAATTGGAATAATTATAGACAGTTGCGTAATTTTGCACTGGCAGCCATAAGAAGGGAAAAATCAGCTTACTTAAATCACTTTAATGCACAGGAGACCGGTGAACTGTGGAAACGCTTAAGACGAACTCAAGTTATAGGAAAGCCAAAGCCAGAACTACCAACTATTATGCAGGACTGTAGCAAAATTAATAATCACTTTTTATCCATTTACAGTAAAACCAAAGCCGACTCGGGTTTAGTAGATTACTTTAATTCTAATAGGCATAGTTCAGCACGTTTTGAATTTAAGTTTTTTTCACCAGATGAAATAAAGAAACTTATATTTAGCCTTAAATCAAATGCTGCAGGTGTTGATGATATTTCTCTTTTGATGGTGAAACATAGTCTTCCTTTTACTATAAATCACATCACACATATAATAAACTGTTGCCTAGAATATGGATACTTTCCGGAATCATGGAAGACAGCGATCATTTGTCCAATACCAAAAGTAAATTCACCTGAGACCCTAAATGATTTAAGGCCTATAAGTTTGCTTCCAATACTAAGCAAAATTTTAGAAAAAGTTGTTTATTTGCAATTATATGCTTATGTAAGTGAGTGTCAGCTACTACCAAAAAATCAATCAGGTTTTCGCCCTGGACACAGTACGTCTACCATACTACTGAATGCTTTTGACAATATATTAAAAGGTTTAGATGACAAAAAGGCGACTGTGCTTATATTACTGGATTTTTCGCGTGCATTTGATTGTGTTGATCATGATCTACTTAGGGCAAAATTACATTATTTTGGACTAACGGATATGCCTCTGTCATTTTTCAAACACTACCTTTGTGATAGAAAACAGCAAACTCGAGTCGGTTCAAACATATCTAATACTTCAGTGGCGGGGGAAGTTTCTTCAGGAGTACCTCAGGGATCCATCCTGGGACCTCTTTTGTATATTCTATTTACATTTGATATTGGTAATGTTTTAAAATATTGCGAAACTCATTCTTATGCTGATGATAATCAAGTAACTTATGAGTTTGACCCAACATATTACAGAGAGGTCTCGGGACAGGTTAATGAGAATCTGCATAGTATTTTAGAATACACTAGTAAACATAACTTAAGATTAAATGCTAATAAGACAAAGGTTCTCCTATTTGCTCCTTCTAATTGTCAATTTTTAAAAGACCATTTGATCTTTGTGTTGGACGGCCAGCAACTTGAGTTTAGTGAAACAGCAAAGAATCTGGGGGTGCTCTTGGATATTTCCCTTAGGTTCCAGCAATATGTTTCAAATCTCAGCCAAAGATCATATTTATCACTTAAAACTCTATATGCAAATAAGCACATTTTAAATTTTAAAGTAAGAAAAAAGTTGTGCGAATATTATATTATGTCAACGATTTCTTATTGTCTTACAGTTTTTTATCCTTCTTTAACAGCAGTAGACTGTCAACGTTTACAAAAGATACAAAACAACTGTTGCCGTTTTGTATGTGGTATTCGTAAGTATGATCATGTGTCAAAAAAAATTAACGAACTCTCTTGGCTGAGAATAAATAATTTATATATATATTTGTTACTGATATTTATATACAAACTATTAAAAACATCAACACCGTCCTATTTAAGAGAAAAATTATCTTTTCGTAGCGATTTTCGAGGTTTTCCAATAAGATCTGATAAACTTATTTTACCCAGATATCGTTCTAGTATGTTTGAACGCAGTTTTTCTTATACCTGTGTTAAATATTATAATGAATTTCAAACTTACTTTGCCGCCTGCGGAAACGTTTTATCATTAAAGAAAAAACTTAAAATGGTTTTTATAGACAAGCAAAAACAAATATTATCGACGGATTGGAGAGTAGTTTATTAGGCTTCACAAATTTGTTCGTTTTTTTCTCCTTCATTGTTTCATTGTTTTATAGATATAAAATTAATCTGAGATTAGTATTTTAGAGTAGGTAAGATTTATTAATCTTAATAAGGGTTAATGTTGAGTAGCTGGACTGTCAGCTAGACTTCGCCCTTTGAAAAGTGCTTTTTTTTTATTTACTAACTACTTATTAAATTTCCAGCAATATTGTACATGGCATTTTTTTCAATAAAGACAATTTATTATTATTATTATTATTATTATTATTTAGATGAACATTTCATTCCCTTACGTTTATTTTCGAAGATATTGGGACAATCCGAACCTCATATCCTTCACGGATTAACTAGTTTTGATAGTACGAAAACATATTTGGGTCGACCAGGAACAACCGAGGCTCCGCCACTTTGATATCTTTATTAATTTCATAGGGAAAGGATAAAATAAATACGAGTTATGCACTTTTGTAAATGGGAGATGGACGAGGGATAAAAACCAAGACTAAAAGAATAAACGAAATCGTGGGCGTTAACATCTGAACACTCTTGTGCCTTTAAGCAGTAGTTCAGTTTGTATTTTTGGGTTCAGGTTCAGAAACAACTTTATTACTGTAGAAATGTTTTACAAAAATGGCGTTAAACCATATGAATATTAGACAAAACATTTATAAAGAGCGAAGGAAACTTTTGACTAAAACTGTAACTAAAGTACAACTAAATTCTACACTTAGTATAACTTTACTCATATGGGAATTGGTTGAGTGTTCGAATATTCCTGGGTTTGATGCATGCCCTGGTCTTCAGTAATTGATTTTACAGTTGATGGTTTCAATGCTGAGCTTCTTACAGTCCGGTAAGCAAATGTTCGGTCTATGTATGGAGGGTGTCTCGACGTCCTTGTTATGAAAATTTCAACCGTGGAAATAGATCCGACAACACCTCAATGTGCGTTTTACCTAATTTCAATGTCCCCTTGGTCGGTGCTGCTCCCTATATACCGGTATGGAAATATTGCTGTATTTCCTCATTGGTTAGTTTGAAAACCGCGGGTCTTTTCTTTCAGTCGTGTCGTTTTACTGTCATTTACAAAACGGTTTCCGGCCCCTTCATTTTTTTGTGTTCTCAACGGCGTGCCTGGTCTCTTTGCTAACGAATTTTGGCTGGGTCGGCAACAGGTCTCTGGGATCGCCTTTGTTTTTGGAGTGGCACTACAGCGATTGTAGGAGATATCCCAGAGACTGTGAGGAGTAAGTCCGTCGTGTCTAGGGTAATCTAGAGTGACGCTCGCACCCTTTTGAGGGGATTTTAAGTCGGCCTACGCCATTTGTACGGGGAGGAGCATTGCCCTGTCCATTCCATCGACAGCGGTGCTGGACGCTGGTGGGAAGCCGGACGAGCCAGTTGTAACCCTGGGAAAGGGTTTCTACGCTCGGGCAAAGATCCAGCACACATTCGAAACCACGTGCTGCCCTAGTACCATGTGCTAGTTAGTCATTAGGGGAGGCGCGGGCAAACCAGGAGCAGCAGTAGCAGTGAGGAGGTGTCTGGACAACTCCAGGTTTACAAACTAGAACACACATTTATACATAAAATAATCAAGGACCAAGGTGGGAGCAAGCCTTAACTATAATTTTTTTCATATATAATTTTCACAATATAATTTAGACATAATCTTTTCCAATATAATTTTTACAGTATAATTTAACACCTCTTGTAAACGCAAGATAAGGTATGACGTCATAACCCTAGTTTTGCGGCATATTTACTACATTGACTTGTTTCCTTCATTTCATTTATTTAAGATAATTTTACTGTCAAATTTAAAGTGCCTTGCTATTTTGGCCCTATTTAAAGTGCCTTGCTATTTTGTCCCTGACTTGTTTGGTATTTTTCTCAGGTTTTACAATCAAAATATACAAGATGAACTAAACTTCTGTGTTATTTGTACAATCCAGTGAACCAACTTTGCAGAGATAAAAAGAGAGATGAGGTTATATTTTTTTTTCAGCAGTTTCCTTACATTGTTCGACCTCATGGGGTAGATCTCGGACTGGGTTGCTGTCTGTCTCATCCTACGCAACGTAGAATGATGACAGCAGATATTTGGTCCAGATCTCCCCTATGATGGAACGATTTTGGAAGTATATTTTTTTACAATCATTCATATAATTGAGTCCTATGCTACTGACTCAGATGTAGGTACACTATGACCTGTTAAAGGAGTCCATCTACCTGTAAAGTGCTTCTAGTTTTGTCATCTTAATTCAATCTTTTAGAATTTTATTCTGTTTATTTTTTTGTTTGGTTATTCTTAATTACATAAATATTCTGGAAGCCTCGGAAGTAAGTAGAATTTCATTGTTTGGCTGCAACGTTTGGGTTGAACTGTATTTTATTTAAGATCTTCTTTGTAAAACATTGGTATTAAATAATGTGGCGCACTTAAAATTTTCTTATTTCTGAACCCCCCCTTCTCCACTGTATAAAAGTTACCGGGCATATCAATGTTTTACCTAGCTGGAAAATACAGTTCTGCTTCCAGATATTTGTTTAATTATTCAGTGGGTTTCAGTGTCACAAAATGGCAGCAACGTCTTTAAGCTGCCACAAATGTCACCCAACGCATTTTAATAGGCCACACACTTAAAAAAATGTTGTAATCACTCTAATAATTACTGAGTAATTAAACAAATATCTGGAAGCAGAACTATATTTTCCAGCTAGGTAAAACATTGATATGCCCGGTAACTTTTATACAGTGGAGAAGGGGGGGTTCGGGTAGGCCTCGTCAGATGTCTATCAGGGGAAATGAATCGACCCCTGCCCTCCGTAGATTCCAGGTACTCTCCGACCCGGAGAGTTAGCACCTGTATAGGGTCCCTTTCCCAGGGTTACGGGAGAAGACCACATCGATATGAAAGGCGGAGAGAATGGACCTCGGTACGGTGATCATAGGGTAGGTGGCAACCCTTTCTTTTAGGGATAGTATAAAAGACTGCAGCTGTTGCCTTACAGTATTGCGTTGGCTCGTCAAAGGCTAGAGGAGTAAAACCTTGAGTAAAAATCCCGGCCCTCCAAGTAGGGGGTTGAGGCATTAGACTGGTTCTCTAATACTTGTAAAACAAAGCAGTTACCAAAAAGCCTAAACAAAGCCTCGGAGCAATGGATGGAAACTCTCGAAGACGAAAAAAGCAAAGACAAAGGACTATGAATATAGCTACATGGAACGTACAGGGACTGAATCAAAAGTTGGACATTATTGCAACCGAAGTGCAGAATTGTAAGATAGATATTATTGCACTCACTGAGACAAAAAAGAAAGAAACAGGTACGAACATTGTCGGTAATTTTGTCCATATATTCACTGGAGTCCCAAAAGAAAGAAGAGCAGCCAGAGGGGTATCCTTGTTGATAAAGAAAAATCTAAAGAATAAAATTACAGACTACGATTGCATTAGTGAAAACATACTTCGAGTGAACATGAAGATGCTTGGACATAATATCAGCATAATAGCGGTCTACGCACCATCAGATGACGAAAGAGTAGCTACAAAATAAATCTTCTTTGATCAACTTGATGAGACTATCACAAAAATCGGTAATACCAGAGAAATAATTATGCTTAGCGATTTTAATAGCCGAACTGGTAGGCAAACCCAGAGCAAAGTGATAGGACCATTTGGAGAGGAAATAACAAATGATAACGGCTTAAGACTGATGCAATTGTGTGAAACCCACAACCTAAAAATAAATAATGGTTTTTTTAAACATAAGGATATTCATCGATATACCTGGATTCAGCCAACAAGAAATCTTAAGGGGGCAAACGTCGCCTGAAAACTTACCATCTGACAACACTGATATCCCATTTTTTGGCCAAATCGTTTTTCTAATAGAACTAGAAAACGAGAAAGCGACACGCGTCGAAACTTTGAGGGGTGCATTTTTAAAGCATTTTTCGCAACTGTATCTTGGCAGTTTTTTGCTAATTTATCTTATTCAAAAGATAAAAAAATATTTATGGCTAAATCCCAACAACACTTCAAAACAAAGTTTGGAAAATCTATGATCTTGCGTCACCTTGTATAAACTACAGCGAACTGTAACAATAATTTCTCGTTTTTCCTATGTTTTAGGTAAATACAAACAAAAACAAAAAAATCTGACAAGATACGTTTGACAATTTTGACAAAATCTTTTATATAAACAAGATAAATATATATTTTTTCATTTTCTAAGCGAGATCTATTAGGATTTTTAAAAGCGGAGTAAAGTCGATATCGGAGCGAAAAAGTATACTTCATAATGTTGCTACTAGGGGGCATCACTTATTCACCAGAATTAAAATCACGTGATTCTAATGAATGCAGAACACTAGGTAAATTCGGTAAAAAAAATTTCGGTGTAAGGTAATTAGCTGATCAAGGTCACATGACCCGTGTTTTAGTATTGGCTTAGAATATTGAACTAGCCATTTTGTAATAGTATTGGTAAGATTTGAATATTTCTTAGATATAAAATTGAGATGTTGATCCAAAAATGGTATATTCTTCGATGAATTTGAACGATATATAATAATAATAATGATAATAAAGGTAATTCCCACATTGAATATAAACTCCCAGCTACTTGTTATATGGGACATATACTATTGTCGATTCAGTTTATTTTGCATCACCATTTAAAAAAGTTTGGTTTCTACTTCTTGGATATTCGTTCAGCAGCTGCAAGCTTACCATATACAGGTGTCCCATAACTTAGGGGTCATAGTGCCAGGGGATAGAGGAGGTTATTTCCGAGAAAAAAGTTTATATAACATGGGGGTAAACACATCTGTTTTTAAGATATAGGCTTTTTTAAGTTGTAGAAGTGGAGGGAAAAAGGGTTTTAAAAGCTAATTGTGATTCAAAAATGTGGTATTCTTTTTTTTTATTAAACTACAAGTTGAGGAGATACAGGCTGTCAAAATAACCACCAAAAATGTATAAAAAATAATAATTAAAAAAATAATAATTTTTGCTTACTTATTCTTTAAAAAAATATCAATAATATTTCATTGTTATGTCTCGCTGGAGACTATAAAAAAAACATGGAGTTTAATATGACATTTATAAAAGTATATACAAAAAAAAATAGTTTTTTCCTAAAAAAAAAATTGTGTGTGTTTAAGACAACACGGCAGAAGTGTAAACTTCAACAAGGCTAAATTAATAATACTGGCCTTCATCTGCATCATTATATCGCTCGCTAAATGCACGGATCACCCAACAAATCTCACAGTTAGTCGACTCGAGCCGGCTTCCGAGCCGAAAACCCGAACCGAACCGAACCGATAAAAAGCAAGGGAAAATTGCTCACAGATAAATAAACAAACTTAAAAAAGCGCTACTTTGATGCCGCTATTTTGTTCCGCGCTGTTTTGTACCGGTGCCTATATTTTACCAAGTTTCAATAGCACCAAAGTTTCAAAAACAGGCAGGCTTACGTTATGACACCCGCACGAAAGTCCAAGAAAACGAAATCGAACCGTTAACTATTATGAGGCTAAATTTGTTCGCGAAGTTTTTATAATTATCATATCGGACAAGTCTGTTTGTTCGCAGGTGTCTAGGTCTCAAATTAGTGAACCGATTTAAATGCGACTTTCTTTATTGAAATCTGGATTTATTGTTGACTAGATGTCACAGAAGTTGTTGAGAACTATTTTTGTATTTAATAATTAAATGGCTCATGTTTTTAATTTTCTTAATATTGTTTATTGTTATGAAGCATATTTTACACTAACAATTCCTAAAATAAGTAAATACTAAAAAATGGAATTATCTCCAAACTTAGTGTGCATAGACACTTCGTTTCTCAGGTGGCTGCTAACTTACCTCAAGTGTTAAAAAAGTTTTCAGTAAGGATCGTTTTTTACGGCATCTGCTGGTTTCTCTGAAAACATACAACTAAAACCTGTAAATTATTGACAATTATGCAGGATATATAGATTTCTTTCCTTATGTAGTTATTTTAATGACTTCTAATTCGAAATGATTGGGTTTTTTAAGGATATGGTTAATTACTTCAGGTTACGTGAGGTCTAGCCTGACACCTAATTTGAAAATCATCTTGCTTTATTCATATACTCACAAAACCCCGTAACAAAAGAAAACTAAATATTGCATAATTTGTATCGATAATTGTCAGAAACATTATTCTGTTTTAATATTTTATACCGCACGATAAAAAAAATTGTCTTAGATCAAAGCAAATTGCTTTCAAGTAAAATAATTTGTGCTTTCCTATTCACCAAGAGAATATTTTCTTGATATAGCACAAAAAATGTCTTGCCACTTATTTTAATGTGAAACAGAAATGTTTTTTTTATAAATTAGAACTGAATGAAGACAATTTGCTTTGTTACTAAAAAAACAATTAAAGAAGAAAAATAAAGTCTCATTTTAAGATTAAACATTGCGTTGAACTAAAAAGAAATATTTTAATTCAAAACAAATTGTTTTACGGTAAAACAATTTATTCAAGAAAAGAACGTGTTTTCATTCTAGACAAAAATTTTTACCGTGGGCGTTTTCATTATTAGACAAGGCAAAAATTTAGGATGTCCAACTAATTGTACCTCTTTACCATATTTTGTACACATATATAGTACCATTCCACGGTTCCAAGAACCTATACTTCGTCAAGTTTTTTGTTTACTTGTCTGAGGCGCAGAGGCGATCTACTGAGAACGAGATTCCTACAATCTTGTCTCTTATTTATTATATTTTTTCACAAACGAGATCACCCTGTATATCTGCCTATATTTTTTAAAAGCTGTTAAAATGTCTAATTAAATGATGTATTAGAATTTTTTTGAAATTAAGTATTTAGATTTTCAAAAAAATTTGCGATTTAAAAAAAATATTTTTTTTGTTTTTTAATCCTCAAAAGCAGAAAATATAAAACAAATAATACGGTTTACCACAGAAAGTTTTCGAAATCTGTTAACTACTAAAAAATAATTTAAAAAAAGTCAAATTTGCTACTATACAGGGGAAACACGATAAGGTTTTATGCTGACAAAAACAAGCAAAATCGCATTTTTTTAAAGATATTTTATTGACTCGGATTAATCGAATTTTCTTTAAAATATTTTTAATTATTCACCAGTTGCAGCAGAATTTTGGTGCTTTCGCAAAAAAAAATCTAGATACAAGGACATAAGCCACACAAATAATCAGAAATATTAAAAATGCCGATTTGGTGTCAATTTTGTCCGTTTTTGCCATTTCTACTGGGGATTTTATCTGATAAAAGTTTTTTCGTTTCTTATATATTTCTAAATAAAAAAGTGTCACATTTGTCTATCTGCGCGATGGTGCTCTATATCCAATTATTTATTCTAGCAAGCCATGTTTTTTTTTAGTATTTCTATTAATTTTTTATACTTTACAATTATCAACAGAAATATTATGGTTGACGAGCAAACCTGATATTTTTCTTTAATTTAAAAAAAAAATTAAACAGCTTTTAAAAAAATTTAGGCAGTATATACAGGGTGGTCCCGTTTGTGAAGAAATATAATAAATGTCAGTAAATCGCCTCTACGCCACAGACCAGTTAACAAAAAATAAAGTTCTTGGAACCGTGGAAGGTACTGTATATGTATTGGTTGATATAGAGAAAACCCAAACGAACTCGTTCTTTTGCTTGTAGATATTAGCATGGTGTAAACGGCCTGCAAACGATATTCGCTTCATTGCATTAAAGACCAGCGGTACAATAATTGGAAAATTTAATGCGTCCCTAAAACAAAATTATTTTTTAAATAAAGCTAGAAAGCAGTGCAAAGAAGTAACCACGTCAATTTCCCTCATAATATTAGCATAAATAAGTACTGCTTATTAGAGAACGTCCTTAAATTACGTAACGCAAAAATTCAGGATTTTTGACCCCCCCTCCCCCCTCGTACCGCATTTTCAAGAAAAAACACATGAAAAAAACATTGAGTGTAACGCAAGGCCAAACCCCCCCCCCCTTGAGCGTTATGTAATTTAAGGACAGGCCCTTAATTGTTATAATAGTTTACAATATACTTTACCTATCATTATTGATGGTCTCCTTTTTACGTGAATATGAGTGTTCATATGTAATTGTGGATCTGTAAAGAATAATTTTGATATTAAATCTCAAAAAGAAATGGATCGACTAAACTTCCCTCCTAGCTAAGTGGCTACTGTAGAAGTCAATAGAGCTGCTTTAAGTTTTTAAATTAATATGTTTCAAACAGTGGCGGATCCAGGGGGGGCGGATCCAGGGGCGCACCCCGAGAATTTTTTGAATATACAAAAAATTTGTAAAAAGTAATGTTTTTGCTAATAAAAATTCAAAATTTTTGCCTGCGGCGCATGAAAGTGTCTATTGTTATTATCATCGAAATTACAACCACTGACTAATTCAATAAAATGCTGCTTAAAAAAATATATACCGTTTTTTACCAACAGAGAATGTCACCTAAAGTGGCACCCCCGAGAAGCACCTCTGGATCCGCCCTTGGATTCAAATATCTTAGGAAATAAAGCTTGTTATATTTTATTTAAAATATATTTTCATAAAATACTAAATAAATTTTCTAGCTACTTTTTACTTTATTGAATATATTCAAATAAACAAATAGACTCTCAGACAGATATACGATAAAATATCCCTAATTTAGGTCAAAATATTTGAAAAGAATTTTTTGACGTTATTTATACTTAAAAAAATAAGAAAAACAATAAAAAATTATTAAATTACTCACCCTGTCTCCGTGTTGGCTTTCGCAACTTTTGCTTCTCTTCCTTGGTCCGCAAACTCCTCATCATGAGTCACCAAGGTATCACTAAAATTTAACATGCAATTTTTATGATATATCATACGTGTAATGGTCATCTAGTTCAGTTTCGAGAAAAACCAAATAGTAGGATAACATTTATGTGTAAATATTTAATTATTGATTTTTGCATTGTTTATACAGGGTGTCCCATAACTTAGGAGCCATAGGCCAACAGGTGATAGAGGAGGTCATGTCTGATAAAAAGTTTCCGCATGGGTTCATCAAAGTTGGAGATTTTTTAAACTTTTTTGATAATAACTTTTTAAAAACACCCAGTAAAAATATGAAATTGGCTAAAGTCGTTTATTAGAACAAGAGCAATAAATTGAATTAAAAATAATTTTTGAAAAAATTAATCGGTCAATTTTTTTCAGAAAAAACAAATTTTTTGGTATAAATTTTTGTAAATGCCTTATTTTATTTTTTATAAATTTTTGGAGGTTATTTTGACAGCCTGTATCTTCTCAACTTGTACTTTTATCAAAAAAAATAATACCACATTTTTGAATCACAATTACCTGAGTATTCAGCTGGCTGTGACAGATTTAATTTTTTTTCTAAAACACTTTTTCTCCCCACTCGTCTAACTTTAAAAATCCTATATCTTAAAAACAGATGTACGTTGACCCCCATCTTATATAAACTTTTTTCTCGGAAATAACCTTTTCTCACGTCCCTGAAAATATTAAGATAAATATTTGTTACAATATTTTTCGATATACTTTACCTATCATATTTAATGATCCACTTATTCTGCTTTCTTTTGTATGGATAGGAATGCTCATATGAAATTCTGTATCTGTAAAGAATAATTCAAAAGTAAATGGATCAACTACCTTCCTAGCTAATAACCTACTGTAGAAAGCATAGCTGCTGTAAGTTCTAAAAAAATATGTTATGTAAAGTATATGTTGTTGCTAGAATATATTTAAAAAATAAAGGTATGAAAAAAAAATATAAAAAAAATTAGGCACTTGTTCGTGCGTTTTCTTATTTTTTTAAAATCACAGATACAACTGATTATTATTATCTGCCTACTGTATTAAAAAATAACTACTTACTTATTATGATGATGTTGAAGAGGCCGGGCGAGCTTTTTCTGGCAAGAAAGCGGCATTTCTTTTTGAACTAAAAATTTAAACATTTACTTTGAAACGAACAAAATGCCAAAGTCAAAGATTATAGATTATAATATGCCAAAGTATTTGATTAGTGACTTTAGGTGACACTGTCATCCTAAAAATTCTAACAGGAGGCCTTACTGTACTTTAACCAAATTCGGAACACTCTGTCCTAAGTCGACATCACCTATTACTCTAAACAAAACCACCTACCGGGGGTCAATGCTTTACTCAGTAGTGCCACCTTTTCACTGATATTTAACTATTTTGCATTGTTGCCTTTTACGTAAAAAATTGCCTAAATCGAATTTGTCCCCTTAAATCAATTATTGATTATGCTATAGGTGGACAACACTCGCAATTAAAGTGGTGTGATGTGCGAGCACTTCGTGGTGTTACCTGTGGATCTGACCACCATCTGGTAAAAGCAAAAATATTATTCCCTTTAAGAAAAACAACTAAGGATGAAAGTATTAGAGAAAACTAAAACCTAGAATGCATCGAAGACAATCAAAAATACAACTTTAGAAGTCTAGAAATTGAAAGTACTCAAAGATTGTATCAGAACCGATTAGATGAAAAATTAATAAACACAAATCACTAATTTGAAGAGATATATACAAACATAATAAAAAGCTTGAAGGAAGCAAGCAACGAAGCTGTTGGGTACCAAGATAATAGAAATAACAGGAAGATGTGGTGGACGGACAAAATACAGGAAATGGTCAAAGAGAAAAAACGCACATACTTGAAATGGCTCAGTACTAAGGAGCAAAGAGACCTAGAAATCTACAGGGAAACCAGAATACAGCTAAGAAATTTGATACGCACAGAAAAAAATTAAATGTTCGAGCGCAAGTGCCACGACATAAACACACACGTAGGAGGTAGGCAGAGTTCTGAAGTATGGAAATTCAATTCTACAGTAAAAAGCCAACAAAAGACAACAACAATGGACATAACACTACAAGGGACTGCTGCAGGAGACGAGACCCGAATATCTGGCAGCCTCTCCGAGAAGAGACATAGAAGTACATGGAGAGGAAGTAATCATCGAAAAAGAAATGATCAAGAATAATATCAAAAAAATTAAATCCGGAAAAGCTATCGGACCTGGGGGAATATATGCTGAAATGCTCAAATATGGATCAGGGAAACTACTCGAAAATCTCACATATATTATTAATCAATGCATAAACGGACATCCAGTACCTAATGATTGGAAAATTGCATTCATATCCTCAATACATAAAAAAGGAAACAAGCTGGATTGCAACAATTACAGAGGAATTTCAGTAACCAGTTCTCTAAGTAGATTGTACGGTAGGATTCTTAGGGATCTAATAGAGAATGATTTTCATGAACAAGAAGAAGAAGAGCAAAGTGGGTTTCGTGCAGGCAGATCTTGTAGTGATAATGTTTTTGTCTTAAACAAGTAATTGAGAAAAGGAGCGCCAAAAATATAGAGACTCATGTTACCTTTGTGGACCTACAAAAAGCATATGATACCGTTCCAGTAGAAAAATTATGGACAGTTTTAGAGCAAACTAATATCAATCATACATACATAAAAGCGATAAAAGAACTATACAAAGGGTCAAAATCTAAAATTAAAATTGGAAATCGACTTTCAAAAGAATTCCTGGTAACAAAAGGCTTAAGACAGGGATGTTGTATCTCTCCAACTCTTTTTAAAATACATATCGCAGTAGCTCTAACAAACTGGAAACGTAAAGTGCACGGCATGGGAATACAACTTAACGACCGATTTACCATATACACACTACAGTTTGCTGACGACCAAGTAATTGTTGCTAATGATAAAGAAGACATATATGATCAGAAAGTTAACAAAAGAATACCAAAAGTGGGGATTAACAGTGAACGTGGACAAGACACAGTACTTATGTATTGGAAACGAATCCAGTGAGTTAGCACTAGAAAATGGACAGACAATATCTCCATGCAATCAGTATGTATACTTGGGTGTCACATTTTATAAGACAGGAACAGACTGTAGAGAATTGGAAAAAAGAATAGTAAAAGCAAAAATCATTATTGGATGTCTTAACAGTATTTTATGGAGCAGAGAGATAAAAAGAATGTAAAATTTTACATATATGAAACAATGGTCAAAAGCACGCTGTTGTATGGAATAGAGACTTGTCGCGTAACAGAAAAATGCAAAAAAAAATTGACTTATTGACAAAATAAAATTTTAAAAGATTCCTAATTGAATTAAAAAGACACAAATAGAAAGCACTTTATAGGTAGACGGACATCTCTAACAGGTCATAGTGTACCTACATTTGAGTCAGTAGTCTGAGACTCAATTTACTTTAATAGTTATAAAAAAATACACTTCAAAAATCATTCTGTCACAGGGGAGACCCGGACTAAATATCTGCTGTCATCATTCTACGATTAAGAGAATGAGACAGAGAGCAACCCAGTCCGAGATCTACCCCATGAGGTAAAACAATGTTACAAAACGTTCAAAAAATAAAACCTCATCTCTCTTTTGTCTCTGCAAAGTTGGTTCAGTGGGTTGTACAAATAACACAGAGTTTTAGTTCATCTTATTTATTGTGAAAGTTAGGGGTAAAAATGAAAACGATCATAGGAAAAAAAATAGAATTGATACCAGGTTGGATCGTAATAGCAATTGCACAGTAAACATTAATATGCAAAAATTATTATTACTATATAAAAAAAATATTGCCTAAATGGTACTTGCTTTTACCTTGGCCTTCTTATTTTTATTTTTTTTGTTACTTGTAAACCGTATTGTTCCCAGACATCCTCTTGCTACTTCGGGTCCCGTTCTGCTCGCGCCTCCCCTGCTGATTACCTAGCACATGACGCTAGGGCAGCACATGGTCCAAAATATAGCTGGATCCTTGCCCGAGCGTAAATCCCTGTGGAAAATTAAATATTTCAGTTTCCTGGAATTCGTCGGTTTTACACGAGGTTCCCCTATCCAGAGTAACCTAAATCAAGAACCCCATGACGACTCAACAAAATAAAGCAGATGTCAACAGATAAACTAAAACAACCCTAACATACCTTTCCCAGGGTTGTATCAGTGCTATTGCCGGAGATGCGAACCAGCACAATCGTCCAGGTGATGTTGGAATGGACAGCACTGTAGACAAAGGAGAAAAACAATATATAGTTTTTATCCAAAACGTGGTTTAAAAAATATATAAAAAAACTCCAAAAATTCCACACGTCTTTTGTAGAAAAAATACATTTCACACGAACAATAGTTACAATTTGGGAGGCAAATATTATCTTGAAGAATCCCCAAATAAAAAAAATCGAACTTACCAACGCTTTTCCGTAGAAATGGCGCAGGCCGCCTTGAGTTCCTCAATCAGAGGATGTGAGCCGTCACAAAAAAAATACGCCAAAACGACGGACTCACGCTTCACAGTCTTTGGGAAAGAACCTGCATTCACTGCAGTGCCAGTAATCAAAAAGGAAAAAAATCAATGGCGATACCAAAAGACTGGGCTGTTAACCAGCCAATTCTTTAGGGAAGAGAGAGCCACACCTTGTCCGAAAAAAAAATGAAGAAGCCGGAAATCTTTTCTTAATTTGGGTGGGACAACAGTACCAACCAAATTTTCCCGGTAAAATTCAAATAAGAATGCAAACCAATTTATAAAAATACTCGCAACCAAAAAATCCCCTAGCGTCAGGTTTGTAAGCCTGCCCCAAAAGACCGCCAGCTTCAAACTATCCAATGCACAGTAGGATAAGATAAGTCTTTATTTTGGCCAATATTAGAAGAATATGATTAAAGCAAACAAAATCAATTTTTTTGAGTAGCAATTTTTTGAAGACCTTTATAGGTGGTATACTAAAGAGTTTAAAATCATTTTAGTAAATTATATAAGATTTTATTATGTACAGGGTGATCCCCATTGTGCAATTTTGGGGTGTTGAAAATAACTTGCATAGAAGATATAAGACAACCGCATGTGTAGAGCTGTATTTTAGTCAAATTGAATGTCGATTTTTAAAATTAAACAGTTCAAAGTTAAAGTTTACTTTTTTTAAAATATAAAAAGACAACACATAAAAAATCAGACATAAAGGATTATAGACACTTTTCAAAAAGCAGAATTTTTAGAACGCCCTGTAGCTTGGTAATATGTAGTTTTCACCGTAAAAGTTAACTTCATATTTTATCTCTCTCCTTTAAATAACCTTAAAATCCCCAAAAGTGCCAAATCAGAATTACACTGTTTGTTCTAGTTCTATATTCATAAGAAACATCTTACATTCACCCTAATTATCCGGAATTCCTGGATACTTCCACAAATTAAAATGGCTGTATATTGAATAATTTTACAAAAACAGAACAAGTTATATTTCTCAAAAATAGCAAAGTCTAAATATTACAGATCACTTAACTTTTCTTGAAGTTTTACTTAATCGTTTATTTCTGAATCCAACTCTAAGCTATCTAATTCTGAAATGTCAAATAAAAATTCATGATCTGGCTCAACACTACTGGATTGGCTGTTATTTTCAAGTAAACCTGATTTAGATAAATATTCATCGGGTGATTGTAAAAAATTTCTTACATATTCAGGTAACACTTTCGATTTCAGTTTGGATTTTCGTGACATAAGTGAGAAAGTTGAGATTAACGGATCTGAAGTGTCTATTGCCCTATTGAAAATGTCTGTTAAATTATTTATTCCACTTCTTTTTCGGGCATGGTATTCCCGATCATGCTTGTAGATCTTGTTTCTCGTTTCTGAGGCTTCCTCTCCCAAAAAATAAGCACCTTGTGTACACTAGCTGGCATAGGAAACCAAGGATTAGTGCTCATGAAAATATAAGCAGTTTCAAAGCAGTAGTTCTCAAAGTTTGTCAAATTTAAAGGCAATTGGCAACACAGGGAAACTAATATTACTCAAAAATGATGAATTAATTCAAAGGAAACTTGCGTTGATTTATAATGCAGAGTTCATCTAAAAGTAAAAAAAAACTCCTTTGTTGCAAATAGTTGCAAACGGTTTTCAACAGCCTTTTAGCCTAAGCTCTAAAGAATATTATTACATATCGGCCTGATCGGATCCTTGCGGATCTCATTTTGTAATTCAACCTAACCAAACAATTTTATTTCTTTTGCCGGATTTCTATATATTGATTTAAAACCAGCAAATAAAAAATAGGTAAGCTTCTAAAAACAAAAGGTATATAATTAATCAATCTTACCTTCGTTCTTCATGGTTAATAAAAAAAAATCACTTTTAAATTAATATCTTTGGTACACCGCCTTTTGAAATATCAGTAAATATTTAAAGAAAAAACAAAGAATACTTTATTCGACGTATAAGCTGACTTTGCGCTGTTATCAAGCACAGCCTACTTAGATTTCAAATGTCATTATTAGAAATATTGATGACTTGGTCATTTTAAATATTTTTGGTGGTAATTTAATAACTAAAAGGTAAACCTATTTTCTTCCTATATTGGCCAAAATTTGGATTTTTTATCCTATAGTTCAATGACGAGCACACTATTCAGTACAACTCTGTAGGGGGCAGCATCAATCAAGGGAATATTGCAAACCAGTCTGCTGCGCATTAAGGTGTTGTCGGATCTATTTCTACGGAAACTACTTTATATAACGGAGCACTGCCAACATAGCAAGTAGGAGAAAAATAACCAGTTAGACTATAAGAAGTTTAGTCTTGAAACCATCAACTGCAAAATCAATTACTGGAAATCAGAGCATGCATCAAACCCAGGAATATTCGTACACTCAACCAATTCCCATACGAGTAAAGCCATACTAAGTGTAGAATTTAGTTGCATTTTAGTTATATTTTTAGTCAAAGTTTCCTTTGCTCTTTATATATGTTTTCCCTCAGATTCATATATTTTGACGCCATTTTTGTACAACGTTTTTACATTAATACAGTTGTTTCTGAACTTTGAACGTAAACATACGCCATCCAACCACTGCTTAAACTCGACATGACGATGCTCAGATGTTAAGTTTTCTCACCACTAGCCAGCCCTGCATAACTCTTCGATCCGACTGGGTTAGATAATCTTTACTTAACTATGATTAAATATTAATTTATAAAATATCAAAATACGATTTTGTTTATTCTTTTAGTCCTGGTTTTATCCCTCGTTTATCCCCAATTCACAAAATTGCATGACTTGTATTTATTTTATCTTCTCCTCTGATTAAAGTAGTAAAGATATCAAAGTGGGCGGAGCCTCAGTTGTTCCTGGTCAAACCTTGGACCTAAATATGTTTTCGTGCTACAAAACTAGCTAATCCATGAAGAAGAAGAGGTCCGGAAGGGAAATTATTGTCCTAATGTTCTCGAAAATATAAATAAACGAACGTCCAAAATAAATCAAATGTTTTCCCACTGTTCCTGAAAACATCGTGAATGGTTCGTGATGTGGCAACGCCGCCATGCCTACAGATTATACCGAACAGAACAGCTGTTTATTCAATTCATAAACGTCAAAGAAAAAGATAAACATAACAATAAAGAGTTTTTATGTGATTTTTCCCGAACCTGTGATCTCAGATTCCAATTACGATGCCTAAATAATGTCGCACAGTCCTTAAAGTACTACGATGGAATGCCTCCTCTATAAGGTAACTGTTTGGACAGTATATAACCTCAAAACCTAGCTCTATAAAATACCCTTAACGTTTTGTTTAGAAAAAACGAGTCGAATGTTGGTTATTTACAGAAACAAGACAAATATGTAACGTGTGCCTTAAACGTAAAAATGACACGTTACATAATCCCCCCCCCAACTTCAAGACGATTAACCTAAAAGGTTAATCGGAGAGGTCCGCTGCCGACTTAAGGTCTTTGGCATGCCAACTCCCTGGTAGTACTTTACCCGATGGTTCCTGAAGCTTAAATATCCAAGGAGAAATTTTATTTCAAATGACATAAGGACCAACGAAATTCGGAGCTAACTTCTTTGAGAAAAACTTCGCAGCATCTGACAACACATAATTCTTCTTCCAAACACGCTGACCCACAACAACAACCCTTGTACGCAAATTATACTGAACTTCGTTTTTCTCTCCTGCCACCTCTAACATTCTCTTAACATCAGCATAGAGCTTCCGGAAACCTTCATTCTTACTTTCAGCTGCAGATTGTACACCATTCTCTTCAGATAACAAAACTGGGTTGGAGTAATCTTTTCCTGACAAACACATATTCCTACCAAAATTAACAAAGAAAGGAGACATCCTGGTTGTCTCATGGGTTGCAGTACGAATCGCGCAGGCAAGTTTATGTATTGGTTTGTCCCAATTCCTGTGGTTGTCTTTCACATAACAACATAACATGGTTTTTAACGTACGATTCGTCGGTTCCGTTGGATTAGCCCTGGGATAATAATACGGATTATACTGAATTTTAACCTGATAACTCTCAGCAAAACGGTTAAACTCATTACTTTTGTACTGAGGACCATTATCACAAAGTAGCAAACGGAGCACTCCGAAGACCATAAATACTTGCTCCTCAAGATGCTTGACAACAGCTTGAGTAGGGGCTGTTCGCATTGAAAAAACTAAGGAAAACTTACTTAAATAGTCCGTAACGACGAGAATCCAGCAATTACCCTTTGTCGAACGAGGTAAAGTCCACATAAATCCGTCGAAATAATTTCCCAAGGACGAGTAAGTTTTGGGTGAGATATCATCTGATCAGATACAGCTTGTGTATCACCTTTATGAGCTGCACAAACAATGCATTTTTTTACAAAGGTTGCCACGTCCTGGCGCATTTTTGGCCAGTAATATTTAACTGCCAGTCTGTGGAAGGTTTTATACACACCCATATATCCTGCGATAGGAGGATCGTGAGCTTCTCCAATAATTCTACGCCGATGATCTTTGGGGACTACCTATTTCCAATATTCGTTAGATGGTGAAAGTTGAGGGTATTCTTGTTTGACCTATTTATACAACTTATTATCAGTGTATCTCCAGTTCATAAATTTTAAAGGTGATTCTACGACCCTATTTACCATCTTTTGGTACCATCGATCTTTAGTTGCTGTTGAAGCGTCTCTGGGCTGCGAAATTGTATCAATCATGGGTACTGCACGAGACAACATGTCCGGAACAACTAAATCATTCCCTTTACGATGGATCACTTCGAAGTCATATTGCTGCAGTTTTACAGACCAACGAGCAAGTCTTCCACTGGGCTCTTTTAAGATATGAAGCCATTTTAAGCTAAAATGATCTGTTATGACCTTAAATGAGATCCCCTCAATATATGGCCGGAGCTTCTCTGTCGCCCAAACCAATGCCAAACATTCTCGCTCGGTGGTCGTGTAAACACGTTCTTGCTTAGTCAAAGATCGACTCAAATAGCATATGACTTTGTCTCCCTCAGAATAAGGTTGCGTTAAACATGCTCCTATTCCATATCCTGATGCGTCTGTTTGAATGACAAATTCTTTGGTATAATCTGGACATGTAAGAATCGGTGCAGTCACTAAAAGTTCCTTAATCTGCTCTCTCGCAGTCTGGAGTCCAATCGAACTTTTGATTTTTCTTAGTTAGAGCTGTAATTGGAGATATTATCGCTGAAAAATTCTCTATGAAACGTCTATACCAGGAAATTGTACGAACTTCTCTGACAGTTCTTCGCCTCTGGAGCTCTAACATAGCTTTAATTTTATTAGGGTCGACTCGGATGCCTCGACGATCCACTACGAATCCTAAATAAGTCATTTCTGGCCTACACAGTTGGCATTTCTCCCAACTTACCGTTATCTTTGCATTCTGCAATCTTCGTAGGACTTCCTCGAGAATTCTAAGATGTTCAGAAAAACTCTGTGTGACAATTACAAGGTCGTCAAGATATACGTACACCTAGGGGCCTAAATCGTTTCCTTTGATGCTATGTATGAGCCTCTGCCAAGTTGCAGGTGTATTATGAAGTCCAAAAGGTAACCGTTTAAATTGCAATAGACCTCGTCGACAGATGAATGCTGTTAATGGCTTTGATGATTCTTCCATTGGTACTTGCCAATAAGCACTCTTAATATCTAAAGTTGATAAGTATTTAGCATCTTTCAACTTATCAAGGGTCTCGGATACGACTGGTAAAGGACAACTATCACGCGCCGTAACTAAGTTTAATTTGCGGTAGTCTACGCAGAAACGATATTTCTGCTACTACATTCTATTACATCCATTTTCAGCATTTCATCTATTTCGTCATCAATAAGTTTTTGAATGACCGGTGAGACCTTATATGAACGTTGTCTTATCGGTGCTGCATCTGTTGTAATCTTGTGCTGTACCCTGTCTGTACATCCCAGTAAGTCACCCATAATAGTCTTATATTTATCGACCAATTCCTCTAGTCGTTGTGATTCATAAGGCGTAAGAGTAGTTTGTTGGTCTGATGTTTTTAAAGAACAAAACTTTTCTATCTTTATTATCGGCAAAGTGTACTCATTAGTACTTAATTTCGGTACTATACCCATCGAAATCCAAAAATCCAATCCCAAAATCAAAGTATGTGGCAACTCAGGAACAATGACGACCTCTATTAACCTAAACTCATCCTGAACTCGCATAGGAAGCTGCACTGTCCCAATACTAATCGCGCTTTGACCATTTGCCACAGTACAACTTGTCTTCTTGGTGGTATCAAGTGAAAAACCAAACCTCTCGATGATTGACCAACCATGATTTCCTAGAAACTTAATTCCGAACACATCCACTTCTAAATAAGGCCTTTCATCTTTACGAGCATGACTTATCACATAATCTAAGACGTACGTTAGCCTATCGGTCGATGCATGTTCAGGCTGACTCGAAGGTCGACCGCCTACGAGCGCCTGGGACCGTGTCTTTGACGATTACAATTACGACATTCTCTGACTGTTACCCCGGGTTGACCACAGGAATAACACTGCTTACCTCTAGGTACTGCACACCCGACCGCCATGTTCCCTGTTTGATTGCATCTGTAGCAAACAACGTCCCTGTTCGCCCTACCAGATCTAACACCCTGTGGTGGTTGTACATCCCTGTCATTTACGCTAGACTGACCACTAGCTGGTTGCTGCCTCTCTCTATCAGTTCTAGCAGATGAACTGCTTGCTGGCTGTTGCCTATTTCTGTTAAATCTACTAGCAGGATGATTTGAATTCTGTTGGTTAGATGTCCCGGTATTTGATATCTGAATTGCATTGACCCCTGTTGGAAAATCGTCATTATCGCTCTCTACGTCAACGTATGCTAAGTCAAGTTTAATAGATTGGTTTTTCCTAAACATAAACATCAGAACAGATGTTCATGTTATAGAAATCGTAAAATATACTTAATTAAAAAAAATACGCTCGCTAAAATTGCGTTGAATTAGATTAGTAAGGATGTTGTGTGTAATTAAATTTTTTTTTTTAGAAAATTACCGATGGTATTAAAAAAATTTACAGAAATAACGTCTTGGTAGGACAGAAACTCTCTAATAATCGTTAGAATCAAATTCCCAAAATTTAAACTAAATTGATGCAAACCATGGTCAACGCCTATCAATAAGTAAACAGTCAGTTTGTCAATAATGTTAAAATATAATCAGAACAACCTGTTCGGACCCAAAAGGTCACGTGGCCTTACAGCCAGATTATATTAACATCAATCGGTCACAATAAGACGAAACCGTCAGACCATAAAACTACGGTATCAAAGCCCTAGGGTCGGACCGGAAGGTATCAAAAAACATTAAAAAAAAATTTGCTGTCGACCACAGTAGCCCAATAATCAAAAAAAAATAAATTAGTGGCTCACTAAAATTTTCAAAATATTACTCTACCCTAATAGGTAGTTTGGAGCGGGAAGAAAAAAAATTAAACCAAGGATGTTCAGTTACTGAAACGCGAGGGTTCGAAATGAAATTATATTTTAATTCAGAAAAAAATCTTTAATCGAACCGGTAAAACAATTGGGGGCACGGTACTACTACGCACCAAAAAAAAAAAATTGCAACAAGAAAATCAAGTTTCCGTTTTTTAAAAAACAATTTAAGAAAATTAAAAAAAAAATTATTTCAAAAGAAAAATTAAAAAAATGTTTAAGGAGGGTTGCAGCTCCTATTAACGATCCTCATTTAAAAAAAAATAAGATAAAATTAACACTAGACAAATCTTAATCGGGTTATGTTATGCAACATAGTCTTTGTTCTTTTCCTTTAAAAACATTTGCCGATTCCCTTTCCTCTCCCAAAACTGTGTTACTTGTTACTTGTGTTAAAGCAAAGTGAATGAGCCAGAAAAAATTAATTTTTTGTCCGGAAAAAAAATTATTGGATATTAAATTTACTTAAAACTTATAGGGTATAAAAAATCGTCATTGCAAAAAAAAACCAATCAGTTTAGGAAAAGTAAAAAAAATAGTTATGTTCCAAAAAAACAAACGATGTTAGTATATTTGTTTAAAATTATTACTTAAGGAAATAAGCAACGTTAGTATTTATTTACTGTACCACTATAATAATGTGAATCTAAGTTTTAAACTTTGCACTCAACTCAGTACAGAATTATCTTGTATGTATTTTAGAAAAACAAATATGAAAACAATTTCAAGGTTCACCTATAAGACCGTTGTAAAACTAAATCTGCCTACTCGACTGTATTTACACACTGCATCCAATAAAAAAAAATTACTGCTTGCTGCATTCTCAGATCCTTATTTCTGGTGTTCACGAGATATAAAATTAAGTTGGGCCCTACCCACAACTATTAGTCAAAGCAAAATTACCAAATGTCCAAGGGCTAATGAGACCCTATCACTTACAAATGAAATTTTGAAATGAAACAGCTAGGAATAATCCTGCGTAACAACCAGACAACAACAAAAATCAAGAAGCAAAAAAAATACCTCATTATCTTATTATAAAAGAGCATAATAAACTCCCGGGCCCAATTAAACTTTTGTTATATCAACAAAACTCGGCCTAAAACCAAAAAACTTGTTATTTGACATTTCCCCTATTTCCTAAGTATAATGTCAATAAACCCAAAAACTTGTGATTTCCACTCCAATCCCATTTAGACCCTATATATTTTTTAAACGGTTAAACGCCCACAGGAGAAACAATATCTTATTTCAAAGAAAGGGTGAAGATATTTTGAAGCACCCTGTGAAAATAGGAACATATTATGGAAAATTGTTTAGATCAGTGTTAACTTACTAATTCCTAACCTAGATATATCAGTTCCCTCATGTGCATGTTACTATCTTAATTCCTATCATAACTAAAGAGATCACAAAATTTGTCTTTCTCCGCAAGTCTGCAAGGTCCTGGAAAATGTCAGAGTCAGTCTGTAGGCCAAATTTGTGGATGTATTGTAATTTAGCGAAAACCGAAGTTGCGAAATCCTAAAAAGATTTGTAGGAAGTCCTCGTTCATCGATTTCTCCACTCCAAATCAAACATTTCTTCCATTTCCAACCAGCTCGCGGGAGAAAAACCCCTAATTATTGCAATATAAAAGGTAGGTAGTTCTTTTATACCCTCTACAACTATCAGATTAAAATAATATATGCCCTCATCAATGTTTAGTCACATCAAAGAAAACCTATTGTTTATAAATTTATTCTCAGATTGAAATCATTTTTCAAAATCATGATGATCTTAAATTTATTGTTATTGTACAAAATGTATTGTAATATAAAAATTAGCTTCATTATTTGAGGCCACCAGTATGAGATTATTTTAAAATTTAAAAAAAATTAAATAAAAAATGTATTTCCGAATTGTACAAAAATTTTCATCCCTAAATAGGTACTTTCCCAGTCCAACACCATCCATCGTTATCCAACATAATGCTTTAATTTTAGAAGCAACAAAACGAATATTAAGTGAAAAAACTAAGCAAGTGCGTTGGAAGTTGAGTTAGAATGGGCGCAGATGTAAGGCTCCGGGCTACTATGAAATCTAGCATCAGATGTCTCTAAATCTTAGTACCCTTTAAGTACACGCCATTGTCCCGAAATGCAAACTATAAAAAAAATTATGCTTTGCTAGTCAGCTGCCCTCAATTAAAATTTCACATGAAATAAAAATAATTCATCCTATACCAGTATCCTCAACAACAAAACCTTTTTCTTTAAGACCCAAACACCTATCCAATACATCTTGCTTATTATAGAAAAAGATTTATTTATTCCTGCTTGATCAACCAAGACAGAAAGTTCCCCTTTTGTAACTCAAGAAATTTCTGTTTGGTCCCCCCAAAAAAAATATATCCTGTCTGGTCACCCTTTAAAACTACGACCACTATACCAACCGATCTGACCAAGACAAGAACTCGAGATGTTATGTTTACAGAAAAAAAAAATAATATTTTTAAGAAAAATTAAATTATTTAAAAGATAAAATTTTAAAATATTTTTTACCAATTACCACCGCCCAGTACTTCTATCTAGTTGAAAGTTTCTCTCAAATTTACTGAACAATTTCACGGCCTCAAAATGGCATTACTTAAAAAAATTACTGAACTTTACAAATAAACTAAAAAAAAATATATAACTTATATCTGTATTTGTCTCAGTTAGACATTTTTTTTGTGGTATTATATCTAGTTAGCCTTCAAACTCATTTTCTCTGTATTCAATCCGGAGCAGGCAAAACTTCTCAAGACTCAAACATAAATGTTTGCACTCCAGTGGACATGACCAAGCTATGACTTGAACGCAGAAAAAATACAGAAGGAAAACAATTATTAACCAGAAAAACTTTAATTGGCAGAAATACCCGTAGGTCATTTTTTTTTAAATGCACTCCTAAGCCCAACATTGTATTCTACCAAAAAACATTTGAGCAGTCACGAAACCACAACTAGACTCGACAACCAAAGACTTAAAAAAATCTGGCCCAAAAAAAATACCCCAAAAAAAAAAATGCTAACTGGACCTCTGGCACATTGATGTTCAGCCAGTATGTTGCTCTAGGAATTTTAGCCTTGTGTTTCCTAAACTTCCCAGTTAACACTAAGTAGTAGTAGTACCCTCCTCTGACCCGATGTAACTGAGTGACGTAAGATGTTAAATGACATCAACAGTTACCTCAAAAAAACAAGAAAAGAAAATGACAATGCAGAATAAACTCATTTTCCTTTTCTTTTATTTTTATTAATTTACACTTTCAACTAAATAAAATTACCAGCTGTTAGGCTATATTTACTTTAAAACAACCCAGCCAAGAAAAATTTGTGTGCAACCCTCTAAAAATATTCCAACTTCCAAGTGGTGATATCCGACAAAAAATTTAAATCACCAAAAAACAATATGTTGTTAACCTATACAAACTAAATTAACTGCACTTTTTATTCAAAAGTAGGAAATCTAAAAAAATAATTGGCGAAACAATTTCTATTTTATCACAAGCAGGAAATAATAAAATAATATTAGTAGTAGGTAACCTGAAAAAAATTGATAGAAAAACACACTACTTATGTCGTATATTTAAAACTTAAAAAGACCATGTCTGGAGGTCCATCCACCTATAAATCAAAAAAAAAAATTGAAGAAAATTTACATTAACGTGCTTTTTTTTCTTAAACAAAATTTAAAACAAACCCTAACATACCTTTCCCAGGGTTGTATCAGTGCTATTGCCGGAGATGCGAACCAGCACAATCGTCCAGGTGATGTTGGAATGGACAGCACTGTAGACAAAGGAGAAAAACAATATATAGTTTTTATCCAAAACGTGGTTTAAAAAATATATAAAAAAACTCCAAAAATTCCACACGTCTTTTGTAGAAAAAATACATTTCACACGAACAATAGTTACAATTTGGGAGGCAAATATTATCTTGAAGAATTCCCAAATAAAAAAAATCGAACTTACCAATGCTTTTCCGTAGAAATGGCGCAGGCCGCCTTGAGTCCCTCAATCAGAGGATGTGAGCCGTCACTAAAAATATGCCAAAACGATGAACTCACGCTTCACAGTCTTTGGGAAAGAACCTGCATTCACTGCAGTGCCAGTAATCAAAAATGAAAAAAACTCAATGGCGATACCAAAAGACTGAGCTGTTGGCCAGCCAATTCTTTAGGAAAGAGAGAGGACACCTTGTCCGAAAAAAAAAATGAAGAAGCCGGAAATCTTTTCTTAATTTGGGTGGGACAACAGTACCAACCAAATTTTTCCCGGTAAAATTCAAATAAGAAGGCATACCTATTTATAAAATCTCTCGCAACCAAAAAATCTCCTAGCGTCAGGTTTGTAAGCCTGCCCCAATAGACCGCCAGCTTCAAACTATCCAATGACGAGCACACTAGTACTTCAGTACAACTCTGTAGGGGGCAGCATCAATCAAGGGATATTCTAAACCCGTCTGCTGCGCATTGAGGTGTTGTCGGATCTATTTCTACGGAAACTAATTTATATAACGGACCAATGCCAACATAGCAAGTAGGAGAAAAATAACCAGTTAGACTATAAGAAAATTAGTATTGAAACCAAACCAACTGCAAAATCAATTACTGGAAATCAGAGCATGCATCAAACCCAGAAATATTCGAACACTCAACCAATTCCCTTACGAGTAAAGCCATACTAAGTGTAGAATTTAGTTGCATTTTAGTTATATTTTTAGTCAAAGTTTCCTTTGCTCTTTATATATGTTTTCTCTAAGATTCATATATATTGAGTTGTTGTTTGTGAACTGAACTTTGAACGTGAACATACGCCATACACTGCTTAAACTCGACATGACGATGCTCAGATGTTAACTTTTCTCATCACTAGCCAGCCCTGCATAACCCTTCGATCCGACTGGGTTAGATAATAACTTTATTTAACTATGATTATATAATAATTTATATAATATCAAAATACGATTTTGTTTATTCTTTTAGTCCTGGTTTTATCCCTCGTTTATCCCCAATTTACAAAATTGCATGACTTGTATTTATTTTATCTTCTCTTTTGATTAAAGTAGTAAAGATATCAAAGTGGGCGGAGCCTCAGTTGTTCCTAGTCAAACCTTGGACCTAAATATGTTTTCGTGCTACAAAAATAGCTAATCCATGAAGAAGAAGAGATCCGGAAGGGAAATCATTGTCCTAATGTCCTCGAAAATATAAATAAACGAACGTCCAAAATAAATCAAATGTTTTCCCACTGTTCCTGAAAACATCGTGAATGGTTCGTGATGTGGCAATGCCGCCATGCCCACAGTTTATACCGAACAGAACAGCTGTTTATTCAATTCATAAACGTCAAAGAAAACTACGAAATTCCAAAGATAAACACAACAATAAAGAGCTTTTATGTGATTTTTCTCGAACCTGTGATCTCAGATTCCAATTACGATGCCTAAATAATGCCGCACAGTGCTTAAGGTACTACGATGGAATGCCTCCTCTATAAGGTAACTTTTTGGACAGTTTATAACCTCAAAACCCAGCTCTATAAAATACCCTTAACGTTTTGTTTAGAAAAAACGAGTCGAATGTTGGTTATTTTTAGAAACAAGACAAATATGTAACGTGTGCCTTAAACTTAAAAATGACACGTTACAATATGGCTACTATTTTTAAACCAAAATAATATTTTTTTTATTTTGTGTGGATTTAATTTCATTCCTATAACGAAAAAGGCCTGTTACGAGGTATTTATAAACAAATTATATAAATATTAAAAACTATTGCATCCAAGGGAAAAAATGAGTTAAGCCTTCGACCAAAATGTAGCCCTAAATGTTATTTAAGAATTTAAGTATAATTATTTTTATAGGGGGCGACAATTTGATTCCACGTTGAGACCTTGTTATCCTTAGAATTTTTCCTAAAAATTCCCACAACATATTTTTCGACGAAAATGCCTGTCTGTAAAATAAAAATGTTACGATGTCAAAAGAGCTTTTAGGGTTGCCGGAAAGAACACGGCAGCTTTTTGATGCTATTAAGAGGTACTTTTACCGCAATATAATTTTTATTTTCTAAAAGCAAAGGGAATCTAAAAGTGTTTTAGCAGTAATCTTTTCATAAATGAGTCGTGTACTTATTTAGGATTAGTGGCAAGCAAGGATTTCTTTGAACATCAATCTAGAGACCCGGTATTTTTTACATATTAAAAAAAAATAGAGACTAGAAAATAACATAACCATAAAATAAAATTTTCAGTGACTGATGGAATTGTCACGCCTCTATTTCTTTAAGATATATTATGTAATAACAAAAACATTTCATATAAAAGAATGCCAAGTACGCGAAAAGGCTTTTCCGTAAAAACAATTGCGATAAAAATAAAGCCAAGTCCTCTAATACAAATTTCAAAATGAAAGGTTCTTACTAGTTTGAAAATGTTTTTTTTTAACTTTGCTATAACAGCCAAACTTCTTTATGTTTAATTTAGCACTGTGCCTAAGAGTCATTTGCAGCCGTAACAGCCAAATTTAGAAAACAATATTCAAACTAGTAAAAACCTTTTATTTTGAAATTTGTATTAGAGAACTTGGCTTTACTTTTATCTCAATTCTTTTTACGGAATACCATTTTCGCGTACTTGGCTCGTTTTACATGAAATGTTTTTGTTATGATATACATACCGGGTGGGCCAAAAAAAAACCGGACAATTTTTTTTTCATTATAGCTTTTGAACTATACAATTGATTTTAATGGGACAAACTGCACTTCATAGATAATTAATCAGAGTTTTGACTAAAATAGCGGACGAAATTAAGATATATTCTTCAAAGATGCTCGTTTATTTTTGTGTTGCAAACATTTTTAATTATTTTTTTTAAATTAGTGGAAACGCTGCAATCTTGCCACGCACAACAAGGTATGAACTAGCAAAATTCGTTCAGTGGTTCTAGAAAAAAATATTTTTGTTTCAACCATTATTTTGCATATTATACGATTGCCTTGCCAATCATGTCTGCATTTATTTTCTTATAACTTTATTACTACCAAACCGATTTTGATGAAATAAAAAATATTCTGAAGGGTACAATCTAATTTCGTCCGCCATCTTGGATTTTCAGATGGCGGACAAAAAAATATATTTAGTCAAAACTCTGATTAATTCTCTGTCAAGTGCAGTTTGTCCTATTAAAATCGATGGTATAGTTCAAAAGTTATAACGAAAAAAATTTCCGGTTTTTTTTTGCCCCACCCGGTATAATACCCTTAAGGGTAGGAAATTCCAAGGACCAAAATGGCCAAACGTTGAAAATTCATATTTTAAAAAAGCACCGAGTTGCAGTATGGTGGGGCCATACAAATGCGAAAAAACCACATCCTAAGTTAAGATTTGGAAAAACGTCACCCAAGTAACATTATTACCACTCAAGGTTTTATTAGTTTGGTTCCTAGGTTATTTAGAGGGTGCTGTTATGGGTTTTAGGATCAATTTGGCTACATAAAGGTAATTTATATTGCCAATTACCTAAAGAGGTGTTATAAAACCAAAAAGTGACTTATAAAGGGAGTATAATAAATCTGATATTCCTTCTGTTCCTTTTAGATACTTTTGGTTTTATTGATTTCTGATTTATAAATATGGTCTTATAAAACCCTTTTACCTAAAGTTTTTAAAAAGAAATAAATATAAACTTTGGTCACTTAGTGTTTTTCATTACTTAAGGTCATCACAAAAGTGTTTTATAATAGAGCTAAAAGGTTACCTTATATCCTTTTGTTTTTATAGTTACCAGTAGTTTAAAAGTAAATGTGATTAGATAGGCGGCCATATAGAACCTAGTTTCCTTAAGGTTTCTAATAGTGGTAAATATAAACCTTAGGCTTTTGGTTTTTGCCATTACTTTTAGGCATTTTAAAAAGGTTTTATAGGAAGACTTAAAGGTAAACTTAATTATTTTGTATTTATAGTTACCCATAGCTGTATATTACATATTATTTAAATAGGCGGCCATATAAAACCTTGTTTCCTTAAGGGTTCAAACAGAAGTAAGTAAATACTTTCATGTTGTATTTTTTTAGGTAGTTCTGGTATAAATAATAGATATACCTAGGTACAGATTGGTACCTACCTATTGCAAGATTGATTATTTAAAGCCCAATAATTAATAATTGTTGTGTTTCCGTCCTCCTGGGTAGGACACCCAGGCCTAGATTAGGCCTGTTTAGACGGCCAATATAAGAGGTTGCCCTCCAACCTGCAGGCACAACCTGCCCTCCAACCTGTAGGCACAACGAATATCACTGCCCCTCTCGATTGTGTCGAAATTGCACGATAAAAAACACAAACAATGAGTGTTGAATTATA
Source organism: Aspidapion aeneum (assembly GCA_963576565.1). Taxonomy (NCBI): domain Eukaryota; kingdom Metazoa; phylum Arthropoda; class Insecta; order Coleoptera; family Brentidae; genus Aspidapion; species Aspidapion aeneum. The sequence goes on from OY755045.1 coordinate 46,238,080, forward strand.
GGCTTTTAAACACTAAAAAACAAATACAAAAAATTTAAGTGAGGTCATGTTGACTATGTTTACTTTGTTCTTTTTTGTTGGTTTCATAAGGGCACTCAAAAATCCTTGTTGCGATACAGTAACAAATAAAACCAAGTGACCACTATAAAACCATAATGGCGTTAAATAAATTTATTAAAAAAATATTGTGAAGAGAAAATATTTATCTAGTCGTTTTAGCAGTGTATTTTAACAATAATTTTACTTTCATTTTGATTTATGTAAACCAAACAGACTTTTTTAATGGTGAATAGTGTAAATTATTTTTTATTTTATTTTAAATATTTGTTATTTTGTTATCAAAAAACTAATAAAAAGCATTTTTGAGCTGGCGCGCTTGTTTTGAGAGCTTTTCAGATACGATTTTATTAGAAAAATAAATCTGGCAGGCAATTTGATCATCAACAAAACGATAAACTTGGTATATTTTTATGTAATAAAATAATTTTGGGACTAAAATATCGCCATAGCTTTTATAGGAAAACTTCTTTACTCTAAAGGTATTATGGTATTCAACAGAATCGCCAGGATACCAAATTACCAAATCTAGTTTTATAATAGGATAGAGGACGTTTCTGAGTTGCTTTTAGAACCTGGCATAATAGCTTTAGGCTCTAAAAGGTTCTATACTGATGGAACTGTTAGAGGGCGAAGCTGGAGTTTATTTCTTATGGTTTTATAATGAGTTTAATACATAGGTTGCCACCACCAATTGGGGAGTCCCATTTAGGAGGTCTAAGGGGTATAAGGGTAATGGGAACGTGCTAGAGACCAAACATTGAAACTAATGGTTTTAAGGAAAGGCGATGGCAACCTTTTAGCTTCTGCTATAAATAAAGAATTGTTACTTGGGCATTTAGTGAATTTTATGGTTGGGAATCCCAAAGACCATAATGGCTATATTTTGAAAATTCATATTTCAAAAACTAAACAGTTTATCAACAAAAGCACCGAGTTGCAGTATAGTGGGACCATAGGGATGCAAAAAAACCACACAATGAGTTAAAATTGAAAAAAACCGTAATTTAGTGAATTTTGAGGTAGGGAAACCCATAAGACCAAAATGGCCAAACTTTGAAAATTAATATTTTAAAAACTATACAGTTTATTAACAAAAACACCGAGTTGCAGTATGGTGGGGCCACAGAGATGCGAACAAGCCATACACTGAGTTAAAATTCGAAAAAAAACGTCATTTAGCAAATTTTAGGGTAGGGAATCCCCTAAGACAAAAATTAAATTATAATTATTTTATCAACAAAAACATGGAGTTGCAGTATGATGGAGCCATAGAGATGCGAGAAAACCGCACCCTGAGTTAAGATTCAAAAAAAACTCTTTTAGTGAATTTTAGGGTAGGGAATCCCATGAGATCAAAATGCCTAAACTTTGAAAAATCAAATTTTAAAAACTATTCAGTTTATCAACAAAAGCACAGAGTTGCTATGGCCATAGAGATGCGAAAAAACCACACCCTGAGTTTAGACTCGAAAAAAAGCCATTTAGCGAATTTTAGGGTAGGGAATCCCATGAGACCAAAATGGCCAAATATTGAAAATTCATATTTCAAAAAATATACAGTTTATCAACAAAATCACCGACGTGCAGTATCGTTGGACCATGGAGATGCATGCGAAAAGCCACACCCTTATTTAAGATTCGGAAAAACGTAATTTAGCAAATTTAAGGGTAGGGAATCATGGCCAAAATTTTAAAATTCATATTTGAAAAACTATACAGTTTATCAACAAAAGCATCGAGTTGCAGTATAGTGATGCAAAAAAACTATTCCCGGAAAAACGTCACTTAGCGAATTTTAGGGTAGGGAACCCATAAGACCAAAATGACTAAACTTTGAAAATGAATATTTTAAAAACTACAGTTTATCAACAAAAGCATCGAGTTTCAGTATGGTGAGGCCATAGGGATGCGAAAAAACTACAGCCTGAGTTAAGATTCGAATAAACCTCATTTAGTGAATTTTAGGATGGGGAATCCCATAAGATCAAAATGCCCAAACTTTGAAAATTTATTAATAAAAGCACCGAGTTGCAGTATGTTGGGGCCATAGAGATGCGAAAAAACTACAAACTAAGTTAAGATTCGAAAAAACGTTATTTAGCGTTAGGAAATTCCGTAAGAAAATTTATATTTCAAAAACTATACAGTTTATCAACAACAGCATCCAGTTGCAGTATGGTGGGGCCATAGGGAAACGCCTTGAGGCATTCCAAAAAAAGTCATTTAGCGAATTTTAGGGTAGGAATTCCCATTGGTCCACCAAGTTGCAATATAGTGGGGCCATAGAGATGCGAAAAAGCTACACCTTGAGTTAAGATTCTGAAAAACGTCATTTACCGAATTTTAGGTTAGGGAATCCCATTCCACCAAAATGACCAAACTTTGAAAATTCATATAAAAAAAACAGTTTATCAACAAATGCCACCGAGTTGCAGCATAGTGGGGCTATAGAGATGCGAAAAAAACACACGAGATAAAATTCAAAAAAGGTTCCCATAAGGCCAAAATGGCCAAACTTAAAATAAAAACTATATAGTTTATCAACAAAAGCACCGAGTTGCAGCCTGAGTTAAGATTCGAGAAAAAGTCATTTAGTAAATTTTAGGGTAGGGAATCCCATAAGACCAAAATGGCTAAATTTTAAAAATCCATGTTTCAAAAAGTTTATCAACAAAAGTACCAAGTTGCAGTATAGAGGGACCCTAGCGCGGATTTGATGGGGGGTAACGTCGTAATTAGCCGCCCCTTAGCACTTTAAGGTAATAAATAAAGGGCTTAACAGATAATTACCAACCCCTAGAAAAATAAATGGATCCATGAAGGATCTAATACCTTACTAGCTAGCACACTTCAAGTGAAGCCATTATATATATGGCTTGAAAACAGTTTTTTATAAATATTTGAGAAACTAAAGCTCCTACAAAGTTTTTGGTTATAACACAAATTATTGTGCTAAATGTAGTCTACTATACTCTGAAAACTGCTTTGTTAAAGAGTTAGCATTTTTTAAATTTTTTAATTCTCAAAGAACTGTCATTAGCATTAATGGATCTTGACCAAAATTTAATCAGCTCGTCGGAGTGATGAACACCTGAAAATTTTATAAAAATCGGTTCAGCGGTTTAGGAGCTATCGTGTTACGGACACAAATAATATATACACACACATACACACACACACACACAGACACCACGACGATATTGCTAAGATAGGTCAAAAATGAACCCAAATAACACATTTTAAGCGTTATCTAGAAAAAAATTTCGACGAAAATAATACCTTCTCTAGCCATTGCTACGCGGTCTAGGAAGGTAAAAATAAATGCACAAATAATTTTTTCGTCGACAATGACCCCCCCTAGATTTATGCCTAGATCCGCGATGGCAACTGCATATGCATAAAATGTGTAGTGTGTAAGAAAAAAGGATAAAATTTTACACGTGGTTATGCCTATTGTTTCAGGATAGCCGGACCCACAGCCAATAACTTTGTGCGCCCCGATAAAGTATGGGAAGGAAGGAATCTATTGTTTCCTTTAGCGCCGCGATCTTTTCTTTTGACAGTTCGTAAAGAAAATCGATTGAGGGTAGTTGTACAAAAAATATTAGAAATTTAAACCATAACTACGTAACGTATAATCCTTTTTTTAAAGCTTGTTCTGTTTTATAATATTTAATGCCGGGCCTACCAAAAACTAAAGTTCGTTGCTTCCCCAGCAAAACAAATAAGAAAGGGGTCTATTTTAAAAGCAAATTCTTTCATATTGATTTAAGAACTACCAAACGAATTAAATTCTCAAAAATACCACCGCTCTGTGCTAAACAGTATCCGAGCCTATTAGAAGATTCAGTTCGGGCATTTCTTAGTATTTCAGTGTATGAATTCTTGAATGGGTGAGAAGGAGTACTTCCGACGTGGGGAGATGCTCATTCTCACTCTCACCCGTTCCAAAAATCCATAAACAGGTGTCACTGATTGTAAAGTGATGATTATCTTTGCCCGAAATTCATCCAAAGTGGTAGTTCTTAAGTGATCATGCAAATAAATTTGGCTTTTTGCATAGCTTCATTAAAAAAATCATTGGGTGCCAAATCTGGTGATCTCGGAGGACTATTTGTAATAAGCCGCCTTGGAAACGTTTCACACAAAGCACTCACACAGGCAAAGTGTCATGCGTAAACCAAATTTTGTTAAAATCAACATTAGGCACCTGTCGAATCGAGGAATGATATGGTCCTGCAACGAAGGTAAATAATTTCTCCCTTGTAGATTACCATTGATAAAAAAGGACCAGTAATATTGTCACGCCTAATCCCAGTCCAGACATTAAGTTTTTGAGGATACTAGGTCCATTCTGCAGTATGCAAATGTCTATTTTTCCGTGACTAGCAACGAAAAACGAAAGGATTGTGACGGCTATGAATTGAAAAAAAAACTGTCATCTGTAAAACAAATATTTTTCATAAAATTTTGATCCTGATTCGTTTTTTTAATCATGGCTTCACAAAACTACATTCTTCGAAACTGATCATCCGGAAAAATTTCTTACGTTTTCTTAACTTTAAAACTCCGGTACCTATGTCGCTTCAACCATCTGTACTTTTTCCTGAACGCTGAATGTAATACGCGGCATGGCTTGAGCTAGAATGTGCCCAAATACGGTCCTAAAACAGCGAAAAATATTTCCAGATACGGTCCTAAAACAGCGAAAAATATTTCAAGACACCACCCTAAATATATTTTTCTCTCTTTTACATCTCTCTTACACACATTAAGTATAGCACGCAGTCGATGGATCCTATAGCTTTTAACCATGTTGGATGTTTGGCTAAAAAATCTTGTGTGTCAAGGTATTCTGTGCCGAAAAAAAATTAATGAAGGAATATAAAGTATGTACTTCGCGTCTAACCCTCTTTGCTTTTTCCTTTTAAGGAAGAAGTGAAGAAGTCAAAGGCTAAGAGCGCTTGACTTCGCCTCCAGCGATTGACTTGATAAAATTTAAAATAACCTAAGCCGACTGACTTTGAAATATCTTGCAATTGATTGATTTTTATGATCTTTAGTTTTCCTACAGAAAACAAAAATAAATATTATGCGTTAAGTAAATAAGATAAAGTAGAATATATTGGTTCATTATTTTAAAAATTCAAAATATCTAATATTTTTAAAAGTAGTGGATACCAAATACGTAAGTTAAGCACTTATAGTTTGCGTTGGAAACAATGGCAAATTTAAATTCGCAAACGCGAATTTTCAAGTGCGCATGCGGGTGTTTTGTCACATAGACACACAGCTGCTGTGTGGGCAGACGCCTTATTTGTTGTTTATTTTCATCTTGCGGTGTTTTGCGTTTGTCGTGTAAAAGTATGTCTGTGAAAAATGGGATATAATTCACGTATGTCCTGGTGAAGCATATATACAATATTCCAATACTCCGTGTTACCTAGTTACATAATGGTTAGCGTTTAATGCAAACATTCAGCAATAAAGGTACGAAAAATGCACAGATACCAAATTTACATAGATAGAGTTTTTGTCAACTGTACGCCGATGATTTGACGTAACGAATACAAGAATAAAATAATATTCATGCGTAAAAGTATAACCAATCAGGATATTTCATCTTAAGGACCGTAAAGAGGATAGACTTATACCCATTGATATTGCTATTTCAAATATGTTTGCATTCTGCATCGTACGGTACCATAGGTATTGCAATAATAAGTACTGGAATGGAATGGAAATAATATGCATATGTCTTTGAAAGCAACCAATCAGGTCTTTTTTACTTAAAGACCCCAAGGTCCTCATGTTTGCATCATGAAAGGGCAGTTACCGTGGGTATTTTAATATTATGTATACTATATATACACTTTCATGGTGTCTACAATAAATCATCACAATTAATTTAAAAAAAACTACAATTTTAATTCACAATTTGATAAATTTTCACCTATCAACTAGTTTTTAGAACAAAAATAATAGACATAACCCTAAATTTTGAACAATGGTCAAATAATGTAGTGACGTAACGAAGTATGTTCCAAAACCACCAAAACTGACGCATGTGCAGTAACCGAAATCCTGTCTATACAGGTTGTCCCAGATAAAAGCAACTACATGGGGATTTCGGAAACGGTAAGAGATACAAGTTTCTTTAAATTAGAAAAAAGTTGCGGTATTCTCAGCCCAATGAGGTGCTGTATCAATATTAAAGATATCTACAGGGGTTACTAAAATATCGAGCAAAAACTAAAAATTGTGTTTTTTGAAATATCGCCGCCATATTGCAAACTAGGCCTTCTAGTTTTTTTGAAACCATAGCCAACGTTGTTATTTCTTATGGCTTCAATATTGAATTTATACGTCAATAAATACAGCTTTAAAGGAGCTTTTCAACCATGTTTAATAAGCCTATCTTTGAATGACGGAAAACATGAATTTATTTTAAAAACTATTTTTCACTTGGTTGGCTGTGAAACAAAGGCCGTAGTTACGTTTGTTGTCATACCTACGTAATTATCTGTCAAAACTTTGAAATTTATTTGATTTTTCTGTTGGAGTTTTAAATTTATAAATTACTTAAGATTTTTTTTGAGTCAGATTTTCAGTTAAATTTAACATGGAAAGGTTACCAAATTGGGAGAAAGTAGATTTGTATGAATGTTGTATTTTGTGTAATAAGAATGCTGGAAGAGCTCGAGATATGTAGTTTCAGAGATATTCAGAAAGACGACAACCAGGTTTGTCAATCTTCAGAATACTTAGAAATAATTTAATTGAATATGGTTCCTTTAAAAAACAAAATCATAATCGACAACCTGATGAAAATATTAAAGCTCTGATTTTACAAAGTGTCGTTGACAATCCTCGCATCTCCCTTCGTGAACTGGAAAATAATGTTGAATACCCAAATCAACTGCACAAAGAATTTTTAAAAAATTTAAGTATTATCCATATGCAACACATATTAGCCAAGCACTCCGAGATGGTGACCTTGTTTTGCAATTGGTTCATACAAAAATCGCCAGAAAACCCTCAATTTCCACTTAAGGTTCTGTGGTTCGATGAAAGCAGGCTTACAAACTGTGGGGTGTTTAACAGACATAACTACGTGTACTGGGCCGATGAAAATCCGTCCTTAAATCGTGAGATGCACCATCAAGTTAGGTGGAGTCTGAATGTACACACATACTATTTAATATTTTTCATAATAATTTGACGGCACCTCGATATCTAGAAATTTTACAAAATTACGTTGACCAAATTTTAGAAAATTTGCCTCTTCAAGATGTAGCAAATATGTGGTTCCAGCAAGATGGAGCACCTCCACATAATGCAAGAATCATAACTGACTATTTGAATCAGCAACATGGAAATAACTGGATCGGAAATCGAGGTCCAGTTGCCTGGCCTGCACGTTCGCCGGACCTTACTTAAAGGATAAAGTTTATTCTACTACTCATAATACAATAGAAGAACTTGAGGCAGCCGTTGTTCAAGCCATAGAAGAAATTCCTGAACAAATGGTTAAAGATGCATGCATGTCTCTAATTCATCGACGCAGGATTTGCATGAATAACAACCGTGGAATTTTCGAACACTTGCTTATTTAGTTCAATGCTTTGTTATCGGTTATTACTTTTGTTTAAGAAACAAAAGATAGATTTTAAGAAATTGTATTATTTCTTAGCCAGAGAAAAATTAAAAAATAATGGCTTTAAAGATTTGAATGGAAAAGTTTTCAAAGGTAGTTACGTAGATATGATAACAAATACAACTACGGCATTTGTTTTATAACCAACTATTTTTTAAATAAATTCACATTTTCCGTCATTTAAAGATAGGCTTATTATACACGGTTGAAAATAAATTCATTATGGCGGTCATAAGAAATAACAAAGTTGGCTATGCTTTAAAAAAAACTAGAAGTCCTGAAAAAAAATTGTTAACGTCATTCAATTGGCCGTAGTTGCTTATACAAAATTACCAAATTTTGCTCGATATTTTAAAAACCCCTTTAGATTTTCTTTTGAATTTTGATACGGCTTCTGATTGGTTAGAATAGCGTTACTTTTTTTCTCATTTAAACAAACTCGTATCTCTTACCGTTTCTGAAATCCCCATGTAGTTGCTTTTATTTGGGACACCCTGTATATGTATGCCCCAAATTTATGCTGTAACGTATTTGGTGGAGACGATAGATCTTTGTCCAAAACTGTAACAGTGCTTGTTATAGAACCCAAAAAACGAGGACTGAAAATGAATGAGTGAAAAACTAAATACATTAACTTATAAAAAAAGGAGTCTACCGGTCTATATGGAAGAAAGACATTTCGTCACAGTTCAACCAAACCATGCTACCACCGTCTCCATGGCGTAGGTTCGAAACCGAATAACAATGAGTTAACAATATATAAAAGGTAATTTCAATGGGGTAAAATCAACCACGGACACCGGTGTTCCGGAAAAAGGCATTACCTACTCACTTTATCCCTTTGAAGTTGCTTTTTATACTTTGTTAACTCATTGTTTTCGATTCCGAACCGACCGACGCCGTGGAGACGCTGATAGAATGGTCTAATTGCACTGTGGTGAAATGTCTTTCTTCCTTATAGATCTTAGACGTTTTCCCAACTTTTTCACTCTTTTTAATTTACCTTGTATCTTTTAGAAAGTTTGATTTACTGTAGTCAAGCAAGCCACGCTGAGGATGGAAATGTCTTTTTTCGAAACACCGGTGTACCTGGTTGACTTTACCCCTTTAAAGTTTCCTTTTATACTTTGTTAACACCAAGAAAAGTAATGAACTGGAGACCTGGCAGGAGAGCAAGAAGGAAGCCACGAAAAGGGTAAAGAAGAAGAATATTTAATTTTTATTGGATCATTGTTTGGGTCGAGGCGAAGAAGAAAGTAACCAACCAGTCGCGACTCGTACCGCAGGCGAGGTGAAGGGTACATTATAAAAACCAGTATACAAGTTATTCCCTTTTAAAACTTGTTGCGTTCTAGAACTCCTAGAGAATGGTAGACACTGTGCTGGAGCTGTCAACTGTTAAAAGTAACCTTGATACTTCAATTCAATAAAGTTTAAATCGGCTCAGTTATTATGAAATCATAGATAGGTATGTAATGGTTTAGGTAATTTATTGTAGATTTTAAATACTAATACAACTTGAATAGAAAGTTTTGGTTGTCAAAATACGGCATTTTTATTCTTTTAAAATATTATTTGATTGCAAAAAGGGAAAATCTAAAAAAATTTAAAATAAATAATGCACCAAAAATAACTTCGTGAAGTAAACGGCGTAGTCCATTAAATCTCTAAATAAATAAGTTAGATTCGAGTTGTTTATATTTTATTTTCTTGCCAATTTTTTTAAAAAAAATTGTGGCAAGTTAGTTAAATTTGTAAAGCTTGTCAAAACCATATTTATGGGCACCTTAACTCACACGATTATACTCCCACTTTTTTTTTGGCTTATGTCTATTATTACGTTTATTTTATTTATTATTAAATGGGACAATCTAGACCCAAAACCCAGCATAGGTACCAAATTTCATTAAAATCTGACAATCAGTTTTTGAGTAATGTACGTCGGTCGGTACAGAAAGACATATAGAGAGACACACACTCACACATACAGACAGACGGCGCGAAAAAAATGTTTCAAAATTATCTAAGACGCAAAGATATATAGAAAAATTTGCATTCAGAATTTGTTTTCCTTATTTCTAACACGATCACCATAGCTCACACTACTTTAGTTATAGTCAAATACGTTAGAGCATAAATACATGTCCAAAAAATCGAAAAGTGAAGCACCCATTGCTTTGAAAGCAATTGCAGACGCGAATTTTCATGTGCGCATATTTTTTCACATAGACACACACTGCTGTGTGGGTAGACGCCATATTTGTTATTTATTTATATTTCGCAGTGTTTTGCGTTTGTCATCTAAAACTATGTTTTTTTCTGTAAAAAAATGGGAAAAAATTCACGTAAAATATGTTTTACAATGTTTATATTAATGTTTGTGGAAAAATGTCCAGGTGAAATAAGGGAGTGCCATGCCATAGGTTATGTTTTACTTTATGATTTGTTAATAAAGTAAAGAGTGGTTTATAGATGCCATTAAACACTCTTCATGAGTTCCACATTAAATCTGCACAATTAATTTTAGAAAAACTACAATTTTAATCCACAATTTGATAAATTTTGACCCAATCATCTAGGTTTTTAAAAAAATACTAGATATAACCCTAAATTTTTGACAATAATGTAGTGACGTAACGAAGTCTGATCCAAAACCATCAAAACTGGCGCATGCGCAGTAACCGAAATCCTATCTACCCGAAAAAGGAACATTAAGAAATAAATGGGAGTCCTGCCTTCAAGCATCGCGTGTGATTCTGCATGGGTATGCCCCATATTTATGCTGCTCTAACGAATTTGATTATAGTATACGTGTGAGCTAATATAATTTCAAAGCTAGGTAACCTCATATACGTAATATTACGTATATGGGTAACCTTACAAAATTGCTTTCAAGTTCAACTGTCAGCATCTTGTGATTTAATCAGACGTTAGAACCATGTTGGTTATAAGTTTTGATCGAGTTACCTAAGAATAAATTCAAGGATAGGAAAACGGCTTTCCAGCGGCGATGCGTGCTCTTAAATAGGGGGGGCCCGTACAACTTCTGAAAAAAACATTTTAATTTTTACAAGCAATCCGTATTATGGGTTTTGAAAAAATAGGTAATATTGGGTTTAAAAAAGGGGGGGACCAGGGGCCCCCCTGGCCCGCTCGACGCGTCTCAGCTGCTGCTTTCTCCACTAACTACAAAACTTCTTATTTCAAATTTTACACACTAAGGAATAACTTAATTTTAAGTTGAAAATGCGACATACTAATCTAAAATGGTAATTTATGAAAGCCGAAATTAAATTTTTGTTCTGTAAGAATGAAATATCGTGTGTCTTGTAGTTCTAGTACTAAACCATTGTTGCGGATTGATCCAAGCTGGTCAATATTTAAAAAACAGTTCCGTATTTATTTACATTTTGCTCTTTTGTGTATTTAAAATTTTTCTATAAACAAACGTTTTTCAGTGAAATTAATAAAACTTAAATTTCTTTAAAAGTGAAGTTTTTAAATTTTAGATTGAGGATTAAAATTGTAGACGGTAAGTACAGTACAGTTGTACATCATAATGCATTTTAAATAGATAATGTAGCCAGATAAAAAAGCATACCTTTGAGTCAATAAAAATCTCAAAAACCATAACAACTGTTACCATCGGGATTTCACTTTTTATTGAGTATTTTCAGGTTTAACTATTTGCTTCTTATAAAAAATTTCCCTAGGTTTCTCATTCGAAATATGATAAAAATCTCAAAAGAGAGAATGACAAGTTTAGTATTGAAACGGCAATGATTTTTAACTCAAACCGAAAAAGCCAAAAATTACAGATCTAAAATGGCGGTTTTTTCATTTATGAACCGATAAATATCGAATTCAAATTTTTAATTAAGAGCTTTTCTTTAAGTCACTAAAAAAAGCACCACATACGTTAAAAATAACCTGTTACGTATATATTAATCTAATTTGTGAACGACCTTTATTTTTTCTCTTGTCTGAATCCAAACTTATGCACCCTTGGACAGCTGTTTTCTTGATTACAAGTCAAAAGTTATCCCACAATATTGATTTATACTATAGTTGCATGTTTGTAAGTAAATGACCAGTTTATATTTTTGTTATAAAGGCTGCTTAAGCAATTATCTACAATTAAATTTTTTGACGATTTTAATAAATAACTCTCGGATAAAACAAACTTTAGTTTCCGCAACTTTTATTTCCGCATGCTTTTTTTAAAAAAGTAAATGTAAAACGCTTGACTCAAATATTTATTTCACGTCATTGTTGACTGCTTTTCGTAAATGGAAAAAAAAAACTCTATACTGTAGCCACCCATTTAGAGTTATTAGCTCGGAAATTGCACGAGTATGCAGTAAACGAAGCGACAGTTGCTTCGCAGAATAGATAATGGTAGAATTCTAACTGATACATTTTAAACACATCAAAGCCGTTTTCAAGCGAATAACTAGTAATTACTAGTATTTACCATTGGCGTTCAAGCGGCCTTGGTAAATACCACTTCTTGAAGAGTGACGTCACAAATGAGCCCTTTGTATGTCATCGTTTATTACCGGTAATTACAGTCGAACCTCTCTAACTCGAACCTCTATAACTCGAACCCCTCTATAACTCGAACCTTTTCAGCGGTCCCTGCACTTTTTACATGTATTTTAACCTATGTAATTTGAGTTTCTATAACTCGAACACTCCATAACTCGAACTGTTTTGGTTGTCCCTTGAGGTTCGAGTTATAGAGGTTCGACTGTACCACACTTTCGAGGAAGGTTCGGTTTTCGAACCTCACAATCATTTGTTTTGTTCCTTTTTGCGTTAATTTTTGCAATGAGTGGAATTTATCGTGTGTGTCTCAATCATATGAACCTCTATATTGTCTTTTATCTAAAATAAAAAAATTTTCCGTTTCATCAACCCTTGGCTTCCTCTAATTTTTTCAATGTAGACTTTGATACACGAAATATTATTAAAAAAAAGCAGACAGAAACAAAATCATTGTACTCCTCTAACAACTGTTTATTATATTTACGTTTTTTTCCAAGTTATGCCCATTTCGAATCAAATACACCAGTATTTGAGAGGGGATCGAGAAGAACTGAAATTCAAGAATGGCCAGAAGATTATTATTCACTAACCGATTTGTCTCAAACTTGAAATATTACATTGCTTGAGGTCATTTAACAAAAATTTTTGTCCGCCATTTTGGAGCCGCTATTTTGATTTTTTTAAGTTTTAGAAAATAAGAAAATCCACCATTTTGGATCCGCGATTTTGATTTTTTTAAGTTTGAGTTAAAAATTGTGTTAAATGACCTCAAGCAATGTAATATTTCAAGTTTGAGACAAATCAGTTAGTAAATAAGAAAATCCGCCATTTTGGATCCGCGATTTTGATTTTTTTAAGTTTGAGTAAAAAATTTTCTAAATGACCTCAAGCAATGTAATATTTCAAGTTTGAGACAAATCGGTTAGTAAATAAGAAAATCCGCCATTTTAGAGTCGCCATTTTGATTTTTTAAGTTTGAGGATAAAACTGTATTTAGGGAACCCAGGCACTGCAAACTTTCAAGTTTCAGACAAATCGGTTTAAAAATAAAGAAATCCGTCATTTTGGAGCACTTTGGCACTGCAAACTTTCATGTTTCATTTTGGATCCGCCATTGTTGTCATAAAAAACGTAAATTGTAGTGTTACCAGGTTACCAAACACTACAACTACCAGGATTCAACAGTCGACTTAATGGATTTAACTTTACTTAACAAAAACAAATTTCAAAAAAATAGCGTTAAGGATTTTTTTAAAGATGTTTTTATATAAATAATATATTTTGTTTTTCATCTACACATTTATCAAAAAAAAATTTTTAGTCCGGCGCGCAGCGCCGAGTTGGCCCGGCGCCCAGTTGGCGGCGCCGAGTTGGCGGCGCCCAGTTGTCCCATTCCGGTACTGAGTTTGACCAAAGTGGCATATTTTTTTGTCCACCCAGCACATAAAAAAACTCTGCAGATTACAAAATAAATAATTTAGGCTTAACACTTTTATTAACCATAGTAGTAAATAGTCTACGCACACAGAAAAAAATGTTCGAATCTAAAAAACGTATTTTTTTGATAATAGGTAATATCTTCTCTCAAAGCTAGTTGACTTTTTATCTAACTATCTCTATCTAACAATGTAACAAAACGGGATTTTAATATAAATGGTATTTTTGCCAATTATAAGTTTTTAAACATTTTAAATTAAATATTGTTTTCGACATCAACAATAATTACATACAAGACTAGGTTAGGAACACGTTAAATTTATGACAACGCAGTGACTTGTTTTTAGGCATTGATTTTCAGGATCGCGGTATTTTAATAAAAGCTGTATTCGGCTAATCTGTACTTTGAGCACTAACATCTTCTATCTGTTAGCTTTACATGTAATATTTGTCTTTCTATTACCATATCCATGTTTGATTTTGTGATTGTTCAGGTCTGAGATCCATAAGTGAGTACAGGATACATGGATTGAACAGTTCCGTTTGGAGGTAATGAGGATATATTTTCTAATATGTAGCTTTAATTAGCGAATGCTGCCCAGGTCAATCTTACTCTTCTCCTGATTTCAGCTGTTTGGTTTTCTTTCTTTAGTTTAATAATTTGTCCCATATATATATATATATATATATATATATATATATATATATATATATATATATATAAATTCCTCTACATGTTTTATTTTTTCTTGGTGTATTCTGATCGTGATCTTCATCTATGTTTGTTATAATTTTGGTTTTAACGTAGTTCATAATCATGCCTATATTTTTAGCTGCTGTATCCAGTTCCTCCAGCATTTTTATCAGTTCTTCTGAATAAATACAATACTTCTCCAATACCAGCTTACTAAATAAACTAGTCACAATAAAAACGAGAAAATATTATATTATTGGAAGTATTAGAATCTAAAGTAAAGAAGTCTTCAAAGGAGTGAAGGAGTAGTAACAAAATATATAGTTTCTGGGTCTTGGTCCCACAGTGTTTTTTATTTATTTTTGTAGACCGGTTTCGCCTATCCAGGCATCTTCAGTACATAACACTACAAATGAACATTGACCAAATCAGTAAACTTTGTCAAGAAATTCTATAAGTATGATTAGGTTTTTTAGCTATACTTGTCATTTAACTCTTGGAAAAAACATTTTTTGAACACTGTTATTATATGCATGGCTTTCTGATAAGAATTTGTGTTGTTTGTGTCGTCGAAAAAACTATATTTTTTTAATTTTTGGCAAATATAGCGTAATCAGTTTTTAATTTTGAGGTTATGTTGTTTTTTATATTGTGGTGCTATCCTGTGAAGAATCGTCAAACTAGTTTCAAGCCCATAAAAAGTTTTTTAAACATTTAAAAAGAAAATTAAGTGGCATGAGCAAAGTGCACTGATATTTTAGATTGTTACTGGGAAATGACAAATTCATAAATTAGAAGGGAAAGATTAAATAATTAATCAAAGAATTAAAAAATTTAAAAAAAAAACTAAAACATTAGAAATTTAAAAAGGTTGAAATTTTTTTATAAAAGCAGTCACATAAGCTACAAATAACACAAAAAAATAAATAAAAAACACTAAGGGATCAAGACCCAGAAACTATATATTTTGTTTCTACTCCTTCACTCCTTTGAAAAAATACCCAGATGGACACCCTCCACGAATTAAAGAAGTATTCTATTGACACGAATTATTTCTCTCTCTGATCACACCAACATGGTCTAGTCTATTAAAATCGATCGATAGTAACGCCTGGTAATATAGCACGCATCCAACACGTACAGCTTGAAAGAGTTGTTTTATTTTTGTGGGGCGTTGTTCGTGCAACTTTAATTTTAAATTCAAATTTTGCGCCAAATTCCCGTATTCGGAAAACCCACACAATTTCAATTTGATTGGCACAAGCAAAACGCCAGCGCCATCTACGAAAAATGAATCTGCGCAAAAAGGCGTAACCAAAAAGCATTCGTCTGTCGTATTCTATCGAGATCACCACGCAGCATGGTGATAAATTCTATTAACCAAAAAATCCAATAACTTTCTTAGAAAATCAAACTAAACCATTACACAAACAAGTGATTCTAGTGTGGATCGACTGCAACGACTGGGCCAGCGAGAGAAGCTCCTCTGGACGACGGAAACAGCTGAAAAGGTGAGTGCCAATCCTCTATATTGTCTTTGTGTGGCTCGGAAAAATTAATATTTTTACATCGTCCTCTTAAGGATTTTTGCACCCAGATTTTATAAAACGGCCAGCGCTTACAGTCCCGCTGCTCTACCAACCTCAAAACAGCAACATTTTCTGGTCCCACGACCCAGACAGTTTTTTAAAATTTGTTTGCTAAAAATATTAGATTTTTACCTTCGCCATTTTGATTCGTTTGTTGCCGTGTCCGGTTTAGAAAGGAGGTTCCGTCCCCCCTTGCGTGGCTTAACGGTGGCTCCACCCACATTTCATTGCAGCCGAAATTGGCACTTCGTACGTCGTTTGTTTTGATTCAAAAATCGAAATTTGTTTAAATAATAGTTATTTGTTTAAATAATATGTTATAGTTATTCAAAACAACAAAAGTGCTTGTGAGTTGAATGCTTTATTCTTATTTAACAGGTAAACAAACACATCTAGTAGAATTAGTATTTACCTGTAAATAATAAGAGAAACGGTAGTAGGTACAAGTTGTTTTGCGTGCATTTATTTGGGAGAAAAATCGCGACCTAGGATAACAGCTGTGATAAGTTTTTGCATTTATTCGAGAAATCGATAATAAAATATATGCTGTCGGACTCTTTTGGACTGATTAAAGTCAATAGGGGTCAAGTGTTAGTTTTATTCCTTTTAAATATTTTTTATTTTTTTAATTAACAATATGTCGTTAAAAAAGCTTGAGAATCAACGCAAAGTTTCAATATCTCGTATTACGGAAACGTATAACTTGGGAACAAAAGCTAAATCAGATAGTTCTTCCTTGCCAATTTTTAAGGCGTTTTACGAATCGTTAGATGATCACTATGAACAATTTAAAAACATTCATAATGACATCATAGGTCTCTTGAAAGACGACGACGATGATGAATTCGAAGTACAAGACAAAATTAGGAAAGATACGGATCTATTCTACCACCAAGCTAAAGTTCTTTTTTCGAGTTTATGTTCCGATTCAGTTCACTCAAATTTCACCCCCGCAACTTCACACTATTCACGTAGCGATGATCTGGGCCCTTTAAAGGTACCTTGCTTTAATGGAAACGTAAAAAAGTGGCCAACCTTTTACGATGTTTATTCTTGTTTGGTTTCGTGAACCAAACAAGAATAAACATCTCTCTCTCTCTCTAATTATTCCGATATAAGGAAATTTCAACATTTGCTAACCTTCCTTGAGGGCGAACCACTTAATCTTTTAAGCTCTATAAAATTAACGGCAAGTAATTACGCAATCGCCTGGAAGGTATTAACAGATCGCTATCAAAATAAAAGACTTTTAGCCAGTACCTACTGGAACTCAATCTACTATGCAAATTCTTTAAAGGGAAACCAGTCAGCAAAGGATCTTAGAGTCTTGGTAGATACCTTTTCCGAGACTATTGCGGCGCTCGAAAATCTTGAATTTCCAGTAACGTCGTGGTGTTTTTGTTTATTTTCAATTTTATTATCAAAAATCGATCAAACCACAAGAACCGCTTTCGAATTAAAGTATAGTACTACCGAGATTCCAACATATCAAAATCTAATTCAGTTTCTTATTAACCAATGCCGTGCTCTTGAAACAGTACAGCTATCTCCCCAAAATACGCAAATGCAACCTTCGACTTCCAAACAGCAAAAACCAAATTATTCGAATTCTAGTAACCAAAAATATAATTCTTATTCAAATAATCAGTACAAATCAAGCCCTCCATCAAATTTTTTAGCGCATACGCACTCACAAGTATCAAATAAACAATCCAATACTCAATTTCGACAAAACCAACAACCCTATAAGTGCAAATTATGCAATAATTCTTTTCATCCACTCTCGCAGTGTGGTGTTTTTATTTCCAAATCTCCTTCAGATCGTTTTACTTATGTAAAACAACAATCGTTATGTATGAACTGTTTACGTTCAAATCATCAAGTAATTGACTGCAGTAGTACCTACAACTGCAGGGTATGTCGACATAGGCACCATAGTTTTATTCATCTATCGCAAACGACAGATTCAGTCCGTCAGAATTCAAGTCAATCCTTTGTTAATTCAAGCCAAAATTCAAATCAAAATTCGAACTTAAATCAAAGTTTTAATTCAAATCAAGTGGCCGTGCCTAGCACAGGCACAAACTTATCGTATCAGAATTCAAATTCAAGTCTTAGCCAACAGAACCCTAGTTTTGTTCAACCCAGTTCAAATTCAATTCAAATCAATTCGAATCCAAATACATCTACAAATCAATACTCTTCGTTATCCACCTTGACGCCCCGGACGACATTGCTTCTAGCGACTATAAAATTAGAGGTACTGGATAGTCGGGGTAACTACCAACCTGTCCGAGCACTTCTGGACAGCGGTAGCCAAGCTAACCTGATAAGCGAAGCTTGTCTTAACAGGTTAGGCTTGCCAAGAAACAAAATTTCGATCCCTGTTCTGGGACTAAATCAATCTTCATCGGCCACTAACGGCATTTCTACTTGCACTATTCGAGCCCTAGGCCAACAAGAGCCTACCTTTTCTATTCAAGTCTTCGTTTTACCGAAACTCTGTTCGAATATGCCCTCAATACAGGTAGATTCATCCAATTGGAGTCATATTTCAAATCTAAAGCTTGCAGATAATCAATTTTACAACCCTGGTCCAATTGACTTACTCTTAGGTGCACAACTTTACACAGAAATCGTCCAATCAGGACAAATTCCAGGACCTCACGGCCTACCCTCCGCTTTTGAGACAGTTTTTGGATGGGTCTTGATGGGCCAAACTCAAAACATAAATATTTCACCTCAAGTCAATTCTTACTTTACTTCCTGTGAGCAGTCTCTCGACTTTAATATTCGCAGATTTTGGGAACTAGAATCAATTAAGTCAAAAACGTTTCTCTCACCCGAAGAAAAAAGATGTGAAGAGATTTTCCAAAAAACTACCACTAGAGATATTTCGGGCCGATTTACGGTAAATTTGCCTTTTCGTCACATTGACCCTCCTGACCTAGGAGACACATATTCAGTGGCCTATCGTCAATTTTTGTCTCTGGAATCTCGCTTAATAAAAAATTCAAATTTCTATAGTATGTACTCGGATTTTATGAGAGAATATCTCAAAAACGGGCACATGTCTTTAATTCCAAAATCCGAACCTAGACCTCAGTTATGTTCTTATTTACCACATCACGGAGTCCTTCGTCTTGACAAATCAACGACTAAACTCCGGGTGGTTTTTAACCCCTCGATTAAGGGTTCGAAAGGCCCAAGCATGAACGAAACTCTTTTAATAGGACCAAAATTACAAGCCGATATTTCCGAAATTCTATTAAAATTCAGATTTTATTCTATCGTATTTTTGACTGATATAAAACAGCACTTTTTACAAATTCAAATCAATCCAATTCATCGGGACTACCAAAGGCTACTTTGGCGATTTGATCCCAATGAACCCCTGCAGGAATACAGGCTTAATACAGTGACGTTTGGTGTTAGTTCAAGTCCCTATTTAGCTATTAGAACTCTTAGAGAGCTAGCCATCCTGGAGGCTAAGAATTATCCTGAAGCATCCCAGGTCCTTTTGAATAACATTTTCATGGACGATATTTGCTGTGGAGCTAACTCTCTAGAAGGTGCTTTATCGCTTCAAAAGAATCTAATAGCGTTGCTTAAATTGGGAAAATTTGAATTAAGAAAATGGGCATCAAATAATCCGAAACTTCTTTCACATTTGTCGCCCGCTGATTGTCAGATCCCTGTTACCTTTGAAGACGATTCTTCAACATCGATTAAGGTGTTGGGCCTTCAATGGCACCCTTCTACAGATACTTTTACCTATTCTTGTACCCCTTGTGAAAAACCTTGCACCAAAAGGAATATTTTATCGGCTATCGCTAAAATTTGGGATCCTATAGGTTTCTTATCGCCTGTTTCATTTTTAGCCAAAGTGATTATGCAAAAACTTTGGTTATGCAAAACTGATTGGGATGAAATACCCCCCGATCCAATCAAAACTCTTTGGAATCAATTCAATAATCAATTAACCACTCTTTCGAATCTTTGTATACCTAGACATATTTTTTCGAATAATATTCAACGATGTCAATTGCTAGGTTTCTGCGATGCATCCGAGCTAGGATACGCTTCTTGCGTATACGTTCGCGTCGAATTACCAAATAAAATTATCAAAACTGCTCTAGTCATGGGCAAGTCAAGGGTTGCTCCCTTACACACTATTTCAATCCCACGTTTGGAACTACTTGGAGCTACTCTATTAGCTGATTTACTCGAACTAGTTACTCGCACCTATTCATCATTACTCGTAATCGATGAAATTCTTGCGTTCTCGGACTCACAGGTCACGCTTCATTGGGTCACATCTTCACCTCACAAGTGGAAGACCTTTGTGGCAAACCGCGTAAGTCGTATTCAAGAAACAATCCCCGAAGTCCCATGGTATCACATTACTTCACTCGAGAACCCTGCCGACTGCGCTAGCAGAGGGTTGTCGCCCAATAACTTAATAAATCACCCTCTTTGGTTTCACGGCCCTCCATGGATTACCTTGCCCACTACGGAGTGGCAAATTCAAAGGTTTATAAATGAACGTTCTTTGGGAGTTCCGGACGAGGTTCTCAAAGAAGAAAAACCGGAAAATTCAGTGGTGCTGACGGCAGAAATTCAAAATCAAAACTTTTTTGATAGATTAATCGATAAAATATCCAATTTAAATACCATTCAAAAAATCATTTGTCATTTTCTAAGACTTATTCACAATCGAAAAACCTCAGTTGACCCTTTATCCGGCGTTTTTTCCGCTTTTGAACTACATAAGGCTCTACTTGTTTTAGTTAAAAGGGTCCAAGAAGAGTGTTTTTCGGATATCATTCAAAAAATTCAAAATACTCAGCTATTACCTAAGCCGTTTCGTAAACTCGCGCCCTTTTTGGACGAATTGGGTTTCCTTAGAGTGGGCGGACGCTTACGGCATTCTCAACTCTCCTTTGAGGCAAAACATCCCTTATTATTGCCGAAATCTCATAGATTAACCCAATTGATCATTATTCAAACTCATAACGAAAATTTACATCCCGGAATAAACACAGTCCAATACTTAATTCGTCAAACGTTTTGGATTATGTCATCACGTCGAGCTATTCAGAGGGTTTTATTGAAATGTATTCCCTGCTTTCGCTTAAAACCAAAACCGTATACTCCGTACATGTCGGATTTACCTTCTTTTAGAACGTCACAATTAAAATGTTTTTCACACGTTTGCTTAGACTATGCAGGCCCAATCAAAACCTTTGTAGGTCAGAGACGTCGTGGAGCACAAATTGGTAAATCATATATCGCAGTCTTTGTCGATACTTCTGTCAAGGCAATCCATATCGAGCTTGTTTCGGATTTAACCACAGAGGCGTGCATCGCTGCTTTACGACGCTTTGTCGCTACACGTGGCACTTGTTAGCTTCTGAGAGCTTAAAAATCAAATGGTGTCTTAATAGTCCGGGAGCCCCCCACCTAAATGGTCTAGCAGAAGCAGGAGTCAAATCTATAAAAACACATTTGTATCGGGTCATCGGTGACCAGATACTAACCTTCGAAGAGCTCTATACTCTCCTCGCCCAAATAGAGGCATTACTCAATTCTCGACCCCTTTGTGAGCAAAGCTCCGACCCAAACGATCTTACGTCTTTGACTCCGGGTCATTTCCTCACAATGGAACCCCTTAATTCGTGTCCTGATCCTGACCTTTCTACCCTTAAAGTTAATACCCTTAAGCGTTGGCAACTTATCCAACGAATTCATGCCGATTTCTGGAAGCGTTGGAAACTCGAGTACTTAAATACTTTACAACAGCGTTCTAAGTGGTCGGACCCTTCGGTTGAAATCAAGCTAGATACGCTTGTATTAATTAAGGATGAAACTAGGCCGCCATTACACTGGTTGCTGGGTAGAATAGTATCTGTACATCCTGGTCGGGATAATCACATTCGAGTTGCTACTGTTAAAACACAACACGGACTTTTCACTCGTCCCGTGGTCAAGTTGTGCCCACTACCTTTAGATGCGCACTAAACTCCCAAGCAACTTCTTTGTTTCGTGTGTCGTTATCTAGAATATATATATATATTTTTTTTTTCATTTTTTTTCCTTTTGATCTATAAACCTAAAACGGATTTTAATAACCTACCCTTTAAGGTTTTGAATTAACTTATATATTTTTTTTATATAGCCATTTGTTTATTCAATTAATCTCAATGTAAAACTTCGTTTTAGGTGGGCGGAAAATGTTCGTGCAACTTTAATTTTAAATTCAAATTTTGCGCCAAATTCCCGTATTCGGAAAACCCACACAATTTCAATTTGATTGGCACAAGCAAAACCCCAGCGCCATCTACGAAAAATGAATCTGCGCAAAAAGGCGTAACCAAAAAGCATTCGTCTGTCGTATTCTATCGAGATCACCACGCAGCATGGTGATAAATTCTATTAACCAAAAAATCCAATAACATTCTTAGAAAATCAAACTAAACCATTACACACACCAGAGGAGCTCCTCTGGACGACGGAAACAGCTGAAAAGGTGAGTGCCAATCCTCTATATTGTCTTTGTGTGGCTCGGAAAAATTAATATTTTCACATCGTCCTCTTAAGGATTTTTGCACCCAGATTTTATAAAACGGCCAGCGCTTACAGTCCCGCTGCTCTACCAACCTCAAAACAGCAACAGGCGTATTGTTTTATATTTTCTGATGGTGATGTTTTTAATAGGTAGGAGCATTATTTTTATAAATATATATAAATTGTTATGTAATAAAACTGCAAAAGAGACGCCTTTAGTCCTTTTAAAGAACATTCAGCGAAAGAACCTTTCAGTGATTCATCATTTCTCAGAGCTAAATGAATGAACTATATGTTGCGTTCCATCATCCCGTTCGACAGTCATAAAACCGTTTGAAAAATACCAATGCGCGCGCAGTGCAGTACGAGGACTGTTTTAAAACGGTTTTGGTTTGATGGAACCACCAAATAACTGTCCAAAAAACGAATGCTGTCTTTGTTGTGATCGATTTACTTCAGTCATGTGATCATATGCAAGAGAGTTAAAAGGAAAGTCACGTGACCAAAAGTAAGAGTAGGTTTCGCCGGGTCGCTTAAAGGTAGATCAAGGCAAAGTGGGAATTCGAGAGCTCTAAATTAAAGTTTTGCACACAGAAAAAAATTGCATAAGAAGAAACATTACGACCACGCTAGTCTTATTTATTACACATTTTTTTATAAAATTACATAGGATTATCATAATACATTTTTAATTTTAGTATAAATATACCTACAATTAAAACGAACTTGCATTAGAATATATTTTTGGGCGAAACTTGCGAATATATGTTTATTTTTTGTAATGTCATAAGTTTTATGTAAAAATTATATATTTATTTATTTCTATTTTGTAATTGGAATTTTACAAAATATTTGTAAAAGTACATATTATAGAAAGCCTCAATATTCACAAAGTTTTTGTGATTTTATTAATTTTTAGGAAATATAGATCGTGATACTTCTAAGAAGTTAAGAAAATCAAATTTTGTAGCTTGTACTTTGGTAGGTATATATAGTTTATGACCTTTTGATATTTAAAAACCGTTAGGGCCGTAAGCAAGAAAAAAATTCGAAGAAGGATTAAAAAATTTCAATAAAAATTTGCATAATTTGTATTGTGCAATTTTGATTACCCTTGATCCCCTTCCTAAGTAACGCCTTGAGATTCATTATAATTCAAGAAGGTTAAGACATTCTACATATTATTTTACTAAAAATGTCACTAGTATAAAAGCTAAAAACTAAATACTTATGGACATTTAATATATTAAACATGCCGCTGTCCCGTAGAAATAAACTTAAGAGGCTCTTGCGAAAAAATCAAGAGATGCTGTAGCACAATTTTTTTTTTGGAAATTTAAAAAATATTTATATATTTACGTAGCTTTCCCGGCATTTTGCGACATGTTAAAATTGGTTGTGAAATTCAGTTTATTTTTCCTTAAATGCCAAAATTTTATTTTGTTTGGTTACTGACTGTTTTTTTGTAATTTTTCTCAGACAAATGTAATTTTAATGTAAATTTATGGTATATTTTTATCTCAGCTATCATGTAAACTAGAAATTTGTTGTCACGAAGGAATGAGATACATACATAGATACATTTTTTTCAGTCCAACATATAATAAATACAGACAAAGAAAAGAGTGAGATGCAAACATTTCTAATGCGCCTGTCTTCGATCCTTGTATTTTGGAGTCCGAAACCGGTTAAAGTGGCCTGCTGGAACGGAAAAATGACTGTCCGATAACAGTACAACGTCGACCTGGAACGCAAAAAGGATTGTTCGTACCGTTTTATGACTGTCGCACGCGATGACGGAACGAAGCTAATGAATGCCCAAGAAATCTAAGCCCATATATCTGGCTCTAGCAGACATACAAGAGTGCCGAATCTGTACACCAGTATTCTACGAGACGTTGTAGTCGTTTTGTAACGTGCGTCGTTATGGGAGTGTGAAAATTTACCACATGAACGATAAAGGAAAGAAAAACATAATATAGAATATATAGGTATTTCATCAGCCATGTTACACAATAATCAAGAAGGTGTAAAAATATACATATAAAGTAGATAAAGAAATTAAAACCAAACTTAATTTTCAGTAAGTAATTTAAATTGGGGTAACACAATAGCATACAATATGTGCATTTAGCAAAAAATAAAATACAAAATAAAACAAATGATTGATGGCTTCTCCATTCTTTATCGGCAGCATCTTTTGGATCGTTCCTCGTATTGCACCTTCAAGCTTAAATCTTCTTCGATAGGCCACCAGTAATTCGCGTCGCTTCAAAACTAGGACCCAGATTCTGTGTAGTGTCGAATTCCATAGACATGCCATCCTTTCTTTCTATTTTTCGCAATTAGTAGGCGACATAACATATCGCTATTAAATTATGTAGTGCGCAGAATGTGGATCTAGACGCGCGTTTCTTATACTGTCTTCCCGGTCAGAGTCAACGGATGCCCATTGCGGATTCCGCTTATCCCTCTCTGTCTATAAAACAAACGGAAATCAAGCACGTGAAAGAACGGAACTAAAACAAGCACCGATTAATCCAGGGCCATATCAACTTTTTGAAATATGAAAAATAATCAATCTTACTAAGTTTAAGTTGGACAGTGGACTAAGTTTGAAAAAAACTGAAAAATATTTATTATACAAGAGAAGAGAAATTCTATTAAAATATAACTAAACTAAAGTTAAAATTTCACGTTTGTTAAACTAGAGTTCTTGTGCAGATTTTTTAATTAACTCTTGTCTTAATATTTCTTTGAATAAATTAATATTTTTTAGTCAAATATTTATTTAGTACCGATTTAAGAACAAAAATAAACAAAAAAAAAATGTGTATAGTTTTGACCTAAGGTTAAGATGAGCGAGAATGACCCTCCTTTATTAAAACTCACGAGCCGCCACTGAAACAAAAACACAATAAAAGAAGAATGATATAAAACAATTTACAGAAAAATGTGTGTACATTTAATTAAGCTAAAAAGCTTTAATTTTAAAAATCGTTTTTACTCTCAAATGCTCAAGAGGTGCTTAAAAACAAACAATTCCTAAATATTTTCTCATAAATAATTCAGCTAAACACATAGAGAAAAACCTCCAGGTAAATGTTTTTGATTTCTACGTAACTACGCGTAAGTTTTTGTACAAATAATAGGTACACTCACCCATATTTTTAATGTTATCTTATACTTTACAGATTTGTAAAATATAAAGAAAAATAGTGGGTTGTTTGGCAACATTGCATGGTTTCATTTAAGTATCATGATTACGTAAACGACTTTCTTTAGTAGTTTTAAAAACTCGCTGAAATTCCAGGCTTTCCTGACGAGTCTAAGCAATTGTAAGTTGACATTAAAATAGTGCGCGACCGTACCTACCTACTTTTGCACTAGAAGAACTTTTACCCAAATTTTAGAGATAAAAATTACACTTTTTATCACTGGTATAAATTGAGGTGTGTTTTACAAAAACAACATATGTCCAAAACAAAAAAATTTCAGAAAATCAAAAAAAAAAACGCTTAATTTTAAAACGAATGATTTTCTTAAATATTTTTTATTACTCACAGTAACTATTAATTTTAGAATTCTGTTCGTATAAGAAATACTCTGCCAATATATGGGCCCCTAAGCTCACACTAGGTACTATAGTTATAGTGTACGTGTGAGCTAATATAACTAAAAACTGAAATATATTTTATTCAACTCCGGAGTAAATTACCTTTTGTTTGATACCACACAAGCCATGTTTTGACTTAAACTCAAATTTTTGAAATCTACGCCCACCCTTAAAAAAAACAAAAACTAAAATGTATTTTGTTAAATTCCGGACTCAATTACCTTTCGTTTGATATCACACACGCCATATTTTCACTTAAACTCTAATTTTTAAGATATACCCCCACCCTTTTTTTAAAAATAAATTAAAATGTATTTTGTTTAACTGCAGACTCAATTACCTTTCGTTTGATATCACACACGCCATATTTTCACATAAACTCTAATTTTTTAAATCTATCCCCACCCTTTTATTTGGTTTGTGTTTGGTGGATTATGTTCATTTTTAAATGGGACCATCTCGACCCAAGACCCAGCCTAGGTACCAAATTTCATTAAAATCGGCCAAGCGGTTTTTGAGTTATGCGCGTTGGTCGTTACAGAAAGACATACAGACATACAGACAGACAGACAGACAGACGGCGCAACAAAAAAGTTTCAAAATCATCTGAAACGCAAAGATATATAAAAAATTTTGAAATCGGAGCAACTTTTTTTTTCTCGAAAAAATTAGGATCACCATAGCTCACACTACTATAGTATAGTATATGTGTGAGCTAAAAACGTTTGTTGCCTAATGAACAAGTTTCCCAACTTGTTTTTATTTTTGTAAATAATTATATTCTCTAATTTTCGCTTAAAATTAGAGAAGCTATCTCTCTTAGTTTTTAAATATTTTTGGGTTACATTTTCTACGCTTACAAGCGTTTTTAGAATATTATTTTGATTTACTTTACGCTATATCTTTCCATATTTTAAATGTAAACTTCGCGCGCTTCTTCCAGCAATGAAGGATTTGAGATAAGCGGCTAAATTCGGCCTAGCAGACGCAAACGCCGATTGTCTGAGCGAACAACTCAACCACGCGCCACGTGCAAAGAAAGTCACCGCACCGCTATTATTTTATATTAAAATTGTGGAAACTATTAATTTTTACGCTTTAGTTATTAGATATTAGTGTTTGGAACATTTGAACTATAGAACAATGGAGAGTCTGGTACTTCGCGTATAATCGGGCTGGCCAGCCAAGTAGCTACAAAAGACATCTAAGGGTAAGTCGTTTCTTGATAATTTTTCATTGCTACGCTATTTTTAGTAAATAAGTTTTAGGCTCTTTTTTCCCTGTCGGAGCCCTGTGGAAAGATACAGTCCCTCTTAACTCCCACACGTTTTTCTCGAGCTATCTCGAGTGGTCCTTCGGTATATTTTATTTTCTACAGAAGGCCTGACCTCACCATTTGGTCCAGGTTCGAGCCCGATAACAGGACCCCGGGAAAAATTAAAGTCTAAATCGCATTTTGTTAAAAATAAAATTTTTAATAAATACGCTGACCTTGCTCTTTTTGCTGTGCTCGCAGTAAAAATAACAAGTAAAAAAGTAAGTAAGTAAAAGTTTCCAACACAAAGATATTAAGAGGTAAATGAGACTTGTTTACATTTTTTATCGCCTATTCTCTTTTCTTTTTAAACGCTTTTAATTTTTAAATATTAAAAATTTCGGAAACTAATCGTTCACCTGTGTTAACGGAATTTTTTAAAAACATCACAATGAGTACGCAACTTAAGAAGTTAGAAGCACTCCGTAATGTGCAACATAATCGCATTAATACTCTTCATAACTTAGCTAATGCTTGCCTAACGGATGATACAAAAAAACCGTGTTTACAGGTTCGACTTATCGACCTTGATGAAATGAAAGAAACATTTTTTATTTATCAAAATCAAATAATAGAGGCTTATTCGGCAAGTCCGGAGAGACTGGAAGAAGAAAATGAACGCCTTACTGAGTTTGACGACAGCTTCTATGATATTAAAAGAATTCAAAAACAACTATTTGAGGTGAAAATTGAAGCTCCTCAACCTCAAAACTTAACGCAAATTTCAAATTCTTCTGATTCAGACCGCTTTATGGCGTCTTTAATGCCAAGACTGCGCATTGTCGAATTTCATGGCGACATCACTAAGTTTCCAACCTTTCTAGATATGTACAATAGTTCTGTACACAATAATCCTAGTATTCCTACAAACGCTAAATTTAATTTGTTACTGTCCTACCTAAAAGGACCGCCTTTAAACGTAGTTAAACACTTACAAATAACCGACGCTAATTATATAATCGCTTACAATACGCTTCTAAAACGCTATCATAACCCCCGCTTATCGGCTCAAACTTATTGGCGCTCCGTGTATAATTTTCCCGCTCTCAAAGACGACAATCCAGAAACGCTGCGCACGCTCCTTGATGTTTTTTCAGAAAACATTGAGGCTTTAAAAACTCTAAATTACGACACTGATCAATGGTGTTTTCCGCTCGCCAACATTTTACTAGATAAATTGCCTGAGGTACTACTTTCGCGCTTTGAACTAGCTAATTCTAGGTCTAATGAAATGCCCAAATATCAAGAAATTTATCATTTCCTTGAAACTCAATGTAATTCGCTTTATTCGCTCCAATCTAAAAATAGATCTAAAAATAATAAACAGTTTTATAAAAATAACGCTTCGCCTTATTATACAAAAACGCTACTTGGTACGGAAAATACTCATTCTAAAGATAGATGCGCTTTTTGTGATTCTAACACACATTCAATATATTTATGTCACGCATTTAAAGGTAAATCTCCCTACGAACGCTATACTTACGCTAAAAATAAGAAACTATGTTTAAATTGTTTAAGCTCAATACATTCAACAAATTCTTGTCAAAGTCTGCGCTCATGTCGCTATTGCCCTGGTAATAAAAGACACCACTCATTAATTCATTTTGAGCGAAATTATAATTACGCTAATTCTCAAAATCAAAATAGATCCCATTTTGATGCTAACGTGAATTTCTCACAAAATCTCTCTAATATGTCTCCCAACGCATCTCCAAATAGTTCACCACGTGGTTACTTGGCCAGTCAGCAAAGTTTTAGATCCCCGGCTACTGGGTGTCCGCTTCAAAATTACTCTACTCAAAATAATAACAATTTTACTTCGACGTCTTCTAATTCACAAGTACCAATCGCAACTCCTTCGGGTTCTAACCCCACGCATTGTGGTTTTATTTCTGCGCAATCGCAAGTTTTATTGTCAACTATCCTAGTAAAAATTCAAGATGTCCGCGGTCACTTTCAAACAGTTAGAGCCGTTTTAGACAGCGGTTCGCAAAACACTTTCTGTTCTCAAAAATTAGCGCAACAATTGGGCCTTCCCAGACAACCCTTATGTTCAAATATACAGGGGGTTGGAGGCAACTCTCTTACTTCTGATCTAGGATCGATTTTTATTAAAATTTGTAATTTTCAAAAACCAGATATTTTTGTGTCCACGCAAGCGATTATTTTGCAAAAGGTTTGTACTGATTTACCGTCAGTAAAAATAAATACAGAAAATTGGCATTTTATAAAAAATTTACCCTTAGCAGATCCCACTTTTTACAACCCTTCGCCTGTAAATTTACTAATTGGTATGGATCTATTTCCACTAATTATACAGGGTGAAAAAATCGCTAGCGATGATCCAAATCATCCCTTTGCTATGGGAACTATTTTCGGCTATATTTTGATGGGACAAATAAATCAACCCTTAATTTCTACCCCGCCAATTAATGCTCTTTTTTGTCAAAATGAAAATGACTCGCTTTCGCAATTAATTTCAAAATTTTGGGAAACCGACTGCGTCCCCCAAAAAACTCATTTGAAACCAGAGGATGAAATTTGTGAAAATTATTTTAAACAGAGCGTGTCGCGTAATCAAGAAGGCCGGTATACTGTCTCCCTTCCCTTTCGCACATTTGAGAATCCACCGCAGTTTCCTACAATCAAACAAGTCGCGCTAAATCGTTTCTTATCTTTAGAAAAAAAACTGCTTCGCGATAAAAACTTGTATTGTGAATATTCTAAATTTATGAATGAATATTTGGAATTGGGTCATATGGACTATGACTCAGAAAAAGAAGACGATTCAGACAGCTATTTTATTCCACATTTCGCTGTTGTTAAAAATGAAGCTATCACTACTAAGACAAGGGTAGTTTTTAATGCGAGTGTTACCGACCCTTTTACGCATATTTCGCTTAATCAAGTCTTATTATCGGGTCCAAAACTACAAAAAGATATTATTCAAATATTATTACATTTTCGCCTTAACCCTGTGACGCTCACCTGCGATATTCAAAAAATGTATCGGGGTATAAATATCAACCCTGATCATCAAAAATACCAAAAAATATTTTGGCGGTTTAACCCTAATGAAAAAGTTTCCATTTTTAAACTACGAACTGTCACTTACGGAGTGAACTGTTCACCATATCTCGCTTTACGCACCCTTCAGCACTTAGCTGAGTCCGAATATGATAACTACCCTCACGCTGCTAAAGTTATACTTAACGATACCTATATTGATGACGTCACTACTTCATGTAAAACGGTTCAAGAGGCGTTAAATTTGCAGCATGAGCTTACGGAATTGTTAGGAAACGCTGGCTTGAAATTACACAAATGGTCTAGCAATCGCTCAGAAGTGATCTCTCATTTAGATCCCTCCTTAGTCAACCCCGCAGTTTTATCTCTCGATTCGGATGACGTCACTAAGGTCTTAGGCCTGTGCTGGCATCCTTCATACGACGAGTTTCGATTTAACATATTACCTAATCAGCAAAGCTGTACAAAAAGGACGCTTCTCTCTTTTTTAGCACGCTGCTATGACCCCCATGGTTATCTTACCCCAGTAACATTCACTTTAAAATATTTGATTCAACAAATTTGGTTACTTGGTATTTCCTGGGACGCCACGCCTACTTTAGAAATAGTTCGTCAGTGGACACTCTATCAATCTGAATTTCAAGTTTTAGAAAAATTTAGTTTACCCCGCCACATTGACATCACAAACGCCGAATCCATCGATCTCTGTGGTTTTTGTGATGCGAGTGAACGAGGGTACGCATGCGTAATATACTTACGTGTCTTACGAAACGCTAAATATCACATATATTTTGTTCTTGCGAAAAGTCGCATCGCTCCACTTAAAAAATTTGTTAGTATTCCGAGAATAGAACTTCTAGCCGCTACTCTTTTATCTGAGGTCTTAAAATACACATATGATATATTCATAAAAAGGTTCACAATAAATAATATTTACGCTTTTTCGGACGCAATGGTTGTTTTACACTGGATAAAATCCCATCCAAGTCAATGGAAAACTTTTGTCGCAAATCGTGTTAGTCTTATCCAAGATAATATTAATCCAGAATGTTGGTTATATACCCCCACCTTTCTCAATAGTGCCGATGTAGCCAGCCGCGGCTGCTCGCCGAGTGAGCTTTTAAATCATCCCCTATGGTGGGCCGCCCCTAGTTTTTTACAAGAATCTTTCGATAAATGGCCAACAAAAACCCCGCAAGTCAAAATAAATGACAGTTTAGAGACTGAGGAACGAAAAAATGTTGCTCTGATTTCTTGTGACCGAACAACGGAAAATTTTTTAGATTCGCTTTTAAATAATAAATCCGATTTTTACGCTATTCAACTACTTTTAGCCCGCAGTTTACGATTCATAAATAATTGTAGACTATCCGCAGACGTCAGAAAAAAGACAAATATAGATTATATCGATCTCTTTAACGCTTTAAAATGTTTGGCTAAGCACGAACAACAAAAATACTTTTCTGAAGTAATTCATAACCTTCAAAACCAGAAAAAATGCATAAAACCCATACAAAAATTGAATCCCTTTTTAGACCAGGATGGTCTTATAAGAGTTGGAGGACGCATTCAACAAGCCATGACTATTTCTTACGGACAAAAACATCCTCTTCTTTTACCCAAGGAAAGTAGACTTTCTTATATTTTTATTGAATATATGCACAAAAAATATTTGCATGTCGGAGTGCAAACAGTCCAATATCTCATTAGTCAAATTTTTTGGATTTTATCTGCCAAACGCTTAATTAAAACGGTTTTATCCAAATGTGTTCGTTGCTTTCGCGTCAAACCGCATTCTTATGAGCAAATCATGGGACAAATTCCGTCCTACCGCTTGATTCCACAAAAGCCTTTTACTTTTAGTGGAGTAGATTTTAGTGGTGCTATACCTATCACTCTCAGTAAACACAGAGGTGTAAAAACACAAAAAGCATATATCTGCCTTTTTATTTGTCTAAATACTAAAGCTTTACATCTCGAGTTAGTGTCAGATCTAACTTCGGACGCTTTTTTAGCTGCGCTACGTCGCTTTGTTGCCCGAAGAGGTTACATAAAAACTCTTTTTTCAGACAATGGCACAAATTTCGTTAAATCCAGCAAAGAATTGCTTGATCTTGCAAGAAATGCTTGCACGCAACAAGCTATCGCCTGGAATTTTATCCCTCCATCAGCTCCCCACTTCGGCGGTCTTTGGGAGTCAGGGATAAAATCAGTAAAAACTCACTTAATTCGTACCATTGGCTCGCAGATTCTGAGTTATGAGGAGTTGTACACGGTTCTTTGTCAAATTGAGGCGATTTTAAATTCTCGCCCCTTGACCCCGCAATCTACCGACTGTAACGATCTACAGGTTTTAACACCGGGACATTTTTTAACACATGGACCTTTAGTTTCTGTTCCTGATGAAGATTTTTCAAGTAAACCTGAGAATCGGTTATCGCGATGGAACTTGGTCCAACGAATACAAGCCGATTTTTGGCGTCGTTGGAGCCAAGAATTTTTACATACCCTTCAAGTACGAAATAAATGGTTGGAACCATGCGCCGAGCCAAAAATAGGTACCGTCGTTCTTATCAAAGACGAGTTATCACCGCCCCTTCAATGGCGGGTAGGTCGCATTATTGAAATTTTTAAAGGGCCTGATGGGCACGCTAGGGTGGCAAATGTTCGTACCGCGTCCGGTATCTTTAAACGACCTTTAGTCAAGCTTTGCCCCCTTCCAATTGATTCAGATTCACCTACCGAAAAATGATGCTCATTTTGGTGGGCCGAATGAACAAGTTTCCCAACTTGTTTTTATTTTTGTAAATAATTATATTCTCTAATTTTCACTTAAAATTAGAGAAGCTATCTCTCTTAGTTTTTAAATATTTTTGGGTTACATTTTCTACGCTTACAAGCGTTTTTAGAATATTATTTTGATTTACTTTACGCTATATCTTTCCATATTTTAAATGTAAACTTCGCGCGCTTCTTCCAGCAATGAAGGATTTGAGATAAGCGGCTAAATTCGGCCTAGCAGACGCAAACGCCGATTGTCTGAGCGAACAACTCAACCACGCGCCACGTGCAAAGAAAGTCACCGCACCGCTATTATTTTATATTAAAATTGTGGAAACTATTAATTTTTACGCTTTAGTTATTAGATATTAGTGTTTGGAACATTTGAACTATAGAACAATGGAGAGTCTGGTACTTCGCGTATAATCGGGCTGGCCAGCCAAGTAGCTACAAAAGACATCTAAGGGTAAGTCGTTTCTTGATAATTTTTCATTGCTACGCTATTTTTAGTAAATAAGTTTTAGGCTCTTTTTTCCCTGTCGGAGCCCTGTGGAAAGATACAGTCCCTCTTAACTCCCACACGTTTTTCTCGAGCTATCTCGAGTGGTCCTTCGGTATATTTTATTTTCTACAGAAGGCCTGACCTCACCACCTAATTACTTTAGAAAAACAGAAAAACTGTTGGACATAAGCTGTTTTTGCAAGAAACAAAAAGTTAATACAAAGAAAACTTATTTTTATTTAACTAAAAACAAAATTAGATAGAAAAATTATTAATAATGATAAATATTAGATACACACATGTCCTATCCTGTCGCGGACTTATGTGGTTTTCCGATGAAATGGAAGGGACATATGTGCTTTTTGCGGAATAATACAAATTTTAACTGCTCATATCTTGGCACTTAATGGTGTTTTGCAGAATCTTATTTCATGGTCTTAAAGCCATCCATTTTTTCAACTAGATGACGCCACTAACTCATTTCCGTCAAATTTGGACTTGGCGGTTTTGTAAAACACGCCTCAATTATATAAAAAATTTCGGCGGCGGCCAGCTGTCTGAATGGCAAGTTGGGCCGGCGATCAATCGGGTCGGCAGCGAGTTAGCTCGGCGGCGAATCGGGTTGGCGGCGGCAATGATAATAGAATGTAAGTAAGGGGAGTAATTTCCCCTTTTTCCCCTTCCGTAGATCCGTGCCCAGTAATAGTGGAGAAAACTGAAAGAAGATTGTTTTTTTCTCTTTTGCAAAAAATATGACATAGAAAGTTGTGGCAAAAAATACATCGATCGTTTCCATTTTTATGAGAGTTGCTTTACGGCGATTAAAAGTAAATATTTGCCGGCGTTTCATTTTTCCAGCGGGAAATGATGAGCCGTTAATAAATTTTCCACCCTTTACGAAGGTAGGTAAGGGAAACCCAAAAAAATCTAAACAAAAGAGCCCTCTAAAATTAATATAGTCTTTTGATGAAGTGTATATGTATGAATCAAAAGAGCATGTACCCCTTTTAAAATTATTAGACAGTATTATAGTGATCTAGAAAAAATGTGGTTATTGGAACTGGTCACTAAAACAGTGTTCTTTTTATGCAAAAGGCGTTAAAATATAATTGCTATCTGTCAATGTATTTAGCCTTCTTCGATCAATCTTTGGACACCCAAACGCACAGACAAACATAACGACGATATTGCTAAGGTAGGTCAAAATACACCCAAATAACACATTTTTGGCGTTATCTCAAAAAAAAACAATTTCGTCGAAAATAATACCTTCTCTACCCAATGCTACGCGGGCCAGGAAGGTAAAAAAGCTATAGACCCCCTCCTAAGATCCAGACTTTTTAAAATCCATCGGTAGCAAACAGCCTAGCATTTCACGATGCGGTTTTGCCCTTTATCATCTCTTAAAAATCGAAAATCGCAAGTAGGTTTCAGTTTTTTTCTCGCTCCCCTAGAAATAAATACAGAGGGCACCCCAAAATCATTGAATTTGAGACCCGCTGTACACACAACAGTTTTGACACTTTGAGATATCGCTTTTAACACCCAACACGACACAAACTATTTATTGACTTAATTGAACGGTTTTATGTAAAAATGAATGGACAAAATATACTGTAGTTGTTCTGTCCGGAAAAATTCTCCCTAGAAACCCTGTCTGTATGATAAATTTAAAAATATGTCGTACATGCCTACATAATACCTTCTCTACTCTCTACCTTCTATTAACTAACTTTGATTTTCTATTTTTGGGTTATACTTAATTTTTGACATATTTTCCTCGGTTTCGCATTGGCGGCTCGTTCTTATTTTAAAAATGTGGTTTTAACACGGTCTAAAGATCTATTTAATAATGATAAAATTTCAAGATAGTTTACAGCATAACTTTTTAATTCTAATTACATAAATATAGTTTAGATACCTTCATACGGTGTAAAACAACATCTTTAAAATAAAACAGAGGAAACATGTCAAAAATAATAACCAAAAATTAGAAAATCAACGTCACGCTTCGCTTCCTATAAAGCTCTCCTTTACGATGAGTGTCCTTAGTCTCTATACCTATACCTACCCTTTGGAAATTCATCTGGACCGGTGAAGTTCTAGCCCAGATTTGCAGAGAGGGTCAAAATCAATTGTTTAAGCCTTTCTGGCTCTAAGAGCTTTAGGTGCTAAATGTAACTATTAAATATTTGAGGGAATATCCGCAAATACTACCTTTTGGGAAAACCTTTCTCGTTTAAAGGTGGGTTGTAATCCGATTTAAGTTATAAAGCTTATAGGTACGGGAGTTACGAGGTTTTTATTTCTTAAAATAAAACACAAGACTGCTCCTGATACGTTAATATCACATTAAACTTTTTAGAAAAAACTTTCAGGGTGAGCCCGAGACAGTTTTGGGGGAGGGGCGAGACCCCATGAGGCTGTATTTTTTGCTATTTTATGTTTGTATTCATGAAATATATGGAAAATATCTAAAAAAATCCAAGGTTCGGGAGGGGCCTGGGTCTCCCAGCCCCCCCCCCCCCCTTGTATACGCCACTGCCATCAAATATACTCAAAAGCAACTACGGTTCTGGAACCAAAGCCTGGGGGGGGGGGTAATGGTGAAATGTTTACCGTAAATAACCGAAAAGGAAATAGTCGCACAGGAAAAAAGCAAACACAGAAAAACGCGCACACCAAAAAATAACGCAAGGAAAAAAGCGCACAGGGGGTCGAGGAAATTTGTTCGCAAACACGTTGCTCAAAAACATATTTGAAAACATTTCCTTCGAATGGAAAATTGCCAGAAAACATTTTCTTCAAATGGAAATTTTTTCGAAAATATTTTATTCCAACGAAAATTTGGTCGCAAACGTTTTCTTTGAACGGAAATATTTGTTCGAAAACATTTTCTTGGAACATTTAAAAAAAACATATATATATATATATATATATATATATATAAATATATATATATATATATATATATATATATATATATATATATATATATATATATATATATATATATATATATATTATAATAAATCTAAATTCCTTAAATTAGCTCCCCAGGTCTCCTTTTGGGCGGTTCCAATCGGTGCTTGTCTCGACAGGTTAAATAAATGTATGAATCTACGGTAGTGGCGGTTAGCACCCTTAAAGGATCTAACGGGCCTATTGCACCAAACTTCTTTGCCACTTTTCACTTTTCAGTTCAGTACGGTTATATTGCATCGTACCTGCATGATAGTAGTAACGAGGTCCAAGTCGAAGTTTGTTTTGTTTACAATAAACTTCGCGCGCGAAATACTTGTGTTAAAAATCTATATACAATGTGTATTATAAATAATATATCATTTTTAAAAGCAAAAAAAGTGTACCGTCACCTGTGAAACTTGTTTTAAAAATTAGCGAATAGACCAAACAAAATCAAGAAAAAATGGATAATGCCGAATTGTTTCAGGATAGCCATGCTAGAACACAAAATGAAGAAGTTTTATATAGCGAATGGAAAAAATCCCAAAACGAAAAAAATTCACTTAGTGTACAAGTGGATTATCTCCGAAGTCAACTGGAAAGTATGCAAAGAAAATTTGCAGATTTAGAGACAAAAGTCACTAAAAAAGAAGAGTCTGACATGAACTACATTACTGATGAGGACGATCTGGCAAGAGAAACTGAGTGGATCAGACAAAAAGGAAAAGGTTGGAAAAAACGTCGAATGGATACTTCACTCTCACCACCACAACAAAGCTCGGGCACTGGAGAGCCCTCCAATAAAACACAAAATGAAGAACCCCCAACTAAGGTTAAAAAAGCTCCATTACCTCCACCGATTATGGTAAATGGCGTAAATAATTTTAATGATATTTATGAAAAGTTAAATATCATACAAGGAGTTAAAATAAAAGTTTTAAATAACGAAAATATTAAAATAAATGTACAAGACGTAGACAGCTATCGGCTGGTTACTAAAATGCTTAATGAAATAAAGCATCAATGGCACTCATACGAAAACAAACAAATAAGGCCAATTAGAGTAATAGCGAATAGGCTACACTTCTCATGTGACCCACAAAAAATTGTAGCTGATCTACAAAAAAAAGGTTTTAAGGCACTGGAGGCCAGCAACAAACTTAAATGGAGAACAAGACAACCTCTTAACATGTTTATGCTCACATTTAGCCACGATGAAGATATCAACAAAATTTTTGAAATTTCCAGTGTCCTTGGGATTGAAGTGGAAATAAAAGCATAAAAACTTCAAAGTTAGTCCCTCAATGCAAAAGATGCCAATCTTATGGACACACGCAAAAATATTGCGCTAAAGAACCACGTTGCGTAAAATGCACGGGGAAACATCTTACTGTAGAATGCCCCAAACCAAAAGAATCTGAGCCAAAATGCATCCACTGTGGAGGCAAGCATCCTGCTAACTACAGAGAATGCCTTGTTGCTAAGGAAATACAAAAATTGAAAAATAAACCTAAGAAACCGAATCTCATACCAAACGTGAGTACAAATAGACAAAACCAACAGACAAGAAACACAGTCACACAAAACTCTGTGACAAGGACATACAGCCAAGTAGCAGCAACAGCTACTATACCTGATATTAATATCAGTAGTCAAAATACTATGGAACAAACATTACAATTAATTTTGGAGAAATTGAACAAACTTGATGAGCGATTAACTAAACTAGAAAGTAGCAATAACGGAGCTACCAATATGCCTCAAAATGGTCAGTAATCTTAGAATCCTAGCTTGGAATGCCAATGGTCTCTTGCAACATCAGCAAGACTTGCAAGTTATTCTAGACATAGAAAAAATTGACATCTGTCTTGTGTCAGAAACGCATTTCACTAACCAGTCTCACATTAAATTTAAAGGTTATAAAGTGTATCATACAACTCACCCTAGCAATACTGCACATGGGGGAAGTGCTGTAATAATTAAAGAAAATATATCACACTATGAGGAGATGGGATATAAAACCATAGAGATTCAAGCTACATTAGTAAGTGTAAAAACCAAAACATATACATTAGTCATAAGTGCTGTCTATATACCACCAAGGCACTTACTAAAGAAAAATCAATATCTTAATTTTCTCAGAAAATTAGGAAACCGTTTTATAATTGGAGGTGACTTTAATGCAAAAAATACCTACTGGGGATCTAGACTGACGAATTCTAAAGGAAAAGAACTTTTGCAAGCTATTAGTGAATATCAATGTGAGCCGATATCAACTGGTAAGCCACACACACACTATCCAACAGATCCAGGAAAAATTCCAGATCTAATTGATTTTTTTATAGTAAAAAATATATCTTTAAGTTTTGTAGATATAGAAGAAAGTTTTGATTTACACTCAGATCATTCACCTATTATTCTAACTCTTAGTAAAAACATAATAAAGAAAGAAGCAAATATCTCACTAGTTAATAAACTGACTGACTGGATTAGTTTTAAACAAAGTCTGTCAGAAAAAATAAACCTATCAGTACCATTGCAAAAGCCAGAACAAATCGATAAAGAAGTTGATTATTTTGTTACAAATATTTAACAAGCAGCTTGTGAAAACAGTCCAAAACCAAAGAGAATTTTTAAGGGAAAAAACTATCCAAAGGAAATTAGAGGCCTTATATTGGAAAAAAGGAAACTAAGAAGAAAGTGGCAACAAAGCCGTGATCCTCGGGACAAAACAAATCTCAACAACATGACGCAGCACATTAGGCGAGAAATTCTAGTAATAAAAAATGAATCTATTAACCATTTTCTTAATGAACTTACAGATGATAAAAATACCGACTATTCCCTTTGGAAAGCAACCAAAGATTTTAAAAGACCAATTATCCAAATTCCACCCATACGAAAATCTAACAACCAGTGGGCAAGGAGTAACGAAGAAAAAGCAGATATTTTTGCAAGTCATTTAGAAAAAACATTTCAGCCCCACGAAGCACCAGATGAACACTTTCATTTAAATGAACCCCATCAAATCGAGGACCATATTAAGCTTACATCACCAAAAGAAATATTAACAGAAATCAAAAATATTAATTCGAAAAAAGCCCCAGGGTATGATCTTATTAACGGGGTAGTCATAAAACAACTCCCCAGAAAAGCTATCGTAAAACTATGCAACCTAATTAATGCGTCTTTTAGGCTTAGGTATGTGCCTAAACTGTGGAAAGTTGCAGAAGTTATCATGATTCCAAAACCGGGAAAACCACTCCATGATGTGTCATCTAACAGGCCAATATCTTTGCTGCCAATTATATCCAAGCTCTATGAAAAATTATTGCATAAAAGAATAAAACCCATCATAGAAAGACAAGAAATTATTCCATCTCATCAATTTGGTTTTCGAGACAAGCATTCCACGATAGATCAAGTACACAGAATTACTAATGTAATAGAAAAAGCACTAGAAGAGGGAAAAGTTTGTTCTGCAGTTTTTCTAGATGTAGCACAAGCATTTGACAAAGTGTGGCATGAAGGCCTTAATTTTAAACTAAAAAGGTTTCTACCAAAACAATATTCGGATATTTTGGAATCATACATATCTGATAGACATTTTAGAGTAAAACAGGAAGACTCATACTCAAATTTAAGAGAAATTCAAGCAGGCGTGCCCCAGGGTAGCGTACTAGGCCCTTATCTATACTTATTATTCACTTGTGATATCCCAAAGCCAGAAAATTGTCACCTAGCAACATTTGCCGATGATACTGGTTTATTGACGGTAGAAAAATCTATTGAAAAATGCATAGAAAAACTTCAGGATGCAGTCACCCAAATTCACAATTGGACCACAAAGTGGCGAATAAAATTAAATGAAACCAAATCAATTCATGTTGATTTTACAAACAAAAATATAAATCAAATACAAATAACAATTAACAACATTCCAGTACCATATTCGAATCAGGCAAAATATCTAGGTATGACACTTGATGCCAAATTGCGCTGGAAAGCACATGTTAATAAAAAAAAAGAAGAACTTGAGATAAGGTATAGAAAAATGAACTGGCTAATTGGAAGGAAGTCCAATTTAACAATTCATAATA
The DNA here is from genome assembly GCA_963576565.1 of Aspidapion aeneum. Classification (NCBI taxonomy): domain Eukaryota; kingdom Metazoa; phylum Arthropoda; class Insecta; order Coleoptera; family Brentidae; genus Aspidapion; species Aspidapion aeneum. Next base: position 46,278,940 of record OY755045.1, read on the forward strand.
AGTTACTGCTTTATAGACAAATACTGAAACCAGTATGGACATATGGTATTCAACTATGGGGTTGTGCTAAAGAGAGTAACATTCTAGTTGTGCAGAGATTTCAAAATAAAGTATTAAGAAACATTGTGAATGCACCTTGGTACGTTCGAAATAGTGACCTTCATCGAGATCTAAAAATCGAAACTGTAGCAGAGACTATAAAAAAGTACGCAAAAAGCCATGAAGATAGACTCCATCGGCATGTGAATGTGGAAGCAATTCAGCTTCTAGACAATACTATGCTAGTTCGACGACTAAAAAGAGTGAAGCCGTTTGAGCTAGTAAACTAAGTGAATTACACATAAAACAAAATAATGCTATAAACACAACACAATTGTGAGTTACAGACTAAACAAAGCGGGGAGAACTGTTGAGTGAACCCTAAGTTTAAATCTGACTTTTCTAGTAAATTAAGTTAAAACAAAATTGCTAATTAGTCTTACTGACTAGATTGTAATAAAAAAAAACACAGTGTGTTTGACAAATAAAAAAAAAAAACTTTTCACTTTGGACTTTGCAATTTGCTTTATTTGAAAAGTGCAAAAGAAATGCGTTGCACCGAAAAAATTATGTGACTTTTTCAGTTTTTACTTTGCACTTTGCACACGTAATTTTTGAAAATAAGACATTTGTCAGTGTAAAAGTGACAGCATCTTTTTGTTTTTATGTTTTGAATTGTGCTCTATTTTTTTTTAATTATTTTTTGGTAGTGCAAGCCTAAAAATCAACATAACCAATTAATAAACACATTTAATTATTTTTGCGAAAAAAAATCAGAAGTTGATTTTGTCGCAGCTTGATTAGGGGGTAGTTCTGCATTATTTTCAGCCATTATAGCAGGGTTTTCATCTTTAATTTCGTGATTAAAATCAATTTCTTCACGTTCAATTTTTCTAGCCAAATTGTGCAATATGCAACATGCTATAACAATCCTGACAGCTCTTTCTAGCTATAGTCTCTAGTAATTTAAGGATGGAAACTTCTCCTTACTAATTGAATCTTCTATAAGATGTCTGAATTTTTTGTGGTATCTGTTAAAGCGTATTTTATCATATACGTAATATTCCACGTATATGATTTTTATGGGATTATCAGGATTGCTTCTAATAGTAATTAACCAATCCTTAATCTGGTAAGCGCTGTCAGCTAATATAACAGCTCCTGGAAATAGTCGCCATCCTCCTTGAAACTGATTAAATACTACTGTGTTTCTAAATACCTATGAATTGTACACGCTTTCAGGCCAGCAGGCATTAACAGCATAAAAGTAATTAGCCGGACCACAAATTACCTTTATGTTTAAGGAATTGTGTCCATCTCGATCTATGTAGGGCTCCACATGTATTCGAGAGGCATCAAGTTTTATCAGAGTACCATCTAGAGTTCTACCTACACATGGAAATCCTTGGTAAAAGTTATGTGCAACTTCTTCACCTTCGTTAGGCCAGCAAGAGTGCGTGTTTAACATAGTGTATATTACGTACAGCACTAACTACTTTGTGTAACATTCTGCAGGCAGTTGCTTTATTAACCCCGCGCAATGAAGCGCCAGAAGTAATTGCTGCTTTGCAGCCAAAGCATGGTTTATTATATTGTTGTAAGACAATTGGCCACCTATATTATTAGGCAAAAATTGTATTAATGTTGTAAGACGAAATGCTTCTTTAAAAGAAAAATAATTCCCTAATTTAAAATGTACTTTTACTTTATAACTTTACTTCTTCGAGGTCTTGCCTTATCGCTACTTTCGTTACTTGAAAATATTATTCTTCCAATCATTTTTATGATAAGACAAATTTCTCCTTTCAAAATATTTGCCAAACTTTTCACAAATATTTGACAAAAAATTATTGGTGCAATGCTTACCAAATATTTTCTGAAAAGTTCATGGCTTCGCCACTTTTCTTTTATCACTTTTCACTTTGCATAATGAACTTTGCAAATAGCATTGGTGCAACAGAAAACGATATGCAAAGTGCAAATAGCAAAGTGAAAAGTTGAAAAGTAATTTGGTGCAATCCCAAAAGTTGCCAGTTTTATTTTTTTTTGTTAACATACTGGTCATAGCCCGTTACCAGGCTACCCAAAACACAGATTCCGACCTCTGAAAAGGAGGGTAGAAAATTTAAAAAAAAATTGTTTTTCAACAAGTTTCAATTCTAAGAAAATTGCACCCAGACTACTACTACTACAATGTTGTTTTTAAACGCACAATGACCAGTCCACTTAAACTTAATCATATTTAACAAAACAATGTTATAATAAAACAAGACATATGTAACAATAAATCAAAAATGTCTTGCAAGGAGAAATCATTTTTATACTCTAAGATATTGGACTAAGCCGTGGCTATTTTTAAATAAGGATAAGTCGCAAGAGTCTCTTGCTATTTATTTCAACTCGGCAAGCTACAAGAGGTTTATCTACGTTACATTCTAAGAAATCTGGAAAAACGTAACTCAAGCATTTTTTTATTAAGGAAACCTAATATCCACAAATCCCAACCCAGATAGACGCAAGCGAGAAACCGAGATATTCCGGGTAGATCTCCTATAGCCATTATATATGGCCATTGAGTAAATAACCCATATAGAGGTGCACCGGCGAGCCTAACAACATTGAGGGGCAGATGGCACTGAAACAAATTCGTCTGGTACGCAATATTCAGGGAATACTAGTACGAGTCAGTTGCGTGTGCGAGTTTCAAGGTTGATTTCTATCATACAAATGCCATTAGATCAAAGTAGTTGTCTCTGAATATTACGTACCTACTAGACGAATTTAGTTCAGCGCCATCTGCCCCTCAATGTTGAAAGGCTCGCCGGTTGCTCCTGTATATGGGTTATTTACTCAATGATATGACTCTGACTTTTGAATTGTAGTCATAAACTATTTTTTTAATAATTTTAAAGCTTTCGTTATTTTTTTACACACTAATATTTCGAAAACAAAATTCCTCTATTTGCTCCTGAACTCTACCATGACCACTCTTCATAATGTACAAGCCATATTAAAAAAAAAATATATTTTTCGATAATTTTTTAAATAAGCAAAAATAATTGACATTTTGATTAACGTTGCTTCGTTGTTATTCTTTTGTCATAATGGTCCTAGGTACTACAAGTGGGTAATTCCGAAAAAATAGTAGACACCTTCTTTTATCATAATGGTCCTAGGTACTACAAGTGGGTAATTCCGAAAAAATAGTAGACACCTTTTCGGGTGTCTGACCAAAATTTTTAGCATCAGGAAGAAGGCCCGTGGAAAAACACATTGGAGGAGTTTCTGCCTTTTTGATTTATAAGTTCTTGAAGAAAGCTTCAGCCCCCCAGAAACCTCCCCTCACCGCCCCCACTTGTATACGCCCCCACAGTACTACTTTTATTACTTCTTAATCTAGATACGATTACCTTCTACTCTCTGCTTTAAAAATAAGTACCCTTAAACCTACGGTAAGACAGAAGACGTAATTAAAGACCATGTCATTAACTGGAACGCCACAAAGCCCTTTTCTTATATCACTCATTGGATTTTCTGGTAGAGGCCCTACACTTTGCAACTGTTAGAAACACGAGTTTAACAATTGAGAATAAAAATGCTATATTTCAAAGAATAACTTTCCGAAGAAGAACTGTATAATTTTGATTCCAGTTCATATTTACTATAATTTTGATGTCCTTCTATCTATATTTTTGCCTTTGAGTAAGATTCTTATAAGTTACAGATGAAATTCATCGGTCCCTGACGATAAAAACAGCTAATTCATATCCCAAGACTGTTTTATGAGCTGCTTAAATACTGCGCTTTTGACCGGAAAATCGAAAACTTCACAAACGTCGCCGATCCTTTGCGTGTTATTTCCGTATGGGTTTTTAGACAAAGTCCGACAGAGAGGGAAATATCGAAATCGCAAGGGCTTGAAAAAAGAAAAAAATATTGGTTTATTTCGGCTTTGACCGTAAAGTTCGAATTACTTATCCAACACGAGGGACGATCCAAAAGATGCTGCGATAGGAAAATAATAAAATTTACCTATTTGTTTATTTTGAATACCTATATAGAAAATAATGGTTTTAATTTAATCCTAGACTAATTTATTATCTATGGAGGAGCGCCTCTGTATCCAGTAATTTTTATCGGGTAGCTAGAAAAAAGCTAAATGAAGAACTTCGGATATAAAAATATAACGGTATAAAGCTTTTTTCATTTATTTTAAGCATGAAAGACACTTTTTTTTATAAGATATCTAAATACTTTTGAGGTTATTATGATGGGCGGGCGCAAATGGCTTAAGGGTGGGGGTAAGGATTTTTCACTCAGCACTTAACTGAGTTTGTAATATTCGTTTTACCTAACAATGCAAATCCAGTGCAAGAATTTATATGTTCACTGGAGGGACATGTTTTCTTATTTTCTCAGGAAGATTCTGCCAATCTTTCACACCTGTTTGTGCCCAATTAGGCTTAATTTTTAATGAAATCAACACACACGGGAAACAGGTTGATTAAATCAGACCCGCAAATCCAGTTATTTTTCTTATAGATGTCTCTAGAAAAATGACGCGTGAAACTTTTGTGTCCTTCTTTGACTAACTTGAGTTAGGTTTATATCCGGTCAGGGCCTACCCAGTTCTTTAGTTTTGATTTTTTTTTTTCTAAAGAAAGACTGGAAAAAATGCTTTTAATTATATTACTGACGCAATTCATCATCAAGATCGATAATAAAAATTCGCAGTAAATTATAACACGACTAAAAAAGCAAAACAAGATGAATAAGGTACAAAAGTACCGTATTATCATGTTATATTAATCAGACTGACCCTATAACATTGACAAGCAGACCGACCGCGATATTCTGTGGACGGGCCGCAAAACAATTGCACCTTTCTTTGCATTAAAACAGCGGGATGCACCCCTTCCGCTCCCGACCGTTTCCATCATGACGCGGGCTTAGACATGGCTTGCGTCCCGAGAAAGCCGAGCGGCTACCGATTAGGGATGGGCGGAACAGCGTATTTCTGGAACAGGTACCAACCTGTTCCGAAAATTCTGCTCCTGTTCCGAACTGGACTGGTGCCCTACGGCGCGGGGGGGTCGAATGCTGCGAAGGGTGTCCACAAAACAAAAAAAAAGAAGGTCATCAGGTCTTTACTTTTCTCTTTTTGTTCTTCGAAAGCCGATTTACCGCCCCCTCGCTCGAAAACACTGTTCCGACAAAACGGAACAACTTGACAAACCTGTTCCGACCTGTTCCGAGTAAAAACCTGTTCCGAAAAGAACAGGTACTGCTCCGAGAGCCCATCCCTACTACCGATTCATCGATTCGTACTTAATCGTGTCAGCAGGCGGTCAGAGCCAGTGTCGGCGCTCAACGGTAAAAAGGCTTAGCTAATACATTTTTCCTCTGTGTTGGTTTGTACGGGAGAAACAATTACTTAAGCGCGATTAAGTGACTAATCTCTCTCTAGGGGTAATGCTTAGAATAGGGTAGAAAAATAGTAAAGGACCCCTACTGGAATATAAAACTACTTTACACTCCAGTGCTTTGTAAATTCAGAAGTTTGTATCCCACATAATTTAATCCCGTAAACCACCGCTTATTCTGGCAACTCCCCTAACAACTTCGGAGTTGAGGAATATCATTTCTGAGAAACTCTTTGTACAGATCTCAACATTAAAGTTGTATACCTAAATAAAATACTACGCCACCTCCAATTTACACAGGAATTCGCGCAAAAATTTGAGAAATCTTCTTATATAAAAGTTTTCTGTAGAATACTACTACTATGTCGGTTTAGAACGTTTTTCTACGTTGTCCGACGCCTATTCTCCACCTCCTTCGATCCTGACAATCATCCTCTGTCGTCAGATTTTTTTGACTCATTGATCTTTGGATTGACTGTTGCCATTCTAGTTTAGGACGCCCTCTTTTTCTGCGCCCTATTGGTTGCCATTCTAGGACCTGCTTTGGTAATATTTCGTCGTTCATCCGTTGTACATGGCCGTACCATATCAGTTGCCTTCTAGTGATGTCATCCGTTATGCTTCCCTCGATTCCCATTCTTTCTTTTATGATCTCATTTCTTATGTGATGTATTCTAGATATTCTCATTGATCTTCTTATTGCATCCATTTCGACACCTTCCATTTTTGTTTTCTATTTTTCTGTTACGCGACAAGTCGTGTTTATTAATTTTTCATCTAATCGGTTCTGATACAATCTGAGTACTTTCGATTTCTAGACTTCTAAAGTTGTATTTTTGATTGTCTTCGATGCTCCACAACAGCGTGCTTTTGACCATTGTTTCATATATGATAAATTTTACATTCTTTTTTATCTCTCTGCTCCATAAAATACTGTTAAGACATCCAATAACTTTTTTTGCTTTTACTATTCTTTTTTCCAATTCTTTACAGTCTCTACCTGTCTTGTGGCACCCAAGTATACACCTTCATTGCATGAAGATATTGTTTGTCCATTTTCTAGTACTAACTCACTGGATTCGTTTTCAATACATAAGAACTGTGTCTTGTACACGTTCACTGTTAATCCCCACTTTTGGTATTCTTCTGTTAACTTTCCATGTCTTCTTTATCATTAGCCACAATTACTTGGTTGTCAGCAAACTGTACTTAGCGACCGATTTACCATATACACACGTATATGGTAAATCGGTCGCTAAGTTGTATTCCCATGCCGTGCACTTTACGTTTCCACTTTTTTAGAGCTACTGCGATATATATTTTAAAAAGAGTTGGAGAGATACAACATCCCTGTATTTAGCATTTTGTTACCAGGAATTTTTTTGAAAGTCGATTTCCAATTATAATTTTAGATTTTGACATTTTGTATAGTTCTTTTATCGCTTTTATGTATGTATGATTGATATTAGTTTGCTCTAACACTGTCCATAATTTTTCTACTGGAACGGTATCATATGCTTTTTGTAGGTCCACAAAGGTAACATGAGTCTCTATATTTCTGGCGCTCCTTTTCTCAATTACTTGTTTAAGACAAAAAACATTATCACTACAAGATCTGCCTGCGCGAAACCCATTTTGCTCTTCTTCTTAATTGTTGCAATCCAGCTTGTTTCCTTTTTTATGTATTGAGGATATGAATGCAATTTTCCAATCATTAGGTACTGGATGTCCGTTTATGCATTGGTTAATAATAGATGTGAGATTTTCGAGTAGTTTTTTTGATTCATATTTGAGCGTTTCAGCATATATTCCCCCAGGTCCGCTAGCTTTTCCGGATTTAAGCTTTTTAATATTATTCTTTGTCATTTCTTTTTCGATGATTACTTCTTCTCCATGTACTTCCATGTCTCTTCTCGGAGAGGCTGCCAGATATTCGGGTCTCCTGCAGCAGTCCCTTTTAGTGTTCTGTTCATTGTTCTGGTTTGATTATCTGGATGTTTACATTTTCTTTTGTTGGGTTTTTTACTGTAGAATTGAATTTCCATACTTCAGAACTCTGCCTACCTCCTACGTGTGTATTTATGTCGTGGCACTTGCGCTCGAACTCTTTTTCTGGGCGTATCAAATTTCTTAGCTGTCTTCTGATTTCCCTGTAGATTTCTAGGTCTCTTTGCTCTTTAGTACTGAGCCATTTCAAGTATGTACGTTTTTTCTCTTTGACCATTTCCTGTATTTTGTCCGTCCACCACATCTTCCTGTTATTTCTATTATCTTGGTACCCAACAGCTTCGTTGCTTGCTTCCTTCAAGCTTTTTATTATGTTTGTATATATCTCTTCAAATGAGTGATTTGTGTTTATTAATTTTTCATCTAATCGGTTCTGATACAATCTTTGAGTACTTTCGATTTCTAGACTTCTAAAGTTGTATTTTTGATTGTCTTCGATGCTTTCTAGGTTTTCATTTTCTCTAATACTTTCGTCCTTATTTGTTTTTCTTAAAGGGAGTAATATTTTTGCTTTTACCAGATGGTGGTCAGATCCACAGGTAACACCACGAAGTGCTCGCATATCATACCACTTTAATTGCGAGTGTTGTCCACCTATAGCATAATCAATGATTGATTTAAGATTTCTTGTTGGCTGAATCCATTCCATTCTGTAGAATGCATATTCAAAAAGAAAGAGGTGACTTTTATGCTAAGACAGCCTGTACCTATATTTATATAATATACAAATAAATCGTTAAAAATAAGAAAAATTTACTGTTTAATTTAAAAGTTAATACATGATTCAGAAATATAATTAGGTGATAGAAAAAAAAATCAAACAATATTAGGGTGTTTCCATCACTTGCTTTAAATATGAATTTTGCCATAGTTGTTGGTTATTACCGATAAGTTTTTTCGAGGAAAACAGATAATAAATAACCTCCAAGTTATTGTTTTTGTTTTCTACAAAACTGTAAAAAAGTCATTTAATAGGATAAACTATTTTAAATTTTGCATTGTGGAGAAGAAACATTTTGACTATGTGTGTAGTGAGATGGTGCAAATCTTTCACACCGGTTCGTGCCCAAATAGGGTCAATTCTTGTTGCCGCATTATAAAACAACACACTCGGGAAACAGTACAACAGATTGGTTAGTGCACACCCGCAAATTCAGTTATTTTTCTAATAGATGTCTCTAGAAAAATGACGCGTGAAACCTCTGTTTTGTGTCCTTCTTTGACTAACTTAAATTAGGTTTAGATCCAGTAAGGGCCTACCCAGTTTTTTAATTTTGATTTTATTTTAAAGACCCGACCGAAGACCAAATGGGTTAAGGAATGGCTTTTGAAAAGAAATCACTTTTCTCGTAGAATTTAATTACGATTGGAAGTAGGCGACTGGCGAAATTGTCTCCGTATTGACAAAAGCTGTTACTTACAGCTTCTAGAGCTAGTATGAATTCCGTTAGATATTCTTTGAAAACACCTCTTAAATCGCTCATTGTTATCGATTTGTTTATGTATAATATACTGGTTTTAAAAATAGACCAAATTTAAGAAATGCCAAGCACAACACTGACTGATATCTCTCTGCAAGCATGAATTCCCGCCACACACTTGCATTCATCAACGCGCGTTTATGCTTGCGCGTTGATGTTTTTAAGAAATTTCGGGAGAAATAATTGAGCAACTTTCTGTTGCGCGCGCGTTCAAAATTTCCCCACAGACGGGCGTATATGAATGCGCGTTGAGGAACGCGCGGAGATGCACGCGGACATCTCTCTCTCTCCTCGCTTAAAGCCGGCCACAGCACAGATACATGTTCGCGGGCAAGTACGCGTGTTCCAAAACGCCCGTCCATTGAATGAACGTGCCTGATTCCCAACGATTATAAACACACAGGATTGCCTATTTCCATTTAACTCTATGTTAGCGTCGCTCAGCGAGACGAACAGTGTCTGCTTACGTCACTAGCGGCCCAGTTGCTTTGTTTGTATTGAGAGTTCGTGTGATTGTTAGGTGTTTTTGACGTTTTTGCTTCCGTTTTTTTGCGTTTTTTCATTAATTTGACCGTGTGGTTGACTATTTAGGAGGTAAATCGGAGGGCACGGCAGTGCCTCGCCAAGTTCACCCCATCTTTTCTTGAAACATTTCAGCCGATATTTGACCCATCTAAAACTCTACTTCGGAATGAGCTACGAACCTCAAACTTTGCGCAGTCGTAGATCTCCATTAAGTTAACAATCCCTCCAAGTTTCATGGAATTCCCGAAAGTACTGAAGTAGTTACGAAATTTCAAAAAACGTCGAAATTGTCACTCATTCAAACTCATGTATAGATCATCAAAATTCTACTGTACTTCCAGACATGCTACAAAGCTGAAATTTGGCAAACTGATAGAAATTATGACTAAACCCCTAGAAAAAATCAAAAAACCCCAAAATTCTAATTTACTTCCCTTCCCTATACATGTAAATTTATGTAAAAGTAACATTGCCCACTTCCAGAAATGGCAGACTAATAAGAACTATGATAAAACTATAGAAAAAAATTTAAAAACCCCAAAATTCTAATTTACTTTCCTCCCCTATAAATGTAAAGGAATGTAAAAGTAACATTGCCCACTTCCGGACACGCTAGAGAGCTGAGCTTTGGAAGGCCGATAGTAACTATGATAAAACTATAGAAAAAAAATAAAACACCCCAAAATTCTAATTTACTTCCCTCCCCTATAAATGTAAAGTTGTGTAAAAATAACATTGTCCACTTCCAGAAACGCTCGAGAGCTGAGATTTGGAAGGTCGATAGGAACTATGATAAAACTATAAAAGAAAATTTAAAAAACCCAAAAATTAATTAACTTCCCTCCCCTATAAATGTAAAGTTATGTAAATTAGCATTGTCCACTTCCAGAAACGCTAGAGAGCTGAGCTTTGGAAGACTGATAGGAACTATGATAAAACTATAGGAAAAAATTTAAAAACACTAAGATTTTAATTTACTTTCCTTCCCTATAAATGTAAAGTTATGTAAAATTAACATTGCTTACTTCCAGGAACACTAGAGAGCTGAGCTTTAGAAGGCTGGTAAGAACTATGACAAAACCATAGGAAAATATAAAAAAAACTCAACATTCTTAATAAGGCATTGCAAAAGTTTTGAACAATATCCAGCATATTTTACTACTTTAAAACTTAAATATTATCCAAATCCTTTCAAAAAGCAGTGAAATCATAACAAAAACATTTCATGTATAAAAAGCCAAGTACGCGAAAGTGGTATTCCGTAAAAAGAATTGAGATAAAATTAAAGCCAAGTTCTACAATACAAATTTCAAAATGAATGGTTCTTACTAGTTTGGAAATGTGTGAAATTAAGTGAATTAATATAAAGAAAGCACATTAATTTATTGTTGAAATAAAAGCTTTGTGTTCCCTCTTTCAGTGTCGAAATATAAATATATATACTTTTATATTATTGTATTTATATAAAATTTTAATATTTTTTTGGATTTTTGGAAACTCCTTGCTCATTAAATTATTCACATTGAAGAAAATTGGTAATTATGCCGCAAACGTACTTCTTTTATTAAACTGATTAATGGAAAGTTTATTTTGTAGACAGTTTCTCCAAGTTTAGTTTCAGTTTTTTTCTTAAGTTTTTTTAGTCTCTTTATAGAAGTTTTCAGAAACATGTTACAGGAGAAGGAGTGAAAACAGGCGCTGGGTGGGATAAAAACAACTCATAACGCAAACAATGTAAATCATTTGAAAAAAAAAACTTATGAAAATCTATTGATTTAAAGCATAAGAAGTTGAAAAACACATCTTATTTGGCTGTTTTCTCAAAAAACTGACTGTTAGTAATATAATAAATATTGCAATTTTAGATCTGAAATTTCAAATAAATACCTTTTTGTTACTACATAATACAAGTGTATTTTATTAAATCCGCAACAAAAACAATACATTATACATCTAATGATTTAAATTGATTAAACTTTTAGAAAAAATCCTACTTCTATTCTAAAACTTTCAACTATTTAAAAAAGAAACTCCAACATATCGTCTGGTAGAAAAATTCAGCTCTCAGAGCAAACTCTTGATTTATCAAATCATTTGTTTTGAATGAATGAAATTATTAATTATATTTACTATCACGAATAAAAAATTTGTTTGCAAATAAGCAAGAAAAAAGCGGGAAAAACTCACGATTGTAATGTGTATTAAATGAAGCGCGCTGAGCAGAGGTCCACTAGTGACGTAAGCAAGGCGCCCGCTGAAAGATTGGAGCTAATAGGCAATCCAGTGTGTTTATAATCGTTGCCTGATGCCAACACACAGAGAGACATGTTTGTGTATTTCCCTAGTTGTAAAAATGGCTTCAAGTAGTGAAGAAGAGTTCTATCTTTTGGCAGTGGCGTACGCGTATTAAAAAAAAAACAATTACATTTTCATCTAAAAAAAAGAAAACAGAAGACCAAATGGGTTAAGGAATGGGTTTTGAAAAGAAATCACTTTTCCCATGCGTCCTCGTCTTTAAGTTATACCTAGTATACCGTAAAAAAATTAACTAAACAAAGTACTTTTTATTTTACATGTTCACTCCGGGAACAAAAATCTATTGTCAACAAACGTGTCGGACGACTGCCAATAAAATTTTTCATAAACCTTGTTCATCCTAATTGGGTCAAACAACTTTTCCAACAAAAAAAAGGCACACCCTCGCTGTACGTGGATTAAAGAGTATTAAATACGGCGCTATTTTATAGTTCATTAGGTATCACATATATAGAGAACAAAGAAGTAGCCCCAAATCAGAACAAAAAATTATAGTTTTTCGTCAAATTTTCGCTTTACATATACAAAACTTTTTTATCTGGGGGCACGGCAGGATCCCGCCAAGTTCGCGTAAACTGCTGTACCATCTTTTTTGGACACATTTCAGCCCATATTTGACCTTTCGAATGAGCTACAAAACTTAAACTGCACAATCGTAGATCTTCATAGAGTTAACAATAACACGTTTCAGGGACTTCCATAAAGCAGTAAAGTAGTTACGAACTTTCTAAAAACGTCGAAATTGCCACACACTCACTCACTCACTCCTGTATAGATCATCAAAAATCTACTGTACTTCCAGATATGCTTCAAAGCTGAAATTTGGCAGACTGATGGAAATTATGACGAAACCCAAAATTTTAATTTACTCTCCTCCTCTATACATGTAAAGTTATTTAAGTAACATTGCCCACTTCCAGAAACGCTAGAGAGCTGAGCCTTGGGACATTGAAAGGAAATATGATAAAACGATAGAAAAAAATGTTAAAACCCAAAATTCAAAAATTTTTTCCTCCCCTATAAATGTAAAAGTATATAAAAATAACATTGCCCACTTCCAGAAACACTAGAGAGCTGAGCTTTGGAAGGCAGATAGCAACTATCATAAAACCATAGAAAAAAATTTAAAACCCCCAAAATTTGAATGAACTTTCCTCGCCTATAAATGTAAAATTATGTAAAAGTAACATTGCCCACTTTTAAAAACACTAGAGAGCTGAGCCACGGATCACCTAACAAACAGATAAATAAGTCGGCTGGCGGTCTTTGATCTCGGAGAATTCAACGATGGCTGAGCATTGGGAATCAAACTCAGAGCCGGACTAAAATAAATTTATCATAAAATATTAATGTTTCAGATTGTTGATGCGAAAAAATATTTTTACTGCAAGAAACAATAAAAACATTAAAATAGTTTTGTACTGCCAAAAATGGGAGCTAAAATGAATTTTAGAGTCTCGGCCGCGTAAAAAAATTATATGTTGTCCTCTTTCGGGGACTATGGAAATAATGTGTTTTATTGAATGAGAGATAGGGGAAACACAAAAAGAGGTCTTCTTCTTCGTCCAGAATACGTGAGCATATTGTCGTTTCCAGCATACAGCCAAACACAAAAAGAAAAAAATTGATTGCTTTTTTGTTTTATTGGGATTTATTATGTTTCAAGAGGAGTAAAATTGTGAATTTTAGATATAAGAAGTTTGACATTGTAGACTAATTTCTTAATTTACTGGAATCAGAGATTATTTATTAGTTTTTTCGAAAAATTGAAAGTTTAAGGAAATACAGGGTGACCAAATAATCTTTACAATTAGCACAAAATTGCTTCACGGTAAATTAATATTTTAAAATTTAGTAAAATCTTCAAAGTTTTATATGTATTCTTAAAAGTGTAAATAGTAGCATAATAAAAAATTATAACAAATTTGTGTCAAAAACTTACCAAATGTTATATAATAGTTTATTATACAGGGTGTAATTTAAATGATGCATGAAACTTTAAGGGGTTGTGGAAATGGTCAAAACAAAGATTTTTTTCGCATTACATTTTGTTAGACCTCTTTGTTTTTACAGGGTGTTAAACTTAGCGTTATTTTTTTTTTCGATTTTATGTTTGTTTCTTAAAAATTATAACAGACCAAAATGGTAATAATTAAGTTTTTTTTTTAATAATTTAAAGTCAAAATGTTAAATTTTGATAGGAGGGATCTTTTTTAAATCGAGGCAACCTACAATTTTAGATATTTGTTTTTTTTTAATAATGCATTAATAACATAAATAATGATTTTATCAGAGCATCGACGCGTTAAATATTTTTAAAATCAGTAAGAAACGAGGGATCTTATATAAATCTTATATGATGTTCTAAAAGCTTACGTCAAAATTAGACATTTTCTAAAGAATGTTGGATCTTTAACCTAAACATTTTTGGGGTGCATATAAAACATCAAATTTTTGTATAATTTATATTGTAATACCTACTAAACTCAAACAAACTCTTGTGATAATATTTTCAAAAACCGAAGATAAATCACCCGCTTTGATTTCAAGAGGGGTTTAAAACACTTTAGCAGTGAAATTTATATTAGTTGCAGTTTTAAGCTATTGAAAACACACATCATAACCAAAAATATTAAAAATGTGTTGGAGTTTTTGAATACCTAATAAACAAAAATGAGCTAGATTTTTTGTTTCATGGCAAACAGTTTTATTTAGCTTGAGTTCATATAATATATTTGTTTGTTCGATTATCACTTTTTTAAAACTTTTCCAACAGAGTTATCTTAAATTTTAAACTTTGCAGTGATTAAGGTCACTCAATACAGCTCTACTCAAATTAAAAAAAAAACCAAATGGCAGATCCAAACTGGTGGATTTTCAAATTTATTAAACGATATGCATCAAATTCGGAACTTTAAGGTGTTTCAGGTCGGTTCCCATTTTGATTTTTTTTAGTTTAAGTTAAAAATATTTTAAAATTTAATAAAGTTTCTAGTTTGATGCATATCGGTTTATAAATGGCAAAAACCGCCATTCTACATTCGCCAATTTATTTATTTTTTCCAATTAAAAAAATGTTGGATTGTATAGTACCACCAAATACCTAGTTGGAGAATTTGAAGACATTATTTTTATAAAAAAATATTATATGAATTCAAGGTACAAAAATCTCGCGGCGAATTGTTCCCGCGGCGAATTGTCCCCGCGGCAATTTGATTGGAGGCGAATTGTCCTCGCGGCAAAACGGGCCAATCAGCCGCGGTGAATCGGCTGCGGCGAATTGTCCCCTACTCTTTTAATTTGTGTACCTGTGCTTAATTTAAGGATCAAAATACCAATCTACAAATTTCGCTTTTCTACAACTGAGCTTACGCCGCTCTTTTATACAAAACATAAAAACTTTCTAAACAAAACATTTTCAAATTTAAGATAAATATAACAAATCCTGCAAAAGCATAAAAAAAATAAAAAAACAAAATCAAAGGGGTTGCAGATCTATGTATCCTTAAGAACTCTTTGTACTTAAATCCTTTACAGATTCATTTCATAGGACATTTAATTATTAAACACCCTGTATAGGATATTGCAAAATTTTTAAAAAAATCAAAAGATAAAATAATGTATAAGCTTATCTTATAGGATCCTGCGTAAATCGAAAATAACTTCGATTAAGGGTATACCGTAGCGTGGATTTACAGTCTCTTACGGCACAAACCGTTCCCATTGTTTAAAATCAAAAATCACATATATCAAACACAAACCACTAACGCTCAACACGTACTAAAAGTTTAAAAAATATTAAGATACAAAATGCGCCTCTGGAGTGGTTGACCCCAACATGGCAGGCTGCGTGAAAGATGCGCGTAGCACCCCCCACCACCTGAGTTCCCTATCTGTTTGTTAGGTGATCCGTGGCTGAGCCTTTAAAGACTGATGATAAAACTATTGGAAAAAATTAAAACACACCAAAATTTTAATTTACTTCCCTCCCCTATAAATGTAAAGTTATGTAAAACTAACATTGCCCACTTCCAAGAACGTTTAGATCTGAGCTTTAGAAGACTGATAGGCACTATGATAAAACAATAGAACAAAATTAAGAAACCTCTTTTAAGACGGCACTGCGAAAGTTTTGGACAATATTCCGCATATTTTACCACTTTAAAACTTAAATATTATCCAAATCCTTTAAAAAATGAGTGAAATCATAACAAAAACATTTTATGTAAAAAAAAAGCCAAGTACGCGAAAATTGCATTCCGTAAATTGAGATAAAAGTAAAGTCAAGTTCTCCAATATAAATTTCAAAATGAAAGGTTCTGCAAATGACGCTTAGACATAGTGCTAAATTGAACATAAAGAAGTTTGGCTGTAATAGCAAAGTTTTTAAAAACATTTCCAACTAGTAAGACCCTTTCATTTTAAAATTTCTATTGGCGAATTCGGCTTTACTTTTATCTCAATTCTTTTTACGGAATCCTATTTTCGCAAACTTGGCTTTTTTTACATAAAATGGTTTTGTTGTAATTTCAATTTTCTATTAGCTCACACTACTACTATACCATAGTAGTGTGAGCTGTGGTGATCCTAATTTTTTCGAGAAAAAAAAAGTTGCTCTGATTTCAAATTTTCTTAATATCTTTTAGTTCAATGAATAGAGGCCAAAATAGGGGGGTTACCCTACAAAAGGTCCGGTAGTTCTGAATTTTGGATATGTTGTTAAGCTCAGGAGGGTAGTTAAAAATCTGAGTTTTCGTCACCCCCACCCCTGTGCTCCCTCCGCCATCTTGAAAAAACCATTAAAAATTGGCATTTTTTTTAGTTTTTTGCCTTTAGTTTCATTCCAGTACACTAAATCGCAAAAAGAGTTATATGAAATTTTTTAGAGGATATAATTGTCTACAATTTGGTGGTACCATGGTTGTTCTGCGAGCAGCAGTAACGGAGCTAGATAATTTCCAAAAATGACTAAAATCACGTGCTTCATATAAGTTCTAAAAACATATTTTGTAGAGAATTTTATCAGCTACAAAATCCTTTCTTTAAATGAATTTTTAAATATTGTAACGGAGTGGGAGTAACTTTTAACTTAAAGTAAGTTAGAAAATAATAATTTTTTTTTAAATTTAGTGCTTTAAACGGCACGTTTTTTATTTATTTTTATTTTTTCGTGTAAATTTAGTGACATACAAAAAGGTAAGAGAGCTTAGGGGTGAAACACCTCCTTAAACTAACCACCTCTTCAAAAAACCCCTCCAGACCCCCCAAAATCTAACATATTCAGGTTTTCTCAAATTTTCTCAAAAAATACAGTTCTAAGAGAAAAATGTGTAATATACTTTATTGTAGACAATGAAATTTTGTTTTGAAAAAGGTACAACTCGATGGGGGTCCACTATTTATAAACTCTTCAGCGGCGTCCGTTAATTGAAGTAATTTAAAAAAGTAAAAAAATATCCATGTTTTTTCCATGAGTTATTCGATTTTTTTTTAAACCAAGGTCTATAGAACAAAATGTGTTATACATTATTGTAGCAAATAAAATTTCCTTTAAAATGCTGTACAAGAAGGTCGGATTGGTTTCATGGTTATAAATTCAGAGGCGCCCGTAAATTTAACCAATTTTAAAAAATCACAAATTAAAATATTTTTGTTACAAGTTTTATCTAATTTTTTTAAAAATAAGCCTAATTTTAAAAAATGCTATGATGCACTTTATTGACAGTAAAATTCTCTTTTCAACCGTGTATAACTCGATGGGGTTTGACTTACAACGAACCCGCCAGCGACGTCCGTAAATGGGAGCCATTTAATTAATTTTTTTAAAATTATGTTTTGCACAGGTTTTATTTGATTTTCTGAAAACCATACCGTTTATCAAAAAATTGTTTATTACTTCATTGTAGATAATAAAATTTCCTTTTAAACTTTATGTAACATGGTAAAAAATATTTCATATTTACCGCTCCAGTGGTGTGCTTAATTTAAAACAATTTTTTTTAAATCACATATTTTTTAAAATTGGTTTAATTTACGGGCGCCTGTGAAGTTATTACCATAAAACCAATCCGACTTTGTTATACACCGTTTAAAATGAAATTTTATTATCTACAATAAAGTATAAAACACATTTTTTGAAAAAGGGCTTGGTTTTTAAGAAAATCGATTAAAATATGTAACAGAATTAATTTTTTTGGTGATTTAAAAAAAATTGTTTTAAATTAAGCACACCACTGGAGCGGTAAATATGAAATATTTTTTACCACGTTACACAACGTTTAAAAGGAAATTTTATTATCTACAACGATGTAAAAAACAATTTTATAAAGGGCATGGTTTTCAGAAAATCAAATAAAACCTGTGCAAAACATAATTTTTTTAAAAAATTATTAAACGGCCCCCATTTACGGACGTCGCTGGCGGGTTCGTTGTAAGTCAAACCCCATCGAGTTATACACCGTTGAAAAGATAATTTTACTCTCAATAAAGTGCATCATAGGATTTTTCTAAATTAGGCTTAGTTTTTGAAAAAATTAGATAAAACTTGTAACAAAAATATTTTAATTTGTGATTTTTTAAAATTGGTTAAATTTACGGGCGCGTCTGAATTTATAACCATGAAACCAATCCGACTTTCTTGTACATCATTTTAAAGAAAATTTTATTTGCTACAATAATGTACAACACATTTTGTTTTATAAACCTTGGTTTAAAAAAAATCGAATAAATCATGGAAAAAACATGGACTTTTTTTGACTTTTTTAAATTACTTCAATTAACGGACACCGCTGATGAGTTTATAAATAGTTGACCCCCATCGAGTTGTACCTTTTTCAAAAGCAAATTTCATGGTCTACAATAAAGTATATTACACATTTTTCTCTTAGAAGCGTTTTTTTTGAGAAAATTTGAGAAAACCTAAATATGTTAGATTTTGGGGAGTCTGGGGGGGTTTTTGAACAGGTGGTTAGTTTAAGGAGGTGTTTGACCCCTAAGCTCTCTTACCTTTTTGTACGTCACTAACATTACATGAAAAAATAAAAATAAATAGAAAACGTGCCGTTTAAAGCACTAAATTTAAAAAAACGATTATTTTCTAACTTACTTACTTTAAGTTAAAAGTTACTCCCACTCGGTTACAATATTTAAAAATACATTTCAAGAATGTATTTTGTAGCTGATAAAATTCTCTACAAGATATGTTCTTAGAACTTTTACCCTAGAACAAAGATTTCGGAGCTTATGCCGTCTAAAGTATAAAAAATCTGAAAATTTGCCCAAGCAAATTATCTAGCTCCGTTACTACTGCTCGCAGAACAACCAATTGTAGATAATCATATCCTTTAAAAAATTTCTCTTTCTTTTTGCGATTTAGTGTACTGGAACGAAGTTACAGGCAAACAACTACAAAAAGTGCCAATTTCTGATGGTTTTTTTAAGATGGCGGAGGAAGCACAGGGGTGGGGTTGACGAAAACTCAGATTTTTAACTACCCTTTCGACCTTAATAACATATCCAAAATTCAGAACTACCGGACCTTTTGTAGGGTAAAACTCCACTATTCATTGTACTATTTGCGTTTCAGATGATTTTGAAATTTTTTGTTGCGCCGTCTGTCTGTCTGTATGTCTGCCTGTAACAACAAACGCGCATAACTCAAAAACCGCTCGCCCGATTTTAATTAAATTTGGTACCTAGGCTGGGTCTCGGGTCGGGATGGTCCCATTTAAAAAATGAACGAAATCCATCGATCACAAGCCAAATAAAAGGGTGGGGGTAGATTTCAAAAATTAGAGTTTATGTGAAAATATGGCGTGTGTGATATCAAACGAAAGGTAATTGCGCCTGGAGTTAAACAAAATAAATTTTAGTTAAAAAAAAAGGTGGAGGTAGATTTAAAAAAATAGAGTTTAATTGAAAAGATGTCGTGTGTGATACCAAACGAAAGGTAATTGAGTCTGAAGTTAAACAAAATACATTTTAGTTTAAAAAAAGAGTGGGGGTAGATTTCAAAAATTAGAGTTTAAGTTAAAACATGGCTTGTGTGGTATCAAACGAAAGGTAATTGAGCATGGAGTTGAATAAAATATATTTCAGATTTTAGTTATATTAGCTCACACGAACACTATAACTATAGTACCTAGTGTGAGCTTAGGTAACCATATATTGGCAGAGTATTTTGGGTAATTTTGTATTTCACCTCGTCTGCTAAGTAGCTGCTTATTTATAGACTTTAATAAATTCTCCATTTAACTTTTAATCAAATTTCTGTTTGGTTGGTCTTATATGTACCTATTTGTAGAAGTTAGTCTCTGTTTGTTGTCAGTGTACTCATATTGCCGCCACCGTCGACTAAATTTCGATTATTTGCATAAAATGAATCATAACAAAAACATTTCATGAAAAAAAGCCAAGTACACGAAAGTGGTATTCCGTAAAAAGAATTAAGATAAAAGTAAAGCCAAGTTCTCCAATACAAATTTGAAAATGAATGGTTCTTACTAGAGGCCCTCAATACATTTGACAATTGTTTTACACAACAATTGTCAAATATATCGAGGGCCTCTAGTTCTTACTAGTTTGGAAATGTTTCTGCCAAATTTCTACATTTATACATCAGTGAGTGAGTGGCAATTTCGACGATTTTTGAAATTTCGTAACTACTTTACTACTTTATGGAATTCCATGAGGGGTTCGGTTCGGTTCGGTTCGGTTCATATACGCCATAAAGATCTACGACTGTGCAAAGTTTGAGATTCGTAGCTCATTCCGAAGTAGAGTTTTAGATAGGTCAAATATCGACTGAAATGTTTTAAGAAAAGATGGTACGGCGCGCGAACTTGGCGAGGCACTGCCGTGCCCTCAGATACAAGACCAAGGAGCTTCTAAAGTGACATTGAGGCATCCCAGCAATTCCAGGGGCTTGTATAGTTGGATAGGAAGTAGAATTTTTAAAATTGCGAAGCCGTCAATATAAATCATGGAAATCAATTTTGGATTTGTTTAAATAGACCCATCAGTTTGTTTAACAGTTGGGTGTAGACAAAAGTTAGGGGCTCTATATGAAAAAAGATAGTATTACGCCTGAGTTTTTAATAGTTTGTTTTTGTTTTTATCTCTATCGCTGTCATAGTGCAGTTATAGGATATGGGATACAATGACCTTCTTCTTCCACGGAATACACCTAGAAATGGGAAAATTATAGTTTGGTTAGTTATAACCATCTGAGGTACACAGCCACTTAGGGAAAACGTGGAAGCCCTTAACGGAATCCCCATTGTTTCATGGTTGGCTAACAAATAACGCGACATACTGGGCCGTAAATGGAAGCCTTAGTTAATGATCTGAAGAGTATTCCAAACTTAATAACATTGAACCTGTAAACAAATATTTTTTTTTTCGTGGTCTTACGCCCGGAAAGGAGGAAACCACTACTTAAATGTATACTGTAATCTATAATCTAGCCTCTGATGTAAAATTGATGGCAATATAAAAAAATATAATTCTGTGTTTCTCATACTCGTATGGAGAGATTCACATGTGTGTGTGTGTGTGTACATATATATATATATATATATATATATATATATATATATATATATAGTGGACATTTTTGATCGCTTAGAGCCCACGTTTATTGAAAAAGTTCAGTATACGTGACACCGTTAGAGTATTACACATGATATTCCTTTTTAATAGAGTGCGCTAAGTTTTTTACTTTTTAGTTTTATTCAGGATAAAGGATTGTCTCAAAAAACAAGCCCACACATTTCTCTTAACCCTGCGGTGGTGGCGCCTCTTACCACAACAAAAATAGTGGCGCCAAGTCTGACAGACCCAAAATTTCTAAAAAATGTTTTTTGAAAACTGGTAATGATATTAATATGCTGATGCTGCGTAATGTTTTAGGTACCTTTCGGCAAAAAAATACATTGTTCACAAAATAATATATTGTTCTAAAAAGAAGGTAATTTAATCTGAGGGCACGGCAGTGCCTCGCCCAGTTCGCGCGCCGTAACCATCTTTTCTTGAAACATATCAGCCGATATTTGACCTACCTAAAACTCTACTTCGGAATGAGCTACGAAACTTTGCACAGTCGTGGATCTCCATGGAGTTAACAACCCCTCCAAGTTTCATGGAATTCCATAAAGTAATAAAGTAGTTACGAAATTTCAAAAAACGTCGAAATTGCCACTCACTCACTGACTCATGTATAGATCATCAATATTCTACTGTACTGCCAGACATGCTACAAAGCTGAAATTTGGCAGACTGATAGAAATTATGACCAAACCAGTGGAAAAAGTCAAAAAACCCCAAAATTTTATCTTACTCCCCTCCCCTATACATTTAAAGTTTTGTAAAAGTAGCATCGCCCACTTCCAGAAATGCTAGAGAGTTGAGCTTTGGCAGACTGATAGGAACTATGATAAAACTAGAGGAAAAAATCAAAAAACCCCAAAATTTTAATTTACTTCCCTCCCCTATACATTTAAAGGTATGTAAAAGTAGCATTGCCCACTTCCAGAAATGCTAGAGAGTTGAGCTTTGGCAGACTGATAGGAACTATGATAAAACTATAGGAAAAACATCCCAAAATTCTAATTAAGTTCCCTCCCCTATAAATATAAAGTTAAGTAAAAGTAACATTGCCTACTTCCAGACATGCTAGAGAGCTGAGCTTTGAAAGACCGATAGTAACTATGATATAGTTATAGAAAAAAATTAAAACACCCCAAAATTCTAATTTACTTCCTTCCCCCATAAATGTAAAGTTATGTAAAAGTAACACTGCCCACTTCCAGAAACGCTAGAGAGCTGAACTTTTTAATACTCAAAGACAATATGATAAAACTATATGAAAAAATTTAAACCCACACAACATTTTAATTTACTTCCCTCTCCTATAAATGTAAATTTATATAAAACTAACATTGCCCACTTCCCGAAACGCTAGAGAGCTGAGCATTGGAATGCTGATAGAAATTATGACAAAACCATGGAAAAAAATTTAGAAAGTCCAATATTTTCATTTACTCTCCTCCCCTATAAATGTAAATTTATGTAAAAGTAACATTACCCACTTCCAGAAACGCTAGAGAGCTGAGTAGTGGAAGACTGATAGGAACTATGATAAAACTATAGGACAAAATTTAAAAATACCACAATTTTAATTTATTTCCCTCCCCTATACATGTAAAGTTATGTAAACGTAACATTATGCACTTTCAGAAACGCTAGAGAGCTGAGCTTTGGAAGGCTGATAGGAACTACGATAAAACCATAGGAGACCTTCCGCCCATACATACGAGTACAACAAGGTACCAAAATAGCTACCTTTCTTATTCTTCAAGGTAGAAATGAAGGATTTTAAGGAGTTTGCGAATAAAGATTTACTGTATTTCTCTCCCCTCTGGAATCTATTTCAGTGGTACAGATAAATTAATAATTAAAAATTGTTTATGGGCAGGTTTTCTACACTTCTATATGTAAAGGTAACCTGTAGGGTAACCAAGCATTTGAGCCTTATTGGAAACACCCTAATATAAGCGAGTGTATTCAGTTGGAACAATAAAATGGTGGTGGTCGTGCCAAAACTTTAAAAAATTTAAATTTCTAAAATTATTGAGAATTTTTAACTAAATCTTCTTTTCAAACTTTATTTTATTTGTTAGAATAGGATGAAAATGTATGGTTTACGTCTATATAACCTTTATTATTATACCCTAGGAGTGTAGGGGTCATTATAATCATGTTAAGACACCGCTAGCCCAACATCTCTAATTAAAACCATTTCTAACCATCGGCTTCTCTAGATTTTAGATGTTGTTATTAACAAATAACAAAAATAACGGGTAAAAAAAATCACTAATGTATGCCACAAATGTCAAAAACATGAATAAAAAGCGAGAATTTGAAGGATGCTTAGCGAGTTCCATCCCAAAGGCGCGTTTACCAACGTGAACACCAAATTCGATCGGTCAGCGCAAATGCCATGCGACAAGGGTGCTGTGCGTTTCGCTTAAGGCCGCTTGACATGATGCATGACGCGCTGTAAATATTTGCAAGAAAAAAATTGCGGTCAAGTTGTTGCCTGCAAAAAATCTTCTTTTCGTTTGGCATTGTGCATGGCCATGCATTGATTCCCCAGAATCTAGGTAAAAATTCCCCAGTTTGCATGCAAGTACAGTTTGCATGCAAAAAAATGGCACCGGACCGATAAAAATGGATTGCCTGCAACAATCAGCTGGATTTGTACTGCGCATGCACCTGTGCAAAATTTCATGCATTTGCCTACAAATTTTATTGTCATGCACCATGTCAAGCGGCCTGTAGCGTTTTCAAAACGTAACGTTTTTAAGCCAATTTATGAAAATACCAGTCCAGATTGAAGAATCGATCCGACCACGCACCGTCACACACCGGCCGGGGTAACGCCCTTTACCGGATGCACACCGGGTGTTTCAATTTGAACGCGCTCCAGTCGGAGCGAGATTTTAATATTAGGAAGCTACTGAGATGCCCCTAGATTTGTTCCAGCACTTTTTATATACAATATTCCTACCTCTGGGTCTGACAGATTTAGCGCCACCATTACAGGGTTAAATATCGGTAGTTTGGGTAATAATGAAGGTGAATGTTTTAAACTTTAATGATCAATGTCTAGTAATAATGCCCGATATTACAATGAGAAATTCTGTTTTAATATGCTTAGGGCCTAGGGTTGTATTTTACTTTTTTTTAGCTCACACATATACTATACTATAGTAGTGTGTTTAGCTCACACATATACTATACTATAGTAGTGTGAGCTATGGTGATCCTAATTTTTTCGAGAAAAAAAAAGTTGCTCAGATTTCAAAATTTTTTATATATCTTTGCGTTTCAGATGATTTTGAAACTTTTTTGTTGCGCCGTCTGTCTGTCTGTATGTCTGTCTGTCTGTCTGTCTGTCTGTCTGTATATCTGTCTGTAACGACCAACGCGCATAACTCAAAAACCGCTTGGCCAATTTTAATGATATTTGGTACCTAGGCTGGGTCTTGGGTCGAGATGGTCCCATTTAAAAATGAACAAAATCCACCGAACACAAACCAAATAAAAGGGTGGGGGTAGATTTCAAACATTAGAGTTTATGTGAAAATATGGCGTGTGTGATATCAAACGAAAGGTAATTGAGTCTGGAGTTAAACAAAATACATTTTAATTTATTTAAAAACAGGGTGGGGGTATATTTCAAAAATTAGAGTTTAAGTGAAAATATGGCGTGTGTGACATCAAACGAAAGGTAATTGAGTCCGGAGTTTAACAAAATACATTATAGTTTTTGTTTTTTTTAAGGGTGGGGGTAGATTTCAAAAATTTAAGGTTAAGTCAAAACATGGCTTGTGTGGTATCAAACAAAAGGTAATTTAGTCTGGAGTTGAATAAAATATATTTCAGTTTTTAATTATATTAGCTCACACGTACACTATAACTATAGTACCTAGTGTGAGCTTAGGGGCCCATATATTGGCAGAGTATTTTTTTACGGGTATGCGCACTCGCAAGGAGATCCCTATCACGCTCGAGAAGCGGCAAGTGCGCGGAAATGTTGGTGTGTGTTGGTTTTGAAACGGTTCAGGTTGTAACCTGCAGGGAAAACTGTCGCAGGGAGTTTATTCCACAGCGATGCTGTTCTCCAGAGATATGAATTCTGATATAATGAGGTTCTTGGTGCCTCTATTTTGACAATAAATTGATGGTTACCGTCTGTTTGACGTGTTCGCCTAGTAGGTGCTACTCCCGGGGGGATCATAAGTGTCAACTCTTCAGAGCATTTTCCGTGATAATACCTGTAGAAGAGAGATAGATCGCCCATAGTTCTTCGATGTTCGAGACTATCCAAGCTACGGGTAAGTGCGGGGTCATTGATCAGCTTGATAGCTCGTTTTTGCACGGTGTTCAAAAGCATTAAGGTATGTTTGGGTACCGCACTCCATATATGTGAGCAGTACTCCATAGTTGGTCGAATCTGGGCTTTGTAGAGTGTCAGCAGTTGGCTTGGTGTATACAGATGTCTTGTACGAAATAGCACCCCAAGCTTTTGGGACGCCCTTTTAGCTATATCTGCCACGTGACTGTGCCAAGACATGTTGGTCTCTGCAGTGACTCCTAAGATGTTCAACTGGCTCTGCAATGCGACAGCACTTCCAGATAGCATGATGTTTGGCTCACCGGTGCTGGTCTTTTTTGAAAACAGGGCTGCTTGGGTTTTCTGCGCGTTGAACTGTACAAGGTTTTTGTTGCCCCAGTCCTCTATTATCTCTAAGTCGTTATTTATCTGTGATATTTCAGTTAGTCTAAGGTAATGGAATTCACATGCGGAGAGACATGTGGGTGGTATGACTGAGGAGACTACATTGCCATCATCTGCATAAAGTGGATTTACTGTTTTATCTATGAGGTCATTTATGTAAATCAGAAAAAGTGTTGGCGAAAGGATTGCTCCCTGTGGCACACCAGCATTTATTTGGTAAGAGTTTGAGTTCCGGCCATCCAGTGCAACATAAATGGATCTATCCTTAAGGTAATTTTCAAACCAAGTGCAAAGTCTCGGCGACAATCCCGTTGCTTTGAGCTTGTTGAGCAGATTTTCATGCCAGCCTTCATCGAATGCTTTAGATATATCTAAGGCAATTATTCTTGTTTCACCTCGCAACTCAATCGCTTTTTGCCATAAGTGAGTGACGTATGTAAGTAAATCGCCAGTTGACCTATATTTTCGAAATCCGTATTGCTTGTCTTTAATAATTTTGTACTTTTCCAAGTACTTGGTTAGGTGATTGTTCACAACTCTTTCCATTACTTTTGATATCACCGGAAGTAGAGCAATTGGTCTATAGTTTAACGGATCTGTCTTTTTTCCTTTCTTTGGAATGGGTTGTACTGCGGCAGACTTCCATGATGATGGATATACTCCTTGCCTATAAGATAAATTGAATAATTTTGCGAAAGTTGGGGTGAGTTCGTTAGCATAATTTTTGAGTACTATCGCGGGAATGCCACCTGGACCCATTGCTTTGTTTGTATCCAACTTTTTAAGGGATTTTCGTATTTCTCTGTGACAAAAGGGTACCTCTGGCATACTGTGGGAAACCCTTTCAATGAATGGTGGAGTTTTTCCATTTGGCACTGTTAGGTTTGAGTGGGAGGAAAAGATTTTGGCCAGCATATTGGCTTTTTCCTCTGATGTTGTGGCGAAGTGAGTATTTTTATCTGTAAGTGGTGGTATGGATGACTTGGTGAAGTTTGATCCATCGGCTTTTGCAAGGGACCACTAGAACTACTTGGACAATTCAGCAACCTGTTTTTTATTCTTTGATTGTATGTTTCTTTGGCGGCGTCAACTGACTGACAAGTTACTTTTCTAAAATTTAATTAAATTCACCCTTTCAAGCCGATAGTATTTCAAACTGCCCTTTTAGAGGAATTTTCGATGTTAAAAGAGAAAAAAAAAGTTTATAAAAAAGGAAGTGAGGCGTTTTTATCCCACTAAAAGTAAACACGAAACAAAGTCCAAAAATTCCCAGTAAGTAAAACGTTATAATTTTAGGCAAATGGGCCAGTAACCATATTTTATGATGTCGATGGTTTAATAGCAACTATTGGGGACATTCATAATAGGGTATTTGACAAATTTTAGTAAAGAGTTTAGAATGATACATAGATCCCTAATTTGCTATGCAAAATTGTTAAAATAATATATTTTATCATGGAACATATTTAAAATCAAGTTTTCTAATTTCCGATTTGAATTTGCCGCTAAAACGCTCATTTCTAGCATGGCGTTGCAATTACGTCACAGCGCAGTAAACTCGCGGACAGATACACGGCACTCAAGTGTTTATTTGTTTTTGGTCTGTGTTTTTACTGTTTTTTATGTAAAAGAATGTCCTATAAGTGGTGTGTAGTGCCTGAGTGTTCGAATACTAGCATAAAAACACCTAAAAAACTATTTATTCATGTGCCTTCAGCAGTAAAATAACGGAAAAAGTGGCTAGAACTTGTTCGAAGAGACCCAAGTGTTAGAAGATCCCTCCGTAGATTTAGTCCGTCGATTTTATACCAGTTGGTTTTCATAAGTTTTGACTTTGTCAAGTTTGACTTTGTCCACTTTTTCAAATAAAAATCAGAATGTTGTCAAAATTAAAATATCAGTATTTTCTTATTTAAAAACCCTTTTCAAACTCCAAACCTGCAACAGAATACATTATGGCGACCGTCTCAGCGAATATAGAAATTTTGAAGAGGGAAAGAAAAATACTGTATCAGATGTTTGACAAAGCCTGCCATAGCTTGGACCAGGAGCTGGGAAACCTCGACGTCTCAAAAGAAAAACTGTTGAAGTTCGTCAAAGTACTGGAGGACAAATGGTGCTGTATTTCAGGTTTAGACGAAAAAATATGGCATGTATTGAGTAATAATGAAGAATCCGGTGAAAACACTTTGGACGAAGAGTTAGTATCAGTAGAGGTAATTAGGGAGAAAATGGTTGAATACAAAAATAGGGTAGATTATTATTTTATGCAGTGTGATGCACAGAGTTCTACCACCGAGACATCTGTAAGTACCAGTAAGTTTTTGCTTCCTAAATTAAATTTAAAGAAATTTGATGGAGACGTAAAGAAGTGGATAGGTTTCTGGGGGCAGTTCCGTAAAATAGATGAGGATGAGAGCATAGATATAGAGTACAAGTTTGAATATCTTTTGCAATCAATGGAAGAGAAGTCTGCTGCAAGGGCACTAGTAGAGAGTTACCCACCCTCAGCAGATAATTACAAGAACGCGTTGAAACAGTTAAAAGCTAGATTTGGTCGGGACGAGTTTTTGATAGAAGTTTATGTCCGAGAATGATTGCAGTTAGTTCTTAAACAAGCTACGGGCAAATCGACCATGTCACTAGCTTCTTTGTACGATAATAGTAGAGTCTTCATTGCCAGAAGATACCATGCGAGCTTGGGAAAGACACAACACTGTCGAGAGTAGTAGTACTAATAATTATTTGAATATGTTACTAGATTTTTTGCGAGGAGAAGTGGAGAGCGACGAAAGAATTCAGCTTGCAAAGACCAGCTTTTCAAAGGAGCAGATAAACCATCAACATCTGGAGGTCACAGAGGAAGATCAGAACAAGAAACTGGATACGCAAACAGGTCAGGTGAGCTACCTACAGCAGCAATCATTTTGACTACGTCAAAAGAAAATTATCAGAAGAAAGATGGTAAGCAAACTTGCATATTTTGTAGTTCTAATTGGCACAACAGCCAGGATTGTTTAAAAGCACAGAGTATGACACTAGATCAAAGAAAGGAGATCATTGTTAACAAAAAAGCTTGTTGGGCTTGTTTGAAACCCAACCATCATTTAAAACAATGCAAAGCTTCTATAAAATGTGTCATCTGTAGTAAAAGACATTTTCCTATCATTTGTACAGAGCTTTCTAAAAACAAATGCGAAAAAACGCAAAAATCTAAAGAAAATGAGGAAACAGTCATGATAAGCAATCCTGGTGGTACTTTAATGTAGACTATCGTAGTAAAAATTGTACATAGTGGCGTGTCACAGAAAGTTAGAGTTATTCTTGATTCTGCATCTCAGAGATCATACGTTTTGTCAAGTTGCGCAAAAAGTTTACATTTAGAAAAAGTTGATGATGAGCAAATAGTTCAAAGTTTGTTTGGTGGTACTCACCTTGTTCCAAAAATGCACGGAGTTTACGATATTTGCATTCAGAATATAGAAGGAACATTTGAGACCAAGTTTTCTGCTCTTGAACAAAATAAAATTTGCAACTTTATTCCTCGTTTAGAAGATAAAAAGATTTTAAATAAAATACAAAATGAAGGCATTTTTATTTCTGATTCTCAGTACAAAATTTCAGAAGTTAGTTTATTACTGGGAGTAGATATTTACGGCAAGTTGATAACAGGGACAGTTAAAACTATAGACAATCTTACTGCGATAGAAACTAACCTAGGATGGACCATATTAGGTTCACAAAAACATTCATCAAAACTAGAGACTCTTTGTTGTTTTAATGACTTTGATATCTCTGAGCTTTGGAATATGGAAATGATAGGCATTAAAGATCCAACTTCAGTCAAAAATAAATATGAAATTCAGGCAGAAACCATTAAAAAGTTTAAAGAAAACGTTACACGAAATAGTGACGGTAGATATGAGGTTTGTCTGCCATGGTTAGAGGACAGGAAACCGCTAGTAGATAACGTAGAACCAGCTGAAAGTAGACTAAGATCAACTACAAAAAAGTCAGAAATTCTCAATCATTTTGAAGCATACGATAAAGTTTTTTTAGAATGGGAAAGCTTAGGTATAATAGAGTAAGTAAAAAAGAATAGTTTAGCTAATTTAGTACACTACATTCCGCATGATGCCATGATTAAAGAGTCTAGCAATACAACAAAAATCAGACCAGTTTTTGATGAGTCCGCCAAAGATAGAAACGGAAACTCACTGAATAAAAGTTTAGAAAAAGGCCCAAATCTAATTGAGATGATTCCCGAGATTTTAGTTAAGTTTAGATTGGGTTTAATTGGTATGATTTCTGATATAAAGAAGGCATTTCTAATGATAAGTTTAGCAGAAAAAGATAGAGATGTCCTGAGATTTATTTGGTGGAAAAACAGTAGCAAAACAGAAATGAAAATATATAGACATACACGAGTAGTTTTTGGTGTATCGTCAAGTCCGTTTTTACTTGGAGCTACTATTATGTACCATTTAGATCAGATGTCAACTATTTTTCCTAGTACTGTAGATAAGTTGAAAGAATCGTTTTATGTAGACAATTGTGTCACGAGTTTAAATGATGAAAAAGAGTTGAAGAAGTTTATAAATGAGTCTAAAACATTGATGTCGACAGGAGGTTTTGACTTGAGAGGTTGGATTTACAACAGTGACAGATTTTTCAAAGAAGATGAAAGCGAAATGCCATGTAAGAGTATCTGTACTTGGACTGATATGGGATTTTGAGAAAGATTTACTTTGCTGTGATGTATCATTTGTAGATAAGATCGATACGATTCCCTTTACAAAGAGAGGTTTGCTATCTGCCGCTCAACGAGTTTTCGACCCCATAGGATTCACTAGTCCAGTTACATTGCTACCTAAGATTTTACTTCAAGAAACCTGGAAAATTAAGATAAAGTGGGATGATCAGCTACCAGCAGAAATTTTCGATAAATTTAAGATTTGGCTAAATCAATTGAGACTTCTTGAACAATGCAAGATTCCAAGAACCTTCTGTAATACTACACCTCTCAAAGACTGCGACAATGTATCTTTACATATTTTCTGTAATGCAAGTAAGACTGCTTATGCTTCTTGTATTTTCGTGAAAGTTGAAACAGATGGAAAAGTCGTTGTTAACTTGTTGATTTCAAAGTCAAGAGTAACACCAGTTATCTGCTTTGATTGCTTCTAGACTATACAGATCAGTTGAAAAAGTTCAGAATCTAGATAGATTTGATACTTATTTTTGGAGCGACTCCAAAATTGTTCTTACTTGGATAAAAACGAGATCAACTTGGAATACTTTTGTGAATAACAGAGTAGAGGAAATTCGAAAATCTACCAGTGTGAATAGATGGAATCACGTTCCAGGCGTTTCCAACAGTGCAGATATGCCATCTAGAGGATGTAGTCCAAAACAATTATTGGAGAGTCAATAGTGGAAAGGACCAAATTGGCTGAAGAAGAATAAAAAATGTTGGCCGTTATCATCAGAGTTCTACAACGAAGTAGATGCCTATTTGGAACAAAAGAAAACGCGAATTGTAACCAATTTAATTGTAAATAAAAGTGCTACATCAGAAAAACTGCTTTACTTTTCGAAATACACAAAAATTATAAGAATGATAGCTTGAATGTTTAGATTTTATTTAAAACTAGCAAAGAAGTGCACTCAAAATGCAGACGAGTTATCAGGAGAAAAAAATCGAAAGAGCTGAAAGTAGTGTAATAAAAATTATACAAAGCGAAAGTTTCGGCAAAGTTGAGAACGACTTTCAAGGATTAGATATTTTCAAAGATGACGAGAGATTGTTACGAGTGAAAACGAGAATAATTAATAGAGAAGATTTACATTGTTTTAAGTATCCAATACTATTGCTTTACAACCATGAAATTGTAAAGAGACTAATTGAAGAAAGGCATAGAGTTTATTGTCATGCAGGAGTGCAAACTACTTGGTGTAAATTAAGAGAAACATTTTGGATAATCAAGGGACGCAAGATGGTAAAAAGTGTAATTTCCAGATGCTTAGAATGTAAGAAACAAAAGGCCTTACATATGGAAACACCATTTTCTGCATTACCCAAAGACATAGTCAATAACGTTGGAGTTTTTGAAATTACTGGGATTGATCTTGCAGGACCTCTATACCTGAAGAACAGTGAGAAAGTTTACATAGTAATATTCACATGTGCAGTTTATAGAGCATGTCACTTTGGACTTGTAAATGCTATTTACACAGAACAGTTTATTTTTGCACTGAGGAGATTCATTGCTAGAAGAGGTAGAATTTCTACCATTTATTCAGATAATGGTGAGAATTTCAAAGGCACTGAAAATTTATTTGTTCAAGTTGATTGGAACGAAATCCAGAGATTTTCGACAGTTATTAGAATAAAATGGATTTTTATTCCGTCTACTGCCACCTGGTAGGGTGGTTGGTGGGAGAGAGTAGTGCGAATAATAAAGGAACTCCTCAGAAGAAATTTGGGAAAAAGAACATTATACTATGATGAATTGTTTACAGTTTTGTGTGACTGTGAAGCAACTGTAAATGCAAGACCTAACCGAACCGAACCGAACCGAACTTACTTAGAAAATAGGACGGAAGATTTGACACCACAGCCCAGATTCATTCCTGAAGACCTTAGCTAGTAGCGAAACACCAGATTTAGACCAGATTGAAAGAGTTAGTCTGAAGAAACGTCTAAACTACATGCATAAAGTTAGAGTAGCTTTCAGAGAAAGATTTAGAAATGAGTACTTGGCAATGTTAGTACAGTCGAAGAAAGGAAAGTACAAGGAAATCAAAGTTGGGGAGATAGTGCTTATGTTAAATGCTTCCATGGAGATCAACAATGAAGAGGATATCGACCTTCCAGAGAACAATGTTCCAATTAAAGACAACTCGACTTCTACTGCCTCTACTGATACTAAACCACCCCAACGTACTAAACGTGGAAGAGAAGTACGAATTCCACAACGCTATCAAAACTAGAAGTTTGTTGAAATCTCCGGACTTGGGCGGGAGTATGTTAGAAGATCCCTCCGTAGATTCAGTCCGTCGATTTTATACCAGTTGGTTTTCATAAGTTTTGAACTTTGTCAAGTTTGACTTTGTCCACTTTTTCAAATAAAAATCAGAATGTTGTCAAAATTAAAGTATCAGTATTTTCTTATTTAAAAACCCTTTTCAAACTCCAAACCTGCAACAGAATACAACACCAAGGGCCTTATCTAATACATCTTCACTTTACATTTGGGAAGATCACTTTGATGTGAGTATAACTAAATTATTTCTATTAATTTTTTTCA
Source organism: Aspidapion aeneum (assembly GCA_963576565.1). NCBI lineage: Eukaryota > Metazoa > Arthropoda > Insecta > Coleoptera > Brentidae > Aspidapion > Aspidapion aeneum. The sequence continues at coordinate 46,312,343 of OY755045.1, forward strand.
CGTTGTCTATAATATATATAACTAAATCACGATGAAATTTTTGAGGTTTATTACAAGGGGTGAACAACTATAATAAACAGAAAGGTGTACAAATTTTTAGCCGGTGCTAGGCAGTTATTAGCAGGACTAGAGAGTACTTCTAAAGCAAACTCAAACAATGTTTAATCTTTTTTAATAGAAAGTTAAAAACAGCTTTAGGCTATTTTGGCTTGTATTGATGATTCGATGATTTGAACGCATCCAAAGTTTTTATGTTGTCACTATTTCCATGCTTATTAAAAGACACAAAATGATTTTTATATGCACGTTTAGAATAGGGTGTTTGACAGTAGTAAAAAATAAATATATATTTATTTTTAGATATCTTTTAGGTCTTGGAAATGCTAAATTTTTTCTCAAATTCATAGTTCTTTTAATTAAATAAATTGATTGAATTAAAACAATTAGCCACGTGATTCAAAACAGGCGGTCTACCAATCAGCTGCGAGTGACGTCACAAAACAGTAAACGCCTCGAACGAACCTATTTTCTGTGTTATATTCTTATGGAAGGCAAGGTTTGCTTTGGTTTAAAGTGCGAATTATCGTCCTAAATTAGATTTTATTTTGTGTTTTACCTATAAATAACATTTTCAATGAAAAACGGATTCTCCAAAGCCGATAGCTCCAACTTGCCAATGCTGAACTACTTTATGGTGGCAGGTTTCTTTGCCAACAACAGTGATTTTTGTTCTGCGGAATTTAGAAACGTTAAAATGTTGATGTAAGTATTCGATGAGTTGTTTTGTATATAACTGAAAGTTTTTTTACGTTATCCTTCGCCTACTTTTACTCATTTAGATTTTGAGGTTGTTTTGCTTTTTTGTTTAATATGCCACTTACAATAGATTAAAGGCAAAAAAAAACACACTTATAGCGTTAATCTGACCTAAAAGACAATATGATGGATTTTTTCTTATAATTGAATTTTTTTTATCGATCGAGATAGCAGGTTATTACTCGCCGGCTGTTGTTCTAGTTTATCTCAAATTTTAATAGATGGCGCGACTTGCGGGAGTTAACGATTTTATCACCTGAAACATAAGATGAGAGATAAAACCGTCTGCCAAACTTTGCAAGGGTATCAAAAAACAATTAACTGTCAACACTTATTAGGTGTCCATTGCTTAGCCACGAGAACTTGTTTAACTTTATTTCATCTTTCGCAGTCACACACGTAGTAAATAAAAAGGTTGTTTTGCTTTTTTGTTTAATATGCCACTTACAATAGATTAAAAAAAATGAAAATCATGTATTAAACCAAGGGAGGGACAGGTAGGCAAAAAGTATACAACGACCAGCAATACTTGAAGTACTGCATAGGTTACACTGCATAGTCCCACGTAGGTACTGCCTAGTCCTGCCTATGCACTGCCCAGTCTTGCATATGCACTGCTCAGTCCTACATTGAGCCTGCATGTGCACTGCCTAATCCTGCATAAATTGATAGAAATAATTTAGTTATACTGACATCAAAGTGATTTATATATATATATATATATATATATATATATATATATATAAAGTGAAGATGTATTAGATAAAGCCCTATATATATATATATATATATATATATATATATATATATATATATATATATATATATATATATATATATATCTAAATATGTATATATAATATAATCTATAACGTTCTCCGCCGTATTCTGATTTCCAGTCTCTATTGGTCTACTTCTCTCTCTCTGATGTCTCTATCTATTCCTTCTCTCCAACCCAGTCTGAGTCTTCCTCTCTTCCTTCTTCCCTGTGGTATCCAATTTAGTATTTTCTTTGTTGATTGTCTTCCGCCATTCTTTGTACATGTCCATACCATCTAGGTTGGTTAATTTTTATGTCTTCCGTAATTTTGTGCTGAGCAGCCATAATTTCTCGAATTCCCACATTTCTCCCCCTTTTCAGTTTTTTGATTGATTTTCCGGCAGCGCATCTCCAATAATCCATTTCAGTGGCTTTTTTGCGAGCTTTTTCTTTCAGGGGCCATACTTCACTACCATAACTGATGACGCTCTTGTAAATTCTATGTTTGTTTTGTTTTGATACAGCCTTATCCCAGAGCAAACTGTTGAGTTGTCTAATTGCTTGTCTTCCTTGGTTATTTCTGTGTCGGATTTCTTTATGTAAACTACCGTCATTAGCGATGCGCATTCACAGATATTTGTCCTTTTTGCATTGTTTTATCTGATGTTGTTGTTTCAAGATACGGTCCTGTTATTCCCCACCAACGCACATATATTCCGCCTTCTAAAGATTTACCTCTAGCCCCCACTTATCTTGAGCCAGGATTGTTTGATCATCAGCGAAGCAGAGAGTATACAGTAAAAAATCGTTCAGTGGTATTCCCATCTGTTCGCACTTTCTTTTCCATGTTTTCAGGGTTTGTTCTAAATATATCTTAAACAATGTTGGTGACAAGCAACAACCTTGCTTAAGACCTTTGTTAATGGTAAATCCCTTTGATAATGTCTGCCGTTTATTTATTTTGCTTGTGTTGTCTTTATAAAGTTCTTGAAACTCCATGTCTTATATACTTTGAAGCCACCCATGGAAAAAATGTAAGAGAAACAAAAGTGTTTTGCCCGTTAAACATTATGTACTGCTGGTAGCTATTCTAGCTAAAAACAACTAGAAACAAAATTGTTTTTATTTTAAACATGACGTTTCGGTTAGCAAATATCTCTAACCGTTTTCGAGTGTGAACTATACAATCCAGTCTTTAGGCTATTACCTATACTAATTGGTGAGCAGTCAAGTGTGAAAGCCTGCCCCCTTTTTTTATTCCTAAGACGCTTGTTTTTCTTAAGGAGTGGTTTCCATATGTTTGGAATGTCCGTGCATGGTTTACTGAAAATTTCTTTGTTCTGCATTATAAATGCAACTTCAATAAGCTTTCGTTTTCGCCAATGCGACTCCTTATGCAAAACTTTACGTTCAGGCCATTGAATTCTGTGACCATACATGATCCGCTAATTGGGTACTTTTTGTTCACTTACTTTAACCTGAAGAAGGCGTTTTGGTTCACCTACATATGATTTACCACACTCACACGGGATTTGGTAAATGCATTTCTTATTATTTCAGGGATTTGCTGGTTTTGTTTTATTTACAAAACTCCTTATCGTATTTTCCGATGAAAATACTGTTTTAATATTATAGTGATTGTTGATTCTTATGTTTTCTGAAATCTCTTGAACATATGGAATGTTAATAACACCCAACGGTTTATTATTCTGATCTGCGAATTTGCTACATTTGGTTTGTTTTTAATTTAAGAAATCGTTGAATTTATTAATTTCTTGGGATAACCATTATTATTGTTAATTTATGAGGTTAATTCTTCATTATTACTCTTTATTACAAGCTTCTTATAACTACTTGTTTTGTAGCAACAAAATGATTAGACTTAAAATTTAGGTATTGTTTCGTGTGTGTAGGGTTCCTATATACAGTGGTTTTAATGTTTCTGTCTATACTATACATTATTATCTTTTTATAATTTTTATACCATGGTACTTTAATCTCGTTTTGCACATCGAAAAGGGCTGAAGATTAGATTTTCGATATAAGCACTCAAAATAATTGTTGCGATATTTGTTTAAAGACAAGTAATAAGTTGGAATAAAAATAATGCTGGTATGAATCAATAAATAAAATATAGGTTTTGTTCAAACAAACATAAAAACCTTTAGGAGGTAAATTTTGCATGCCAAACTACGTCTTATTTGATTGTTTTTTCCAAAAACAAGAAAACAATAATAAAAGTTAAAACTGTGAGTTTATGCTTAAAAATAGGTGGCATAATAACAATGTGGTTTATTACATTAAAATTTAAAAAACTTAATTTATTCTTAAATAATATAGTTTGGTTAGGTTGGTCCGTAAGGACTGGCTGCTCCGTAGAACACGAAGTAGGAGCCATAGTGGGAGTTCTAACCGGACACCGCGTCCTACAAGGACACCTAGCAAAGATGAGAGTGAAGGAGGACGTGACGAGCGAGCCATGTTGGGCCGAGGACGAGACCTCGGCGCATTTCCTCTCATCATGTAAAGCATACAAGGAGGCAAGAAGAGAGGCATTCGAAGAGGAAGCCTAGAAGAAACGCTTACCGTTTTATGACGTCAAATTCGTTAAGCACCTGACCAAAAGTGCAAAAATGGTATTAACGTACGATTGCGCTGAGCATTTTTTAAAACGGTAACTGTGTTTAATAACACCTACCAATTGGCATCTGTTTCTGGAAATCGCTTGGCGTTGTTATAAAAATTCAAAGCCATTAAAAAGTATTTTGCATACAGTTTTTAATTTTTTTCGCCTATACTTTAAGTACAATACGGTACCAAAATAGCTACCTTTCTTATTCTTCAAGTTAGAAATGAAAGATTTTAAGGAGTTTGTGAATAAAGATTTACTCTATTTCTCCCCTCACTGGAATACATTTGAGTGGTACAGACAAATAAATAATTAAAAATTGTTTATGGGCAACTTTCTACACTTCTATAGGTAAGAGTACCCTGTAGAGTAGGTACCCGAGCGTTTGAGCTTTATTGGGAACACCCTAGTACGAGCGAGTGTATTCAAACATCAAAATGTACCTCATTTATTTACTATGCAATAAATTAAGCGCCCCTTGATGGCACTAGTGTGGTACTACTCTCGAGAGTGCTATATTTACGCTACTTTTTCGGGTATGTACTTACCTCCCAATCACCTTGATATAGTTATTTACCGAACAAATGCGGAAAGTAATTACTTTACCGCACGCGAGTAGGTAAAAGTTTTTGTGCTCATCTAAACTGTAAACATTTCACATTAAAACTATTTCTAACTATTACCTTCTCAAGATGTTTTTATCAATAAATACCAAAAATATCTAATTTGGGGGAAAAATCTCTAATGTATGCCACAAATGTGAAAAAACATAAACAAAAAGCGAGAATTTGCATCGATGTCAATATTCGAATTAGCGAATTCTGTTCCAAGGGCGCGTTGACCAACGTGAATACTAAATTCGATCGGTCAGCGCAAATGTCATGCGAGAAGGTGCTGTGCGTTTCGCTTAGCGTTTTCAAAACGTAACGTTTTTAAGCCAATTTATGAGGTTGTTTCGAGTGTGGTCACCATGATGTATGCAAATCATCGCTGCATATTGACATATTTTATAAGGTCTCTAGACTGACAAGAGATCCCATAACGCCTACGCCGAAGTGGTCAGGAAAAAAATTAAAATATCCCTCCCATATTGGCTAGACAGGATTCTAACACATTTTCTTTTCAAACAAAACCACTTTTAAAGTGACGTTTAATCGACCCAATTTACTTAGTTTAGTGTTGATTGGTTGGAAGGGGTCGTCGGGGTCAAGTTAAACAAGAAATCTTTGTCTTTGTACGCCGACGTTTCGGCCCTTTATTGGGCCAACCTCATTGCACTAAAATGCAACAATACATTTTCAAAATATTGGCAAACTTTTGACATACATACACAATACATTTTTCCGTTAATTTGTAAAAATGTTTAAATAAAATCCATAATTTAAATGTTTAAAATTAATGTTTAATTAGGACTTTAAAAACAAAACATACACACATTAACACATACATAAAAAAATTAAATAAAATAGCACAATCATTTAATCACAGACCTATTGCAGATAATGAGAATATACACAAACACACACACACGCACACACAATACAACGAATGTAACACAGCGACTTATTAATTACATAATTTAATGAAAACAACAAAAGGATTAACCAAAACAAAAAAAAAGTTTATGTTTTTTTTGCGAACGAAAAAAATATATTTCTCATATGTTTACCAATATTTTAAAAATGTATTGTTGCATTTTAGTTCCATGAGGATGACCCAATAAAGAACCGAAACGTCGGCGTAGAAAGAAAAAGATTTCTTGTTTAACTTGACCCCTTACAACCAATCAACACTAAACTAAAACCATTTTTACGGGATTAGTAATGAAAACTTGTATGATTTTTAATTATCGGGTATTTAAAAAAAAATTGTTAGCATTTGGCTAAAGACGCTGACTGACGCCGACGTCTTAAAGGCAAAAAAAAACATACTTATAGCGTTAATCTGACCTAAAAGACAATATGATGGATTTTTTCTTATAATTGAATTTTTTTTATCGATCGAGATAGCAGGTTATTACTCGCCGGCTGTTGTTCTAGTTTATCTCAAATTTTAATAGATGGCGCGACTTGCGGGAGTTAACGATTTTATCACCTGAAACATAAGATGAGAGATAAAACCGTCTGCCAAACTTTGCAAGGGTATCAAAAAACAATTAACTGTCAACACTTATTAGGTGTCCATTGCTTAGCCACGAGAACTTGTTTAACTTTATTTCATCTTTCGCAGTCACACACGTAGTAAATAAAAAAACAAAAATGAATTGGACTTATTTGTAAGTAATATAAGTATCCTGAACCACCTACGATTTGCTGACGATATCTCCTTAATAACAGATAAGAACGTACAAAAATGCTGAAAGAGCTAGACACAGCAGCTAAAAATATAGGCTTGAGTATGAACTACACTAAAACTAAAATCATAACAAACACAGATGATTAAAGTTAAACAGATTAAACTAAAAAATTGAAACCAAACGGCTGAAATCAAGAGACAAGTAAGATTGGTCTGGCCTGCATTTCGTAAATTAGGCTATATACTAAAAAATCAAAAGTATCCTCAGTATAACCTCAAAACGAAAGAGTATAATCAATGTATCCTCTCTGTACTCACATATGGATCCCAGAGCTGGACACTTACAAAATCAAGCATGAATAAAGTAACAATGGCAAGAGAAATGTTACATGTTAAGCTAACACATAGAAAAAGGAATAAATGGATAAGAAATAAATCAAAGGTAGGGGATGTCAGAGGAGAAGTAGCAAAATTAAAATGGAAATTTGCCGGTCATAATATCAGACAGACGATTGATGGAACAAATGTATTGTAAACTGAAGACCTTGGGAAAATAAAAGAAGTAGAGGAAGACCCCAAATGAGATTGGCAGACGATTTAAAGAAACATGCTGGGACTAGATGGATGAACACGACGACAGACAGAAAAGAAAGCAACTAAAAATAAATTATGCTAAAAACTGACATACATTTAATAAATATATCATCTATAAATAAATTATTTTTTGCAATTCCAATTATTCAAATTCGAAACTTGGGAAATTAATGATTAAAAAAGTTGCTACCCAACAGCCTATTAAAGCCAGTTGAATATTACTTTAAAATTCATCGCTCTATTATGCTCACCCGATATTCGACATTTTCGGATTAAAGCTAGCGATAATGAAATCCCAGGGTCAATTATCCTCGAGAATTAAACTCTCTGAAAGTCAAGGATTTGTGCGGAATAATTACTTACTGAAGAAGGTGTAATTGGCCCTTATTTATTTGAGAATGATTATGCAATGATAGTTTTTTTATTTGACAATGACAATTTGTTTATTGTATTACAATTTATATTGCTATGATAGTTTGTGTGCAAAACACCAGCATCTGTGAAGAGGAATACCTCTGCACTGTGTTGCCACTTTTATGTGTGAGTATAAAATTATATATTATTTAAATAATAGATATCTATAGGCGGGGTTTTTTAAATTAAAAATCTCCTGTGCTCCTTTTGGGAAGGTCAAATCGATGATAACGTCCCATTGATCAATTGATTGGAAACGTATTCCAACCTTGGTAAAAAAAAACAAATCAAAGGATAGGGTAGTTAATTTAAAAAATATACATATATACTTTTGAAAAACAATTTTTCAAAAAACAAGTTTAAAAAAATGTTGTCTTAATATTCGTACTGACTACATTATATTAGTAGTATACCACGGTCCCTAGAATAGACCGGTCTATGGATCTTGTTGTATATATATATATATATATATATATATATATATATATATATATATGTAAAATTTTCACGTCACTCGTAGTCCAGCTGATTTTAATAAACGAAAGTTAGATATGATATCTCTGTAATTAATTAAAAATTTCGCTAACGAAATGTCCCAAGGAAAAATTGTCTTGTTTTTCTTCATCAAAGCCTATCCCACAACCCACGAAATAAAATCGAAATCATCACTCTATCCATATGTATGTGAATCCACCTATCTCTATGTAGGTATGTAAAAATATTTAGCCTAGACAAACATAACTTCATAGTTCATGCCATACTGTGTACATATTGCATTTGCCACAAGCGATATAATTATTGGACGGCCGCAAGCCATAATTTGAGTAACCATAAACGGTAACCTGAACTGGACGATAAAGCATAAAGCATTAGGTACTTTAAAACATATACGTACTTAGAGTCTGTATCTGGGAGCACGGCAGTGCCCCGCCATGTTCGCGTAAGCTGCTGTACCATCTTTTCTTGAAACATTTCAGCCCATATTTGACCTATCTAAAACTCTACTTCGGAATGAGCTACAAATATCAAAATTTGCACAGTCTTAGACCTTCATAGAATAAACAACCCCTTTAAGTTTCATGGACTTCCCTAAAGTAGTAAAATAGTTACGAAATTTCAAAAAAGTCGAAATTGCCACTCGCTCACTATCGATAGATCATGTATAGATCATCAAAATTCTACTGTACTTCCAGACATGCTACAAAGCTGAAATTTGGCATACAGATAGGAATTATAGTCAAACCCATGAAAAAAAAACCCAAAATTTTAATTTGCTCTCCTCCCCTATACATGTAAAATTATGTAAAAATAACATTGCCTATTTCCAGAAACGCTAGAGAGCTAAGTTTTGGAAGACTGATCGGAACTTTGATAAAACTGTTGGAAAAAATTACATCAAACTTTTAATTTACTTCCCTCCACTATAAAAACACTAGTAACATTGCCCACTTCCACGCTAGAGAGGTGAGCTTTAAAAGGCTGATAGGAACTATGATAAAACCATGGAAAAAAATTAAAAAACCTCAAAATTGGCATTGCAAAAGTTTTGAACAGTATTCCGCATATTTTACAACTTTAAAACTTAAATATTATCCAAATCCTTTAAAAGAGGAGTGAAATCACAATAAGAATCGAGATAAAAGTAAATCCAAGTTCTCCAATACAAATTTCAAAATGAAAGGTTCTTACTAGTTTGGAAATGTTTTTTCTAACTTTGCTATTATTGCCAAACTTCTTTATGTTCAATTTAGTACTAAGCCTAAGAGTCATTTGCAGCCGTAATAGCCAAGTTTCGAAAAATATTTTCAATCTAGTAAGTTACTTTCATTTGGCTTTACTTTTATCTCAATTCTTTTTACGGAAAACAAGTTTCGCGTACTTGGCTTCTTTTAACATGAAATGTAAATACGGCATACTCACAGAGTCTATACCTCAGAGTAATAACATATAAAGAGAAGAAGTAACCCCGGTTTCGGCGGTCATTCATTCATTTGTTGGTAAATAATGTAGCTTTTCCGCTGTTGCCGGCTCCTCTGCCTCTGTAAAATTTAATAAATAATAAGTAAGGTTCAACTTCTTACCTTACCAAATATTTAGTGCTTTGAGTTGGTTAGGCTATTTAAACCGTGCGATAATTTGTCATGCGCTTATTAGCCCGCGTCGCGTCGTTTTATGCTGTGTATTTCTTATTACAATCTGCGATAAAAACTCATTTAGACAACATAATTTATGAACGGCCCCTTTTCCCACAATTTTTTCAGGACGTGGCAACAGGTGTATGACATCATATTACGGATTTCCTGTTAGCAGGGCCGGGTTTCGTTTTGAGCTACTTGGACTATATCCCCGCGCTACTATTTTCCGAAAACCGCTTATTGATGCGACGTTCCATTCAAAAGTTAGCATTTTTTAAACTTTTTAACTGTCAAAAACTGTCATTAGCATTCACGAATTTTGACTAAAATCTAATCAGCTCGTTGCAGTATCGAGTTTTTTTGTCGAAAACAACACCTGCTCTAGCCGTTGCTGTGCGGGCTAGGAAGGTAAAAAAGGGGCGGGCCGACTGCACAACAAGTAGTATAAGTAGTAGCCTTTAGACTGGATTGTTTAGTTTACACTTGAAAACGGTTAGATATACTTACTTACTGAAACGTCCTGTTTAAAATAAACCAACACAAGAACATTTCATGTAAAAAAGAGCCAAGTACGCGAAAATGGCATTCCATAAAAAGAATTGAGATAAAAGTAAGGCCATGTTCTCCAATACAAATTTCATAATGAAAGATTTTTACTAGTTGGAAATGTTTTTCTAAACTTTGCTATTACAGCCAATCTTCTTTATGTTCAATTAAGCACTGTGCCTGAGTCATTTACATCCGTAATAGACAAATTTAGAAAAACATTTCCAAACTAGTTTCTTACTTTCATTTTGAAATTTGTATTGGAGAACTTGACTACTTTTATCTCAATTCTTTTTTTTTATGATTTCACTTCTTTTTAAAGGAATTGGATAATATTTAGTTTTTAAAATAGTAAAATATGCGGAATATTGTTCAAAACTTTTGCAGTGCCTTACTTAAAATTTTGAGGTCTTTTAATTTTTTCCCATGGTTTTATCATAGCTGCCATCAGCCTTCCAAAGCTCAGCTCTCTAGCGTTTCTGAAAGTGGACAATGTTACTTTTGCATAACTTTACATGTATAGGGGAGGGAAGTAAATTAAAATTTTCGTGTTTTTAAATTTTTTCCTATAGTTTTATCATAGTTTCTATCAGCCTTCCAAAGCTCAGCTCTCTAGCGTTTCTGGAAGTGGGCAATGTTACTTTTATATAAATTTACATTTATAGGAGAGGGAAGTAAATTAAAATATTGGTGTTTTAAAATTTTTTCCTATAGTTTTATCATAGTGTCTTTCAGTCTTAAAAAGCTCAGCTCTCTAGCGTTTCTGGAAGTGGGCAGTGTTACTTTTACATAACTTTACATTTATATGGGAGGGAAGTAAATTAGAATTTTGGGGTGTTATAATTTTTTACTATAGTTTTATTATAGTTCCTATCAGGCTGCCAAAGCTCAGCTCTCTAGCATTGCTAGAAGTGGGTAATGCCACTTTTAAATAATTTTAGAATTTTGGGGCTTTTTGATTTTTTCCAGGGGTTTCCAGTCCAGTCCGCCAAATTTCAGCTTTATAGTAGGTCTGGAAGTACAGTAGAATTTTGGTGATCTATACATGAGTGAGTGAATCAGTGAGTGAGTGGCAATTTCGACGTTTTTTTGAAATTTCGTAACTACTTTACTACTCTATAGAAGTCCATGAAACTTGGAGGGGTTGTTAACTCTATGAAGTTCTACGACTGTGCAAAGTATCAGATTCGTAGCTTTTTCCGAAGTAGAGCTTTAGATAGGTCAAATATGGGCTGAAATGTTTCAAGAAAAGATGGTACGGCAGCGCGAACTTTGCGAGGCACTGCCGTGCCCTCAGATAAAGACAATGGAAGTCCAAAGTTTTATTTCTACTCAATCATTGTCTACGAGTTTTAAACAAAAGATTATTTTTTCACTTATATAATGGCAACAAGTTTAATTAGGTGGGTCCTCAAGTCGTGAACGGTTAGTCCAGATATTCCTAAGCTCTAAGGTCGACACTGACAGTAACATGTGTTTGTATTAAGTGAAGTGTTGTCTTGGCCGTCGGACTCGGTATATTGAATTTTTGGTGTTTTTTTCTGTGTGCTGAGTTTTATTTTTACAAAAAAGAACTTAGTTGGACGTAAAAATAAACAAGAAGTGCTATGTTTCTGAAAATACTGTGAAAATTCAGCCCAGTGTGGTTTTTTCGAGATCATTCCAGTGACGCAGCTATGTTGCCATCGCCGGGGATTCTGCAAATTCTAAAATGACCGCTACGAATAGGGAAAATTTACACGGGGCCGCGGTTTACTTCTTCTCTTTATATTATTATTACTCTAAGGTCTATACCTATCCATACCTGGCCAAGTCAGCTATAACGGACCCAGGGAGATGGGGGGGCATTGACATAAATATTATATTTTGTGGCTCTAGTAAAAAAGAACCACAATTTTTAAAAATTTTGAATTTTTTCAACATTTTTTACAAATATTCAAATTTGTTTTTAAAAAAGTGATATAAAAATGAAGTAGAAGGTCTACACAATCAACCTCATCTGACCAAAAAACCAAATTTATGCTTTGTTTATAGAGCCAAACTTTAACTCATTGGGTCAAAAAGAGAAAACTATTGAAAGTATAATATACAGTGTGTAAACTGTACGACTCACTCATTAAGTGATAGAGGAGGCCGAAATAAGAGAAACGATTTATATAATAAATATGGTGGTCAACACCAAAATATAGGATTTTCAAAGTTTGAGGAGTGAAGGAAGGTTAAAATAGTAAATCTGCCACCGCCAACTAATTATCTGGCTAATTGTAATAAAAAAATTTAGTATAGTTTTTTTTTAAATAAAATTACAAGTTGTGGAGATACAGGCTGTCAAATTTACCACCAAAAAACATTTTTTTTTGATTTATACTTTTTAATTCGAATTACATAAACTTTTAAAAAATATAATACATGTTATGTAATTGTTATATCTACCTTGAGACTTGTTTCTTATAATATAAAACATCAACCAATATATTGCGTTTTATATGGCAATTATAAAAGTTTATAACACAAAAAACATTTTGTTTTATAAAAAATTTCTTTCATAGTTTTTAAAATCATTTTTATATTTGATTATTGTTTTTATTTTGATACACGAATTTACCAAATTTCATATGGTTGCTGTGATTTTAAAAGAAGTTGTAACCAAAAAAGTTTTAAAAAACTTTAATGTTGATGCTCTGGCTGAAAACAAAAGAGTTTTAACCCCTATGTTATGTGTACTTTTTTTCTTATTTTGATCTTCTCTATCACATTAAAATATTGTGAGTCATACATTTTACACCCTGCATAAAACATATAGACTTAATAGGCAATAAACACAGCGAAGCAAGTACATCAATCAAAATCCACGAAGGAACCAAGCCACTACGCATAAGATGAGGTGTCAGACAGGGTGACACAACATCCCCTAAACTATTTAACCACGCCATAAAAGATGTTTAAAAAAAATTAGATTAGAAAGAAATAGGCATCAAAGTAAGCGGACAATACTTGAACCACCCACGATATGCTGTCGATATTGCCTTGATAACAGATAAAGAAGAACTAATAAAAATGATGGAAGCACTAGATCAGTGGTTCCCAACCGGTGGGTCGCGACCCCCTTGGGGGTCGCGATGAATAATTAGGGGGGTCGCCAGCCTTTCAGCTCAAAATGAAATACGTCTACAAAAACTGGCCGCAAAAATCCCGACAATATCGTTTTTTTTTTAAATTGGGCAACACCGCTTTCTTGCCATCGAACAGCCGTCGGCATCGGCATCCTGAACACGTTTCAAAGGACTTGGACTTTTTTAAACGGTGTGAAAGTCGCCTACAACATCAAAAGCTGGATTTCACTGGAAATTTCCAACAACAAAATCAAGCTGTAGTTCAAGCATCTTCGAAGTCGCAAAAAATAGAAAACCTCACACAATTGCCGAAAATCTTATCAAGCCCTGTCTATTAAAATCAGTTAAGTTAGTCCTTGGAGAAGCGAGTGAAATGAAAATGCGTAATATATCCTTGTCAAACAACACAATTCGGAGACGCATTTCGGATATGTTAGCAGATGTATTGGAGCAAACTTTGTCAGAAATAAAAGCATCCCCTTTGTTTTCTTTCCAACTTGACGAGTCTACAGATGTTACTTCATGTTCCCAGTTACTTGTGTTTATAAGATACACTTGGATGATATTAAAGAAGAGTTATTATTTTGTAAAGCCTTAAAAACCACAACGAAGAGTGAAGACGTGATGCAGATGATACGTTCGTTCTTTGAAACAAACGAATTGAAATGGGAGAATTTGTGTGGAGTTTGTACCGATGGAGCTCCAGCTATGCTTGGATCTAGGTCAGGTTTTCAGAAAAAAATTAAAGAGCTTGCACCCCAAGCAAATGGCTTGCACTGCATGATTCACCGGTTTGCACTTGCTACTAAAACTCTACCAAGACCCTTGCAAGAAGTTCTTGACTCTTTGATTAAAATCGTTAACTATACTAAATCTAGTGCTCTTAATACCCGTCTTTTTAAATAACTCTGTAAAAACATGGACTCTGATCATGAGACTCTTCTGTTCTATACTGCTGTTCGTTGGTTGTCGAAAGGGAATGTCATTGAACGTGTATTTGAGCTAAAAGACGAACTTAGAGTTTTTTTGGAAATGCAAGGGAAACCAGATTTTATGGAGCATTTTAACGACCCAGCTTGGATCCAAAGAGTTGCCTATTTATCGGATATCTTCGGTCAGTTGAACAAGTTAAATTTAAAACTTCAGGGAAAGGACTTGCACCTTATCTATTTTAGAAACAATCTCCAAGCATTTGTCTCCAAGCTTGCTAACTGGCGACGCAAAGTAATTCTTGGAAACTTTGCAATGTTTGAACACCTAAGGGGTCAGAAGCAGGAATTGTGGAGAATCTAAAAGAGGAAATGAATTATTACCTTCAATCCCTTGAAAATGAAATTCAACGATATTTTCCCGAACTGTCTGACCAAGAACTCCACCACTGCAGCGGTGAGGAACCCATTCCATGCCTCGTTAGATATTGCCGACATTCCTGATGAATTGCAAGATGAATTTTTGGAACTTAGGAATGATTCCTCAGCACGTGCCCTATTCCAGGAAAAAAAGTTGACTGAATTTTGGTGTGCCATATATCGCTCTCATCCTAATGTTGCTCTGTTTTCTCTGCGGGTGCTGGTACCATGTGCGTCGACCTACCTTTGTGAAAGTGGCTTTTCAACTCTTTTGCAGATCAAAACAAAAGCGAGAAATAAACTGGATGTTGAAGACGACATTAGGCTGGCTTTGACATGTACTGAACCAAGAATTTTAAAACTTGTTACGCAGATGCAACCTCAGTCATCACATTAACATTATACCAAATAATAAATAATAATATTAAAATTATTAAATTGTACTTTTGTTGTTTAGTTACGAAATATCAATATTTTTTAGAAATTAAAAAAAATGGGGGGTCGCAAACTTTTAAGCAAATCCAAAAAGGGTCGTGACTGAAAAAAGGTTGGGAACCACTGCACTAGATAGAGCAGCTAAAAATATGGGCGTTATGAACTACACTAAAACTAAAATCATAACAAACACAGACGAAGATATCACGATCAGAATAAACCAAGAAAAAATAGAACAAGTAGAGGAATAGATAGTTTTCTGAGATAAATTATTAAACTTAAGAAGAAAACGAAGCAGCTGAAATCAAGAGAAAAGTTCAACCTCAAAACGAAACTGTATAACCAATGTATTCTTTCTGTAATGACGGATCTTAGACCTGGACATTTACAAAATCAAACATGGATAAGGTAACAGAAGCCCAAAGATCAATGGAAAGATAAATGTTGCATATAAAGCTAACAGATAGAAAAAGAAATGAATGGATAAGAAATAAAACAAAAGTAAGGGATGTCAGAGGCGAAGTAGCAAAACTAAAATGTAAATTTGCCGGTCATAATATCAGACAGAAAGACGGATGGATGTCTTCAAGACATTTCATATCAATATATATATATATATATATATATATATATATATATATATATATATATATATATATATATATATATATATATATATATATATATATCTATATATATATATATATATATATATATATATATTTCTGTACTAAATTTGCACGCCTAGGAAATTAATAGTGGAGCCGATTAACCAAAGTTATTGTCTATTAAGTTTAATTCATATGGCAGATAATGAAGTTACGTAGATAATACACATAATTACTATACCAGGTTGCGCGTTTGTCTTCACAATCTCGCAAATAAAATTAAATATTTATTTGCTATATTGTTTTAATCTTCAATCAAACCAAATTCGATGTTTTTTGGGGGTTTCAGGTATTTCTAGGGGACCTTAAAAATGGTTCAATTTTTTTATCTCCTCTAGAAATTTATGAAACCCTACCTATTTTATTTATGGTAATTTTTTCTCGAACTCGACTTAGTTACACAGGCTACTAGGGGTTACATCATCACAACATCCCTTTAAAATTCAGACATATTGCTCTACTACCAACATTGTTCAAAATAATTTAAAAATTGGAACAAATTAGGCTAACAAAATTTTTAATAAAAATGAGTATTCTTAGTAGTACACAGTTTGGTTTTCAAGCTAACGTAGGCACAAATGATGCCATATTTAATTTACTTGAACAGCTTAAACTTAATGAAGGTAAAAGGGTCGCAGCAGTATTCTGTGATCTATCAAAAGCCTTTGATTTTGTGGATCACAATATACTGTTGGGAAGCTTGAAAAGTATGGAGTTAATGGTATAGCGTTAAGGTGCACAATAATAAAATGTGGGAGTTTTGCAAGGATCCATACTGGGACCTCAATTTTTTAAAATATTTGTAAATGATATATCACATCTTTTTAAAAATGGAAAAATCATCAGTTTTGTGTATGACAACTCATTCTTGTGGCATGATGTTAATGCTGAAAGACTTGCAGTTACGGTGTAAAACGACCGTCGTTGTATTAAAGAATGGTATGATCAATTCAAAAACACATATTTTAAATTTGAGATGTGATCTGTATAATATTTAATTACAAAATCAAAAATATTACAAACCAAGATATTAATAAGTTTTTAGGTATCATAATTGATAATTAACTGAGGTTTGATGAACATATTAAAAAGTAAAATGATAAAATTGCTTCAGGCTGTTTTGCTCCAAGAGTAGTAGCACATAATTTGGATTTTGCTACAGCAAAAAATGTATATTATTCTTTGGTTCCATCGTATCTTTCTTATGGCATATGCTTTTCGGAATGCTGTTCAAATCAACTTTCTAAATCCATATTTACTTTACAAAAGAGAGTAATCAGAAATCTTTGTAGAGTAGAAAGACGTAGTTCCTGTAGACCAAAAAACTCTTTTATATACAAAGGAAAAAAAATATTTAATCATTTATCGTTAGAAATTATGCAAATTGATAGCTATAAAAAATTCAGAAGGATGACAAAAGAAGTCTTAACCACAAGGAGCTATTATACGATGTAAGAATTACTTTCTCAGTAAATAAATGAAAGTAAATTATTGTAACGAATAGGTATCCTTATAATTTTTTACTATTATTAGCATATACAGTGCAGATTAAGTAGATATTATGTTAGGTAGACATGGCTTTGTCAATGTAATCTTTTACAGACCATAAAGCTACTTTTAAATCTTGAATCTGCCGGAAAATTATCCCGTCCCTTTACCGCACCTTGTTATGGATGGTAGAGTCCACTAAAAACAAATTTTTAAAAAATCTTGATAAAGATCTTGCAAAAAAACAAAAGAAATATGAACCTGACAAAAAGAAGTTTTTTTTATTTTTCTACACTTGGCATAAATTAAAATGTTAGGGCTATGTATAAAGCTTAATTAAAATGTAACTTTTTTCTTAAAATGGAGTAAGAAATAACATTCTTAAGTTTAGTCATAAATTTTCATATCCATTGTTGTATAGGTGATCAACGTCTAACTTCGCATTGTATTTTTTAAAAAGCCTAATATGTTTAACATAAGACAAAAAACAAATAAGATTTAAAGCTTCTTTTGTCTTTTGTTTAAGTTTGGTCTTTTTACAAGAATAGTGGAGTAAGTTTGTGAAAGCAAAGATAACTTGGGTAAAGTTAAAAAGTACTTAAAGAACTTGTTAATTAATATGCAAATAGGGCCCTTTGCGCTCAAGTAAATCAACCACTAAAGTACCCGCAAAGAAAAGTTTTTAAAACAAAACGTAGATACAGTTCTGGGGCTTGGTTCCAAAAAGGGCCAGAGTCATAAGACGCTAATTTTCGAAAATGGGTGTTAAAGATAATGCTTTTATGTTAAAAACCAATAGGGTTTTGCACGTTGCACTTTGGCCCAAAGTGGGTTTGTAAGTTATTTATTATTGAATTTAGACATTGGCCCTTACTGCACATACATGTTTTTTTTTATGCCGAGTTTATAAAAGTACTTAGGCCCAAATTAAAAAAAAAAATGACTGGCCCTTTTAGACCCAAGCCCCGTTGCGGAGACCATTACCTTGATGGCGGAGACCAACCACCAAATTTTATATATATTTTTAGTCTACTTAGTTCAACAAAATATTAAATAAAAATAAATAGAAAATCTTTTAACTTAACTGGTTTTAAACTAGAACATAGGATAGAAACCTGGTTTTTAATAAAATAAAATACAAAAGTACAATGGACAAAAACATCAAAAATAAATGATAAAGAAACTGTTAACAAAACTACTAAAGTCCAAGTCAGTTCTAAAATATCCACAAAAAAAACCCAATTTTCAAAAATGTCAATAAAACCAGATAATGTTTTACTGTGCCGTTCATTCGCAAATATTCCACGCCAATTGTCAACATTATTGAAACGAAAGTATTGTGTCTGTTTATAGTACGAGGGTTTGTCTTTTAAGTTTGGCATATACAGCTGGAATAAAACAGTAGATAAATTTTAAAGACTATATTGTTTTTCGAAGTATTCTCCACGAAAATTAATGCAATTTTGCATGCGATCAAACCAGTTGTCAAATCTGTAATTCCACTCGTTCATTGGAACTGTCAAAATTGTATTCTTGAAGGCGTCGTCTGCTTCCTCTACTGAAATCTTTGACCACGCAGTATTGAAATAATTGGGACTTAGATCGGGACTGTATGGTGGATGGTTGAACAATGTACCGTTTATTTTGGAAATGCTGTAGACAGCCGTTTTTGGTGCACCTGGCCTTGGATCGTCGCTAAGGCTAATTCGTCCACGCTTGAATTCTCCATACCAGCGAGAAACTGTCGACTAATGCGATGCTTTATTACCGAAAACAGAAATCAACTCGGCAAAGCAATCTTATTGACATAATTTTTTTTCGAAAGTTGCAAAAAATTATAACCCAAAAATGTTATCGGTTTAATTCCATTTTTCGAAGGATTAATTAAGATAAAAAATTCACTATAGCTATAAAACTATATGTATCGCACTGACGTTTGGAATTTAGGTTAAGTTTACCTCAGATTTAGTAATGACATTCGATCACTATCACCCTCTATGTTCCTATATGCAAAATATAAAAGACAGCCAGTAGCTAATGCAAACTTGTAGCAATGAAGCATAAGAAAATGAAATGCTATAAGTACCTAAAATCATTATTTGTAAAACAAATTCTGTTCACTATAAATATTAGGATTTTAAGTTATGTACTCTACTATTTTGTGGATTTGGGTTAAAAATATAGCCACTTTCCCTGATAAATTGGCTTAGTTATAAAAAGGAAGCGAAGCAAGTTTTCAGTTCATTTGCATAGCTATAAACTCTTTTTTATGAAGGGATTTTGTAACTAGGTAATGAAGAGGTGCTATAAATTACAGTTATAGTAGAAGGGGAATCTTAGGTCCGGCAGGTAGGCCAAAGTAGGTGCTTTTTGCCATGCCCCTGAACTATCCTTTAACCCACCCTGTGTCCTTCAATTTGATGTCTAGGTAAGTTAGTACCTATTTGTTTTTACCACAAACAAGACGGCCTTACAGCGAAAAATATGAAATGAAAATTTGATTGTCAGTAAAATCTTCGTCAGTAAAATAAGCTTTTGACAGCTAAATAAGGGATAACAAAAATAACGCAAATAAAAATTGTGTGTGCAAAAGGTCTTCCAAATATCACGTGATATCTGTCATTTAATGTCGCATTTATAACGGATAAAATTAGCTAAAGGAGTGAGTGCAAAAGGTCTCTAATAAATGAACCAGATAAATAATACTGTCAGCGTCGGTGTAAATTTTAATAAAAGACTTTTTGTGATATTTTAAGCTTAAAATCTAGTATCACTTGGCTGGGTTTCTAAAGCTATCCCCCTTTTATATTTAATTTAATTATCGGGTACTTTATAAATTAAACTACTCAATATTTTCAACGAAGCGTCACACAAAAAGATGCTCTTTAGTTTAAATTTCACTAATATAAAAGTCAGCTGTGATCAGTAATGATTCAATGATGTTCAACCTACGGAAATTACGAATATCGTGCGCTGGGGTATTGTTTGTATTTGGTATCTGTTTTGATAATTTCGCACAATGTTTCCATGTGTGCACGATACAGTTTGTGTTTAAGTGAAAAAATCGTTTTCGAGATGAAATGAGGATAACAACAAATACTTTTTTGGTTCTGAAAACCCCATTTAATAAAATACACAGTCTTACTTCTAGGCTTAAACCCCCCTTTTAAATCCAAACTTGAACTCACAACGCTTTCCGGCATTTTTCTCGTAAACCGTATACCCAAATACGTTAGAGCATAAATACATGTTCAAAATATCGAAAAGTGAAACATTCATAGCTTGCTTTGGAAACAATACCAAAGGATCAGGCACACCTCTTATGGGATTTCTGTAATCCGTCAAACCTCATGAAATTTTGATATGTTGTAGACCGAACCTTTCTTATCAAAAGTTCTTATGGGCCCAACTCAAACTAGTGACCAGTTTTTGAAATACAGGGTGTTAAAAGTGATAATGTAACAGAAGCATAATAGCTGTTTAGACGGGTTTTCCGTACATATTCGCAATGTTAGTATTACAATATTTACGATTTATTTATTATTTTTAATCTGTACCTTTAAAACGTTATCTACAGGGTGTTTAAGTAAATATTAGTTAATGTTTTTAATGCGAAACAAGCTTTACTATGTTGTAAATAAAACCTTGCTCAAAAAAGTTCTCATGGGGCCAACTTAAATGAATGACCAGTTTTTGAAATACAGGGTGTTGAATGTGATAATGTCCAAGAAGCATAGTAGCTCTTTAGACGTGTTTTCCAAACATATATGCAATATTATTATTACATATATTTACGATTTATTTATTATTTTCAATCTGTACCTTTAAAACATTATCTACAGTGTGTTTAAGTAAATATTAGTCGAAAGTGGTCACGAGACACAAGCTTTCGTGTGTTTTAGATTGAAATTTGCTTACTAAAAGTTCTTATGGGCCCAACATAAATTAATGACCAGTTTTTAAAATACAGGGTGTTGACAGTGATAATGTCTAAGAAGAATTATAGCTTTTTAGACGGGTTTTCCAAACACTTACGCTATGTTGCTACTACTTACTATTTTCAATCTGTACCTTTAAAACATTATCTACAGTGTGGTAGAGGATTTTCTTTTAAAAAAAGTTCCTTTTTGTTTACAATTAGTCCCGTTTCGCTTTTTTTTGCAGCACAAACTCGCTAAAAGCCTTGTGTTTATAGTAGGATGCTTAATAATATATACAATGCATATATTTTTATTAGTATTTAAAAAATTATATTTGTCCAAAAATTCTGTATTAAATACTTAATAAGTCAAGAATCATTAAAAAACTAATAAATACTCTATATGTAATAGTAACATTGCGTAAATGTTTGGAAAACCTGTCTAAAGAGCTTTTATGCATCTTGAACATTATCACTTTCAACACTCTGTATTTCAAAAACTGGAAATTAATTAAATAAGTTGGCCCTAGGAGAACTTCTGATGAGCAAGGTTTATTCTGCAGCACACTGAAGCTTGATTCTCATTAAAACATTCGACTGATATTTACTTAAACACCCTGCAGATAATGTTTTAAAGGTACAGATTAAAAAAAAAAAAAATAGTAAATATATGTAATAAAAAATTGCGTTTATGTTTGGAAAGCCCGTCTAGAGAGCTAATATGCTTCTTGGACATTATCTCTTTCAACACCCTGTATTTCAAAAACTGGTCATTAATTTGAGTTGGGCCCATGAGAGCTTTTGATAAGAAAGGTTCAGTCTACAACATACCAAAATTACATGAAGTTTGACGGTTTACAGAAATCCCATAAGAGGTGTGCCTGATCTTTAAATTCGCAGATGGCAGGATAGTGTCGTGGTATGGTCATCGGCTTCACATGCAGAAGGTACCAGGCTCGCGTCTCGAACAACGATGCAAAAACAAAAAAAATCCATCGCCCTGTCGCTCACTTCCTTGTCAGCGTCAACAGCCGTCATCGAATAAGCATGCGATGCGATGTACGCAAAAATATAAGTTGACCTTGAACATCAAGAATATACGCAGGTGTAGTCCAGGAGCCGACACGCAGCCAGCCGAGGAACCAGGAATAATAACCCAGGAGCCTGCTATAAGTGCTATATAGTCTGAACCAGGATGGCGGCAGCATAAATCTCCTACAGTCAACTCACAACGACCACGACTGTTGCGCTGAAAAGAAAAGAAGTCTATTGTCTATAACCAATAATTCTGCTGGGACGATAGCGGTGTTAGATAGATGCAGTACCACCTTTCGGAAGGGGTGTAAAAGTGTCCACTGTGTATACTTACTACACAGTTTAAAGATCCCTGCCCTCGGCAAAGAGGTGTCAGGCAAAATTAAGTCCTGTTAGAGAAAGTAAACTTGCAGCCTAATACCACGGATCACCTAACAGGTGATCCGTGCTAATACCCTGTTTCCACCAATGCATGCCCACCCCGATTTAAAAACCGGTTTTAAATGCAGCATCACCTGATGCGTTTTTTGATTCAGGGTGGGCATGCATAGGTGGAAACCGGGTAAGGAGTGGTGATGTAAATATTTCCATGGAAATGAAAATAATTGAAATTTGCGAACGTGTCTCGGAAATATTGGAAATATTGCGAGTATTGAAAATATAAAGCAATATATTGTCTCTCATATTTTGTAACCTTATAAGCGTTACACTTACTTACTACTACTACAGAACAATTTTTATTTCCGATACTGAGGAATGGCAGGACGATGTTATTGGGTGTGATTCTGATGATAGCAATGAAGATATGCCTATTGCTCGACTAGCAAATAGTGTAGTGTGTCAAGAATGAGATTTTTGTTGTGCAAATTTTACCTTATTTCTTTAAAAAATAACACTTAATTTGTGTTCATGTATAAGCCTTCTGCGTTTTCCGGTGTTTTGTTATGATTTTTATGAATAAATATTCCCTTTTTTCTTATTTTTTTTAAATATTTCCATATATTTCCAATGTTTCAGGAAATATTTCCGGAAATATTTCCAAAAATATATTTCTGGAAATTTTGCAACACTAAGTGCATCAGTTTGATATATGATGTGCCGACAAATCAGGGTGTGCCTAGTCGCTAGACCAAAAAATGGTCTCCCCACCACTACTAAATTCACAGACACGAATTTTCAAGTGCGCATGCGTGTGTTTTGTCACAAAGACACACACACAGCTGCTGCATATTTGTTGTTTATTAACATTTTGCGGTGTTTTGCGTTTTTCGTGTAAAATTATGTCTTTTTCTGTGAAAAATGGGAAATAATTCACGTAAAATATGTGCGGTTTGTGTAAAATTCCATAGGTAAATACTTGTATTTTGCTTTATAATTTATAGATGCCATTCAACACTCTTCATACAATTTTAATCCGCAATTTGATAAATTTTCACCCATTCAACTAATTTTTTAAAATAATTATAGACATGACCCTAAATTTTTAACAATTGTCAAATAATGTAGTGACGTAACGAAGTATATTCCAAAACCACCAAAACTGACACATGCGCAGTAACCGAAAGCCTGTCTACTTGAAAAAGGAACATTAAGAATTAAATGGGGGTCCTGACTTCAATCATCGCGTATGAGAATGCATGGGCATGCCTCATATTTATGCACAACGTATTTGCGTATACCGTATAACTTATTATATTCTGCGTTAAATTCCTCATCAAATTTGTCATATAAGTTTTCGCGTATCACCCAACTACCAACGAATCAAGTTAAAATGCCGTTTTGCAAACAAATAAAGTGCTATGGTTGATAAGAATTCTCCATGGTAAGTATTAGTTGTTTATTTTCATTATTGCTATAAAAAATAAATGCATCCATCACAAATATGATACCTTCCTAGCTAGCATATTAGCACACTTCGAGTGAAGCCATGATATATGCCTTGAAAACAGTTTTTTGTAAATATCTCCGAAGCTAAAGCTCCTATACGTACAATTTATAACACGAATTATTGAGCAAAATGCAATCTACTATATTCCGAAAATCGCATATTGATGCGATGTTCCGTTAAAAAGTTAGCATATGTTTTTAAAAATTTTAATTGTCAAAATCTGTCATTAGCCTTAATAGATTTTATATACCTGAAAATTTTATGAAAATCGGTACAGCGGTTTAGAAGCTATCGTGTTAAGGACAGAAATAATACACACACACAGACATCACGACGATATTGCTAAGATAGGTTAAAATACACCCTAATAACACATTTTCTATAGTCTAAAAAAGTGTTGATACTTGCTTGTTTTGGATGCCACAAAAGATTTACGGCCGTCCTAAGCGTAAACCCCGTATTTGAATTTTATATGAAATGGAGTAAATCGCGTTTGAATGTTTGAGAATACATAGTGCCTTATTGAAAAAAGAAAATTTTAAGTGACTTTTTAAATACTTTGTGTAGTTTTACGATTTGTTACATTAGTATAAACAATAGAGTATATTATTATAATTTGTCTTAACCAACAATCGCATTTTTGGATTTTTTTCAAATACGGGGGTTACGCTTAGGACGGCAGTATAGCTGTCGGTACACCACAAACAACGCAGATAAAGCTGAAGGCCGTCAACGTGTTAATACATAATAAAAATATATAAATACATATATAAAGGAACACGGCTTCTTTAGTTACCACTTATCTCAGAACCGGGAAGAAGCAGGTTCGATTTTAAGGTTCCTCAAAGTGGTTTCTCTAAGGTGTCCCAAATCCCAAACCAGCCTTAGTTTTTTTTTGGCAACAAATACAAACCTATTAAGACCTCAGTAACATTGTGATTAGTATGTTAAAATTTTAAAGAAATTGTGGTACAGTTGGTACAGTCCTAGATTCAGTGGCGGCTGATACAGGGAGGGCACCGGGCAGTGCCCTCCCAAAACTAGACAACAAACAGTATTTTGAATTGATTTATTTACAAAAAGTTAAATCTTCACTTACGACATGATTGTCTAGTTCTTTTTATTATCTGTGGTTAACAACAAGCGATTAATTGTGTGAACTTTTTTAGCGTAAATACAAGCCGGCAGCGCCGCGCGGGGCAAGGTTTCAATTTCACCCGTTTTTCAGCGGTGTATGGGTGGATGTTCTCGAGCAGGGGCGGAAGGAATGTTTGTTTTAGTTGAAGTCGGCCATCATCATCATGGGAAAACGTCCGTTGCCCTTCCTATCGTTGCCGCTTCTATCCTTAGTGAAGACGTATGAGTTTGTTTTGATTTGGGGTATGTCAGTAGTAAAAAGCCTTGCCGGTCGCGTGTCATTGTTTGTTTTTGTTATCGTTTGTTTATAAAATGGAAATAAATACCGTCGATTACATAATTAACTGTGCAAATTTAAATACGTTGACATATGAACTTCGATTACAAATAAAATCTTTAGGGCCACATAGACCCGACTTAAAAGTTAACCACAATTTTATTGTAAGTAATGCCGCGGGGTGTTCCAAAAAAAACTTATAATAAAAAATTTAATAAAATATACACGATGCTAAAAAGTGGTTGTGCGGTTGTGAAAAAAGAAATGCTTTTTTTGCTTTATTTGTTTTGTTATGAACAATCCACGAAATGATCCTGCGTGGGTCGCAAAGGGCATGTGTGATATCAAGCACTTTAGTGAGAAGTTAAAAAGACACAAAGTAAGTGATATTAGGTGCCAATTGAACAGTGTCTATAGGCAGAGAGGATATTATATTCTCTGACAATGCCTATGACAACAGTTGAATGTGAATGCTCCTCTTCAACATTAAAGCGTATTAAAACATTTACAATGTGTGAAAGTAGATTGAACATCTTAGCTATGTGTTCAATTGAATGAAAATTGTTGACTACGGACAATTTTAATGAACTTGTCGTTGAGCACTTTTCGCATGTAAAAGAAAGGCAAATGGACTACACCAAGTAGCTGCCTGTTTGGAAAATATTAAAATAAAATTGTTTCAGTAAGTTTTTTTATCTCATTTTTCATGCAAATTTCTGCCCCCCCAATTTATAATGTCACCAGCCGCCACTGCCTAGATTATATGTTGTTAGTTGAGTTCTTTATACACTATTCACATTATAACCATATAGTACGAGTCACGAACCGCCACTGGTAGGTTTTTCCATAATCTAAAAGATACTACGTTAGTTTCCAACTTTAAAAGGATGATAAATGCGTATTTATATCTTAGCTTTACACAAAATGTATCGAACTATAAATCAGGGCGGTATGGATGGATTTTCCAATCTTTTTCGTTTTAATTCCATTAAAAGCTCCATCCATTCTCCGAGATTTCCCGTAACATTTTTCTAGTAGAACCAACTTTTTAAAAAGATAAAAGGAATCTTTTTAACCCTACTTTTACATTATCCCAAATAAGAAGGATACGAATAAAATATTGTAAAGACAACAAATTACAGAAAATAACTACATGAAAAAACTCGTAGGTAATTTTTTTAAAAATCAGACATTGAAATCGGTCTACAAAATTTTCAACAAGATTTATATAAAGAATGGTGAAAATCTAAACAATTTTTATTAAAATCCAACCAACATTAATTCTTTCTATACCAATTTAAAATGACGTTATTCTGGTGACCCAAAATGTATCGTTTATCATATAGTGGAAGTGTACCTAACATGGGATATTTAAGCTTTAAAAATGTATACAAAAAAAGTGTTGACGTTATTGGTTTAGAACATTATGCTGTTGATGAAATATTCTTTTTTGTTTGTTATAGTTCATTTGTATTACTTTAAACACTTAAAAATAATTTGTTATTTTAAAAAATCGAGACCGCTGTAGTTTACCATTTTACCCAAATTGAGCAGGTAAAATTGGAACTACTATTAAGGTAAAATGGGATATAAAATTAACATTGAAAAGACAAAAAAAACTGGTTTAGTATACAAAAATAAAAAAACATGACACAAATATAAAACTAAAATGAGATATAATAGGTATCACTAAAACAAATTATTTCTTGGTTGAATAGTAACCTAATAACCAGTAAAATAATGCCAATAGTCCTTATTATAAAAAAGACACGCAGAGACTTAACGAAAACCAAAAATCTTTTGTAAATAGGAGGCTTCCAAAAGACAAAAAATTAATTCGTTTTTATCAGTTATTTAATTAAGGTAAAACGGGATATCCCATTTATCTATTTCAGCAATTTTCCATTTTACCTAACTAAACTAACCCTACTTTTTAATTGTTTCTCATTTAGCCAAAAATGGCATGTTTGATGGTAGCCAAGACTATAAACTTTACAACTATCAATAGCAGAATGTAATATGTTACCTTAGTCAGTAATCAATTCTTACAGCATTTAAATAAAAAGTTATAAGCGGCACACACAAAAAAAAATTCTTGTGTGTGCTTAAGACCACACGGCAGAAGTGTAAACTTCAACAAGGCGAAATTAATAATACTGGCCATAGATAAACGACCGCGGTTCAGTCCGGTTAGTTTTAGATCGGCAACTTCGGCTGTTTGACAGATCACTAACTCTGTGGCGCCCACTACTGAGCCGTTTCGCGAACTAAAAGGTGGCGGGAAATTTGAATCGCTTTGTAACAAAACGGGATTTTAGCATAAATGGTATTTTTGCCATTTATAAGTTTTTAAAGATTTTTAATTAAATATTGTTTTTGTCATCAACAAGCATTAATTATATGCAAGACTAGGTTAAGATTAAGTAAAATTTATGGCAACACGGCAACTTGTTTTTGGGCATATTTTCAGGTTCGCTGTATTTTAATAAAAGTTGTATTCGGCTAATATGTCCTTTGAGCCACTAACATCAAAATAATTCATATTTTGTAACTGGAAACAAATTAGCTAAACTATTTTTAACTTTTAAGAAACACACTGTATGATTTTAACTTTACCGAATTTCTAAATCCACGCATCTTTGAATTGCGGTGGTATTTTGTCTCTTTGTCTTTCTCGCCAATGCGAGAGAGCTTAAGTTTCAGACCACGGCAACCAAGAATGTCTGTAGAGTAGAGTGGTGGAAGAAATCCGTTAAAGAAAGCTTAGATCAATCAGCTAGCGGCAAGTTGAGAATGTCTAGAGAGCAGGGTACTGAAACTTTCGAGTTGGGACGGAGCTCACTTTTTATTCGCGCTTCGCTTGATACGTTACGCTTTCATTCACACTTCTTAAGGGGGGTTTTATTTCAACTGGGGAAATGTATCAATCATTTTAACATTGTATAAGCTATTATCTTTATTATTCATAATAATTTTAGTCTTTTTATTAATTTTAAAACTTTTAATTATTACTGTTTCCAGTGTTTTGAAATAATGTTTTTATCTGTTTTATGGTTTTTTTTAACATCAAAATACAAACCATTAGTTGCCCTCAAATCGGCATTTTTCTTCAACAATATATCCCAAACCTAAACAGTAATATTAAGTAAATTAAACAGTTGATTGAATAGTTTCACTCATTCAATCAACGTTTAAGATATTGATAAATATATATATTTACAAATATATAAAAGGTTTATAAAACCTAAAAGTTTAAGAAGTGTAAATATTTGAATACAAAAGTTTAATAGTAGTAAAAAGTCAATATTCAACTAACAAATATAAGAAGTGAAAGTGTTAAGCTACAAGAAGAAAATTGAAAAGGTATGTACAAACTACATTAGTTATACATTTGAGAAAAACGTTTATAGCATACTTTTCCTCCAAGAACCGTCAAATTCCCTTTCGAGATCGTGTAAATTTAATAACATATAGTAACATTTAATCTTTTTATAATTTATATAAGTTGTAGCCTAAGTTGGTAGCTTACAACATTTAAGCCTTGGCCACTTGAGGTGACAGTACCACTGTCATACTAGGCCCCTGTTACAAAGTGGTGCCAGTAGTTCAGGGTAATTTAGTTTTTGGCAAACTTGTGAAAAAATTTTGGAAAATTTAGGAAAAATTTTGGAAAATTTGTGAAAATTTTACGTTGAAAGTTTGAGAAAAACTCAGTAGTACTTTAGTTAACCCATTGGTAGTATTTTGTTGGAAAAACTAAAGGAAATTTTTGTAAAATTGTTCGTTTTAAAAGAAATAGTCTTGTCTAGTTTTTGGAAACCAAAACTAATTTGTTGGAAGATGTGCCATAACTGTTTTTCGTTGTTTAATTTACTAACGTTATAATCTGTGTTACAATTATGTGCATTTTCAATATTTTTGAATATTTTTTTGTCCTTGAAACAGTAAATACAAGGAAAATGTCAATGTCATGACAATTTTTCTATTGATATATGATCACTTTAAATTTTGAGAAGATAAATTGGTAGAATATTTTTTATTGAAAAGTTAGGGTTAAATACTATCCGAATATGCCAGCAAATAAAATGCTCTCCATTTCTATCTGGAGGACGGACTCCAGCATGCAATTGGTTCAACCTTTTGCCTTAATAAAGCTTTACTGAACTCTAGATTTGAGGTATAACTCCAAAACTCGTTGGTAAACTTTAAAATTGTTCCATCAAAACATTATTTCAATAAAATGGATAAAAGAGTCCATTATTTTGTCTTAATTGTAGCACAGTGTTGTTAAAATAAAGTCTCATTAAACTTATCATTCTCTTGCCATTAAAAGCCTATTTTGTCGAAACTCGAAATCTCCGTAAGCTTTTGTTTTTCTAGCTGAATTTTTTAAGAATCTTTTATTAAAAACACAAAAAAGGAGTCCATTGCAACTCTTTATTTTTGATTAGTTGGCTAAAACAATAATTACCAACCCTTCCTCTGATAAACCACTGATTTTTTTTGAAGACACCCGTCAAATATAACTAAGGGAGGATATTTTTTATTTATTTTATTGCATTAATAACAGTTTTTTTTGTTTTTTTTTTTAAACCTTTTTTATTAATATTTAATAACATTTTTTGTTTAAATAATACAAAAATTTATGTTAAGTCATTGTTTTTATAAGTATTTTTCTTCGTAGATATCGATATTTCTACTTTATTTTGGTTTTATTGTTTGTTTAATAGCTAAAATTTCATTTTTTCAATACAAAAGTACCTAAGCCAAATTATTTGACCATCTAAGTATCCACAATGGTGTAATTAATTAATCTCAAGTAATTTTCCATTGATATTGCATCATAACTTTAAAAATTATAATTTCTAACTACTTTTTCCATGCAAGCGTGGGTAGCATAGCTCTGCTATAGTCTATTTGCAATCATTATGGCAATTTCATCTCTTATAAATTTGTGCTACAGGACTGTTGTAAATTGTCTGGTCAGGATAAACTCAAAAAACAGACCTAGCTACTAGCAATATCTTGTATAGAATATGTGATAGATGTTTTTTTTGTCATTTTGTAATTTTTGTACTCTCTATATCATACATATATGATTGAGATTTACCACAAGTTTAAACCAACAGTAAGCAACCACGAAGTATTTTCAAATTTTATATTTTTATATTTCCAGATTTTCAAAATGTATTTTTTTTTCAAATTGCACACAAGTTTCTTTTTGGAAAATAAACGTGACTAACTGATTTCTTTGTATATCAGTAACAACTTTGTCGATTATGAGAAATTTCTTTATTATAAGGTCTACAAGTAAATCTTCAAAATTTTAAAAGCACTAATTTGTTAAAACCATGGACTAAATAAATGTAGACACAGCAAAAATCGATTCTATACAATTATTATCAAATTAAATATAAAAATTTACGTTTTATGTTACAAAACATAGCATTCAAACATAGCATTCTTTAAAACGACGTACCTGTCGAACTATTTTTGCTTTATAATTTT
This sequence comes from Aspidapion aeneum, assembly GCA_963576565.1. Taxonomy (NCBI): domain Eukaryota; kingdom Metazoa; phylum Arthropoda; class Insecta; order Coleoptera; family Brentidae; genus Aspidapion; species Aspidapion aeneum. The sequence goes on from OY755045.1 coordinate 46,343,349, forward strand.
CTTATGGCGTATTATTCTTTTCATAAAAGAAAATTTAATTTATAATAAGTTGGATATTATCAGCACTATCTGCAAATTCACAGATTTTTAGGTAAAGTGAGTGGAAAAACAACCTCCTGTATATTTTTTGTCTGAGAGAGACTTTATTTTATTTATTTTCTTTCACTAACATGTAGGTAATCAAGTGAATTTCGTTTCCTAATATTTTTAATCAAATTAAAAAGTATATTGTCGTTTATTATCATAAGTTATTTTCAAGCCATTTTTGCAAAATGGCATACCTAATTAAATATTATGAAATGGAAAAACCTATTGTAGAACCCTTCATTCAATTTTATTTAATTCAGGTAGAGCCTACTAAATTGTCCGGACCAAAACTTTTGTGTTTTGGCCGTTAAAGTCGTAAACTAATTTATCGTCTCTTCTTAAGGTATTATGTAGATTTTGGGAAAAATCACAATAAAAATTGGGAATCATTATCTTTGCCCTTAAAGGAATTAATCCGCTACATGCGAAGTAATTAGGTAATTAATTATTTATGTTAATAAATGAACTTATCACACTTAAATATCTTATAAAATATTAACACCTTTGAAATTAAAACCTAAAACAACTTATTACCAAATAGATCATTTTGAGTTAAAACCATGATGTAGGATTTCTAGATAAATACTAATAAATTTAAAAAAAATTATTAAGGAGCTTGATAAAAAAACCATATTATGATCATACAAAAAAAATACTGATCTTTGTCAACATTAAAATTTGGTACATGTCTAACTTTGAAGACCTATTTTTTTCGAAAATAGATCTAAAGTTATATCCTAAGAAAGGATATTAAGAAAATTCGACCTATTTTAAATCAAAGCCATAAAATAACCACCTTTAGCGAAAAATATACGTTATTTTTCATATTTTCAAAAATCAAAACGTTAACCTAACAGAAAACTAAACCTTTTTGTAGAAAAAATAAAAATGGCATCCATATCGGTTTACTAGTTACCACAGAACACAGTAGACAGAAAACATAATTTTTTTACAGTAATTTTTGAGTTTTGCATTGGTAATTTTAACAGTATATTCATCAAAAAGATTTTAATGATAAATCAATCTATTTTTTTAAATTTGACTTGACCTTTGAAATTGGATAAAGGTATTTGATATTTTTCCTAAAATAAAAACTCGCATATTTTGAGTTAGTAATAATTTTATACATAATCTTCAAAATAATATTATTTAACATAAATAATAATTATTAAAATAAATATATCATAATTCCCATTTAATAATTAAAGACTGGTTAAAGAGAAAACGCAATATGGAAATATAGAAATGTAGGTTATACATAACCAATAAGCTAACTTAATTATAAAATTAATTAAAATTAAACAACAAAAGTAAAACCCTTTGGTTAATAATCATTAGATAGGATTAGTAGTAAGAAAACGAGACATAAATTAGTTGAACGACTTAGTTAGTGATAAATTCTATTGCTTCAAGCAAATAAACTATTTTGAAAAACTAAATCAACTTTTGAAAATTATTGCAAATACCGTTGCAAAAAGATACCCTGTATATTTGCTTGAATCAATTTAAGTATGGTAAAACTTTTTTTTATTTAGGCTGCATTTTTTTTAAATATCCAAGAGAGGTTTCGAAAAGAGAAAAAAACCGTTATTTAATTTCAAATTTGTTGGTCTCTTATTTCCAAGTATAATCCACTTGTAAACCGATAAATCTGTTAAAAGACCATTTGAAACATCTGGCTAAACATAATTATAAAACACAACCTGGGCATTTCTAAAGGGTCCTCTTTATTCATACAAAATAGAGAATATAGCATTCTTTGTGCGTGAAAGTAGGTATAGAGAAATGGTTTGGAATTTTTAAAATAAACACGTATTAGGGAAAAAATGTTTTCTAACAGTGGCGTATCAAGGAACTTCATTTGGGGAAGGAAATATTATAATAAATATTGCATAGAACTGTTTTGCATATTGCCCAGACCACTGTATTATGTGTGTCCAAAACAAATATATTTTAAGATTTGGGGGGGAAATTTCATTCCTTTTACCCTCCCGTAGTTTCGCGCCTGATACGTCTATTCACATTTAACTTTACGGTATCTATCAACTAAACTATGATATTGAATTTATAAATCAAACAAGCTTTCGCGAAAAAAATGTTTTGTTTCTCTCATATTTTTCCGTGGGTAGCTTGAAAGCTCACGGGGTTCCAATTTTTGACCCTTCATTCACGGGTACTAAAATTTATTTTTATATTTTTCAAAGAAGCTCTAGTTAGAAAAATGCAGTTCCTTGATTTAAATTTCATTAAGGTCGGTCGGTAATTTTTTAGTTGCAAAGCTAAATCTAAAAAATAATGGCTTATGTACATTATTCCTAATATTCTCGTAACCACATCATATGTGACGATTTTTGTGCGTTAAATTAAAAAAAATATATAAGATTTATATTTACAAACTAAGAAAATTGGTATTTTGATATCTATATGATATAAAGTTTTTCATAAAAAATTTTTACAGTTGATCAGTACATTTTCGTAAGATCTAGATCATTCTTCTTCTTAAAATTGTGCTACCAAGTTAATATATAAGTATATTGGCAAAACCATGAGTTTCTACCACGTCGTGTAAAACACAGTGTTACACAATAGACCCGCGTGTACAGTGAGGTACTGAAAACAGCTTACATAAATTTCTATCTATCATTTTTTTAAAAGTATATTTCATTTTTATAAATTATACCATGAAGTAATTAATTTTGTTTCTATTTTTGTCAACCTTAAACGTGTTATTTGAGCTTTGAAACCTTCATTTTTGTTTAAGACAACTACTAAAACTTAAACCTATTGGTTAGTATTTTTTTTGTTCATGTTAAGATTTAAAAGATATGTGAAAATATTTCTCAAGTTTTGAGTTCGTTCGATAATTTTGATTTGTTTTATCTGTTAATGTCATCTTTTTTCCATAAATTTATAAGATATTCTTTGACCGTAATAATCTTTATCAACTGGTAACAAGAAACAGGCCAAAATAACGCCTACTTGTCAGTCCTCAGTTAAGTCCCTACTGATCTTCTTTAAAAATTACTTGTATGTATCAAAAATATAAAAATTGCCCTCAGAAAGGTCTATTTGCCAGGCCTACTTCGTACTTCGTACTGTATGTTTTTTTTTTGAAAAGTGCTAATAACACAATGCCTTCTTAGCTAAGGTATTATATGCATAGAGTTCTGTAATTTTTCAGTTAAGTTTTCTCTGCACAGTTAATCAAACTATTTCACAGTTTTGACTGCGAATTGAGTTAGTATACAGATAATTTGAATTTTCTTTCATACAGTATTCTTTTGTTTTCTTTGCGTTCCAAGAAAATGTTGGATAGATACATACATCCAGGATATTCTTAGCATATGTAAATAGTACTGAATCTCAAAAGTTTTAAGTTATTTACACACAGAGATTCTATAATGTAGTTGTCGTAGCAATATAATAACTTGCTTGCGTAAATATCTTGATAACCAAAGATTTGGTACATTCGTTTCTTTGCTAAATTTTGTAATCTTCTTATCCTGTTTAATAAAGAAATAATTTTTATGCAATTATCATCAGAGCTGTTTTTTTAATGTGTTATTACTATTTTGCTGTAGTTGGACTTACTCTATACAGTAGATGTTTACTACTACTATGTCGGTTTAGAACGGTTTTTTTAACGTTGTCCGACGCCTATTCTCCACCTCCTTCGATCATGACAGTCATCTTCCGTCAGGTTTTTTTTGACTCAATAATCTTTGGATTGACTGCTGCCATTCCAGTTTAGGACGCCCTCTTTTTCTGCGCCCTATTGGTTGCCATTCTAGGACCTGTTTTGGTAATCTTTCGTCATTCATCCGTTGTACATGGGCATACCATATCAGTTGCCTTTTAGTGATGTCATCAGTTATGCTTCCTTCGATTCCCATTCTTTCTTTTATGATCTCATTTCTTATATGATCACTTCTGGATATTCTCATTGATCTTCTTATTGCATCCATTTCGACACTTTCCATTGGAATGGAAGGTGTTGTTTAAATAAACGATAAATTTTTCTGAATTAGAGGTAGTTGACATTTCATCCCCTACCCATTCTTTGCCAAAAAGTTTAATTTTTTTGTAATAGCTCAAGCTACACATATATTGGAAAACCTATAAAAACTATTAATCTAGATCCTAGATCAATCTGAAAGTCAAAAGGGACAATCTCTCTCTTGAGTTTTTAGATTAGATCGTCGATGTCAAAAAGGACAATCTTTGTTTTGAGTTTTTTATTTTTTTTTTGTTTCAATATTTGCAATTTTGACACTAAAGATATCTTTTCTCTTGCATTGCAAAAGCAAGCCTGTCAATCATTATATAAAAAAATATATAAAACATAAATTAATTAAGTAATGCCATAGCATTTTAACTTAAAATTTTGTATTCGTAGAGCTTTTATTGTTTTTATTTACCTAAAAAGTTTTAATCCTCGTAATTTATGAGCACTCATTTAAATTTTTTATAATTTCGTTAAAATTTTTAATAACTACGAGACCGATTTTAATGAAAATAAAAATAATTGTGTCTAAACACTATGTCAAAAGCATAATAAATTCATTAAATGATGTTTTAAAGAAAAGGTTTTGTTATATTTGTTTAAACTATGTATACAATTAGTGTTATAACTTCGTTTTCTTTTATAGGTGAAGACCATGACATTCAACAACTGTAGAGGTCTACGATTCTCTGGACTTTTCCTCCAAAAATTTTACTCAATTAATATTTTTATTTTTATTTTCAGGAATTGTATTGTTTTGTATTGGGTTGTAAATGACCAACACATCAAGTTGAAAGTTTTTAAGAACTATTCGTTCTAAAATTCTTTAGTAATTTTTGAGATATTTTTATAAATGACAAAAGTCTATTACTATCTGTTGAGTAAATATGTGAGAGGGAAGTATTTTTGAATTAAAGCCTAGAATTTTCTTTTAACGTAACTTTGATATGGCTACATGGTATGGCAAAATTGATATGTGCTCGATATATGCATTTTTTGATGTATAAGGAATGTTATAAAACAATAGACCAATAATAATTCGCCAAATGGAATCCTCGCGTTTTCTTTTTCTTTTGTTGTTTTTTTGTAAGACGAGGGCGAATTAATTTTTTCGCTGTTTGTATCATTATGTTATAGATTATTTTATAAAATGTTTTTTTTAATGGAATGAGTGTTTTTAGCTGGATTTTAAACTCCCCAGTCAATGAGAAGAAGGCTGAGGAGTAAATTGGGAACATTTTTCTTCTCCACTCAAGAGGGTGTTTCTATGGTATACCTATAATTATAATTTTCAATTGGTCTAAATTCGTTTTGTTTGTTGCCGTATCCCTAATATCGTAACTCAATTTTTGAACTTAGGGTTACGTTATAGTCAGTTAAATGTTTTAACCAATCTTTATCAAGAAAACTACTGAATTAATGTCATGTTATAGCTTACATGGTCTACAGGTGAACTGGTCTAAAACAGCGGAAAAATTTTTGGGTTGGATTTTTGGGTTTCTTTCAAGTCAAATAATTTTGTAAAAATGGGAATTTAAATTGGGGAAAAACTATTTAAGGTAGAGGTAAAACTTTACCTATGAAACGAATAAAAGTTATATCAGGGTAGGTTAATGAAGACAGTGACACACACCTAGTAGATGCTATTGAAGTAATATCCCACCTCCCGGATTATTCCAGGTGTGTTAATAACGTTACAAGTGTTCTCACTGTATGTTTTATTATACAAGTGTATATTATTAAATTAATTTATTGTCAAGTTAGTCAACTAAAAAGATTTTGAATGTCAGATTAAAATAAATTATTTTACCTACAAAAAACTAGATTTTTCATTAGGTTATGGGCCTATCATGCTGAAATAGTAAGAAGAGGTCAGTAAAAGTAGTTTTTTGAAGAGGAAGGTAATTAAATAAAATAAAAATATGGATCTAGCAAAACATATTAAATCACTGGTGATACAGATTGGCCTATTTGGAAAAATAAAATGCGTGATATGCTTGATTATCATGAAGGTGCCTTAGACGTCATTGATGGTAAGCTAAAAAAGCCTGATCCTTTAGCTGAGGGTGCAACGGAAGATCAGGGAAAGCAACACAAGTTGGAATCTGATTTGTACCGAAAGGCAAACAGTTATGCTAAGTCAATAATTACAAGTGCAATAAGTGATAATGTTTATCAGAAAATAATGGATAAAACAAGGGCATATGAAGCATGGAAAGCCTTAAAAAATCAATTTCAAGCTTCGGCAAAAGATCAGCTGTTCAAAATTTGTACAGATTTCTTTGGTTTTAATTGGTTAGAAGGTGAAGATGTTTCCACGCATATAGCGAAGCTAAGAAGTCTATTTACAGAGTTAAATAATGGACTAAAAGCAAAAGGCGAGAATAGTCTTCCAGAACTAATGGTGGTATGTAAAATTCTCCATATTTTACCTCAACGGTTCGATACATTTAAATCAAGTTGGATGTTACTTTCAAAAGAGACAAATAAAACGCTTGACGAATTGACAGTTCAATTATGCATGTTCGAAAGAAATTTTGCAAAAAGTAAAGATAGCCAAATTGATCAAGAAGCATTGATTACAGAAAAACATGCTAAAGGACCTAAAAGTAAGAGTAGTAAGTGTAATTACTGCGGATTGAATGGACATTGGGTGAAAACATGTAAAAAGTAGATTGCAGACGGAAGACCGCCGAAAAACCAGAAAAAGACATTTGCTGAAAATACCAAACAACAAGCAAATACAGCATTATAATCCTTAGATGAAGAAGTTTTGGTAACAGAGCAAGAGACGTCTATATGGTGGGTGGATAATGGAGCAACAAAGCATGTTACAAACACACCAATATATTTCACAGAATTTGAAAGTTTTGAGTCGCCATGTAGCATAAAAGCCGCAGGAAAAGAAGTGTTAAGTGCTGTTGGAAAAGGTACAATTCAGTTTGTAAATTCAGTTAAGAAAAGTTCAGTTGAAGAAGAAATCGTTTTATTAAAAGACGTATGGTATGTACCTGGTATATCAAAGAATTTGTTTTCAGTACTTGCAGCCCATGACAGAAATGCAAACAGTACTTTTAGATCCACACGCACAAGATGCTGCTTTAAAGTTGGAAAAACAATGATAAATGGTAACAGAGAGGTTGGTGGGAGTTTATATAAGCTGAATATTAAACCCATCATTCCAGAAACAGAAATCCATTGTAACATTGCAGAAGCAGACAGTTATATGCTTCAACTTTACCATGAGAGATGGGGGCATCAAGACAAAAGGTATGTAAAAGCAAAATTACAAAAAGAGATGGGCATTACAGTCAAACTGAATAATGAGATTTGTGAACCATGTATTTATGGTAAGACGCACCGTTTACCATTTGGTACTCGACAAAAGGCAACAAAACCTGGAGAGTTAGTTTCAGCAGACCTAGTTGAACCTTTTGATTCTTCTTTTCAAGGAAAAAGGTATCTACTGATTTTTAAAGACAGTTATACTCAGTACAGAATTGGTTATTTGATAAAAGAAAAGTCAGAGACCAAAGAAATGCTAAAGAATATGTTAGGACTTGTCGAAAATTCAGGCCATAAAATCAAAGAGTTATTGACAGATGGTGGTGGCGAATTCGACAACAAAGACGTTAAATCTATACTTGCGAGCAAAGGTATCACGTTTAGACTGACAGCTCCATACACACCAGAACAGAACGGAGGCAGTGAACGTGAGAATCGTACGACAGTCGAAATGGCAAGAACGTTAAAATACTCGCGCTCAGAAGTAGAATTTCCAAAGGAAATGTGGGCTGAGTTAGTAAGCACATCTATTTATGTCCTAAACAGAACTGGAAAATCGTCAGTAGAGAATGTAAGTCCTTTTGAATTATGGTATGGAAAAACACCTAGAATTAAGCACCTAAGAAAAGTAGGTTCGGCTTGTTATTTTCATGTTCCAATTCAAAAAAGGAGAAAAATGGACAAAAAGGAAATAAAAGGCTATTTGGTAGGTTACGATGGTGATGAAAGATATAGAATTTGGGTTAAACAGCAAAACAAAGTCTATGTTTCAAGAGATGTAAAATTTCAAGAGTATCTTAAAGTTTGTGCTCAAAAATCCAGTATTTCTGATCATTCCAGTATAAGCACCGAGAGTAACACCAGAATCCCAATTATTCCTCCAAATACTTGCATTCAAGATTCAAGACAAGATTTTTCAGAAAGTCAAGTGGAAGAAGAAGAAAATGACGAAGATGAACAACAAGATGAAGATCAAGAAAGATATGTTACTGACATAAGCGAAAGTGAAGAAACAGATGAAGAAGAACCAAGTACTTCATACAATCTCAGAAATCGTCAAACTTTACAAAAACCTAAAAGATTTCAAGATGAATGTATCAGCATAGCTGAAGATATTATTTGTAATATTGACACTCCTCAAACTTACAAAGAAGCACTTGAAACTAGGGAAAGCTATGAATGGAAAAGAGCTATGGAAAGTGAAATCAATTCGTTAAAAGAAAATCAAACTTGGACGTTAAAAAAATTGCCTAATGATACCAAAGCGCTACCCTGTAAGTGGGTTTATCGAGTGAAATCTAACCCAGATGGTACAGTAAGAAAAATTTATTTAACACGAAGATGTAGACTAGTTTCTTTCTTCGTCATACACCTGTGATTTTCTATCTTCAGAATGTGGCCACTACCTGTAAGTGTGGAATTCACAGACTCATATGTTTTCTAATTAGGGAGACAAAAGCGTTGTCGTTGAATAAATTTTATATTTCACAATACAATTTTCAATATAAAATTGGTAGACCTACCTATTCTTTTTTATTATGACGAAACATGATTTAGATTTGGTATACAAGAGTCACTATACGTTTTTGAAACCTATGTTGAAGTGATGAACGGATATTATTTTAAAACAGGTTTTATGGTAGACATTTAGACAATTTTTCTGACTTGGTTATAAAATAGGTTAATTAGATAATATTTGAGATAGTAACTAAAAGTTAGGATTTTTAGAAATTTAGTGTTTAATGGTATAGGAAAAGGAAAAACCTAGATTGGAAAAACAGACAAGAACAGCAGAATAAAGAAGTATTTTCTTTCATTATAAAATTTTATGATCAAATTTTTACTCTTTTTACTTTATAGGGTTGATAAGCCATTTAAGCTAATCTTTATGTCATTTGGTAATATTTACATTATGAAATTTATATATTTTCATTTGTCTTGAAATTTTATAAATAAAACCACTGTCTTTGGCTTTAGCAGTGATAACACCTATAGACTAACGAAAAAGTCTCATTTGAATCAGAAAGTTTTAAATCAAAAACATCTTAATGGAATAGTATATATAAAATCAAGTAAATAAAATCTTTGTATAAAAAATTTCTAGTGTACACCGAACAACTGTTTTTTTTTATTCTGTAAAATGTTACCCGTAAAACTAATTGTGATAAAACTAAGTGCATAAGCACAAATTTTATAAAAAAATAACTAATTAGCTGTGGAGATTGGTAGTTGGCATAACAATCGCTGGACCAAGAGACAGTGTCTCTATCGCGTTATGCCACAGTTCTATCTTGAGGTATACAGAGCTTTTGTAATCTATTATTATATGTGAAAACCAATTCTATAATCTCTTTTGTACTTTGCTTTAGTAGAAGTAAAATGAGTCTTTTCAGATAATATCTGCATCGATCATCTATCAGATATGTAATTTTAATCTTGTTTTTTTGTGTTACACGGAAAAAGTCCAATACTTAACTTTTTATTATTTTGGTATAGTCATTTTCTTTTTCTAGTGACCAGAACATTTTAGATATTTTGTAAACTTTTAATTGTTTTTTTTTTATTTTTGTATTATTTAAAAAAAAAACAAAATATCATTTTAGTTTTTGTTAAAATCCACACATGCCTTTTGGTTTTGTTCTTTTGTAATGGATATGTGTGTTATAGTAAATCAACACCTTGGTTAAAGTATTAACGTAAAATCGATTATATAGAGTATATTTTAGAGTCCATTATTTCAAAAAGCTTTGTTTTTTTTAATAGGGATCATTTGCTCTTAATCAGTGCTTAGACTCTGACTTTTCTAAGATCCCATAAACCGAATAAAAACTACGTCATCAACGGTTAAAATTTTTTCGATTTATATACATATATATTTTTTTTTTCATTTTGAAGTCATTCTTGAATCCAATTGGATATTATCATAGCAATCTTAACATTGCTAAGATACATTTTTCTATTTTTTTTTCATTATATTATAACTTGATAAAATCAATATTATCTAAATTAATAACATTTGATTCTTTAAAACTATTTTTGAATTTTTGTATTGTTTATCAATAAAACAATATTTTATTTTTTATGTTTTTTCTCCTATATGGAAAACATTCGACTATATGAACTTTAAGTACAGTCTGTACCATTTAAGCCAAGTAAATTCCATTTTGAGGATAAATTTTGATATTTTTTTTCAAAATCTACACTATTTTAAACAAACAAAAAACATTCTCTACTCTTTTGCTCTATGAGTACAATTGTTTTTGTAGAACTTTTCTACGACTATATAACTATGACAAATCACAAAAATGTGTTGTCTTTTTCTAAAAATGTTTTGTTTTTTTTTGTTTGTTTGTTCCTTTCTGTTTGCTGTCCTAGTTAATCGATAAAATAAAAATATTCTCTATAACGTCATTATTAAAATGATATGCTAGTGCACAGGCATAGCACTAATCAAGAACACCTAAATTATTATTTTTGTATTATCTTTATTTCGATTATCATCTTTAAGTAATTTTGTTGTTACTAAGGCCTATACATGATTGGCTCCATTAATGATAAACAAAAAGCAATTTATGTATACTTTTTGTGTAAATAATAAAATCCTTTAAATCACCAGTTCATTCAGTTTATGGAAAAACTTATCGTATAAGTTAGTCTTTCTAAGATCAGTGTTTATTTTTCGTATATTAGCAAGCATTATTTCATTTATTATTGTTTTTATTATTATTTTTTTTTAATATTTGCTCAATTTAAGTCTTGCGTTATCTAAAGAACCTTATCGTTTAAGATACCTTTTGTTTTTTTTGTCAACTTATTGAGTTGGAAAAAGTATGTTATACCTAGAATATTTTAAAGTATTTTTTTTTAATTATTTTTTTTTTGCCTGCTTGGACTCTAAATAGTTCTTATTTAGTAGTTTTGGAAAAAAAAGAAATGAGTTTGTCACCCAAGAGACTTTTTTCTTTTCATAACACCAAAAAGAGTCGATTGAAGCAACCATCAACTGTCATTTTTGTTTAATTTTTTTTTGTCATTCGCTTCAATTGGAATATAATAAGACATAATTTTATTTAAAATTTTATTATCAACTAAGATTATTTTATTTTGTTTGTTTTGATTCATGCACTTTAAAATCGTCTATCGCCACCTGTGTATGTGTGTATGAAATTCGATAAAAACCTAAATTGGTCAAATTTTAAAACATTTGCTTACATTAAGTCAAGTATTTTGAAGCAAAGATGTCTAATTTTCAAACAATGACATCAATAATAACCTACTTTGTTTTGCTGCTGTTCTTAGTTTTTCAAAACTGTGTAAAACCAGCTTACAAATAATTGGAAAATAAAATAAAATGCAAATTAATTAGAAAATGAAAAACCCAACTTATCATTTTCATCATCATCTAAAATCGAAAAATGTTATTTTTTTTTACTGAAAGCGAAATTTAGTAGAAAAAGATCTAAAAAGGAAAAGTTTAAATTGGAAACAGATAATGCTTCAGGAAAAAAAAATTTTAGAAGGAAAATTCGGAAAAACTGTAAAAATTCTAGGAGGAGCTTTATTCTAAGTAATTTTGGAAATGTATATATTCATCTGGCTGGATTTGTTTTATTTATATTTGTTCATTAATTTTTTTTTACTGATTTGTTCTATATTGAATTATATTTTGATTTCTTCTATATTGAATTATTTTGATTTGTTCTTTATTGAATCAATATGTTTTGATTTGTTCTAGTAAAAAATATTATATTTGGATTTGTTCTACTTAAAAAAAATCTATGTGGATTTGTTTCATTTGAGATTATTGTATTAATTCTGTTCTATTTGATTTTCTTTATAAAATTTAAAATTTTTGTATCATTAAAATCTTAACTATGATAAAAACTTGTATTTCAGTTTTTGTATCATTTTGTGTTTGTTTTTGCTAACTTGTATTTATTTTCAGTTATTCTTTCGATAACGTGAGTTATTTTTATATGATTTGTTCTTGTTTCGATAGAGTATTCCATGTTTGTTTTAAAGTTTATTGTGTGAACCTGGTAGGGTTGTTTTATTTAAATTAAAACTTAAATTTTTTTATAAAATTAATTAAACTTAAATTTTTTTTCAAATATTGTCAACTAAACGTTTTTTTTTCTCGTAATTGTAAATTAATTTTGTCTTAAGGTATTTAAATTTTTTATAAATTATTGTCAAATAAACCTACCTTTTATTATACGGTATAAATATATTTTAAAGTTTTAAAATAATCAATTTTAATATTTCAGTTAGTGTTTGTAATTTCTTGCTTTTATCTTTGTTTTAAAATTAATTTTTTTACGCATACACATTTTTTTGGGTTAGACAACCTTTTGTAGGTTATTTGTTTTTCAAATTTTCAATTTTTATTTTTTATTTAAATAATATTTTTTATTGTTATTGAAAACATTGTTTTTCTTGTATTAAAATTATTTTGTTTTTAGGTCAGCTATTGCAAAGTGCTGTCAACCAACCAACAAATTTCTTCCACAAACAGTTTAATCAACCAAACAGCCATTCCACCATTAAAGTCATTAGATCTGCCAAGCAGCCATCATCACTACAATCGACGTCTTCTTACCGTCGCTGTGCAAACCTGCAATTGGACACTTCTTTCCAAATTTAATACAGAGTCTGCTGTTCACCCTCAGTTTCAAAGATGGCCAATGTGGAAACTCAGCTCTTGCTGCGTACCTAGTGTTTGTTTAACACTATGGAGGAAACGGTTTGGTTTGGAGACTCCCTTAATTTATTTACGTTAACTTAAATCATTTATTTTTATGTCTCCACAAATTTCTGCAAAAGCATGTATATAATATACACCTTAGTATGGTAGTTTTCGAACAATGTGCGTTAAAATTATATATTTCTATATATTTTTCGGTTTATTTGTCAATTTTATTTTGCCCTCATTTAACTTAAGTTATCGTTGTTATTAAGCTGCACTGATATTCTGATTCTTTCAGTACTGTTTGGAATCGACTGATCGTCCACCATGGTTGTTGCTGACTAGCTGATCTAAGATGTTGTACCTGATCCAGTGTTGCTGTTTTGTTCCAGAATGGAACTTCAAGTTTTTTCCAGCCAGAATGTTTGTTGACCATCGGATATCCAGAGAAGAAAAATGAAAACGAAGGGCGTTATAGTTTTAGTTTAGATTTGTGTTGTCTGCACTACTTAATGCTTGTTGTTATAAACCATTTTATTTCGACTTGCGTTTAAAAAAAATTGTTTATACTTAATCAGGGGGGAGTAATGTAACAAAACGGGATTTTTGCCATTTATAAGTTTTTAAGGATTTTTAATTAAATATTGTTTTTGTCATCAACAAGCATTAATTATATGCAAGACTAGGTTAAGATTAAGTAAAATTTATGGCAACTCGGCGACTTGTTTTGGGCATATTTTCAGGTTCGCTGTATTTTAATAAAAGTTGTATTCGGCGGCTAATATGTCCTTTGAGCCACTAACATCAAAATAATTCATATTTTGTAACTGGAAACAAATTAGCTAAATTATTTTTAACTTTTAAGAAACACACTGTATGGTTTTAACTTTACCGAATTTCTAAATCCACGCATCTTTGAATTGCGGTGGTATTTTGTCTCTTTGTCTTTCTCGCCAATGCGAGAGAGCTTAAGTTTCAGACCACGGTAACCAAGAATGTCTGTAGAGTAGAGTAGTGGAAGAAATCCGTTAAAGAAAGTTTAGATTTAGACCAATCAGCTAGCGGCAAGTTGAGAATGTCTAGAGAGCAGGATACTGAAACTTTCGAGTTGGGACGGAGCTCACTTTTTAGTCGCGCTTCGCTTGATACGTTACGCTTTCATTCACACTTCTTAAGGGGGGTTTCATTTCAACTGGAGAAATTTATCAATCATTTTAACATTGTATAAGCTATTATCTTTATTATTCATAATTATTTTAGTCTTTTCTTTTGGAGTTTATTAATTTTAAAACTTTTAATTATTACTGTTTCCAGTGTTTTAAAATAATGTTTTTATCTGTTTTATGGTTTTTTTTAACATCAAAATACAAACCATTAGTTGCCCTAAATCGGCATTTTTCTTCAACAATATATCCCAAACCTAAACAGTAATATTAAGTAAATTAAACAGTTGATTGAATAGTTTCACTCATTCAATCAACGTTTAAGATGTTGATATATATATATATATTTACAACAAATATATAAAAGGTTTATAAAACCTAAAAGTTTAAGAAGTGTAAATATTTGAATACAAAAGTTTAATAGTAGTAAAAAGTCGATATTCAACTAATAAATATAAGAAGTGAAAGTGTGAAGCTACAAGAAGAAAAATAAAAAGGTATGTATGATTATCCAACATTAGTTATACATTTGAGAAAAACGTTTATAGCATACTTTTCCTCCAAGAACCGTCAAATTCCCTTTCGAGATCTTGTAAATTTAATAACATATAGTAACATTTAACCTTTATAAAATTTATATAAGTTGTAGCCTAAGTTGGTAGCTTACAACATTTAAGCCCTGGCCACTTGAGGTGACAGTACCACTGTCACATACTAGGCCCCTGTTATAGCTTTTTACAATATTTTTTTTTATTTTGAATGTTTTTATGAAATTTTATATTTGTTAATATTTTATAAACACATAAAATGTCTTTATAAGATATAAACTGATTCAAAATGGTATTAAGTGCAATAAATAAAACATTTTTTTTCACTGAGATTTTATTGTTATTAAAAAAAATTCAAATACCACATAAAATTAAATAAAATAATACAAAGACTAAATAAATTAATTTTTCAGAACAAGGTAGTATAATAGTAGCCATATAATAAGTGGGCATCCATATTTCATTTTCTCTTTTCAGATTTCATCACCTTCATTTCATTGCCTTTCCATCCATTTTGGTTATGCCATGATGATGACGTCTAAAGAGACTGAAACATCTTTGTATACAGCTACTACTTTCTTGTTTTGAGGACCAGCCTTAAAATTAATTTAATTAGTCTTTGACCAAACCTTCAAAAATTCCTTTTTTATTGAATAATACATACACAAAATAATAAATATTGTAATTGATTGGCAAAAAACCATACAAATATATTGATAAACAAACACTGTTTTGCTTAACTTTGATATTATCATTTCTTGTAAGTGAATAAACTCTTCTCAATAAAACAGTTATTCTTGAAGAGAATCATTCTTAAATGTTGACTTTTTGGCAGCTTACGAAGATCATGAGATTTAAATAGTATGTCCTGACCTTGGTTATGTAATTTTTGCAGTGTGCTCTTCGAAGCAGTGGCTCATTAGTAGTCACACACCATGTATAAGCTGAAAATCATTAAAAAAAACTATTACCCATAAAGGTATAAAATTAATAAGAAATACATTTATCCTTATTGTATACTGCATGTGTTGCTGGGCAAACCAGGCATATAAGTCTGGCGGCATGAATGTTGTCTTAAAAATGGTTTTTTTCTAAAGAGATCCATGTCTGATAGTCACATTAAGAAGATAAAAACCACATAAACTATTGTTTATCTTGGTAAAAACAGCAAAAACTTTATGTAATAAAAAAATACCAACACATCTAACCTCAAAAAAGAAAATAATAAAACTTACCTTAAAATCTCTCGGAAAACTATGGATTGCATTCCCGCCTCAACTTTGGATACTACACACAGGAAAGTAATACCGAAATCTCATTGTTTTTGTCGAAAAACTGCAAAAAAATGGAAATTTAATAATGCGTCATTCACGCGTCATTGATTAATGGCACCACAGATTACTTCGACTAAAGGAAAGAAATAGATTTAATATGAACTGGAAATAAAATGCGGTAGAAGAGGTTTTGGTACCTGAATAAAAGGGGGACGGAAAATCCAATCCACAGATAAATGTTAAACAAAATAGAATAACGAAATAAACGCGCAACTGCAGCGCCTCTTTTGAGTCGTTTTGGAACAAATACTTAAGACCTGTCAATTTGTTAAGAGTTTCCTAGGCATGATACTGGCCCATAACATATTCTACAAAGCGGACCGAACCGAACTCTTCGGTGTACTGGCCTTCATCTGCATCATATCGCTCGCTGAATGTTTCTCACAGTTAGTCGAATCGAGCCGATTTCACCCGAATGAGCGTTACATAGACGAGCCTGACAGCTCAGTTCAATTCACTACCCACAAAAACTGCTAAACGCGCCTAAAGAAGTTTACACTTCAATAAAAAAAAATACTGCACGTGCTTGTAACCATCTAATGACTGATTGAAAAAAAGCGGCCTGTCCAATCAACAAATCTAGGGATACAATGCAACGTTGCCACCTTTAGTTTGGTCAGGAGTGTTGGTATCCCATTTTACCTGACTATCCCATTTTAAGTACAGTTCCCCTACAATATAACATAATAAAACCATATAAATGAAGTACTTAGCAGAAGCACTAAGCATGGGTGTTAATAGACTCGAGCGGCACACACAAAAATATAAAAAATACTGCACGTGCTTGTAACCATCTAATGACTGATTGAAAAAAAAGCGACCTTTGTCGATACCAATGAACAAATCTAGAGATACAATACAACTTTGCCACCTTTAGGTTGGTCAGGAGTGTTGGTATCCCATTTTACCTGACTATCCCATTTTAAGTACACTTCCCCTAAAATATAACATAATAAAACCATATAAATGAAGTAGTTAGCAGAAGCACCAAGCATGGGTGTTACTACCGCAAGTTGATATAAGTTAAGGAAAGATAAAAATGACGCCATTAGAAAATAAATATAAATTTGAGTATGTGAGTAAGTATCCGTATGTTTACATTTTTCATTACACGGTTGCTATATGTGGGTAAGAAGGGGGAGAATCAAACTTTAGAAGCATGTATGCTTTTGTGCTTTGAAATATCTACATGTTTACCTTCAAAGGAAGCAACAACTCCGATATATTACACTTGTTTTAGTAGTTTAGAGTTTCCGTATTTACCGAAGGTTTGCCAAGTAGAAAGTTACACAAAGCATTACACAAAGGGTACACACGACGCACACCAGCATATTTTCATGGATATTTTAAAAATTGTTTGACTTTATACGGTAGATTTATCAAACAGTAGAAGAAGGCACCAGGCGAAAACAGTAGGTCTACTACTAAAACACAAGACCTGGCAACCTTGGCGGATGGCATTCGAAAGCTAGACCAAACTAAAGGTCTTTACACTTTTACACTAGGCATGGGCACAGAAGAGGGTAACTCTTCTGAGGCATGGGTAACACAGAAAACTTTCGCTTGTCGATAGAATGATGCTGACACTGCCTGCTATATCAAGGCAATGTGTCAGCACAATTGTGTCACGACACAGTTATTGTTTCTATAGCTTTTTGAGTTCAATGCTTTCACTTTAAAGTAATTTTAAATGTAAACAGTTGATAACACTGATAGGTTGGTAACAGTGTGTTCTAGAAAAATGTGAGTCAGTGTGTCAAGTAATAAAAAAAAATGAAAGTTGTTTTGGATTCTTGAAATAAAGTTTTTGTGAAATAAAAGTATTTCTAAAATATTTTCTACGTTGATTATTTAAGCATCCACAAAACTCAAGAGGTTATGTGGTCCCAGTAAAAGGAAGAACGCATAGAACACTAGAATTTGGTGTTAAAAAGAAAAGCAAAAACAATGTAAGGTTAGTGACACATTTCTAGAAAATTTCAAAAAGAAAAAAATAGGAAGCTAGAAAGATGGCGGAAATATATGGAGTAAAGCCGTTTAATGAAAATAACTTTTCAACCTGGAAGTTTAGAATTGAACTGATTTTGGAAGAGCAAAGTGTATCAGATGTTTTGAATGATCCACTGCCTGCAGTGACTGATGCTAAATATGCAGAATGGAAAAAGTCAGACATTAAAACCAGAAAAATTATTATCCAGTGTTTATCAGATAATATTGTGGAATCTGTCAAGGATAAGAAAACAGCGAAGGAAATCATAAATACTCTAAAAACAACATGGGAAAAGACTGGCCTTTCGACACAGGTCATGCTTCAAAGAAAACTAAGAGGCTTGAAATATAAAGAAGGTTCTTCATTAAGCATATTTTTGCAAGAATTTGATAGCTTAGTATCACAGCTAAGAACAGCTGGAGGAAATCTCAGTAATGAAGAGGGAGTGTTACAATTGCTTTCAGCCATGCCAGACTCTTTTCAGAGTGTGACAAGAACAACCAAGGTGGAATTGATATAGAATTTGTTAAAAATAAGTTGCTGTTAAAGGAATAAAGACAGAATAAATCAAAGGATGAAACTAGTTTCCCAAATGTAGCTTTTGGAGCTAAATATAAAGGAAACTACAAAAGAGGAAGTTTCAGAGGGAGATCCGGATCTAATGATCAAGGTCCAAGTAGGCCAAATACAGAAACCGAACCTCGAAAAGAGCCTTTTCTCTAGAGATGTCATTTGTGTAATCAAATTGGTCACAAACGAGTTTTTAGAGGTGGTCATAGAGGTGGTTTTCAAACTGGTTACCGAGGTAGTTATGCACAGAGTACACAAGAAAAATTAACAGAAGAGGAACAAGAACAACAAAGTGAGACAGAGGAACTGAAAAATGAAACAGAGGAAATTTTGACAGAAAGGACTGGAAGAAGATCAATGAAACCCAGATATTTACAAGACTATGTTCTCGATGAAGACTTAAATTTGGTAGCAGCATTAAATGTAGTAAAACAAGACTGTGGATGGAAAAATGCAATAAAAGAAGAGTTAAGTGCGTTGGAAAATAGTGAAACTTGGAAGGTAGTAGTGCAACGAGAAAATGTAGAAGTGATTGACTCAAGGTGGGTGTTCAGTGAAAAAGTTATTGACGGAAAAGTAAAAAAGAAAGCGCGTTTAGTAGCTAGAGGTTCTAAGCAAAGTGTAATCACAGATGATGTTTATGCACCAGTGGCAAAAATGGCAAGTATAAGATTGCTTTTATCACTGTATATAGAGTGTGATATATATGCATGTCAACTTGATGTCAAATCAGCCTTTTTAAATGGAAAGTTGAAAGACCCAGTATATATGTATCTACCAGATGGTAGTAGTCAAAAATAAAAATTTAATTTGTAAACTGGAGAAAGCCTTCGGTCTTCGTCAATCTCCAAAATGCTGGAACTCTTGTTTTAATGATGCTCTAATTGAAATGGGATTTCAACGATCCAAAAAGGACCCATGTTTATACTTTACAGATTCGACATACTTGCTTATTCATGTCGATGACATACTATTATTTTCTAAGTCTTAGGAAAGTTTTGTAAAAAATAGTTTGATGTTGAAATTTAAATTGAATGAACCTAAAGGGAAAAATATTAATTTTCTCCGTTTGGAAATTTCTAGATGTAATGACATTTTATACATAAAACAACCTGACTTGATCAATAAAATTTTAAAAAGATTTGACATGACAGATTGCAAACCGCACGATCTGCCAATGCAACCTAAACTGCAACTTAATATTGATAAAAATTGTCAATTTTTTGAAAATTTACCATATAAAGAACTGATAGGCTCGCTAATGTACCTCATGCTTGGTACAAGACCAGACTTAAGTTATTGTATCAGTTATTTTGGTCAATTCCAGAATTGTTTCACATTTGAAAATTTTCTATACTTAAAACAAACCTTAAGATATCTTAAGAAAACACAAAACTATGGTTTAATGTTTACCAAAAGTAACAATGGAATTATTTCTCTATGTTCATATGTAGATTCGGACTTTGCAAATGACCAAGTTGAAAGAAAAAGTATCACAGGGTTTTTAATAACTTAATGGCAACATAATAGAATGAAAAACAAGAAAACAAAATGTAGTTGCTTTGTCAAGTGCAGAATTCGAATACTTAGCCTTATCATCTTGCATTAGAGAGTGTCTATTTTATGATCAATTATGTTCTGAAATTTTAAAAGTAAATCTTTTTCCAATTAACATTTTTAAAGACAACCAGTCTTGCATAAAAATGGCGTCAACTATGGAAACAAAACGAACAAAGCACATAGATGTGAGACACCATTTTGTGCAAGAATGTGTTAACCAAGAAAAAGTGATTCTAAATTATATTCCTACAGAAATGCAACAGGCAGATATTTTAACGAAACAATTAGGAAAGCAAAAATTTTATTACTTTCGCAATTGTTTGCGAATTGTTGAAATTTAAAATATTATGATGAATATTTTTTATTTACAATAGGTTTGTTTACATTCTAAAATTAGGGGGAAGTATTGTTTCTATAGCGTTTTGAGTTCAATGCTTTCACTTTAAAGTAATTTTAAATGTAAACAGTTGGTAATACTGATAGGTTGGTAACAGTGTGTTCTAGGAAAATGTGAGTCAATATGTTAAGTAATAAAAATAAGTTGTTTTTGTATTCTTAAAATGAAGTTTTTGTGAAATAAAAGTATTTCTAAAATATTTTCTTGATTATTTAAGCTTCCACAAAAGTCAAGAATAGTGACAGCGGTAAGCGACTTAAAATTGTGCCAGATTTGGCAACACTGATTTATATTTTATTTTGCGCGCATCGACACTGATTTGTTTTATCGTTGTTTGTTGTATTCTAGGTTTCGGTATTCGAGAATTCGATGAATCCCCGACTCTCGACGTAACTCGCAGCCCACGAGAAAGACCGGCCCGGGCGCGGAAATATCACGTGATCGTAGGAGGGTCACAAAAGAATGCCTCTCGGCCAGCTGTCCTTATAAAACATGTGTGTTTTCAGTTTTGGTATGTTTGTTTACGTCGATTTTTTTTTAATTCGTGCATGAATTTTATGTGAATTTTATCAAAGTTATTAAAATAACTCAGTCCACGAAAAAGACAACAATGCCGCGAACGTGTAGTGTTGTTGGTTGTCGGTCCAACTATAAAACTGAAACCGAATATGTGTCAACTTTTAATTTGCCAGTGGATAAACAAATGCATAAAATTTGGTTGCGAAAAATTCCTAATGATTTAAGTATCTTAAAACGTCCACAAGTTTGCATCAAACATTTTCCTAACGAGCAAGTTATTTGGTTTGATAAGTGTGTTGTAAATGGAGAGTGTTGAAAATTTTCTAAAATGTGTCAACTTTTAATTTGCCAGTGGATAAACAAATGCATAAAATTTGGTTGCGAAAAATTCCTAATGATTTAAGTACCTTAAAACGTCCACAAGTTTGCATCAAACATTTTCCTAACGAGCAAGTTATTTGGTTTGATAAGTGTGTTGTAAATGGAGAGTGTTGAACATTTTCTAAAATACCTAAGTAGACAACCTGTATCTACTGGTCGATTAGCTGATGTCGAGAGGCAACAACTGGAAACTGCAATACAAGAAAGTCTTAATACTTTGAGCTCATAAGAAATTAAAAGTTTTATCAAATATTGAAGGCATTTTAAAATTTTATTGTTCTAATACTAAAATAAACAAAAATTGGATTTTTACCCAAGAACGTGACACAGTCTGCCTGTGCCTGATGACATTTTTGAACAACAATCCACCATTATTAGCATCTCTAGTTGTTGAGGGAAATCTGTCATTTTTTGTAAATGTTAACAATGTGTCCATACCAAAAAACAAACTGCCCAAAAAGTTGGAGTTTTATCTTTGGACAGCACCGATACACTTGAAGAGCTAATGCAGTTTATTAAAATGAAAGTTGCAAACGGGAACGAAGTGGTAAAAGATAAGATTGATCAAGTAATATACATACTTAGTGACATTTTCGATAGTGAGATTTCTTATTGAACAATTAGGTATCTTGAAAAGGCCACCAGAGAATCGAAGATATTGTGGATACACTTTAATGTTGGCTTCATCTTTGTTTATCCAAAAAACTGATTTGTAAAATATCGCTAACAGATCATCTCTCCGGTAGTGTGCAATATTTAAAAAGTAAGACACAGCTATTAAAAGAACATGAGTTGGTAGTTAACTTACACATTGATGAAATATATATTAAACTTTGTGCTGGGTAATTTTTCAAAAAATTATTGACGACCAATACATTCACTTATTCACGAAATCACTTGTTTCTTTTTAATAAATTATTGTGAAATATTTTATATCAAAAAATTTTCTTCAGATAACTCTAGCGAGTGTTTTTGTGGAGAAAAACTATGGTCAAATCTTGAAAAAAATAGTTTAAGGGCATGTAAGGTTTTTAAAAAAATTTTATTAAAAAGCATAATGATTTAAGAACACAGACAAAGATGATCACACACAAAGAAAAATTAAAAAACTTAAACATTAGGTTTGTTATGTCCAATTTTAAAAGACTTGTATAGATTTAAAGTAACTAACAATATTATATACCTAATATACCTGAAGATATTAGAGTGCAAATTTTATATAATTTTTTTATTTTATAGATTCAGTTCTTTTAACTATAATAAAGACATACATCAAATCCAAGCTTCTTTTTTATATTTTTGGGTTAAGGTCATGGCACTGTGTGACGGGCCAACTGTAATCAGATTAAAAAGTCACCGGGTTGCCTTATATCATTTGTTTAATGAAAACCCGATGATGCAGCTTCAGTCGTCCAGTTAAGTTCACATGACTGGTAGAGTTCTGTAGACAACCTGTGTAAAAGTATAAACACCATGGACCAAAGTACAGTTCACGTATCTATGACGTATTTTATATATTTGACATACGGGAACCCTATTTACTACTTCATAAAATGTTTTAAATCGAGACCTATACCTCCAAGATATTTTGTGTATGACCCTGCATCTCATTTTGTCTCCAAGATTTGCAAGCTTCTGACGAAGGAAGCTTTTAATTACTTATTATTACTATTAAGACTTAGTTGGCTCACTTCTTGAGGCCAGGTGGCTCACTTCTTGAGGCCAGGTAACGATGGCCGCGGTCATTTCATTTTCAACTTTTTTAATAAAGACATTCCTACTGTTGAATAAAAACCATTATTTCCTCAATTCAAAATAAGAATTTATGCAAACAAGATATTCATTATCTCAAATTAACACAAGTATTTTTCTTGGCCTAAAACAAGTGTTATGTCGATTTGAAAACAAAAACAGCTTAACAAACAAAGTTAAATTGTACTTACCCCAAAATTAGTAGTAGATAAAGTTAAAGCATTAAAATTAATTGAAACAAATGTTATATATACTGCGCTGGTTGTGTTTTGAAGGGTTCACCTACACTGTTATTTTTTCTAGAGGGGAATTGTTTTAACGCACTAATTTTTTTATTATTTTTTATTGGAATTCCCGATAGATTTTCTATCAGCGAGATGAGAGCTTCGGTGATCTTTACCATAAATAATTACATTTTGTTTATTTTATGAGATGAAATAACTTTAGTTAATAAATACAGGGTTAAACGGATAATTATACCCCTAGAAAAAAAAACATTCACAAATTTTTCGTCGACAATTATCCCCCTCCCTAGATTTATGACCAGATCCGCACTTGGTGGGGCCATAACGATGCAAAAAAACACACCCTGAGTTAACATTCAGAAAAACAACCTCATTTATACATATAGTATATTATATACATAAAACAGGTTAACAAGAACAGAGGTTATGTAAGGGGGATGCTGGTTGAAGAGAATGAACCTAGGTTTAGGCCTATAAGGAATAGACCTTGTAGGTCGTAGAGAGTCGGCCTTATGGGCCATAAAGCGTAACCACCATCGTGGTGTTTTAATCAGGTATATTTAGTAGGGACCACTATGTATCAGTGGTGTACTGGGTTGATCACTTTGAATCAGTGATGCCGGTCTATTGTCCAGCATCGGCTTTTATAGATGAAATTAGTGCAAGCCCAGCAGTATTGGTTATTGCTAAGTTTTTATAGTAGATTAATAAGAATATAAACTATAGAAATAAAATTTCGGACTTCCATTGTCTTTATTTATTTTAAAACACGACGTTTCGGTTAGTAAGTATCTCTAACCGTTATCAAGTGTAAACTAAACAATCTAGTCTCTAGGCTACTACTTATACTACTTGGTGTGCAGTCAGGTGTGACGGCCCGCCCCCTTTTTTAATCCTAAGACGCCTGTTTTCCTTAAGGAGTGGTTTCCATATGTTTGGTATGTCCGTGCTTGGTTGACTGAAAACTTCTTTATTCTGCATTATATACGCAGCTTCAATAAACTTTCGTTTTCGCCAATGCGACTCCTTATGTAAAACTTTAGCTTCTGACCACTGAATCCTGTGATCATTTGACCATGCATGATCTGCTAAACCGGATTTTTCAATATCCCCTAATTGGGTACTTTTTAGATGTTCATTTACTCTAACCTGAAGAGGGCGTTTCGTTTCACCTACATATGATTTACCACACTCACACGGGATTTGGTAAATACATTCCTTATTATTTGAGGGATTGTCTGGTTTTGTTTTAGTTACAAAACTTCTTATCATATTTCCCGAAGAAAATACTGTTTTTATATTATAGTGTTTAGCTATTCGTCTTATGTTTTCTGAAATCCCTTGAACATATGGAATGTTAATAACACCTAACGGATTATTATTTTGAGAATTTGGTACATTTAGTTTGTTTTTAATTTTAAATATCGTTGAGTTTATTAATTTCTCGGAATAACCATTCTGTTGTAAGTCCTTTTTAATGTTGTTAATTTCTGTGGTTAATTCTTCATTATTACTACAAATATTTACGGCTCTTAAATACAAACTTCTTATAACTCCTTGTTTTGTTGCAACAGAATGATTAGACTTAAAATTTAGGTACTGTCCCGTGTGTGTAGGTTTCCTATATACAGTGGTTTGAATGTTTCTGTCTAATCGTTTGACAAGAACATCCAAAAAAGGTAAGGCCGAATCTTTTTCAATTTCCATGGTGCACTTGATTGTTGGTCGAATACCGTTTAAATGGTGTAGAAAATTTTTGTAGTTCGTCATCATTTTCCGGCCATATAATAAATGTGTCATCCATGTATCGTAGCCATAGTTTTGGTTTGACTCTTGCTGTGTTGATCGCATGGCCCTCGAACCACTCCATGTAGATGTTTGCTACCACTGGCGAAAGAGATGAACCCATTGGGAGTCCATCATTTTGCGCGTAAAACTTATCTTTCACTTGAAAGTAAGAGTTACGGAGACAGAGCTCCAAAAGATCCATCACCCCCTCCACCGATAGCGTTGTTCTCTCGTGAAGTGTATTATCAGTTTGTAATTTGTTTTTAATGATACTGAGTGACTCATTTATTGGCACGTTGGTGTAGAGACTTTCTACATCAAAACTTACAAATCTATCGCCGGGATCTAATTCGATACCTTTTAAAACCTCCACAAAATGTTCCGAGTTTTTGACAAAAGATTCGGACTTACCCTGTAGTGGTTGAATTATGTCCAACAAAAACCTCGACAAAGTGCTGGTCGGTGAGTCCCTGGAGCTGGTAATTGGTCGCAGTGGTATATCCTTCTTATGGATCTTTGGTAATCCATAAAAATGTGGTGCCTTACTGTGGTGTGGAGTCAGGCGGGATCTAGCAGCGTCCGGGATATTTTCAGCATACTTCTTCAAAGTCCTGTAGATGCGTCCTTCTATGGTGGTGGTTGGGTCTTTGGGTAGTTGCTTGTAGTCTCCTTTCTTCAGAACTTCTTGGATCTTTTTGTCGTAAGTCTCGACATCCATGATCACCGTTGCGTTTCCTTTGTCGGCCGGTAGAATCTTGATTGATTTGTCAGCCTGCAGGTTCTTGATTGCCCGTTGTTCTTGACTGGTGATGTTAGTCTTTTGTTGCTTCTTTCTGTCCAACGTTGTTCTTACTTTATGGCGAAACTCATCAGCTTCGGGTTGAGGTAGACTAACGGTCTCTATTGCCGCAATAACTTCCAGTGTCGGTGTCTGTGCCGGTGCAATGGCGAACTTAAGTCCCTTACTGAGTACCAATTCTTCGTTGGTGCTCAGAGTCCTTTTGGAGATGTTCACTATAGTGCTTGGTGTTGTTGAGTCTGTTCTATCTTGAGTACGTGTCTGTAGTTTCTTAAGTTTTTCTCGGTGAGTTGATCGTATCTTCTGTCGTTCTCTGTTGCACGTTCTGTCAATTTTACTCAGTATCGGTTCGTAGTCTTCCTCCCATGTGTGTCGTCTAATCACCGGCACAGACACCGACACTGGAAATTATTGCGGCAATAGAGACCGTTAGTCTACCTCAACCCGAAGCTGATGAGTTTCGCCATAAAGTAAGAACAACGTTGGACAGAAAGAAGCAACAAAAGACTAACATCACCAGTCAAGAACAACGGGCAATCAAGAACCTGCAGGCTGACAAATCAATCAAGATTCTACCGGCCGACAAAGGAAACGCAACGGTGATCATGGATGTCGAGACTTACGACAAAAAGATCCAAGAAGTTCTGAAGAAAGGAGACTACAAGCAACTACCCAAAGACCCAACCACCACCATAGAAGGACGCATCTACAGGACTTTGAAGAAGTATGCTGAAAATATCCCGGACGCTGCTAGATCCCACCTGACTCCACACCACAGTAAGGCACCACATTTTTATGGATTACCAAAGATCCATAAGAAGGATATACCACTGCGACCAATTACCAGCTCCAGGGACTCACCGACCAGCACTTTGTCGAGGTTTTTGTTGGACATAATTCAACCACTACAGGGTAAGTCCGAATCTTTTGTCAAAAACTCGGAACATTTTGTGGAGGTTTTAAAAGGTATCGAATTAGATCCCGGCGATAGATTTGTAAGTTTTGATGTAGAAAGTCTCTACACCAACGTGCCAATAAATGAGTCACTCAGTATCATTAAAAACAAATTACAAACTGATAATACACTTCACGAGAGAACAACGCTATCGGTGGAGGGGGTGATGGATCTTTTGGAGCTCTGTCTCCGTAACTCTTACTTTCAAGTGAAAGATAAGTTTTACGCGCAAAATGATGGACTCCCAATGGGTTCATCTCTTTCGCCAGTGGTAGCAAACATCTACATGGAGTGGTTCGAGGGCCATGCGATCAACACAGCAAGAGTCAAACCAAAACTATGGCTACGATACATGGATGACACATTTATTATATGGCCGGAAAATGATGACGAACTACAAAATTTTCTACACCATTTAAACGGTATTCGACCAACAATCAAGTGCACCATGGAAATTGAAAAAGATTCGGCCTTACCTTTTTTGGATGTTCTTGTCAAACGATTAGACAGAAACATTCAAACCACTGTATATAGGAAACCTACACACACGGGACAGTACCTAAATTTTAAGTCTAATCATTCTGTTGCAACAAAACAAGGAGTTATAAGAAGTTTGTATTTAAGAGCCGTAAATATTTGTAGTAATAATGAAGAATTAACCACAGAAATTAACAACATTAAAAAGGACTTACAACAGAATGGTTATTCCGAGAAATTAATAAACTCAACGATATTTAAAATTAAAAACAAACTAAATGTACCAAATTCTCAAAATAATAATCCGTTAGGTGTTATTAACATTCCATATGTTCAAGGGATTTCAGAAAACATAAGACGAATAGCTAAACACTATAATATAAAAACAGTATTTTCTTCGGGAAATACGATAAGAAGTTTTGTAACTAAAACAAAACCAGACAATCCCTCAAATAATAAGGAATGTATTTACCAAATCCCGTGTGAGTGTGGTAAATCATATGTAGGTGAAACGAAACGCCCTCTTCAGGTTAGAGTAAATGAACATCTAAAAAGTACCCAATTAGGGGATATTGAAAAATCCGGTTTAGCAGATCATGCATGGTCAAATGATCACAGGATTCAGTGGTCAGAAGCTAAAGTTTTACATAAGGAGTCGCATTGGCGAAAACGAAAGTTTATTGAAGCTGCGTATATAATGCAGAATAAAGAAGTTTTCAGTCAACCAAGCACGGACATACCAAACATATGGAAACCACTCCTTAAGGAAAACAGGCGTCTTAGGATTAAAAAAGGGGGCGGCCGTCACACCTGACTGCACACCAAGTAGTATAAGTAGTAGCCTAGAGACTAGATTGTTTAGTTTACACTTGATAACGGTTAGAGATACTTACTAACCGAAACGTCGTGTTTTAAAATAAATAAAGACAATGGAAGTCCGAAATTTTATTTCTACACAATCATTGTCTACGAGTTTCAAACAAAGAATATAAACTATTTTATGACATATGCCCTCTCTCCAATAAGCATTGGCCCCCAATGTTAAACTTAAAAAGAATTTGCGTTGAACATGGGTATCCAGTATTTTCTATTCCGCTCAAGGAAGAATTATCCAGGTCCAGGTGACCATCTTTGTGGTGGTTTACAAGCTTCATTTATTGATCCGGTTAGCTGGTTACATCTTCTTCGATTGGAGCAACCGTCATCTGGCTGGAAGGATTTCTAGTATTTTTTTGGATCTGCCTTCCTTTGGACGTAGTTTGTTTGCTTTTGTATCTTGCTGAAACAATAAAATGGACTAGCTAAATAAAATTTTAATTTATAATAAATAATAACAGGCTCTTAGGATCAGTTAAAAAAAATCTTTTAAAAAACTAAAATTATTATCAAAACTTCTTCTCGTTTTTTTAAACAATTCAGTAAGTACCGTTTAACTTTTTATTTGGGACCTTTATATCCCTGCGCGCCCTTTTATTGCATTTTATGCTAAATGGCAAACGCGAATTTAAGGGGGGAGGGTAACGTGGTAATTACCGCCCTTTCGAAAATATTATATGGACTTTAGTTAATAAATAAAGGACTAAACAGACCGAACGGAACCCCCCTAAAAAAAAAAGCACTTTCCCTTTCTAGAAAAAATATATACCCTTCTCGGTGCATAAAAATAAATATATTTATCGGTTTCACAACGTTCTACGTCTTCCGATACCCAATCTCCACTCGTTTCTTTTTGCCCATACTTCATCATCTAGGCCTCTTATTCTTATTTCACTGTCTATTCCTTCTCTCCAGCTTCTCCTTGGCCGTCCTCGTTTTCTTCGGCTAGTTGGTTTCCATTGTAGTATCTGTTTAGGTAGTCTTTCATCATTCATTCTTTGTACGTGTCCGTACCACACCAGTTGTTTTGTTCTTATATCATCCACTTAAGTACGTTCACCCAATGTCATAATTTCTCTTATTCTTTGATTTGTAACTCTTTCTCTTTTTGATATCCCTGCTGCTCTTCTTCAATAGTCCATCTCCTTAGCGGAAAGCATTTTTTCTGTTCTATCCTTGATTGGCCATACTTCTGAGCCGTATGTAATAATAATTTCTACAATGGTGTTATATATAAGTTTTTTGTTATGTTTTGATATACTTTGGTCCCAAATTATTCCATTTAATAAAGTAATTGCTTTTCTTCCTTGTACGTTTCGATCTTTTATAGCTTTGTCTAGTGTTCCG
Source organism: Aspidapion aeneum (assembly GCA_963576565.1). Taxonomy (NCBI): domain Eukaryota; kingdom Metazoa; phylum Arthropoda; class Insecta; order Coleoptera; family Brentidae; genus Aspidapion; species Aspidapion aeneum. The sequence goes on from OY755045.1 coordinate 46,373,111, forward strand.
TCAGCTGTAATTTTTAGACCTAAGTATTTATACTCATCACAGGACTGAATTCGCTGCCCGGTATTTAAGATTAGATCCTGTTTCATTCCACCGATACACACATACTCTGTCTTATTGAGATTAACCTCTAGTCCCCATATCGATCGATAAAAATAAATAAATGCATATATATATTTTTTGTCGACCATTACCTCCCCCTAGATTTATGCACAAATTCACGCTTGCTAAGTGGGTTTCTCAATAATTGCATAAAAAATGCATCATTCCTACGACCTCGATTTGTTCAATCCAATAAATTAAATCCGGTGTGGTTTGTCCGATTGCTCCATTTTGACCGAAGAATCTCCGGATGCAAACAAAAAGGTCCCCAAAGGACCATAACTCTGTTTCCATGCGTTTTCCTGGATTCCACTTTCCATTTTCAATTCAATTCATTGAAGAGTTCGGCAAAAAGGATTTTGTCACAAATTTTATAAGTCCCCTTTTAAGTATACAGAATTAATACATTTTAATACCTCCAAAATTCACATTTTCAATTCTTTCTTATCCAAAAAAATAATTTGAAATGGCGTATTAAATTGTCATTAAAAAGTATATAAACATTCCATCCATTTCAATACACTTTTTTGCATTCAAAAGGAATCCATTTCTATGTCATTAAGGGGATTTATTTTTAATCCCCTTTAATCCATAAAATCTTTAACCTTTTGAATCCCCTTTCAAGAATAGAGAATGAATACATTTTAATACCTTCGAGATCTACATTTTCAATCCTTTCTTATCCAAAAAAAGGATTTCAAAAAGCGTATGCAATTAGCATTAAAAAGTATATATTCCATCCATTTCAATACAGTTTGTGGAATTCAAAAGGAATCCCTTTATATCTCATTAAGGGTTTTTATTTTTAATCCCCTGCAATCCATAAACTACTTATCCTTTTAAATCCCCTTTTAAGTATGCAGAATGAATACATTTTAATACCTCCTAGATCTACATTTTCAATCCTTTCTTATCCAAAAAAAGGATTTGAAAAGGCGTATTAAATTGGCATTAAAAAGTATACAAACATTTCATCCATTTCAATACACTTAAAGGGTTTTTAATTTGAATTATCTCCAATCCATAAACTATTTATCCTTTTAAGTCCCTTTTTAAGTATACAGAATTAATACATTTTAATACCTCCGAAATTCACATTTTCAATTCTTTCTTATCCAAAAAAAGGTTTTGAAAAAGCATATTAAATTGTCATTAAAAGTATAAAAATATTCCATCCATTTTAATACACTTTTTGGCATTCAAAAGGAATCCATTTCTATGTGATTAAGGGGTTTTATGTTTAATCCCCTTTAATCCATAAAATCTTTATCCTTTTGAATCCATTTTCATGTATACAGAATGTATACATTTGATCCATTTCAATACACTTTGTGGCATTCAAAAGGAATCCCTTTCTGTCTCATTAAGGGTTTTTATTTTTAATCCCCTCCAATCCATAAATGTTTTTACTTATCCTTTTAAATCCCCTTTTAAGTAAGCAGAATTAATACATTTTAATACCTCCTAGATCTACATTTTCAAGCCATTCTTATCTAAAAAAAGGATTTAAAAAGGCGTATTAAATTGGCATTAAAAAGTATACAAACATTTCATCCATTTCAATACACTTTATTTTTTTTTTTTTTTTTTTTTTATTTGTCAAACACACTGTGTTTTTTTTTTATTACAATCTAGTCGGTAAGACTAATTAGCAATTTTGTTTTAACTTAATTTACTAGAAAAGTCAGATTTAAACTTAGGGTTCACTCAACAGTTCTCCCCGCTTTGTTTAGTCTGTAACTCACAATTGTGTTGTGTTTATAGCATTATTTTGTTTTATGTGTAATTCACTTAGTTTACTAGCTCAAACGGCTTCACTCTTTTTAGTCGTCGAACTAGCATAGTATTGTCTAGAAGCTGAATTGCTTCCACATTCACATGCCGATGGAGTCTATCTTCATGGCTTTTTGCGTACTTTTTTATAGTCTCTGCTACAGTTTCGATTTTTAGATCTCGATGAAGGTCACTATTTCGAACGTACCAAGGTGCATTCACAATGTTTCTTAATACTTTATTTTGAAATCTCTGTACAACTAGAATGTTACTCTCTTTAGCACAACCCCATAGTTGAATACCATATGTCCATACTGGTTTCAGTATTTGTCTATAAAGCAGTAACTTATTATGAATTGTTAAATTGGACTAAAAATATTCCATCCATTTTAATACACTTTATGACATTCAAAAGGAATCCATTTCTATTTCATTATTATTGGGTTGTTATTTTAAATTCTCCTTAATCCATAAACTATTTATCGTTTTAAGTCCCCTTTTAAGTATACAGAATTAATTTCTTTGTTCTTTCTTATCCGAAAAAAGGATTTGAAAAGGCGTATATATAATATATATATATATATATATATATATATATATTTCAATACACTTTTTGGCATTCAAAAGGAATCCATTTCTATGTCATTAAGGGGATTTATTTTTAATCCCCTTTAATCCATAAAATCTTTATCCTTTTGAATCCCCTTTCATGTATACAGAATGAATACATTTCATCCATTTCAATACACTTTGTGGCATTCAAAAGGAATCCCTTTCTATCCCATTAAGGGTTGTTATTTTGAATTCTCTTCAATCCATAAACTATTTATCCTTTTAAGTCCCCTTTTAAGTATACAGAATTATAACATTTTAATACCTCCGAAATTCACATTTTCAATTCTTTCTTATCCGAAAAAAGGATTTGAAAAGGCGTATTAAGTTGTCATTAAAAAGTATATAAACATTCCATCCATTTCAATACACTTTGTGTCATTCAAAAAGAATCCATTTCTATAGCATTAAGGGTTTCTTTAATCCCCTTCAATCCATAAAATAATTATCCTTTTGAATCCTCTTCCAAGTATACAGAATAAATACATTTTAATACCTCCGAAATTAACATTTTCAATCCTGTCTCCAAAAAAAGGAATCCATTTCTATGTCATTAGAGGGTTTTATTTTTAATCCCCTTTAATCCATAAAATCTTTAACCTTTTGAATCCACTTTCAAGAATACCGAATGAATACATTTTAATACCTTCGAGATCTACATTTTTAATCCTCTCTTATCCAAAAAAAGGATTTCAAAAAGCGTATGCAATTAGCATTAAAAAGTATATAAACATTCCATCCATTTCAATACAGTTTGTGGCAATCAAAAAAAAATAATAATAATAAAATTACTTATCCTTTTAAATCCCCCTTTAAGTATGCAGAATGAATACTGCTAGATCTATATTTTGAATCTTTTCTTATCCAAAAAAAGGATTTGAAAAGGCATAATAAATTGGCATTAAAAAGTATACAAACATTTCATCCATTTCAATACACTTTGTGACATTCAAAAGGAATCAATTTCTATCCCATTAAGGGTTTTTATTTTGAATTCTCTCCAATCCATAAACTATTTATCATTTTAAGTCCCTTTTTAAGTATACAGAATTAATGGGCAGTTCTTCAGAAAACCTGTGAAATGAGCTTCCCTTTTTTTTGAAAAATATAATATTAAAAAAATAAGCTTTTTATTGTCTGTTAAAAAGAAAATGCTTTAATATTTTGCATATAGTATGTTTCCCAGAAAAAAAATGTATATTTTTGGAGAAAAAGTAAAAATAAGAAAAAGTGATTCATCAAAGCTGAGGTTATGTTAACAAAGCTGATAAATTACTTAGAAAATATATGTAGTGAACAAATTTTACATAAAAAAGTCATAAGAAAACAAAAAAAACTACTTTTTATCAAAAAACACAGCAAAAATAGAAGAATTTTAAAAAAAGTATATTAACATAACTGAGGTCAAGTTAACAAAGCTGATAAATTACTTAGAAAATATATATTGCAAAGCTTATTGTATTTAAATTTCTCATAACTAAATTTAAAAAACTACTACTACCAAATAAACAAAAATAATTATAATGAACAAAAAACCTAAAACCTATTATTTTCAAATTTTTAATCTCTTCTTAAACCACTTAAATCTTAAATGAGCAACAATAAAAAAAGTTAAAAATCAAACAAGTTTCATGGCTAATCCGGCAAAAAGGAGTTTTTTGTTTCCCTTATATTTTTCCGTGGGTAGCTTGAAAGCTTAACCTCACGGGGGTCCAAGATCTAATGGACACCTAATAAATGTTGACAGTTAACCGTTTCGTCCTTATGGGACTCCTCAGAACACTGCTGGTCAAGTGACAAATCTTGCGAAGTTAATCAGATGGTTTTGTCTCTAATTAAATGTAATTAGTGAGCGAACTATAGCAAGAGGCGCCATCTACCGAGATACCTTTTTGCCCGATTAGCCATGAAACTTGTTTGATTTTTAAATTCACGGGTACGAAATTTCACGTTTGATAAAAAGTTAATCTACAGATAATGGTTTGATGCTTTCGTTGGGAACTTGTTAAAACTATTTGGTTTTCACTCTCTCCAACGTCGATCACATGGATACGAATGATCCCCGTCTGAAACACGTTCTGACAATCAGGAACAAGTAATCCATGCCAGTCCACGTCCGGTTTCGGCCTTTTGGGCCATCCTCAGGTGAATGTAGGCGATAGCTCCGTGTAGAGCATAAGTTGTGTGAAACCAACAGAAACAACTACTCAGAGGGAAAATACTCCTACCCATATTAAATTATACTGATGGTTTGATGCTTTTGTTGGGAACTTGTTAAAACTGTTTGGTTTTCACTCTCTCCAACGTCACAAGGATACGAATGATCCCCGTCTGGAACACGTTCTGATAAGGAACAAGTGTTCCATGATCCCCACCATACATTCTCTAGATTTTGCTTTTTTTTCATCTGCACCTTTTTTTGTGTCTTTCTTTTTTTTGCAATTTTTCTAGAAATCAAAAAATTAAGTTTATATGTCAAAAAAATGTACCTATTTTTTAAGCTTTTATAAAATTCACTAAAAAGTTAAAAATTAATTTGTTGGTATTCCGATATCATAATAATAAAAGCGATGACCGCCTTGTAATACAGTCGAACCTCTCTAACTCGAACCTTTTAAGTGGTTCTGCACCTCAGACTAACAAATTTATTAATCTAAGTTCTGCACTTTTTATATGAATTTTAACCTCTTTAACTCGAATTTCTATAAGTCGAACTCTCCATAACTCGAACTGATTTGGTTGTCCCTTGAAGTTCGAGTTATAGAGGTTCGACTGTAATTTTGACCATGATTTTTTGATAAGATATGTTATTACATTTATTATTGTTTGAAAAAATGTTAATTCACTATAACTAGCAAAGAAATGCAATGTTAAGTAAACCCAACCCAACCTGACCCAAGCTACCGTTAATTGACTTTTTGTGTTAACGAAAAGGGCCGAAACGTTTCAACTGTCGTTTCTGCCTAATAATTGACCCCAATAATTCAAAAATACTTTTTATTTTTTTGCTACCTAAGCTTTTTCAGTAAATTATACTATAATATTCAACTTTGTTAACACATCCTCAGCTTTGTTACCACCAGTATTAACAAAGCTGATATTAACGGAGCTGAGGAATCTATTCATATTTCCCGCCTAACTCCTTGAAAACAAAATGTTGGGATCTGTTTTTTTGCCCTGTTTTTTATTACGTTTTGCGCATTTTTAAGTCACATTTAGATTATTTAAGACATTTTTTGTATTGTCAGGAACTTGACAACAAAATTGAGAAAGTGTGCTTGTCACTTACCTGTTTTGTCACTTCAAAATTAAAAAAAAAAACACCAACACTTCACAGCGTCCACCTGCTTCTTGACAGCGAAGAATGTGACTAAAGGAAACGGAACAATGCAATGGCGGCTGCTTGTGTTGCCATATATGGATTTTAGTGCGATTTAAAAATTGGTAACAAAGCTGATGCAAAGAGGGTGTGACAACAATATTATTTTAAAAAAATCAGAGTGTCTTTTGTTGAATATTATTATTTTGGCTCAAAATAGTTTTTTTTTTAAATTGATCTTGTTAGAACTTAACTATATTAATGTAAATCATTAACCGTAACTTTAAAAAATAAGTCGGAATGTGTTCACCTTGGGGTTGTGACATTAACAAAGCCTGAGACCTCAGCTACTGTTAATACAGCAAAAATCCTTAATAATTAAAATATTTTTTTCTTTTTTTGGTGAGGTAGCAAATAAGATTGCATTTTATCCTATTTTAAATTAAAAAGTAGGTTTCTGCTTCAAAAAATTAGATATTTACCCCCGTGACACTGTTTCACAGGTTTTTTGAAGAACTGCCCTAATATATTTTAATACCTCCCAAATTCACATTTTCAATTCTTCAACCGAACCGAACCGAACCAAAAAAAGGATTTGAAAAGGTGTATTAAATTGTCATTAAAAAGTATATGAAAATTTCATCAATTTCAATACACTTTGTGTCATTCAAAAAGAATCCATTTCTATACCATTAAGGGTTTTTTTACTACCCTCCAATCCATTAAATAATTATCCTTTTGAATCCCCTTTCAAGTATACAGAAGAAATACATTTTAATACCTCCAAAATTTACATTTTTCCCATTCTTAAAACTGAATAATTTTTGAGACTCAATCTCTTGTTGTTTTTGTACAATTTACGTTTTTGTTAACATTACGGCTTATGAGAAATCAGTTTGTTTGTCCAACAGAAGATATCTTAGATTGGATCATATGTTTTGCTAGACAGCCCTATAAGTACCTAGTTAAACAAAAAAAAAATAATAATAACACCAACCAAATACCTAACCTATAAAAATGTTTCTATTTATAGATTGGCAATAACTCCAAAAAACTTTTGTTCTTATTTCTTCTATCCTACCCATGAATACAATTTATACAGGGGGTACCATAATTAGCAGAACACCTCAATATATTAGAAACTAGCAGTTTTCAAAAAACTGTTAAACAGGAGATTTTTACGGTTAATTCTTAACTAAAAAATTTCTCTGGATTAAGTTCAAAGCTTCTCTCAAAACTCTCCTTTTAAACATTTTTCTAACTGCTAGTTTCCTATTCATATATAAGTATACATATTATATAGTTTCTTATTTATGTTCTGCTTTTTATGGTGCAAAAAAATAATAAAGAAGAGGCCAGATTCAAATTAACCAACCTTTAATTCATAATTTCTGTTCACTTAGCTGAAAAACATCCTTAGCAAAATGGCACCATAAATACTATCCTTGATTTAAAATCCATATAAACACTATCCTTGAAGCTGAGCCACAATAGACCCGATAGTAGTCACAGTAGAAGGGCTCCAAGGCCCACTCACATATGAATCATGAATCATCCTTGAACCTCTACCAAATGGAAAAAATGGTCTCATATAACGCGTACTGTGAGAGGAAGTTCACTGGAATGTCCCTATTAAAACAAAACTTATGACTTGACTTGTTCTAAGCTAATGTTTTAAGCAATAATCACCTACCAAAAGTCTCTAGCTCACTGAGAAGTATAAAAAATATCTGTTGCAAGATTTAAAAAGTTAAGTAAAGATTCAAGTTAAAAGAAAACTTTTTGATATAATTTTTCTCAAAATTTATTAAATAAAAAAAAAATGCTTTTATATAAAACACTCCAGAACTAAAATAATTTGTATTTGTCAACTAATTTATGGTAAAATTGACTGCTAAGAACCTTTCTGATTTCTCTTATACATCTAGTTTATAAATAGGCACTTAACTACCCTCCTTTCTAAGTAGGGGCCTTACAGAACACACGGATTTGAAATGAAATTTAAATAACGTACCTGGCCAAACCGATCTGGCAATCCAAAAAACACAAGCAAAGACCAAATTGAAAACTCAAGAAGAGGAAAAACCTTAGAGTAATAATGGAAAAACTGAAAAACATTCAATTTCATTGATTTTAGCACGCAAATATTGACATAACCACAGATTAGGTAAATAAGGACGTAGTCACCCAACCAATATGAATAACACCACCATGTCTATGGTGTATTCGAAGACGAGCCGCTCATAAATTAATAAAATAAAAATTGAAAACGTGACAAAGGATTCCGAATGGCTCCCCCCGATGCGAAGATTTTTTTTGGTATTTTCCACATATTTCATTAATAAAAACATAAAATACGGCAGTGGCGTATATAGAAAAACAACACAGTTTTGGGGGCTCTGGTACAAAATAGCGCAGGACAAAATAGCGTGGACAAAATGGCGCAGGACAAAATAGCGCAGGACAAAATAGCGCAGGACAAACTAGCGCAGGACAAAATGGTGCAGGACAAAATAGCGCATGTCAAAATAGCGCACGTCATAAATCCCAAGTCGATTTGCCCTGTCCAGCCGAAGTGGACCAGGGGCCGAGGATAGGTTAGGTTAGTATCCCAACCTGACCCGGTTAGGTTTTTTACAAAAAAAAACTCGCCTGAACAGATTAGGTAAGTTTTTCTTGTAAATAAACCTAACCGGGTCAGGTTGGGATACTAACCTAAGCTATCCTCGGCCCCTGATCCACTTCGGCTGGTGCAGTTTGAGTGATAAGGTTAGGCCTTCACTGTATATAAAACTAACCAATTAAGGTTAGGTTCTTTTTTTAGTATCTTTTTGAGATCTGCGCTATTTTGTCCTGCGCTATTTTGTCCCGGGCTACTTTGTCCCGCGCTATTTTGTCCTGCGCTATTTTGTCCTGTGCTATTTTGTCCTGCGCTATTTTGTCCCGCTCTATTTTGTCCTCGCTATTTTGTCCTGCGCTATTTTGTACCAGAGCCATTTTGGGGGGGGGGGGGGGCAAGACCCCATGAGGCCGTAGTTTATGCTATTTTATGTTTGTATTCATGAAATATGTGGAAAATATCTAAAAAATCTTAGCTACGGGGGGGCCCGGGCCCCCCCTCATATACGCCCAAACTTGTCTCGGGCCCACCCCGAAGCTTTTTTCTATATACGCCACTGATTATGACCAAATTAGGAACCCTGGAACGCCACAGTCAGAAAGATCGGTTATAAATTTCTTAAACAGTTTGACACGCAATCACATCGTTGATTGAAAAAGTTATTCAATCAAAATTTGTAAAAATGATCTCGGCTGTGACGTCATAATTTTTTAGAAAAAATCGCCCAGCTATAAGAATTTAAGCAATTTTCAACAGGTATTTAATTATCATTTAAATTTAGAATTTTTAGAATACTCTTTACACAAGGTACCTATACTTAAAATTACCAATTCTCTAAAAAGCAATATTTTTGTACAGTTTTATTATTCAAAAATGTTTAAAGAATATTGTAGTGTTTTTTGTAAAATGTATTCATGCCATGAATATTATTAAAGATTTCAAGATTTTTTTTTTCAAGATTAAAGATTTTATTTCAAAAGGATATAAATTCTACATTATAGTTTTGTTATTGCACATCAATATTTGTGTATTTTCTAGTGCATTCCGGAATATTCTTAGCATGTTAATCTCAGAATATTCTTGGCACGTTCATAACTGGTATATACTATGGATGAACTAAAGTGAAACATTCTCACATGGTATATGCCAAGAATATGGTATGCTGATTCCTAAAAGAAGTTCCTTTACAGTATATCAATCGCATATACTTGGGATGTGAATCTTCTTTTCAAAATATGCTAAGCATATCACTAAAAGAATATTCTTTAAAGTACCTAAAAAGCATATACAAAGCATTTGAATGTTCTTTCAATGCTATGTGGGAAATAATGAATTCATAAAAAGTCATTTAAATTGATTGTTTTATAGCGTATTAGTATGTATTCAGATGTATTAAAAATTAATCATTTTATGTTTATTCGGTTGTATTGAGATGAAGGAAGGAATTAAAAAGTATTCATTGGCATAAATAATGATTACATAAAAAGGTATTTAATTGTTTTGCTTTAAAGGGTATAAATATGTATTCAAATACATAGAAAATGAATACTTGAAAAGTGCATTTAATTGTATTGATAAAGGAAGGTATTGAAAAGTATTCAACGGGATAAATAATGAATTCATAAAAAGTGATTTAAATGGATTGTTCTATAGCGTATTAGTATGTATTCAAATGTATTAGAAATGAATCCTTCTATGTTTAGTCGGTTGCATTGAGAAAGGAAGGAATTAAAAAGTATTCATTGGTATAAAAAATGATTACATAAAAAGGTATTTAATTGGATTGCTTTAAAGAGTATAAATATGTATTCAAATATATAGAAAATGAATACTTGAAAAGTTCATTTAATTGTATTATTAAGGGAAGGTATTAAAAAGTATTCAACGGGATAAATAATGAATTCATAAAAAGTCATTTAAATGGATTATTCCATAGCGTATATAATTCAAAATGTATTAAAAATGAATCCTTGTATGTTTATTCGGTTGTATTGAGAAAGGAAGAAATTAAAAAGTATTCGATGGTATAAATAATGATTACATAAAAAGGTATTTAATTGGATTGCTTTAAAGAGTATAAATATGTATTCAAATATATAGAAAATGAATACTTGAAAAGTTCATTCAATTGTATTGATAAAGGAAGGTATTAAAAAGTATTCAACAGGATAAATAATGAATTCATAAAAAGTCATTTAAATGGATTGTTCTATAGCGTATTAGTATGTATTCAAATGTGTTAAAAATGAATCCTTCTATGTTTATTCGGTTGCATTGAGAAAGGAAGGAATTAAAAAGTATTCATTGGTGTAAATAATGATTACATAAAAAGGTATTTAATTGGATTGCTTTAAAGGGTATAAATATGTATTCAAATATATAGAAAATGAATGCTTGAAAAGTTCATTCAATTGTATTGATAAAGGAAGGTATTAAAAAGTATTCAACAGGATAAATAATGAATTCATAAAAAGTCATTTAAATGGATTGTTCTATAGCGTATTAGTATGTATTCAAATGTATTAAAAATGAATCCTTCTATGTTTATTCGGTTGTATTGAGAAGGGAAGGAATTAAAAAGTATTCATTGGTATAAATAATGATTACATAAAAAGGTATTTAATTGGATTGCTTTAAAGGGTATAAATATGTATTCAAATATATAGAAAATGAATACTTGAAAAGTTCATTCAATTGTATTGATAAAGGAAGGTATTCAAAAGTATTCAACAGGATAAATAATGAATTCATAAAAAGTCATTTAAATGGATTGTTCTATAGCGTATTAGTATGTATTCAGATGTATTAAAAATGAATCCTTTTATGTTTATTCGGTTGTATTGAGAAAGGAAGCAATTAAAAAGTATTCATTGGTATAAATAATGATTACATAAAAAGGTATATAATTGGATTGCTTTAAATAGTATAAATATGTATTCAAATATATAGAAAATGAATACTTGAAAAGTTCATTCAATTGTATTGATAAAGGAAGGTATTGAAAAGTATTCAACGGGATAAATAATGAATTCATAAAAAGTCATTTAAATGGATTGTTCTAAAGCGTATTAGTATGTATTCAAATATATTAAAAATGAATCCTTCTATGTTTATTCGGTTGCATTGAGAAAGGAAGGAATTAGAAAGTATTCATTGGTATAAATAATGATTACATAAAAAGGTATTTAATTGGATTGCTTTAAAGTGTATAAATATGTATTCAAATATATAGAAAATGAATACTTGAAAAGTCATTCAATTGTATTGATAAAGGAAAGTATTGAAAAGTATTCAACGGTATAAATAATCAATTCATAAAAAGTCATTTAAATGGATAGGTTTCAAAAGATATTGAGAAGTATTTAAATGTATACAAAATGAATTCAGAATTTGGTATATACATGTAACCAAAACAGTTTTGGATAAAAAAGTATTGGTTGGAATCAATTCTGAATACCTATCCTCTGCTCAGGGAATTGAGCAGGATACATCGTTATTAAAAGGTATAAAAACTGAATACTTTTTAATGCCATTGAATCCATTATTTTTTATAGGATAGAGAAAGGTTAGGATATGTTGGCGACCAATTGACCACGGTTAGGTTTAACACAGATTTTGATCTCCCGACAGGACAAGGGAGTTATGATTCAAGAAAAAATAATTACATATTACGTTAGATTAAAACAAAAATTCTCACAACTGACCCCGCGGCAATTCGACCGGCGGCAAATTGTCATCGCGGCAAATTCTTCCTTACCCGTTTTCCTCCATAACGTCAGGAATTTTTATATATTCAAAAAAACCGGTGAAAAGTATAAAGTAAACATACTCACACCTCAAAAGTTATTATTTTTTTTTGCGTAGGTCTGTTATGTTTAATCTTCAATAGGAGATGAAACTTTTTAAAAAAAGAAGACAAAAAGTGGGAATTAAACTTTTATAGCAACGGGTTTTTGTGTCAAAAAAGTGAATTCCTATGGCTCTCCATTCGGTTAAATATTGGTTTTATCCAATAATAGGAGAAAAGCAAATATTTTTTCCACTGTATACATACCTTTATATGTGGGAAATATACGATGAACTTTTTTTACTTCGAAGCCTTTATTTCCAATCCAGATTTAACATAAAAGAAATTGTGTTATGGAAGGGCCATATACTTTATGATATGTTTATAGTTTCCTATAACCGTTATTGGAATATGTCACATTTGTTTTTATTCACCACGTTTACATCAGACCTAAATCGATTTGAACTCGAGTTTTTATGTGAACACATTTACTTGATTTTTAAATCGATTTAACTTAAGATCTATCAAATAAGTTTGTTAATTTTTGTTGTTGTTGACAATAGAGACTTATTCGAAATTCAAAAATAAGGTTAGCAGTAATAAGGCAACATTTTTATTTAAATAATGCTAGACCTTAATGCAGCCGCAGCCGGGAAAAATTATTGCATGGGCGCACCCAGGGGGGACCTCGGAACACTTGAATTGTATAGGAATGAACGTTCTCGATGAGTGTTCCCCGTATTTTTGAACCTTTCCTAATTAAGCGTAAGGTTGCCAGATTTACTACGTACAAGTGACCTACTTTCTAAACTAACCATTTTAGTTTCTGTATATTTTGTAATCATAACGAGCATAGCGATACATTTTCAGTGTTTTTAAGCCCTTTTGTTTTTTTAATTTAACTTAATTAGTGTCCTTAAATGTTTTTAGTTGATAGTTGGTGGTTGGGGTAGGAGAAACAAATTCATGTAACTGTTCAAATGATTGCAAACGTTTCGGTTTATTGTTTAAACCTTCATCAGTGCTAAAAGTAGATAAAAGAACATGTAGTAAGATAGTTAATCAAAGCAAAAACTAAATTGATTGATTCATTCATAAAAATAATTGTTTAGAAGAAACATTTTAATAAAAAACTTTATATATAAAAAATATTATTAAATATTTTTAAAAATTATTTAACAAAAAAAGGTTAAAACATTTTTAAAATTATTTAGAAAAGAGAAAAACATTACGGGAAAACAGAAAAGAAGCCCCACCTCTCACTTCCTAGCAGCTACATTTGTCAATATAATTGTCTTTCAAATGCCAATATGTTATTTTATTGTTGATGCTTGTAATAACTGGAACAACGATTAGCAATTAATTAAAAATAATAAAGTAAAACACAAAAAAAGGGACAAATAAAAAATATTGCAGAGTTAATAGCTGAAAATAAAATGAAGTAAAGCCTACCCTTCTTATTCCTTCCTCCAAGAGTCATATTACACAAAAAAAACGTTTTTTAAAATGAGAAAAACAAATTGAAGTAGGCATATAAATTAAAGATTAATTGTTGCTTGTCTTTCGCGTATTGTAAATGTGTTATGTCGGCTTTATTTTATTAATTTTAATTCTTGTTACGTCTTAATTTTAATTCTTGTTACGTCTTAATTTTAATTCTTGTTACGTCTTAATTTTAATTATAATTGTGTTTTCACTTAATGTTATATTTTTCTCATTTTAAAAAACGTTTTTTTTTTGTGTAATATGACTCTTGGAGGAAGGAATAAGATGGGGAAGCTTTACTTCATTTTATTTTCAGCTATTAACTCTGCAATATTTTTTATTTGTCCCTTTTTTTGTGTTTTACTTTATTATTTTTAATTAAATGCTAATCGTTGTTCCAGATATTACAAGCATCAACAATAAAATAACATATTGGCATTTGAAAGACAATTATATTGACGAATGTAGCTGCTAGGAAGTGAAAGGTGGGGCTTCTTTTCTGTTTTCCCGTAATGTTTTTCTCTTTTCTAAATAATTTTAAAAATGTTTTAACCTTTTTTTTATAATAATTTTTAAAAAGATTTAATAATATTTTTTCTATATAAAGTTTTTTATTAAAATGTTTCTTCTAAACAATTATTTTTATGAATGAATCACTCAAATTAGTTTTTGCTTTGATTAACTATCTTACTACTTGTTCTTTTATCTACTTTCAGCACTGATGAAGGTTTAAACAATAAACCGAAACGTTTGCAATCATTTGAACAGTTACATGAATTTGTTTGTCCTACCCCAACAACCAACTATCAACTTGTTTTTTTAAGCATTTCGGTTTTTCAAAACTAATGACGGTAAAAACCATACAAAGATGTGCTTCATTAAACTCAATTAACAAAAATACTAATCGAGTTTTTGCAAAAGCATCCGGAATTGAGAACGGCTTTTACGTATAAAACTCAGATAAAACTGTTCAAGAAATATGACAAACGATAAAAACAAAAATGAAAAAAAAAATAGAATGCAGAAGTCCTCTGTCAAACAACGAAAAAACAAACATAATATTGACATATAAACAGAATATGTCACACAAAACGTTTTGCTTTCTGCGCAAGTGCCTCTCATCTTGTGTGCGATTACTGCGCCAGTCTCCTGTTTCATAGCACAAGAACGTTCACCGGCGAATTTTGAAGGGACGAGAACGCTCCTCGAGCATTCAAGAATACAGACAGATGATCACTCTCTCAAACGAAGTGAGCATTCGCATGAAATTTCAGACGAACACAATTTACGAATTAGCTTCCAGACAGAGATGAGGACAATTCAAACTTGAATATTTAAAACTTTGGGAAGAGCAACAGTGACGCACCCAAGAATATGTCTTGGGGGGGGGGGCGAGGCTTCGTGATCCCATATTTCATGCTATTTTTTTGTGTTTGTTCATAAAATATGTGGAAAATATCTAAAAAAATCCTAGGCTTGGGGGGGGGGCATTCCCCAAGGCCCCACGCTGGATGAGCCCATGAGAGCAATATGTCAATTTCGTTCAGAAATAACGAGCGGATGCTTTTTTCATTAATTTCTTCTCCCTATAAAATAATATTCACAAAAAAACCATTGCAAAAAATAAAATAAAAATGTAATAAAACACATCTCTAAATGAAAATAGAATAGAATGCGAAATGGCTAGTTGAAAAAGTGACAACTTAGCTGAAAAATTTCAACAAAGCATCTTATACTAAAGAATGCCGTATTCTACGGCGCAACTGCGCAAACGTAGATGTCAATATACTGCTAGTAATATTACTGCCAGACTTTATTTCGCTTCCAATAAGTCTCTTATAATAGATCAGGATCCCCGTTTTCGTCAATGCATGTTCCACGGTTCTATATTGGTCAGGCAGTCAAATTTGAAATATTCAATGTTTGGGTGATTTTGATGTAACTCCAGGACTCCATACAAAGTTAGGAAAATACAGTGTTTTGCTCGGCGTCGCATTATAGGTAGCGTCGCGACGCCCTAAATCTTAAGATTGATAGTAACGTACTTTTTTGTCAAATATCTCAAAAACGGTAATATGTAGGACAATTTTGCTTTCACTTTTATACAGCCCGTTAATGTGTCTTTCTACGACTCTATAACAATCTCAACAAATATTTTAAGTTTTTTTTTATAAAAACAGTGGAAGTGAGATTTTTACCAAAATTTAAATTTGTAATTTTTAAAATTTTTGGATTATTTGGCTCCCTACAAAACAGTTTAGGGGTGATTTTGATTTCTTATGGAAATTATTGTATTTTTGAGTTAGCCTATGACAATGTGCTTAAATTTATATATTATCTTTACTCGAACCGCGCAAAAAAAATACCAAAATTAGCAATAACGCGTTTTATAAAAAATTGCTCTTAAAAATAAATAATCCTTTATAAGTACAAATGCTTATTTTGTTATTCCCATTTTTTAGCTAATTATTATTAAAACTAAACAAATTTATTTAAAAAATATTCCGCTGAACGAAATGTAGTCCGGGTGTCTAATAAAAAATTATAACTTAGGTAATGCTACCTAAAAAAAAACATTGGATTTAGGGTGCAGTTTGACATCTCTTCATTTATGTACCTGGGACTTCTATATTTTTTGGGTGATTTTGGTCCTCCACTAAAATTAGTTATATTAAGACACAAGCTTTAAAAAACTGTATACTTTTACAAAAATGCTGCCCGAGTTTTTATGCGAAACATGCCCAAAAATAGCACTTTTTAAAAAATTCCCAAAAACACAATTAAATATTGAAATAGATATAATTTTATAAAATTATAATCAATCAATCAATAAATCTTTTTATTGTTTCTAAAAACATTAACTTTTATAACAATATGTTTAAAATTATAAGGCCATTCCAAATTTCAAAAGAACCATATTGCTGTCAAAATATTAATATGTATTATGCCTCAAAATGCTTTGAATTTATAAAGAACTTTAGAACCTACGGTATACTAGAATAACTGAAGCCCATAGCAGGACCCTCCCTAGATATTTAGGCGCCCTGGGCGAAACAGATGGTTGAGCAAAATTTCAAAGTGTGGTGATTTTGGTATAATTGTTAAACTTATAAATGACATTACAAAAAGAATATTTTTTTCCGGCGACGTGAGCCGCGACGCTTTAAAATGTGACGTGACATTGATCCAGATTTTTTTGAAATATCTAAATAACTACATTAGTTAGTAGAGTTTTAATTTCAGTCTTTGACAGACAATGAGTGTCCCTTTCTACTTTAGAAGTAGTAGTAGTAGTGATTAAGTTTTGAAAAAATAGTTTTTATCAAAATTTAACATTTTGTATTATTCCTTAATTTTGGTTTGTCCATACTTGATCGAAAAAAAATAAAATTCATTGGAGCTGTCAAGATTTGATTTAATATTATGTCGATTAAGCCCATAAAAATGTACTGCTCACAAAAACTTAATTTTTCGGATATTTTACCAACCTGTTTGCTTTTTTAATTCTGCTTGCATTTTTCTGCTTATAAATTCCTTATTACTGAAATGATTTGAATGAACAGAAAAGCATCATGGTTAACATCAATTGCTATAGCCCGCTTCCACCTTTTTTTGTATTTGCATAGGGGGTAAAAATTCCTCACAACTTAAAATAGCGATCCTTCATAAAGAGACAAATATCATTTAGTCGGCCATCTTGGATTTAAAAATTGACGAAAGTTCCTAAATCGGTTTAGTTTTAATTCATTTATGAGGAAACGAATGCAGACAGAATTAGGCAATCGTAAAGTTTGTAAAACATTTTTGCAATAACATTGGTTAAAATAAAAATTAATATTTCCAAAACTGCTAAACCAATTATCGTCGACGAAACCCTTAAAATGTGTAACTTCACATTAGGATGAATTTTAAATTATGGTGTCATCTAATAACTAAAAACAAAAGCTATTACTATAGAAATTTATGTATGTTCTAGGAAATCAGATTTTTTTAAATTAATAAAATTGAAAACTCCAGTAAGCCACTATCTAATTGATGTTTTTGGTCTCTCCTGTAAATTTTGTCAAATTGGAGTTACACACTTTTCGGATTTCGCCGACGTCATAATAGATAGTTTAAGTTGTGCTACGTATTTTTACGTGAGCATGAGATTTGACAGATACGCAAGCGCACTTCGTCACACGGTCATCAAGGTCACGTTAGGAGCTTACGTATTTACGTTAGCTTACGGCAGTCTGCGGGCACCTTAACGTTACCAAAGAATAGAATTGGTTGATTGACCGATCGAAAAATGAGGCCCAGACGATAATTTCCGCTTCCAGTACAAACGATTCTTTGCAAATATATTTCTACTGTAGTTAAAAAGACAAAAAGCAAAATTCTAACATCAAAAAACACAGTGCAGCATTCCATATTATCTGCTATTAGTAGACTTGTTATGGTAACGTAAAAACATTCAACTTAAACTCAAATTTGGAATAAAACGTAGAGCGCTTAACGTGCAGTTTTACGTAAAAATACGTAGCACAACTTAAACTATCTAATGTTGAACCTTGTTCTGTGAGGCGAATTAAAAAAAACGAATAGTTTCTCGAAGCATAAAAATAAACAAACCTCTTTGATAAGTTTGATTTTGACCGCCATCTTGGATTTTAAGAAGGTGACAAATTTCGATAGTGACCTTTAAATTATCATCAATCAATTTTTGCCTTGATGCTTTTTATTTGAGAAAAATTGGTTTAGCAATAATTAACTTATTAGGAAATGAATGGAGACAGAATTGAAAAGGTAATCGTATATTTTGTACAACAATGGTTAAAACAAAAATTAATTTTTTTGGAACTATCTACCCGATTTTAATAGTTCGTACTACGAACGAGGTACGTGGCAGAAATGGGACTTTTTTTATAAATTTAAAAAAACAACTAAAAAAAAATCGGGTATATAAAAGCAAATTTAAAGGGTTAAGCTTGATTTTGTGCGTCATCTTGGATTGCAAGATGGCGGATAAAAATTATATTTTTTCAAAATCCTGATTAATTTTCTGCAAACTTCAGTTTTTTTCAATAAAATCGGTGACATAGTTCAAGAGTTATAACGAAAAACATTTTGTCCGTTTTTCTTCCTCGTTTTTCTTGCCCCACCCGGTATTTTAATAAACTAAATGATAGTATATAATCACCCTCACCAATTAAAAAAAAAATAACGCTTTATAGAATGGAAGTACAAACATTTTCTATAAGTTCGACCCATAGATATAGCAAGTTAATAACGGTAATGACTTGTTTTTAAGGGATTTCATATATTCTCTAAAAAGAGCTATTTTTGGGAGCAAATGGCATAAAAACTTCAATATGGTTTTTGGAGATTCATACAAATTTTAAAAGCTTGTTCCGTCGAAAAGCTAATTCCGCTGGACGAACAAAATCACCCGAGAAATATAAAAATCCCAAGGACATGAATAAAGAGATGCTAAAATTGACTCAAAATTCAAAGATTTTTAAACTAATAAAAAATTATAAAAAATGTTTTTGTTATGAGCAAAATCCATCGATTTTATAAAAAAACTTAACTTGACCAAATTCAAAAAATTTGTGCAGCTAAAAAATCTAAGTTAGAATACATTTTTAGAGACAGACTCAATAGGAACCTTTATTGCAACTGAACCCAAAATCACCCTTAAAACCACTTAACAGCACCGAACCGAAAAATAGAAAAATGTAGATTTTGATAAAACAATTTTTATTTAAAGAAACTTAATCACGCTTCTAAGGTGTGACACCTTGTTAGAGAGGGACACTCATTGGCTGCCTAAAAGTGAAATTAGAACTGTCCTAACTAAAGCGTCGCGACGCCGGCTGTCGCCGGAAAAAAAATTAAAATTTTTTTAAATGTCTTAATTAAGTTTATTGATCGTACCAATTTATATCAAAATCACCACAACTTTTGAAATTCTGCCCAACCATATATACTACTACTATGTCGGTTTAGTAGGTTTCTTGGATTCATTGATCTTTGGATTGACTGTTGCCATTCCAGTTTAGGACGCCCTCTTTTTCTGCGCCCTATTGGTTGCCATTCTAGGACCTGCTTTGGTAAACTTTCGTCGTTCATCCATTGTAGATGGCCGTACCATATCAGTTGTCTTTTAGTGATGTCATCCGTTGCGCTTCACTCGATTCCCATTCTTCCATGTATGATCTCATTTCCCTTACGATCTGTTCTAAATATTCTCATTGATCTTCTTATTGCATCCATTTCAACACTTTTCATTTCTGCTTTGTATTTTTCTGTTACGCGACAAGTCTCTAGTCCATACAACAGCGTGTTGGTCACCATGTTAAATTTTACATTCTTTTTAATCTCTCTGCTCAATAAAATATTGTTAAGACATGAATCTTTATTGCCTTAACTAGTCTTTTTTCCAGTTCTTTACAGTCTGTTCCTGCCTTATCAAATGTGACGCAATACACACACACAGACCATTTATACCTACTTATTGCATGAAGATTTTGTTTGTCTATTGTCTAGTTCTAACTCACGTTCACTGTTAATCCTCACTTTTGGTATTCTTCCGTTAACTTTCTCATCATATACTCCATGTCTTCTTTATCATTAGCTACAATTACTTGGTCGTCGGTAAACTGTAGTGTGTATATGGTAGATCAGTCGTTAAGTTGTATTCACATGCCGTGTACTTTACGTTTCCAGTTTTTTAGAGCTACTGCGACATATATTTTAAAAAGAGTTGTAGATATATAACATCCCTGTCTTTAGCCTTTCTTTACCAGGAATTCTTTTCAAAGTTGATTTCTAATTGATTAATATTAGTTTTTAACACTGTGCATAATTTTTCTACTGGAACGGTATCATGTGCTTTTTGTAGGTCCACAAAAGTAACATGAGTGTCTATATTTCTGGCACTTCTTTTCTCAATTACTTGTTTAAGACAAAAAACATTATCACTACAAGATCTGACTGCACGAAATTCACTTTGCTTTTCTTCTTCTTGTTCATGAAAATCATTCTCTATTAGATCTCTAAGAATCCTACCGTACTTAATCTACTTAGAGTACTGGTTACTGAAATTCCTCTGTAATTCTTGCAATCCAGCTTGTTTCCTTTTTTATTAATTGAGGATATGAATGCAATTTTCCAATCATCAGGTACTGGATGTCCGTTTATTCATTGATTGATAATATATGTAACATTTTCTAGTAGTTTCTCTGATCCATATTTGAGCATTTCAGCGTATATTCCTCCAGGTCTGCTAGCCTTTCCGGATTTAAGCTTTTTAATACTTTATTACGTATATTTGATGGTGGGTAATAGTGCTAAACTTGTCTGTGCCAAGTGGGAATTTTTTTTATTTCTTTTAGTTTGATGTATTGCCACATTTCCACACCAATTCATCACATTCAAAAACAGAGGCAACGCGTAAGAAAACAGCGGGGTATCTTATTGGGGGCTAGTGGGTCATGATCTTGTTAAATTTTTTACAATACTTTTTGCGCTTAAGTAGGTATAACCTAAAATTAAATTTAATAATAGTTTAAAAAATAAACGGATCCATGGCGGATCTCATAACTTTCTAGCTAGCCTATCAGCACACTTCAAGTGAAGACATGATAATATATCAGCCTTGAAAAGGGTTTTTTGTCAATATCCCAGAAACTAAAGCTCTAACGAAGTTTTTGGTTATAACACAAATTATTGAGCAAAGCGTAGTCTACTATATTCCGAAAACTATATATTGGTACGATGCTCCGTTAAAAATGTAACATTTTTAAAATTTTTAATTGTCAAAAAACTATCATTAACATTAATGGATTTTAACCAAAGTCTAATCAGCCCGTAAGATTGTCATTATTGTTACATTATTTTATCTGAATTTTTTTTATAAAAATCGGTTCAGCGGTTTAGGAGCTTTTGTGTTACGGACAGAAATAATATACACAAAATACACACACATAGCACATTTTCGTTATCTCAAAAAAATTTTTTTTCGTCAAAAATAATACCTTCTAGCCATTGCTACGCGGGCTAGGAAGGTAAAAATATTATAAACTTCCTAAGCTAACGTTCTTAGGCTAGAAAAAGTTTTAAAAATTGACGGGACAATAGGGACAACAGCTGACCTTTCAAAATTGACATACCAAAGTCAAATTTAAAAGTAAAGTCGCTAACTTTCATTTAGTAGAAACAAGCACTAATAAATCCGGTTCTTAAATACACGCAGCTGCTTTTTATGTGTAACTCTGTAACAAAACTGCCGATTTTTAAATAAGGTCATATACGTAATATTCAAATACCCACGGTAATTTCCAGTTCTTGATGAAAACATTAAGAAATGGCAATATCAAATGTACATAAGAGTGTCTGTTCGCTCTAGGCGTAATTCAAAGGACCGTAAATTATTTCCAATAGGATTTACCTATTGGTTTGCTGGAACGATATAAAAGTTTAGAAAAAACTATGTCGGACGCACAAGAATGCTGGCACTTACCCCTTAATCTCGTCGGAGCTGTTCTCGGTTGGCCAACCCTTCGATGTTCTTGTAGCCCTTTTTCCAGCTTGCACACACTAGTGAAAATATGTCGAAAGACAGTAATTAAATTTTAATTATAAGTACAAGAAAATTGTTGGCAGCATGCCGGTATCGCAGATTTGACGGAAGTGTCATTTTTCGTCGTCACAGGTATGGGGCGCGCAGGTGCCGGGGCAGACCTGTGCGTCATGATTTCGCGCGCTTATGAATTTTAAAAACGAAGAATATTTTACGGTACTTTGAAAGCAGCCGAAAACGATTAATTAAACTAAAAATTATAAATAAGAAAAAATGCAGAACGTCAGTTTCCGACATTCCACTCGCCAAAAACATAATAGGTTTTTCTAACGTAATTAAAAATACCGAAAACGATTAGACCGCTAAAATCCCGGGTCTAATTAAAAAGAAAAAAAAATAATAACTAATTCTAAACTAAGAGCAAGAGGTTCGACCTATTGCTCAGGCAACGGACATACTTTTACTACGGGACGCTGTAAGGTGCCAAATTGAGTTTTGACAGTTACAACGCGAACGATTCCATCTTCACCCGGATGGACGCGCATTACAAGACCGAGAACCCACTCTCGGGGTGGTTTTTGTTCATTTTTAATAACGACGAGTTTGTTTTCTGTAATGTTTGCTGTCGATTTGGTCCATTTGCACCGCGATTGAAGAGTATGCAAATATTCCTGACTCCAACGTGTCCAGAAATGAGACTGCATTTGCTGCAGAAGTTGCCAACGATTGAGCCGATTTTGAGGGATCTCGGTAAGGTCAGGTTCAGGGAATGACGTAAGAGGTTCTGTTGTCAAGAAATGACCTGGGGTCAAAGGAGTGAGATCATTTGGATCCTCGCTAATGCTACACAGAGGTCTTGAGTTTAACAAGCTTTCAATACCTGTAAGTACGGTGTAGAACTCTTCGTAAGTCAAAAGCTGATCGCCAATGACTCTATAAAGATGTGTTTTGACTGCCTTGACTCCGGCCTCACTGAATCCATTAAAATGAGGGGCGCCTGGAGGGTTGAAATGCCATTTTATAGACAATTTCGTTGCAGCAGCTTCCGCAAGAGATAAAAGCTTGAGAGACTCGGCCTCTACGCGCGATAAAGCGGCGAAAGCTTGCCAAGAAAGCTTCTGTGGAAAGATCAGAGGCGAGCTCTAAGTGTATGGCCTTTGTGGATACACAAACAAAGAGGGAGATATAAGCCTTTGTACAGACTTGAGCACCTCGCTGTCTCTTTGCCGGCAAAATTTTGAAAGGGCCCGCATAGTCAAGAGCAACTTGAGAAAATGCTTTCAATTGAGAAATGCGGTATTTTGGTAAGTCGGCCATGACTGGTAGATACGAATGAGGTTTTGAACGGAAACATTTTATGCAAGAGGACACGCATCGATAGATCGCGCTTCTGGGAGATAGTATCCAAAAAGTTTGGACAATAAGGTTATGCGAGGCCTTGAGACCTGGATGAAAATGATCAATGTGATACTGCTCTATAATAAGTTCAGTGAGTCTGTGCTTTTGAGGCAGCAGGATAGGATGCTTAGCATCAAAGCAGATATTGGTAAATTTTCTTAAACGCCCTCCTACTCTCAGGATTCCTGATTCATCTATGAAGGGAGCTAGTTTCCTGAAAGGTTTAGGGAGTGTGTCATTCTGTTGACATATTCGAAGTATCTCAAAAAAACTATCCTTCTGGACCGTTTTCACACTGATCATAAGTGTATGATGCATTTCAGAAGGAGAGATAACTTGCGACTCAAATGCCTTTCGTTTAAAATAAAAATCTAGAATAGTATGCAAAAAAGCGTTGAATTTTTCTCAAAGATGAAAATCTTGTTAGAAGTGTTAAGACTAAGCTTGGCTTTTCTTCAGCCGCAGCGTCGGGAAGCTTATCCAAGATGATAGCTGGTTGGTCTGGCCAGCTGCTGTAGTCTTGAACTAGAAATTCGGGACCATGAGGCACAATCAACCGCATTTAAGGCTGTAGGTACATATTTCCAGGATTGGATAGGAACAACCTCTTGGATGTGGGCGACCCTGTTGGCCACAAATGTCTTCCAACGGTGGGGAGAGCTGGTTAGCCAAGCTAGTGCCACTTGCGAGTCTGACCAAGCATAGACCGCGTTACTATAGGAATCTTTGACAAATTGCAAGAGATTGCTTAACAAATAAGCAGAACAAAGCTCTAAGCGTGCCACAGATTGAGTCTTGAGTGGCGCCACCTTGAATTTTGCCATGATGAGACAAGTTTCTATTTTTCCTATATGCGTAGTGAAACGAAAATATATACAACAACCATACCCTATGGTACTGGCGTCGCAAAAAGCATGAATTTCTAATCGTGAATATTTATCAGAAATGATTAAGCGTGGTAGCTGTATTTTAGAAAGTGAGGGTAGCTCTTGTTTAAAGCGTTCCCAAATATCTACAATAACTTCAGGAGCTATTTCATCCCAATCTCGCTTGGAGATGAAGATTTGTTGCAAAATGTGTTTTGCAAGCAGGAGAAAGGTAACCCTGAACATCAAAGATTCTAGCGATTTGAGATAGCACATTTCTTTTAGTACAAATAGCTTCAATAGGGGTACAAGAGTAAGTAAAACAATCAAGTGTAGGATTCCACTGAAGACCCAGGACTTTTATGTAGTCCGGACCCTCGGTATCAAAACTTATTTTCCTGTGAGAGCTTGGTACGGAAGCAAGAAGAGCTGGGTGGTTACTAGCCCATTTCCGAAGTTCAAAGTTTCCCTGTTTTAATAAGGAAATAAGTTCTGCTTGTAAATGAAGTGCTGAGGCGACAGAATCGGCGCCGCTCAAACAATCATCCACATATACGGACTCTTGAAGTACTTGGGATGCAAGGGGGTGGTTCTCCCTTTCAAGGGTAGCTAACTCTTTAATAGTTCGTAAGGCTAAGTAGGGTGCAGAAGAAACACCAAAAGTGACTCGATCTAGAGTGTACTCTTTAATTTCCTCAGCCTTAGAAAAACGCCAAAGGAATCTCTGATAGTTCCTATGTTCAGGAGTTATAATAATTTGATTATACATTAGACGAATGTCTGAAATAAAACAAACTGGATATGTTCTAAATTTTAATAAAATTGCAGATAAATCTTGATGCAGTTTGGGACCAGGAAAGAGTGTTTCGTTAAGGCTGACGCCCTTAGATCCTTTTGCACTGGCGTCCCAGACTACCCGTACTGATAAGGTAGAACTGGTATCAGATTTTCGAACACAGTGGTGTGGCAAATAAAAAGCTGATTGAGAACAATAATCTGAGCGAGGCACTTCAGAAATGAAGTTCTGCTCGAGATATTCATTTATAAACTTAGAATATGCAAGGTGCAAATCTGGATTTTTATAAAGCCGAGACTCCAGATAGGTGAAACGCCGAAGGGCTTGTGAATGTGTGTCCCCAAAGTCCGGTTGGGGATGTTTGAATGGAAGTGATACTACAAATCTTCCTGATGATTCCCTAGAAACAGTTTTCTTATATATATTTTCACATTTAATTTCATCAGGAGACAAAACATTGCATAACTTGGGTGGTTGTTCGATTTCCCAGAATTTTTGCAAAATCACATCTACCTGAGGTTCTAGTGAAATATGATAGCTAAGAAGGGGAACACTAAAACTAGATGTAGAAACTTTGCCTTGTAAAATCCAGCCAAAGACTGTCTCTAGTGCAACAGGCTGGTTGTCACTACCGAAGATGCGTCCAGGACCTAGCATGTAGGCTACTAGATCTGCACCTAACAGGAGGTCGATAAAACCAGGTCTGTGTAGTTTACTGTCAGCCATAGATAAGCCTTTGATATATGACAAACTGGAAATGTCAACAGAAGTTCTAGGTTGACATACAATTACAGAAGGCAATATGATAGATTCAAATGTAAAGGTTGGCTCAGGTTTATCTTTTGGTCTGATGAGACAATGAGTAATCCCTTTATGAAGTGACGCCATTGATTCCTTGGATAGGAACTGAATAATGCTGTCGTTTTAACCCTAAGCGATTTACACAGGGTTCAGAAATTAAAGTCACCATACTTCCGGAATCAAGAAGTACTCGTACTGTACAAAAATTGCCATGACCATCCTGAATTTCAACCTCTGCTGTGGGTAACAGACAAGTAAACTTAGAGTTGGTCGATGAGCATGTATTCACTGAGTCCGGTTGGGTCGAGTAAGTGCTGCCTTTTGATTGGAGCTAAGTGGCTGGAAAATGTAGCTGAGTAGCTGACTGTGTATGATGCTGATTAGCATGTATAGGTTGCTGCTGTATAGCCAGTTGCATACCTACAGATGATTGGGAAATGCCTGATATAGACTGTAGCTGAGTAGCTGGGAATTGTAGCTGAGTAGCTGAAAATTGATTGTTAGCAGGAAGCTGTTGTTGCCGATAGTTAGATGTAACTAAATAGCTCTGTGGTAATGAGGATAGCTGAGTAGCTGTGGATACTGGTTGTAGCTGAGAAGCTGTAGCTGAATAGCTAGGTGATGATTGATATGGCTGTGAAGCTGTTGTAATGTTTTGCTGATTACAAACAGGAACATACTGTCTGTTTGATATTACCTGACTGTTATTAGGATCTGTAGCTGACGCTGTAGCTGACCTGATAACATGAACAGTTGAGTGATGAAACTGATTGCAAATTCTGCATCTCATCGAATTAGGACAAGTTGTTTGGTTAGGATGTAAACGTAAGCAATTCACGCATAACTTATGCTGATTCACAAAGTTTAGCCGTTCTTGGGGTGACTTTGACAGAAATAAATGACACCTGAATAACCCATGTGCCGATCGACACAAAAGGCATTTTTGTTTATCACTCTTTGAATAACCAAACTGTGCTGTGTCAGAAACCGAGTTGTGGTAGACACCTGGTGCACTCTTCCTACCGTACCCTGAAGAGGTGGAATTTTATGAATAACCCCTGGGCTTGTCTTGAGGAAAAGATTGGGAATATTTGGGTGCAGAAGGCACTGATTCCTGTACTGTTTCAAAAGCTTTGCATTTATTTGTCAGAAAATTTTTAAGATGCTCATATGAAGGCATCTCAATTTTGACATATTCTTGCTCAAACTCTTGTCGAGTTTTCAGATCAAGTTTTTTGTATAAAATATTAAATGTTAAAAAACTCCAATCCTCAATTTTAAATTTAAGAGCCTTGAGAGCTAAAGGATTTTCTGAGAAAGTATCAAAAAGATGACGCATGTCTTTAGAACTAGGGATAGTTTTTAAACATGGAGCTTCATAAAATGAATTGAAATAAAATGTTGCCAATTTTCTTTTGTTTTAATAACGCTCCTGTAACATGTCATAACAAATGTAATAGTTTTCTTCTGAGATAACGACATTTTTAATGAGATTCAGAGGTTTACCTGTCAAACGAGTTAATAAATACCTGAATTTTTCAATGTCTGGTATATCTGTATTATGACAGAGACTATTATATAACTGAAAAAATGTAGAAAATGTTTTCAAATCGCCATTCCATTGAGGGACAGAAATATCTAACTTTAGACATGGTCGGTTAACATTTGAAGAAGAATGTTCTTGACTTACCAAAGGCGATGGCCCTGGGATCCAGCCTAAACCTGATTTTTTAGAGCGGATTTCCCACAAGGAAATGTCACAAGAAGCCCTGACCTTATCATGCTCCTCAAATTCTGCCTCAGTAATGAGAGAAATAATTTCATTGTGTATTTCCTGAAATTGATCATATATGGAGTCTACAAATTCCATACGTGCCAACAGGTTTTGTTTATAAAATGTATCAGCTGTTTTATTGTTAGCATAATCACTGATTTCTTGCATCTGTGCAAGAGGTATTTTTCGTCGAAGCACTAGTTTCGCGATTTTATCTTTATCTGACATTTTTATTTACTAAAGAAAATAGGTTTTTTAAATAAAAATGTACTTACCGCAAAAATATTTACAACAAACAGGTGGTGAACCGCGCTGCAAATGAACCTTTACTATTGTTTATTTAAACAACGTTTTACCGTACACGAAACATGAAATTTTCTTTCTTTTTAAAAAATTTGAGATTAACTAGTTGTTTTTGTGTGGTTAGAAACACACGACGTCATACGTAGATGTGTTCAATTTTAAATGCAAATTCACGGGAGATTTGTTTATATTAAATTTTGACAACGTATATCGTTTTGTCTGACACGTTTGTTTTTAATTTGTTGTCATGGTGTTTTTTTTCGCACTAGTGCGGAATAGGTTTCTTTGCTCAAAAAACTATTTTTATAGTTTTCCTCGATCGTGACGAGAGCTGAAACGGCTCTGGAGGCGAAGTGAAAGCGCAAGGCACTGTCTATGCCAGAAATGTGTTACCTACTATTAATATTTTAAATCACAGAAAATTCAAGTTTTAAAAGGTAAAGTGCTATTGTTAGATATCAATATGGTAAAGCGGTATTTTATTTGTTTATCCAAAAAGGGCCTGGATATTCACTTGCACATGTAAGTACTGATAGTTTAGTTAGTTTCACCATTGTTTCAGTGTAAAGAGTTGTTAAAAGCAAAGGATAAAAATATAATTAAAGCATTAATGCACCTAGAAAGAGGGCTCGGGGTCCATCCACCTCCAAGCCTATGGATTCTTGGATATTTTCCACATATTTCATAAATAGAAAAATAAAATAGCATAAATCACCCTACACCTAAAGACATATTCATGGTTACGACATCAATTAAAGCAATCTAAAAAATCAAAATGGTTTCCAAGAGCTCCTCTTATTTGAACAGCTTGGACATGTTTTTGTGGTTTAAATGAAACGGTTGACGTAGTAAAGTGAGCTAACAGTTTAAATTGATATAAAAATCAAGACATGCAATGTGCCAAGCAAAATTCTATTGTTGATATATTTGACGTTTAGAAAAAGCAACAAAGGTCGCTCAATTATTTAAAAAAATGCAATTTTTTTAATAATTGCTAAAATGTCATAAAATATTGTTTTAAAAATACATTAAATAACATAAAAAATCTTATATTTAAATATTTAAAAATTGCGGTTTAAAAAGACAATTCCACGAATAAAAATTTGTGCGGGAATTCGAATTCTCGCAGCAAATGAGGGCAAGAAGTACGTAATTCTCGCACGAAAGTAGAAAAAACTTTTAGAAGTCGAATAAGGGAATAACATTTTTAAAAATTAATTTTTGCCAACCCTTCTTTTTTAAAATTTTATGTTAAGCAACTATTTTCTTTTAATGAAATACACGTGTAATAAATAAACTAGCTTATTCTTAAACCATTCAAATAAGAAAGCCAAAATTATATTTATTAGTATGATATAAGAAGTGAAACCAAAATAGGTTTGGGACAGTCACGTGATATGTGTTTATTTTTTAATATAATTTTTTTGTGACAAGTTTATTTATTACTCTGTCTGTCATTTCATATCGTTGCATATCGTTACTTGTTTAGAAACTTTAAAAAATAGTTGTGGTATACCATGTATCCCAGATAACAGTTATTACACGGTTTTTTATGAGAATTTTGAAAACAGTAATACACACAAATTTGGATTATTGGGTAAACATTGGCGCTATTCCGAGCCCAGTCTATTTCAAAAATAAAAATATCCATAAAGACTTTTAAAATATCAAGCAATAAATAAATTATTTTTATTAAAAGCAGTTTTTAGTTTTTGCTTGATATTAGGGAAAACCCTTGTAGATATTTTAAATTTTAATACAGGACCTGATTGGGCTCAGAATATCGTCAATTTTTTTCCATTTAACCAGAATTATAATATGTCTTATCATTTCCAAAATCCTCATAAGACCACATGTAGTTAATTTTATCTGGGACACCCTGTATAGTAAGTACTTTTTGAATATTATCTATACAGGGTGAGGAAAAAGTACCGGGACCCCTTCAAACAAGAAACAATTTGCGATTTGTTTTGACACAATATTAAGATATAATGTCATTGTCGCAGCTACACGCATAATTAAATACAGGGGTAATTAAATAATCTACGAGTTTCTTAAAGTGTTAAGGCCACTTTAAGAACAATTATTTAATATATATTCTTCGAAATGTCATTCTGACACAAAATTACAATGTCATTTTAAACGTAGATTTTTATTCTCCATCGAATGGTAAAAGAAAAAAATAGGGTTTTCATTTAAATTTTTAAAGTTGACCTCCGAAAAACTCCTAATGCTGACAGATACGTCAATGTCAATGTCACGACCAAATAGAACAAATTCAATCCTAAAACTTTTATTTAGACCATTTTTGAAAATAACTCTTAGTTATCGAGATATTTAGGGGTCCCGGTACTTTTTCCTCACCCTGTATGTAAAAATTATACTACCTGCAACTTATTGAATTATATACGAAGTAACTGGAACGACCGCGGCTATATGAGACACTAAGACAAAAACTAAGAGTTTTTATAGAGTTACAACATACAATAAATGCTAAGCATTGCAATCTTTCTCTCTCTAGTTCTAATCACCTGTGGTTTTCTGTGAAATTAATGCTTCAAGGAGATTGTCATTTGTGATTTGTCATTAAAGTGTTTGTCAATGTTGTCAGTAGCACCTCCTGCGCAGCGTGCTCTCTCTACAAAAAATATCAATATTTTTGCCTCACTTTGCATATAGAGATTATTACCGTTAATAGGTCTTACGAGAATTTCTCAGTTTAGTGCCCTTTTTAGCCTATTAACCTTTCCATCATTTTTGACGTTGGTCAAAGCTGTCACATTATTTATTGATCCAGGAGACGATGTGAAGCCTTCCAAAAAGGCGCCACAAATGAAATTGCCTTATTTGAAAAAAATTTTCTTGCGATTAAACACTTAAAAAAAAAATCTCTATATATATCGTTATTTAAAGTTGTAGTAGTACATTTCATAGATAGGGTTTTTGGCCACTGTGCGCCGATAAATCAATGTGACCAGACGGGTCAAATGTGTGGGGACGATATACACCAATAAAATAATATGCATGAGTAAAATAATGCATGTGTTTAAAAATAACCAATCAGGACATTTTATACTAAATTCTACAAGAAGGAAACTGACGTTCTGCATTTTTTCTTATTTATAATTTTTAGTTTAATTAATCGTTTTCGGCTGCTTTCAAAGTACCGTAAAATAATCTTAGTTTTTAAAATTCATAAGCGCGCGAAATCATGACGCACAGGTCTGCCCCGGCACCTGCGCGCCCCATACCTGTGACGACGAAAAATGACACTTCCGTCAAATCTGCGATACCGGCATGCTGCCAACAATTTTCTTGAACTTATAATTAAAATTTAATTACTGTCTTTCGACATATTTTCACTAGTGTGTGCAAGCTGGAAAAAGGGCTACAAGAACATCGAAGGGTTGGCCAACCAAGAACAGCTCCGACGAGATTAAGGGGTAAGTGCCAGCGTTCTTGTGCGTCCGACATAGTTTTTTCTAAACTTTTATATCGTTCCAGCAAACCAATAGGTAAATCCTATTGGAAATAATTTACGGTCCTTTGAATTACGCCTAGAGCAAACATTTTGGCCTATCGAACCAGATGTGATAGGTAACCAGCACATAAAAATTAATTAAAAATTAAATTTATAATTAGGTGTGATCGTTTGGGGTTTGCACAAGGTCACCCAACTCATCCTTAACACGTGCAAAATTAATTCGATTCCGTTAAAGTCATTCGAAAAGATCGGATCATATTCTATCCTTGTCTAACGCAGGTTCAGAGTTCCACTCAAACAAATCTCCCGTGAATTTGCATTCAACATTGAACACATCTACGTATGACGTCGTGTGTTTCTAACCACACAAAAACAACTGGTTAATCTCAAATTTTTTAAAAATAAAGAAAATTTCATGTTTCGTGTACGGTAAAACGTTGTTTAAATAAACAATAGTAAAGGTTCATTTGCAGCGCGGTTCACCACCTGTTTGTTGTAAATATTTTTGCGGTAAGTACATTTTTATAAAAATCATACTAATAAATATAATTTTGGCTTTCTTATTTGAATGGTTTAAGAATAAGCTAGTTTATTTATTACACGTGTATTTCAATAAAAGAAAATAGTTGCTTAACATAAAAATTTTAAAAAAGAAGGGTTGGAAAAAAATGATTTTTAAAAATGTTATTCCCTTATTCGACTTCTAAAAGTTTTTTCTACTTTCGTGCGAGAATTACGTACTTCTTGCCCTTATTTGCTGCGAGAATTCGAATTCCCGCACAAATTTTTATTCGTGGAATTGTCTTTTTAAACCGTTTAAATATATCTTTTTAAATGTTTAAATATAAGATTTTTTATGTTATTTAATGTATTTTTAAAAAAATATTTTATGACGTTTTAGCAATTATTAAAAAAATTGCATTTTTTTAAATAATTGAGCGACCTTTGTTGCTTTTTCTAAACGTCAAATATATCAACAATAGAATTTTGCTTGGCACATTGCATGTCTTGATTTTTATATCAATTTAAACTGTTAGCTCACTTTACTACGTCAACCGTTTCATTTAAACCACAAAAACGTGTCCAAGCTGTTCGAATAACAGGAGCTCTTGGAAACCATTTTGATTTTTTAGTTTGCTTTAATTGGTGTCGTAACCATGAATATGTCTTTAGGTGTAGGGTGATTTATGCTATTTTATTTTTCTATTTATGAAATATGTGGAAAATATCCAAGAATCCATAGGCTTGGAGGTGGATGGACCCCGAGCCCCCTTTCTAGGTGCATTAATGCTTTAATTATATTTTTATCCTTTGCTTTTAACAACTCTTTACACTGAAACAATGGTGTAACTAACTAAACAATCAGTACTTACATGTGCAAGTGAATATCCAGGCCCTTTTTGGATAAACAAATAAAATACCGCTTTACCATATTGATATCTAACAATAGCACTTTACCTTTTAAAACTTGAATTTTCTATGATTTAAAATATTAATAGTAGGTAACGCATTTCTGGCATAGACAGTGCCTTGCGCTTTCACTTCGCCTCCAGAGCCGTTTCAGCTCTCGTCACGCCCGAGGAAAACTATAAAAATAGTTTTTTAAGCAAAGAAACCTATTCCGCAATAGTGCGAAAAAAAACACCATGACAACAAATTAAAAACAAACGTGTCAGACAAAACGATATACGTTGTCAAAATTTAATATAAATAAATACTTAAATAATAAAAATAATAAATAAAAATTTTGTTTCACTTATTTGCTGGCCCGGCCATCTAAGCGCGTTGTTTGGCCATCTGCAATTACATGCGGCAAAGTAATATTTTTGCACTTGTTAAATTTACTATTTTCTACTAGCATGTGGAAAACTTCACTTTTCTGCGCGAAAGAAGTTAGTTTTTAGGGAGTAACTGCCACAATAATTAAATAGTCTGCTATAATTTTTAATAAAATAAAGAGAAACTATATAATATGTGTTTAAATCATTTTGCGAAAAGATGATTTTGCATATTGGGTGTACCCGACCCGCACCACTTGGAGACCTTAGCAGCTGTGACGTGTTGATTTCGTCACTAGAGTTTATTAAATATTTTTAGTTAAATTACTATAATTATTTTTCATAATTAAATAGTCTGCTATAATTTTTAATAAAATAAAGAGAAACTATATAATATGTGTTTAAGTCATTTTGCGAAAAGATGATTTTGCATATTGGGTGTACCGGACCCGCACCACTTGGAGACCTTAGCAACGGTGACGTGTGGATTTCGTCACTAGAGTTTATTAAAAATTTTAGTTAAATTACTATAATTATTTTTCATAATTTATTAATAACTTAAATTTCTATTCTCTATCTGATTCACAAAAGCACAATAGATCTATCGCATTCGCCAATTTTGTAAATTAAGAACAAACGAAAACAGTAGGTGTTATTTTTAACTAAATTTATTTTTATTTTTGTTGGCTTTGAAAGGATTAGATTTCTCTTTTAAAATTCTAAAATAAATGTTGCTTGAGAAATAATTAAAAAAAATTAACTACAATAACATTATTTGCAATAATCAAATTTTTATAACTATTTTATCTGCATTTTATTATTAAAATATTCTTAAATATTTACAAAAACAACTTCTAAAAGTTAATAATAGTATTGCAAAAGAAAAGCAACAATTGTAGTCCACTTTATTCCACATTGGTTGATCCTAGACAAATTTACCTACTATCTAGGTCTATTTTATTCTCTAGTGTTTTGGTGAAGATTTTTCATACTTCTTTTGCTTCGGAGATACTCCTCTGTTTTTATCTAGCTTCCAGTAATTCTATTTGTGCTGTAGTTTACCTAAAAATAGTAAAAATAGTTAGTTTACCTATTTGTCTATTTATTTTCTATAATTTTCAACCTACCTTGTTCTTTCTTTCCGCACATCATCATTGGAGCCCATTTCAGCTTTTCTAGTATCCATTATATTTGTTTGATGCTGATTTTTGTCTATTTTCTAGCTTTTTGTCTATTATCCATCTTCCTAGTTTATAGCTTATCTGTGACTTTTTCTAGCCTCTATCTAGTTTGCCTTGCATCATGATCCGCCTAGCTCATAGACTAAAACAAGTAAATAGATTATTTTAACACCTCTATTTGTCTATTTTCCTATTATTATCTTACCTTGTATTTTAGGGAGTTATTCCTCAAAATATATCAGCTTTAGGATTTTTAGCAATATAGCGTAGTATTCAGCAATCCTTTACGAACTATTTTGCATAATTTTTAGATCTACACAAGTGCAATTTTATTTAATAATTAAAATTTTATTATATTATCACAAAATAAACACAATCACTGATCGCGATTTTCAATGCAAATTGTCACTTGCGAAGAAACACATTCTATTTTTGGAGAAGAAATGCTATGTTGCCACGTTGACTTTGAAACTTTTCCTGAGATTTCTTGAATTTTTGCACATTGTAAGAATGTGGCAGATTTAATATTTTTCTTGGTACAACTTGTTATTTTTAGTTATGTTTATATTCTTATAAATAGTTATTCCAATTATTATCAATAATTATTTTCTCTCTATAGCTTATATTCTTATGATGATAGAGTAAGCCCATAATAGCGGCCTACTTGCCCGCCAGATTTCTTTAAATCTTCTGTTCACAGTGTGTTAAGCCCTGTGCGGCAACTTGGTGACTTTTCTATTTGCCTGTCTTTTTCATTCTGGTTGCTTCTATCTTTTATTTTTGCTAAACGCATATCTTTTCTTAATGAATATTGTTAGTATAGCTCTTTCTTATTCAAGCTAGTAAGTAAGAAAAATATGTTAGATTTAATTCGTTTATTTTTAGTGTATTATTTCAATTAAGTTATTTTATACTCTTTCTCTGTCTGGTCACTTGTTGGTCATTTGGTGGTCCTTTGATATATCGATATACAAAATTTTGATGAATTGATTCTAATTTATTAGTTCATATTTTGACCACCGCTGATTTTCCGATTTGCTACGAATTTTGCTGAAAATACGTTACTCCTTGTCCATCACTCGCTGCAGTTACAGAAGAAATTTTATTTCGCGAGTTTTTTTCGCCATTCAATTTGGATTTCCTAGATTTCTTCAAACAATGGTGCCCAGTGTTTTATTATTTGATGGTTTGTGTTGATATTTTTGATTTTGGAGTCACACTGACTGACATATCGCCGAAAGGTGGATTTTTATGCGATACAGTGTATGGACATGGTTGTCAAACCCTTTAACATCACAAGGTAATTAATTATTAGTATTTTATTTTCACAGTATTTTCTATCCATCTTAGTTTTATATTTACTGAGCATCTTTGTAGTGTCGCGTATTAAATATTTTTGCCTTTAAAAATGTTATTTTTATGTCATAAAACATCTAATTTAATAAAATAATTATTAAGAGAAATAGCAAACTGTAACAAGGGATTATTACAATGAATGGTTTTACAATTTTTGCTTATGACCCACGTGGGTTTTTAATTGTCACATTGAGATCACGTACATATTAAAGAGCGAAAAACTGAAGTGCCAAAATTCTACAAACCACCAGGTTTTTAGTGATTTTTATGACTATAACTTTGTTGCTACGGGTAGGTTTCTTTCCGAATTAGTGCGGAAAAATGCAATTTTTCGCACGTAAAATGCATGATGATACAAAACAATATTATTTATTAATTTTTCAGAGAGATATTTACTAGAGGCAGTAGTTGATTTTTCACGCCTGTAGAAAAATAATATACCTATCTACCTACCTTGTTCGGCCATTTACAAATGCCTACGTATTTTATTATTTTCTGCTCGCATGCAAAAAATACCTACTTTGGGAACTGTTTTAAGATAAGTTTGGTGCGAAAGGTAGAATTTTTTACACTGTTATTAGATTATATAGAAAATCGTAAAATTAATTGTTTGAGTTTTAGTACTTCTATTGAAAACTAACACAACACCATTTTAAAGACAATAGTGTATCTGTAGCGTAATAAAAAATTTTGAATCTAATAATTACAACAAATTTAATTCTATAAACTTTTTCATATTCTTTATGGAATTTTTAAAACATAATTAAAAACTATTCTTCAAGGGAATAGCCATAGCCCAGTGACGGCGCTGATTCGTTAAGCGTGTCCATGGGCTGGCCGTTTTCGTATACGTATAAAGGCCACACTTATGCAATTTTCGTATTGTCATCCTTTAATGTGATACTCAAAAACCACTTATAGAGTAAATAGCTAACCGGGTGTATTGGAATATTACGTATATGAATAAGGTAAAGTTTTATTCCAATAAGTCCCTAATTACAGCCATCCATAACCTAGTCGTTTTTGGTGTTAAGGTAACGTTATACTCTATTCGCTTAGAGGCCTTCATGCACTTTTCGTGTTAATGCAAAGTTCACTCCAGTGTCGTTATTATGAGCCCACTAATTTCAGACCTATCTCACTGTTGGATACTCTATCTAAAATTATTGAAAAACTGGTAAAGGTTAGAATGACCAATTTTCTTAAAAAACATAGTA
Source organism: Aspidapion aeneum (assembly GCA_963576565.1). Lineage (NCBI taxonomy): Eukaryota > Metazoa > Arthropoda > Insecta > Coleoptera > Brentidae > Aspidapion > Aspidapion aeneum. The sequence continues at coordinate 46,410,326 of OY755045.1, forward strand.
TCCTTAGCACTAATCAATTTGGTTTCCAGAGCGGAAGGAGTACTAACAATGCTTTGTTCTCTTTTTTGGAAAGTCTATATTTTAGACTTAATGATAAAGAAGCTGCAGCTGCAGTATTCTGCGACTTTCAAAAGGCCTTCGACTGTGTCAGTCACGACCTGCTTTTAAAAAAGTTGGAGAGATATGGGTTTAGAGGAGTCTCGCAGCGTTTTTTTCACTCATACTTGACTGGAAGATATTAGATGGTTCGAAATGGTGGTTGTGTCTCTTCTTTATCCAAAATTAACTTTGGTGTGCCTCAAGGTTCTGTTTTGGGCCCACTGTTATTTTTGTTATATATTAACGACTTAACTTTAATAGGTATAAGGGGTACTCTAACACTTTTTGCTGACGACACTACAATTTTATGGCATCATAAAAACGAAACAATATTAAAAGAAATAGTGCAAGAGGACATACAACGAATTAAAGAGTGGTGTGATGCAAACTTTCTCTGTTTTAACATAGATAAAACAAAAGTCCTCAGTTTTAAATTTTCTTTTGATGACCTAACTGTTTCCAACCAAAGAATAACTCAGGATGAAAATACTAAATTTTTAGGAATGTATATAGACAATAGGTTAAAATTCTCCTCGCATATTCCCTATCTTAATAAAAAAATATCGATAGGTAGTTACGCCGTTAGACAAACATTTTTCGAACTTGGTTGTGAAATGGCCAAAACAACTTATTACGCCCTTGTTGATTCTCATTTGGGCTATGGAATAGCCTTTTGGGGGAATTGCAGTCAGTATTTGTTCAGATCTGTGTTTGTAATTCAAAAAAGATGCATCAGATATATTTGCGGAGCAAAAATCAGAGACCATTGTAGGCCTTTGTTTATGAGATAAAAAATATTAACTCTTTGTTGCCTTTTTATACTAGAAACATTTATAAAAAAATTAAAAATCATACATTTGAACAAACCTACCAATCAAGAAGTCAAGAATATAACAGCATACCACTGCCTATTCCTAGGTCTCAATTAACCCAAAATTCGATAATCTACCGCAGTATTAAAATTTTTAATAAGCTTCCAAATAGACTCAAAAGCATTCACTCGGAAAAATATTTAGGGTTAAGGTAAAAGATTTGCTATTGGAGAAGGCATATTATAGTCTTAATGAATTTTTCGAGGACCAGTTATAGGATAATTGACAAATATATTTAAACATTTAAATTTTTTTTATTTTACTTGTGTATGTATCAGATTGTTCTGTTTGTTGTTTCTTGTGTTTTATATCTAACTTTAACATATTTTATTTTTAACATATTTTGACGTTTTAACATATTTTAACATGATTTGACATATTTTAACATGTTTTTACGTATTTTAACATATTTTAACATATTTTAACATATTTTAACATATTTTAACATATTTTAACATATTTTAATTTAATGGTCAAAGAATTTCGTTGTATTTCGATAATAGTAAGTGAATAGGTGTGATAGGTGGAAAGAGAGCATATTTGCATAGGAGAAATATTAAAAAAAAAAATATATCGCGAAATTTATAGACTGTTCATTTTAAATGACTATTCCGTACCTCAACTTAGACTTGTAAGCAAGTGTTTATCTTATATTTACAATTAAGGACCATTTTTTCCTTTGTAAAACTCCACTTTTTTGACAATAAAGCATAATTTGATTTGATTTGATTTGATTGAAATCTCCCCGAGCGAGTACTCTTCGAAATTCGAGCGAGGACCAATAGAAATGCGGAAATCAGTGAAAACGCATGCGCAGCTTGACTTTCACACCATCTTGAGGGACTACTCCTTCTCACTCGTTCAAGAATTCATACACAGGGGTTAAAACCCCTTACCCTTGGAAACAAAATTCGACTTATTGGACTGTCAAACTCATGCCAAATACAATACATATAAACACACAATTATATTTTTTATTATTTAAAAAAAATAAATGGATCCATGACAGATCTGATACCTACCTAGCACATTAGGACACTCCAAGTAAACTCCATGCTATATCAACCTTGAAAACAGTTTTTTGTAAATATCTCCGAAACAAAAGGTCCTACGAAGTTTTTGGTCGTAACACAAATTTAAAAAAAAGTGCTCTACTCGAGGGGTCATCAGCTTTCAACAGTACTGTACAAATTTCACAACAGTACCCGACAGTACCACGACAGGACCCAACAGTACTCGACAGTACACGACAGGACCCAACAGTACTCGACAGTACACGACAGTACCCAACAGTACTCGACAGTACACGACAGGACCCAACAGTACACGACAGTACTCGACAGGACCCAACAGTACTCGACAGTACACGACAGTACTCAACAGTACTCGACAGGACCCAACAGTACTCGACAGTACACGACAGGACCCAACAGTACACGACAGTACTCAACAAGACCCAACAGTACTCGACAGTACACGACAGGACCCAACAGTACACGACAGTACTCAACAGTACTCGACAGGACCCAACAGTACTCGACAGTACACGACAGTAGCCAACAGGACCCAACAGTATTCGACAGTACACGACAGGACCCAACAGTACACGACAGTACTCAACAGGACCCAACAGTACTCGACAGTACACGACAGGACCCAACAGTACACAACAGTACTCAAAAGGACCCGACAGGACCCAACAGTACACGACAGGACCCAACAGGACTGAATTATTTTGGTTCATATCATTCATTCATAAAAATATAAAAATAAACGGACTTTTTTTGTCTCGTTTTTTGTCCATACCAATAAAAATTTATTTTTGATAAAAGTTCAATAAAAGAGAGACGAAGAGGGATCAATTCCCTCGCAAAATACTCGATAAAGTATATTCAACTCGGTATTCAAAGTATTTTTTAGGGACACAAAGAAGTGCAAAGAAGACAAAAATACGCAAAAATATTTTACAATACCCTCGGTAATTGCACTATTAGTCTATGCTTCAGTTTAGATCTTGTAATGACCTACCCAGATTTTTATTTGTTTTTATATTCCAGATTGGATTTTTAAATATTACTGACGCAATCGAGATGTAGTTCAAAAAGATATTCTATATAAGGTTATAGATAGCATAAAGTGTGGAGTGTTTGACTCATGATGCGCAGGTCATGGGTTCGAGGCCCCCACCTAGCATTTTTTTTTCTTTTAAACAACTTTAATTAAAATTTATTAATTACCACTAGGTAGTTTTGGTTTAACAGCAATGTATATTTAGTATATTTTAAAGAATTTTGTTTTTGTATTGGACTCGATTGGAACCGATTAAAGATTAGCGCTTGAAAAGCAAACGATTTCAAATAGGTTAGGACGGGATAGGTTTCCGATCAATTGACCAAGGTTAGGTTTTGTTTCGGTTTGGTTTAACCTCGGGTTTAACAACGATTTCAACCTCCCAAAACGAGGACAGGAAAGTTTTAATTTTAAAAATTTCGCAAATTTTAATTTAAAGTTGTTTGAAAAAAAAAAAAAATATGTGAGAATCGAACTCATGGCCTTTGGATCTTCAGTCGAGCGTGCAACACCTTAAACTATCCATACATACACACAAATTTATTTAGAACTGCATCCCGACTACTTCAGTCGACTTCAGTAATGAAAAAAAAAACAGTTTTTGAAAGATAAAAAAAAAGTTAAAAACTGGGTAGGTCCTTACCAGATCTTAATAGTGTAATTACAACGAGTTACAATTACTCAATATAGTTTAAATAAAATCATAATTTCCACCTTCAAGTCGATTTTCGCTCCTCCAGCTTTGCACCCCACAGACCGCCACTGCTTTTGCACCAAAACGACCTTTTTATGTCTCTAATTATTAAAATTTTATAATTTTTTCCATACAGAACACGACAGTACTTAACAGTACTCTACAGGACCCAACAGGACACGACAGTACTTGACAGGACCCAACAGAACACGACAGTACTTAACAGTAATCTACAGGACCCAACAGGACACGACAGTACTTGACAGGACCCAACAGTACTCGACAGGACCCAACAGTACTCGACAGTACACGACAGTACACGACAGGACCCAACAGTACACGACAGTACTCGACAGGACCCAACAGTACTCGACAGTACACGACAGGACCCAACAGTACACGACAGTACTCAACAGGACCCGACAGTACTCGACAGTACTCGACAGTACACGACAGGACCCAACAGTACACGACAGTACTCGACAGTACACGACAGGACCCAACAGTACACGACAGTACTCAACAGTACTCGACAGGACCCAACAGTACTCGACAGTACACGACAGGACCCAACAGTACACGACAGTACTCAACAGGACCCAACAGTACTCGACAGTACACGACAGGACCCAACAGTACACGACAGTACTCGACAGGACCCAACAGTACTCGACAGTACACGACAGTACTCAACAGTACTCGACAGGACCCAACAGTACTCGACAGTACACGACAGTACCCAACAGTACTCAAGTCCTGTTGGACGCTGTACAAAATTTTAGGGTGCCGATGACCCCTCGGCTCTACTACATTCTGAAAACCGCATATTAATACGACGCTTGTTACAAACAGACATACACACACACAGACACACATCACGACGATATTGCTAAGATAGGTCAAAATACACCCAAATAAGACATTTTCTCAAAAAAAAATTTTTCGTCGAAACTAATACCTTCTCTAGCCATTGCTTTGCGGGCTAGGAAGGTACAAATAATATATTTGTTAGTTTATAAGATATAAAGCTAATTTGTTTACTATATTCATCACTGTGCTTGCAAACAAAAACCATATTTTCAATTTTTTTTTAATTTAGCAAAAGTTAAAAACAAACTTTGTAAAAAAAATTCTAAATGCCGCCATTTTGGATTTATAAGGTCATATAAGCCCTCCTACTTAAATTTGAGGCAAACACCTGGCGACTTAGTGATCCATCACCAATCGATCAAGAGTAGTCGTAAATTTTTTTTGCGCAATCTTAATTTTTTTTTAAAATTAATATTTAAAAAAATAATATCTTTTATAGTTCTTGAGATATAAGGCGACTAAAACGACAATTCAATTGTTCTTCTATTGCAAACAAATCACAACTCATAGGTACAATTTTTCTGTAAAGTTGATATGGCAAAAGTTTTGTGAAAGAACATGGGAAAAATCGCAATCTTGGATATATGATGTCACACCGGCGCTCTAACTCAAATTTGAGGCGACATAAAATTGAGTGATCCATAACCAATCAATTTTGGGTAGTCTAAAATTTTCTTCATCATTTTTTTTTTATGTAAAATATTATTATCTTTATTGGTTTTGAAGATGTGAAGATCGTTTCTTTTACAATTTAACAGTTCTTCTGTAAAACTAATTTAGAAAAAAATATAAAAAAACATGAAAAAAGCCGCTATCTTGGATTTGTGACGTCACACCGGCCCTCCTACTAAAATTGGATTCAAACACTCGGCGACTTAAAATTGTGTGATTGAGTTTAAAAAAATCTTCCACAACTATCCCACACAAGCTTTCAAAGACGTTTTTTTGAGAAATTAGCGTAATAAAGCCAGAAAATTTTACTAAACGCTTTCTCCCTTCTCTTTTGTCATGCGTTGCCACTGATCACAACAGTATGATTCCGGTTCATTTCCACTTAATAAATACGAAAGAGACTAAAAGAAAAACGTATCAACGCTTTTTTACCAGAAAAACAAAGAAACAAAACTTACCTATCAATCACTTTGTTTGTCAGTCAACCGCTCAATATAAAACGTGTAAGAGTAGGCGACGCGTAAAAAATAAAAACAAATCTGAAAACAAGCTGCCAGATTGATGAAGTGAACTATATACAAAATATAATCTCCTAGATAAAAGGGGATTTCTATTTAGACTTGTTGCTCATCCTAGTTGGCATTATTTGGACATTTTTCACTTGTTTAAGAAGAAAGTTCGAAAAAAGGTTTTAGAAAGTTACGACTTTTTACGGTGATCGATAAAAAAAAATCATTATTTTTTTATTGATCACACAATCGGATAAATCCATTTAACCGCGTTTTTTTGCGTTACCAATTCTTTCATACAATAACTTATTCTTAGGTATGGGATCCCTCAACTGATCGTAACAGATAAAGGGTCAGAGTTCTTATCAAATTATCCAAATCTATTTGGAGCCTGTTCGGATATTACAAATAATACAAGGCTAAGAACTAAGGTCCATTTGATCCCTTTTTCGATTTAGGATCTTAAAGGGTCGCATTCTCCTTTAGAATTATCCCTCTACGTCTCTGAAAATGAGATAAAATACTCTGAAACAACAAATCAACATCTCAAGCTTTCCACAAAAACATTTTTATTGAAATAGATTTCAGATGAATATTTTAAAATTGTTTCCTCTATTATGTTCCTCATTTTTGTATTCTTTGAGCTTTCTTATCATGTAAATTGTTACGTAGTAATATCAGCTTATATTAGGTATCGAGGTATATGAGAAATCAATTTTCATTTCAACCATAAAAAACAGATTTCTACTCCTACGTGAATTTTGCAGCGGAAAATAAAGCATGTAAAAATTATTAGCAAAAAAAATATTAAATCCTTTTTTCTACGACCATGCAAAAAGTGTCAATTTTGCATACGCGCTTTAGTTTTGAGAGTACAATTTCTCCGCACTATTTTTCCGCACGCTATGAAAAGCCTAAGAATCGGTACCTAGGCATGGTCAAGGTTTTAATGCTGTATCCGCATGGGAACGATCTGGAATATAAAGTGTCCAGGAATAAGTTTCTAAATGTGGTGTTGATGTTTAGGCATAGAGCATTTAATAACCGTATTCTTATAATTTGTGTTTTTTTATTTTTTCTGCACGCCCGAAGCAAAAATAGTATTTCTAACTTTTGCGGAAAGTTTCTATTCCGGACTTAATTGCTGGTCGAACTCCGCTACTCGTCGGTCGGCCAACTGCAATCGCGTTGCGAAAAGTGACACTTTCGGCACTTAGTTAGGAAATATACAATTTTCGTACCGACATTTCAAATTTTAAAAAACCTATATGGACTTAAAATTTATGTTCGTCATATTGCCTAATGCCTTTGTTGCTATGGTGTAACGTAACTAACCACTTGTTAATGGATTTATTTATCACTATCAAATAAATCTCATCTTAATAAGCAAATAATTACTTTAAGATTTTAAATAAAAATGTTAAACTATTTTCAATTGATTTTCCACACGCTGCTTTTGTATAAAAACCATTATTGTTCCGAATAATTCCAGAAACATCGAACGTTTTTATTTAAAAATGTTCATGTAAATTAAACTTAGAAAAAGAATGAATCCGCGTCATTGTACTAATATTGCTGAAGTGAATTGGTATAGAAAATTAATTGAAAGTGCCACAAATAACGTAGATCCAAACACAAACATTGCTGCAAAATTTAGACAAATATATTTAAGTTGCGTATTAATGGGGATCCTATTAAAACTTAGCTTGAAGTAAACTTTCGACATCATATTCTGTTATAGTAAGTAACTATCAAACAATATCAGAGTCCTCATTGCAAGTTAGTAATCTTATTACTATGTTTTTAAATATTTACACGATTTTATTGGCCGTACCCAAAAATTCGCTAAATGACGTTTTTTCGAATCTTAACCCAGGGTATGGTTTTTTCCCATCTCCATGGCCCCGCCATCCTGTATAGTTTTTGAAATATGAATTTTCAAACTGTAGCCATTTTGGTCATATGGTATTCCCTACCGTAAAATTCGCTAAATGACGTTTTTCCAAATCTTAACTTGGCGTGTGGTTTTTTCGCATCTTCAGGGCCCCACCATACTGCAATTTGGTGCTTTTATTGATAAACGATATAGTTTTTGAAATATGAATTTTCAAAGTTTGGCCATTTTGGTCCTATAGATTCCCTACCCTAAAATTCGCCAAATGACGTTTTTTCGAATCTTAACTCAGAGTGTGGTTTTTTCGCATCTCTATGGCCCCACCATGCTGCAACTCGGTGCTTTTGTTGATAGACTGTATAGTTTTTGAAATATGAGTTTTCAAACTTTGGCCATTTTGGCGGGATTCCCTACCCTAAAATTCCCTAAATAACTTTTTTTCGAATCTTAACTTAGGGTGTGGTTTTTTGCATCGCTTTGGCCCCACCATACATTCCATTCAGTGCTTGTGTTTATAAACTGTATAGTTTTTGAAATATCAATTTTTAAAGTTTGGCCATTTTGGTCTATTAACTACCACCCTAAAATTCGCTAATGACCTTTTTTCGAATTTTAACTCAATGTGTGGTTTTTCCGCATCTCTATGGCCCCATCATACTGCGACTCGGTGCTTTTGTTGATAAACTGTATAGCATTGTGGTACTCTCCTAGATGGAGCATTTTTTAACTAGATGTGTAGTGAGTTGGGGTCCTTTGCTCCACACTGAATTCTTAACGGCGAAATAAAACGTTTTAGCAAAAATGCAGTCTGCATGTCTTACCCTTGACGCGTTTCGGTCTTAGCGACCATAATCATAAGGGCTGTATAATAAAAAAACAAATTGGTGAAACCTCAAAAATAATAAAATTCAATAAAAAACTTACTAAACAAAGTGTCGAAGAAGTCCTACTTTCAAACCTTCATCTTAACTTAAATTACATCCAATTTAATAAAACGAACATTAAATTAATTTAAATTTTGTCTGTATTTTACTGAGTGATTCTAACCTTACAAAAACAAAAAATCAGCTAATTTCTGAGCAGAGAAATATAAATGGTTAGTTGCTGACGGATTCTCATCTTATAAGCAAAAAGTTTTTTTGATTTTATTTTTGGAGGTTCATCACAAATTAACATTTAAAAATCAAAACATAAAATCCATAAAAAGAACTAGTACTAAACGTACAAATTAAAACACGTACTTGTAAAAGGACTAGCAATGACATAAAAATTAAAAGGTCATTATCTAGAAATACCAAAACAATTCAACAATTAAATTTATTATTACTTTCTATTTTAAAAAAAGAGGGAATAAGCCACAGAAAGGATAATTCATACTGCATCAACATCCTGGAGAGGGAGGGGGTTATTTAAAAGAGAACTGATTTATGACTTTTGCAGCTTCAATAAAATAACTTGGAGATTTATCATTTTAACTCCGAATATCTCCTGTTATTTCTAATCCAGATTCTCCAGTTTAGACGTCTCCCTTTATTTTCGATATGAGTTCCGAAAGATGATTTGTTATCCGAATCATATTTTTGTAATCTTAGATGTTCTTTGAGTCGTTTTTCAAAAGTTCTACCAGATTGTCCCACATATTCTGCGCTACAATCGGTACATTATAATTTAAACACCCCGCTTTTTTGACAAGGGAAATTTTATTCTTATTGTGGGGAGGGATTTTTACAATGAAAAGGTTCTTGCTTTTTTTAATGAAAATTCTTCAATTAATAAACCCAACTAATGTTTTTGTTCAGGATTGCAAGAGGCTTCTTTTAAAATTTGAGGAAGTGTTTTCTACCTTTGATTTTGGGAAACCCTTTATACATATGAATTCAGCTATTCCCAAACCTTATGGGTTAATTAAGATACATAAGCCAGCCTTAGACATTAGGCTAGTAGCTTCTTTCATCTCAGCTCCAGTTCACTATATAGCAAAATGGCTGAATAAAGTTCTAGTTCAGAAAATTTCATATAAATCAAAATATTGTGTTAAAACTCACTTGACTTCCAATGGAATTCTCATTTCGTTTGATATTAAAAAATCTTTTTCCTAGTGTTCCACGCAATCAAGCAACAGTCATTTAAAAGAATTAATTTAACGATAATTTTCCCCCAAAAAATTAATTTGTTTATCTGAATTGATTAAGAAGGTACTAGCCTGTGACTTTTTTCAGTTTAATAATAAATTTTATAGACAGACCGATGGACTTCCAATGGGTTCTGCTTTATCCCCTTTTCTAGCTAAAATTTTTATGAATTTTTTTGAGGAAAATTGGTGATTGGGTACGTGGATGATATAATTGTTTATTGGACGGGTTCCATAGAAGAAGCTAATGAATTCTTAAAATTTTTAAATTCTCTGCAGCAGAATATTCAATTTACTATGGAATTAGAACAAGACAACAGCATCAACTTTTTAGACCTATCATTAACAAAAATTAATGATAACCTCCAATTTTCAATTTATAGAAAACCTACACAAACCGATAATCTAATTCCCAAAGATTCTTTATACTAAACTGAACATAAAAATGCGGGTTTAACCATCTAATACACAGACATTTAAACACTCCTCTTTCCCCAGAGAATTTCAACAAAGAGACGCAAATTATTTATCAAATTGCTCAGAATAATAGTTTCAAGAAACAACATGTGGACAAAATATTTAATAGAAAATCCGTAAAAAGGCTTCAAAACACTCTGACAAATGTGAATTTAGAAAATCCTATCACAGCTGTTTTGTGTCAAAGAACTTACCCAGAATACCAACATTATGACAAAAACATTTTTCCTTAAGTTTTCTGGGTAATATCTTCCACGAAATAAGCAATGTCATAAAATCATACATTCCAGGTGGGGATGCAACTTTTAAGCCTTTTACCTCTTTAAAATATTTATTCTCTAAACCTCAAGATAAAATCCCCTTATCTCAAAAAAGCGGTGTGTATAAATTAAAATGTCCCGATTGTAACGCAGAATATGTGGGACAATCTGGTAGAACTCTTAAAAAACGAATCAAAGAACATCTAAGATCACAAAAATATGACTCGGACAACAAATCATCTTTCGGAACTCATTTAAGAACAAAAGTTCTACATGTCGAAAATCAAGGGAGACGTCTAAACACTCTAGAGAATCTCGAGATAGCCAAATTAGAAATAACAGGAGATATTCGGAGTTTAAATGATAAATCTCCAAGTTATTTTATTGAAGCTGCAAAAGTCATAAATTAGTTCTCTTTTAAATAACCCCCCCCCCTCTCCAGGATGTTGATGCAGTTTGAATTATCCTTTCTGTGGCCTCTTCCCTCTTTTTTAAAATAGAAAGTAATAATAAATTTAATTGTTAAATTGTTTTGGTATTTTAAGATAATGACCTTTAAATTTTTTTGTTATTGCTAGTCCTTTTACAAGTAAGTGTTTTAATTTTTAGGTTTAGTACTAGTTCTTTTTATGGATTTTATGTTTTGATTTTCAAATGTTAATTTGTGGTGAACCTCCAAAAACAAAATCAAGAAAACTTTTTGCTTATAAGATGAGAATCGCGTCAAGGGTAAGAAATACAGACTGCATTTTTGCTAAAAACGTAGTTTTATTTCGCCGCTAAGAATTCAGTGTGGAGCAAACTCACTACACATCTAGTTAAACTGTATAGTTTTTGAAATATGAATTTTCAAAGTTTGTCCATTTTGGCCTACCCTAAAATTCGCTAAATGACGTTTTCTAGAATCTTAATTCAAGGTGTGGTTTTTTCGCATCTCTATGTCCCCACAATATTGCAACTTGGTGTTTTTGTTGATAAACTGTATAGTTTTTCAAATATTAATTTTCAAAACTTGGTCATTTTGGTTGCTCTACCCTAAAATTCACTAAATAACGTTTTTTCCGTATCTTAACTTAGGGTGTGGTTTTTGCGCACGTCTATGGCCTCACCATACTGCAATTCGGTGATTTTGATGATGAACTGTATAGTTTTTGAATTCTTATTTATTGAATTGAATATTTATTAACTAGAAGAAAAGAGCATGTATTTTTTTCTAGGGGGGTTATTACCACGTTACACCCCCCTCAAATCCACGCTTGGCCATGTGACAGCACTTCACGCTGCTATTGTTTAAAGAATCGTTCCCGTGAGATCTTTACTATATTAAAAACATAGCCCCTGGCGCGGCGTTTAAAAGGCAAATCGCATTCCCATTTTTTCAATTACACATCGACCACTAACTATTAAATCAGTGGGCCTCTCTTAATTATATACTGTCAAAATTGAGGATTTGTATTTGTTATTTTATTTCAGTTAATTTTCTAACTTGACCTTAACATGCAGGCCACAATAGTTTTCTTTATAATTTTTCGTTCTTCATTTTCAACCCTGGTTTGGAACTCATTATTTTTTTGATGATAAAATTAGTTGAATGGCTTGATCGAGTGAATACCCTAAAAACTAGTGTTCCTAGCGTAACACTGACCATGACAGAAGTTTAAAAAAATTATAAACATGACTTCGGTCGCCCAATTTGTAGAGCGTTTGGCGTAAAGAACCAGAAGGTCCGGGTTCGAATCCCAGCCGAAGCACAGGTGACTTTTTATAATATTTCGTTCTTTAGTTTGGTATTTAAAAAGTCATTTTTACATTAACGTATTAACCGGAGGAGACTAAGAAATAAACAAAAAAATCGGCCGTCTAGATAAACAATTTGTTTTAAAAAACGTACTTCTGCAGTAAAGAACTCCTCGACTATTTTTGTTTGGTCCATAGAAAACTCTATTTCCTTTCTCTTTAAGAATCACCAAAATTATCTGATCTTTCCTTTACTTTTATTTCTTTTTTAAACCAATGCAAGGGAAAAAGACGAAACTGTTCTTCCTACAAACCCTTACCAGATTAATGATACACCACCAAATATGGATATATAACAAGCGGTGATCACTTTAACTTGTGCTTCCAGCATTTATTTTGCTACTCCTTTGTTTTCCTTTATTAAACCAGTCCGAGAGAAAAAAACAAAACTATTCTCGATTACAGTCCCTCAATAAAACAAAGGAATTAGAAACACGCCGCAATGGTCTAGGGCCGCGTAAAGTATCTTATTTTGTTCCTCTTTTGTTAAACCGATGCGAGAAAAAGAGACAAAACTATTCTTGATTAGAAGGTACTCCCTTTGGGCCCATTAGTATTTTGTAAAGGGTCAAATGCGGCGTTGCTGACTTGTCTCTTTACGGTTCGGAATTGTTTTCGTGTTTTTTCTTAAAATATATTTTCGATATGGACTCAAAATTAATCTTAAAAGACTTTAAAATGGTGCGGGAGTGTATTGTGCTAAAATATCGACCATCTTAATCCAGAAGTCTCGTTTTACAAGTAAGTTAAATAACTTACCTTCAAAACAAAACAAAGACCAGTGCCGTAGAAATCAATATAAAATCAGAAAAAAATATTAGGCTATTATATAAATAATTATTAATTTGTTAAAAGTGTTTAAACATAAGTTTAGTTAAAAATGTACAGGGTGTCCCAAGTTTTGGGGTTTTGATACTTTTAACTGAACTACGAGCCTTGATTTTCAACAGATAAGGTAAAAAAGGTATCTTATTAATATGGCAAGTAATTTTTTTACGTATACCTTTTTTATTTAACCGTTTTTTTTTGTGTAAAAAGTTTTTTTTAGATTTGGATCGAGGCAATTTTTTAGGTTGGGTTAGTCCTTTTTACCTACTCTGAATTTTTAAGGTTGTCTAACCTAAATTAAAATACACCAAGCTAAAAGCATCCTAACCAAACATCTAAAAAGTGTAAAGACGAGGTCTCTACATGCAGGCCACAATAGTTTTCTTTATAATTTTTCGTTCTTCATTTTCAACCCTGGTTTGGAACTCATTATTTTTTTGATGATAAAATTAGTTGAATGGCTTGATCGAGTGAATACCCTAAAAACTAGTGTTCCTAGCGTAACACTGACCATGACAGAAGTTTAAAAAAATTATAAACATGACTTCGGTCGCCCAATTTGTAGAGCGTTTGGCGTAAAGAACCAGAAGGTCCGGGTTCGAATCCCAGCCGAAGCACAGGTGACTTTTTATAATATTTCGTTCTTTAGTTTGGTATTTAAAAAGTCATTTTTACATTAACGTATTAACCGGAGGAGACTAAGAAATAAACAAAAAAATCGGCCGTCTAGATAAACAATTTGTTTTAAAAAACGTACTTCTGCAGTAAAGAACTCCTCGACTATTTTTGTTTGGTCCATAGAAAACTCTATTTCCTTTCTCTTTAAGAATCACCAAAATTATCTGATCTTTCCTTTACTTTTATTTCTTTTTTAAACCAATGCAAGGGAAAAAGACGAAACTGTTCTTCCTACAAACCCTTACCAGATTAATGATACACCACCAAATATGGATATATAACAAGCGGTGATCACTTTAACTTGTGCTTCCAGCATTTATTTTGCTACTCCTTTGTTTTCCTTTATTAAACCAGTCCGAGAGAAAAAAACAAAACTATTCTCGATTACAGTCCCTCAATAAAACAAAGGAATTAGAAACACGCCGCAATGGTCTAGGGCCGCGTAAAGTATCTTATTTTGTTCCTCTTTTGTTAAACCGATGCGAGAAAAAGAGACAAAACTATTCTTGATTAGAAGGTACTCCCTTTGGGCCCATTAGTATTTTGTAAAGGGTCAAATGCGGCGTTGCTGACTTGTCTCTTTACGGTTCGGAATTGTTTTCGTGTTTTTTCTTAAAATATATTTTCGATATGGACTCAAAATTAATCTTAAAAGACTTTAAAATGGTGCGGGAGTGTATTGTGCTAAAATATCGACCATCTTAATCCAGAAGTCTCGTTTTACAAGTAAGTTAAATAACTTACCTTCAAAACAAAACAAAGACCAGTGCCGTAGAAATCAATATAAAATCAGAAAAAAATATTAGGCTATTATATAAATAATTATTAATTTGTTAAAAGTGTTTAAACATAAGTTTAGTTAAAAATGTACAGGGTGTCCCAAGTTTTGGGGTTTTGATACTTTTAACTGAACTACGAGCCTTGATTTTCAACAGATAAGGTAAAAAAGGTATCTTATTAATATGGCAAGTAATTTTTTTACGTATACCTTTTTTATTTAACCGTTTTTTTTTGTGTAAAAAGTTTTTTTTAGATTTGGATCGAGGCAATTTTTTAGGTTGGGTTAGTCCTTTTTACCTACTCTGAATTTTTAAGGTTGTCTAACCTAAATTAAAATACACCAAGCTAAAAGCATCCTAACCAAACATCTAAAAAGTGTAAAGACGAGGTCTCTACATGCAGACTTGTTTTTAACCCTATAAATGGTCAGCAAAATTTTTTATTCAAAAAATTTAAAAACAATAAGGGAACAAATTAAAATAAACAAATATTCAGAATTATCTCAAAATTATATTTTTGTTCCTTTTTCTGTAGAGACTTTTGGACCTTGGGGGGAAAAAGCTAAAAATTTTGTCAAAGAACTTGGTGCCAAAATCAAATGTAAGTCCCACGAACCTAGATCAACCTTATTTTTGATTCAGAGGTTAAGCCTTGCCATTCAAAGGGGAAATGCAACTTCAGTCATAGGAACCATTCCCGACATGCAGCAGTTGGACGAAATTTTTAATCTTTAAAAGTGTGCTTGGGGATGTATGCTTGCGTGTGTGAGTTTAGAGTTTAACTTTTATTATATTTTTATTGTTTATTTCTTGTTTTATACCTATTTATTGTAAAAAAATAAAATATCATATTAATTTTTTTTAATAAATATATTTTGTAAAGTAAAAAAAAATAAACTATAGTTACCTACTTATTATTATTAAATTCATATGACATTTTGTCAAATTGTTTTGTTCAAAAATATCTTTTGTGAATTTTGTTTGAAAGCAGATTGATTGGCATTTTCTTCGGAAACATTGTGATCGATATTATGTTCAAACAATGAATTATTGTGTATTCATTGGTTCAAATGATCTCTTTTTTGAAAACATTTTTAATTTCTTGAAATGGATACGTTTGCGATCAATTGATTAGAGTTCAGTGTGGTTAGGTTAACAGGTTAGGAAAAAAAAAGAGACACACAGGAGCTAGTTTTTCGAAGAGTTTTCTGTTTGAAGAAAATGTTTTTGAACCAAACGTTATTCAAACACAATTTCATTCAAAAAAGATATTTTTGAACAAATTGTTTAAAAAAAATGTCAATTGAACAAAACATCATTCGAAAAAGATGTTTTTGAAAAAACTATAGTAAAGCAATTACCACAGAACAGAAATTGATATGTTGCACTGTGGCCTTAAAAAAAGTTAAAAAATAATTTGGGCGCCAATTTGTGGCCTATTAAAATGCGTTGTGTGACATTTGTGGCAGCTTAAAGACGTTGCCGCCATTTTGTGACACTGAAACCCACTGAATAATTAAACAAATATCTGGAAGCAGAACTGTATTTTCCAGCTAGGTAAAACATTGATATGCCCGGTAACTTTTATACAGTGGAGAAGGGGGGGGTTCAGAAATAAGAAAATTTTAAGTGCGCCACATTATTTAATACCAATGTTTTACAAAGAAGATCTTAAATAAAATACAGTTCAACCCAAACGTTGCAGCCAAACAATGAAATTCTACTTACTTCCGAGGCTTCCAGAGTATTTGTGTAATTAAGAATAACCAAAAAAAAATAAACAGAATAAAATTCTAAAAGATTGAATTCAGATGACAAAACAGAAATACTTTACAGGTAGATGGACTCCCTTAACAGGTCATAGTTATCTACATCTGAATCAGTAGTGTGAGACTCAGTTGTATAAATGATGGTTAAAAATAGGATATACTTCCAAAATTATTCTGTCATAGGGGAGATCCGGACCAAATATCTGCTGTCATCATTCTACGTTGGGTAGAATGAGACAGACAGCAACCCAGTCCGAGATCCACCCCATGAGGTAAAAATGTGTGACGAAACCGCTAGAAACAAAATATAATCTCATCTCTCTTTTGTCTCCGCAAAGTTGGCTCACTGGATTGTACAAATAACAAAGAAATTTAGTTCATCTTGTATACTTTGATTGTAAAACTTGAGAAAAATACCAAACAAGTCAGGGCCAAAATAGCAAGGCACTTTAAATAGGGCCAAAATAGCAAGGCACTTTAAATTTGACAGTAAAATTATCTTAAATAAATGAAATGAAGGAAAACAAGTCGATGTAGTAAATATGCCGCAAAACCAGGGTTATGACGTCATACCTTATCTTGCGTTTACAAGAAATGTTGAAATTATACTGTGAAAACTTATATATGAAAAGATTACGTCTAAATTATATTAAAAAAATTTATATATGAGGAAAAAAATTATAGTTAAGGCTTGCTCCTACCTTGGTCCTTGATTATTTTGTGTATAAATGTGTTTTATTTTGTAAACCTGGATGTGTTGTACCAGACATCTTCTGCTACTCCACCGGTCCCAGTTCTGCCGCGCCTTCCCTGCTGACTAACTAGCACATGGTACTAGTGCAGCACATCGTGGACAAAATGTTGTTGGTTTCTTGCCCGAGCATAAAAAGGTTGTGGGATTCTTGCCCGAGCGTAGAACCCTGTGGAAAATGAAATGTTTCAGTTTCCTGGAATTCGTCAATTTTGCACGAAGTTCCCCTACACAGTAACTTAAATCGAGGACCCCATGTCGACTCAATAAAACAAAGTAGATTTAAACAGATGAACTAAAATAATCCTAACGTACCTTTCCCAGGGTTATAACTGGCCCGTCCGGCTTCCCACCAGCGTCCAGCACCGCTGCCGATGGAATGGACAGGGCTGTAGACAAAGGAGAAAAACAATATATAGTTTTTATCCAACACGTGGTTAAAAGAAAAAATGTAAAAACGCCAAAAATTCCCCACGTCTTTTGTCAAAAAAAAATACATTTCACACGAAAAATAATTACAATTTGGGAGGCAATTATTATCTTTAAGAGTCCTCAAATAATAAAAAAAAATGAAAAAATAAAATCGAACTTACCAATGCTCTTTCCGTGCAAATGGCGTAGGCCGACTTAAATCCCTCTATGTAGAGGATATGAGCCGTCCACGAGATACGCCTCACGACGGACTCACTCTTTACAGTCTCTGGGACAGAACCTGCAGTTTTTGCAGTGCCACTACACAAAAACAATGGCGATCCCAGAAACTGTTGTCGACCCAGCCAAAATTTGTTAGCAAAGAGACCAGGCAGAACACAAAAACCGAGGTGGCCGGAAACCGTTTTGTAAATTTGGTGGGGAGTGGGGACAGTAAAACGCAATACCAACCAACCAGAAAAACCCGCGATTTTCAAACTAACCAATGAGGTACAGCAATAGTTCTATACAGGTCTATAGGGGGCAGCACCGACCAAGGGGACATGAAAATTAGGTAAAACGTACATTGAGGTGTTGTCGGATCTATTTCCACGGTCGAAATTTATATAACAAGGACGTCGAGACACCCTCCATACATTTGACCGAACATTTGCCCACCGGACCCCCGCCAACATATCAAGTAAGAGGAAAATAGCCAGACGGACTATAAGAAGCTCAGCATTGAAACCATCAATTGTAAATTCAATCACTGGAGATTCGAGCATGTATCAACCCCAGGAATATTTGAACATTCAACCAATTCCCATATGAGTAAAGCTATACTAAGTGTAGAATTTAGTTGTATTTTAATTACAGTTTTCGTCAAAAGTTTCCTTTGCTCTTTATAAATGTTTTCTCTAAGATTCATATGGTTTTACGCCATTTTTGTAAAACATTTCTACACTAATAAAGTTGTTTCTGAACCTGAACCTAAAAATACACACTGAACTACTGCTAAGAAGCTCGGCACAAGAGTGTTCAGATGTTAACTCACACCATTTCGTTTATTCTTTTAGTCTTGGTTTTTATCCCTCGTTTATCTCCCATTTACAAAAGTGCACGACTCGTATTTATTCCATCCTCTCCCTATCAAATTAATAAAGATATCAAAGTGGTCGGAGCCTCGGTTGTTACTGGTCAAACCGTGGACCTAAATATGTTTTCGTGCTGTCACAATTAGCTATGAGGTTCGGATTGTCCCAATATCCTCGAAATAAACGTAAGGGAATGAAATGTTCATCCAAATGTTTCCTTCCTGTACTAAAACCATTTGTGATGCGGCAACGCCGCCATTCCCCAGCATAACAGCTGTTTAACTTTATGTACGTCAAGTAAACGACGAAACTGCAGAAACAAACAAAACAACCAAAAGTTTTATGTGATTTTCCCGAAACCTGTGATCCTAAATTCCAATTACGATGTCCAGATAATGCGATGTGCGTAGTGTCCACAGTAATTCGATGGAATGCCTCCTTTTAAGGTAACTTCCTAGACACTATATAACCTCCAAACCTATCTCTATAAAATACCCTTACTTTGTGTACAGAAAGACGAATCAAAGAGCCTTGATTATTTACCTAAATAAACAAATATGTAACGTTGTCTTAAACGTAAAAATGACACGTTACATAATCCCCCCCCCAACTTCAAGACGATTAACCTAAAAGGTTAATCGGAGAGGTCCGCTGCCGACTTAAGGTCTTTGGCATGCCAACTCCCTGGCAGTACTTTACCCGATGGTTCCTGAAGCTCAAATATCCATGGAGAAATTTTATTCCTAATCACATAAGGACCAACGAATTTCGGTGCTATCTTCTTCGAGAAAAACTTCGCAGCATCTGACAAAACATAATTTTTCCTCCAAACACGCTGACCCACAGCAAAGTTGGGTACCCTTGTACGCAAATTATACTGAACTACGTTTTTCTCTCCAGCCACCTCTAACCTTCTCTTAACATCAGCATAGAGCTCCCGGAAACCTTCGTTCTTACTTTCAGCTGCGGATTGTACACCATTCTCTTCAGATAACAAAACTGGGTTGGAGTAATCTTTACCTGATAAACACATATTCCTACCAAAATTAACAAAGAAAGGAGACATCCTGGTTGTCTCATGGGTTGCAGTACGAATCGCGCAGGCAAGTTTATGTATTTGTTCGTCCCACTTCCTTTCTGTTGGATTTGCTCTGGGGTGATAATACGGATTATACTGAATTTTAACCTGATAACTCTCAGCAAAACGCTTAAACTCATTACTTTTGTACTGAGGGCCATTATCACAAAGTATCAAACGGGGCACTCCGAAGACCATAAATACTTGCTCCTCAAGATGCTTAACAACAGCTTGAGTAGGGGCTGTTCGCATTGGAAAAACTAAGGAAAACTTACTCAAATAGTCCGTAACGACGAGAATACAGCAATTACCCTTTGTTGAACGAGGTAGAGGTCCACATAAATCAGTCGAAATAATTTCCCAAGGACGAGTTGGTTTTGGGTGAGATATCATCTGATCAGATACACCTTGTGTATCACCTTTATGAGCTGCACAGACAAAGCATTTCTTTACAAAAGTTGCCACGTCCTGGCGCATTTTTGGCCAATAATATTTTTCTGCCAGTCTGTGGAAGGTTTTATACACACCCATATGTCCTGCGGTAGGAGGATCGTGAGCTTCTCCAATAATTCTACGCCTATGATCTTTGGGGACTACCTCTTTCCAATATTCGTTAGATGGTGAAAGTTGAGGGTATTCTTGTTTGACATATTTATACAACTTATTATCAGTGTATCTCCAGTTCATAAATTTTAACGGTGATTCTACGACCCTCTTTACCATCTTTTGGTACCATCGATCTTTAATTGCTGTTGAAACATCTCTGGGCTGCGAAATTGTATCAATCATAGGTACTGCACGAGACAACATGTCCGGGACAACTAAATCTTTCCCTTTCCGATGGATTACTTCAAAATCATATTGCTGCAGTTTTACAGACCAACGAGCAAGTCTCCCACTGGGCTCTTTCAAGCTATGAAGCCATTTTAAGCTAAAATGATCTGTAATGACCTTAAATGAGATCCCCTCAATATAAGGCCGGAGCTTCTCTATCGCCCAAACCAATGCCAAACATTCTCGCTCGGTGGTCGTGTAAACACGTTCTTGCTTAGTCAAAGATCGACTCAAATAGCATATGACCTTGTCTCCCTCAGGATAGGGTTGCGTTAAACATGCTCCTATTCCATATCCTGATGCGTCTGTTTGAATGACAAATTCTTTGGTATAATCTGGACATGCAAGAATCGGTGCAGTCACTAAAAGTTCCTTAATCTTAATAAATGCTTTTTCGCAGTCTGGAGTCCAATCGAACTTTTGATTTTTCTTAGTTAGAGCTGTAATTGGAGCTATTATCGCTGAAAAATTCTCTATGAAACGTCTGTACCAGGATATTGTACCTACAACTCTACGAACTTCTCTGACAGTTCTTGGCCTCTGGAGCTCTAACATGGCTCTAATTTTATTAGGGTCAACTCGGATGCCTCGACGGTCCACTACGAAACCTAAATAAGTCATTTCTGGCCTACACAGTTGGCATTTCTCCCAACTTACCGTTATCTTTGCATTCTGCAATCTTCGTAGGACTTCCTCAAGAATTCTAAGATGTTCAGAAAAGCTCTGTGTGACAATTACGAGGTCATCGAGATATACGTACACGTAGGGGTCTAAATCGTTTCCTATGATGCTATCTATGAGTCTCTGCCAAGTTGCAGGTGCATTATGAAGACCAAATGGTAACCGCTTAAATTGGAAGAGACCTCGTCGACAGATGAATGCTGTTAGTGGCTTCGATGATTCTTCCATTGGTACTTGCCAATAAGCACTTTTGATATCTAAAGTTGACAAGTATTTAGCATCTTTCAACTTGTCAAGAGTCTCGGATACGAGTGGTAAAGGATAACTATCACGCGCCGTCACTGAGTTCAATTTGCGGTAGTCTACGCAGAACCGATATTTCTTTGTGTTTTTCTTTTGTACCATTACCACTGGTGAAGCCCATGAACTACTACTACGTTCTATCACATCCATTTTCAGCATTTCGTCGATTTCGTCATCAATAAGTTTTTGAATGACCGGTGAGACCTTATATGAACGTTGTCTTATCGGAGCTGCATCTATTGTAATCTTATGCTCTACCCTGTCTGTACATCCTAGTGAGTCACCCATAATAGTCTTATATTTATCGACCAATTCCTCTAGTCGTTCTGATTCATAAGGCGTAAGAGTAGTTTGTTGGTCTGATGTTTCTAAAGAACAAATCACATCTTTACTATCGGCAAAGTGCCACTCATTAGTACTTAAGTTCGGTACTATCCCCATCGAAATCCAAAAATCTAATCCTAAAATCAAAGTGTGCGGCAACTCAGGAACGACGACGACCTCTATTAACCTAAATTTATCCTGAACTCGCATAGGAAGCTGCACTGTCCCAATACTACTCGTGCTTTGACCATTTGCCACAATACAACTGGTCTTCTTTGTCGTATCAAGTGAAAAACCAAACCTCTCGATGATTGACCAACCATGATTCCCTAAAAAGGTACGTGAAGCCCCGGAATCCAACAAACCTAATAACTTATTTCCGAGCACATCCACTTCTAAATAAGGCCTTTCATCTTTACGAGCATGACTTATCACATAATCTAAAACGTACGTTAGCCTATCGGTCGATGCTTGTTCAGGCTGACTCGAAGGTCGACCACCTACGAGCGCCTGGGTCCGTTTCACTGACGATTACAATTACGACATTCTCTTACTGTAACCCCTGCCTGACCACACGAATAGCACTGTTTGCCTCTAGGTAGTGCGCACCCGATTGCCATGTGCCCTGTTTGGTTGCATCTGTAACAAACAACGTCCCTATTCGCCCTACCAGGTCTAACACCTTGTGGTGGTTGTCCAGCTCTGTCATTTACACTAGACTGACCACTAGCTGGTTGCTGTCTATCTCTATCAGCCCTAACAGCAAAATTGCTTGCTGGCTGCTGCCTATTTCTGTCGAATCTATTAGCAAGATGATTTAAATTCTGTTGGTTCGATGCCCCAGCACCTGATATTTGAATTGCATCAACCCCTGTTGAAAAATCGCCACTGTCGCTCTCTACGTCAACGTAGGCCAAGTCAGGTTCAATAGATTGGTTTTTCCTAGGTGTAAAATTCTCCGTAATTCTCAATCGGCATAGGGACTGGTGCCTGTATTGGTGCTTGAGTTGGGTTCGCTAGCATTTGCATTTGCACTGGAGCCATGGCCGACGGTTGGTTTGTGGGCTGTTGAGCTGTTCTTTGTGTGCTCGAGTGCTGTGGCTGCGGGAGTTGAGACTGGCTGGGAATGTTGCCAACATTTGTCGAGTGATCTGAGCTTCGACTCGTTGATTGGGTTTCAGATGCTTCATGATCATCTGAGGTAACGCCAACTCTTAGTAAATCTGTTGCTTGGCTCTGCAATCTCCCAATCAAACTCAAGGTTTCCGCAACCAGTATGCCTTTTGTTTGACTTTCTTCAAAGTTTGACGGATTTATGTTATTTATCCTGGCTAACACATGTTCCAACCTTACAGCGATTTTCCTAAACTCTCCCCCTTTGCTCGTACCAGAGAACTTCTCTACCAGCGGTACCAGACTATCAAGCTTCTTCATGCAGCTAAAAGCATCTTGGCCAAATTTAAAGGGATACGGAGGGTATCTCATACTTGCATCAGTCTTTTCTCTTTGTTTGATCAACATAAGCTGTTGTTTCATCTCTTCCACCGATCCAATAGCTATGCCTCTCCATGTTAACTCATAGATTAATTCGTCCTTGACTAAGTACCTTAAGTCAGACAACCGACTCAAAGAAATAGCCATAGTGCCTTTTATCTTCAAACTTTAAACTTTAATTAAAACTGTTAATTATACCTCCCAATTATAAAAACTAAACCACGCAATAACAAACACAAAGTTCACTTTCAATTCACTAGTGAAAATCACTATAAATTTTCTCACAACTGTAGAAAATATAAAACTTAAATACGGGCAGACGCGAACAAAACCGAAAAACACCGGAGCAGTAAGAAAATAAAATTTATTTGCATTTAAAAATGTAATCATAATTTATGTTAAGTATTTGTACAACCAACTATGACGTCCAACCCTGCAGAGAGAAATAACTACTTAAATCCTAAATTAGAATTAACAAGTAGCGATAACAAAAGTTTAAAAAAAAATAAAAGAGAGACAAGAGTTTTGGCAGTGTTCAGATCTGATGTTCCACTCCTGCGTGAGTAAAACCAAAAAAAAATGATTGCGCTTATCCTAGCTGAACTGGATTAAAATTAAAGTTAAGTGATGTTTGTTTACCTCAGCAACCGAATAGGTAAATTTATCCCTAAATGGAACGTACAACAGACTACCTATAACAAAAGTCCCAAAGCTGTTGTACACAGTTAACGCTAGGGTATACTCCTGCTATTGCAGAACGGCTCCACTAATAACTCCACAAAAAAAAACCCAAATCGCCGTATACAATGATTTTTCTAAAAAGAAAGAATCAAAACCCACTTTAACCTGCTTACCTACTCTGAGTTTACACGAAACATGCATTGCTTAAGGTCACATCATCCCTTAATATATAAGTGAACGCAATAAACATCGGAACAGATGTTCATGTTATAGAAATCGTAAAATATGCTCAATTAAAAAAAACCCGTTCGCTGAAATTGCGTCGAATTAGACTAGTAAGGATGTTGTGTGTAATAAAAAAAAATTTAAAGAAAATTTAAAAAAAAAAATTACCGATGGTAATAAAAAATTTACACAAATAACGTCTTGGTAGGACTGCAACTCTCTAATAATCGTTAAAAATGAAATTCCCAAAATTTTAAACTAAATTGATGCATCAACCCATGGTCAAGAAGACCCTAGGATCGTACCGAAAGGTGTCCAAAAAAAAATTAAAAAAAATTTTTTTTGGTGTCGACCACAGTAGTCCAATAGTCAAAAAAAATTAATTAGTGACTCACTAAAATTTTCAAAAATTACTCCACTCTGATAGGTGGTTTGGAGTAGGGAGAAGAAAAAAAAAATTAAAACAAATGATGATAGGTTGTTAAAACGTGAGGGTTCGAAATAAAATTATATTGTAATTCAGAAAAAAAAATATTTAAATAAACTGGTAGAACCATTGTAGGGACAAGGTACTACTATGCACCAAGGAAAAAATTCCAACAAGAAAATCAAGTTTCCTTCCTTAAAAAAAATATTAAAAAGAAAAAATATTTAAAAAATATTTTCAAAAAAAAATGCAAAATGTTTAAGTGGGGTTGCAGCTCCTATTAGTGAACCTTAAAAAAAATTTAATAAAACCAGCACCAGAAAAATCTTATTCGAGTTGTCATGCAACAGTTTTTGTTCTTTTCCTTTAAAAAACAGTTGTCGATTTCCTTTCCTCTCCCAAAACTGTGAATGTGAAAAGTGAATGAGCTAGAAAAATTAATTTACTATACAAAAAAAAATATTGAAAATTAAATTTACTTAAGAATCATAAGGTATAAAAATCGTGATTGAAAAAAAAACCAATCAGTTTAGGAAAAGTTTTAAAAAAATGTTTATGTTACAAAAAAACAAACGATGTTAGTATATTTGTTTAAAATTATTACTAAAGGAAACAACCAACGTGAGTACTCATTTACTGTACCCCTATATTAATGTGAACCTAAGTCTTAAACTTTGCACTCAACCCCGTAAAGAATTATCCCGTGTGCCCTTTCAAAAAAACAAATATGGAAACAATTTCAAGGATCACCTATAAGAACGTTGTAAAACTAAATCTGCCTACTCAAGTGTCTTTACACACAACATCTAATCAAAAAAAAAATTTACTGCTTAATGCATTCTCAGATCCCTATTCCCGGTGTTTACGAGACATAAAATTAAGTTGGGCCCTTTCTACAGCTATTAGTCAACGCAAAATTACCAAATGTCCAAGGGCTAATGAGACCCTATCACCAACAAATGATATTTTGAAAAGAAATAGTTGGGAATAATCCTGCGTAAAACCCAGAAAACAAAAATCAAGAAGCCAAAACTATTACATTAATTTTAAAAGAGCATAATAACCTCCCGGCCCCAATTAAATTTTTGTTATCTCAACAAAACGGCCTAAAACCAAAAAACTTTTTATTAGACATTTCCCCTATTCCCTAAGTATAATGTCAATAAAACCCAAAAACTTGTGATTTCCATTCCAATCCCATCTGGACCCTATATATTTTTAACCGGCCAAACACCCACAGGCGAAACAATATCTTATTTCAAAGAAAGGGTGAAGATATTTTGAAGCTCCCTGTAAAAATAGGACACTATTATGGACAATTGTTCAGATCAGTGTTCTTACTACTTTTTAACCTAAATATATCTAGTTCCCTCATGTGCATGTTACTATTTTAATTCCTATCATAACTAAACAGATCACAAAAATTGTCTTTCTCCGCGAATCTGCAAGGTCCTGGAAAATGCGAGATTCAGCCTGTAGGCCAAATTTGGATGTATTTTAATTTAGCGAAAACCGAAGTTGCGAAATCCTAAAAAGATTAGCAGGAAGTCCTCGTTCCTCGATTTCTACACTCCGAACCAAACATTTCTTCCATTTCCACCCCGCTCGCGGGAGAAATAAAACCCTAATTATTGCAATATAAAAGGTAGCTAGCTCCTTTACACCCTGAAAAAAAATAGATGCCCTCATCAATGTTTAGTCGCCTAAAGGAAAACCTATTGTTTTTAAATTTATTTTTAGGTTGAAATCTTTTTTAAAAATCAATCATCTTAAATTTATTGTTTAACCTGAACACTTTCCCATTTATCCAACAACAGCGTATTGTAATTTAAAAATTTGCTTCATTATTTGAGGTCACCAGTATGAAATTATTTTAAAATTTAAAAAAAAATGAAATAAAAAAATTATTTCCCAATTGTCCACAACTTCCAAGTTTTCATCCCTAAATACCTAGGTACTTTCTCAGTCTAACACCATCCATCGTTATCCAACATAACGCTTTAATTTTAGAAGCAACAAAACGAAGATTAAGTGAAAAGCTAAGCAAGTAGGTTGGAAGTTGCTTTACAATGGGCGCAGATGTAAGACCCCTTTAAGTACACGCCACTGTCCTGAACTGCAAACTAACAAAAAAACTGAAGACTAGCATATCTGCCGTCAACCAACCTTTGGCATGAAATTAAAATAATTCCATATCATACCAGGATCCTCAAAACAAAACGTTTTTTTTCTATAAGACCCAAACACTTAACCAATAAATCTTGTTATTTAAAATTATGATTCGGGAGTAAAAAGATTTATTTATTCCTGCCTGATCAACTAAGACAAAAAAGTTCACCTTTTTGTAACTCAAGAAGTTCCCGTTTGGTCCCCTAAGAAAAAATATAACCTGTCTGGTCACCCTTTAAAACTACGACCACTATACAAACCGTTTTGACCAAAACAAGAATTCGAGAAGTTATGTTAACAGAAAGGAAATAATTTTTTACGAAAAATTAAATCATTTAAAAAAAAAGTAAAATTTGGAAATATTTTTACCAATTACCACCGACTAGCATTTATATTTAGTTGAAAGTCTCTCTTAAATTCACTGACTCAAAATGACATTACTTAAAAAAAATTACTGAACTTTACAAATGAACTCTACAAATGAACTAAAAAAAATCAAAAAACTTATATCTATATCTGTCTCAGTTAAACATTTCTTTTGTGGTATTATATCTAGTTGGGCTTCAAATTCATTTTCTCTGTATTCAATCCGGAGCAGGCAAAACTTCTCAAGGCTCAAACATAAATGTTTGCTCTCCAATGGCCATGACCAAGCTATGACCTGAACGCAGAAAAAAATACAGAAAAAAAAAAATAATTGTGAACCAGAAAACTTTAATTGGTAGAAATACCCGTAGGTCATTTTTTAAAAAAAATGCACTCCAAAGCCCAACGCTGTATTTTCTACCAAAAAATTGACCAGTCACAAAAACACAACTAGACAACTAAACTGGCAACCAAAGACCTAAAAAAAACTGCTCCAAAAAAAAAATACCTCAAAAAAAAATGTTAACTGGACCTCTGGCGTTGATCTTCAGCCAATATGTCGCTCTAGGGTTTTAGCCTTGTGTTTCCTAACTTCCCGAGCCGACACTAGTAGTAGTACCCTCCTCTGACCCGATGTAACTGAGTGACGTAAGATCTTAATTGTCATCCAACAGTTACCACCAAAAAAAACAAGAAAAGAAAATGACAAAGCAAAATAAACTCATTTTCCCTTTCTTCCATTACCAATCAATACTTTCAACTAAACAAAGCTACCATCTGTCAAGCTATATTTACTCCAAAACAACTCAGCCAAGAAAAATTTGTGTGAAACCCTGTAAAAATATTCCAATTTCCAAGCGGTGATATCCCACAAAAAAATTAAAATGACCAAAAAAACTTGTTGACCTAAATAAATTGACTGCACTAAAAAATAATCGGTGAAACAATTTCTATCTTATCACAAGCAGGAAATAATAACATATTAGTAGTAGGCAACCTGCAAAAAAAAATTGTTAGAAAAAAGCACACTACTTCTGGCATATATTTAAACCTAAAAAGACTATGTCTGGAGGTCCATCCACCTATAAATCAACAAAAAAAATTGAAGTAAATTTACATTGTTGTATTTATTTTTCTTAAAAAAAAAATTTAAAAAACTAAAACATGTTTTTCCTACAAAAACTTTAAAGAATTAAGAACATGAGTTGGACTCTGTTCAATAAAAACTCCCATGCTTTTTTATCCACTCATTCCTCCTTAATAAACAAAAATGAATCTTTTATTTTCCAAGAAAAAACTTGTGAAGATAAGCTAATAAAAAACTAAGAGGATTACTAAAACAACAAACCGAGTTCCAAATCAAC
Source organism: Aspidapion aeneum (assembly GCA_963576565.1). Taxonomy (NCBI): domain Eukaryota; kingdom Metazoa; phylum Arthropoda; class Insecta; order Coleoptera; family Brentidae; genus Aspidapion; species Aspidapion aeneum. Next base: position 46,438,927 of record OY755045.1, read on the forward strand.
GTTCAAATATTACTAAAAAAAATATTTAAAAAAAATGTTATTTCCAAAAACCAATGATCTTGTTTTTCATTAAAAAAAATTGATTGGGTATCAAAACCACCGACAGCCACTGAAAGCCTTTAACCTGGCTTTGGCTGTACCACAAAAATTTTATGTTTTAGAAAATTTTCAGAAAATTCAAAAAAAATTTTTTCTTTTTTTTTTCAAATCAAAAAAAGAACAATAAAAAATTACATAAGATGTTAAAAAAACTAGCCAAACCCCACGTTGGGCGCCAATTTGTGGCCTTAAAAAAAGATAAAAAATAATTTGGGCGCCAATTTGTGGCCTATTAAAATGCGTTGTGTGACATTTGTGGCAGCTTAAAGACGTTGCCGCCATTTTGTGACACTGAAACCCACTGAATAATTAAACAAATATCTGGAAGCAGAACTGTATTTTCCAGCTAGGTAAAACATTGATATGCCCGGTAACTTTTATACAGTGGAGAAGGGGGGGTTCAGAAATAAGAAAATTTTAAGTGCGCCACATTATTTAATACCAATGTTTTACAAAGAAGATCTTAAATAAAATACAGTTCAACCCAAACGTTGCAGCCAAACAATGAAATTCTACTTACTTCCGAGGCTTCCAGAGTATTTGTGTAATTAAGAATAACCAAAAAAAAATAAACAGAATAAAATTCTAAAAGATTGAATTCAGATGACAAAACAGAAATACTTTACAGGTAGATGGACTCCCTTAACAGGTCATAGTTATCTACATCTGAATCAGTAGTGTGAGACTCAGTTGTATAAATGATGGTTAAAAATAGGATATACTTCCAAAATTATTCTGTCATAGGGGAGATCCGGACCAAATATCTGCTGTCATCATTCTACGTTGGGTAGAATGAGACAGACAGCAACCCAGTCCGAGATCCACCCCATGAGGTAAAAATGTGTGATGAAACCGCTAGAAACAAAATATAATCTCATCTCTCTTTTGTCTCCGCAAAGTTGGCTCACTGGATTGTACAAATAACAAAGAAATTTAGTTCATCTTGTATACTTTGATTGTAAAACTTGAGAAAAATACCAAACAAGTCAGGGCCAAAATAGCAAGGCACTTTAAATAGGGCCAAAATAGCAAGGCACTTTAAATTTGACAGTAAAATTATCTTAAATAAATGAAATGAAGGAAAACAAGTCGATGTAGTAAATATGCCGCAAAACCAGGGTTATGACGTCATACCTTATCTTGCGTTTACAAGAAATGTTGAAATTATACTGTGAAAACTTATATATGAAAAGATTACGTCTAAATTATATTAAAAAAATTTATATATGAGGAAAAAAATTATAGTTAAGGCTTGCTCCTACCTTGGTCCTTGATTATTTTGTGTATAAATGTGTTTTATTTTGTAAACCTGGATGTGTTGTACCAGACATCTTCTGCTACTCCACCGGTCCCAGTTCTGCCGCGCCTTCCCTGCTGACTAACTAGCACATGGTACTAGTGCAGCACATCGTGGACAAAATGTTGTTGGTTTCTTGCCCGAGCATAAAAAGGTTGTGGGATTCTTGCCCGAGCGTAGAACCCTGTGGAAAATAAAATGTTTCAGTTTCCTGGAATTCGTCAATTTTGCACGAAGTTCCCCTACACAGTAACTTAAATCGAGGACCCCATGTCGACTCAATAAAACAAAGTAGATTTAAACAGATGAACTAAAATAATCCTAACGTACCTTTCCCAGGGTTATAACTGGCCCGTCCGGCTTCCCACCAGCGTCCAGCACCGCTGCCGATGGAATGGACAGGGCTGTAGACAAAGGAGAAAAACAATATATAGTTTTTATCCAACACGTGGTTAAAAGAAAAAATGTAAAAACGCCAAAAATTCCCCACGTCTTTTGTCAAAAAAAAATACATTTCACACGAAAAATAATTACAATTTGGGAGGCAATTATTATCTTTAAGAGTCCTCAAATAATAAAAAAAAATGAAAAAATAAAATCGAACTTACCAATGCTCTTTCCGTGCAAATGGCGTAGGCCGACTTAAATCCCTCTATGTAGAGGATATGAGCCGTCCACGAGATACGCCTCACGACGGACTCACTCTTTACAGTCTCTGGGACAGAACCTGCAGTTTTTGCAGTGCCACTACACAAAAACAATGGCGATCCCAGAAACTGTTGTCGACCCAGCCAAAATTTGTTAGCAAAGAGACCAGGCAGAACACAAAAAACCGAGGTGGCCGGAAACCGTTTTGTAAATTTGGTGGGGAGTGGGGACAGTAAAACGCAATACCAACCAACCAGAAAAACCCGCGATTTTCAAACTAACCAATGAGGTACAGCAATAGTTCTATACAGGTCTATAGGGGGCAGCACCGACCAAGGGGACATGAAAATTAGGTAAAACGTACATTGAGGTGTTGTCGGATCTATTTCCACGGTCGAAATTTATATAACAAGGACGTCGAGACACCCTCCATACATTTGACCGAACATTTGCCCACCGGACCCCCGCCAACATATCAAGTAAGAGGAAAATAACCAGACGGACTATAAGAAGTTCAGCATTGAAACCATCAATTGTAAATTCAATCACTGGAGATTCGAGCATGTATCAACCCCAGGAATATTTGAACATTCAACCAATTCCCATATGAGTAAAGCTATACTAAGTGTAGAATTTAGTTGTATTTTAATTACAGTTTTCGTCAAAAGTTTCCTTTGCTCTTTATAAATGTTTTCTCTAAGATTCATATGGTTTTACGCCATTTTTGTAAAACATTTCTACATTAATAAAGTTGTTTCTGAACCTGAACCTAAAAATACACACTGAACTACTGCTAAGAAGCTCGGCACAAGAGTGTTCAGATGTTAACTCACACCATTTCGTTTATTCTTTTAGTCTTGGTTTTTATCCCTCGTTTATCTCCCATTTACAAAAGTGCACGACTCGTATTTATTCCATCCTCTCCCTATCAAATTAATAAAGATATCAAAGTGGTCGGAGCCTCGGTTGTTACTGGTCAAACCGTGGACCTAAATATGTTTTCGTGCTGTCACAACTAGCTATGAGGTTCGGATTGTCCCAATATCCTCGAAATAAACGTAAGGGAATGAAATGTTCATCCAAATGTTTCCTTCCTGTACTAAAACCATTTGTGATGCGGCAACGCCGCCATTCCCCGGCATAACAGCTGTTTAACTTTATGTACGTCAAGTAAACGACGAAACTGCAGAAATAAACAAAACAACCAAAAGTTTTATGTGATTTTCCCGAAACCTGTGATCCTAAATTCCAATTACGATGTCCAGATAATGCGATGTGCGTAGTGTCCACAGTAATTCGATGGAATGCCTCCTTTTAAGGTAACTTCCTAGACACTATATAACCTCCAAACCTATATCTATAAAATACCCTTACTTTGTTTACAGAAAGACGAATCAAAGAGCCTTGATTATTTACCTAAATAAACAAATATGTAACGTTGTCTTAAACGTAAAAATGACACGTTACAGCACTTTTTTCCAGTTTCTTTTCTAATGAAACTGCTGATGAAAACCGAGATGGTAGTACGACGGAATAAGTGTCGCATTAACTTTTCTCAAAATAACTCGCTATAAAAAAGAGTTGTTTTTTAGGTACATATTTTTTGTAGGTTTTTGTAGACACACCTTTAATCTTACTAAAAGGGACAAAACCACCGTCGTAGGAGGCAGTAAATACAAATATATTTGCAAGAAATTTTAAAATCAGGGAAAATTGAAAAGTGTAGAGTAGCATAACCAAAAAAACTATTTTAGTTCTGGCCATGGTTACTATCCTAATTAAAACAAATGGGTAAAACTAACCCCACTTATGGGGTGCATCTTAATAAATCCCCTAAGTAAGCATATTGTGTCCCCATCAAAGCAATAAATCGAGTGCTTTTTCAAAAAAAGTCCAAATTATCCTTATCCAAATAGAGCTCTGTTACTTTTTTACAATATTACTACCAATTTTTCATAAACTAAAATTATATTTACTTTTTTATATACAAAAGAAAAGTAGGCACTACACATAGTATCTAGCTTTAAAATTGTAATTATGGGGGTGATCCGAGGGGTCATCGGCACCCTAAAATTTTGTACAGCGTCCAACAGGACTTGGGTCCTGACGTGTACTGTTGGGTCCTGTTGAGTACTGTTGGGTACTGTCGTGTACTGTCGAGTACTGTTGGGTACTGTCGTGTATTGTCGAGTACTGTTGGGTCCTGTCGGTGTACTGTTGGGTACTGTCGTGTACTGTCGAGTACTGTTGGGTCCTGTTGAGTACTGTCGTCGTGCCTTGGGGGGGTCCGACAGGGACAAAGCGCGCCCTCAAAAAACATGCGAGCAAAAAAAAAAAACAAAAAAAAAAAAAAAAAGGTCATCATCTTTGGGGACCCGCGCCGCGCTCACCCCACAAAAACAAAAAAGGTCATCCTGTTTGGGGAACGCCGACAAGGCCTTAGCGCGCACTCAAAAAACGTGCGACCAAAAAAAAAAAAAACAAAAAAAAAAAAAAAAAAAAAAAAGGTCATCCTGTCTTTTCGCATCTACGCCACTGTTTCGGGTAAGAGGGTTGTGTCGAGTACTGTTGAGTACTGTTACGTACTGTCGTGTACTGTTGGGTACTGTCGTGTACTTTCGTGTACTGTCGAGTACTGTTGGGTCCTGTCGTATACTGTTGGGTCCTGTCGTGTACTGTTGGGTACTGTCGTGTACTGTCGGGTACTGTTGGGTCCTGTCGTGTACTGTCGAGTACTGTTGGGTACTGTCGTGTACTGTCGAGTACTGTTGGGTCCTGTCGTGGTACTGTCGAGTACTGTTGGGTACTGTCGTGTACTGTCGAGTACTGTTGGATCCTGTCGTGGTACTGTCGGGTACTGTTGTGAAATTTGTACAGTACTGTTGAAAGCTGATGACCCCTCGGGGTGATCTAATTGTCGCTAGGAAAAAGAGAACCTTTAATACCGTTTTCGGCTGCTGGAGATGACTTCACAATTCTCGGTGAGTGCCCCGGTTCGAAAATCAAGTGGGCTCTCAAGTTTTTATTAGAGCCTGACTCCTATTTTTAATGTTCGACTTCTGTATTTGAGAACATAATCTCAACAATGCTATTAATGTAAATTTTTATTGTCAATGGGTATCTATTCAGCTGTAAACTAAATTAAATTGCTTGTTTTAATAAGATAGGTATTTACTTTTAATAAATAAATATTTTGCCGCCGTCACTGGTAAATCGATCGACCATAAGGAATAAACATACGTCTGCTGTGTGTCGCACAGCGTTGCCATCGTCTTTCCAAAAAAAAAATTCTATTCTTTTCCAACTTATTAAAGCATCTAGGGGTCAAATCGAATTGTTTTGATGAATTAATTTTTCACCCTTTTCAGGAAAACGGGTGGCGCGACAGATTTTTTGCATTTATTAGTTTTTGAAAATTTTAATTTTTTCTGGGATGGAAGTGCTTGAGTTAAGACTCAACTTAGCATTACACCCCCTTTTCAGGAAAACGGGTGGCGCGAGAAAATTTTTCTTTTCACGACAAAGTTACGACAAATTCGGTATCCGCGGTTCCTGGTCTCCTCCGGTTATTGCGTTAATGCATTTTTATATGTTTTGACATTACAATTTTTAAATTTTTTCAATAAGGTTATGTTCCTGATCCGTACAATGGAAGTCGTGTTTCTTTTTTACGCAGTGTTAACAATATAAAAGGCACAATTCTAAACATGTGAACCAGTTTTTCTTCTATACGTGTCATACCCTCTTTGCAATTTATTGTAGCGTGAAATTTCTTACAAATTCGCATATTTTACGAGACAACACGGAATATTAAAAGCACTCCATGCAATAAAACTCTCATGGCACTCGTGGCAGGTTTCTTTAAAAAGTGAAATCATGTATAAAACATTGAATTCGAAATTATTCGGGCCAATTTCAATTTATCAACCGGCTGTGGCTCTCCAGATTCGCTTTCTCCTTACCTATGTACAGGATGTCCCATTTTCGATGGGATTAAATTGGAAACTCGGTTATTATTAAAGATATTAATTTTCTGATTTCACCTTACCGTGCTTCTTTTTTGAGCCTTTAAAAATGGTGTAATCAGATTGTTGCTATACCGCGTAATTTTTGAAAAAACTGCATTTTTAATAATCTTTTATATCTCGCCTATTTTGCAAGATATTTTTATTCTGTAAAAACCTTTTGATGGCAACTTTTTTAAAAGATAATAATGACGTTTAAAACATTGTTTAGTTTTTGAGATATGGTATTTATCATAAAAATATTAAATACGGACCTGGATTTTTTTTATTACTATTTTGATTGGCTTCAAGCCATTATTATCAGAAAATAACAAAAATTTAATATTTTTTTTAATATTTAATATTTTAAAAATAAATTTAATCCGAGCCTGGAAATTTCCAACATAAATATAAATAAAACATTGCTAGTGGAACGATTTTTAGTTTAACTGTTTTGATACATAGCAAATTAAAATGGTTTTACGTAAATTTAAAGAATTATTTGAAACAAAGTCTACGACAAATACAAAAAAAATAACGAATTACAAAAAATAATAACTAATTTTTCTTTAATGATATACATGTTCAAACTGATAAAGCAGTCAAACATATCACATTTTTCAAAATTTGCATATGGTAGATTTCTAGCCATTTTAAAATAATTTAAAGTGAGTAAAATGACACTATTATTTCCACGCTTTTGTCTTTTCATGACGAAGTAAATTTCATGAGTTGCTGTGCTACCATCAAATAATTACTAGATATAAGATATTATTTTTGTAACATTTTCACGTTATTTCCTTTGCTTATATAAATCTTTTAATTCACGTTTCAAAACAGATAAACTAAGAATCGCTCAACCAGTGTGTCTTGCAATTTGTAATTTATATTTACGTTGGAAATTTCCAGGTTCGAACTAAACATTTTTGAAAAAGATTAAATTTAATTTTTTTTAACCTTTAATCAAAAAAATATTAAAGATTTATCATTTTAAGATAATAATAGCATGAAACCACTCAAAATAGTAATAAAAAAAATCTAGGTTCGTATTTAATTTTTTTATGATAAATACCATATCTCAAAAATTAATCAATATTTTTAAAAATTGACAACGTCATTATATTCCTCTCAAGAAGTTGCCAGAATAAAACTATCTTGCAAAATAGGCGAGATATAAGGAATTTATAATAATGCAATTTTTTTCAAAAACTCCCTGTATTAGTGAAACCACGGGGTATAGCAAAAATCTGATTTCACCATTTTTAAGGGCTCAAAAAAGACCCCGGTAAGGTGCAATCAGAAAATTGATATCTTTATTAATAATCCAGTTTCTCATTTAATCCCACCGAAAATGGGACACGCTGTACAGGATACCCCAAAATCGATGTTTTTGGGGGGCTCGGTTTGGTTTGGTTTGTTTTCTACGGAAGGTAGAAGAAACTGACCTATGCAAGCCTTGATTTCAAGAAATGATTAAAGTGAAACCCGCATCTTGATATAACCAAAGTTTACACAATTAAAATATAAGTTGCTGCACTTAAGCCGGCGGGCGGCCGACATCAAACGCCAAATCTCACACCTCTTTTGGAGCGGGTTACTAGCTGGTGGATCTTGGCAGTGTAGTACACCGTGGCTCGCGTTCTCGAGACGTTGATTGATGATATACGACCAGCGACAGCCTACGTCGGTACGCGTTTGATCTCTATGTTTCCATTGATTTTTGACAAGTGCAGCACCTTATATTTTAATTGTGTAAACTTTGGTTATATCAAGATGCGGGTTTCACTATAATCATTTCTTGATATAAATAAGGACACTCATCGTAAAGCTTGCTTTTGTTGCCATTTTACACTTTGGTATTTTACTTCGAAGTTCGAACATTGAACCCGATTTTCCAAGAGATAGACTAACAACAAAATTTGACGGATAGCAACCAAAAGAAGAAGCAGACTTCAGAAAAGGTTTCAGTACAGTTGACCACCTATTAACCATGAAAATCTCAATAGAACGAGCAAACGAATAAACGTTCCACTATATATATTGCGTTTATAGACTTTGAAAAAGCTTACGATTGCATTGAGTACTGGGCAGTAATAGCATCTTTAATTAATAGCCGAATAAATCCCAGATACACAAACTTAATAATAACCAATATATTTAGCGAAGCAACAACATTAATCAAAATCCACGAAGGAACCAAACCAATCCGCATAAGAAATGTCAAACAGGGTGAACTAACCGGGCTCTAGAAGATATTTTTAAAAACTTAGATTGGGAAGAAATAGGCATCATAGTAAGCGGACAATACTTGAACCACCTAAGATATGCTGATGATATCGCCTTAATACAGATAAGAAAGAAGAACTGATAAAAATGCTGGAAGAACTGGATACAGCAGCTAATAACATAGGCTTGAGTATGAACTACACTAAAACTAAAATCATAAGAAACACAGATGAAGATATCGGGATCAGAATAAATCCAGAAAAAATAGAACAAGTAGAGGAATATATACACCCGGGATAAATTATTAAACTAAAAAAAGAAAACCAAACAGCTGAAATCAAGAGAGGAGTAAGATTGGCCTGGGAAGCATTTGGTAATTTAGTAAATTAAGTATACACTTACTAAATCAGACAGATAAATATTGAATAAATGGATAAGAAATAAATCAAAAGTAAGGGATGTCAGAGGAGAAGTAGCAAAATTAAAATGGAAATTTGCCGGTCATAATATCACACAGAAACAGGATCAATGGAACAAATGTATTGTAAACTGCAGACCTTGGGAAAATAAAAGAAGTAGGGGAAGACCCCGAATGAGATGGGCGGGCGATTTGAAGAAACATGCGGGAAAAAACAAAACAGACAGACAAAAAAAGAGTGGAAGATATTGGGGGAGGCTTATGTCCAAAGATGGATCGAAGAAGGCTAAACAGATAGATAGACTCTTACATGGACAAATATTTAAAATTAACCGACAAGATAAATTTTGTGCAATTAATTTACTGCGGACACCGACCCTAGGCATCATGTCAATTTTAGGTATTTAAACCTACTTATAAGTATGAGCTATTTAGTCCAGTCATTATAGAATTTTATCTTGCAAAAGATGGTGTAGTCGCGATTTTGACATATATTGTTGACATTTGATTTTTTGACCTTGTGGGATGGGGCCGGCTCCTCCCACCATCTTGGATTTAGTTTGCACAAAAAGACTGTAGATTTTAGAAAGAAAAGTTTTAAACCCTGAAGTGTTAGCAATACACATATTCTCTAATCAACTTTATTGTCGAAAATTAAATTATCTTTTAAACGATATATATATAAGCAGTTTATTTGCAAACAAAAGTAGAGAATATACAAAAGATAACAAAAATATCTCTCCTAAAACTGATTCCTATGCAAATAAACAATAGTCATAGAAGCACTGATGTCCTTGTGCGTGATATCTAACAATAAGATAAGATAGTTTCAAACAAAAAGATAATATCTTTAACGTATATCTTTTTTTCGCTCTAATAACTGACCTAATTTTATCAAAAACTAACTTTTTAAGATGGTACTATATTTTTAAAGTTTTATATTTTGTAATATGGAATATTGAACACTTAAGATAAATTAGTATCAATTTAAAAGTTTGATTAGATATGGCTCTCGTTTTAAAACTAGCCCTTTCGTAAATATTGGGGCCAACCTTTCGATTGCTAATTTTTTTTAATTAGATTCTAAAATTTGAGATAATATAGGTGGTAGACGCTTTTTACTCATTGGGCGTCGACCGGTGAGATACCACCATGCCAGAAGTGAGTAGCGCTAAGTGGTATCACCACGTTCCGCTACTGCGCTGGCAGTCCGGTTCCAACAATAAGTAACAGATAGCATGATGGTGCCTCCAGGATCAAAATATTCCGGAAGTAAAATACCCGACCACTCGGATCTTCGGGCGTCGGGTGATCCTGGGGGTCCTTCATGCAAAGATATTAAAAGAAGACCAAAAACTCAACTCAGAATTGATTTTAGCAATATAAGAGGATTAAGTACCAACATGAATTTAGTTCACCAACATCTTGAAGAAAGACCTGACATCCTTGTTCTCACTGAAACTAAAATCAGTTCTGCAACACCTCTTGTGAACTATCTTTATCCCGGCTATGACCTACACCACCGATTTCGACATAATTTTGGGATCTGTGCGTACATTAAAAATGACCTTTCATTTCATCGAGAGGAGAAGCCAGAACCAGCAAACCTCGATATCATATGGCTGAAATTCACCTCAAAGTCATCGACCAAGTTCATTTGCTGCCTCTACCGACCGCCAAGTAACACCGAGTATCAAAACTTTTTTGCGACATTATCCGAAAACTGTGATAGTATACAGTCTAACTATCCACATGCGGAAATTGTTTTTTTAGGCGATTTCAACGTCCACAATATACCCTGGCTAAAACACCACAACAAAACAGATAATGAAGGCAGGAAAGCAGAAGCTTTTGCCATAAGTTGTTGTCTAACGCAGCTTGTCGATGAACCTACCCGTATGTCAGAAAGGGGTGAATTTGCAGCGCTTTTAGACTTGTTCCTAACTACAAATCCTGACTTGTACACAATTCAAGTAGATCCCCACTTGGTTCATCCGATCATAAACTTATAAGAACAAAGTGCGAAATGTTCATACCGCCAAGCCAACAATCACTTCCTCGTAAAATGTGGCACTATAAATCGGCAAAATGGAATGACCTTAAACAGTTTTAGCTGGATTTTCCATGGCAAGAGGTTTGCTTTAAAACAGCTGATCCCACTATTTGCTGTAATGAAATAACAAAAGTAATCTTATCTGGAATGGATGCATATATCCCACATACAATAAAACGCAGAGCTAATGCAAAACCTTGGTTCAACAGCCAGTGTCAAACGGCTGTACAGAAAAAACACAGAGCATATAACCTTTGGAAACGACAACAAACCGCTCAAAACCACACAGAATTTATAGAAGCCAGAAATAGTTGCAAAATTACTATTGACGCTGCCAAAGAAACATACAATCAAAGAATAAAAAACAGGTTGCTGAATTGTCCAAGTAGTTCTAGGTCCTTTTGGTCTCTTGCAAAAGCCGTTGGATCAAACTTCACCAAGTCATCCATACCACCACTTACAGATAAAAAGTACTCACTTAGCCACAACATCAGAGGAAAAAGCCAATATGCTCGCCAAAATCTTTTCCTCCAACTCAAACCTAACAGTGCCAAATGGAAAAACTCCACCGTTCATTGAAAGGGTTTCCCACAGTATGCCAGAGGTACCCTTTTGTCACAGAGAAATACGAAAATCCCTTAAAAAGTTGGATACAAACAAAGCAATGGGTCCAGATGGCATTCCCGCGATAGTACTCAAAAATTGTGCTAGCGAACTCACCCCAACTTTCGCAAAATTATTCAATTTATCTTATAGGCAAGGAGTATATCCATCATCCTGGAAGTCTGCCGCAGTACAACCCATTCCAAAGAAAGGAAAAAAGACAGATCCGTTAAACTATAGACCAAGTGCTCTACTTCCGGTGATATCAAAAGTAATGGAAAGAGTTGTGAACAATCACCTAACCAAGTACTTGGAAAAGTACAAAATTATCAACGACAAGCAATACGGATTTCGAAAATATAGGTCAACTGGCGATTTACTTACATACGTCACTCACTTATGGCAAAAAGCGATTGAGTTGCGAGGTGAAACAAGAACAATTGCCTTAAATATATCTAAAGCATTCGATAAAGTCTGGCATGAAAATCTGCTCAACAAGCTCAAAGCAACGGGATTGTCGCCGAGACTTTGCACTTGGTTTGAAAGTTACCTTAAGGATAGATCCATTTATGTTGCACTGGATGGCCGGAACTCCAACTCTTACCAAATAAATGCTGGTGTGCCACAGGGAGCAATCCTTTCGCCAACACTTTTTCTGATTTACATAAATGACCTCATAGATAAAACAGTAAATCCACTTTATTGCTTTGCAGATGATGGCAATGTAGTCTCCTCAGTCATACCACCCACATGTCTCTCCGCACGTGAATTCCATTACCTTAGACTAACTGAAATATCACAGATAAATAACGACTTGGAGATAATAGAGGACTGGGGCAACAAAAACCTTGTACAGTTCAACGCGCAGAAAACCCAAGCAGCCCTGTTTTCAAAAAAGACCAGCACCGGTGAGCCAAACATCATGCTATCTGGAAGTTCTGTCGCATTGCAGAGCCAGTTGAACATCTTAGGAGTCACTGCAGAGACCAACATGTCTTGGCACAGTCACGTGGCAGATATAGCTAAAAGGGCGTCCCAAAAGCTTGGGGTGCTATTTCGTAAAAGACATCTGCATACACCAAGCCAACTGCTGACACTCTACAAAGCCCAGATTCGACCAACTATGGAGTACTGCTCACATATATGGAGTGCGGCACCCAAACATACCTTAATGCTTGAACACCGTGCAAAAACGAGCTATCAAGCTGATAAATGAGCCCGCACTTACCCGTAGCTTGGATAGTCTCGAACATCGAAGAACTGTGGGCGATCTGTCTCTCTTCTACAGGTATTACCACGGAAGATGCTCTGAAGAGTTGGCACGTATGATCCCCCCGGGAGTAGCACCTACTAGGCGAACACGTCAAACAGACGGTAACCATCAATTTATTGTCAAAATAGAGGCACCAAGAACCTCATTATATCAGAATTCATATCTCTGGAGAACAGCATCGCTGTGGAATAAACTCCCTGCGACAGTTTTCCCTGCAGGTTACAACCTGAATCGTTTCAAAACTAACACACACCAACATTTCCGCGCACTTGCCGCTTCACGAGCGTGATAGGGATCTCCTTGCGAGTGCGCATACCCGTAAAAAAAAAAGTACTTACTCATTTGAATTCATTTTGTTTGCATACCTTTAGAAGATATTTTAAAATTCTATCTTATTTTATAAAGAATAATATATAATCTGAGGGCACGGCAGTGCCTCGCCAAGTTCGCGCGCCGTAACCATCTTTTCTGGAAACATTTCAGCCGATATTTGACCTACCTAAAACTCTACTTCGGAATGAGCTACGATTCTCAAACTTTGCACAGTCGTAGATCTCCATGGAGTTAACAACCCCTCCAAGTTTCATGGAATTCCATAAGGTAGTAAAGTAGTTACGATAAAAAAAAGTCGAAATTGCCACACTCACTGACTCACTCATGTATAGATCATCAATATTCTACTGTACTTCCAGACATGCTACAAAGCTGAAATTTGGCAGACTGATAGAAATTATGACCAAACCCCTGTAAAAAATCAAAAAACCCCAAAATTTTTATTTACTCCCCTCCCCTATACATTTAAAGTTATGTAAAATTAGCATCGCCCACTTCCAGAAATGCTAGAGAGTTGAGCTTTGGCAGACTGATAGGAACTATGATAAAACTATAGGAAAAAATCAAAAAAATACAAAATTTTAATTTACTCCCCTCCCCTATACATTTAAAGTTATGTAAAAGTAGAATTGCCCACTTCCAGAAATGCTAGAGAGTTGAGCTTTGGCAGACTGATAGGAACTATGATAAAACTATAGGAAAAAATTAAAACACCCCAAAATTCTAATTTACTTCCCTCCCCTATAAATGTAAAGTCAAGTAAAAGTAACATTGCCTACTTCCAGACATACTGAGAGCTAAGCTTTGGAAGACCGATAGTAACTATGATAAAGTTATAGAAAAAAATTAAAACATCCCAAAATTCTAATTTACTTCCTTCCCCTATTAATGTAAAGTTATGTAAAAGTAACACTGACCACTTCCAGAAATGCTAGAGAGCTGAACTTTTAAGACAGAAAGACAATATGATAAAACTATATGAAAAAATTTAAAATCACCAACATTCTAATTTACTTCCCTCTCCTATAAATGTAAATTTATATAAAACTAACATTGCCCACTTCCAGAAATGCTAGAGAGCTGAGCATTGGAATGCTGATAGAAATTATGATAAAACCATGGGAAAAAATTTAAAAAGTCCAATATTTTCATTTACTCTCCTCCCCTATAAATGGAAAGTTATGTAAAAGTAACATTACCCACTTCCAGAAACGCTAGAGAGTTGAGCATTGGAAGACTGATAGGAACTATGATAAAACTATAGGACAAAATTTAAAAACACGACAATTTTAATTTATTTCCCTCCCCTATACATGTAAAGTTATGTAAAAGTAACATTTTGCACTTTCAGAAACGCTAGAGAGCTGAGCTTTGGAAGACTGATAGGAACTACGATAAAACCATGGAAAAAAATTAAAAAATCTCAAAAATAAAGGCATTGCAAAAGTTTTGAACAATATTCCGCATATTTTACTACTTTAAAAATTAAGTATTATCCAATTCCCTTAAAAAAGAAGTGAAATCATAACAAAAACATTTAATGTAAAACAAAGCCAAGAACGCGAAAATGGCATTCCGTAAAAAGAATTGAGATAAAAGTAAAGCCAAGTTTTCCAAGGCAAATTTCAAAATAAAAGGTTCTTACTAGTTTGGAAATATTTTTCTAAACTTGGCTATTACGGCTGTTAATGACTCTTAGGCACAGTGCTAAATTAAACATAAAGAAGTTTGGCTGTAATAGCAAAGTTTAAAAAAACATTTCCAAACTAGTAAGAACCTTTCATTTTGAAATTTGTATTGGAAAACTTGGCTTTACTTTTATCTCAATTCTTTTTACGGAATGCCATTTTCGCGTACTTGGCTTTTTTTTACATGAAATGTTTTTGTTTTGATTAGGTTTACGGGAAACAACAAGTTTAGAAAACAACAAAAAACTTGAAAATATTCTATTAAAAGCTTTGATTTAAAAAAAAAGGGTTTTTTTTCTGATTGATTTTTTTAATTATTTTTTTTTTCCTCCTTAACTAATTCATACTTATGCAAGCGCGGATTTGGGGGGGGAGTAACGTGGTAAGTACCCCCTAGCAAAAATGTATGAACAAGTTTGGGTTATTTAATTTTATTAAAAACTGAACCTTTTAGGAAGTTATGTTACTGAATTTTTAAAGTTTTACATTTTGTAATATGGAATATTGAACACTTAAGACAAATTAGTATCAATTTAAAAGTTTGATTAGATCTGGCTTTAGTTTTAAAACCAGCCCTTTCGCAAATATTGGGGAAAACCTTTTGATTGCCAATTTTTTTCTATTAGATTCTAAAATTTGAGATGCTATAGGCACTTACTCATATGAATTTATTTTGTTTGCAAGCGCGGATTTTGGGGGGGGGGGTAACGTGGTAATTACCCCCCTAGCAAAAAAGTATGCACAAGTTTGAGCTATTTAATTTTATTAAAAACTAAACCTTTTAGGAAGTTGTGTTACTGAATTTTTAAAGTTTTATATTTTGTAATATAGAATATTGAAGGCTTAAGATAAATTAGTATCAATTTAAAATGTTGGAAAAAACCTTCACGATGCCAATTATTTTTATTTAAATTCTAAAATTTGAGATGCTATGGGTACGCATTGGAATTCATTTTGTTTGATAGAAGATATTTTAAAATTCTATCTTATTTTATAAAGAATAATAATAAATAATTCAGTTTACGAGAACAAACAAGTTTAAAAAACGACAAAAAACTTAAAAGTATTTTATTAAAACCTTTAAACTTTAAAAATAATATATATTTTCTGATTATAATAAAACAACTTAAACTTGTCATTTTTGTAATGCACAATTTACTTTTCTCCTTAACGTAATTATACTTATGCAAGCGCGGATCTGAAAGAGGGGTAATTACCCCCCCCCCTTGAAAAAAAGTATGATTTTTTTGTTAACAATTAAAGAACAAACAGGATAATTACCCCACCCAAGAAAATTATATTACAAATACTTTTTTCGTCGACAATTAACCCCCCCTGGATTTTGAACTAAATCCGCGCTTGTATAAAGCCATAAAGCCACCTTGACCTAAGTTTAACAATTATTTCTTTAAATACCCTGTATACTATTTTAGTGATCTGTCAAAATTAGAATATCAGTCCGTGCATAAATTACGTAGCAGAAAACTGGGGCAAATAAAAAGAAAAATGCATGTGTGGTCATCAGCACAAATGGCAAAATGCAAATTGAGATTGACACCTATGATGCGAGCTCAGTGCATTATATTATAGGTCGGTATTATTTAAAGTTTGGTACAAAAACTAAAATAAAAAGTACTCAGAAAGGTAATATTACCTTGTATCTTGTAGTCAGTTTGATTTATTGTTATCAGGCAAGCCACGCTGAGGATGGAAATGCATTTTTCCGAAACACCGGTGTCCGTGGTTGACTTTACCCTGTCGTTTCACTCGTTGAATGAATAATAGGTTTCACCTATTTTTTTCACGTTTTTTATTTCACTTAATACTTTTTTGTTTCGAATTCATACCGGATTTTTTGGACAATATGAAGCCTATTGCTGCAAACGGGAAATATTTAGTTACGACCGGCTCTATATTGGAAAATTGAAATTTTAACACCGGTGTCCGTGGTTGACTTTACCCCTTTAAAGTTGCCGTTTGTACTTTGTTAACTCATTTTTTTCAGTTCCAAACCGACGCCGATGCCATGGAGGCGGTGATAGACGGTCTGGCTGAACTGTGACGAAATGTCTTTTTTCCTTATTGACTGATGAACGTTTTCGTCCCGCCATGGACTTAGTTTCCTTGGTTCACTGTCGTTTCACTCGTTGAATGAATAAATAGGTTTCACCTATTTTTTTCACTCTTTTTATTACACCTAATACTTTTTTGTTTCGAATTCGTACCAGATTTTTGGGACAATATGAAGCCTATTGCTGCAAACGGGAACTCATTTAGTTACTACCAGCTCTATATTGGAAAATTGAAATTTCATTTTTGTATTTTGCAATGCAAATTTATTTTTGTTTACAGGTATGAAAAGGTCAAGCATATTGATGTGGGAAACATGTTTTTTTCAAGTGGCCTGAAACATTTTCTATATAGATTTTTATAAGAAAGGTGTGACTTTACAGTTTTAAATTTTGTGGGATACACGACCTGAAACCACGGATAATAGAACTTTAACGGATTGGATTTGACCAAAGTAAAAGCGGCAAATCAAAAATGGCCGCCGTCCCGGCCTTTTTACTTATTGACATTTCGTTCTCTGGTTTAGAAATGCTTCTCAACCGTTGTTTTGGTTTATTTGTTTTTTTGACAGTTTTTTTAATTAAATTTGGAAAAGTAGGAAAAGTGCCAGAATTTATTTCTTTTTCAACAAAAATTCAACAAAAATAACAACAACTGTCATTCTCCGCCATTTTGAAAACGCCGTGATTAAATCAAAGTATAAGTAGGTTTGGTTAGGCAGCCTACCAGTGCCCAACTCTTTTTATCACGTTTTCAATGGTAATGTCAAACGTATGGTGTATCCACACCTTCTATTTTAGTTGGTTGTGAAATCTAATCTCTAGCTGTTTTAATATCTCTGACTGAAATACCCCGCAGTAAAAGCATATTAGTGTGACGCTTTTTACATGAAAAAAAATATATATTCACTTATTTCTGACTTATACAGGGTGTTCGGTACATGAACCGTCCAAATTTTGTGGGATATTGTTGGGGTCATTTGCTACCTTTTCAACCCTGGAACTTGGGTCCTAAGAGTCACGGCTAAAGAATGAATGAAACGAATAGAGAAACCTCCTATGAGAAAACATAAACCCTCCCTTCTTACTCTCCGAAAACAAAACCTAGGTACGGTCCTGGGTACTATGGTATCTATCTTAACTCACGGTCCCTAGAATAGTCCGGACTGAATATTATATATCCAGCTGATTTAATGAACAACTAATATTTTTGGAATTTTTTGAAAACCAATTTTCCAACCGTTTTTTAGTAAAGGAAAATGAAGTGGGAAAAAAAAAGTACTATACGTCTACGTCATTAAATCAGCTGGACCACCAGTGACTTAAAAATTTGACATATATAAATAAGATCCATAGTCCGGTCTATTCTAGGGACCGTGATGTATAAGTAGGTTTGCTTAGGCTGTCTACCATAGTAGACTCTTTGCAAAGTCAATTGACAAACCTCCTAATACTATCGATTTCATGAAATTTTGCTTGATTCTGCCCTTCAAAAGTTATCCAAATTCATATAAAATCTTCCTGGTATAATTTCAACCCTACCGACAGAGAAGAGCCGCGGCTCCTTTCGGTCCGACCACAAAGTATTTGTTTTCCGACCGACTGAGCACAGGTGGATGCACGGCACCTGATGGCAGATTTTTGTGAGATGCACTTTTAATTGCTTTCGGGTATGTCTTTCGGGAGCTCTTTAGTAGAAAATAGAAAATAAATCGGTGTCGTTCCTGTAGGTGTAGGAATAGAAAGTTTTATTATCTATTTTTATTTCTTTAGTTTACGCCATAATTAAATAAAATAATTTTCATGAGTATATCTACCGCCGCCCATGTCACTTTCTATAAGGCATATGCCGATGGTCGGCTTTTATTTTTGTTCAATTGACTGCAATCACTATACCCAATTATTTTTATCACATTTTCAAGGATAATGGTTTACCCACTCTTTCTATTGTGGTTGGACTCCCACGAAATACTAAATAAATAGGGAGGGTGGGGAACTGAAATTAAATTTCGTTTATTAAAGAAAGAACAACTTTAATTATTTGTCTTATAAGCGAACTAAAAAAGGGCATGGGCAATTATAAAAGACATAATTATTAGCAGCTGGTTCGTTATCTGTAGATTCTTTGTGCATCCAGACCCCATATTTCATACCTCTATAAACTTAGCATTACCACTTAAGAATTTGATATTCGCAATATATGCATTAATTGTCGTAAATTTGTCGTGAAAGAAAAAAATGTTCGCTCCACTTGTTTGCCTAGAAAGAGGTGGTAATGCTAAGTTGAGTTTCAACTTAGCACTACCACCCTAGAAAAAATTAAAATTTTCAAAAACCAATATGTGAAATAATTGTCGTAAATTTATCGTAAAAATAAAAATTTTCCCGCGCCACCCGTTTTCCTGAAAAGGGGGTGTAATGTTAAGTTGAGTCTCAACTTAGCACTACCACCCCAGAAAAAATTAAAATATTCAAAAACTTATAAATGTATTAATTATCGTAAATTTGTCGCAAATTTGTCGTTAAAGAAAAAAAATTGTCGTGCCATCCATTTTCCCGGAAACGGGCAGTGAGCAATTTTGAGATTTGTCAGCCATATCTCAGTGATCTTTAAGCTCTTTCACAAAATTTGCGATGATGTAGGTGGGTTAAAATTTTAGAATGTGTTTGAGAAAAAGCTTAAATTAGATCCCACTGGCGAATTCTGTTTGCTTGCTTAGAATAACTGAGCCTTTAAATTAAACAAAAACAAAAGATTTATATCCAAAAGCCTCGCGTTTTTATATTCATACAACATTTTTATTCCAAAAACCGCCACAATACAGACCAATTTGCAAATGCGTTTCCGCTTTCACTTTTTAACAATGGAACGAAAGAAAAAGACACTTTTACCTCATTTCCATCCGCAGCTTTTTTTGTGTTCCGGACAAAAAATAGCAAAAAAATGCAATTGCGGGATTGGTTAAAAGTGTTGTTCACCCAGAGGTATTGGGAATATATGTAACAGTATTCCTTTGTGAATAAAAATGGGTAGAGACCCGGTATGTATGACATATTCTTACAATAAAGAGACGCGACAAACTCTTCAAAGTCAAATTTATTTAAGTCAAAATCAAAGGATAAAAATATCGGTCCTCTATACTCTAGCGATGTTTAGAGAGATGATTCATAAGCGTCGGAAAATAAAAATAAACGATATTTAACAAAATCCATACAGGGAGTGCGGACAAACGTGTTTGTTTAAATATTGATGTCACTCACCGCTGACAATTTAAATTATTTTAGGGAAACGCCATTGAGTTGTATAAGGCCCTCAAATACCTTTAGAGACGGAGAGACAAGGCATTTTTTATTGACCCTATCCGATTTGGTTTCTAGGGGCGGGTATTTCTTTTACAATAAAAACAGAGATAGACATTATTGAACATTTGAAACGGACAAAGTTAGGCTGATTTTGCATGCTAATAATACCCTAGATAATAAATGGGTACTTTTATATCTTTCACACTGACGGCATAAGTGCGACAGAAAAGCAGCTGGCTACTTTTAATCCACCTGCCGTATTTTGAGTGATTCAACCTGCTAGTCGTCTTATACAGTGCAAACTGATAGACAATGTTGTCTAAGTGCGGAAATGAATTTTTTTGAATTTCGTGCCAGAATATTACAAAAAGAAATCTTAAAAACGTTTAAAAACAAGTTTAGAAGTAACTATTTGAGTTCAAACATGGTGCAAAATTGTTTTTTGTGCAAAAGAAGAAAAAAAATCGATGATAAAACAACATTTCATGGGTAAGTCGTCTTGACGGATAGTTTTTGCTAAAACACGAGAAAGTTCAGTAGCGTCACGATAGATAGTTTTTTCTGCGACCGTGCGATTTTACCCTCACACATTTTGATTCAAAAAGTGTCACTTCCCCGCACTTATCAGTTTATTTTTTAATAATAATTTGTCCTGAAATGTGTTGCAGTCCAGAACAACTGGTCGCCGCCAACTCGGCGCTACCAACTGGGCGGCGGGCCAACGGGGCGGCAGGCCAACTGGGCGCCGGGCCAACGGCGCCGGACTAAAATATTTTCTCTTGATAAAATGTGCAGATGAAATACAAAATAGATTTATTATTTATGCAAAAACATCTTTAAAAAATCCTTTACGTAATATTCTTGAAATTTGGTTTTGTTAGAGTTAAATCCATTAAGTCGAGTGTTGAAATTTTGGTAGGTTCATTCTAGTAATCTGATAACATAAAATTTGCGTTTTTGATTACAAGAATGGCGAATTCAAAATGGCGGATGTGTATCGAATATGGAACTTGGCGGTGTTTCAAGTCGCTGATTATAATTTTTGACTCAAACTCATAAAAAATTCAAAATGGCGGATCCAAAATGGTGAATTTCTTTATTTTTAAACGGATTTGTCTCAAACTTGAAAGTTTGTAGTGCTTGAGATCACTTAATACAGTTTTATCCTCAAACTTAAAAATATTAAAATGGCGGATCCAAAATGGCGGATTTTCTTATTTATGCACCGATATTTATCAAATATAGAACTTGGTGGTGTTTCAAGTCGCTGATTACGATTCATAACTCAAACTCAAAAAAAAACTCAAAATGGCGGGTTTCTTTATTTTTAAACCGATTTGTCTCGAACTTGAAAGTTTGAAGTGCTTGGGATCAGTTAATACAGTTTTATCCTAAAACTTAAAAAAATTAAAATGGCGGATCCAAAATGGCGGATTTTCTTATTTATGCACCGATATTTATCAAAATATAACTTGTTGGCGGTGTTTCAAGTCACTGATAACGATTTTTGACTCAAACTCATGAAAAACTTAAAATGGCGGATCCAAAATGGCGGATTTCTTCATTTTTAAACCGATTTGTCTCAAACTTGAAGTTTTGCAGTACTTGAGATCACTTAATACAGTTTTATCCTAAAACCTAAAAAACTTAAAATGGCGGATTTTCTTATCTATGCACCGATATGTATTTAAGTCAAAAATGATAATCAGCAAAGTCCACCATTTTGGATCCGCCATTTTAAATTATTTATGAGTTTGATATTTGATACATATCGGTGCATAAATAAAAAAATCCGCCATTTTCCATCCGTCATTTGAAATTAAGTGCTTTCAAGCACTGCAAAGTTTCACGTTTGAGACAAATCGGTTTAAAAATAAAGAAATCCGCCATTTTGAGTTTGAGTCAAAAATCATATTCAGCGAGTTGAAACACTGCCAAGTTCTATATTTGATGAATATTGGTGCATAAATAAGAAAATTGCCATTTTGGATCCGCCATTTTATTTTTTTTAAGTTTGAGGATAAAACTGTATTAAGTGATCTCAAACACTACAAACTTTCAAGTTTGAGACAAATCGGTTCAAAAATAAAGAAATCCACCATTTTGGATCCGCCATTCTTGAAATAAAAAACGTAAATGGTATTTTTACCAGGTTACCAGAACACTACACCTACCAAATTTCAACACTCGACTTAATAGATGTTGAAATTTTTGTATAAATAACATATTTATTTTGTTTTTTATCTGCACATTTTATCGAAAAAAAAAATACTCCGGCGCTGAGTTGGCCCGGCGCCCATTAGGCCCGGCGTGGCGCCCTGTTGGCGGCGCCGAGTTGGCCCGGCGCACAAAGGGGTCAATATCTGGAACTCAAATTATGTAGCAAACTAGTGGGCGCTGAAAATGCAACAGAGTATTTTCACATGTTTTTTAGTATGACGTGAGTTTGACACTTTAAAAAGCGTCTGTTTAATTTTTATGATAATTTCATACAAATTATTGAATAATTATGTATTACTTTCTCTAATTATATGAAGTGTTATATTTAAAACTAAAAAATTTTTTACGATGGAGACATCCAGCACAGGTAATTTTACCAAAAAACACTAAATTTCAATATCTAGCTGTAGGTTGTCATAGAGTAATCATATTTTTTAAACTAAAAAGTCAATTATTATTAGAATTTACCTTAAAGAAATATAAAAAATATAATTTAGTGTGTGATAAAATTTTGTTAAGCAAAACTATTGTTACTTTTTTGTTCATTGAATGTTTCTTAACAAAATGAAAAAAAAAAATGGCTGCGCTTTTTTGCGCCTTTTAGAGATTTTTAATATTAAAAATAAAGTGCCTGCATAAGTTATACGACCGACGCCGACCTTACCTGAAATCATCTAGAGAAACCCGACTACCTCTAAACCTACCGGAGATGAGGAGTTGCATTTCATTTCATTTGTTGTAAACGTTTTTACCTTTAGTATTCTTAAGTCTATTATTGTACTCGCATCAATAAAATATACATTTATTATAAAGCATAAACTCGAAGTGGTTGTTCGATTACTTAATTGGCGCAGTCAACGGAGTTCGAAGTTTTAAACGCATCGCGATCGGCTTATTCGGCTTCAATAACTTTTGGTGATTGGCGATTGGCAGTGTGGATTTTACAAAATTGAAAATCCCAGTCTATCGAAGACCTGTGTAACACAATCATCGGGAACTAGAACAGCATCGTCTAGTTTCGCAAGGATAAGGACTTTTGTGAGGACAAAATCGCCTAGCAGAACCTTGTTCTTATAGAGGAATGACCACCTTCGCTGTTTACCTGCTTATGTAAGTTGCAATTTATGTCTGATTCCGACGATCAAGAAGATATAATTGAGTGGCTCAAAAATTTAAGACTTGAAACCAACCTCCCTCAAAACTTAAACGCACAAAGTTCTTCATTCAGTAATCCTTCTCAAACATTGCAGGCGCGCGAATCTCCGCAATTCGATTTTTTGTCAGCTTCTAAAGAAAGCCAGACCTTTCTAACAAATTTGATAAAAAGTGAAAATTCTAAAATGAGTTTTAAACCAGAATATCTCAATTGCGTACCCAAATTTGATGGCAATCCGAATGATTTATATAGGTATATCAGTATTTGTGACAAAATTGTAGAAACATTTTTAAATACAACCGACCCGGGATGTTTTCAAAATATTTATTTGTTAAACTCGTTAATAGGAAAACTTGACGGCGAAGCAAGTACTGTCGTAAATATTGATACATCGACTTCTTGGGCCGATATTAAAAACACCCTTATTCGAAATTTTGCCGACCAAAGAGACGACGTTGCTCTTACAAAAGATCTATGCTCATTAAAACAAGATTCAAATGAAAGTTACACACAATTTTATAACAGAGTTTTACACACTCTTAATTTGCTCTCCTCGTACATAAACACCCACATAGGCACTGAAGAAAATAGAAAGTCACGAATTGATTTTTGTAAAAACCTTGCACTTAAGACATTTTTGTCAGGTTTAATTGACACAGATTTGGCACGAGCCATCCGATCCATGAAGCCTCACGATCTAACAACAGCCTTGCAATATGTCACCGATGAAATGAATAGTTCCTATCTGAAACAAAACGTGTCATTGCCTCAACCTCCGTTTAATCACATTCAAACGCCCCAAAGATTTTTCTCTCCTAGACCAAGTTCCATACAATCTAATGCTTATGCACCAAGTCTTTTTATCCTCGACCGGCGTACAGACCACAACAAAGATTTGCTACAAATAGTCAAGTTTTTAGGCCACAAAACATAGTTCGCTCCCAACAAATTCCCCAAAAAGCCTTACCGCCGCCCACACCTATGTCAATATCTACGCGCAATAGTTCAAAAATAACGCCAAATAGCAGCTATTATAAACATAATAACTACCAACCTAGCACTTCACAAATGCAAAAAATGGAAGTGGAAGAAATGTATAATACCGAAGCCAACCAACTTTCTCAATATGATCAAACTTTTACAGATCAGTATTACAATGAATATTACCAACAAAACGGTTACTACCCCGAGGATAATCAATTTTGCCTCTCGGAACGTTTGGATAATTGCCAAATCTTTACATCCGAGTCCAGTGATAATGATTTTTTACTATACAACGCAAACGAGCAAACCGATTTAGATGCCGTAAATTTTACAGAGGTCCTCAGTCTGGACACCAAACTATAACACCGCAAGAAATACCCTTTAATATGAATAGCTCCAGTGAGCTACCATACATTATATTTCCGGAACACAACCTAAAAATACCAATCGACAGCGGCTCGACAAAGTCATTTTTAGATCCAAATATAACAAAAAAATTGTACCCGAACCACATAAAAAAAGATCCTTTTGTAGTCTCAACAGTATTTCAAAAGTCCGTTCATCAGTTTGGTGCGCATCTGCCCTGCTCAAAATTATTTAATTTGCCAAAAGCCCAAAATCTAAATTTTTTTTTGTTTAAATTTCACGATTTTTTTAATGGCCTTATTGGGATTGACAATCTGAAAATTTTGCAAGCTAATCTTGATTTTAACTCTGGAATTCTCGCTACACCATATGCAAAGGTCAAGTTACAATTTTATAAAACCAAGTCACAAATAAATAATTGTATTACAATACCACCTCGTGTTCATCAGGTAATAAGAGTACCTGTAAACGTAAAAAATGGTGAGATAATTCTCCCATATCAAAAAATACATAATTGCGAAATCCCAGAATGTTTAACCTCAGCTAAAAATGGTTTTGCCTTGACTACAATCCTAAATAATACATGTGAAAGCGTAACTATGGATTTTTCTTTACCATTTGAAGTAGAAAAATGGAACCGCAAAGAAATTGAAGAAATCAATTTTAATAATATTGTTGAAACGCATGAAACAAAATTGGACTTTTCAAAATTTCGTTTAAACCATTTAAATTCGGAGGAAAAAATCAACTTTTGACACTAATAAATAACTTTTCAGATGTGTTTTATCAAAAAAATACGCGACTTACTTTTACTAACAAAATAAAATATAATATACGGACCACCGATGAAATACCAGTCTACAAAAAATCGTATCCATTACCTTTTGCTCACAAAAAAGAAGTAGAAAAACAAATGAAACAGTTACTTGATCAAAAAATTATTAGACCCAGCACTTCTCCTTGGAAGTCTCCATTATGGGTGGTCCCAAAAAAGATGGACGCTTCAGGGGAACAACAGTATAGAGCTGTTCTTGACTTCAGGTCATTGAACTCTAAAACTGTAGATGACCGTTATCCCCTTCCTAACGTCACTTATCTCCTTGATAAACTTGGAAAATGTCAATATTTTTCAACCTTAGATTTGGCAAGTGGGTTTCACCAAATTGAGATGTCAGAAAAAGGTATCGAAAAAACCGCCTTTAGTACAGAAAACGGCCATTTTGAATTTCAGAGAATGCCGTTTGGCTTAAAAAACGCCCCCGCCACTTTTCAAAGAGTGATGGATAATGTTTTAAGAGGCATCCAGAATGAAATGTGCTTGGTATATCAAGATGACATAATTATTTTTAGTACGTCACTACAAGAACACATTGACCGCCTAAGAGCTGTTTTTCAACGGCTGCGTGAATCAAACTTTAAAATACAGTTAAAAAAATCAGAATTTCTAAAGAAAGAAGTCGCCTATTTAGGCCATGTGGTGACCCCAGATGGAGTAAAACCTAATGAGGATAAAATCCGTTCCATTCTTGATTGGCCACTTCCCTCTACCCAGAAACAGATACGCGAATTTCTCGGCCTTCTCGGATATTATAGGCGATTTATACGGGACTTTGCCCGAATCACAAAACCTTTCACTAGATGCTTAAAAAAAGGCGCAAAAATTGTCCATAATGAAGAATTTTTAACTTGATTTGACACATGCAAAAAACTTCTTACAAACGATCCTATATTACAATATCCAGACTTTAGCAAACCATTCAACCTGGCCACCGATTCTTCAAGTTTCGCACTAGGTGCAGTACTTTCGCAAGGGCCCATTGGCCAAGACCTTCCCGTTGCATACGCTTCGCGTACCCTTAATGACAGTGAGACCAAACTGAGCACAATTGAACGTGAATTATTAGCTATCGTTTGGGCAACCAAATATTTTCGGCCATACCTCTTTGGACGTCCCTTTTTCATTATCACGGACCACAAGCCCCTCCAGTGGCTTCATTCCATAAAAGACCCTTCTTCCAAATTGCTCAGATGGCGTTTAAAGTTAGAAGAATATAGTTATTCTTTGATCCACAGATCTGGAAAATTAAATTCTAACGCGGACGCACTTTCAAGAATAGAATTACATGTATCAGACACCGACAATCTGGACCAAATATCACACATCGCACAGGTAGACGCCATGTCAACCCGTTCGACAGGATTTCAGCAACAAGTAGATAAGACCATCACACAGAAAAAAACAGCAAATAGACCAAACCCAAATAACGACGATGATATCACTATACATACTAATAACGACGAAGACCCTATCGTGGGGATTCCAATAATAGAAACAGCCGTAAACTATGGGGCCAACCAAATATTTTTTTCTAAAGTATTGCACTCTCCTGTAAAACCAAAATTACAAATACTTTTTTCGACAAAAATAAGGTATTTAGTTCAAATATCACAGAATAATTTTGAAAATGACATTATCAATTTCATAAAAGAAAATGTTTTGCCGAACAAACTTTATTATTTATATTTCCAGGAACCTGACCTCTATGAACCGTGTTGCGAAGTCGTCAGAAAGAATTTTAAATATCCTTCATTACGCTTTAAGAAATGCACAATCAAGTTACTAGACGTTACCGAAAAAAATGACATTCCAGAAATTATAAAAAACTATCATGAAGGAAAAAGCAATCACCGAAACAGAATATAAAATAAAAATAAAATATTACTGGCCAAATCTTAAAAGTTCCGTTCAAACATACATAAATCAATGTGAAATTTGCCAGATTAGCAAGTACGAACGACACCCGGTTAAAGTAAAAATGAATATTACCCCCACCCCAACTAAACCTTTTGAAATCCTATACATCGACACTTATACCGCGGAACATAATAAATTTTTAACAGTAATAGATAGCTTTTCTAAATACGCTCAGGCATACTATCTCAAAACACTGACTACCTCCGATATCGCCGACAAATTATTGACATTTTTCTCACATCACGGTGTACCAAACCTTTTAGTTAATTTTGACAATGGTTCAGAGTTTAAAAATAGCGTAATTACTGAACTTTTACTTTTACACAAATTAAAAGTTCACTTTATTTCTCCAAATCACCCTGATTCAAATGGGAGTATTGAACGGTTTCACTCAACACTGGCAGAACATATTTTTCTTTTAAATAATCAAGGATTTTCGAAAGAACCTATTACAAATAAAATTTCCTACGCGGTCCTGGCCTATAACCATACTATACATTCAGTAACAAAAATGAAGCCTATGGACATTGTAAACGGTCATATCTCGTCAGACGACCCTTTCGACCAAAATTTAGACCATATTCTCATGAGTAACTATGTTAATGATCATAAAAAAAATCTAAATTACTGTACTCAAAAATTAACGAACGACAAAAACGACTTTAATCAATAAATTAAACAAAAAACGCGATGATCCTATTTTATTTCAACCCAATCAAGAGGTATATATACGTAAACATGAACTGAAAAAACTAGGAAACAAATTCTTAGAACCCACTACAACGGTGTCAGTAAACCCAGCAAGTAAAACAATATCAACAAACTCCCATGGAAAAATTCATATGTCTAATTTAAAAAGACCGCTAATTAAAAATAAATATGACTTTGGGTAACTTTTATCTTTGGGTTTTGTATTTCAGGTTCGGCCTTGCTTCGGGTCTTGAGGATGAAATGATTATAAAAAAACTGGATAATAAGCTTGGAATAATGCCAATAAAATTAGGAACTGCAAAAACAATAGAATATACCTACACTTTAATTCATTACTTTGATTTAGACCCCATACTGTGGGAAACCAATAAATTAAACTTAAAAGTAAATAATATCACGACTTTAATAGATAGCCATACTGGATATTCCAACGATACACAGAATTACCTAAAACTTTTAAAAATATTACAAACCAGGATCGATACCAAAATATCAGAAATTTTGCCTCATCCCAAACGATTAAGACGTGGGATGATTAACATGTTAGGGTCTGTATTTAAGGCTGTTACAGGCAATTTGGACGCATCGGATGGCAAGTTCTATGAAAAAATGATTCATGAGTTACAAAATAATCAAAAAACATTGTCGACGACAATTTTAAAACAGAATTCCTTATCGATTAGTGTTATTTCTAAATTTAATCAAACGGTTCAACAAATAATTCAAAATGAAAAATTTTTAGAGTCCAAAATCAATCAGATTGCTTCAATTGTTAAAAATTCTGGCCACAGAGAAAATTCCCTTTTTATCAAAGATATTTTGCTTCAACTTATAAACTCCTTTGAAATTATTCAATCAATCTTGCAAGATGTTGAAAATTCAATTACATTTTCTAAACTAAAGGTCATGCATCCAAGTATAATAAAGTTATCTGATCTTCACAAAGAATTATTGTCTGTGCAAGAAAAAGTAGGAGAACAACAAATGTTATTAACTGTTACTCTTCAAAATGTATTTTTTTATGAAAAATGTATCACTTTAGACTGTTTTATTTTAAATAATAAAATTACTTATCTCCTACACATTCCAATCACGTCTAAAGACATTTTTGACTACTTTCATTTATATCCCGTGCCAATACAATTTGAGAGCAGGTTTAAAGTTGTTTTCCCGCGGAAAATTTTTTTGATAAAAACAAATTGCAACATGCATATTATCAAGAACCATGCGCAGAAATAACCAGAAATGAATATATTTGCAAAAAAGAAGACTTCAAAAACAGCGAACCCGATAGTTCTTGCGAAATTTCATTAATTGACTCCAGCATGCTCCTAAATCAGCCAACCACCTGCCAGAAAACACCAATTAAATTAGCCACACCAATCATTCACCAACTAGAGAAATCAAACCAATGGATATTTGTTCTTCCAAATGAAGAAAACGCTAAAACTTCCTGTCAACATCAAGAACAAGTACATACACTTTTGGGAACATACCTTATCAGACTGCCAAACGACTGTCTAATTCAGATCAACCGACAAATTTTTACGAACAACAACAAAACAACAGCAGCAATAGTTCAGCCGTATATCTTTCCTGACATACAAGATGCACCAACTGTTATACATCCGTTGGACCTATCAAACAGTATAAAAGATATTGACTTAGATAGCTTAAACAACCTAAAAAGAGAAATTCGAGAAAACTATCCGCACTTCGAAACATCAAGCATTTATCATGTACCCATATGGAAATTACTTGTATATGTAATACTTACACTTATATGTTTATACTTAATCTATAAGCGAGTACGGAAATGCAAACAATCAAAAAACACAAATCCAGTTGTAATTCAAATGCAAACTCCACAAGACAGCATTAACGTAATTCCTTCACAATTAAAACAATGTGAGCAGAAAATTGATCCGGCCAGCATCCACCTGCCCCTGTAAAGTCTAATTTTGGGGTGGAGGAGTTATACGACCGACGTCGACCTTACCTGGAATCATCTAGAGAAACCCGACTACCTCTAAACCTACCGGAGATGAGGAGTTGTATTTCATTTCATTTGTTGTAAACGTTTTTACCTTTAGTATTCTTAAGTCTATTATTGTACTCGCATCAATAAAATATACATTTATTATAAAGTATAAACTCGAAGTGGTTGTTCGATTACTTAATTCATACGACCCAAGTAAAAGAAATTAAACTATACATCTTAAATATAAAACTTGTTTATTTATTAACGAATTTTTATGAAATAAAAAGTGTTTAATTGACTAAAAATTTGATTGATAGTTTTTTAACATAAATTTGATTAACTTATTAAATTTAAAGATGGCGGACGCGTAAATATTAGGAAAAGCTTTGTTCAAAAAAATTTTAAAATAAAGGATTTTAATCAAATTGATATACACAAATTTTTAGGCCTATAAAAAGCCAAGTGAATTATGGTAGCGGTTATAGTTACTTTAGTTAAAAGGAGTGGGGGGAGGGTAAATCTTCGAAAGTCAAATTTTGAACAAAAACTTTTACAAACTTGCCGTTTTCGTATTTTTAACTTAGGAAAGGTGCCCGAAAATTTTTCAAAAATATCATTTTGACAGATCTTTGTTTTGGAAAGGGTTAAGTGGATTATCAAAGGACCACTCACTAGTTTACACAGGCCTTATGGGAAATTTTTGTAATTTTTCTTTCTTTAATTTTACTTGTTGTTTAAAGTTAATATTAATAAAACAATGTTAGAAAGCAAAACAATTACACATGTGAGGAGTGTGTCTACAAAATAATATTAATAGGTATTATTTTAACATAAATTTTGCCCTTGTGTCATTTTTTTACAATGATCTTTAATACAAAACCTAATTTTGTATGTAGAGAATAGCAAAATGCAAGCAAAAAATAAACAACTTTTATCCAAAAAGCCTTTACATTAAATTCCTTCTCTTTATAAAATGGTAAAATTAGTTTTAAGATGCAATATAAGTAAAAAAATATGCATGCATATGTCTTATTGAGCACACTCTGTACAATATAGTATTTTTAGGTGACTCCTCTTCCTATTACAAAATTGACTTGTCCATAATTTTATCTCCAAGTTAAAAAAAAAAAGGTGATTCCAGACTTTTGGGACATACTGTATATTATGAGCCAGGTTAAATAACTTAAACAGAAATATTATAAAATGTAGAATTTTTAAACTTATTTTTAATAAATGTTAAGGTCTTAATTACTTTTTTGTGTAAAAGTACTTAAATTTCTTTTAAAAAAATCTATTTTTAAATCACCCTGTAAAAAAACAAATACTAAAGCTTTATAAAATACTAAAAAGGTGCATTTTAACCTATATCACAATAACCAATACACATTATTTTTGTTTCTAATATTTTGGGTGTTTAAATAATTATTTCCGACATTAGCTCCATTTGGCCCCTCTGTGCGGCGCCCAGTTGTCTCATTCCGGATTGAAATTTTTAGTTCCGAAATTTCCTCTGACTCGAGCATAACTTGTAGTCCACCCAAGAAGAGAAGAGTTGAAGAAGACCCTTGTTCAAAGAAAGAAAATAGTTTACTTGGAAGGTACAAAATTTGTAAAGTTCTAAGATGAAAACAATAATTTTAATACATCCACTGCACTTAGCATGCTAACAAATTATTTTTACTCTTTTTTTTACTGAAGAGAATTTTGTAAACACAGTATACACAAGTAAGTATTCATGAATTATTTATTATTCAAACAGAAAATTGTTGATAAAAAAATGCTAGTGGAATTCAAAATGTTACTGCCCTTTTTTATCCAAGACAAGCAAATAGAATATTTTTGCGATGTTGCATGTGTCCGGACTTACCAAACCGAAATTCTATTTTCATCCCTGTCTTGCTCATTAAATTCTTGCTTGTATTTGGTCAATTGAGATAAAAGCTTGATATAATGGCAATTTAGGCCCATACCGCGTCTACCCGTAGGGTATAGAAGTCAATGTGAAACGCCAATGAACTTGGCAAGAAAATATCATAACCAAAAAATGTTAATTTGAGTGACTTTAATGGTTTTGTTGCGTCTCTCTTTAGTAAAAATATGTCATACATACAGGGTTTAGGATATACCTACATAACCGTAAATTTTAGTATAGTTTTTGCAAAGTCACCTGAAATGCTCCTAATACGGGGTTCTATCGATTTTATGAAGTTTTGCTTCAATCTGCCCTTTAAAAGTTATCCAAACTCATAAAATCTTCCTGGTATAATTTCAACCCTACCGACAGAGAAAAGGCGCGCTCTTTGCGGGCCGAGCACAAAGTATTTGTTATCTGACCGACCCAGCACAGGTGGGTAGACGGCACCTGATTGGCAGATTTTTTTGAGATGCGCTTTTAATTGCTTTCAGGTGTTCTTTGCGGGACCCCTTAGTCGGCAGTATGCAGAGTTAGAAAATAAATCAGTGTCGTTTCTGTAGGTATAGGAATAGAAAGTTTTATTATCTATTTTTATTTCTCTAGTTTACGCCATAATTAAATGAAATCATTTTCATGAGTATATCTACCGCCGCCTATGTCACTTTCTTTAAAGGATATGCCGATGGTCGGCTTTAACCTTTGTGCAACTGACTTTGCAAAAAATATACCCGTGAATTTAAAAATCGAAGTTTTCGTGGCTAATCAGGTCAAAAGAAGCTTTTGTTACTCTCATATTTTTCCGTGGGTAGCTTTTAACTTAACTTCACGGGGGCCCAAGATCTAATGGGTACCTACTAAGTGTTGACAGTTAACTGTTTCGTCATTATGGGACTCCTCAGAACACTGCTTGGTCAATGTGACACCCTTGCGAAGTTAATCAGACGCTTTTGTCTCTCATCCTACGCAAGAAGCGCCATCTACCAAATTACGTATTAGGTGTCCATTAGATGTTGGACCCCCGTGAGGTTAAGCTTTCGAGCTACCCACGGAAAAATATGAGAGCAACAATAACTTATTTTTACCGGGTTAGCCACGCAAACTTGTTTGATATACCTGCATATTACCCAAGAAGAGTGTGTTTGCTATTCTCGGATATTACTTTCAAATTCATAAAGATGGTTGATCCCCTTTAACCGCCCCCTCTCTCTACACCACATTTCGAATAAGTTATGTTTAGTTAGCTCTTAGATCATCAATATTTTTGGGAATACTAATAGTCCACAGTACACCGGTCTATTTTTGAATTGATGAGTAACAAAGCTGAATTTTCGTACAAAGCGTTATTTTGCCGACACGAAAATTCTTAAAAGTCATGAAAGAGTGTGCGCAGGCACAGAAATCTTTCGAGCTTCGGAGTGACCAAACCAAGCATACGGGGAACAATATTAATATTTACTTTCAAACACATTTCTTAAGCCACAAAAAAATTAATGGATCCATGACGGATCTGATACCTTCCTAGCTAGCCTATAACCGAACCGAACCGAACCGAAGTGAAGCCATAAAAACAGCTTTATGTAAATATCTCAGAAACCAAAGCTCTTACGAAGAACACCAATTATTAAGCAAAATGTAGTCTACTATATTCCGAAAACCGCATATTGATACGAAGCTCCGTTAAAAAGTTTAGCATTTTTCAAATTTTTTAATTGGCAAAAAACTGTCATTAACATTAATGGATTTTGACCAAAATCAGCTCGTTAGATTGTCGAACACCAGTTTATCTCAAAATTTTATGAAAATCGGTTTAGCCGTTTAGGAGCTATCGTGTTACGCACAGACTAAGATAGGTCAAAATACACCCAAATAACGGCGTTATCTCAAAAAAAATATTTGTCGAAAATAATACCTTCTCTAGCCATTGCTACGCGGGCGCGGGCTAGGAAGGTAAAAATAGCCTGTTACTAATTCTTTACTGTCGCTTTTTTCATCTCACAAATAACGAGATAAAAGAAGATGCAGCAAAGAATTAGTAACAGGCAATTTTTTTCTGTGTGTTAAAAAATAAATCGGTAACATTGTCCCCAAAATAGCATTCTTGGTTTAGTCAGTCTGAAGCACGAAAGAATTAATTCTGCACCCGCGCACACTCTTAGGAATCACTTTCAAGAATTTTCGCAGTGGAAAAAGTTGTACGTATCGACAAAATAAATCTATGTACGAAAATTCAGTCTGTTACTATTCATTTAAAAAATAAACCGGTGTACTGTGGGCTACAAAACTGAAAAAAGTTTGCACTTACTGAAACCGCTGTTTTATGAATGTTACTATCAAACATCCCTAAAACCCTAAATCCCTACAGATTTTAAAATCAAGGTTTTAGCAAAAACTGTATATTCTGGGAAATTCCTGCATCAGAAAAAAAGGCAAAATAATGAGGACTAACGGAAACTAACGGGAAATAATTTAGTCTAACGAAAGCTAGTTTAAGCTAGAGACCCTGTATGTATGACATATTTTAAAGAAAAAGAGACGCGAGAAACCCTTGAAAGTCAAATTTATTTTAGTCAAAATCAGAGGATAAAAATCTATACTCTAGCTAGAAACGAGTATAGTCACGTATAGTTTATGCTCTAGCGATGTTTAGAGAGAGACGCACCTTCGGTCCCTGTTAATTCATAAGTGTGGGAAAATAAAAATAAACGATTTTTAGCAAAACCTATACAGGGGGTGCGGTCAAACGTGTTTATATGTTGCATGATGATCGATGTCACTCACCGATGACAATTTAAATTACTTTAGTGAAATGCCAATGAAGTTGGCAAGAAAATAACATAACCAAAAAATGTTTACTTCAGTGACTTTAATGAGTTTGTCGCGTCTCTCTTTTGTAAAAATATGTCATACATACAGGGTCTCTAGTTTAAGCTGATATGATCTGGGAGGCGTTATAATAACGAGTCGTTAAATACCGAGATGAATTCCAAGACGTGCGCAAGCGTTGATCTGTCACTTCTGCCAACCAATCAACTGAGAGATATTTCAGTATGGTTTTATACAGCAAAACTTTAATAATTCCCAGTTCTTTTTGATGAAAATTCGTCGTTTTTGTTCTGTGAAAATGCCGGTGACGTGCAAGTTGTGTGACAAATTATTTAGTGCCCAATTTAATTTGAATAAACACTGTCATTGGGGTTCTACTGTATGTCTGTGCTACGATAAACATTTTTTTAAAAGATTTAGCGCATTTAAATTTCTCAATACTCCCATGGCAAAAAAAAATAAACGTGAAATGCATATAGAAGAAATACTGCATATACCTACCATAGATATTGTATATGTTTGAAATCAAAAAGCAAAGACGAATCTTAAAATGCAAAAATATACAGGGTGTTCCCTCTCAAAAAATCGACTTTATTGTCACAGCCTGTACAGGGTGTCCCAAATTCGTTGTTTTTTTGTGGTGTCGGGTATCTAGGGGAGAAAGAAAAAACTGAGCCCCCTTTGCGACGCTCAAATTTTAAGAGAAGCCTAAAGGTGAAAACTACATTTAGATATAGCAAGCCGTTTTTAAGCTACGGAGTGTTTTTGTCTGCAATTTGCTTTTGTGTAAATAGCTTTCTTATAGATCTTTTCTTGAAGAATTGACAGATGTAAACGGTTTTTATTTATCTCTTTTGGTTTTTAAAATATTGCATAAAGTTGTTATTTTTCTTACAGAATAACTCTAAAACTCTCTCTAAAATTTCCTTTAAAATGATGTATCACACTCAATATTTTAATTTTTAATTTTTTTTTATTGTTTTTATTTTTATTTTTTAATCACCTCTTTATTATTTTTTTATTTTTATAATTTTATAATATTAAAATAATTTAAACCCATTAAGCAAACTAAAATATGTGGTAAGAATAAAAAAAAAACAAAAATATAAAGCAATCCCACTAAACCCATAAAGAAAAATTAATTTTATGTGATATCTCAAAAACTAAACGTGACAAATAAAATTTAATTTAACAGTTGAATTCCTCTTAAAAAAGTGTCTAAAGAATGTTTTCACAGAAATAAAAATATTAATAAATAAACAAGTTATAGACCCCTTCCCAAAATGCAGACTTTTTAAAAACACCCCGTAGTTTAAAAACGGCTTGCTATATCAAAATGCGATTTTCACCCTTAAGCTTCTTTTGAAATTTGAGTGTCGCAAAGGTTGATCAGGTTTTTTTAGTCCCTCTAGAAATACCCGAAACTCCCCAAAAACAACGAATTTGGGACACCCTGTACATGGTGACGGATAGAAAAAAATTATGTTGGCTTTTAAAGTTCATCGTCATCATAATTAACCAAAAAAAATCTACAATTTATTATAGTCCTTTATTTTCAATGATAAAGTTTCTGAGTGCTCCGGTTATAAAAAACCACCCGGTACCTACATACATAAAATCATACCTAAAAATTAGAATTGACCATTATTTTATACCTTAAATTTTTTATTATACGTTAAGCTCTTCGATCTCGCGCCAATCCCGGTATTCGCGCCAATAATTTAAATTAGACATTTTGACGTTATTTTGGCGCATGCTCCTTTGATGGAATTCATCTCGGTATTTAACGACTCGTTTATAATATAGGGTGAAACCAAAACAGGTGCGAGTTGTTTGTTTACGTCGGTTCCTTGGCAACGAGGGTGTGTTTCAGATAATACCTAGAGTCCCTGTGATCTGTGATATCTCGATAATACCTTCCAAAAGAAGA
Source organism: Aspidapion aeneum (assembly GCA_963576565.1). NCBI lineage: Eukaryota > Metazoa > Arthropoda > Insecta > Coleoptera > Brentidae > Aspidapion > Aspidapion aeneum. The sequence goes on from OY755045.1 coordinate 46,475,782, forward strand.
TGGGTTAGTTTAAATGATACACCGGTATTTTTTTTTAACAGTTTCTAAACTCTTACTTTTTTCTTATTTCAGATTTACTACACCATTAACGCGGTCCATGTGTCCTTCGTTCTGCGTGAAGAATTACTATATCTCAGAAACGAATCGAACCAGTCTGGGTTGGATCACGACATAACATCTCAAAGTAAGTTTGGCCGGTTTAACAATGGCGGGTTATCCCTGAATCAAATTAAGTCGCGTCCATGTAAATTCAAGAGTAAATTCGTTAACCTTTCATGAAAGCACCGGTTATTGTTAGCCCGAGGTTATCTTTATTGATAAATTGGCGCTAAGAATTTTTCTCACTCCCTTGACTCTCGGGTGGTGATACCGAAGGCCAAGAAAAACCTAGTTGTCTAGTGCGAAGAGTCAGCAGTAGGTTATAGTTAGTTAGAAGTAGTATTGAAGCTGTTTGTTTGATTATTAAAATAATTTCTGATTTAAATGGTGGTTGGAACCTTGGTTTTAATATTTAGGGGCATACAGGCGTCTGTTGGATAGACGTCACCAACGAGCGATTTGATTCTTTCCCAAGTCACCATAGTAGAGTAAATTTGTAGTGTATTTCAAGAAAAAGCTGCAAAAAGGGTATAGATTTTTATATTTGGCATGGTAGTAGCTAACATCAAAAGCTAAATTTTCAATCGAGGATTCCCTATTTTCCGGCATTAGAATTCAAAATGGCGGCTGCCAAAGTTAAGAAAAAAAATGAATATCCTGTTTTAAGAGAAATTAAAGTAATTTTGATAAATTTACTTTAAGTGGGACCTACTCAATTCAAAAATGTAAAAAAAATTACATCTGTCACTTTAAATCAAAACGGCGGCTATATTTAAAAAAATTGTTTTACTGCAATATTTTTTTAAATTTTGGTGCGATATTTATTTCTAATACCTCATATTAAAGCCACTGACCAGCTCTTTAAACCTACCGAAAAAAAATTTCCCAGCAGACACAAAGATGGCGCTTAATATGTCATAAATAAAAGAGAAGTTTATAGCCTGTAGACCAAATTAAATTTTTACAAAAATTTTTTTGTATTTTATTAATAGTAAGCCAAGTTTTGTAAAAATTTATAAAAAGTTACAATTTTACATTTAACATTTTAAGATGGCGCCATCTTTGTGCACCAAAAGTAAAGAAAATATCGATTTTTTTTTAATTTAAATATAGTCGCCATTTCGTTTTGCAGTGACAGGTGTAATTTTTTTACATTTTTAAATTGAGTAGGTCCCACTTAAAGTAAATTTATCAAAATTATTTTAATTTCTCTTCAAACAAGGAAATACTTTTTTTCTTAAGTTTGGCAGCCGTCATCTTGTATTCTGAAGCCGGAAAATCGGGGATCCTCGAATGAAAATTTGGCTTTTGATGTTAGGTCCTACTATACCAAATATAAAAAAATATACCCTTTTTGCAGCTTTATTTTACAAATTTACTCTCCTACAACTAGACGGTTAAAAGATATCACCTTGCCCTTAATATTTGGCCCATTAAGATAAATGAAATAATAGGCCAAAAACTTAGGCTTCATTGGTATTTTTGAATTCAGGGAGAAAGGAAATAAATTAATTATTTTAAAATTACCTATTAATTTCTTATACGAGCACAATTAAAACTAGGTATATAAAGCATTTTTTGTTAAAATACAAAAAAAATATTATTGTTTTTATTTTTATCTTCAGTTAGTTAGTGCGAGATAAAGTAGATAGTTACTTATATTTATCAAAAAAATCACATCGTATTGTTAAGTAGGTAAAATATTAAATCAGATTTTTCTAAAAATAAATTGTTTCTAAATTATTTGAAATTTAGTTTTACCAAAATGCTGATGACGCAATGGTCTAGTACCTCATAAAGTAATTGGACAAACTTTGCATTTGTGTCAGCAATTATGGCGGGCCATCGCCAATAAATGCTGACGCAGGAAGAAACTTGTAATTGCGAGGTAATAGCCCACTGGCGGTACCACTAGGGGTGTAAAAGTTAAACGATCGAAAGCCCAAAAAAAATGTGTCCTGACGTGTTCCTGTTAGTAATACTGTAAGTACCTTTCACAGTAAACTAAATTGGTCTATGGTACCTTTATATTTATTTAAATTGTAAATCTTTAAAAAAAAGGAAATTTTAATATTACATGTCTTAAACCTGCTGCTTTCTAAAATGGCGCTGTCCTTCCTAGACCATTGGCCAGCTCAAGGTAAAACTCTTAAACCATTGCACTGTTTTTATTTAAGTTTAAATTTATATATGGGGCTTTCCAAGTCAACCTCCATGTCAATTTTGATTTTAATAAAAATTTACTTTTTGGTTCCTCTATAGATACCGATTACACCAATTCGATTCCTTAAATCTGCAGGGTGTTTTATCTACTTAATTGGCCAAAACATATCTATGGTTTATGCCTCTTCCTGAAAAAATACGAACTATGCAAAAAAAATTACTACTGTTTAGAAACAACAATAAGAGGCTTTAAGAAAAAACATTGAAAATGACAAATAATCGCATCAGTACTTTAGTACAAGACAATTTAAAAAATCGCCATTTTAAAAATGTGACCCCTTCGATTTTTTTATATTTTTTTGAAAAAAGATGATCCAATATCTTGTCTATTGCCTTTGAAAATTTTAGAGTGGGTCGAGAAGTATAAATGCGAAAAAAGAAAAATTCTTGTGTAAGTGCGCGGAGGCCTTGGCCGTACTTATATGTATATGGGCAAGCGAGGAGACCTATTGAGGCGCCCGGGGTGTGAATCAATATACATTTTATTAAACGAAGTTGTTTTGCTTTAAGGAAAAAAACTATTTTTTCATTCTGACACCCCCCCCCCCCTTGCATATCAGCGGCGTCACATTGAAGGGCCACGACGGGCCTTGGCCTGCCACTGTTTAAGACCTTAGTGGCTACCAACATTGTGGCACATTTTTCTAATTAAAATACCTAGTCCTGCACTGTTAAGGCACTAGACTCCACTATAGATGGTGTCCCAAATTCGATTTTTTTGGGAAGGCTCGAGTTTAATTTAGAAATTGAAAGAAAATTAAACAAAAACATCTCAACTAATGAAACAGGATATCCGGAAGAAATAAAAAGAAATAGCTACCTAAATGTCACTCTTAATTATCAACCATACCGAATATGCATATTTTGTTTACAAGGTTCACTCTAGTTGCAACCTTATCTTTAAACCTAACCTAACAAAAACCCATAAAAGGAACAATCTTACTTGTTCTCAAAGTCTTACAATATGGGTCTCATAACCCGGTCAGGAAGCTCGGTTTGATATCTGGGTTTGACAGCTCGGTTTGGACATGTGATTCCCACTTCAACGATTCTTTTCAGGTTGTGAATGTCAAAATTACTCGTTCAGTTTACTTTGGTCAAAATTGGTAGAAGGTAGGAAATTCCGTGGATCAAAAATTCCCTTTTGGATTGCGGAACTGGAACTAAAATAAAACATGCTTTTTGGAACACACAGCAAAACACAGTAGATTAAGCTGCAAAACCCTTAATTTGATAAATATTCATTTATCCCTCAATCTCGAAATAAACCCTTTAATATTAATCTAACCTTTAATATTTTATCACTGTATTTTCTTTAGTAAAAATCTACCTCAACCTATATACTTCTCCCAATATATATATATATATATATATTTTATCGGTTTCACAACGTTCTACGTCTTCCGATACCCAATCTCCACTCGTTTCTGTTTGCCCATAATTCATCATCTAGGCCTCTTATTCTTATTTCACTATCTATTCCTTCTCTCCAGCTTCTCCTTGGTCTTCCTCGTTTTCTTCGGCCAGTTGGTTTCCATTGTAATATTTGTTTAGGTAGTCTTCCATCATCCATTCTTTGTACATGTCCGTACCACACCAGTTGTTTTGTTCTTATATCATCCACTAGAGTACGTTCACCCACTGTCATAATTTCTCTTATTCTTTGATTGGTAACTCTTTCTCTTTTTGATTTCCCTGCTGCTCTTCTCCAATAGTCCATCTCCGTAGCGGAAAGCATTTTTTCTGTTCTATCTTTGATTGGCCATACTTCTGAGCCGTATGTAATAATACTTTTTACAATGGTGTTATATATAAGCTTTTTGTTATGTTTTGATATACTTTGGTCCCAAATTATTCCATTTAGTAAAGTTATTGCTTTTCTTCCTTGTACGTTTCTATCTTTTATAGCTTTGTCTAGTGTTCCGTCAGCTGTAATTTTTAGACCCAAGTATTTATACTCATCACAGGACTGAATTCGCTGCCCAGTATTTAAGATTAGATCCTGTTTCGTTCCACCAATACACATATACTCTGTCTTATTGATATTAACCTCTAGTCCCCACTTATTGTACTCGTCTATTAGTTTTCGTGTCATATATAGGGCTGTCTAACAAAACATATGATCAAATCCAAGATGTCTTCCATGGGACAAACAAACCGATTTCCCATAAGCCGTAATGTTAACAAAAACGTAAATTTTACGAAAACGACAAGAGCTTTAGTCTCAAAAATTAATCAGTTTTAAGAATAGATCCTTTGTGCATATGAGAAAAATGCGTTTTTCTTAAAAATATTAAACTAAAGCGAGAAAATCTGAAATAAAAGGGACCATGTTTTCTTCAAAAAAGTAGGTTATGTTTTTGTTTATTTTGTTTTTTTTTTAACTTTTTTTCTAGTTTTTTCACTTATTTTGAATTATTACATGGGCGCACCAAGGGGGCGGGGGGCTAGGGGGCCGGACCCCCCAAACCACATATTTTTTTAGATATTTTCCATATATTTCATGAGTAAACAGAAAAAATAGCATAAAGTACATCATGAGACCTCTGGGGCCCCCAAAGGTTTTTGAAGTTTTTTGACCAATGAATCAATGAACTATCAGCCCAAGGTAGGGGAAAGTAGTTCTATTCAAAGAGCTCACTTCAAGGCTCACTTAACAGAGACGAAATTGAAATAGACTAAACTTTTCTCATCAGATTCAGGTTTTCTATTAGGATCTTTTGTTGTACTTGACTAAACCTTTTGCTAAGTAATAGGCCTTCTATAGCATTAAACTGTGAAAAATATTTCACTATGATTTTTAGGTTTAGACAAAGTTTAATCACGGATCATCTTAACAAAGGTGATCCATGGTTTAATTGTTTTAACCCTCCAGTAGTAAAATGAAAAAGAGGCACAACTTATAGGTAGGTCAGTCCAACAGATCAATATGCACATATAAGTTCCAACCAAGGTTGGTCAAGCAAACTTCTAATAAGTACTTTACAAAATATGTTTATTTAAAAAAATATAAGTAAACATTATATAAAAAAAAAACTTGCAAAATTAAAATACAGATTTTTCTTGTCATTGGCCTCACACACCGTACATCACCATATGATTTTCCATGAACTATAATACATAGGGCTTAAGTACGGTCAAATTCATTAGCTCACAACAGTAAGTACTGTTCAAATTTTACAACAGTACAATATTCGCTGTTGTATTACTACTGTTACTATTACTTTTATTACTGTTTTTTTGTAACAATATTTGCTCAATTATGTATCTAAAAGTTTATGCAAATAAACATATACTCTACTCTACAATTGGGCGTAACAGCATATGACCCATTAGGAGTATTAGAACCCAAATTTTTTTGAGAGAAATTGAAAAAAATATCTGAGAGAACTTATTTGTTTTTCTTGTGGTCATCAAAGTCAACAAAGATTACTTTTTTATCCATCTATTATTAATGATGGCAAAAAATTTTTTTTTGCTAATAAGCTCAGTACAGTACCGGAGAAATTTCACAACAGGACTTGCAGTAGGTCCAGTCAGATACTATACAAATTTTACGGTGTACAAGTTTTAGGTGTCAAAAAGCATGGAAATAAAGGAAAATTTGCACCAAAATAGTTTAAGATAAAAAGAGGTTTGAGTTAGGGAGACTGTCAAACTCACCAGTTTATTCTAAACTGTTTTGAGGTCTGTAAAATAAATATTTATTAAAGAAAAAGAAACTTTGATGATACAGGACTTCACTCGACACTATACAGGACGCTACACTACCAAAAGTTTATTTAAGGTTCTGTAGGATGGTGTACAAATTTGGTTCAGCTCATTATTCACACCTTAACCTCATATTGTTTTCCTTTTCTTTCTTCTCGGGACCCTTTTTTCAACCATCATTTTTAAAATTTTTTAACTGTTTTGAAACAATGGATGAATGGATATTCAGGAGAGACCCAGTCATGATCATTGCTGTATTGTATTGCCTAGAATAGTAAAAAAATCATAGTGAAATATTTCTTACAGTTTAACACAATTCTATGTTACACTTCGGCAAAAGGTCCACTCAAGCACAAAAAGATCCCAATAGTAAATGTTGCCAAAATGGCAGTTGCACATTTATCCAAAACAAACCTGACAAAAAACTTTCGAATATTTCAATTTATCCTCTGTTAAGTCAGGTAATAGAGCACTTATCCACTTTCTTTTCCCTTCTTTGAGCTGATACCTAGTTCATTTAAATCAAGATGATTTTTTAAGGTCAAAATACTTGGCATTCCATCAAAACTAACATTATCAAGCTCTCCCCAGCTGCCACAATTCATAACAGCACAGAAACTAATAATAATGATTCAAACTGAGTAAAAAACTGGAAAAAAAGTAAAAAAAAACAAAAGTAAATAAAAACATAACCTGACTTTTGAACAAAACATGGTCCCTTTTATTTGAGATTTACTGGCTTCAATTGATTTTTTTTAAGAAAAACGCATTTTTCCCATGTGTACAAAGGTTCAATACTTAAAACAGCATCTTTGTTGTAAGTTAAATCGTTTCACTTTTTTTAAAAATTACGTTTTTGTTAACATTGCGGCTTATGGGAAAACGCTTTGTTTGTCCCATGGCGACCATCTTGGATCGAAAAACAGCTGATCGTGACAGTTCGTTAGACAAGCTAATTCGAGGTCGTCATAATCCTGAGCCACCACTATCTGATCATCGGCGAAACATAAAGTATACAAGGTGGTTTCATTCAACGGAATTCCCATGTTTTGGCATTTTCTCTTCCAGACTTTAAGGAACTGTTCCAAATATATCTTGAAGAGCGTAGGCGAGATACAGCAACCTTGTTTAAGACCTTTATTTACTTGAAAGCCTTTGGTTAGTTTTGCTTTTATTTTAACTTTTGCCTTACTATTGCGGTATAACTCTTTGATGGCCTTAATTAGTTGTACGCTTATGTTTGTCTTTTCCAACGCTTTCCAAAGTAGATTTAGTGGTATACTATCATATGCCTTCTGCAAATCTACATAAAGCAGATGGAGCTCCTGTCCGTATGCCATTTTCTTTTCAATAACTTGGGTTATACAAAAGAGATGATCTGAAGTCGATCTTCTCACAATAACATAACCTATAAAAAAAGCCAAGTCAAAACGTGAATTATCGAGTTATAAAATTTAAATCTCTTATTTCGAAATGATCTGTCTCCATTTATCTTGGATAAAAATATATAATAAAATCAACTAGCAATATTTAAAACAATAAGGTTAAATTCTACCTGAACTACATGTGCTCTTGGTAAGAAACAGAATTATCGGAAGTAGAAGTAAATAGGGCTCACCTGTAATTCGATGAAAATCCAATCAACATCCAAAATAAAATGTGTCACAAGACATTAACTTATAGCATTCTGCTTTCAAATTAAAATTTCTAGACATTGATTATCAACTGAAATTGGCACGCGGCCTTTTATGGTTAGCAATTAATAGCCAGACTCCACAAAATCCAGTTATGGAAAAAAAGACAGATTTCGCCTGGACACCCCTATTTATAGCCTTCCACCGGAAGATAAAAACTATCAAAATGACACGTCATTTTAGCTTTGAACCACATGTTTAACAAAAGAAAGAGACAGACTTAATGACAAAATATCAAGTTGAAGAAGGATGACATATATATATTGAGGTTAGATTTTCAACTATCTGTAGCCATAAACATTATAATAGATGGATCGAGTAAATGGTTGCACGTTCAAAAATCATACCATCCACCGGCTGAAATCATGTTTGTCTCATCTTTACACTGAGACAAATAAGGATAGACAGTCAAGAATGACGAAATAAAGTCCATTCTTGAGCATACCCGTAGAAACATTAAGTTAGCTATTATATCTCACGTTCGTCACGTTCACAAATTACGTTATACAACACATTTTTTTACAATTGTATAGATATCTTCTGAGTCAAAGTTCCACCTAGCCTGAAGTTAAACCCCAACACCCAATTAAAAGAAATTAATTAAGTTTTGGTCAAGTTCTGATTGCCCCAAAAATTCCCCACAAGCATAATCTGTAAACGCGCCCGCAAGCAAAGGACACTCAGGTGGTCAGAAATAGCCGGTTAACAAGAAAACAAGGAAAACAGATGACTTGAACCTAACTTCAATTAAAACTCGAATTTCTGTTTGTTTACCCTTTAATTAAGGTTAAATTCCAGTTTTTCTGCCCTTAAAGAAATTAAATATAATTTTATGAGTTTGCAACATTGATCTTCCTGTACTGTACTATTTACCTGTGATGTTTCAAAAGCATGTCTTCCGCTGCGCAAAAATTCTCCTTTCTATGGACTCTTAATCAAGTAGGTATTAACATTTTTGGTGGTTCAATAAACTAACTTTTTAGCAATGATATTTCCCCAATAAGATAAAACAACCTAATACTAGTAATTATATCATATACCTAGTAACTAGAGAAATACTGGCTTTTAAATAAGTATTGACCCAAAATTTGTACGGGGCGAGTTTAAGTTAATTTGGCCTAGAATAAATCCTAGCAAATCCAGCCCGTAACATAGTGGCGTCGAATGTCATAACAGTGCGGGAATAGGTAGTCTAATAAGAAAAATGTGCGACAATGTTGGTGGCCGATAAGGTTTTAAACAGGCTTGGCCCTTCATTGTGACGCCACTGATATCATATGCAAGGTGTCAGAATGAAAAAAAAAGATTTTTTCCTTAGAGGAAACCAACTTTTTTAATAAAATGTATATTGATTCACACCCCGGGCGCCTCAATAGGACTGCTCGCTTGCAAGGCCTCTGCGCACTTACACAAGAATTTTTCTTTTTGGCAATAGACAAAATACTTTTTCAAAAAAATATAAAAAATCGAAGGGGTCACATTTTCAAAATGGGGATTTTTTAAATTTATTGTCTTGTACTAAGGTCACTGATGCGATTATTTGTCGTTTTCAATATTTTTTCCTAAGGCCTCTTGTTCTTATTTCTGAAAAGTTATAATTTTTTTTTGCAAAGTTCGTATTTTTTCAGGAAAAATCATAAACCATAGATATGTTTTGGCCAATTAAGAAGATAAAACATCCTGTAGATTTAAGGAATCGCAACATTTTTTCAAATTTTTTATCTTGGTCTAATCTGTATCTATAGAGGAACCAAAAATACATTTTTATTCAAATCAAAACTTGTAAGTACAAAAGGTCGCCAGGTTGACATGGAAAGCCCCATATATGGGGTGTCCCCGACCACCCGTCCACCCCCTTTAAAACCCAGGGGATGGATTTTTTCAATGATCTAAAAAATGATTGCCATATTGAGTACGCTCTTTTAATTAATGGTATTTTTCGATTCCCTTGCCGACCGGAAGTGGCCTATTCAGGTCGAAATTCCGTTTTTTGAATAGGGATGGGCATAATTTTGCAACGAATTCGGATTATACGCAAGAAAATACGTACCATTTATTTGAATTTTTTTTTTCTTAAACGTCATTATTTTTTTTAAATATATGCCCATCCCAATTTTAAAAACGGACTCTAGGCCTAAATAGGCCATTTCCGGTCGACTTCCAAAGTTAAAAACATCTACCAATAATCAAAAGAGGGTATTCAAGTAATTTTTTGGATCGTTAAATAAGATTTTCCCCTTGGTTTTAAAAGGGATGGACGGGTGGTCTGGTACACCCTGTATATTATCCTATATTCAATAAAATGTATATTGGAAAGTTTGTTTGGAGACTGACGGTCCTCGTCTTGTCTAAGAACCCTAAAAATATTGCTGGCACCCTATAAGCGCGAAAGCCGGGGTGCGACAGTATAAGCAAAAGGGTAACTATAACTGTAACAATTATTAGGGACCTATTGAAATAAAGCCAGGCACAAATTGTGCCGGGCACTATATTGACAGTTTCGCATTACAAACTGACAGTTGATCTTTCAAAATTGACATACCAAAGTCGAATTTATAAATCCCGTCGTTTATTTTCCATTATTAGTGGCGTCACTATTAAATCCGGCTTGTATAATATACAAAGGCCTAATTTGGAAAGGACAGAGCTCTTCTAACGGTTCCATCTATCTTTATCCTAGAAACTGTATGTTTAATATTTAAAAAGTTCCAGGGGTTTCAGAGAGAAAATCAATATGACTTAAGGCACAATAATCTGCCCTTACCAATGCCCAGATCTGCACTAACAAAAAATTCAATAATTTACGAGTGTAATAGGTATTTACGTTACTAGACCGGAAATAAGGACTTTACAGGTCGACACAGGAAATTTACAGGGCGAGCCGCAGGCGAGACCTGTAAACCTGCGGAGACCTGTAAAGTCAGTTTCCGGTCGTGTATCGTACGTATATTTTTTTTTAACCGACATAATGAAGCACAGCTGTCTGTCTTACTCAAAAGCTAGAGTAAGTATATGTTTGACTACTTATATTTAAACAATATTTATGCTACAATTAGGAACAATTCTTATACGCAACTACCTATATAACTATAGTAACCATTTTATATGTAAGTTACCTATATGTACCTAATATAAAATTCAAACAATTTTAATGCATCATTACTTTTTCTCTTGAGTATAAATATTAAAAATGCAGTTATGCACATTTTGGATATTTATATTTGCAGCCGAAGTATTTTCAATTTTTGGTGAATTTCTCTGCTGTATATTTATTGTTTCTGAAATGTTTGACAACATATTATTTTGAGCATCAGACACATTAGATGTAGTAAAATCTCTGGTTGAACTTCCATTGCTGGCTGCTACTGGGAAGCTCCCGCCTGCACCTGCTCCAATTTTTTTAGCATTATCAACTTTTTGTCTCAGTGAGTGCTCAATATATCCTTCAGCAACAGAGTTTGAATGCCAGCCGCCCAAATTTTTAAGGTTTAATATGTCTCCACCGCCTTCTATTAGGAGTGTGGCAGCGGTGCGCCTGAATGTGTGTCCGGTGAATTCTTGTGGATTTTTAAGCTGTAGAAATTTGGCGATTTTGGCAGGTGCCCCTCCTACGCCATGAAGACCTACTGGCTGCTTTCTACATTTTCCTTGAGAGTAAAATAAAAAGAATCTTTCATGCGGAACATTTGGGGGCCTTAGATTTTTGTATTTTTTAAATAACTTCAAATTTCTTTCACCAAGAATTACGAAAGTTCTTGAAACATTTGTTTTAGTGTTTGGTATATTGACTATTATCATGTCTTCTTTCTCAGTGACGTCTTTTAGGGTTAATTTAGTAATTTCTTCCCTCCTCATTGCTCCCGAAATGGCCATGATCGTTACAACCTAAAATCAAAAAGTAAATTTAAAATTTTTGCTAACTTTACAATTTGTGAACAGTCCCATATGCAACCGATCCGTAATAAAAACTGGTATTTTTCCTCGTCTTGTTCTTTTCACTAGCCGCAGTCGAGCGTTGCCGGATTTTATTATTTTTATCATTAAGAATGCTAAGTTATTAAACAATCGGATACCTAGTACCACAGCCTACCTAGGTAGGCTGTGCTAGTACTAACCTAGATAGTTTAAAAATACTTTTTCCACTATTATTTAAGTAATTAGTTAAAGTATACATTTTTTATATTATTTTTTGATAAAAATAAAGATGGTAAAACAAAAAAATCTGTGTTGTATGTTTTTTTTTGTAATTTAAATGGCAAAATTTGTATGAATCTTTTGTTTGTAATAAATAATAGTTGTAATTGAATTCCAATTTGAGTTTTTTATTTGGTTCCAAAGAATCTATATAAAACAAATTGGCATCATTGCTTAGCTTGGTAGTCCTTGTGTTATGTTATGATTATTTTAGTTAGGTTATTGAATGAAAATTAATAAATAGAATTGTTTTTTGTTTTTACAGAAAAAATTGTTAATTGAAGCTAATAAAATTTTAAAATTTGGTTAAAAGTTACAGTGCAGTTGTTGGGATTGAAACACACGTTTTTATAACAAAAATAGCAAGGAGAATAATTAGGTTTGTTTGTATTTTACTTACTTTGAGCATTAAAAATTCCTCATCCCTTGCTTCTTCCAAAAATTTATTAATTTCTTCTCCACTGAAAACTCTGGCCTTTTTAGGCTTATATCCTGCAGACTTTTTCTTTAAAAATGCAATTAGCTTGTAGTAGCGACTAATATCAATATTTCTCCTTAATGATAAGCAAGTTTTTATTGTTGAAAATAAACTCCATAAACTATTGGACTTCAATGTGGCTGATTTTTCGGCAAAATATGCCACTAGGACATTTTCATCAATTGATTTAACTTTGTTTGTGTGACACCAATTAAGGAATACATCATAATTTCTAGTATATCTCTCTTTGGATTTTTCTGGTAGCAAGTCGAAAGTTACCTTTGATGCTGCTTCAATTATTTCTTCCGGATTTAATTCTTCATTCATGTCCAAGTCCATAATTTACTTATTATTTTTTTAAATATCTCTTTTTAAACACAAGTTTTTTATTTAAAAGGCAGCCATATTGATTTATTTTAAATGTCAAAGCTGTCAAAACAAAACAATTTTTATAAGCTGTCATCACAAAGTCATGGCTAATTTGACTGAAATAGGGACCGGAAAGAGAACAAGAGACCGGAAAATTAAAAATAAAGATCACTTTGGAGACCGGAAAGAATCTGAACTAAACCCGCACTGTAAAATGAAACTTTCTGTACAAAAAAATGTACAGAAAGTGTATGTTTTCTGGTCGGTTGAAAAAAAAAATTTTTAATAGCCTCCTGGAAGACATAAGAAACATCAGGGAATATTTTACCTTTCGTGCATGCACAAGAGAGTTCTTGGTTTCCAAGGCATTTTACAGCTTACAGGAATTTTATAATAATTAGGTTATTCTATAATTCAAATAATTATTTTATAATGTTATTTGTTGTTCTGTTTTGCTTGGTCTTTATTTGTTTGTTTTATGTTGACATTGTTTTATTATGCTCCAGTTAGTTAGTTAATTAATTAAAACTTGTATATCTTTATTTCTTAAATTTTGTAGATTTGTTTGTTTTATTTTTTTTTATTTTTTTTTTGATAAATCTGTTATGTTTATATAACAAATTTTTTAAACTTTAAACCTATAAATATTAACCGTCCGACTGTGATACCTTTAAAAAAAAATTATTTTAAATTTATTTCATTTTATTAATTATTTTTTACTCTGTATTGTTTTGATTTATTGTTAAGTACCTACATGTACCTGCATGGTAATTTTTTATATTATGTTTCTTAATTTGTATATTAATTTTTAAATTAATGTTGCTACATCTATATACATTTATTTTAAAGGAAAAGTATCACTAGATCTGGATTAGATTGAGAGTGTAGAGTCAAATATAGAGATATTTTTTGCTTTGTCAATAATTTTGTTTGAAGTTCTGACAATAAAGCTTATTTGATTTGATTTGATTTGTTCTTATAATGAGAAACTGTCAATATAGTGCCCGGCACAATTTGTGCCTGGCACTACTGCAATAGGTCCCTATTAACTTATCAACTTTTGGTTAATTTAGTTTTAGTTATCTTAACACTAAACACTCCTGGATATGACAGGACAAAACTCAGTATTTTTCGATGCGGTAAATTGAATTATTGTTCCTCCCCAAGATCCCTCTATATATCTCACTCCTGTCTATTGGATCTGTTCAAAGGTATTATAGAGTCCTAGTTACCCTACATTTGACAGATATTGTTTATCAAGAGAAATCTAGGGTCCCTGTATGTTGACATATTTCGATATTATATCCAAATATTTTAACATACAGGTACTTTAAAGAAACCTGCTTGAAGACGACTGAAGATATTGCATCAGTCCGAACTTTACAAACAAAGTTCCAAATAGAGACTATAGGTAGTTGCCCGAGGCATTGTTTTATTTGTAGAAAAAATAAATACTTAATATATTTGACCTAGTTTTATTTAACTATTATGTTGATAATGTTGTAATACATAATGTGTAATATACAGCATGGTTAAAAGTTCTATGCTTCATAAACTGCTTGCTTTGCTTAATGTGTGTAAGAGAGAAGTAAAAGAGAAGAAAATATATTTCGGGCGGTGTCTTGAAATATTTTTCGCTGTTTTAAACCCGTATTCGGGCTGCTAGTGGAAAAGTACGGAAATACATTGTGAACTCATCTTCACGAAGTTTTTCGTCATTCCGTTGTGTGTAGCGAAACAGGTGAGAAGTGGGTATTAGTTTTTCAGGCAAATTCTGGCACAAGCCATGTCGCGTATAACATTTAGCGTTCAGGAAAAAGTTTCATGGTATTTCGGGGGAAATAGCTGTCAAAATGTGGCAAATTTTTTTGTTGTCGCGTTTGATGGCAGGGATATTCCCAGCCGTAGCACGGTCCAAAAAATAGTGACCCATTTCCAACGAACAGGATGTGTCAATTTTTGCCACAAATGCGGTGGTGCAGAGGCACCTCCTGTTCGTAAATGGAGAGGCACCTCCTGTTCGACTTGTGCCGCAGCAGAAGCTTTGCCTCTCTGTAAGGCAACTGCCAATGATGTTGGCGATGATATTTTACCCTTAACCGTCCGAATAATACAGTAATAATTTCCCATGAATTAAATGAAATGAAAATGAATTCAATTCCAGGATTCTCAGGTCGAAGTCCCGCCCTTCGAACCTCGCAAACAATAATATTGATTCCTGTTTAAAAAAATATAGCCTATAGCACCTTCGGGATCAGTAGCAATTCAACGACACCTTTTTTGTCAAAATTGGTTCAGCCGTTTAGCCTCTAGCGTGACACAAACTTATTTACTTACATACGTACAACAATCGAAAAACAATACCCTTCCTTTCGCCGTGCTGTAGTTGGGTAATAATATGTCTGTTTTGTAAAAAAAAATTATTCTATGGTTTTGTTTTACAGAAGCTGTCAAACACTGAGGCAAGCTCTTTTACCTCGAAACAAGTCACGTTGATTTACAAGAGTTTAAGTGTTTTTGAATTGAGCCGCTCTTTTGCGATGGGATATGGGGATACGATTTCGAGGGTTTCTCTTTCCGAAATATATGGAATCAGATGGATTTGAAATTACATAGCACCAGTCGCGTCAGCAAGGCTTGAAAAATTGGAAAACCATAAAACAAGAATTTTAAAAATGTCAAAAAAAAAATCTGTTTTGACATTTCCCGATCAAGGAAAAGCCCAAAAATTAATTAATTTAGCCTTTGACTGCAGAGTTGGTATTTTTACACCGGGTCTATAGTAGAATTTCCAGTGACGTAAAAATAGTTTCAGTGTATACTCCATTTCATAATTTTTGAGATAACTTTTTGATGTTTATCATAACAAATAGCATAGGCCAACGAAAAAAGTTGTCTCAAAAATATATAGTCGGTTTTTTTATAATGGCGGTTCGTCATTGGCATTTTGTCATTTAAACTATTGAAAATATGTTATGACGTAACCGCATAAATAAAAAAAGAAACTTTATATAAAGGGTGTTTCAGACCACCCGTACAGGCTAATTATTTTAAAATTAAAAAATTAATTAAAATCACTATCAAGTGCTCTTTCTGATAATGTTGGTTTCCAGGTCCCAACCTTAGACGAAGTGTCAAAATTCCGCTCGAAGTTGATTTTGGTTAATGGAATTTCTATTTCTGACTGCGATTTTAAATTCTACGTAAAAAAATTGAAAACTTTTATTCGATTTTTTTTCTTGCTAACCCAAAACACATATTTAATTATTTCGTACATATAACCAAGAAGCAAAACTGAAAATAACCATTTGGTGAATAATTAGGCTGATTTTGTTCGTTGTTGTTTTAGATTAATTAGGAATATTTTTTCATTGTTGTTTTGTAATTTCTAATTCACTACTATAAATAAATGTATTCCGAAAAATGCTCGTTTGATTTCAAAATAGACAAAGAAACATTAAATTTAATTTCCAAAAATCCTTCAAAAATTTAAATTTCATGAGTTATAGTTATAATAGTTTTTTACATGACGAGAAATAAAAAAAACTCTTCTCTAAGACCACTGTGGGTTGCAGCTTGTGCATGGAGTCTTTTGCAACTCCTTTGATAATATATTTTTAGTTTTTTTTTTTCAATTTTATAAAGTCTTATTTATGTAGAAAAAAAAGAAAAAAAGAAAATTATTGATTTTTTCTTTTTACAAAGTTGGTTGCTAGAACAACAGGGTTAACTGAGATTAGTTCTCCCGTGCAAAAGCTAGAATGCCGTTATCCAACATTTGGACAATTTTTATTTTTTGGTGCCATCTTAATCACGACATTATTCTACATCAATTTTTCTTAAAAAATCTTCTTTAGCTATGGTTTTCAAGAAACAAATAACTTGCAGTTATTAAGGAGCATCATTTGTTTAATATTTTCCGGGTTTTTTAATCAAAACTAGGAAAATTTTATAGGTACCTTAAGATAGTGGTATTCTAGATTAAGGGCGGCAGAGTTGCTAGGACAACGCGGTTAGCTACGTCAATACGTAGCATATCTTTTGCTTAAGTTATTAATTTTACGTTTTTGAAAATTGGTTGAAAAACTCATTGTTTAAATGGAATTATTATTGCAAATATGAACCAAATGGCTCGTATTTAATTTCTCTTAATTAAATTTTGCCATCCCTGCTTTTAGCCGCGATTTTGAAATAAATTAATTATGGGGATGTTTTATTAAAATCAGTCAATATTTTATTTTAAAATTAAATATGGAAAAACACACAGTGCGGACCTAAATAGACCCTCCCTTCTAATTTTTGAACAAAAAGAGATAGTGATTTCTGGTAAAAAGGCTTTTTAATAAGACTTTTTTTGAGGATATTTGAGCTAAATGACAGTAAAGTAAATTTTTAAATCGGAAGGGGGGAGCATGTAATACCTCTTTCGAAAGGTATTTTAATTATCTATACAACACATTAAAAAAAATTAAAGACGGTTTAGTTTCCTAGGAGTTATGTTTATTTTTCTTCGCGGTCGACTAAGAAAAGTCAATTTTCTATCAAGGAAAAAAATATAATTTAAGTTTATTTATTTTATCATAAACTGAATTTTTATGCTTCTAAGCTTTGATTATATAACTATAAAGTCGTGTAAACATTGTTCTAAGAAATGTCAGAACCTAAAAATAAGTTAAAAACTTTTAAATGGGAAAACGTGCTGTGTGATAATTTTTCTAAATTTTTTGTTCATTTTAAATTATTTTAGAATAGTTATTACACATCACATCATTTCTATTTAAGTTGTTAAACTTATTTTTAGATTTTTTCATAAGTAAGAAGCCTAAAAAATCAATTTATTATAAAACAAATATTTTTTTTTTAAATTGTTTGATAAAAAGTTAACTTTTTGAGAGTCGACCGCGAGCAAAAATAACGATATCTCCTATGAAAATTAACCGATTTTAAAATAAAATTGGACATTCAAAATACCTTTCGAAAGAGGTATAACATGCCCCCCACTCCCAATTTAAAATTTTTATTGGTATGTCAAATTTGTGACATTAGGTTATTTTGACAGTACTGTAAGCTGAGTAGCTCAAATATCCTCAAAAAAGATCCCATTAAAAAGACTTTTTAGCAGAAATCAATATATCTTTCCGTTCAACAGTTAGAAGGGGACGGGGTCTATTTAGATCCGCACTGTATAAATAAGTTTGACTTAGTAATGTAATGGCCCTAAAAACCCCATAAAAGGCAAAAAATAATTCATGACTTATTATTCCGAGATGTGACTGGTAAAAGGTTCTTCTGTCAAAAAAAAAACTTTTTTGCCACACGCACTCTTTTACGAAGTGCTTCTCGAAAATACTTCAATCGAGCAACGATGTGCCGCTTAAAAACATGTTTAATGCATTTAAGGGAAAAAGGAACTTTCCAATCATTATAGTTAAGGCAAGATTTCGGAAAATCTACTTTCTAAAACCATTTTATTTTTGTTGGCAGCTCGAAATATTGACAGGGGCTGAGATATTCAAGGTGGCGGCCAACATGGTGGCGAAATTTTATACATATATTCAAAATATATATTTATATAACTAAAAAATAATATCATATTAGTTTTTTTTTAAATGACTACAAAAACTTCCAAAAACCTCCCTAGGCCCCCCAAAATCTGAAAGTTTGAGGTTTTTTCAAATTTTCTTAAAAATTAAGCTTCTAAGAGAAAAATTTATTATATACTTTATTGTAGACAATAAAATTCCCTTTTTAACAAGGTATAATTCAGTTGAGTTTGATTGACAACAAACTCTCCAGCGACGTCCGTAAATTGAAATAAATTTAAAAAATTGAAAAAATGGGGGTAATGTTGGTGAAACGTGGGGGTGATTTTAAAAAATCACTAAAAAAAAACATGTTTTTTACACGTTTTATTAAATCTTCTAAAAAAATAAAAAAATGTGTTCTTTACTTCGTCATAGAAAATGAAATTTCCTTTTAAACGATGTATAGCAAAGTACAAGTACAGTATTATTTAAAATCACCAAACTAATAATTGTTTTACAGGTTTTATCCAGGGACGTCCGTATATTAGGGCTACTCTCAAAAAATACCAAAAAAATATTTTTATTAAATTTTCTATAAATAATATATAAGTTAAAAAGTTTTTTTTTTCTAAGAAGCTTATTTTTCTTTAAAAATACATACAATATGTAACAAAAATTGATTATTTCGGTTGTTTTTATAGTACGCCCCTGGAGACTTTCCTGTGACATAAACCCCACGTTAAATTACAGCTTTTAAAATGAAATTATATTTTCTACAATTAAGTGCAGTTTTTAAGAAAATTTTATACAACCTATAATAAACATGTTTTTACAATCCCAATTTACGTACGCCACTGAAGAGGCACTTTCTTTTCCTAACCTTATCGACCCATACATCGCTGGAATTATTTTCTCCACAAAAATTCTGTTCTCCACAAAAAACTGTTTTTGAAATTTTTGATAAAAAGGTTAGTTTTCGAAAAAAATTAATAAAACTGTAAAAAAAAACAGGTTTTTGGTGTTTGGGGGATTTTCTCCGTCCCTGACGATATTTTGAGTTAACAACAAGGGGAAATGATCTGTTGCAAAAAAGTAATATGATTTGCTTCTAGACCTTCTTCTAGAAGTTCTAGACCGAAACCGGAGAACCTTTTCGAATTTTTTGCTCTATTATTCTAAGATTGTAAATTATTTTAAATCCTGAGAATCGGTCAATAAAAATCTCTCTTTTTAGTTTCTGACGTTTCAGTTTATTCAACCATCATCAGACATATGCTAAAATTAAAGTTCTACACTTAAAATTTACCTATATTTTTTTAGACAAAAACAATTTATGATAAAAAAAATAACATTACAAATACATTAATAAAAAAACAAAAATTTAATTTACTATTTATTATATTTATACTATTACCCCAAATTTTAATTTTTTTAATTTTTAATATAACATTTTTTTTGTACAACGACTTAATCGGTATGCTTACCTGACCTTTAACTCTAACAAATTTTGAGATAGTGGCAACCAAAAACCGTTAATTTTTGAAAAACACATTTTTTAATTTGAGAAAAAAATCGTGAAAAACGTCAATTTAGTGAACTCAATTTTATTTTTTTTCTTATCTTTAAATATGTGATCATAAATTAAAAGTTATAGGCGTTTTAGTTTTAAGCTGATATTCCTGATTTTCTACAAAAAACTGGATAATTGCTTTTACTATCACCTTCTTCATCATTATCATTATGAAGGTTCGGTCAAGCTATCGACCTTAAGGGCACTTAGACGGGGTAAAATAAAAAAGCAATAAGTTATTATTAGTTATTATATTAATTATTTCAAAAGAAACTTAAGGAAAAACGTTCTCACAATGGAAGTATTATTACTATAATAAGGTCAGCTAAAAAATTGGATACCTTGAAGTCAAGTTTTTATAAGTTAAGTATACTAAGAAGTATTTTTAGATTGATTTATACCAATTAGCCTTCTAAAAGCATTCTTAACAGATTGTAATTACTATGCCTACAAATTTTAAAATCATATTGGATATTGAATATATATACATCTGTAGCTACAAAAACTGATGCAATTCGGTACGTAGTAATATTTGGATAGAGATGATGTAAAAAATGTTTATAATTTATATTATTATAATTATTTTGTTTTTCTTGCTTTTTTGAATTTCTGGCTTGATTATTTTTTTTTTCTTTATGATTGATTAAAACGGACACACCCTTTAAAAATTTTATCTGACAATTGTGGCATAAATGGGATAATGTAATGGACATCTTTTTGCAGCTACAATTGATGTTGCTGTAGTCAGCTACGCATCTAAAACATTTTTTGATGCCACTGAATATTAGGTAAAAGCTGGAAATATACAGTTTGCTTTAGATTCCCAATCCCATAGTTCCGGAGCTAGCTAATTTGCTAACCAAAGCTGTAGCTACTTGATAATTATGTTTAAGTTAATGTTGTTTTATTGTTACCACACTTGGGAGATCAGAGTAATATTTGGATAAAGGTGAAAATGTTTGCAATTAATATAATTATAAGTATTTTGTTTTTCTGGTTTTCTTGGGTTTGGGCTGCACTTTTTTTTCTATAGTTATTTATTTGCCTTTGATTTTATAAATAAAGGAAGGCATTTAGAGAAATTTCACTTGCCGGGGAGTTATACCATTGTAGCAGGTATACCTGTTAAGCAAGTTCTACTTCCGCGTGCAAAGAGCGGGGATTGTAAAACAATTTAGCTGGTTTTTGGATTTTTAGTTTTGATAAAGCTTTATACATCCTAGCTGACACCTCCAAAATGCCTCCGATCGCAATCAGTAAAAGCATGCAAGACCACTATTTCTTTTAGTCCTAGCTGCTGCATTTCGTAGATGGAATATACAGAGTTTCTACTTCTTTCTTGACATGATTTATAAACAAAATATTGTGGTCGGGTGGAGTATTTGCGACCGGGTTACTGCAAAATCTTTCTTCTACAATGATGGCTGCATGGAGTTTGAATTTTGCAGTGCTGACAATATCCTGTCATGTTTGCAGCGTTGTGATTTTACTTTATTACATTCTTTCTTTAGTAACTTTATAAGACAATCTCTGTTTTTGGGAATGGAAACAAATTTCTAACTTTCACTAATTTAAATTATCATAAGTAAAAGAAACTCATTTTTTCATACGAAAGCGTCTTTTTTGTTTTGCATTCATAGTACTTATTTTTGTAATGTTATATCTATCAAAAACAACAAGAATTGAATTGAATTAATTCAATGCTCTAAGAAAACAACAGTGCAAAACTTTTAAAATGCAAAAAATAATAAGATTTTGTTTTGTATTTGTGAAATCTGAGAGATCCGGTTAAAAATTGCAAATTGCTGTATCTTTTGATATGTTATCGATAAATTAGTAAGAGCTCTACACATTTTTAAAGTAAATTGATTGGTCTACAGCGTTTATATTGATAAATTTCTTATAAAATTAAAAACAAAAGTGTTAGATAAACAAGTTTGATTAAAAATAAGGGGCCAAAATGTGTTTTTAAAAAATTAACGGTTTTTGGTGGCCACTAACTGTTACACTTAGAGATAAGGTAGGTATAACTATTTTGTAGGGAATTTAATGCTCTTGATATTTTAATAACACATATTTTTGTACAACGCGCCGTAATCGAGTTATAGGCAAAAATCCCAAAAATTGCACCTTTTCACCCACGCATTGACTGGACTAAAGTCACGTATAATAAGAACAATTTTTAGATTGATTTATATCTATTCTTAACATATTGTATTGAATATGCCTACAAATTCATATTGCATATGGAATAAAAAGAAAACCTATACATCTGTAGATAGAAAAACTGATGCAATTCTGTAGGTAGTAATGTACGTGTAATATTTGGATAGAGGTGATGTGAATTAATATTATTATAATTATTAAGTTTGTCTTGCTTTTTTAAATTTCGGGCTCGAGTTCTTTATCTTCATTATGATGAAAAAAAAATTCTCTGACAATTGTGGCATAAATGGGACACTTTAATGGATATCCTTTTGCAGCTAAATTTGATGTTGCTGTAGTCAGTTACGAATCTACAATAAAATCATGTGTCAAATTTATTTTGATGCCACTGAATATTTGGTGATGGCTGAAACTATACTCTTTGCTTTAGAATCTCAACTCCATAGTTCTTGAGCTATCTAATTTGTTAACCAAAGTTGAAGCTACTGGATAATATGTTTTAGGTTAATGTTGTTTTGTTGTTACTACACTTGGGAGATGTGATAATAGATCAGAGTACTACTTAGATAAAGGAAATGTGAAAATATTTGCAGTTAATAAAAATTATAATAATTTTGTTTCCCTGGTTTTCTTGGGTTTCTGCTGCAAGTCAATAGTTATATATTTGCATTTGATTTAATAAATATAGGAATTCTGTTGACATTTAGGGAACTTTAATTTTTCGGGGAGTTATACCATTTTACCAGGTATAACTCTTAAGTTCTACTTCAACATGCAAAGGGCGAAAATTGTAAAACCTTGCAGGTTTATAGATTTTAGGCTATTATTAAACTTTCTAAATCCAAGCTGACCCCTCCTCCAATGTTCAATCGCAGTCAGTAAAAGCATGCAGGAACAAAATTTCTTTTGGTACTAGCTGCTGCTTTTCGTAAATGGAATATACATATGTTTCTACTTTTTCCCTGACAGGATTTATTAATAAAATATTGTGGTCGGGTGGAGTATTTGCAACTAGGATTATCGAAAAATCTATCCTCTACAATAAAAGGTTGCATGGCGTTTGGAATTGCAGTGCTCACAATATCCTGTGATGCTTGCAGCGTAATTAGTAATTTTATAAGACAATCTCTGTTTTTAGGATTGGAAGGGAATTTTTTGCTTTGCAGCCTTAGTACTCATTTTTTGTAATGTTATATCTATGGGTCTTGATGAATTTGACTTATTCATTACAAAGGTTGGTTGGTTAGGTCGATTTATTAGATTAGTTGGTAAGGTTGGTTTAGTAATTGAGGATCTTCTTTGCTACAAAATTTTATGCAGTAAAAAGACCTTATCAATAACCACATCACAGTTTGATGATTTTTTTCCCAACAAAAGATTTACAAAAAGTGCTCTAATTTTAGATCCACCACTGCCTTTAATTTTCTTTTGGTGTTACTCTTGAATAATACAAAAAAAAAATTCTCAGATTTTTTTTGTATATGTGAAAATTGAGAAATCTGGTTAAAAATGTCATTTTGCTGTATCTTTGGATATGTTATATATAGATAAATTCGTAAATGTTACACATTTTTAAAGCAACTTGAATGGTCTACAGCTTTTACATTAATAAATTTCTTATAAAATTAAAAACAAAAGTGTTAGATGAATAAGCTTAATAAAATATAAGGGAAAAATATGTTTTTCAAAAATTAACGGTTTTTGGTGGCCACTATCTCATAATCTGTTACACTTAAAGGTAAGGTAAGCATTTTGTAGGGAATTTAATGCTTTTTAACTTCTAAAAACAATTTTTTTTTACAACCCGCCGTAATCGAATTATAGGCAAAAATTCACAAAAATGCAGCTTTTCACCCCCCTCCGCCACTGAAGTGGGAGGGCTAGGGGTGGGAACTTTTGATATATTAACTTCCTAACAACCCTAAACATATTCCCAAAGAGAAAAATTCTCCCCCCCCCCTCCATGCTCTCTACAACCCCTCAATGGCCATTCATTGACTGGACTATAAACTAATTTTTTAAAAACCGTTTTTAAAATTGAATGCCAAAGGTAAATTTTGAAAGCCGTTACTTTTAAAAAACTTTTTTATTTTAGATAAAATTCTAGACAATTTTGACATTCGCTACAATCAGGGAAAGGGCTCTAATGTTTTCTAATAAAAAATATTTTTTTGTTTTTCAGCTTCCGTGACTTTTTCTGCTCTTATCTTCGCCTTTTCGGCATGCGGCATCGTTACGGCGCTATTACTTATATGGGGATTATACAAGGTAAGTAAAAAATACAAGAATAAAGAATATCCCCTTAAATGAGAATGTTTATATTTTTATGAAGAACATAACTGTGAAACTAAATTTTGATTTCACCAATTTTATAAGTACTATAGACCAATTAGACTTTTTAGAAGAAAAAAATTATAAACTTTTGAAATTTTTGTTGTGAACTCCTAGTAAAAACCCGAATACAGATCCGAACAGATCCCCCAAGGGGACCTTCATCCCCTTTTGCCCAACAAACCACCCCCCAAAATGACCATGACGGTTTTTTGCGATTTGCACGTAAACTGTAACTCTGGCGAGAAAAAGTTATAAAACTTTTTAGATTCTCCATTAAATTTTCCACAAAAATTGTATTATATTTTTTTTGCGTATCCTCCACCCAACGCTCATAAATGACGTCTTAATATAATCATAGTTTTTAGCGCTAACAAAAAATAAGCCTTGCAATGAGCGTCAGGAAAAAAATGTTAAAAGCAAAACTGTAGAGCAGTTCTTTTTCTACAAGATCCATATCATATAATAAATAACCTTAATACTTGCATTTTCTTTTGTTCAGCCCCAAGTAAACAAACTTGTAAACAAAATATTTCCATTCAGAAAGTAACTTCAGCTAGTAAGCAATGATCGGAGAAGACGAATAAGTGGGGCGGGGCTGATCGTCGCGCGTCACTTTGCGACTCGCGAAGCTTAGCGTCTACGATAAAAGCCTTTTGTAAGATAATTCCCTATTTTTAACTTTTGTTAAGCTTTTATTGCTGATTTGTCAAATAGCAAGAGTTTTTCCACCAAGAGACGAACAAATGCCGTCCATAATCAACTGAATGTTCGTTTTTTTTTCGTCGCTCAATCAAAAGATGTTGGCCGTTGTTTCGAGGCACCGACACATACGTATGCTTGTTTAGCTCTGAAGCGAGGCATGCATTTAGAGGAAGTATCTGAAGCAAAGTTTAAAAAAACATTTCCAAACTAGTAAGAACCTTTCATTTTAAAATTTGTATTGGAGAACTTGGCTTTACATTTATCTCAATTCTTTTTACGGAATGCCATTTTCGCGTACTTGGCTTTTTTTTACATGAAATGTTTTTGTTATGATAGAGACTTATCGCGTAACAGAAAAATACAAAGCAAAAATGGAAAGTGTCGAAATGGATGCAATAAGAAGATCAATGAGAATATCTAGAACAGATCATATAAGAAATGAGATCATAAAAGAAAGAATGGGAATCGAAGCATAACGGATGACATCACTAAAAGACAACTGATATGGTACGGCCATGTACAACGGATGAACGGCGAAAGATTAGCAAAGCAGGTCCTAGAATGGCAACCAATAGGGCGCAGAAAAAGAGGGCGTCCTAAACTGGAATGGCAACAGTCAATCCAAAAATCAATGAGTCAAAAAAACCTGACGGAAGATGATTGTCAGGATCGAAGGAGGTGGAGAATAGGCGTCGGACAACGTAGAAAAACGTTCTAAACCGACATAGTAGTAGTATTAAAAAACATACCTACTACTATGTTTCGGGATTCTAATTCTATTTTTTCTTAAGAAACTAACCCATGGCCACCCAAATTCCGCCATGAATAAATAATTGGTTGAAATGTATTGTAAAGGGCGTAAATTAAAACATCCACGCTCCACGCATATAAACAATGCGAGTAATACGACTAACTGATGGCCTGCGGTGGCCACAAAATTTCTTTGATTTTTCCTATTTAAACGCTAAAATGGCCAACATTGGCTCTAACTCTAGCTTATGTAGGCTGCTGATAAAATCTATCTTTATTCGAACGAGCCAACATATATATATATATAACGAAAAGTGGCACATACTCATTGTGTGTTCCACGCTGCTTTGGGTTTTACACCCGGTTTTCACCTATGCATGACCACCCTGATTCAAAAAACGCATTAGGTGACGGTGCACCCGGTTCCCACCTATGACTTTCTCGTGGGTGCCCGCCCACGCGTCACATGATCTCAATATGAAATGTTATGAGTCATGTGACGCGTGCGTGGAAAGGCACGAGAAAGTCGTAGGTGGGAACCGGGTTTGACGCGTTTTTTGAATCGGGGTGGGCACGCATTGGTGGAAACTAGGCCTTCATCGCGCCGCGTCCAGTAGGAGTGTGATCCATAGAGTTGCACAGGGTTACAAAATGTCGTATAATTAATAAACTAAAAAGAAGTGCATAAAATAAAATAAAAACCTATAAAATGAAATAGAAAGGCGTTTTTACAAAAAAATAGGGTAGTGCCCCGGCACCGTGGCACTACCTCACTAGCCGCCACTGACATAAATCAAGCGTAATTGTAGTTTGTAGGTTTTAGTTTATGCCCACAATTAATGTTTTCACTAAATAAAGGTTCTAAATCCTATTTTATATTAATACCTAACTTTAATCATCATAGTTTATTTTTGACAAATATTTTATTTTAAATTTAAATGGTCCTTCATATATGCTTTCTTTTTTTTAGGATTTAAAGATTTTGCTGATGCCTTGGATGTTCAACATGGTGTTTTTCACGATAGTTGACGTTATGTATATAGTATACGGGCTCATCGTCCATGCGGTAAGTTTTTGTTTAAAATTGAAACCCAAACTCCAAAAAAATTGAACAAAGAACTAAAATATAAAAAGTTATATAGGCTTTACCTAATCTACTGTCTTTTTTTTAGCTTGAATGGAACCCGTCGGTAGCCATCCTTATAACAGTAGATTTTTTTCTAAATTCTTTAAACGTAAGTATCCATAATACTCTTCATACCTACTTTAATAAAGCACTGGCGTATGCAGGAGGGGCCCCCAGAGACACTAAATATTGACCCCTAAAACAAGACTCCCCAAAAATCAATATTAAAATGTATTGATCAGCGCTTAAGCCCTCTCCCCCCCCCAGGATTCAAATCTGCTTATCGATCCGCGCTCAAGCCCTCCCCCCAGGATTAATTTCTTCGTATGCCACTGAATAAAGTATGAATTATTTCCCGGTATTTTTTTCAAGACAAAGACAAAGAGTCTTTACTACTTAAACGCATGTTCTGTTTTTTTTTTTACGGGTATGCGCACTCGCAAGGAGATCCCTATCACGCTCGACAAGCGGCAAGTGCGCGGAAATGTTGGTGTGTGTTGGTTTTGAAACGGTTCAGGTTGTAACCTGCAGGGAAAACTGTCGCAGGGAGTTTATTCCACAGCGATGCTGTTCTCCAGAGATATGAATTCTGATATAATGAGGTTCTTGGTGCCTCTATTTTGACAGTAAATTGATGGTTACCGTCTGTTTGACGTGTTCGCCTAGTAGGTGCTACTCCCGGGGGGATCATACGTGCCAACTCTTTAGAGCATTTTCCGTGATAATACCTGTAGAAGAGAGAGAGATCGCCCACAGTTCTTCGATGTTCGAGACTATCCAAGCTACGGGTAAGTGCGGGGTCATTGATCAGCTTGATAGCTCGCTTTTGCACGGTGTTCAAAAGCATTAAGGTATGTTTGGGTGCCGCGCTCCATATATGTGAGCAGTACTCCATAGTTGGTCGAATCTGGGCTTTGTAGAGTGTCAGCAGTTGGCTTGGTGTATACAGATGTCTTGTACGAAATAGCACCCCAAGCTTTTGGGACGCCCTTTTAGCTATATCTGCCACGTGACTGTGCCAAGACATGCTGGTCTCTGCAGTGACTCCTAAGATGTTCAACTGGCTCTGCAATGCGACAGCACTTCCAGATAGCATGATGTTTGGCTCACCGGTGCTGGTCTTTTTTGAAAACAGGGCTGCTTGGGTTTTCTGCGCGTTGAACTGTACAAGGTTTTTGTTGCCCCAGTCCTCTATTATCTCCAGGTCGTCATTTATCTGCGATATTTGAGCTAGTCTAAGATGATGGAATTCACGTGCGGATAGACACTGAGTGGGTGGTATGACTGAGGAGACTACATTGCCATCATCTGCAAAGCAATAAAGTGGATTTACTGTTTTATCTATGAGGTCATTTATGTAAATCAGAAAAAGTGTTGGCGAAAGGATTGCTCCCTGTGGCACACCAGCATTTATTTGGTAAGAGTTGGAGTTCCGGCCATCCAGTGCAACATAAATGGATCTATCCTTAAGGTAACTTTCAAACCAAGTGCAAAGTCTCGGCGACAATCCCGTTGCTTTGAGCTTGTTGAGCAGATTTTCATGCCAGACTTTATCGAATGCTTTAGATATATCTAAGGCAATTGTTCTTGTTTCACCTCGCAACTCAATCGCTTTTTGCCATAAGTGAGTGACGTATGTAAGTAAATCGCCAGTTGACCTATATTTTCGAAATCCGTATTGCTTGTCGTTAATAATTTTGTATTTTTCCAAGTACTTGGTTAGGTGATTGTTCACAACTCTTTCCATTACTTTTGATATCACCGGAAGTAGAGCAATTGGTCTATAGTTTAACGGATCTGTCTTTTTTCCTTTCTTTGGAATGGGTTGTACTGCGGCAGACTTCCATGATGATGGATATACTCCTTGCCTATAAGATAAATTGAATAATTTTGCGAAAGTTGGGGTGAGTTCGCTAGCACAATTTTTAAGTACTATCGCGGGAATGCCATCTGGACCCATTGCTTTGTTTGTATCCAACTTTTTAAGGGATTTTCGTATTTCTCTGTGACAAAAGGTTACCTCTGGCATACTGTTGGAAACCCTTTCAATGAACGGTGGAGTTTTTCCATTTGGCACTGTTAGGTTTGAGTTGGAGGAAAAGATTTTGGCCAGCATATTGGCTTTTTCCTCTGATGTTGTGGCTAAGTGAGTATTTTTATCTGTAAGTGGTGGTATGGATGACTTGGTGAAGTTTGATCCAACGGCTTTTGCAAGAGACCAAAAGGACCTAGAACTACTTGGACAATTCAGCAACCTGTTTTTTATTCTTTGATTGTATGTTTCTTTGGCGGCGTCAATAGTAATTTTGCAACTATTTCTGGCTTCTATAAATTCTGTGTGGTTTTGAGCGGTTTGTTGTCGTTTCCAAAGGTTATATGCTCTGTGTTTTTTCTGTACAGCCGTTTGACACTGGCTGTTGAACCAAGGTTTTGCATTAGCTCTGCGTTTTATTGTATGTGGGATATATGCATCCATTCCAGATAAGATTACTTTTGTTATTTCATTACAGCAAATAGTGGGATCAGCTGTTTTAAAGCAAACCTCTTGCCATGGAAAATCCAGGTAAAACTGTTTAAGGTCATTCCATTTTGCCGATTTATAGTGCCACATTTTACGAGGAAGTGATTGTTGGCTTGGCGGTATGAACATTTCGCACTTTGTTCTTATAAGTTTATGATCGGATGAACCAAGTGGGGGATCTACTTGAATTGTGTACAAGTCAGGATTTGTAGTTAGGAACAAGTCTAAAAGTGCTGCAAATTCACCCCTTTCTGAGATACGGGTAGGTTCATCGACAAGCTGCGTTAGACCACAACTTATGGCAAAAGCTTCTGCTTCCCTGCCTTCATTATCTGTTTTGTTGTGGTGTTTTAGCCAGGGTATATTGTGGACGTTGAAATCGCCTAAAAAAACAATTTCCGCATGTGGATAGTTAGACTGTATACTATCACAGTTTTCGGATAATGTCGCAAAAAAGTTTTGATACTCGGTGTTACTTGGCGGTCGGTAGAGGCAGCAAATGAACTTGGTCGATGACTTTGAGGTGAATTTCAGCCATATGATATCGAGGTTCGCTGGTTCTAGCTTCTCCTCTCGATGACATGAAAGGTCATTTTTAATGTACACACAAATCCCAAAATTATGTCGAAATCGGTGGTGTAGGTCATAGCCGGGATAAAGATAGTTCACAATAGGTGTTGCAGAACTGATTTTAGTTTCGGTGAGAACAAGGATGTCAGGTCTTTGTTCTTCAAGATGTTGGTGAACTGAATTAATGTTGGTACTTAATCCTCTTATATTGCTAAAATCAATTCTGAGTTGAGTTTTTGGTCTTCTTTTAATATCTTTGCATGAAGGACCCCCAGGATCACCCGACGCCCGGGGATCCGAGTGGTCGGGTATTTTACCTCCGGAATATTTTGATCCTGGAGGCGCCATCATGCTATCTGTTACTCATTGTTGGAACCGGACTGCCAGCGCAGTAGCGGAACGTGGTGATACCACTTAGCGCTACTCACTTCTGGCATGGTGGTATCTCACCGGTCGACGCCCAATGAGTAAAAAGCGTCTACCACCTATAATTCTGTGCTGTATAACAGGTTGAATAGTTTGAAAAACCAATAAACAATTTTCAGAAAGAAAGCAGGATGAATTGTAAAGGCCGGCCGGCACACAGTGATCTAGGGCTAGATCATAAACAGCCTTAACCGATGCTAATTGAATCCTTAAATGACCCGAGGGATTCGAAACATTAAAAGTTGATTCCGAAATCTATTATTTTTTTAAGTTATACAGTCCATAAGCTTAAAGTAAAAAAAATAAAACAAATTATAGGTACGGCAAAAATTGTTCGTGGAAGAAGCTAAAGACATTTGTGTGTAGGGTAAGGATTGAGCTTTTAAGCAGTATCGAAAAAAATGGTAAGAGCGTTTTGGGTTTTACGTAAATTTTATTTAATGAAACGTTATTTTAAAAATAGTTGCTGCTACTTTCATAGACTAGATATTTTAAAGTCTACTTTGGCCCGGCTTGCTGGTATATAAGTATGATGTTTTAAGGGGCCTACAGACACGCGAACATTTCCAGAGATTAGTACGCGCATACAAGTTTGCGCATACTAATCTCTTCGTGTGTAGACAATATCCGCCTAAAATATCTCTCGAAGATTAGTTCGCGCGCACAATGTACGCGAGCAAATCTCTCGGTATCTAGGCAAAACGCATTGATAATATCGTGTTTATGTTTAGAACGTTTAATTTTGTCTTCGTGTGTGTAGGCAATTCCACCAAACGTACATGTATGCAGAGATTAGTTCGCGTACTAATCTCAAGAAATGCTCGCGTGTCTGTAGGCCCCTTTAAGGCTTACTGAGTAAATATTATTCATACATTTACCCGCCCTAACCCGCCCATGAAGACAACAGAGATAAACTCTGTGTAACGAATGTTGTCCGGTGCGTTATTATTGCCACCAAGTATTTCTTACGGGATTTACTGTTGACGTCATTATGACGGACACAGACAAAATTCATTCGCCAGACACAAATTGTGTCCGTTATATTGGTGCTCAGCAAATCCCGCTAGATACACTTGGTGGCAATAAAAATAAAATAAAAACTATATTTTCACCTCCAATCGTTTTAACGTATACTTAGGAACCATATTAAATTTAAAAATATAAAAAATCTTATTCGCTTCTTAATGTACTTCTTTACTAAAAAATGTGCAGCTAATAAAAATCGCCAGCGTCAGCGTAACGTTATATTATAACCGCATTTTGTTTCTTTTCAAAACTTATTTTACTTGTTCATACTTTGATCACATGGTTATAAAACCAGAATAGTAGAGTAAAGTCGGCATATATGGAATACCAATTATGTTTACAGTGATAACACAAAAGCCTAAGTGTATAGAGCTGCAAGATTTAGCAGTAGTAGTGGGGGGGGGTTGACCCGCAGGTCTGACAAGTAGGCCAGAGTAGGCTCTCTTTCCCATGCCCCAAGTCTGTCCCTTAACCCACTCTCTGCACTTCCCTTTGATGGTCGGGTAACTCATTGGGCCTTCCTGTTCTCTTTACAAAGTCCAGTAAGTCTGCCCATTTGAGCATGTGCAGATCTTCCTCGCTCCAAGTGCCTGTTGTCTCATCCTCGAGGTGTCTTGATGTCTCTTCTTCCTGTCCACAGGCTGGGCAGGTAGGGTCATTCTCGACTCCTATACGTGTTTCAAGATTTCATTAAAAAATATTTCTAAGTATCTCCAAACAAATCATTTTCGAAAATTATATATGAAATGGTCATATCGGGTAATTTTGAAGATTTATTACATGCAAAAAAAACTAAATAATTTAACATTAGAAAATTGGCCGACAAAAAATACGTCTACGAATTGCAAACATCGCAAACAAAAGCATCTTTTCCTGCACTAGTACAAGCTTCGTGAGCCCATTCGTTGCAGATTACACAATGCACTGCAGGGCGGGTAATATAAAATATTCCATATTGCACGCTCCACAAAATGTAAACAAAACAAGTACTGTGTTAGTTATTATAAAAAATATCATAGCAAATCCTTAAAATTTCTACCATCATATGCCTAAATAAACTTACCATGCATTTACACAACTTTATTTCAACAAAGTTTATTCACAAAACGATTTTAACTGAGACCATGCACAAACTTTAAACACGTGGAAATCATAACTTCACGTTTTTCGGCGTTGGTGTAGTAAAGCGGCAGTTTTATTCTATTCCAGAAGTCTACAATTTTAACAAGCATTCTAATATAATCATTACCTTAGAGATGGATCCACCCGTTTTAAAATTATAAAAAATTCCATATTACCCGACTATTCCATAAATGCCGACTTTACTCTATGCATTATTTGCGTTTGCGGACATATTTTGTCAAAAAAACACTTAAATCGGGACCCTGAAGCATTGGACTTAATTCTTGATTAATTAATGTATAAACATGTAATTTTGGTATTTCCCTTCAAAAAAAATCTCGTTTTCAGTGTATATTTTCTATAAGTTGTGAGTATCAGAAATTATTGGTAACGAAATGTTTCTTACTTTGATATACTAATGTGTATTCTTAATTGTGGTTACAAACAAATACATTTGTTTATTGTTTAAATATGCCAACACTCATTAAAAATATTAATTTTAAAAATTTCATAAGGCTGAATTAATTTTTTATTTACAGTTAGTTAGCTTCCTATAAAAATATTTGGCGTTCGGAATATGTCATATGTGTTTGCACTTGCGCAGTATAAATATTAAAAAATATAATAGTTATGCAAGAAGTTATAGACTAAGAAAACAACTAGCGAAACCAAAAAAATCCTTAAAATGTTCTTTATTAATGACTTTTGAGCGCTTTCTGACCTAACCCACTAATCCCATCGCACCGACTTTTTTTTTCGTTACTTAGCCTAAAGTGTTCCTTATTACGTCATATTATGATTATATTAAGAAACGCTTTAAGCTATGGAACTGAAAAAAAAGTCGGTGAGATGGGCCCTAAGTAACTATTAAATAAAAACATAAACAAAAACTTAGGGACTAGGGGGACTAGGTATCCATAAAGTAGGGGAGAGCGGGACTGGTTGGGTCGCCGGTAGGTTGGCACACCGTCATTTTGGTCCACTTTCCGCCCATTTGACAACGTTTCCTTTCTCGTGTTAATCCTTTATCGGCAGCTGACGATGCATACTTTTAAGTTTTGCATATACAGCTGGAATAAACTAATAGATAACTTTTAAAAAGACTTTATTATGTATTATTAAATTATTGCACTTTTGCATGTGCTCAAACCAGTTGTCAAAGCTGTAATTCCACTCGTTTGTTGATACTGTCAAAATTGCATTCTTGAAGGCGTCGACTGAAATCTTTGACCACGCAGTCCATTCTGGATTTCCGGAAAAGTATAGAAATCGTTGAGACTTAGGTCGGGACTGTATGGACTTCTTGCAATAAAGTCTGGCTTTATTTTTACAATATGAACCGGAATAAATAATTCCTTCCTTTATTAATGGAAAATAAACGACTTAGTTTTAAATTCGACTTTGGTATGTCACTTTTGAAGGATCCACTGTCAGTTTCAATACTGCCTGGCACTATTATAGCCTGGCTTTATTCCAACAATTAGTGTCAGGTACTATTTTGACACCTTCATATTGTAATATCAGTGATATTTGAACATACGGCCTTTGTTTAGAACCTGTCCTTAAATTACGTAACGCAAAAATCCCGAAATTTTGACACCCCCCCCCACCCCCTGTAACGCACCTCTAACGAAACCACCTACCCCCCTAGAAAATTAGGTACGTTTGCTATCACCCTACCCCTACTTTATATAATTTATTATTTTTTAAAGATATACTTTTTTTTATGTTTATTTAACAAATGTTCTCTAGGTAGACTATGTAAATAGGCAAGGGGTTAAAAAGCGTTCTTTAATTTTAATTTTAGCGAAATCATAAGCTGAATCAAAATGTAGAAAAATCTCTATAACGAAATAGCGCATAACAAAATATTCCCATTTTGAATAAGAAAATTCGCTGCGGGGACAATACGCCGCCGACGAGATTTAAGATTGCAATTTTGTTTATTCCGTGTACAAACATATTTTTGAAAAATAATTTTAAAAAAAATATATTTTTTTTTTAATTTTTAAATTAAATATTATTGTAAAAAAAATTCTTAGTTTTTTTAATAAATAATTCGTTTATACAAAAGCTACTTTTGAAAAAAATATTATTTTCAAAATTTTTTGTAATTTTCTTTTTTTTTATAAATTAGTTTACATACTTTGATAACAAGAAATGATTCTGGGGCAATACTGACTGGTACATGAAACCTACTAGTTCTGGAAGAATATTAAATTACAATTCATGTCACGCTACTCAACACAAAATTTCTACTATAAACAATTTATTGTTTAGATCATTTAATCTAAGTTCGGATTGTTTTACAGAAAGAAATATCAACCGTATAAAAACTATAGCCAAGAACAATAATTATCCAACCTCATTTGTAAATCGAATAATTAACAATTTTCATAAAAAAACTAAAAATACTACCAGTTCGGATACAGAGTCTCAAAATACATCCCAATCAGAGGTACAACAAACACCTATACGCTATAGGTTCCCATTTATTTTTGGTTTGTCAAATAAAATAAAAAACCTTTTGGATACTGAGAATATTAAAATTGTATTTTATAACACTAAAACATTAAATTCTTTGCATACGAAATTAAAGGACCCAATTCCTATCATTAAACAATCGAATTGTATTTATAGAATACCTTGCTCTTGTCAAAAATTATATATTGTTCAGACGAAACAATATATTGAATCCAGAATAAGACAACATAAATACGATTTTTTTGTTTGAAACTCGTAGACAATGATTGTGTAGAAATAAAATTTCGGACTTCCATTGTCTTTATTTATTTTAAAACACGACGTTTCGGTTAGTAAGTATCTCTAACCGTTATCAAGTGTAAACTAAACAATCTAGTCTCTAGGCTACTACTTATACTACTTGGTGTGCAGTCAGGTGTGACGGCCCGCCCCCTTTTTAATCCTGTTTTCCTTAAGGAGTGGTTTCCATATGTTTGGTATGTCCGTGCTTGGTTGACTGAAAACTTCTTTATTCTGCATGCATGATCTGCTAAACCGGATTTAAGTAGTAGCCTAGAGACTAGATTGTTTAGTTTACACTTGAAAACGGTTAGAGATACTTACTAACCGAAACGTCGTGTTTTAAAATAAATAAAGACAATGGAAGTCCGAAATTTTTCTATAAATACGATTGTCAATTAAAAAACAAAAATAAAATTGAAAAAACCGCTCATCATTTTGAAACTAGTCATGAATTTGATTTTAACAATATTAAGATTTTAAACCAAGAGAAAAATCGTGAAAAACGTAACATCTCTGAGATGTTTTTTATTAATTGTTACCATGACAGCACTGTTAATTATCGAACTGTTTGATTAAAAAACAAAAAGAGAACTTAAATCCATATAAAGAAAATTAGCAAAATTATTTTTATCTTAAAATTAAAAAATACAGATAAGTCTGACAACAATGTTTTCAACATATTAAGAAGTTTTCGGTGTTGCCAATATATGGTTTTAAAAAATTTTCATAAACAATTTGAGTTATTTTTGAACGTCTGTTCCGTATTGTTATATGTAATTTCAATCTAAAACTTATTTATTTATGACAAGTTTGGCAACATAGTTACACCGTTCAAACAGGAGCCAACAACAGACGACTGAGAAAAGTAACTAAATAATATTTTATTTAGTCGGTTTAGAACGTTTTTCTACGTTGTCCGACGCCTATTCTCCACCTCCTTCGATCCTGACAATCATCTTCTGTCAGGTTTTTTTGACTCATTGATCTTTGGATTGACTGTTGCCATTCTAGTTTAGGACGCCCTCTTTTTCTGTGCCCTATTGGTTGCCATTCTAGGACCTGCTTTGGTAATCTTTCGTCGTTCATCCGTTGTACATGGCCGTACCATATCAGTTGTCTTTTAGTGATGTCATCCGTTATGCTCCCTTTGATTCCCATTCTTTCTTTTATGATCTCATTTCTTATATGATCTGTTCTAGATATTCTCATTGATCTTCTTATTGCATCCATTTCGACACTTTCCATTTTTGTTTTGTATTTTTCTGTTACGCGACAAGTCTCTATTCCATACAACAGCGTGATTTTCACCATTGTTTCATATATGTTAAATTTTACATTCTTTTTTATCTCTCTACTCCATAAAATACTGTTAAGAGATACCTTTTTTGCTTTTACTATTCTTTTTTCCAGTTCTTTACAGTCTGTTCCTGTCTTATCAAATGTGACAACCAAGTATACATACTCATTGCATGGAGATATTACTTGTCCATTGTCTAGTTCTAACTCACTGGATTCGTTTCCAATACATAAGTACTGTGTCTTGTCCACGTTCACTGTTAATCCCCACTTTTGGTATTCTTCCATTAACTTTATCATCATATACTCCATGTCCTCTTTATCATTAGCTACAATTACTTGGTCGTCAGCAAACTGTAGTGTGTATATGGTAAATCGGTCGTTAAGTTGTATTCCCATGCCGTGCACTTTCCGTTTCCAGTTTTTTAGAGCTACTGCGATATATATTTTAAAAAGGGTTGGAGAAATACAACATCCCTGTCTTAAGCCTTTTGTTACCAGGAATTCTTTTGAAAGTCGATTTCCAATTTTAATTTTAGATTTTGACCCTTTGTATAGTTCTTGTATCGCTTTTATGTAAGTATGATTGATATTAGTCTGCTCTAGCACTGTCCATAGTTTTTCTACTGGAACGGTATCATATGCTTTTTGTAGGTCCACAAAGGTAACATGAGTCTCTATATTTCTGGCGCCCCTTTTCTCAATTACTTGTTTAAGACAAAAAACATTATCACTACAAGATCTGCCTGCACGAAACCCACTTTGCTCTTCTTCTTCTTGTTCATGAAAATCCTTCTCTATTAGATCTCTAAGAATCCTACCGTACAATCTACTGAGAGTACTAGTTACTGAAATTCCTCTGTAATTGTTGCAATCCAGCTTGTTTCCTTTTTTATGTATTGAGGATATGAATGCAATTTTCCAATCATCAGGTACTGGATGTTCCTTTTATGCATTGATTGATAATATATGTGATATTTTCGATTAGTTTCTCTGATCCATATTTGAGCATTTTAGCATATATTCCTCCAGGTCCGCTAGCTTTTCCGGATTTAAGCTTTTTAATACTATTTTTTATCATTTCTTTTTCGATGACTACTTCCTCTCCGTGTACTTCTATGTCTCTCCTCGGAGAGGCTGCCAGATATTCGGGTCTCGTTTCCTGCAGCAGTCCCTTGTAGTGTTCTGTCCATTGTTCTGGTTTGATGATCTGGATGTTTACTTTTTCTTTTGTTGGGTTTTTTACTGTAGAAATGAATTCCCATACTTCAGAACTCTGCCTACCTCCTACGTGTGTATTGATATCGTGGCATTTGCGCTCGAACAGTTCATTTTTTTCTGTGCGTATCAAATTTCTCAGCTGTCTTTTGGTTTGCCTGTAGATTTCTAGGTCTCTTTGTACTTTAGTACTGAGCCATTTCAAGTATGTGCGTTTTTTCTCTTTGACCATTTCCTGCTATTTCTATTATCTTGGTATCCAACAGCTTCGATGCTTGCTTCCTTCAAGCTTTTTATTATGTTTGTATATATCTCTTCAAATGAGTGTTCTGTGTTTATTAATTTTTCTGATACAATCTTTGAGTACTTTCGATTTCTAGACTTCTAAAGTTGTATTTTTGATTGTCTTCGATGTATTCTAGGTTTTCATTTTCTTCAATACTTTCGTCCTTATGTGTTTTTCTTAAAGGGAATAATATTTTTGCTCTTACCAGATGGTGGTCAGATCCACAGGTAATACCACGAAGTGCTCGCACATCATACCACTTTAATTGCGAGTGTTGTCCACCTATAGCATAGTCAATGATTGATTTAAGATTTCTTGTTGGCTGATATCGATGAATATCCTTATGACTAAAAAAACCATTATTTATTTTTAGGTTGTGGGTTTCACACAATTGCATCAGTCTCAAGCCATTATCATTTGTTACTTCTTCTCCAAATGGTCCTATCATTTTGCTCTGGGTTTGTCTACCAGTTCGACTATTAAAATCGCCAAGCATAATTATTTCTCTGGTATTACCGATTTTGGTGATAGTCTCATCAAGTTGGTCAAAGAACAGTTGTTTTGTAGCTACTTTTTCGTCATCTGATGGTGCGTAGACTGCTATTATGCTTATATTATGACCAAGCATCTTCATGTTCACTCGAAGTATGTTTTTACTAATGCAATCGTAGTCGGTAATCTTATTTTTTAGGTTTTTCTTTATTAATAAGGATACCCCTCTGGCTGCTCTTCTTTCTTTTGGGACTCCAGTGAATATATGGACGAAATTGCCGACACTATTCGTACCTGTTCCTTTCTTTTTTGTCTCTGTAAGTGCAATGATATCGATCTTACCTTTGTCTTTGCTTTTTTCGTCTTTGAGAATTTCCATCTATTGCTCCGGGGCTTTGTTTAGGCTTTTTGGTAATTGCTTTGTTTTACAAGTATTAGAGAAGCCAGGATTTTTAATCAAGGTTTTTCTCCTCTAGCCTTTGACGAGCCAACGCCATACTGTAAGGCAACAGCTGTCTTTTATACTATCCCTAAAAGAAAGGGTTGCCACCTACGCTATGATCACCGTACCGAGGTCCATTCTCTCCACCTTTCATATCGATGTGGTCTTCTCCCGTAACCCTGGGAAAGGGACCCTAGACAGGTGCTAACTCTCCGTGTCGGAGAGTACCTGGAATCTACGGAGGGCAGGGGTCGATTCATTTCCCCTAATAGACATCTGACGAGGTCTACCCGTACCCTTAACTAAATAATATAAATTAAAATTAATAAAAAGATATAAATAAAAATAGTAATTTAAACAAAAATTGGAAAACATATATAATAATTATTTATTTATTTATTTATTTAATATTATAAAGGTAAGGTAAGGGTTACATATTAATTAACTTAAAATTACAACTATTTACCCACAGTTATTATAAAATCAAAAAAAAGGCACCTAGATATTCGCATATCTGTATGTGCCAAATAGCAATTAAATGTTATTTTTAATTTAAGAAAATGTAGCCTAAAAAATCTGATTTAGAATCAGCATAAATATTTATTTTTATCATACCAGTATTTGTTTACCTTAGAATGGCCTAGTAATTTTCGCCTAGGTAAATTAAGTACCTGTATGCGTCCATCCCAAACCATTCCAATAAACAACAGAACCTTTTGCTTTACATAGGTATATCCTGAAAGCTTAAAAATATATTAATGAAATTGTTTTCAAATTAGAGGGTGCTAAACGAACTATTCGAATATAATA
Organism: Aspidapion aeneum; assembly: GCA_963576565.1. NCBI lineage: Eukaryota > Metazoa > Arthropoda > Insecta > Coleoptera > Brentidae > Aspidapion > Aspidapion aeneum. The sequence continues at coordinate 46,515,698 of OY755045.1, forward strand.
CTAATAAAACTAAACCATACTACTAGTAGGAAAAATTAAGTTAAACCAAATGAATCGCTATATTATAACAAATAAAGATCTAACATACCTAGTTACCTACATATATAATTTTATATCTAAAAATAATATCAATTCAGTAATAGAGAGTTTCAGCAAAAACATTTAGGCTATCTTTTCGTTGGTGAGCTATTTTTTTTTATTTACCGATTAGATAGGAAGAGACTTAAAAATATTATATAGTTCTTGTGTACAAATTCATTGCAGAGTTTATTAAATGTATTTTTTGTATTGGTCATTTTTATGGTATCAGGTAATAAACACTTTGGCGCTAGATAAATAAATTGTTTCATGTTTATGTTGTTTAAATTAAGAGGAATTTTTAATTTATTTGTAATTTTACTTCTTGTACCGTGTGAATGATCAACATATTGTTTTATTGGTTCCTTAAATTTAATTTGGGAACAAATGCACGTTATATATAATGTTCGTATATTGACTGTTTCCTGATTAAATAGTAGTTCAGAGGAGTATCTTTTTGGCTTTTTATAAATAACTTTTAATATATATTTTTGTGTTATATTAAGCTTATTAAGCGTTGATTCATAAGCCCCGCCCCAAACAACTATACCATACCTTAACAGAGATTCAACAAAAGCCTTATGATTAAAGAACTCCCTCAAGATATAGAACCTATGTATAAGACGTCTTATTTTACTTGACACATAATCTATATGGAAGTTCCATTTTAGAAAGCAGTCAATTTCTACGCCTAAATATTTTGTGTGTTTTACTTCACTTATTACGTGGTTATCAATCGAAATAGTGTCAAAGTTAGGTCTGTTTGTCTTTGTTAGGGAGAAAGCAATATAGTTTGTTTTTGTGAAATTTAAAGAGAGTTGAAGAGTTTCAAGCCAAGTTTTTAGTTTTTTTAATCCCTCTGTTGCACTTTCTCTGACTTCCTCCCACGTATCGCCTGTAAATGTGACATTGGCATCATCAGCAAACGATAATATGTCACCCATATCTGTCAAAATTGCGTTTATGTAGGTGATGAAAAGTATGGGTCCCAAGACCGTCCCTTGTGGAATTCCTATAAGAACTGTTTTTTCGTCACTTAAAATACCATTTATTTTGGTTTGTTGTGTTCTTTCGCCAAGATAACTTTTGAACAGTCTTGCACCCACACCCCTCACACCATACGAACTCAAAACATCTAAGAGTTTATCATGGGGAACCGTATCAAATGCCTTAGCGAGATCTATAAACACCGCCAAACATTTTTTACCGATGTTCATACTTTCGGTAACTTTAGATACAAATTTATGTAGGGCGTCATTGGTGCTCATGCCTTCTAAGAACCCAAATTCTTGTTTTGATAAAATTTTATGTTTTTTCAAAAAATTGAGAAGCCTCGTTTTGATACATTTTTCAAGTATTTTAGCAACATTGGATATTAATGATATGGGACGATAATTATTTATTTTAGCTGAGTCACCGCTTTTAAAAATTGGCGTTAGAATAGATCTTTTAAATATTGTGGGAACTGTTCCTGTTGCAAAAATAATTTATTAAATAAATTAAGGGTTCTATAATCTCTATATGAGTAAGTTTTAATGTTTCGGCTGTTATTTCGTCGATGCCCGGAGAGCTGTTTGTTTTTAAAGAGAAAATATATTTTATAATTTCATTCTTGCTTACAGGGTTGAAGAACAGTGTATCCCTGATCTTGGAGGTATCTATTTTACAGGGATTTGTTGGTTTGGTTATGTTTTTTGCCATTTCTTTCCCAATGTTGGTAAAAAAGTCGTTACAGTAGTTACTCATCTCTTGGTCGGTTTTAAAGGTTTTATTTAAATCATTTGTTACTTCGATATTATTATTTTTAGTTTGGTTCTCGCAAGTGGCATCTTTTATTATGTTATACATTTTTTTAATATCATGTTTGTTTTTTGATATTTCATTTCTGTAATACTCATTTTTTTGTTTTGTGATTAATTTTTTTTAAAAGTTTCTATACTGTTTATATTCATTTTCTAGTTGCAGGCTGTAATTTTTTAAGTCTCCTTTTTAGTTTATCTCTATGTTTAACTGATTGCACCAACCCATTTGTCATCCATTTTTTTATTTTTCTATTTTTGTTTATTGTAATAGTGAATTGGTCAGTTGATTTTAAAATAAGATTTTTATAAATTGAAATAAACGTGTTTGCTGCGTTATTTGGATTTTGTTCAATTTTTACTGCCGCCCAACTTTGTGACTGTAGTAACCGATTTAATTTATCGTAGTTTATTTTAGATTTATTAATTTTCTTTAATTCTGGAATATTTATTTTTTTATTAGTAATATTAAGCATAATTGGTGCGTGATCCGTTGCATGACTGTCAAGGATAAATGATTGAATCTTTGTTTTGTTCGTGGTGTTTTTTTGTTTGACAAAGAAATGGTCAAGACATGAGTGAGAATCCCATCTTGTGACTTCATTAATGTATGACACGTATCCGAGTTGTGTTAGTAATGATATATACTCAAAATTTTGATCGTCAGATGTGTCTAGTATATTTATGTTTGTATCACCCGTAAATATTTCAAGGTCACTGTCATTAAGCGATTCAATATATTGTTCTAGGTCGCGTATAAAGAGGGTTTTTTGAATAGGTGGTGGTTTATACGTAGCCGTTAAGCCTATCTTTATATTGTCTTTTTTAGTGTTAACCTACCTATGCTGGCTTTCGACTGCGGAAGTTTGTAAAAACTAAATGAGTGAACTATATTTGTTCGAATAAGGATTAACAACCCATCATTTTTATTAAAGTCCCCATTATTAAAGTATGTGGAGTACCCGTCCAAGCCACAGTTCTCGACTAGAACATTCTGGAATGCTTCGCTCAAAACAATAATGTCGATGAACTGTAACTTAAAGGATTCCAAAACTAGCAAGAAGTTATGAAAATTACAGTTTGCGCTTCTTATATTGAAATGGATTATTGAAATCAATCTATTATTTAAGTTAATAACACTATGTAGTGTATTACTATTGACTAACTGCCCAGAATCAGTATGATCTTCTATGTTATTTAATACTTCCTCTATTTGCGTTAAAACCATTTTTTGTCTAAAACTCCCTATTGAAAAGACAAGCTAAAAATTATTTTTAAGGATTTATTATTTTAATTTTAAATTCTAATTCTAATACCTACAATCACCTGTTTGCAAAAAAACAAACAAAAAAGAAACTATGAATAATATGAATACTTTCTTATCAATTCTTCCAATTTCGAGACCAACCACTAAACTATATAAGTAGTAATTTAATAAAAATAATAAAAAATCTATTTTTGGTTCAATGATGCTGTTGTACTTCTTGTTTGTTTAGGGCTATATATGATACTTCCGCGCTTGCGCTTTACTGTTTTGACTATGTATTCTGTTTGGACCCACTGTCGATTTGTGTTGCTTGTAGTTCGAGTTCGGGTTCCGAGTTCTCCGAGTCACTTGCCAGTTCTTGATATTTTTCCAATTCTAATAGGTCCTCAACAGTGTAGAGGTCTTGGCCAATTTCCAAGCAACCTTTTTTAATTTTTGCTGCCAAGCCCTGTGCCTTTGCGCCTTTTAGGTGTTTAACTAAGGTTTTTTGTTTTTTACTATCCTCAGTATTAAGATCATGCGAGATCGAGATTCTACAGTTTTTCAGTTTGCTATAATAATATTAATTAATTTTTATAAAAAGTTGTTGGTGTCATAGTTATGCTGCGATTCTTGTCTTTGTGTTTAGTGTTGACCATGTACCTGACATCTTGTAATTGTCCGAAAAATTTGTGCCTATTTATTAAGATCTACGTGTTAACCCATTAATTTTAAGGGTAAGTTATTAAAATTAAAATCCATACCAGTAGATCCATAAATAAAAAATAAAACCTAATTAATGTCAATATTACCTAACAAACTATTACAATCGAATTGATTTTAATGTCATGGTGCTATTAAAAAAATTATAATAAGAATTTAAATAGATAAAATCTATAAAAATAGTTATAAAATAAAATTTAAAAAAAATAAAAAAAATTATAAAAAAAAATGGTAATAACAAATAAAATAGATAAAAAAAACTTAAAAACAACAGAAGAATATATCTTATGTATTAATGTTATTTATTAATTGAATTAAAAAAAAACTATTAGCTTTATATAATTATAATATTTATAAATCTATAATAATACTGCTATATTGTCTTCTAACGTCATTCTACATTTTTATTGTGTTTGTTTTATAGCATGAAAAAGACGGAAAACAACCGTCGAAACGTCGCCAGTAAATAAAGAGGGTTCAATCTCTAACGTTGTCCTTATTTCCCGCTAACCCTTCCTCACTGCAAACTCTAAGGACGTCAACTTTCTTCAAAAAGTAAAAAAATATCAATAGAAACTCAAACAGAAAGCATTGCTCCTCAAATTTGCCTCACAACAGAACAAAAGGTACAGCTAGAAGACCTCATTATTTTAAACCAAAATTTAGAAATGTCTAATAAAAAACTTGAAGAAGAAAATTTTGAGTTCTATTTGGAAAATAGTCGCCTCAAAGAAAAAATCTCCGACCACGCGAAACCAAACTCAAAAATCTCTGATTTAGGTAGTGAAAACAAGATGGCCAGTAAAGTTTTGGTATTGGGAGATAATTTGGTAAGCAGCTTTTCTTCTCTTCTCTCAGACTACTTGGATAAACATTTCAGTGTTTTGACTTTTTAATAAAAATGAATTTGTTATTATTTTTGGTGGATTGTGTAATGCTAGAAACAACATTATGTATACTCAAAACTTTTTTAAACGAATTACCAATTTAGGCAACAAAACGAACTTATTATTTTTAACCACTCCAATATGAAGAAATAATAGATTTGTAAATAGTTTTGTTGATAAACTTAATATTGCCGTTTATGATTATTTAGCGTTAAACAAGTTAAAATGCCAAATATCGTTTTTAAATGTCAATTCCATTTTAAATTCAAGTTGTTTCTTATTTTATAAAGAAACCATAAAAATAAATAGATTTGGTAAAATAAAAAAATAAGAGACTTAATTTTGGAAAAGTGTAAAAATCTGAACTATACTCAGAGATATGACAACCCATCATTGGCGACTGTAAATGCCATCCCATTTGAACATAATGACAAGGTGCAAAATTTTCTTTTAGACCCAAAGACGCAAACCAAAAAATAATATTAGATACATATAACATGCTGTTACAATCAGCATACTTCATCAAAACACAAATTGCCTCAGAACTAAATTGAATGAAATAGGACTTGTTTTGAATACTTTAAACGAACCTCTAGATATTCTTTGTATAACTGAGCATCATTTAAAATATGAAGAAGTGCAATTTGCTAAAATACCTGGTTATAATTTAATTACGGCATACTGCAGAACAACCAGTCAGAGGGGTGGTAGTTGCGTATTTGTGAGGGATGATGTGTGTATGGGTTTTGAAGAAATTGAAAACATTAAAGAAAAAAGCGTTGAGGGTCAAATTGAGGTATCTGGCATTGTAAATAAAACTTAAATTTGTTATAATATGCGTGTATCGCTCTTGTTTGGGTAAATTTAGTATTTTTTCTGAGATAATGTGTGAGCTCTGTAATGAAATAGGCAGATTATTTAAATCTTACCAAATCATTTTCGCGGGAGATTTTAATATTAATTTACTTGAAAACAGTTTAACCAAAAAAGAGTTTTTAGATTTGTTTTTATCATACAACTATGACCACACAATCTTTGATGCAACTAGGGTAAACAAGGAGAGTGCCACGTTACTCAATAATTTTTTTGTAAATTTTGACGACTACTCTAAAAATAGAGTAATAAATACTGCATTATCTGATCATTATAAAATAGGTATTTTAGTTAATTTTATAAACAATTTTAAAACTGTAACGCAAAGGAGTATTGAAGTAAAAATAATATATTCGCAAACAAAATTGAGGGATTTTGAAATAGAAATGCAGGATGTAGACTAGTGTGAAGTGTTGGCAGAACCTGTTGTTGATAAAGCATATAACAAATTTGTGGGTATTTTTCAAAATAAGATTAACTCAATATTTCCAAAAAAAGAACTTAGACGGGACCAAAAAAGCAAAACATGGCTGACAAAGGAATTAGGATTTCTTGCAAAAATAAACGTTTGCTTTTTGAAAACTTTACAAAAGGTGAAAATTCAAAGAAATATTATTTATTTAATTTCAAATACAAATCTATTCTTAAAAGGGTAATTAAAACCGTGAAACTTATGGAAAGCTCTAGGGAAATATACACTGCCGATAATAAAACGAAAGCTACTTGGAACTAGGTAAATAAAATAACCAAGCCGAAGAATCCAAATGTGAATCAGTCTTTAGTCATTTTCAAAATAGTAACAATAAAAAAGAAACTTTAGATGATTTTAATAATTTTTTTCTAAATTGTTGTAAAAATGTCATGTCCGATACACACTTTAAAAATAATATCCCCACTAAAAAAATATTTAAATTCAACGGTACAACTACAAACGAAGTAATATCAATAATTGAAAGTCTGAAAAATAAAAAGTCCGTGGGCAGTGATGAGATTCCAATTTCCATTTTAAAATCATCAAAGAATAGTATCGCTGTTCCCCTAAGTCATATAATAAATTGCTGTTTTAATACTGGTGTTTTTCCTACAGTGGGAAAAAAGATCAAATAAATAATTATAGACCCATCTCACTATTTCAAATGTAAGTAAAATTTTTGAAAAAGCAATAAGTGAAAGACTAATGAACTTTTTTGAGGCAAACAACTTAGAATGGATTTCGTAAGGGTAAATCTACAATAAGGGCTATTTATTAGGCATTGAGTACTATTTTAACGGGATTGAACTCAAATAAAAAAACTATTGCTTTTTTTTTTGGATTTGTCTAAAGCTTTTGATAGCGTGGATCATAAAATACTGTGTCAAAAGCTTAGTAACTATGGTGTCAGGGATCGCGAGTTGATGTTATTGGTATCATACTTGGGTAATAGAAGCCAGTGTGTGGTAGAAAAATATCAAGGTGAACTTATCAAATCTTTTCCAGGACTGGAGCAAAAGGGGGTACCGCAAGGGTCAATTTTGGGTCTACTTTTATATATAATATATACAAATGACATCAACTCAGTAGTCAAAGATTTTCTGTCTCAACTCTGCGACGATGTTACTGCTGTTATTCAGGAGGATCACCGGAATCATGTGGGATGCAAGCAACTCAATTGATACATACAGTTAAAAATTCCTTCAACAAATAATTTGCTACTTAACACTAATAAAACACAAGTTATGAGCCTTAGAAATACCAAGGCGGAAATTCAGATTGATGGTGCTCAGTTGGAAAATCTTGATTCGGTTGTAATTTTGGGCCTACATATGAATAAAGATCTAAACTGGAAACCCCATGTTGAAAATTTAGCGAAAAGCATGTGCAGGTATTGATACGCCCTAAAGCTAATTCGGGATAACATCGATACATACAATCAAGGGTTAGGTATGGAATAGTTTTTTGGGGTAATTCAGTTGAGGCCATTAGAATCTTAAAACTGCAAAAAGGGGTCTAAGAATTATTTTTCAAATGAAAAAATCCGATACCTTTAGGCAAGTTTTTATGGAAAATAGAATACTCACAGTATTTTCTTTATACATACTGGAGTGTGTAAGTTTTATGGTCGCCAATCCAGACCTTTTCAGTGGCTTGGAACAAGAACATGTATATAACACAAGACATAAAAGTAATTTAAAAACTGAAGTAGCACATTATACTTATGTCCAAAAAAATGGTAAATATTCCATCGTAAAAGTGTGGAATAAATTGCCATCCAAAATCAAAGATTTGCCTCCCAAAACTTTAAAAATTAAACTAAAAAACTAATTACTAAGAAAAGCATACTATTCCGTTGATGAGTTTTTTGGTGACAGTTTGAGTGACATTTTTTAGGTATTTGTATCTTTTGTGTCATATATTTTTTTTTAATGTTTGATTTTATGCTACACTTGTAAATACTACAAGTAATTTATTTCCTTACTGTTTTATTTTGTATTTTTTTATTATTATTTATTTTATTTTAACAATCATACTTTATATTGACCAAACAAAACTATGTTTACTTTAAATGCCTACTTTAGGTAAATAAAAAATAAATAATAATGAAACATTTATATTGTTAGGCTTAATTAGATGCTTAAAAATGTTGATGTAAAATTGTAATATGTATTTTGACTCGATCCACGCCCATCTGGGTAAGACGGAATTAATAAAGAATTTACTTACTTACTTACTATGTAATGCTCATTCGGGTGAAATCGGCTCGAGTCGACTAACTGTGAGAAACATTCAGCGAGCGATATGTACACAGAAGAGTTCGGTTCGGTCCGCTTTGCAGAATATGTTATGGGCCAGTATTATTAATTTCGCCTTGTTGAAGTTTACACTTCTGACGTGTGGTCTTAAGCACACACAATTTTTTTTATTACGAAAATGTAGATATATTAATCTGGGGAATTTTGACAATGGCGGAAGTTTCTAATTCTGATAGCATTAGCGTGCAATATTTAAATAAATTTTCATCTTTGCCATTAGAGGAGAAAATAAACTAGGTGTGATAATTTATTATTTATTTATAAAAATAATAATAATAGTGTTACGGGTTCTCCACAACAATTAAAACTCGCAAATGTCAAAAATAATAGGTCAATTTATTTCGACAAATTATGTACAAAAACACGCACTTAAACTTACTAATAACTTGCTAATAATTCACTACTTTAATCCGCCTATTAACTTCGCGTTAAAATCTAGCGATCGCTACCATTGGTTATCTTTGACTGACTGTCGATGCGTGGCCCCGGCCCTATATATAGGGTCGTCCATCTCTCTCGAACTCTCCAGCAGTCTTCGACGTCCGGAAAGTTCTCGTATTAATGCTACCGCAAGTCACAGATAACGCAACTAAAATCTAGACTAAGAATACAACCTAATACTACTCTAAACCTAATTAAATTCTAACTATAAAATTTAAATAACTTAAATTTGTAACACTATCCTCCTCTTCAGGTTTGATCGATCAACATTTCCCAGGTAAGGTTTTAGTCTGTCTAGATGAACAACTTTCATCTGGACTTCGGGCTTCTCTGGATTCGGTAGACTACATCATTAATTCTCTTAACAACTTTATAAGGTCCTTCCCATGGTGGTGTCAACTTAGGTGATCTTCCTTTCTTGCGTTGAGGATTGTATAGCCAGACTTGATCATTCTCTTTGAACCATGAAGAGTTTGCTTTCAGGTCATATCTCCCTTTCATGCGGTCACTGGCTATTTCTATTCGCTCTCTAACCACCTCATGGATATCGTGTAGCTTTTTCCTTAAACGTTCGACGTAATCATTAACCTTTAAGCGTTCTTCTTCAGGTGAACCAAACATGATATCACATGGTAAACGCAGTTCTCTACCAAACAGGATACTAGATGGAGTAGCTCCTGTCGTATTGTGTATGGCGGTTCTGTAGGCCATCAAAAACAATGGAATATATTGATCCCAATCTGTTTGGTGCTCATCAACAACTTTGCAAAGATGTTCTTCTATTGTTTTATTAAATCTTTCAACCATACCATCTGACTGCGGATGTAAAGCAGTAGTTCGTGTTTTATGTATTCCTAAAAGGTCACAGAGATTCTGGAAAAGCTTTGATTCAAAGTTCCTCCCTTGATCTGAATGTACTTCCAAAGGAATGCCAAATCTGCAGAAAACATCATTTACCAGAACTTCTGCAACTGTAGTGGCCTCTTGGTTAGGCAAAGCAAAAACTTCTGGCCATTCACTAAAGTAATCCATGACAACAAGGATGTATTTGTTGCCCTTTTTAGTTTCTGGAAATGGTCCGGCCACGTCAATAGCAATGCGTTCAAATGGCAGGCCTACGTTATATTGTTTCATTTGACCACTGGACCTTGTTTTGGGACCTTGGCTGGCTGCGCAAGTCGAACATCGGCGGCACCAGTTTTTCACATCTTGAAAGTAATTGACCCAATAAAATCTGTTTCGAATTTTGTCCATAGTTTTATTTATGCCTAGGTGCGCGCCTGATTTTCCACCATGGCATTCGGCCATTATATGGTCTACCATGCTCCTAGGAACTACTACTTAATTAATCACAGTAAGGCCATCGGCACTTTCCCAGGCACGTTTAAGTATGTTTTCTTCTACTATCAGTGAATCCCATTGCGCCCACAGTGATTTGAATATCATCCCTTGGTTTGCGATATCTTGTCATGATGGTCGTGGCTTGTTCTCTTCTTTCAATCGCAAGATAGGTCCTACATCTTTGTCGTCAAGTTGTGTGGTTCTAATCGAAGCCGACATCCATTCTTCATCTGGTTCTAACTTTATCTGACGCACGTAGATAATTCCTTCTTTCTGGTCAATTCTCCTGCAATGTTACAATCTCCAGGGCAAGGTCTTCTGGACAATGCATCTGCATTATTATGCACCCTTCCCGCTCGGTACGTAATTTGATAATGGTATTGTTGCAGCTTTTCAATCCATCTCGCGACTTGTCCCTTAGTTTGTTTCATTTTCATGAGCCACTGTAACGCAGCATGATCCGTTCTAACCAGAAACTCTTGTCCATAGAGATATTTGTGAAAGTGATCTACGGATTTAATGATGGCTAGGAGCTCCTTTCTGGTAACACAATAATTTCTCTCTGGTTTGGATAGGAGAGTACTGCTCCTATGCCATCGTTGCTCGCATCAGTATCTAATATAAATTTACCTTTTGGAATAGGATATGCGAGAATCGGACTAGAACATAATGCTGCTTTTAGTCTTCTAAATGCTTGGTCATATTCAGTATTCCATCTATAAGAAGCTTTATCTTCTGTAAGTGTATGTAATGGAGACGCTATTTTGGCGAATCCTTCTACAAATCGTCTGTAGTATGTACACAGACCCAAAAAGCTTCTCAATTCATGTCTGTCACGAGGTTGAGGCCATTCTTTTATTGCTTGTAACTTCTTTTCGTCAGTATGGATGCCTTCTCGGGAAACGACGTGACCCAGGAACTCAACTTTTTCTTGGAATAGAAAACATTTCTTTGAGTTTAATTTAAGATTGGCATTTCTGATTCTTGAAAATACTTCTCGTAAATTGTCTAGATGATCTTGAAATGATTTCCTCACTACTATGACATCATCCAAATAGACTAGGCAGGTTTTCCAAGTAAGGCCTCGTAGAACGACTTCCATTAGTCTTTCAAATGTAGCTGGAGCATTGCATAGGCCAAATGGCATCACATTAAACTGATAAAGTCCACTTCCAGCAGAGAATGCAGTGCAGTCTTCTCTCTATCCTTTTCAAAGATTCCTACTTGCCAATACCCACTTTTTAGGTCAAGAGTAGAAAACCAACATGATCCTGCCAATGTTGTTAATGTGTCGTCTATTCTTGGCAGTGGGTAACTACCTTTCTTGGTCATATCAACACCACAAGAGATGACCAAGGACTTGATGACTCTTCAATAACCCCGTCACTGAGCATTTTATTAATGAGATTGTGCACTTCTTCTTGTTTGGCCATTGGAAGTCTTCTTGGGGGCTTATCGGTTGGGCATTGCCAGTGTTGATGGAATGTTGAATAAAGTTTATGCGTCCCGAACTACTCTTAGTTTCGAAGATATTACTTTGTTCTTCTATAAACTCTCTCGCTTTACTAAATTCTTCTGGAGTGAGATGTTGCCAAGTTGACTCAAATTGCTGAAGTACCTCCATTGGTAGCTTGCTTTTATCCTCGGAAATTGGCTCTTCTCATCTTGTTACTTTCTGTACTGATTCAAATAATGCTACCACCTCCCCCTTATTAATTTTGACACTATTTGGGAAAATATTGGCGACTCTAATCGGGATGTCTTTATCGGTTTTAACTAGTGACTTTGCAACGAGGTAGGTGTTGGGTAATTTCTGTTGGCTTATTAGTCCGACGCAGCTTGATGTTTTACTTTCTAGCCTCCCAAAAATTATGGTCTCACTGTTACCGACTAGTCTTGTTATGCATACTGCCACCACCTTTATTGGTTCTTTATTGATGTGACTATTTGACAAAATGAACTCTTCGTTCCCAAATCTTGGGGTATTAAGTTTATTATCAAACGCAAATCTATGTTTACTTATCAGGTCCATTCCCAAAATAAATTCGTCTTCTATGTCCGCAACTAATACCGAGTGGCGAATCTTCAATCTTCCCAGCTGTAGGTCTATGTCTGTCTGCCTCAACACGTCGGCGGATTCTCCAGTCACAGTCTTAAGTGTTATTTTCTTTTCTATTGGTCGAATTTTATATCTCGTTGCAATTTTGAACTTAAGTAATGATATGGCAGCACCAGTGCCTACTGCTATATTAACTTTTCTTCCATTAATAAGTCCGTCGATGTTAAGACTATCAGCTGTATGTTTTAAGCTCTTAATAGAGTAAATTTTGGGGGCTAAATTCCCATTAGCCAACACCCGCCCCTCTGCGTTGACTAGTTTTAGTTTTCCTGATCTCTTCTTCGGTACTCTGTCCCACCAGATGGTGAGCGAGACCTCATTTGGACACGACAATCGCGTTGAATATGCCCTGTACGTCCGCATCTGAAACACTTTACATTTGGAGGGGATCGTCTGATTTCTTTCAAAGAATCAATCTTCTCTATCAGTGATTGAAACATTTGGTTTAGCGTTTTTGAGTTGTGCTCATTTTTTCTCCCTCCTGAATTGCAGCTCTTACTTTAGGCCTGGACATATTGTTTGATGATTCTATTTCAAGGGCTCGAATCAGCACTTCACTGCTGTTATGGAAACGTTCTCGACGACGTAACTTTGCTAAGTCCGTGTCACGCAAGCCGTTAATAAATCGGTCTACCGTGAAGGGATCTCTGTAATTTTCTGGTATTTCTGGGTAAGCCAAATACATCAGCCTCCTGATATCTGCTTCATACTCTTGTAGTGACTCTCTTGCTCTTTGCTGACAAATATTTAATTCTGACCAATGTAAATTTCGCAAGTGTTCGTCTTCATACCTTCTTTCTAACGCTGCCACTAAAGCATTGTAACTCTGTTTTTGTTCGACTGGAATGGACCGCAAGAGTCCCAGAGCAGGTTCTCGTAGAGCTACTAACAAAGCTCTAGCTTTTTCGTCATCGTCCCAGCCATTTGCAGCAGCGGCTGCTTCAAACTGTTGTTTGTAGGTGGACCAGGAAGAGGTACCATCAAAATTTGGAGGCCTAATATTTTGGTTGGAATTCACAACATATCCCTGAGCTTTTATTTTGTTGTGTTCTTTGTGAAGCTGTATAAACTGTTTTGACATGTCCTGGAATTTTTCTTCCATGGTTTGAAAAACTTCTTCCCTAACATTCAGTAATTTGTTCTCCACTTTTTCTTCAACATTTTGCATTATTTGAGTTATTTCTTCCTTAAGATCTTCGGTTGCTGTCTTGAACTCTCCTTTCAGCTGTTCGGAGTTGCTCTTTACTTCATTGAAGTTTTCTTGCATGCCATAAAAATTTTTTTCAAACGTCTGTCTAATATCGTTCTGGTTCTGTTCAACATTCTGCATCCTTTGAGTTATTTCTTCCTTAAGATCATCGGTTGCTGTCTTGAACTCTCCTCTTAGTTTTTTCGAGTTGCTCTTTATTTGATCGAAGTTATCTTGCATGCCGTCTAATCTTTGCTCAAAAGTCTGTCTCATATCGTTCTGATTTTGAGCCATTTGAGCTGATAGAGCCTGAATCATTTTAGTTAGTTCTTCCATCTTTACCGATCCTTGTCTGGTAAGCATCAACTTTCTCACAAACCTCTCTAAACGTTTATTTATTTATTTATTTTTTTGGTTATGAAGCTAATGTCTCAGTCGGTTTTTCAATATCTCTTCCAATTCTTAAATAGAACCTAATGGAATGTTCTGGAATATACTGGTAAATGTTACTCTTTCTGCTACTAGACAAATGTAGAAGTCACTATTTGATTATCTCTTTTGGTTCTCGAATAGACCGTCGTAGAATGTTATGGAATATTCTAGAAATAATTTCTAATTCTTACTTTTAAAATAACTAAGCTACTGTCGAAGTCGGTTTTTGTATATCTCTTCTGGTTTTCGAACAGAACGTCGTAGAAGGTTATGGAATATTCTAGAAAATCTTGCTAATTCTTACTTTTGAAATAACTAAGCTAATGTCGAAGTCGACTTTTGGATATCTCTTCTGGTTCTCGAATAGAACGACGTAGAATGTTATGGAATATTCTAGAAAATCTCTCTAATTATCAATTTTTGGACTGTAAGGTTAACGTCGAAGTCGGTTCTCAAATATCTCTTTTGGTTTTTGAATAAAACAATATCGAACTTCTTCGAATACTCTGGAAAAATCACTTACTGTTCTTCTGTCCAATTGTCCTAGCCGGTGGTACTATGTAAGGGTAGTTTTTGCACTATTCAATTCTGAATATTCTGGCAAAATCACTTACTGTTCTTCTTTTCAATTGTCCTAGCCGGTGGTACTATGTAAGGATAGTCTTTGCCCTATTTATTTCTTTTAATCCCACTTCTGACACCAATTGTTACGGGTTCTCCACAACAATTAAAACTCGCAAATGTCAAAAATAATACGTCAATTTATTTCGACAAATTATGTACAAAAACACGCACTTAAACTTACTAATAACTTGCTAATAATTCACTACTTTAATCCGCCTATTAACTTCGCGTTAACATCTAGCGATCACTACCATTGGTTATCTTTGACTGACTGTCGATGCGTGGCCCCGGCCCTATATATAGGGTCATCCATCTCCCTCGAACTCTCCAGCAGTCTTCGACGTCCGGAAATTTCTCGTATTAATGCGACCGCAAGTCACAGATAACGCAACTAAAACCTAGACTAAGAATACAACCTAATACTACTCTAAACCTAAATAAATTCTAACTATAAAATTTAAATAACTTAAATTTGTAACAATAGGTAGGTAACTAATATCTAACTAAATATCTCATTTTTCAATTATTTGCTCTAAATTATATGATATGACGGCCCACTCGAAGGCCCAAAAAGTTAGCGTGACACTGAAAAAAGATTTTCGCATGCGCCGCAATTTTTATTTTTATTTTTTGGTGTGCACCCCCAAAGCTTTTTAGCACGCGCCGCCACTGATCAACTATCCTCGGCCTCTGGTCCTCCTTGGCTGGACAGGGCAATTCGACTTGTTAGCGCATTTGCAGGAGCATTTGTATTCGAAACTGTTATAAAAATAGATCATTAATTTTGCGTTGTTAGTTGCGTGTATTTGTGGGCAATGGGTTGCGCGCATTTGTCCCTGCTAATGGTTGCGCGCAATTGTTCGCTGGCAATTGGTTGAACTCTAATGGTTGCGCGCATTTATCTGCGCTCAAATGACCTGCGTGCTATTGTTTTTTTGACCGTAAATTTTTCGTACCTAAAAAGTACGTTTTTAAAACGTCCTACAAAGGATGTTTGATAAAGCGCCAATCAGTAAGTTTTTAAAACGTACTTTTAAGGTCCCGCATATTTGTCTCCCTAGCATCATCATCATTGTCTACAGGCTGATCAGAAAAAATATCAAACATTTCTACGATTGGAGTGGAGCAAAGTTTTAAGAGGTCCAATCAGGGCTATCAAAACGGACGGACCACGATCCTCCACTTTGTTGACATCACGTTGGGGACTGATTTTTTTCTGATGGTCACGTCAAGACACAGCCGATTGTCTTTAAAATAATGAAGTTGAAATGACGCTTCATAAATATTTGATTTTTTTTTAAATAAAGCAGGTTTTGAGATTGTTTTTACTATATTCTTGCAGAACAATTTTTTTTTAATGTATGGTAATCCTTAATTTTTCAGAGCCGCTTCATTAGCTCACAGTAAAATTAAATTTAAAACAGAAACGAATGTCACAAACACAGATGATAAAGTCAAATATATATCAAATATAACAGTTGGCATGCGGTGGCGGGGTAATTTGAATTCAAAATAAGGAATGCTAAATCTTTAAGATTTTAACCTTTTAATCATCTTGCATCCTTACAAAAGTTTGGTGGAATATGAGGATGGCGTCTGAGAATATTTCACTGAAAGTACGCGAAAATCTGCAGTGCCATTTTGAAAATATCATAAAAAAACGTCTGACCTCCCAATGTAAAAGTCAGCCCCCGGAGAACAGCTGATTTTTTTAGGGTCGTGGCCTGTATTTTTTTGTTGGCCTTGGTCCAATAAAATAGGGCCTAATACCTTAGGGCCCGCACCAGGGGGCCAGGCATAGACTTTGTGAGGGTTTCTAGAATGTTTTTAAAAACGACATCTGAACGTTTTTTAAACGTCTCCAGAACGTTTTTAAAACGTGCTCGGAACGTTTATGGAACGTTCACAAATTTTGCAGAAGGCACAAAAAATCAACCCTTTGTTTGAAACTCGTGGCAATATATTCTTGTAGTTCTAAGCATCTGTCCGTTGCTGTTATTAAGTTTGTTGGGATGCATATCTATAGAGGTTGTGTAATCATTACGGCATCAAATACGGCAAAGCGGTATTTCAAAAATAAAAACAAAAAGTAAAATAAAACATATATTATTAACGCGCAACTTAAGAATTAAACTAATTTAATGGCAAAGGACAGACTTTAGCCACCGGACGCTTAAACATACCACACGGGTAACACCATCACGCCCAGGACACACCGAATCTATTTTCCCAAGTCTCCACTGGAGAGGAGAAACGTTATCTTCCTTCAATGCAACGAAAGTACCGGGTTTTATAAGAGAGATATCTCTATCCCATTTACCCCTTTGCTGCAGAGAATGAAGATATTCTTTATGCCATCGATTCCAAAAGGTTTGATGTAATTGGGTTAATAACTGCCACCTATCAAGTCTATTAATTCGAATAGAACTAAGATCATTGTCAGGGACAGTAGAAAGTGGGACTAAAGTGAGAAAGTGTCCAGGAGTCAAACAAGATAAATCGTTTGGATCACTACTCAGAGAGCATAATGGTCGGGAGTTGAGAACTGCCTCAATCTGGGTGAGGACAGTATACATCTCCTCATAGGTAAGGATCTGTTCCCCTATTATTTTTACTAAATGCGATATCACGCTTTCAATGCCTGCCTCATGAAGCCCTCCAAAATGAGGGGCGGAAGGCGGCAAAAATTGCCACTCAATTTTTTCATCAGCGGCGGCATTTGCCATGCAATCAGCTAAATATTTGGCCGAAGCAACGTAGTTAGTTGCATTATCACTATGTATTCGAGAGCACCTTCCTCTTCGGCTTATAAAACGACGCAATGAAGCAAGAAATGCGGAGGCGGATACATCCGAAACTAACTCTAAATGTACACTTTTAGTGCTACAGCAAACAAATAGAGATAAATATGCCTTCTGAGTACGACACCCTCTATAGCGAGACATACTAATTTGGAAAGGTCCACCAAAATCTACAGAAACACATTGGAAAGGTTTGCATTGCGTAATGCGATAACCCTAAAACAGCGAAAACAACTCTGTACTATGCGACGAATGGCTCGTTTTGGACTCAATATCCAAAATTGTTGTACTATAAAGTACTGCAAAGCTTGCTGTCCACAATGTAAAAATCTCTTATCAAAATCTTCAATTATAAGATCAGTGAGTCTATGTTGGCAAGGTAACAATGCAAGGTGTTTTTGTTCAAACTCTAATTGAGAATAAATTAACCGACCGCCTACCCTGAGAATCCCATCATTATCAATAAAAGGATTTAATTTTCTCAAAGGCTTGGAGCAAAGCCGTTTAGCTCGAATATTAGCAATGTCTTGATGAAAAACTTCATACTGCACCTTTTTTACAGCACAGAGCAAAGTTTGAGATAGCTCCAGGTCCGTAAAAGGCTCCCTTTTAAGAACAGAGTCGACTTTAAATTTAAAATTAACAAAACATCGCCAGTACGTTAAAAGACGTAAGATCTTCTACAAGCAAGAAAATCTATCTAGAATCCAGATAATTGGATTATAACCCGTAGATACCATGAAAACTAAAGATCTTTCTTCAGGCAAAAGACTCATTTACCAAAAGAGACTCAATTTTTGGCCACTGTTCCATGGGCAGAGACAGCCAAGGTGGCCCCGCCCACTATAACGCACAATCGACTAATTGAGAAGGAACTATGGGTCGACTGGCTAGATCGGCAAGGTTGTCTTCTGATCTGATGTGATACCAGCAATCAGGTGCAACATTATCTTGGATCTGACTGAACCGATTTGAAACAAAAGTATGCTATCGATGAGGAGACGACTTTATCCAACCAAGGGCAATTGTCGAATCCGACCAGGCATAACTTTTATAAACATTTGGAATGCTATAGGTGTCCAAAACAAACTTAAGCAATTTAGATGCCATTAGAGCAGCACTTAACTCGAGTCTAGGAAGACTCAAATTCACGTTGCATAGAGCAAATAGGTATCAGGACTGCATTAGTTGTTTAACTAAAAGAGTTATAGGGCATAAAAGACCTAAGTGGTCAAATATCCTAGAAATCTCGGAAAGTATAGTTCTCTTAGTACATAATGAATTGAAAAGCTGTATATCATATGAAAATATGTCCATTTCAGGAGACCATCGCAGTCCAAGAGCTTTCAAGTAGGGGTCACATTTACTATCTAAAGCCAGAGGTTGTTGGAGAATATCTGATGGAATAGTCGCTAAAAAAAACAGCATTATTACTGGACCATTTTCTCAAGAGAAAACCGCCCTCATGCAATAAACCAATTAGCTCATTTTTAACGTCTATAGCTTTCTGGAGTGAAGAAAAAGAGCAACAAGCATCATCTATATAAATCTTAGACCGGAGAATATTGGCTGCTCTAGGAAATCTCTTTCCTTCTATAGCCAGTTGCAAGAGACATCTTAAAGCCAGAAAAGGAGCTGAGTTAACCCCATAAGTTACAGTTTTAAGCCTATAGTCTTGAACAAGCTCTCTAGGAGAGAATCTCCATAGTATACGTTGATAATCTTGATGGTCTTCATGCACAAGAATTTGCCTATACATCATTTTTCAGCGGTAAAAACTACCGGAAATCTTCGAAAACTCAACAATATACTAGATATTTCATTTTGCAGCTTAAGGCCGAGGTATCATTTAATGGCTGATTTTGGGGCCGACATGACGCGTCGAAAACAGCCCTAAGTTTAGTTGTAGTACTATTTAAATTAGTCACCCCATGGTGGGGGATATAATAATGGCGCTGCATTATGTCAGAGCAAGGAACAGAGATAGTTTCCATGTGGTTAAAATCCAAATATTCTTACATGAACTTGGATACGCCTCAAATAAAGGCGGATCATTGAGCAAACCTCGCTCTAAGCTATGATATCTCTTTAATGCTATGGAGCGAGAGTCAGAAAAAAGCGGTTCTCCTTTGAGAAAAGGTAGTTTCACAAGAAAACACCCATTTAAAGTGCGGGAATGAGTTTCTCTAAAAGAAATTTCAGCAGGGTCATCTAGCGGTAGCATAGATTTAGGGCGAGGTATCTCCTCAATCTCCCAAAATCGCTGTAAGGTAATAAATCTGGACTATCCTTGGTAAAAGTTACAAAAGAACTATGTCCTACAGGATTAATTCTACCCATTACAATCCATCCAAACAAAGTATTGATTGCGATTGGTTCAAATGTCTCACCACAAACCTTTTCCGGCAATAAGATTAGTGAGAAAAGATCCACCCCAATTGAGGCGTCAATGGGCCCAGGAATATGAAAAGTATCATCAGATAAAGAGAGGTTTTTCAAATAGGACCACCTTTCTTGCGAAAAGGCAGTACTGTGCATAGATTGGCACACTTGAGGAAGTACAGTGCACTCAACAGTAAAAGATAAGTCCTTGTTACGTACGGGACAGACTGTACAGGAAGTTATACCTTTGAGGTCACAGATGTCATATTACCTAGGCCATTAATAGGCACATTTAATTGAGAACGACTTAGACCCAATTTTTTAAACCATCTCTCAGATAAAAAATTGCCTTGACTAGCACTGTCACATAAGACTCTGAGAGTGTGAAAGTGACCATGAATGTCCATGAAATTAACTTTTGCGGTTGCCAGAAGCGGAAATGAACCATTAGAATCGGTTAAGTTTATTGAGGCAGTAGCACAGAGCGCGGGATCATTTCTTAATTCACTATTTTAAAAATTTAGACCATTCTTATTTTGAGCCACAGAGGACTGCGGTGGCAACAAAGCGGGTTGTTGAGAAGGTTGAGTTTGCGGGGATTCAAAATGTAAAAGACTATGATGGCGGCTGTTAGAATTATTGCAAACAGAGCAAAATTTATTAGAATTGCATTTTAATAGTTTTTGTGAACTTAAACAATTTACACATAGACGATGACATTTGACAAGCAAGTATCGTTCATGAGGAGATTTACTAAGAAAAAAAAGTACAATTATAGATCGAATGCCTGGATTCGCAGATCCACAATTTTGTGAGTTGCCATTATTAGGATTCGGTGTATTAACATAAAAGTTATTGCAAGCGGGGCCTCGATTATAACTTCCTCTATTATTTAAGCGTGAGCTAGGAGAAGATTTAATCGAAGGCTGAACTGAGCCACCAATTTTTGATTTATCATCTTGGGTACAGATCAAATTATCTAATACCTTACAACGATTATTTAAAAGTACTTTTAATTGCGTGTAATTGGGCATACCAAATTTCTGTCGATTTTTAAAAGTAATAAATTGAAAAGCACAAAGTACCACTCTGCAGTAGGAAAATTCCACGCAGAATCTACCTACTAAATTATGCAAAGCATGGTTTTGAGGGGTTGAAATTTTAGGTAAATTCAATATTTCATGAAAATAAGTTGTGGCCAATAACCTACGATTATCGTACCTCTGCACCAAAGTATCGTACGCAATGAGGTAATTATCATCAGTTATCGGAATATTTTTTAACAAGCCAAGAGGCTCCTCAGAAACCAAAGTAAGAAGCAAATGAAACTTTTGTGCGTTTGAAAAATGAGCTGCATGATGCACAGAACTTTTATATAAATCAAAAAATGTGGGCCAGCTTTTTAAATGACCTGAAAAACAGGGTATATCCAATCTAGGCATATTAAAATTAACGTGCGGGGTACTATGGTGCCCTGTTGGTGATGGTGGAACCGACAACGTGACGTCATGCCTTATGCATAACTCATTATAAGTGCATTTTACAGAAAAAAATTGTTCGTCAACCTCAATAGGAAATTCATCTTGTTGATCTAAAGCAGAATCCGTCATCTTTTTATCCGAAATAATATCTAAATGTAACTCATTAAACTCCAAATAGCAAGTTTCTAGAAGAGAATAACGAGCTTTAAAATCACTAATTTTTGACGGATCTGACGAGGCTAACAATGACAAATCATAAAGCAAAATTTAATTAACGTGTGTTCTTTATTTGCCACCAAATACCAACAATGCAAAAAACGCAACAAAAAAATTAAGCGAGCGTATTAAAATTTTAAAAATAAAATTCTATCATTTATCCCTAGATAAGGAATAATTTTATTAAATTTATCCAAAATCCAACACGTAATAAAGACCCTCAAAAACACACCACGGATATTGGAGTCCCTAAACGTGCGTTTTTAAAACGTCCGCTAGGTCCAAAATAGACGTTTTAAAAAAAACCGAACCGAAAGGTCTCCGAAACGTTTTTAAAACGTTATCGAAACGTTTTTAATACGTCACCGGAACGCTATTAAAACGTCACCGGAACATTTTTAAAATATCCCAGGTACATTTTTTAAATGTCCCTAGTACGTTTTCTAGATGTCTTCGAAACATTTTTGCAGACGTCCGAAAAACGTTCTTAAAACGTTTTAAAAAAGTTCTGTGAGGACGTTTTAAAAATGTAAAAAAGACCCACAAAAACGTTCAAAAGACGTTCCAGGGACTTTTTTGGACATTAATTTACGTATGTTTTTAAAATGTCCCCTAGGTCGGAAGTAGACTTTTAAAAATGTTTTTTAAACTATTGATTTTATAACACGCTGTTTTGTTAGAGAGCATTTAAGTTTGCTTATATTAAGAAAAGCCCTCTTTTATATTAAAAAAACCTTTTTACCAAAAATATTAATTTTGGTTGTAGGTTAAGGATGTTACGTAAAGCGTCACAGAACATCCCCCTACCCCCTGTAACGCTGCATAACGCGACTTCTGACCCCCCCCCCTCATGTGTTACGTAATTTAAGCACAGGCCCTTACTATATGAACCGGAATAAATAGTGGAATAAATATTAATCGAAAATAAACGACGAAAGTTTTAAAGTCGCCTTTGGTATGTCAATTTTGGAGGATTAACTGTCAGTTTTCAATGTGAAACTGTCAGAATACTGCCTGGCACTATTATTACCTGGCTGTATTTTAATAATTCTCTAATATTTGATGGTTTCGTTGACCTTCTAAGAGTACAGTTTTTTTATTTTTTAGCTGTATGCCTTACTATGTGTGATATCCCAGTACCAAGAATACAAGGCAGGGAGAGGAAGAGCAATAGATGACGATAATTTTCGGGTAAGAATAAGTCAAGTAAATATTTAAAAACATTCTATAAATATATTAAATTTTATGGTTTTTTGCATTAAAAAACTATCTGTTTGCTTATTTTTGCTATATCGACAGTGCTACGACCTTTGAGATCCACAAGTAAGAACGCCATTGTCTACGACGAAAAAGAACCAAAAATCTAAAAATAAGGTTTTTATACATATGTAAACCATCGTAACCGCGCATAGGGCCGTAGGATTCAGGTTCAAATCCCGACTGGATTTTTAATTATACTAGAACATTTTACTCATGCATTGTTAATCATCAATGGTTATCGAATTAATAAGTGGATATTTAGAAGTTACAGCAGAAATTTCACGTTGTCGTGACATTATACAGGTAGATTAAATGCTCTAGGTAGCTTCTGTGCTTAATATATGTAAGAGAGAAGTAAACTAGAAAAAAATATATTTTGGGCGGTGTCTTGTAATATTTTGCGCTGTTGTAGACCTGTATTCCGTCGTGTACAGCGAAACAGGTGAGAAGTGGGTATTTATTTTTTACGCAAATTCTAGCTCAAGCCATAAAATTTCTTCCCCCTACGTTACCGGGGCGTACAGAGAACAGGTATTGGCTGTGGGTCTGGCTATCCTGAAATAATGGGCGGAAGGAAATTGACGCAAATCTAATTAGAACTAAAACAAAACAACAAAAAAAGTTTCCAAACAAGCACACAAATATTTAATTAGGTAGATAATAATAAAACTTCTGTTACAGATACCAAACGTCCAATACAGTTCCCAGCCGACAGCAACGACATTTCTTAGTGGTGCCAACAAAAAAGCCATAACCTGCATAGAAACCAAACCGACCCCTAATGGCAGCCCGACCGACATCGGACCCCGGTTCGAACCCCATCCGAATATCAACAGAGGCCCCAGGAAATCTGTAAAGTTTGATAGGTGGGTGATGGAGTACGTATCTTCTTTTTTTCTCTTATCCTCTGTGTACGATGGTACGGTCCCTAGAATTAGACCGGTCTTCGGATGTTATATACCGGGTGAGCCAAAAAAACCGGACAATTTTTTTTTCATTATAACTTCTGAACAATACAATCGATTTTAATAGGACAAACTGCACTTATCAGAGAATTAATTAGAGTTTTGACTGAATATATTTTTTTGTCCGCCGTCTCAAAATCCAAGATGGGGGACGAAATTAAATTGTACCCTTCAAAGATGTTCGTTTATTCTTGTGTTGCGAACATGTTTTAATTATATTTTTGAATAAGTAAAAAAGCCGCATTCTTGCCACGCACAAGATGCGAATTAAAAAAATCGGTTAAGTGGTTTAAAAAATATATTTTTGTTTCAACCACTGTGTTGCTTATTATACGATTGCCTTGCCAATCAAGTCTGCATTTATTTTCTTATAAATTAATTACTACTGAACCGATTTTAATTAAATAAAAAACATCCTTGTTAGAATTGATTTATTTTTAAATATCATGATCAAAGTTTATCGCCATCTTAAAATTTAAGATGGTGGACAGAATCATACGTGATTCTTCAAAATGGCGTGTTTATTCTTGTTTTCTAAACATGTTTTTTTCTAATTTATAGAAAAGCACTACTTTTCGGCCGCACAACGAGGTACAAATTAGTAAAATCGGTGTGATGGTTCTCAAAAAATCTATTTTTGTTTCAACCGATATTTTACAGATTATACGATTGCATTGCCAATCCTGTCTGCATTCATTTTCTTATAAATTCGATATTACTAAACCGGATTTAGTAAAATAAAAAAAATCATGGTGAGAATTGATTGCTCTTTAAAGATTATAATCAAAATTTACCGCCATCTTAGAATTTATGATGTCGGACAGTCATACTTGATTTTTCAAAATGGCGTGGTTATTCTTATTTTCCGAAAATGTTTTAGTTTGTTTTTTTAATTTATAAAAAACACTACTTTTCTTTCGCATACATACAAAGGTACAAATTAAGAAAATCGGTGTAATGGTTCTCACGAAATCTGATTTTGTTTTAGCCATTGTTTTACAAATTATACGATTGCATTGCCAATCCTGTCTGCATTCATTTCTTTATAAATTCATTATTACTGAACCGATTTCAGTGAAATAAAAAACATCATGGTGCAATGTGATGTCTAAAAAACAATCAATTCTTATTATGATTTTTTTAATTTCAGTAAGACCGATTCAGTAATAAGTTTATAGGGAAATGAATGCAGACAGAATTGGTAATGCAATCGTATAATCTGTAAAACAATGGCTGAAACAAAAATAGATTTTTTGAGAACCACCACACCGATTTTACTAATTTGTACCTCGTTGTGCAGGGAAAAATTAGTGCTTTTCTAAAAAGTAAAATAAAAACTAAAACATTTTCAGAAAATAAGAATAAACACGCCATTTTGAACAATCAAATATGATTCTGCCCGCTATCCTAAATTTTAAGATGGCGAGAAATTTTGATCATGATCTTTAAAAAGAAATTCTCACCAAGATGTTTTTTATTTCACCAAAATCAGTTTAGTAGTAATGAATTTATAAAAAAATAAATGCAGACATGATTGGCAAGGCAATCGTATAATATTCAAAAGAATGGTTGAAACAAAATATATTTTTTTAGAAACACCAAACCGATTTTGCTGATTCGTACCTTGTTGTGCGTGGCAAGTGTGCAGCTGTTTTACTGATTTAATTTTTTTTTAAACATGTTCACAACACAAGAATAAACAAGCATCTTTAAAGGGTATAATTTAATTTCGTCCCCCATCTTGGATTTTGAGACAGCGGACAAAAAAATATATTCAGTCAAAACTCTAATTACTTCTCTGATAGGTGCAGTTTGTCCCATTAAAATCGATTGTATTGATAGTTCAGAAGTTATAATCAAAAAAAATTGTCCGGTTTTTTGTGGCCCACCCGGTATATCTGTCGAAATTTTTCACGTCACTTATGGTCCAGCTGACTTTTGTAAACAAAAGTTAGATATGATATGAACAACTAATATTTTTTGAATTTTTTGAAAACTAAGGCAACTTTCCTACTGTTTTTTAGTACATCCTTATTATTTATAATTTTTTAGACATATTGTCGTTATTTTTTTTAGCTCGCTTTATTTTTTATTACACAAAACTTAAAATACAAGTCAAACTGAATGTGATCGTTTAGTATCATAGGTAAACCGAGGACTTGGGAAAATTGAACATATTGTTATTAATATATTTATAAGACGTGAAGACCGGTCTATTCTAGGGACCGTGGTACGTTGTCTCTAAAAATTGGAGGGGGGGGGGTGTGGCTGGGTTGTAGCGAGGGGCAAAAGTTACAAGTATAATCATCACTTTTTTCAAATGTATGTTGTATGCATTATAGAGGCATTTTTTAAATGATTAGTCAAGATCTGACAATATATGGACAATCCCTCATGATTTGAATATTTTGGACTAAATAAGGGCAATTCTTCATTACTTCGCATGAAGAATAGAAGCAAGGGGCATTATTTGACAAGACTTAGCAATCGAGCGCAGTAGCGTAGCGCCCGCGATCCAACAAGAGGGGGGGGTTGGAATGTATGCATGTATATATCAAAAATTTCATATAAAGATTTTTGAACAAGTTTATTATATTTAAACCCCCCTAGCGCTACGCGTTTGATAGAGATAATTCCTCATGATTTGATAAGCTCTGACAAAATAAGACCAACTCTTCATCATTTGGCAGCGAAGCTTTTTTTCGTCATTTTGAATCAAATGGGACCTGACCTGGGACTATTTCTCAGGATTTGATAAAGCTCTGACAAAACAAGGTGAATTCTTTATCATTTATCATCAAGGCGTTTTTTATTCGTTTGAAATCAAGTGATAAAGAGTAGAAGCTAGCAATTGACAGGATTTGATGAGATTTGACAAGGGACAATTCCTTAAGAATTCATAAGCTCTGACAAAATAAATCCAATTCTTCATAATTCGGCATCAAGGCGATATTTCGTCATTTGATATCAATCGATGAAAAAAAGAAGCAATAAGCGAAATCAAAATTCCAATAATTCCTCAGGATTTGATTGAAGCTCTGATAAAAAAGTCAAGTCTTCATTATGTATCATCAAGGCGATTTTTCTTCATTTGAAATCAAGTGATAAAGAATGGAAGCAACCAATGGGCAAGATTTGACAAGGGACAAAGTGGGGAATTTTTATTTGATAAGATCTGACATTCTCGCAGTTTTCTTTATAACTATTTCTTTTTTTTTTGCAGAGCCGAACTAAGCATGATTCAGGAACCCCCCTGCTGGGAAGATAGCAAGTCTACATCTCCTGTAAAAGGGGCAGACACTGCACCCTTGATCAATTCCAACCCAAAAAACCAAAAACGAGATGGAAATATGTTAGTTGTAGCATAGGAGGAAATTTTAATCTAGTTATGTTTAAATGTTTCAATTTGTAAAAACAAAAAACTATTTTTTACAGGGTGTCCCAAATTCGATATTTTCGGGGGGTTTCAGGTATTTCTAGGTGGGATAGAAAAAAACTGGCCCCCACTTGCGAGCGCATCTTGATATAGCAAGTCGTTTTTAAGCTTAGGGTATTTGAAATGTCTGCATTTTGGCAAGGGGCATAACTCTTGTATTTATAAAAATTTCATTTTGATGTAATTTAATTTGTGAGTTTTTTTATGTTGCGTTGATTTGAATTTCTTTTTCACTTTTAGTTTTTGAGATATTACGTTGGTATTTTTATTTTGGAATAAACCTTTTTTTATTCGATTTTAGAAATCAGTACGAAATTTCCTGTAAAATGACGCATCACACTTAATCAGCCCTCGCAAGTGGGGGTAAGTAGTTTTTTTCCATTTCCTAGAAACACCTGAACGCCACAAAAACTTCGAATTTGGGAAAACCTGTGAACACAAATTTTGTCAAAACACCCTAGAGACCATCCTTAAATTATGTAACGCTCAAGGGGGGTTAGCCTTGCGTTACCCTTAATGTTTTTTCAAGTATTTTTTTCCAAAAATGCGTTACAAAGTGGGGAGGCAAGGTCAAGAATTTTTGCGTTATGTAATTTAGGAATGCTCCCAAAATTCTATGAAAATCTGATCCTGCATCACTACCAAAAAACAAGTATTTGGAATTTTTCTTATAAAATTTTATAGTGCCTTTTCTTCACGTTTACAAAACGCTAATTGTGTATTTTCGGCAAAACTGTAGAAAGACACCTAACAATTAAACAAAGGACCGATAAAGTCTAGATATATAATTTCAAAATTACTAAAAATAACAAATTTTTCACTATTTCTGGCAATATATAAAAGTAGATAATTTTAAAATTACAAAGAAAACACCTTTTTTGAGCTTTTTCTAAAAAGGCCACCGTGAAAGCCACTAAAAAATTTTATAGAAAACTTCACTGAAACAATTTAACTAAATAAATGGATCTGATACCTTCCTAGCCCATTAGGGCAGTCCAAGTGAACTCCACGCTATATCAGCCTTAAAAAGTTTTTGTAAACATCTCAGAAACGGAAGCTCCTACGAACTTTAGTAAGGACATAAATTATTGAAAAAAACATGTTCTACTATTTTATGAAAATTGCATATTAATGCGATGCTCCGTTAAAAAGATAGCATATTTTTAATTTTTAACCTGTCATTAGCATTAATGGAATTTGACCAAAACCTAATCAGCCCTTTAGAGTATTATTATGTCTGAAAATCGGTTGAGCGGTTTAGGAGCTATTGTGGCCCGGACAGACACACACACACGGTCAGACCACGACGATATTGCTAAGACAGGTCAAAATACACCCAGATAACATATTTTCAGTGTTATCTCAAAAAAAAAAAATTGCCGAAAACAATACCTTCTTTAGCCATTGAGTGGGATAGGAAGGTAAAAATAGATTGAAGTTTTCTAATGCACCACTAGTCTTTGAATTCTGTAAGTATATATCTAATTTAAAAAATACTGCCACCGAAAGCCATATCATCATTTTTAGGGACGATCTAAATTATTTAAGACGGTTTTAGCAGTATTGCCCTTTTCCGGACGCCCTTGTTTCGTGCGCAACCATCAACGGGTCTGGTTAGTTGAAATGTCCGGTCAGTTCACAACATATCCTGTCATGGTTCACACCTCAACTGTGCTTACATTAACGATTGTACAGTTGGGGAGTTAAAAGGAAATTGAAGAAAGACAGAAAAAAAATTAACTTACTGTGCTTAAGTTGCAAGAAAAGCATAACAGGGACTTAAAGTTTTTATGATTTTTTCAGACTAAATTTTATCTCACCTAATTTTAGTTTTTGAGACTTTGGTATGTCAATTTTGAAAGATCAACTGTCAGTTTTCAATGGAAAACAGTTGGAATAGTGCCCGGCACTATTAGTGCTTTCCTTTAATGCAATAACTCCCTATTACATAAAGTCGGTACCTTTATTTTTATAGTCTTCAGTTAGCAACAACCGCCTTTTTCCGTAACAAAATTAAAAGGTTAAAAAATCGATTTATGTAGGTGTAAATTGTAGGTACTAATGAATTTTTGTAAAATATGTAAATTATTCTGTATAAACATTTGAAGTAATACAATACTGACTGTACCAATATAATCTGACTACTTCAGGAATAAGCCTCTTGTAGTACTAGGTTTTTAGTCAATTATGTTTTTTCTTAAATTCTGTAAATAAGTGTCCAAATTTGACATTTCTCAAGCAAAGTCAAAGTTCTATGTCATTTATTTGTGTTGATTTGTGCTAAACAACAACTTTAATCACATATCCTAATTTAGTAAAAGTTACTATAAACTGCCATGTTGCCAACATCTCCACCAAAATATCCTCCTTAGTTTTCATTCAACTTTCAGAAATTCTTTATTAATTTTGCTAGAAATGTCAAAAGACCAACCAAAGTTTGTTTTTACATTTTCTTTGAAAACTTAGCTGTTTTTTTTTTGGAAATAGTTAAGCTTTCTCTAATCTAGAGCCCAATAAAAAATGTAGAAGCAATCTAGGAAAAGAAATAAAATAGAGTAGAAAGATAAACTGAATTATCAAGTATTTTATTTTGTAAAATTATTTAAGATTTAAAAAAAAAAGTTGCCAAACTGGAATTGTTAGGTACAGGCTGGCCCAAACTTTTAATTTTTTTACAGGGTATATCAAAACAAATGAAAGACCAAAACCAAGCAAGATCAGTGATTGAAAGAGTATGGGCTAGTTAAAAAGATTTTTTTATGTAAAGTTAGTTTTAAATATTAATTTATACATTTTGTTTATAAAATTACAATAAATAAATGTGATATTAACTGATATTGCGTCTTATTTTAAGGTAACTGACAAAAGGTAACCTAATAGAATAATATTCTACCGCCTATCCCAAAGTAATTCTTAAAAGCTTCTCCCAGTTGAAGTGCCAGAAAGGAATCCGAAATATAGATATTAGAGATCTGAGCCCTGAAGGGGAGAAAAACTAGAGATATCCCAAAAAAAATAACCCCAAAATTAAATTCGCCCCGCCTGGGAAAACAGAGTCTATTAAACAAAAAAAAAACAAAGGAAAAAATCGGCAACACGCTAGAAGCTTACCTTCTGTAATTCTGCTTGCTATCCCACAATTTCACTGGCGGCGCCGCCCCTTCTTGCGACTGGAATTTCGGTCTTCAACCCGAAAACACGTGCGACTTCTTTTTGTTTTTTGGCGGAAGTGGTTTCTTCATTCTCCTGTCACACACAGGGTGGCGCTTCAAACTTCCAGCGTGAGCAAAAACCGCCCATGATCGTACCAAAATGATCAGGTGATCAAAAAGAAAATAACTTTCAACAAAGGGAGAAATTATCACCTGATCGGAATTTTTCCCAAACAGGACTTTCTTTTTTGAAGGTTTTTGCAGAAAGCCCAAAATATCAAAACAAACTTTAAGGTTAGGTTTTCCAAAAAATTCAAAAAAAGAAAAATAACTGGCAGCATTAAATATTCCGCCTACCATAAAAATTCCCAATTTTTATAGAAAAACCCAAAAAAAAACAAAAAAAAATAAAAAAAAAAGGTTATTCAATTACCCAAAAGGTCTAAACAATAAATTAGCATTTTTGCAACAATAATTTTATCGCAATAACTATGGACGTCATACTTAAGTTAATTCAAATAAGCATGATTCACGCTACACAAGGCTTTGAAGGTTGGTTACTGGCTGGGTAACGGACATACCTTCACCAAACTACGGTCAAGTAATCCTTTCGCGGTTTTTACTTGCACGACACGGGGGATTCTATCTGGACTCGAGTAAATTTTTTCAATTCTACCACCACTTCAATGGGGGTAGGTTTTCGTCTTTCAACGCTACTAATGTTCCAACTTTTGGAGGGTTATCGGGGGTATTCCATCTTTCGCGTTGTTGCAACGACTGTAAATACTCCATATGCCAGCGGCGCCAAAAATGCTGCTGGATCTGCTGAACAAGCTGCCAGCGATGGAGACGGTTTAACTTAACATTGGTTAGGTCTTCATCGGGAGGGGCTGTCAAGGGTTCCAAAGTGAGGAAATGTCCAGGAGTAAGACTTTGAAAGTCATGAGGATCAGGGCTCATACTACACAATGGTCGACTATTTAAAATAGCCTCAATCTGAACCAATACAGTCATCAACTCTTCAAAGGTTAGGATTTGATCCCCCACAATTCTCTTCAGATGAGTTTTTGTGGACTTTACCCCAGACTCATGGAGTCCACCAAAATGCGGACTGGCGGGTGGATTAAAACACCACTTAATCGCTAAAGTCTCAGCAGCTTGCTGACAATAGGACACAAGGAGGTTATTTGCCCCAACAAAATTAGTGCCCTGGTCACTGTAGAGGGCAGCACATCTGCCACGTCTACCAACAAATCGGCGGAGGGCAGCCAAAAATGCATCAGTGGACAAATCAGAAACAGCCTCCAGGTGAATGGCCTTTGTTGGGAAACAAACAAAATACACCCATAAGCCTTTTGACTTTTTACACCACGACGCTTGGTTAACGTGATGGAGAATGGACCCATAAAATCTACACTAACATGGGAAAAGGGCTTCACCTGGGACACTCTAAATTTAGGAAGGTCACCCATGAATGGGTGCAATGGTTTGGGATTTACCCTGGCACAACAAAAACACTTGGAAACAACACTGTGAATGGCACTTTTCACCGACAAAATCCAAAACTATTGATTTAGGAGGTACTCCAATAAGCGAGGACCTGGATGTCCATGCTCATTATGGAATTTTTCAATAATCAAAGTGGTAAGCCTATGACTACGAGGCAACAACATGGGGTGTTTCACCTCATATGCTAAATCAGTGTGACGTAATCTATCGCCCACCCTGAGAACACCATGGGAATCAAGAAAAGGAGCTAACTTTCGAAGAGGCTTAGCACAACTCTCACCCTTACGTATCCTTTTCAAATCTTCAAAAAAACTTCTTGTTGTACAACTCGCACAACAACTAAAGTAGCATAATAAAGATCTGCCTCATTGAGGGCTTTAGTAGGAAAAGATAAAGAAGGATCTTTTTTCACTCGAAAAGGTCTCAAACAAAAGGCAACAATGCCCAAGATTTTACGTAAAGAGGAGTACTTAGTGAGTAACTGCTGTACTTCATCAAGGGGTATTTCTGTCACAAAAACAAAACGATTTTCCTCAGGGTGTAGATCAGCATCAAACGCATCAATTTTGTGGTTCATAGGCCATGTTTCACTAGACTGGGCCAACCAGGATGGTCCAGTAAATCAAAGAGCATGGTCTATCAATTGACCAGGAAGTAAGCTCCGGGATAAGCAATCAGCTGGGTTCTCCTTACCATTTACATGGTACCAACAGCTGGGGGGAACTTTCTCTTGAATAGTCGTTACACGATTGGCTACAAAAACCTTTCGTTTTGATGGGCACGATTTTATCCAAGCCAGGGTAACGCTGGAGTCAGACCAAGCAAAAATCTTATCAATCGGGCCGCAATCAAGATGATGATTGCCAACAAACTCCAATAGCTCTGCCAACAATACAGCAGCACACAATTCTAAGCGTGGAATAGAAATACTTTTCAAAGGGCACACTCTACTTTTCCCACACAAAAGGGAGATAGAAATATTTCCATCCAACTCAATTTGTCGAATATATACTGCACCACCATATGCACACATTGAGGCGTCACAAAAGCCATGCAATTCAGTGGTGACAGCATTTTGCTTCAAACATAACGAGGTATTGATATCGAAGATAATAATGGTAGTTGCGACACATAGAGTTGCCACTGTGCAACAATATCACTAGAGGGGGTATCATCCCATGAAAGACCCTGGACCCACAAACGTTGCATTAAACATTTAGCAACCAAAACAACTGGGGCTAGGAACCCGAGTGGATCATATATCCTTGCAATCTCAGAAAGAATGTTTCTCTTGGTACAAGGTCTTTCCATGGGCATCACATCATAACAAAACGAATCCCATTTTGGACACCACTTTAGTCCAAGGATTTTTAAACCAGCAGATTCATCATCAAAGGAAATTGGTTGCTGATGACTAGCTGGAACCGATTCTAGTAACTCAGGAGTGTTGCTAGTCCACTTACGAAGTTCAAAACAACCCAATTTTAACAACGCAATTAGCTGTTTCTGGCTTTCTAAAGCTTCAGCTACAGAATTAGCTAATCCGATGGCATCGTCCACATAAGTAGTATGCATCAACACCTTGCTCGCTAGTGGAAAGCCACTACCATGATCTTTAACGAGCTGGTGAAGAGTACGAATAGCTAGGTATGGGCTCGAATTCACACCATAAGTTACTGTTTGAAGAGAGTACTCTTGAATCTCCTCGGTTGGGTCGAACCGCCACAATATCTGTTCATAACACACATCAGCCTGATGCATATCAATCTGCCTGAACATTTGACGTATGTCACTAGAATATACAACACTATAAAGGCGAAAAGTAAGCAATATTGACACAATATCTCTTTGGAGTTTAGGTCCTACCAATAAAATAGAATTTAAGCTACGACTATTTGAGGTCTTGGCAGATGCATCAAAAACAATTCGAATTTTTGACAAGTCACCATCTGCCTTCACAACTGGGTGGTGTGGAATAAAATATGAATGGAAGTCAGGGCTAGAATTGGCCAATTTCATATGCCTCTGGTCTAGGTAATCCTGAACAAAGTCTTTGTACGCACTATACAAAGCAGGATTTTTCAACAATCGGTTTTCCATCATATTAAATCTACGCAATGCTTGACCTTTAGGGTTACCAAGTTCTTGTGTCTGCCGGACTCAGTTCTTGAATGAGTGGTAGCAAATATTTTTTCACACAAATCCTCATCAGAGGAAAGAGGGATTTTTTGAGGGGTCAATTCTAGTTCCCAAAACTTTTGTAAGGTACTATCCAATCGAGATTCTATAGGGGAAGACACTGAGGTCAACAAACTAATGGATTTTTGAGTTTTACGAGGACCATCAATACCACCAAGGAGTATCCAACCAAATATTGAATTAATGGCACAAGGTCCTCCATTTTCTCCTTTTTTAAAGCCAGGCACAAGCATCTGACCAAACAAATCAACACCAATTAAAAGGTCTACACTACTAGGTTGTCCAAAATTAGGATCAGCAAAATCTAAATTTTTTAGGTATGGCCACTGAATAGAATCATATTCTACAACAGTCACAGGTATGGTTCCACAAATTTTAGGAATAAGAATGGCATCACAGGAAAACAAACTATCAGGAAACTTGGACGAGCTTATCTGCAATGTTACATTGCCATCTGATGTACTAGAAATCATGCCATTTATTCCTTCAATAGGAGTTTTATTCGGAGCTACTTTAAGTCCTAACCTCTCAGCCAAAGAGACGGTTACAAAGGATGCTTCACTAGCGGAATCTAAAATTGCCCGACAAGACACAAACTTTTTGTTGGCATCTACCACTAAAACTTCGGCAGTTGCAAAAAGCACAGGTCTCCTCTTACGAGGTTCAAAATGGTTGCTACTGGGTGTAGCGGTACACAATGCCTGTTGGGCACCTTCACTATTAAGTATACGGGGGGTCTCCCCTGGACGATCAACTTGGGGGCTCGGAGAGCTTTTCACAAAGTGCAACAGGGAATGGTGAAGACCCTGGCACTGACGACATGTGGCATTTGTGGGGCATTGAGATACAGCCAAAGCAGTTAAAACACAATCGTTCACGCTTAACAAATTGATGGCGCTGACCTACTTCTAATTCCAGAAATCTGGTACACTTCACAAGGGGATGGTAGGGCTGTTGCTGGCAATAAACACATCCTTTATTACCAGACTGGCCTGCTCCAGTCAATAACACAGGGTAGGGTGGTTTGCCACCCTTCCTAGGGGGTAGAAAAGGTGAGACCTCCTTCGGCTTATTCAAAAGAGAACTATTTTCCAAAGCCCGACAATTTTTCTTTAAGAATTTAAACAAATCTTTATAGGACGGGATTTCCTTATCACTATACTCAATCTCAAACTGAGTTTTCAATGGGGTATCAACTTTTTGCAAAAGAAGAATCATTTTAGCAAAATCTAAAAGGTCTACATCATCATAGTTTGACAATGCTTCCAAATTTTCCCGGAAAGTGGACAACAATAACCTCAAATCATGTGGGTTGCTCGATTTTGCAGAAGGGGCTTGACAAATAGACGTCCAATAATTTGTTACCAAAAGTCTTTTATTATTAAAGCGTCTAATCATCGCATCGAAGGCTACTCGATAATTATCCGAGGTTAGCGGTATGTTCCTAATTACAGATGCAGCCTCTCCCACCAGAGCAGTATTTAAGGCTTGAAATTTAGCTATTTCACTCATGTCAGCCTTATCATGCACAAGTGACTTAAACATATCAAAAAAGGTGGGCCATTTTCTAAGATTACCGTCAAAAGGGGGTACCTCTATTCTTTTAATTTCAAGACCCCTGTCCACATTTACCAGGGAATGGTTCAAAATTGTCTGTGAGGCATCATGGTAATCCTCCGGATAGAGCTGACGACAAATCGATCTAATTGTGTATTTCATTTCATCAAATTCCTGCACTAAAGTTTCCTGACTTTCTTGTATCTGATCACTACTATCCAAGCTTATAATTTCAAAATGCAATGCATCGAAGTGACTTACCAGAGAAGGCACATCTTCCCATCTGGGTTTTAACTTTTTTGCCTTCTCTGCATTGCCCTGGGCTTCGACGGCTCTATTATAAGTTGTTTTTAATTTATTAAAAACGATATTTTGTTGTTTTTTCAAAACTTTTATGTCAGACATGACAAAGCGGTTTTTATCAGATACAAAAAAGTAGGTTTTTTCGCTATCAACACCCGGGTACGGTTCGCTAAGAACGCGGCAACAATCTCGCGCTTAACGAAAGCAAAAAACGTAGGTAAATTTCGACGGATTTCACACAAACAAATTCCGAAACCCGACGAATAATCACAATTTTCCAACCTCGGAGGTAAACAAAACAACACGTGAAGTTGTGAGGTTAGAACACACAAACGGCAATGAAATGTCAGCCAGCAAGAAAAAAAACGGGCGCCCGGGTCGCTGCCAAATGTCGAACGGGGGGTTTTTTTTTATCGCCGCACGAGGTCATAAACCAAACTCAGGGCAACCAACCTTCAAAACCATGCGGACTCTAAAAAAAAACCGGTACAAAAACAACAATGTCCGAATCTGGCAAAAAAACGATAAAATATGGTTGCTGCAAAACTATAAAATTACCAATTTTTTAACAAAAAAAAACTGTAAAATCCAAAGGGCTTTTTCAAAACATAAGGGTCTGAAGGACCAAATAGAGATCTGAGCCCTGAAGGGGAGAAAAACTAGAGATATCCCAAAAAAAATAACCCCAAAATTAAATTCGCCCCGCCTGGGAAAACAGAGTCTATTAAACAAAAAAAACAAAGGAAAAAATCGGCTAACACTAAACAACACAACTAAAAACACGCTAGAAGCTTACCTTCTGTAATTCTGCTTGCTATCCCACAATTTCACTGGCGGCGCCGCCCCTTCTTGCGACTGGAATTTCGGTCTTCAACCCGAAAACACGTGCGACTTCTTTTCGTTTTTTGGCGGAAGTGGTTTCTTCATTCTCCTGTCACACACAGGGTGGCGCTTCAAACTTCCAGCGTGAGCAAAAACCGCGCATGATCGTACCAAAATGATCAGGTGATCAAAAAGAAAATAACTTTTAACAAAGGGAGAAATTATCACCTGATCGGAATTTTTCCCAAACAGGACTTTCTTTTTTGAAGGTTTTTGCAGAAAGCCCAAAATATCAAAACAAACTTTAAGGTTAGGTTTTCCAAAAAATTCAAAAAAAGAAAAATAACTGGCAGCATTAAACAGATGTATCCAACAAAGATTTTCTTTGTTTCGTGACCGCGCCTTTTAAAGTCGCCTCTATTATCCCTTCCAAAAGTCGTTGAAATCGGGGATGGCTTGCATCGTCGCACGTCGTCTTTAAAAGGCTCTGCGCCGAACCTATCCAAAATCAGGACATCCACAAATTGTCTCGATCATAGTTACTTTCCCCACCACCCTAATTGCATCATCATTATAGGAATGTTTAAAAAAAAATTAAATATTTGCGTTATTGTAGCGTATATGTTATATGTTAAAGCTCTTAAAAAATGCTAAAAATAATGTTTTTACAACGTTTTTGATGACATTATCAGTAGACAAATGGTATGTATTTAGAAAATTCGAAATATTTATCTCCATTGGGGGTGGCAATATTGGAAAATATGATAAACTTAAATATTTTTACACTAAATCAACGGACTAAGAAATGTATAACTATATCAACAAATCAAGTTAGGGCTTAAAGAAAGAAAAATAAGAAAAATGTTTTTCTGTCCTCCACCGGGACTCGAACCCGGAACCTCTTGCTCTGTACGCAAACATTCTAAGCATTGAACTACCGAAGACCACACACAAATTTTCAGAAATCTTCCATCTTTGCAGGTGCGCGGTGTCTCAATACAAGAACGAGAAATTCTCAGGGTATTAACTCGACCAAGTCATCCATCTTTAATTCCATGGTATATCCTGAGAATTTCTCGTTCTTGTATTGAAACACCGCGCACCTGCATAGATGGAAGATTTCCGAAAATTTATGTGTGATCTTCGGTAGTTCAAGGCTTAGAATGTTTGCGTACAGAGCAAGAGGTTCTGGGTTTGAGTCCCGGCCGAGGACAGAAAAACTTTTTTCTTATTTTTCTTTCTTTAATTTCACTTGTTGTTTATAGTTTTAGGGCCTTGCATTATTTGCAATTTGGTATTTGATAATTATATTGGCAATCGCCCATTACGATCAGAAATTTTAACACACGAAAAGGTGATCTCATGCTTTCAGACGTTGATTCTTTACGTCTAATTTGAGTTATCATACCTTCGACAGTGGCAAAGAGGAATTAAAGAGATCAGTTAGATGACTTGGTCGAGTTAATACCCTGAGAATTTCTAATTCTTGTATTGAGACACCGCGCACCTACATAGATGGAAGATTTCCGAAAATTTATGTGTGGTCTTCGGTAGTTCAATGCTTAGAATGTTTGCGTACAGAGCAAGAGGTTTCGAGTCCCGGCCGAGGACAGAAAAACTTTTTTCTTTCTTTAATTTCACTTGTTTATAGTTTTAGGTCCTTGCATTATTTGCAATTTGGTATTTGATAAGTTAGGGCTTGTTCCTAAATTATGTAACACTCTAAAAGAGAGAGCCTTGTTACCTTAAATAAGTGAAAGTCAGATGGGTAATTGCTTTTGTGTTACGTAATTTAAGGATGGACCCTGACACTTTTTCTTTTGAAATCAGATTTGAATGAAGACTTTACAGATTTAAGAAGCATTTTATTTTTCTATGCTCGAAAAATCAGGACATTTGCTGTCCTGATAAGGGTATTGTCAGGACGCAGGACATTTTGCTAACAATCAGGACAGCCCTGAGAAATCAGGACGGGTTGGCAACCCTATGTGTGACTTACTGTTACTTTCAGGGGCGGAGCTGTACCCAATAGAATCTGTTAGAGGCGGGGTACAACTTTGGCTTTTAAGAATCAATTTAGAACAACCGGTATACATATAAAGTGTGTCGCGGAAGTGTGAAATCAACAATTTTTTGAGAAAGCACCCCTGTATTTTTGGTTCTGTAAGCTAATTCAAATATTTTTTATAAAACAGTCCATCAACCATGTATTGGCGCGCTATTCCAAGCCCGATCAGATGCTGTATTAAAATTAAAAATACCTACAGAGGGTTTCAAAATATTGAGCAAGAATTAAACAAATGTATTTTTTTTTTAATTTAAATATGGTCGCCATCTTGTAAACAAATTTAAAATGTAAACAAATTTAATACAATTTGGTGGTTTTGTATTAGCGACTACAGTCAATCAAATGACATAAACAAATTTCTGTTAGACCTATTTAACTAAAGGATGACCCGCAGTACCAGCCTACACATAGAGTACCGGCCAAAAGTGGAAAAACCACCTGAAAGTGTATATAAATCTGGTCCTGTACCAACTATCAAAGAACTAG
Organism: Aspidapion aeneum; assembly: GCA_963576565.1. NCBI lineage: Eukaryota > Metazoa > Arthropoda > Insecta > Coleoptera > Brentidae > Aspidapion > Aspidapion aeneum. The sequence continues at coordinate 46,554,877 of OY755045.1, forward strand.
TGGTCGGATACTATCGATATTATCGATAGTTTGTGACTATCGAAAACTATCGATAGTTTTCAAGAACCATCGATAGTTTTTTAAATCGCTGGTTTTTAGTATTTTTCAAAGTAATTTTCACAAGAATCCTTTCAAAACACTAAGTTTATTAGCAAGCAAATATTGTATATTTCTTGGACTAGAGTCCCTGTATGTTGACATATTTGGATATATTAATATATTCAAATATGTCAACATACAGGGACTCTAGCTTGGACTTGGACATACAGGGTGACATATTTGGTTATCCAAATATGTCAACATACAGGGACACTAGACCAACAGAAGCATGGTCACCACAGAGGCGGGGCCACGGAGGTTAAGCCGCGCACACACTATTTGCGTGTCCCGAAATTCCCTATTCAATTGTCACACCCCTGAGATGTAGCTAGTAGGTTGCTTTTGGTAAGGCCACTGATTTCGAAACAATAGAGACTCTTTTTTATATAGTACTATCGATAGTATCTCTTGAGACTATCGATAGGGCTGACTATCGATAGTATCCGACCACTACAAAGAACAAGTGATACATTTGAAAACCTCGGTCGACATAAAATCATTTGGGGCCAATTTAAAAAAATAAGCTAAAAAAAAAGTTTATTTTGTGTAATTTTACGCAATAATAGCAGCAAGTACCATTCAAAAGAGGGATAAAAGTTATATAAGTCCTGAAAGTTTCAAAATAATTGGAGAAAGAATAGTCTACTTATAAATTTTTGAAATTGGCAAAAATAATCAATATTGGCAAAAATCACGAAATTTTGGCCATTTTTACCATTATTAAAATTTTATATCTATACTTTCCTTTGAATAACTGTTGTAAAATTTTTAAGACACATATAACTTTTATGTCTCTTATGAATAGTACTAGCCATTTTGACCAGAAATTAAAAAAAGAGAAAGTAAATAAAATTTTCAAAATTGACAAAAAGGCTCTAAATGATTTTGTATCGAAAATCGCCAGCACTTGTAAACTAAAAACTACACTGAAGGATGCAAATGTTCCACTTGATCTTTGATGGCTAGTGCAGGATCAGATTTATACACATTTTTTGGTGGTTTCTTCACTTTTGGCCGGTACTGTATATGTAGCTTTAAAAAATTGATTTCCTTTAATTGCTTTCTTTTAACAATGCAAAAATACTTAAATAAAAATAAATTATAGGTTAATTTAATGACTAAAAAACATTGAAAAAACTAAAATTACTTGTTCTTTTTTTGTTTATGCTTTTATTGGTCTTATTAAGAACAAAGTAATATAGTCAATATATTTAAAAAAATCAACATCTAGCTTACTTCTTGTAACCGCAAGACTTCCTGCGACCACGAGCCCTCTCATACTTACGTCCCTTAGATCTGAAACAAAAAAAAAATCAAAATCAGAGACAGATTTTTTTTCAATAAATATTGGCATTATTTTTAAAAATTATCAATCTAATTAGATCAGTTAAATTACACTTTGAGAGAAAAAAAAATATTAACAGGACTTGAAGCATTGGAAAGAGCGGCGAAAAACGAAGTAAAAAAAATAAATGCGTGAGCAGGGGCGTTGCGGGTTACGTTTGGGGGGGTAAAAAGGGGCAGGGATTTGTATTATTGGGATTTCCGGCAAAAGCTGACGTCGGAGAAAAAAGTGAGATACAGAAAAGTCATAGGCCATGAAAATGTCTAAAATTTTTGTAAATGTTATTTTTTAGGTAACCTCAATAAGAAAAATTAAAAAAACCGCTTTTTTTTATTTTTGCAAAATTAATGTCAGTTTAACAAAACATGTAATGTCTACAATATTTTACAAACAGAAAATTAAGAAGTTTCTAAGATTATTATTTTTTCAGCTCAAAAACACTTTATTTTTAAATGAAATTTCTCCTTCCGAAAATCGTTGTATCCAGTGCTGCTGGTACTCAGTTTTTGGCACTGAGATATACTTTTTGGCTAAATAAAAAAAGATAATATGTGTCACTTAACAAAATTTCCAAAAAAAGAGAAAACTAAAAATATTCACACACAATATTTTTTAAAGTTATTGTAGTTATTTTATATATAACTTTTAAAATATTTTTTAAAACTGACAATATTACTTAATTCTACACAAGAAAAATGGCTATTATTATGGCTAAAAAAAAATACTCTGCCAATATATGGGCCCCTAAGCTCACACTAGGTACTATAGTTGTAGTGTACATGCAAGCTAATAAAACTAAAAACTGAAATATATTTTAATCAACTCCAGACTAAATTACCTTTTGTTTGATACCACACAAGCCATGTATTGACTTAAACTCAAATTTTTTAAATCTACACCCACCCTTAAAAAAACAAAAACTAAAATGTATTTGTTTAACTCTGGACTCAATTATCTTCCGTTTGATATCACACACGCCATATTTTTACGTAAACTCTAATTGTAGAAATCTACCCCCACCCTTTTTAAAGAAAAAAAAAAACTAAAATGTATTTTGTTTAACTCCATACTCAATTACCTGTCGTTTGATATCACACACGCCATATTTTCACATAAACTCTAATTTTTGAAATCTTCCATTTTATTTGGCTTGTGTTTGGTGGATTTTGTTCATTTTTAAAGGGGACCATCTTGACCCAAGACCCAGCCTAGGTACCAAATTTCATTAAAATCGGCCAAGCGGTTTTTGAGTTATGCGCGTTGGTCGTTACAGACAGACATACAGACAGACAGACGGCGCGACAAAAAAGTTTCAAAATCATCTGAAACGCAAAGATATATAAAAAATTTTGAAATCAGAGCAACTTTTTTTTTCTCGAAAAAATTAGGATCACCATAGCTCACACTACTATAGTATGTGTGAGCTAATTAGGCTAAATATATACATTATGACAAAAAATTATTTTTCTAATAAAAATTTTTTATAGCTGTTTGTTATTTTTAATTTCTTTTTGAGTTTTATCGCCCCCAAAAAGTGCCGCCTGAAGCGAAGCACCCTGTCACCCCTAGCGAACATTTTGAGGTTATGTAAAAAATGACATTCACAAAAGTTTTAGACATTTCCATGGCCTATGACTTCTTTCTGTATGTCACTTTTTTTCTCTGACGTCAACTTTCGCAGGAAATTGCAATAATATGATTCCCTGCCACTTTTTACCCCCCAGACCTAACCTGCAACGCCCCTGCTAACGCATTTATTATTTTTAACTTCGGTTTTTCGCCACTCTACAATTACCAATGCTTCAAGTCCTGTTAATAATTTTCTTTTTTTTTCCTTAAATTAAGGTAATTCCAATGCCTAAATGTCAAGTTCACATTAAAAAATGTAGAATTTTTATTTTGTTCACAAAAATCATTTTAACATTTGAAGTTATTTTTAAAAATGTTTTTGTTCTGGTAACTTAATGGTCTTAAATGTTAAAGAACAAAATTAATTTATTTAATGTTTTTAAAAAATAAAATTTATTAAGAATTTTACAACAGTGTAGAAAAATAAAACAAAAACTGAATAATTGATTAAAAATCGCCCATCTTTTTTAATATAAAAAAATTGACAGCTTTTACTATGTTCAATATCCTAGAGCAACATAAATTTTTTTTACCCTATTTCATTTTTTCAAAAATACCCCATGCCATTGACAGTTTTCATTATTCATTTACCATTAAAGACGTATGTTCCATTTAAACAAATCATTCATGTTCCTTTAGAACACAGTGACAGCTGTCAAAAAAATTTCATAATAAAAAGATATGCAATTAATATTAATAATCAATTAACTAAGTTAGTGTTTTCAAAATTTGCAGGTAAGTACTACATTTTGTTTGATAACAAATTTAAAGATGGTAAACAGAATGCTAATGTTAATATTTTCTGTGCTTAAAAAGAAGCCTTTAGAAACATATTAAAAAAAAACTTATTTTGAAATGTAGTTCAGTTTCAAAACAATATCTGAAAACCTACCAAAACATTAAAAAATCTATTTGGACATACTTAATGTATCCCCTTTGTAGCATTATTAGTTTTCCCTGTAATAGATAATAAGTTTGTTGGGAAATAAATTGAATTAAAAATTTTCAAAAAAATAAATGGAAAGTTTCTTTGATAAAAATAAAAAGTTGAAAATTGGTTTTTTTTTCAGGAATTTTCTAAGAAATTTTTAAACAAATCCTGGACACTTTCTTGGCTTTCAAAAGTAAGTATCTCTAAACTTTAAAAAATAAAATAAAAAATAATTTTAAATTTCTTACCTAACCAAAGGCTTAGCATGACTATGTGGCACACCAGGAGCAGGACCAAAGTGCTTCACAGCTTCTCTGCTGTTACGTTTGCCCTGCATCAAGACAGTTTTATTGCCAGTTGGTGCTTTTAGTGCCAGCTGGTCAAAGGTGATGATTTTACCACCTGAAAAAAGAAATATTAAAGTTAGTTTTTGGGTTTGTGTCTGTTAAGGTGTTACTCAAACACAATTGTTAATATCAGAATTACGTCCACATAATAAACTCATTTTTCTCAAGAGAATCTGATGTATGTATTCATCATAAAAAAATTCTGATTAACAAAAAACCCAATGAATAAAAAATAGTCACTTACCCGCCTTCAGGATCCTAGCACGAGCCTTTTCAGTGACTTTTAAGGCACACACTGTCAATTTGGGGATCTCAAAGATCCTGGCATCATCAGTAATTGTACCCACAATGACAGCTGTCAAACCTTCACGACCTGGTTTTTTCATTAACCTGCTGACTCTTGACAATGAAATTGGTGGCCTATTGATTTTGCTCATAAACAAACGTTTCAGGATGATTTTGTTAAATTTGGCTTCAGTACGACGGGCCAAATAGCGGTAAAGCTAGAACAAAAATAAATTGTTTATGTTCTGGTAATTGAAGGTGTTTTTACAGAGTTGACTGGGTTTTTAATATCAGATAGTAAAGTGTTTTTACAGAGTTGACTGGGTTTTTAATATCAGATAGTAAATATTATGCAGCCAAGTTAATATTTTCATGAGTGTCAAACGGTAACTATTCTCATCATAAACTATATGCCTAACTTTAAAATAAAAGGAAAAAAATTGATAATAAATACAAAGAGCCCCAATTTTAAAGAGGCCAAAGTACTAATAAAGTCAAATTTAAAGGACATACTGTTTTAGTTTAGTCATATGTCTTGTCATAAGAAAGTTAAAACCACTGTTTCTTCTGGGAGTGTTCATACAATGCTTTTGCTTTTATTTTTTATTAGTCTTTGTCTTAAGAGTTGCCAACTTTCAATCCTTATGACAATGACTAAGACGAGTGACAGAAATCAGCTGATATTTGATGTTTTTTTTTACAGGGCGTAGGAAGAGCGCAAGCGCGCGGCCGAAATTTTGAATTTACCGCCATTAATCATGTTTTTAACAGAAAATCTCAACATAACCTCAAAATTTTATTTGTTTTTATTTTCTTTTTCGCTTTTGTTCTTTCGTGTCTGTGTTTCGTGCACAGATTCGGTTAAATCAGATTGTTTTGTGTAGAAAATGACTTTTGAAGAGGGCCTTTTTATTGAAATTAATTTTTTTTTTCAGTGGGTTATGACTAAGACTAATTAAAAACAAAAGACGAGTATGAACAGCCAATTTTGTTTAAGACAGCTAAGACTAATCAAAGGACAAAGACTAATCAAAAACAAAAGACTAAGACAGTATGAACAATACTTTAATTTCATTTGAAACAAACCCTCACTTTTGGAACATGAAAACAAATCCTTAAAAACAACAAAAAAGGCCCAATCATAAAATATTTAAATCAGTTAGAAAGCTTAAAAAGTTTGGCTCTAATTTATCATTAATAAAGCCTAGTAAACTATAAACTCACCTTAACCAGGAGTCGTAAATAAACATCCTGGCTCTTGGGTTCTTCTCTCCTAACCTTTCGGTCATATTTGTGGTTTATGTCGATACCCTAAAAATAAGCACAAAAATACTGTTAGCGCACTTTAGAACCATCATCTCCCCATCAAAAAGCACCTTTTTTATTTTATATCCTTTACGGATTGTAACTATAAAATCAGATTTTTTCAGACACCTACCATGTTTGAGTAATGGAACCGAAAAAAGAAGGAGAGACGACAACAGCGCCATGTCGCGGTGGTTAAACGTCAAACGAAAGTAGGTCAAACGCAACGATTATAAACACACAGGATTGCTTATTAGCTTGAATCTTTCAGCGGTAGGCGGTGCCTTGCTTACGCCACTAGTGGACCTCTGCTCAGCGCGCTTCATTTAATACACATTGCAATCGTGAGTTTTTCTCCCTCTTTTTTCTTGCTTATTTGCAATCAAATTTTTTTCGTGATAGTAAATATAATTAATAATTTCATTCATTCAAAACAAATAATTTGATAAATCAAGAGTTTGCTCTGAGAGCTGAACTTTCCTACCAGACGATATGTTGGAGTTGTTAGCTCCCGCTAAATTTCGCGGTGTTTGTAAATTTTAAAACCACACAATTGAATGACGGACAGAGTGCATTCGCGCATTTTGGACATGCGCACCAAGAATCAGTGAGATCTTTTTTCGACCGCCTTGAGAAATGGCGTGTTAATTTACTTTCTCCAACTATTTTAAATTTCTACACCTGAAAGTGCTCGATTTTGGTGTACTGAAGCATAGAACTAGAAACTTCAGCCCTTCAGCTACGTGGTGACATCATTAGATCCAGTCAGGGGCCCCTTGGAACGTGGAGAAATTGGCTGCAAACTGGTGAGTGCCTTGTCTCTGATTTCCCTTGTGTGGTACCAACAATTAACCTATGGACCTTAATTATTTCGTAATTTCATATCAATATATTTATGTTTGTTCGCGCTTTCATTAATTAAAATATATACAGTCCATTGCATTTATCGTTTTTCTTACTGCGGGCATAACATAAGTGTTCCTTCGACCGAATTATTTAAAATTTACTCCATACGACGGTATTAATAAGTCGGCCATTTATTTTCACTTTTCACGCCGAGATCAAGGCGGCCTTGAATTTTGTCAATCGTATTGAAACGAGAGAGATTTTCGCTCGACCTTCGGTAGCGGCGCAGTGCACGTGTTTTTCGGTCCGCTGCTATGGTAACGTACCGTGGTCATTCAGTAAACAAAATCGAGAAGCAGTCAAAACAAACAAGCAATTTCAGTGAATAGATGTGTTCCATATAATTTCGATATTTAAAACAATTTTCATCACTTGCGATAAATTAGTGCATATTTTCGACAATTAATTGTATATTTACCGACAATTTCGTCATTTCAAAGGTAAAAATCATGTCTATCAAAAAGCCGTGCAAAAACGCAAGGGTTTTTATCTGCGATCACCGAGTGTTATGTGTTTTCACAGACCGCGGCATCGGACGAAAAAGCGAGAAACGAGTTTCAAGTGAGGTATTCCGATTTGGATGAAACCTTCGATAAATGCATGCTGGCACATAATGATGTCATTATGTTGATAGACGACGCGGACGACGAGGAGTTTAAAACGCAGGATGCGATCCTTTCAGAAGCTCGTAAATATTTTTATGCGTGTAAGGGGGTTTACTCTAAAATATTTCCGGTTGAGGCCCCATCCTTTTCGGGATCATATGTTCGACAAAACGAAACTCCAAAACTCAAAGAGTTAGGTATTCCCATATTTCGAGGTGATAAAAAACTATGGCCAAGCTTTTTCGATCTTTTTAATAATATTATAGATCAAAATCAAAGTCTAAGTAACGTTCGAAAACTTCAATATTTATTTTCATATCTCGAGGATGAGCCTTTAAAATTGATATCAGGGATTAGCTTATCTGATCAAAATTATAAAATTGCTTACGACAAATTAGTCAATAGATATCAAAACAAGCGAGACCTCGCAAATGATGCTTTAAGCACAATTATGAACTCCACCTTAAAAAACGAGTCAGCTAAAGAATTGCGTAACTTAATTGACACCTTTTTTGAATCCCTAGAAATTTTAAAAGCACTTAGCTTTGACGTTGACAGTTGGGACTTTATTATTTTTTTCATTTTGTTAGAAAAATTGGATATTCCGACGCGTTCAAATTTCGAAATGAGTCACGCCAATACTAATACCGAAATTCCCACTTTTCAGTTACTTTTTCAATTTCTAGAAAAAAGATGTAAAGTTTTGGAATCACATCCTCAATCAACAGCACCCAAAAAGGTGCCTATTTATCAAAAATCAAATTCTATGCAAAATCAGTTTAGGCAAAAGCCTACCTATCAAAATTCAAATTCTATGCAAAATCAGTTTGGGCAAAAGCCTACCTATAAATCATCCAATTCGCCTTTAATAGGACTGGCTGGCACCTCAACTAATTCAAGTACGGGAATAAAATGTTTCCGGTGTAATCAAGGTCACGTGCTTTCGAAATGTCAAACATTTCTTGATCTCTCACCTATCGATCGCCTATCTCTCGTCAAGCAGAAAAAATTATGTCTAGCGTGTTTTCATCCCTTGCATGGGGTAGATACGTGCAAATCAAAATATTCATGCAGGACTTGCAATAGTAAAAGGCACCACACTTTAACTCATATCTTAGAAACTAATCAAGATTCTGGAAGCCAAGATACTAGTCCTGTCATTCACACACCACCTGTCAATAATCTTCATGTGTCATTAAATACCTCAGGACCTTCAGGTACCTTTCTTTTATGCACCGCCATAATAGAGGTTATGGACGGTTGCGGAAATTTTCAACCTGTAAGGGCACTGCTTGATTCTGGATCACAGACAGGATTCATCAGTGAAAAGTGTATTCAGCGTCTTAATCTTCCTAGGAGAAGTTACACCACTGAAATATTCGGATTAAATCAGATGTCTTCTTTTACTTCCAAAGGGCTCGTTCAATGTCACATTAAGCCACAAGGACAGGTCACTCCTTTACTTAATTTCGAAGCAATTGTCGTTCCACAATTATGTTCCAATATGCCTACATTCACTTTGAACGATAATCAGTGGAAACACTTGGAAAACCTTAAACTTGCCGACCCATCTTATTTCAAATCTAGACCTGTGGACCTAGTTATTGGTTGCGAGCTATTCGCACAGATATTCAAGGAGGGCAGGGTTCTTGGACAAATAGGGCAACCTTCAGCCCTTGAAACCAGCTTTGGCTGGGTCGTCATGGGAAAAGTTGACGAAGTAGGTAGTCTTACGGAACAAACCAGTTGTTTTTTAACGAGTCACTCACCTCCTTTAGAGGTCATTCTCCCTAGGTTTTGGGAAATCGAACATTTGCCTAAAAAACAAATCTTATCAAAGGAAGGAAAACAAGCGGAATCAATTTTTACTGCGAGTGTCGTACGGCAACCGAGCGGTAGATTCATGGTAGATCTTCCGTTTAAAGATAAAATAAACCCTGCCCTAGAAAATACTTATCCGCAAGCTTATCGTAGATTTTTACTTCTAGAAAACAGATTACTCAAAAATCCTGATCTGTAAACTGCCTATTCAAGTTTCATGCAAGACTATATCGATTCTAATCAAATGAGTCTAGTTTTATCTAGTCAACCAAAAGTCGACGTATCATGTTTTTTGGCACATCATTGCGTACTAAAGCCGGAAAGCTTAAGTACAAAATTAAGGGTAGTCTGGGATTGTTCGGCAGTCACCCCAAAGAATATTAGTCTCAATGACACGTTGTTATCGGGACCGAAACTTCAAAAAGATATTGCTTCTTTACTCCTTACGTTTCGTCTTAATCCTATTGCCTACATTGCTGATAACAAACAGATGTTCCGTCAAGTCCTTATCAATCCTTATCACCGTCCTTATCAAAGGATATTGTGGAGGTTTTCTCCACAGGACCCACTTTCAGTGTGGGAACTTTCTACTGTCACGTTTGGCATGACATGCTCACCTTTTCTAGCCATGCGTACATTAAATGAGCTGGCAGAGAGAGAAAAGGAACGTTTTCCTATGGCTAGTACTGTTCTAAAAACGTCAACTTACATCGACAATATCTTGGGAACTAGCCCTTCGCTTTCTGAAGCCCTTTCCCTTCAGACGGAACTCAATGAATTGTTAAAGTCGGGAGGATTCGAACTTAAAAAATGGGCAAGCAATTGTCCTGATTTATTGGCAACATTGCCAGAATCCGATCGTCAAATGCCTCTCTCTTTTGACAAGGAGGAACCCCACTTTATCAAAGTTTTAGGCCTTCAATGGCATCCAAAAAACGACATTTTTTCTTATCAATGCCGAATGAAGGACAAACCCCCAACTAAACGTTCTATTTTATCTATCATAGGAACAATCTTCGATCCCTTAGGTTTTCTTTGTCCCTTGTTGCTACAAGCAAAATTTATTTTGCAACAGTTGTGGATATCGAAAATAGGCTACCAAGAACCAGATTCTTCTATCATCGACTGTTGGAACAAACTTCGTTCTGAATTCCCGCTTCTTTCCAATTTTCAATTACCCCGACAAATCAAATTGTCAAAAACCAATACCTGTCAAATCATCGGCTTCTGTGACGCTTCAATTCGAGGTTACGCAGGCGTCGTATATTTTCGTGTAGAAGAGGAAAACAATATATCTGTTTCTCTCATATCTGCAAAATCTAGGGTCGCGCCTATAAAGTCACAAACTTTGGCTAGGCTAGAACTCCTAGGCGCATTTCTTTTAAGCGAATTAATTGTCTTCGTTTTATCTAGCTATGAAGGAAAAATAACTTTTACAAATATCGTTACTTTCTGCGATTCGCAAGTCGTATTGCACTGGCTTTCATCTCCTCCTAATCGCTGGCAAACCTTTGTTGGAAATCGAGTCGGTAGAATCCAAGAAATCATTCCCTCAAACTTATGGCGCTACATTCCTTCTGCTTTAAATGCAGCCGATATTGCGTCACGAGGGGCCACCCCTTCACAGCTCATGTCACATGACATGTGGTGGAACGCACCGTCGTTTTTGTGGTCTCCCGAAAACGAATGGCCCGATTTTCATAAATCAAAAATGCCGATTGATTTCCGAGATATTAATCTGGAGGAAAAGCCAAAGGTCTGTTGCAATGCGATAATTGACGTTAACTTCTTAGATCAGCTTCTTATCAAATATTCATCTATATCAAAAATTCAACGTATCATTTGTTATGTCCTTCGAATAGTTAACCTTTTTCAAAACCATTCCTATTAAAAACCCACTAAGCCACCGGGCCAAAAAATTATTTTTGAAAATATTGTTTTTCCTACCACCGGTGAGATGCAAAGTGCGTTATACCTTCTTATCAAACGCGTTCAAGGTTCTTGTTTTTCTGAGCTTTTTTCCGCGTTATCTAAGGATAAACCAATACCGAAACCTTTCCGAAAACTTTCACCTTTTCTTGATGAAAATAATATCATTAGAGTCGGTGGCAGATTACAAAAATCTGACCTTGTGTCTTATTCTGCAAAACACCCCGTCTTACTTTCGAGTAACCATCGTTTAACTACTCTTCTTATCGAGTCCACTCATCGACAATACCTTCATCCTGGGTTTAAAACATTACATAGTCTGCTTTTACAGCAATTTTGGATATTATCTGCCAGACGGGCAATTCAAAGAACCATATCCAAGTGTTTGCAATGTTTTAGAATCAACCCTAAACCCTATAGACCGCCCATAATGAGTTCACTTCCCGCTCATCGAATCAATCAACAAACCTTTTTCGAGTGTAGCTATCGACTTTTGTGGACCTTTCTTTGTGATTCCTCATCGTTACCGTGGTTGTAAAGCTTTCAAATCGTATGTCTGTGTGTTTGTCTGTACGGCCACACATTGCGTGCATTTGGAATTAACCATGGAACTGTCCACCGAAGGGTTCGTAGGTGCATTCCATCGATTCACTTCCAGACGTGGAAGCGTGACGCAATGCTGGTCAGATCAAGGCAGTAATTTTATAGGGTTTCGTAACCAATTACTTGATTACGCAAGAAGTGCTGCCACCAGACTTTCTATTCGTTGGCATCTGGGACCTCCTCTCAGTCCACATTTCAATGGCCTGGCAGAAGCTGGCGTCAAAAGTTTTAAAACTACAAAGTGAGTTTTAAAAGTAGTCGGCGACCAGAAGTTGTCCATCATGGAAATGTCCACCCTTACATGTCGCATAGAAGCCGTACTTAATAGTCGCCCTTTATCTCCTGCCTCTTCAGACCCACACGATCTTTAACCTCTTACCCCTGGGCATTTTTTGACCCTTGAACCCCTTAATTCCGAAATTCCGGAGTCAGATTTGTCCGAGGTTCCCCTAAATCGGCTCTCGAGATGGCAACTAATCCAAAAACTACATAATGATTTTTGGAAACGGTATTCTATAGAGTATTTGCATACGCTACAACAGCGACACAAGTGGGCTGATTCGTCCCCAAATATCAAATTAAATGATTTGGTTATCATAACAAGTGATCACAGCCAATCACCTTTGAAATGGCCGGTCGGTCGGGTCATCGAACTGCATCCCGGCGGAGACGGTCAGGTGCGTGTTGCGACGGTACAAACGGTTAAAGGTGTTTACAAGCGGCCAGTTGTAAAACTGTGCCCCTTGCCGACTTCAAAGTAATTTTAATTTTTTCTACCTATTGAAGTCAATTATTACAATAGGTAATTCTTTATTATTATTTTTTTAATTTTGTTTGTTTGTTTTGACTTTTTCGGGTTTTCGCTATCTCTAAATAAACTTACGCTACTTATCTGTTTTTCATTCATTTATATTTATCGGTCGATCATTTTTTTTTCTATATCTGTCCGGCTGATATTCTAAAATTGTGTGTTTTGGAGGGCAGTTATGTTAGCTCCCGCTAAATTTCGCGGTGTTTGTAAATTTTAAAACCACACAATTGAATGATGGACAGAGTGCATTCGCGCATTTTGGACATGCGCACCAAGAATCAGTGAGATCCTTTTTCGACCGCCTTGAGAAATGGCGTGTTAATTTACTTTCTCCAACTATTTCAAATTTCTACACCTGAAAGTGCTCGATTTTGGTGTACTGAAGCATAGAACTAGAAACTTCAGCCCTTCAGCTACGTGGTGACATCATTAGATCCAGTCAGGGGCCCCTTGGAACGTGGAGAAATTGGCTGCAAACTGGTGAGTGCCTTGTCTCTGATTTCCCTTGTGTGGTACCAACAATTAACCTATGGACCTTAATTATTTCGTAATTTCATATCAATATATTTATGTTTGTTCGCGCTTTCATTAATTAAAATATATACAGTCCATTGCATTTATCGTTTTTCTTACTGCGGGCATAACAGGAGTTTCTATTTTAAATAGTTGAAAGTTAGAATAGAAGTAGGATTTTTTCTAAAAGTTTAATCAATTTAAATTATTAGATGTATAATTTATTGTTCTTGTTGCGGATATAATAAAATACACTTATATTATGTAGTAACAAAAACAAAATTATTTGATATTTCAGATCTAAAATTGCAATATTTATTATTTTATTATATCAAAAACCAGTCAGTTTTTGGAAAAAACAGCCAAATAAGATGTGTTTTCAACTTCTTATGCTTTAAATCAATAGATTTTTATAAGTTTTTTTTTTTTAATGATTTACATTGTTTGTGTTATGAGTTGTTTTTATCCCACCCAGCGCCCGTTTTCACTCCTTCTCCTGTAACATGTTTCTGAAAACTTCTATAAAGAGACTAAAATAACTTAAGAAAAAACTGAAACTAAACTTGGAGAAACTGTCTACAAAATAAACTTTCCAATAATCAGTTTAAAAAAAAGAAGTACGATTGAGGCATAATTACCATTTTTCTTCAATGTGATTTAATGAGCAAGGAGTTTCCAAAAATCCAAAAAAATTAAAAGTTTATATAAATATAATAATATAAAAGTATATATATTTATATTTCTACACTGAAAGAGGGAACACAAAGCTTTTATTTCAACAATAAATTAATGTGCTTTCTTTATATCAATTCACTTAATTCACATTTCTAAAGATTTATCATAACAAAAATATTTCATGTAAAAAAAAGCCAAGTACCCGAAAGTGGTATTCCGTAAACAGAATTGAGATAAAAGTAAAGCCAAGTTCTACAATACAAATTTCATGGTTCTTACTAGTTTGGAAATGTTTTTTAAACTTTGCTATTCCAGCCAAACTTCTTTACGTTCAATTTCCTAAGAGTCATTTGCAGCCGTAATAGCCAAGTTTAGAAAAACATTTCCAAACTAGTAAGAACAATTCAATTTGAAATTTGTATTGTAGAACTTGGCTTTACTTTTATCTCAATTCTTTTTACGGAATACCAGTTTCGCGATCTTGACTTTTTTTACATGAAATGCTTTTGTTATGATTTCACTGCTTTTTTAAAGGATTTGGATAATATTTAAGTTTTAAAGTAGTAAAATATACGGGATATTGTTCAAAACTTTTGCAATGCCTCATTAAAAATGTTGAGGTTTTTTATATTTTCCTATGGTTTTATCATAGTTCTTATCAGTCTTCTAAAGCTTAGCTCTCTAGTGTTCCTGGAAGTAGGCAATGTTAATTTTAGATAAGTTTACATTTATAGGGAAGGAAAGTAATTTAAAATCTTAGTGTTTTCCTATAGTTTTATCATAGTTCCTATCAGTCTTCCAAAGCTCAGCTCTCTAGCGTTTCTGGAAGTGGACAATGTTACTTTTACACAACTTTACATTTATAGGGGAGGGAAGTAAATTAGAAATTTTGGGGTGTTTTGATTTTTTTCTTTAGTTTTATCATAGTTACTATCGGCCTTCCAAAGCTCAGCTCTCTAGCGTGTCCGGAAGTGGGCAATGTTACTTTTACATTACTTTACATTTATAGGGGAGGAAAGTAAATTATAATTTTGGGGTTTTTAAATTTTTTTCTATAGTTTTAGCATAGTTTCTATCAGTCTGCCATATCTGGAAGTGGGCAATGTTACTTTTACATAACTTTACACCCAACAAACATTTATAGTAGCGGACACATGTTCTAAAGGCTTTGCTACTTTCTTATAGTAGAAATGTGGTGATCCCAACCAAAATTTGTTACTTTTTAGTTCTGACTACTATTTAGTATCTGGAAATAGTAGATGTTTGGTAAAAACGACCCTCTAAACTACTTCTTAGGATTGTTTCTTGATAGTCGATTCTGATAGTCTTCTCTACCATAATAGGACGTTACTAAAGTTTTACTTTCTATTTAGTCGTTATTTCGTAGTCGCCCTGACTTTTATATCCTACTTAATTACCACTAGAAAGTTAAGCTTCATTGGAGTCCCAAACAAGTGTATCCGACAACTACATTAAAACTTTAATTTTTACCACAAAAGTGTGTGTCATCATGGTAACATCTGATGTAACAATGTAGACAAAATGACTTTTTGCATCAACTTTAAAGCCGCAACTACTTTGACTTTTTTTTAATGTCGATCTCTTAAAGTAAACTCTACTTCCTGTTTCTACTATGAAAACGTAGACTTTTTGAAGTCGCATCTTGGTCGCGTCCATTCTTAACCCTACTTTTTGTGGCTCCTTCTATAATATGGGAATATTAAGAATAACTTTGCAAATATTTTTTTAACTACCTTGAGCAGTCCATGTTTTCGACCTCATTGTTGGACTTTTGACCATTTTGCAAAACAATCAAAATGCAAAATATTGATCCAAAGTATATCGAGTAGGCACACGGATTTTAAGAAATCCCTAGTCCATGCTTAATCTCCATCCTTAATCTTTTACGCTACTTGTTGTTGGTATTCTATTCTTGTATTGTCTTTACGGTCGTTCGTGGCTTGTACTGTGGCACCGCCCTCTTGTGCCGCCACCCTCTTGTGCTGACGTGTCGTGTTTCACTGTGATTCATTTTATGTGTTGAGCTGGACTTTAACTTTATATACTCCTCTTCCAAAACAAAATATTTTATTTTTAGTTTATTGCTATAATGATAATCATAAAGTAAAACACAAACAAATAGGAACAAAATAGTAACAAAATGAGGAACATTAAAAAGAAACGTTAAAACTAATCGGTAAAAAAATTTACGGAACGATGTCGCAACATCACTTTCCCCACTATATGTAACGCTTCGGCAATCATTTACTATTTATCTAATTTATGCACGGCCCCTAAAATAAACCTGTTTGGGCTTTATCTAGGAACTTTTGCAATTTGCGGTAACCTTGCGGCTAATAAAAAACAAGTTACATGCGGATTTCTAAGCGATCTAACAAGTCTCAAAGATTGTTTTTTTTACTTACAGTCTCAAAGATTGTTTTTTTTACTTACAGGGCTTATAGTAATAAAAATCGTGAGAGCAATGCGTAAATAAAAAAAGTAACAATAAGTTGATTTCATTGATGTGACTACGTTCTTTTAGTTCCTCGACCAACACTTCCGAGAAATTCTAGAATACGGATCATGCTCTCGACTGCAACATACATTTTTGAAAAACACTTTTTATTGGCACTTCATTAATTGTTATAATGGAATTTAATTTATCTTGTTTTTGTTTTAAAACCTACCACAAATTCACGCTCGTACATAACCTATAAGCAGTGGTGCTGTTGTTGGCAGAAACGGCAAATGACAAGTGACGACACCCCAATAACTTGAAGGTAGTAGTTTTACTTATCGCGTGGTTCCTATCACTCTGTAGACGTTTTCTAGTGGCGAAAGCTAGTTAATAATACGTTGCCGCAACGAAGGAGTAGAAATTCGAGTGTGTTATCTAGAACTAAAAGGGAATGCCGACATAAAAGTCGTACGTGACACGTTGCTGTAACTTAGGCTCACTTTCCAGTTACCCTTTCGACTATCAGGGAATATAGTTTGGGACGCCATGTTTTTTCGTAAAAAAGAAAATTTAATATTTTTATTGTCGTTTTATGAGCTCATATTAAAGAGCTATACTATTTTATAAACAAATTAGTTGAAGCTTACTAAAAATGCTCTTCTTAAGCACCATTTGT
Source organism: Aspidapion aeneum (assembly GCA_963576565.1). Lineage (NCBI taxonomy): Eukaryota > Metazoa > Arthropoda > Insecta > Coleoptera > Brentidae > Aspidapion > Aspidapion aeneum. The sequence continues at coordinate 46,571,818 of OY755045.1, forward strand.
TGGAGTTAAGTGTCGATTATGAAAACATAACCTCCAAAATCACAACACAAAAATTCCATCAGCTACCAGAAAACGGCTCAATTTTACGGGCGCACCGGTTTTTTGCAATATATATAATGTATGTTATACAAAAAACTTTGCGTCGCACTCGAATTTTGATCCTCTGCTCGTAAATTCTCATACTTTTGGATAACATATTATAGCCATAACCAAACAAAAAAACTTAGCGAGTCTGTTTACTGTTGTGTCCACCATATTGTGTAACAATTCTACCAAAAAGAAACGATTATATTATTTGCAACTACATCGCTACTTTTATGCCATTACGGAAAAAAACAGCCTCTACGACGTAGTAGATATCTGGCTACGACGTAGTAGTGTAGTTGTTACTACAGTGACTTTAAACACTTGGCCAAGTAGTTATAACCAGAAATTGGTTCCCCACTTAGGGAATTAACACGTCGCTGTATGGTATACTGAGACGTAGCGGTAGTACGTTGCGGTTACTTTTAAGAAATTCTTTCTAGTTGCGGTTTCGTCGTTACAACTTTAAATGTTTGTTGGGCATGTATAGGGGAGTGAAGTAAATTAGAATTTTGGGGTTTTTTGATTTTCTCTAGGGGTTTGGTAATAATTAGTCTGCCAAATTTCAGCTTTGTAGCATGTCTGGAAGTACAGTAGAATTTTGATGATCTATACAGGAGTGAGTGACAATTTCGACGTTTTTTGAAATTTCGTAACTACTTCAGTACTTTTGGGAATTCCGTGAAACTAAACATGAAGGAATTGTTAACTCGATGGATATCTACGACTGTGCAAAGTTTGAGATTCGTAGCTCATTCCGAAGTAGAGTTTTAGATAGGTCAAATATCGGCTGAAATGTTTCAAGAAAAGATGGTACGGCGCGTGAACTTGGCGAGGCACTGCCGTGCCCTCAGATTTGCCTCCTAAATAGTCAACCACACCGTCAAATAAATGAAAAAACACAAAAAAACGGAGGTAAAAACGTCAAAAACAAATTAAAATCAAACGAACTCTCAATACAAACAAAGCAACTGGTCCGCTGGTGACGTAAGCAGACACTGTTCGTCTCGCTGAGCGACGCTAACATAGAGTTAAATGGAAATAAGCAATCCTGTGTGTTTATAATCGTTCGGTCAAACGCAGACAATCCTACATCGAGTGCGTTCGAGTAGGCAACCCGGGCGCCCCGAGGTCCATTTTTACGAGCGGATAGTTCACAACTTGCATTCCATTTGCTATTGGTTGACATAGTCAGGCGGGATTTTTAAAATTAAAACTCTCCTGTCGTCGTTTTGGGAGGTTGAAATCGGTGTTAAACCAAACTGAAACAAAACCTAACCGTGGTCAATTGATGGGAAACGTATCCTAACCAGGCCGTGTCTGGATAGGTTAGGATACGTTGTCGAATAATTTATCAGGGTTACGTTAACACCGATTTCGACAGGAACACAGGATAGGGAAGCTAATTTATATCTAATTTTTGAGATAACTTTTTGACAGTTATCAGTTGTTTACCATAACAAAAAGACGAGTCGTTAAATACCGATATGAATTCCAAGACGTGCGCAAACGTTGATTTGTCACTTCTGCTAACCAATCAACTGAGAGATATTTCAGTATGGTTTTATACAGCAAAACTTTAATAATTCCCAGTTCTTTTTGATGAAAATTCGTCGTTTTTGTGCTGTGAAAATGCCGGTGACGTGCAAGTTGTGTGACAAATTATTTAGTGCCCAATTTAATTTGAATAAACACTGTCATCGGGGTTCTACTGTATGTCTATGCTACGATAAACATTTTTTTAAGATTTAGCGCATTTAAATTTGTCAATACTCCCATGGCAAAAACAAAATAAACGTGAAATGCAATATAGAAGAAATACTGCATATACCTCAAAAAATATTAATCGCAGCACATAGATATTGTAAATTTTTGAAATCAAAAAGAAAAGACGAATCTTAAAATACAAAAATATACAGAGTGTTTCCTCTCAAAAAATCGACTTCATTGTCACACCCTGTACAGGGTGTCCCAAATTCGTTGTTTTTTTGTGGTTTCGGGTATTTCTAGGGGAAATAGAAAAAAACTGAGCCTCTTTGCGACGCTTAAATTTTAAGAGAAGCCTAAAGCCTAAGCTACGGAGTGTTTTTGTCTGCATTTTGCTTTTGTGTAAATAGCTTTCTTATAGATCTTTTCTTGAAGAATTGACAGATGTAAACGGTTTTTATTTATCTGTTTTGGTTTTTAAAATATTATATAAAGTTGTTATTTTTCTTACATAATAACTCTCTTTTTATTCGATTTTTAAAATCAGCTTAAAATTTCTTTTAAAATGATGTATCACACTCAATATTTTAATTTTTAATTTTTTTTATTGTTTTCTTTATTTTTATTTTTTAATCACCTCTTTATTATTTTTTTATTTTTATAATTTTATAATATTAAAATATTTAAAACCCATTAAGCAAACTAAAATATGTGGTAAAAATAAAAAAATAATAATTTTATGTGATATCTCAAAAACTAAACGTGTCAAATGAAATTTAACAGTTTAATTTCTCTAAAAAAAGTGTCTTAGGAATGTTTTCACAGAAATAAAAAATATTAATAAATAAACAAGTTATAGACCCCTTCCCAAAATGCAGACTTTTTAGAAACACCCCGTAGTTTAAAAACGGCTTGCTATATCAAACTGCGATTTTCACCTTTAAGCTTCTTTTGAAATTTGAGTGTCGCAAAGGGGGATCAGGTTTTTTTAGCCCCTCTAGAAATACCCGAAACCTCCCAAAAACATCGAATTTGGGACACCCTGTACATGGTGACGGATAGAAAAAAATTATGTTGGCTTTTAAAGTTGTCATAATTAACCAAAAAAATCTACAATTTATTATAGCCCTTTATTTTCAATGATAAAGTTGCTGAGTGCTTAGGTTATAAAAAACCACCCGATACCTACATAAAATCATACCTAAAAATTAGAATTGACCATTATTTTATACCTTGAATTTTTTATTATACGTTAAGCTCTTTGATCTCGCGCCAATCCCGGTATTCGCGCCAATAATTTAAATTAGACATTTTGACGTTGATTTTGGCGCATGCTCCTTTGATGGAATTCATCTCGGTATTTAACAACTCGTACAAAAAGCATAGGCCAACAAAAAAAAGTTGTAAAAAGTTGTCCCAAAAATAATGACAATGACTGTAAAAGAATATAATGTTTTTAAAAAACAATAAAAAAAAATCTCATCGGCATATCAATGGATTTAGTTAAATTCAATAGGTATGTACTGCACAAACCACTACACATTTTAATCACTTACAACTAGTATATATTAGATAGTTTAAGTTGTGTTACGTATTTTTACGTAAAACTGCACGTTAAGCGCTCTACGTTTTGTTCCAAATTTGAGTTTAAGTTGAATGTTTTTACGTTACCATAACAAGTCTACTAATAGCAGAGAATATGGAATTCGGCACTGTATTTTTTTGATGTTACAATTTTGTTTTTTGTCTTTTCAACTACATTAGGAATATATTTGCAAAGAATCGTTTGTACTGGAAGCGGAAATTAGCGTCTAGGCCTCATTTTTCGATCGGTCAATCAACCAATTCTATTCTTTGGTAACGTTACGGTGCACGCAGACTGCCGTAAGCTAACGTAAATACGTAAGCTCCTAACGTGACCTTGACGATGGTGTGACGAAGTGCGCTTGCGTAACTGTCAAATCTCATGCTTACGTAAAAATACGTAGCACAACTTAAACTATCTATTCATATTTTACGCCGAAAGCTGTAAACATAATGTTTGTTAAATGCTTGACTGGTGGCCCCATCTCTTAATATAATATAATAATAATCTTAAACGGCAACGTTCAACATCAAAAAGTCAGCTGACTATTTCGACCAATAGCAAACGGAATGCAAGTTGTGAACTAGCCGCTCATCCATTTTTCCGTTCGAGTTGACGCTCGGAGCACGCCCTTTTGCGTTCGAGATGACACCCAGCGAAACCTCGGGGTAGTGATGGGCATAATCGGGTAATTTCAATCCTCGAGTATCGATCCTCGAGGATTTTAATAATCGGATGATCATTCGTTCGAGGAATCCTCGACCATAATTTAATGAATGTTTTGTTTTTGATGTTGACTTTCGGCTGTGTAACATAGCCCGGAGATTTGCTTTCAGTGCATTGTTGCCAATAGTTGTCTTCTGGAAAACATAATGGTGTGTAAACAATTAATAATTGATTTAATTGCTATATAAATAACATTTTGAAGGTTTGTTTTTCGTTTCTTTATTTCCCATAAGAATATTTGAAAAACGTGGTTTTGTGGGTTTTTTTGTTTTGTGGCAACTTGGCAACGTTTCAAGCTAAAATGAAATTTCGGGGAACTACACGCTACAAAGGCGGTTTTAGTTTGTTAGGTGATACGTGGTTTTAGGCTAATCGCCTTATTTTTAATTTTTACTCTAGATATAAATAATGATAAAAAAATAATTCTATATAAAATACCTATTTTGAGTGTAATTGAGAATTGAGGAAACTCGAGCGATTTAAAATAATTAAAAGGTTCTTCTTTCCTGAGTCCTCTATACAAATCAAAACAAAATGCACGGCAGACGGCACATACGAAATGTAGGTGGTTCATGTTTCATGTCACGGAAATCATCGAGGATCGAGAAAAATCCTCGAAACATACCGAGGATATCGATCCTCGAATGACCTAGGATTTTTCACTCGAGTGATCCCATCACTACCTCGGGGCACGCTCGACATGACCCGAGCTTGAGGATGGAGAAAAGCGGGCGTATTACATAACCCTACTTTTTTATACTTTTAAACTTTTGTTTACATTTTTTACTAGAGTTGGGCAAAACAGTGATTTTCGACTAACCGGTGAACTAGCGACAGCGATTTATAAGTAACCAGTGATTTTTAACGGTGATTTCAATCACTGTATAAAATATTTCTATTATTCATTTTTCATTCAATGTTTTACCTAGTAAAATATTTCTATTATTCATTCTTCATACTCTATTAGCTCACACATATACTATACTATAGTAGTGTGAGCTATGGTGATCCTAATTTTTTCGAGAAAAAAAAAGTTGCTCCGATTTCAAAATTTTTTATATATCTTTGCGTTTCAGATGATTTTGAACCTTTTTTGTTGCGCCGTCTGTCTGTCTGTATGTCTGTCTGTCTGTCTGTATGTCTGTAACGACCAACGCGCATAACTCAAAAACCGCCTGGCCGATTTTAATGAAATTTGGTACCTAGACTGGGTCTTGGGTCGAGATGGTCCCATTTAAAAATGAACAAAATCCACCGAACAGAAACCAAATAAAAGGGTGGGGGTAGATTTAAAAAATTAGAGTTTATGTGAAAATATGGCGTGTGTGATATCAAACGAAAGGTAATTGAGTCTGGAGTTAAACAAAATACATTTTAATTTATGTTTTTTTTAAGGGTTCATTCGGTTCGGTTCGGTTATATTTCAAAAATTTGAGTTTATGTCAAAACATGGCTTGTGTGGTATCAAACAAAAGGTAATTTAATCTGGAGTTGAATAAAATATATTTCAGTTTTTAGTTATATTAGCTCACACGTACACTATAACTATAGTACCTAGTGTGAGCTTAGGGGCCCATATATTGGCAGAGTATTTTACCTAGTATTACGGAGAGCATTCTCTGCGGCTGCGGCTATACAGTTATGTCGGCCGCGAAAAAGGTTACCTAATATTCGGTAGTGCTATTTATGATTTAACCGGCTAGGTGAAAATCATCGTTTTCGTATGTTACGGTGAAACTAAACATACTAAGCAAGAAGGTTGCAGTTGTAAATTAGCATAACCAATTTGGATAATATATGCTAATAACAGTTGTGACTTTCTTACAGAGTACTTAAAGACAAAATTAAAGATTTAAAAAATCAAAGAACTTTAATTTTGCCTGTTTCTTGGTCCTTTTTATAGTCTGATTTTCCTTTATGGTGTTTTTGACAACTTTTACTTATTTCATCGTGTCAGACTACTTATTGATAATAAATTATGGTTTTCATCATTGTTTCCAAAAGCAACCACTGCAACTGAACTGTAAAAGTTGTCAATGTCTCATAAAGGAAATAAGTGACTAATTAATCCTTTTATTTAAACTTACTTAACTTAAAAGGAATACAAAAAGGATTGAAACTTGGTAAAAAATTTTTGTTAATACAATTTACAAAATATACATGAATCTCAATGACACTTATTAATTAAGTAAGAGTATTTGTTACAATAGTTAAATATTTTTACACATATATCACACCCTCAAAAAGTTCAAAAAATTAAATTGTTGGAAAATTGCAAAAAACTTTTGCGGTTACCATAAGAAGCTGTGGTAACTTAAAACTTTAAATATATTATTTTATTATTTGTAATTTGAATTGTGACTTTCTTTGACAATGTATCGATAGTGAGTGACAAACCGCAAAAAGTAAAAATCCTAAAATTAAAATTTTGAGATATGTCACTTTTGTTCTGAGGGTATATACAAATTGGGGCAAAACAGTGATTTTCGACTAACCGGTGAACTAGCGACAGCGATTTATAAGTAACCAGTGATTTTTAACGGTGATTTCAATCACTGTATAAAATATTTCTATTATTCATTTTTCATTCAATATTTTACCTAGTAAAATATTTCTATTATTCATTCTTCATTCACTATTTTACCTAGTATTACGAAGAGCATTCTCTGCGGCTGCGGCTGTACAGTTATGTCGGCCGCGAAAAAGGTTACCTAATATTCGGTAGTGCTATTTATGATTTAACCGGCTAGTTGAAAATCATCGTTTTCGTATGTTACGGTGAAACGTGAAACGCGATTTCACTGCCAAATATGCGTTCTACCCTGTTTCCACCATTGCATGCCCACCCCGATTCAAAAAACGCATCAGGTGACGCTGCATTTAAAACCGGTGCGATCGGGGTGGGCATGCATTGGTGGAAACAGGGTATTCGGGTGCGATCAGCGACACGACGTCGTGAGACGCGACGTTCCTCAGATACCGGTAATAATATTTACCAATCACTGAATAACTGCTTGTGCAGAATGTCGATAACCGGTAGCGCCAGTGATTTTTGTTTCACTGTTACTGAATCGCAGTGATCGATATATCGCCCATCTCTATTTTTTACGACTGTTTTCTTTCTGTTTTTTTGTCAAATAAAATACATGGACGCAGTTCAGTTTGCTGTAGAATTGTTTCCAAGATTCTGAGGAGAAGGAAGAAGAAAGACTACCAGGGTACTCCAAATTTGCCGCGGAGCGCTAAGAATTATCCGCGATTGCCCAGTGAGGCTTTAACCATCGGCCAGCGGCTCTCTAACCAAATTCTGGTGGGTAATAGCAAAGCGGCGACTATAAATAAGGGTACAGGAAAAAATCGCGTAGGAAAAAAGCGCACAGAAAATATCCACACATAAAAGACCACACACACTAAAAGAGCGCACAGGAAAATTATACCTAAAGTGAGAAGCTTTGGCTAATAAAAAAATCATGAATTAAAATAAAATAAATAAATTCTCAACTTTGCCCATAAAATGACTATTTCCTTCAAAAAAATATTGACCAATAAAATCAATGTGAATGCACTAGAGCAAATTATCACTGTATTCTTCCATAAAAAGCCCATTTTATTTAAACTCATTTTTCAAACTTTTACCGCTTTTTTTCATTTATGTACAGAGTGATCCAAATTGGACACTTTTGATAGGAAACGCCCATTTCCAGAGGAGCTAGAAAAAACTAACATATGTTATGAGCCAGAATTTTGTAAAAAATTAATGCCGAAAACCGCACATCGATATCTTGAACTACTTACAAGATATAGGGTAAAAATAAAAGATAATAAAGAAATAATCTGAAAATTATTTTATTTTTATCTGTATAATCCCAGCATAAAACCGCCATAAAAAAAGAAAAACTTGGAAGAGTCCAAATGTGTGAAAAATACCCTATAAATAAACCACGTGATCAAAGTGTCTTTTTATTCTTCAACAAATTGTAGCCTTGCTACACTCATGTATAAACTTAAAGGCGATTTTAATCTAGGGTTTTTTATTTACAAACAGTTTTAAATTGCAAAAATAAACAAAAATTTTCTGCCGAAAATTTAGGGTTAGAAGTTTGTAACACAGAAGACCAAGGTTCGGTGTTATGGTTTCTAACCCGTGACTGCCTTTTCCGTTCGAGTTGAACCACGAAAACCAGGGCGTTCTGTCCGTGACGTCACTACGCCCCGCTCGCTCGACGGGTTTTCTACTCGAACGCACTCATCATAGGCGAATTATGCCGTATTCCATTGGGGAAATGAGTGCAGCACTGGTGGTGCACTGACACTGAAACGGTGCTGTCAAAAATTTGCACCGAGTGCAGTTTCAATGGAACACGCGGAAAATGAAAAATCGCACTCGTGTGGTATAAGGTCACTATATCACGAAGTTCCTAACATCGTGATATAGTGACCTTAGTGTGGTATGCCATTATGAGCTGTAGAACTTCGTTTTTATTCTTGCTTTAAGCAACGTTAATATAACATTTTCTTGCAAATAATTCTTTATGGTATATCCATTATGAATAGGGCAAATTGATTATGCAAAAATCTCATTTTTGAAAAAAATGTCACACAACCTGTAGTTTTATCAGGCCAACGACGATATCCATTTTTATTTGTTTCAAAGTTACACGCCGATAAATATTATCCTAAGATAAATAAAATTCGTCAAATAAATAAATAATGATTTTATTTAAAAAAAGTTAATAAGAATATTTTAAACCTTCTTTTTTAATGCAGGCATGTGCTCGTATACCAACAGATAGAGTAGTTATCTATATTTCGCGCTTGTTTTTCAAAAAACCCTAACCAGAAGTGTACTTTATGCTCCCAAAATTTGAACATAAGTATTCGAAACACATTGTATACATATATAATATTTCACAAGTTTCTTTCAACTAAACCTAACTTTCCTGCCTTGCGGAATTTGGTCAGAAACATGTTGTTCAAAATTCATTTGTTCGAAAGTAATATTATTACTTCAATAACATTTTTTTGAAAAGGAAAATTATTTAAAAACATTTCCTTCAAACAAAAAATTGTTTGAAAACATTTTATTAAAATTTTTTTGTTCAAAAACATTTTCTTTGAAAGTCATTTTTTTTCATAAGGAAAATTGTTCAAAAAAGTTTTTGAAGAAAATATTTTTGATCAAATTTCCATTCAACAATAACATAACCTAACCTAACAGCTAAGCTACTACTTAGCAGCGAAGAAAATAATAAAAAATCGCTAACAACTTTTTTTTCACTCATTTTTACGTCCCACGACAATAATAAGCGTTTAAAATTAATGGCGGGAAAAAGTTTTCGGTGCGGCACGAGCCCTCAGACCCGGTGTCAAAAAAGCCGCACTCAGTGCAAAACTGAATTCATAATTTCCTCAATGGAATACGAAAACTGAAAAAGTGCATGTCAATGGAATGCAAACACCGAGCCAGTTGTGCACTAGTGCTGCACTCATTTCCCCAATGGAATACGGCATTGTTGCTTGTCTAACGAACTGTCACGATCAGCTGTTTTTCGATCAAAGCTGGTCGCCATAGGACAAACAAAGCGTTTTCCCATAAGCCGCAATGTTAACAAAAACGTAATTTTTAAAAAAAGTGAAACGATTTAACTTACAACAAAGATGCTGTTTTAAGTATTGAACCTTTGTACACATGGGAAAAATGCGTTTTTCTTAAAAAAAATCAATTGAAGCCAGTAAATCTCAAATAAAAGGGACCATGTTTTGTTCAAAAGTCAGGTTATGTTTTTATTTACTTTTGTTTTTTTTTACTTTTTTTCCAGTTTTTTACTCAGTTTGAATCATTATTATTAGTTTCTGTGCTGTTATGAATTGTGGCAGCTGGGGAGAGCTTGATAATGTTAGTTTTGATGGAATGCCAAGTATTTTGACCTTAAAAAATCATCTTGATTTAAATGAACTAGGTATCACCTCAAAGAAGGGAAAAGAAAGTGAATAAGTGCTCTATTACCTGACTTAACAGAGGATAAATTGAAATATTCGAAAGTTTTTTGTCAGGTTTGTTTTGGATAAATGTGTAACTGCCATTTTGGCAACATTTTCTATTGGGATCTTTTTTTGTGCTTGAGTGGACCTTTTGCAGAAGTCTAACATAGAATTGTGTTAAACTGTAAGAAATATTTCACTATGATGTTTTTACTATTCTAGGCAAGCAACTTTCAAAACTAGAATACAGCAATGATCATGACTGGGTCTCTCCTGAATGGATTATTGTTTCAAAATGGTTGAAAAATTTTAAAAATGATGGTTGAAAAAAGGGTCTAGAGAAAAAAGAAAAGGAAAACAATATGAGGTTAAAATGTGAATAATGAGCTGAACCAAATTTGTACACCATCCTACAGAACTCCTAAATAAACTTTTGATAGTGTAGCATCCTGTATAGTGTCGAGTGAAGTCCTGTATCATCAAAGTTTCTTTTTCTTTAATAAATATTTATTTTGCAGACCTCAAAACAGTTTAGAATAAACTGGTGAATTTGACAATCTCCCTAACTCAAACCTCTTTTTAACTTGTACACTGTAAAATTTGTATAGTATCTGACTGGACCTACTACAAGTCCTGTTGTGAAATTTCTACGGTACTGTTCTGAGCTTATTACCAAAAAAATTTTTTTATGGCATCATTAATAATAGATGGAAAAAAAAGTCATCTTTGTTGACTTTGATGACCACAAGAAAAACAAATAAGTTCTCTCAGATATTTTTTCAATTTCTCTCAAAAACACTTGGGTTCTAATACTCCTAATGGGTCATATGCTGTTATGCCCAATTGTAGAGTAGAGTATATATTTATTCGCATAAACTTTTAGATACTGTTACGGATTCACAACGACAAATTAAAACTCGCAATTGTTGAAAACGATACGTCAATTTATTTCGACAAATTATGTACAAAAACACGCACTTAAACTTAGTAATAACTTGCTAATAATTCACTACTATAATCGGTCTATTAACTTCGTATTAATCTCACGACCACACAGCACGTTATCTATGACTGACTCCTGGTGCGCGACCCCGGCCCTATATATATAGGATCGTCAATCTCTCTCGAACTTTCCGGCAGCCTTCGACGTCCGGAAAGTTCTCGTATTATTACGACCGCAAGTCACAGATAACGCAACTAAAACCTAGACTAAGAATACAACCTTAAGATAAATCAACCTAATACTACACTAAACCTAAATAAATTCCAATTATAAAATTTAAATAACTTAAATTTGTAACACTATCCTCCTCTTCAGGTTTGATCGTCTCGATCAACATTTCCCAGGTAAGGTTTTAGTCTGTCTAGATGAACAACTTTCATCTTGGACTTCGGGCTTCTCTGGATTCGGTAGACTACATCATTAATTCTCTTAACAACTTTATAAGGCCCTTCCCAAGGTGGTGTCAACTTAGGTGATCTTCCTTTCTTGCGTTGAGGATTGTGTAGCCAGACTTGATCATTCTCTTTGAACCCTGAAGAGTTTGCTTTAAGGTCATATCTCGCTTTCATGCGGTCACTGGCTATTTCTATTCGCTCTCTAACCACTTCATGGATATCATCAGCAGCTTTTGCCTTAAACGTTCGACATAGTCATTAACCTCTAAGTGTGCTTCTTCAGGTGAACCAAACATGATATCACATGGTAAACGCAGTTCTCTACCAAACAGGATACTAGATGGAGTAGCTCCTGTCGTATTATGAATGGCGGTTCTATAGGCCATCAAAAACAATGGAACATATTGGTCCCAATCTGTTTGCTGCTCATCAACAACTTTGCAAAGATGTTCTTCTATTGTTTTATTAAAGCTTTCAACCATGCCATCTGACTGCGGATGCAAAGCAGTAGTCCGTGTTTTATGTATTCCTAAAAGGTCACAGAGATTCTGGAAGAGCTTTGATTCAAAGTTTCTTCCTTTATCTGAATGTAGTTCCAAAGGAATGCCAAATCGGCTGAAAACATCATTTACCAGAACTTCTGCAACTGTAGCGGCCTCTTGGTTAGGCAAAGCAAAAACTTCTGGCCATTTGCTAAAATAATCCATGACAACAAGGATGTATTTGTTGCCCTTTTTAGTTTCTGGAAATGGTCCTACATCTTTGTGGTTAAGTTGTGTGGTTCTAATCGAAGCCGACATCCATTCTTCATCTGGTTCTAACTTTATCTGGCGCACGTAGGTAATTCCTTCTTTCTGGTCAATTTTCCTGCAATGTTTACAATCCTCGGGGCAAGGTCTTCTGGACAATGCATCTGCATTATTATGCACCCTTCCTGCTCGGTGCTTAATTTGATAATGGTATTGTTGTAGCTTTTCTATCCATCTCGCGACTTGCCCCTCAGGTTGTTTCATTTTCATGAGCCACTGTAACGCAGCATGATCCGTTCTAATCAGAAACTCTTGTCCGTAGAGATATTTGTGAAAGTGATCTACGGATTTAACTATGGCTAGGAGCTCCTTTCTAGTAACACAATAATTTCTCTCTGGTTTGGATAGCTTCTTGCTGAAAAATTCGATGACCCGTTCTTCTCCATCTTGTACTTGGGAGAGTACTGCTCCTATGCCATCGTTGCTCGCATCAGTATCAAATATGAATTTTCCTTTTGGAATGGGATATGCAAGAATCGGACTAGAACATAATGCTGCTTTTAGTCTTCTAAATGCCTGGTCACATTCGGTATTCCATTTGTAAGAAGCTTTATCTTCTGTAAGTCTATGTAACGGAGACGCTATTTTGGCGAATCCTTCTACAAATCGTCTGTAGTATGTACACAGACCCAAAAAGCTTCTCAATTCATGTTTGTCACGAGGTTGAGGCCATTCTTTTATTGCTTGTAGCTTCTTTTCGTCGGTATGGATGCCTTCTCGGGAAACGACGTGACCCAGGAACTCAACTTTTTCTTGGAACAGAAAACATTTCTTTGAGTTTAATTTAAGATTTGCGTTCCTGATTCTTGAGAATACTTCTCGTAAATTATCTAGATGTTCTTGAAATGATTTCCCCATTACTATGACATCATCCAAATAGACCAGGCAGGTTTTCCAAGTAAGGCCTCGTAGAACGACTTCCATTAGTCTTTCAAATGTAGCTGGGGCATTGCACAGGCCAAATGGCATCACATTAAACTGATAAAGTCCACTTCCAGCAGAGAATGCAGTCTTCTCTTTATCTCTTTCAAAGATTCCTACTTGCCAATACCCACTTTTCAGGTCAAGAGTAGAAAACCAATATGATCCTGCCAACGTTGTTAATGTGTCGTCTATTCTTGGCAGTGGGTAACTATCTTTCTTGGTCACATCGTTAAGTTTCCTGTAGTCGACACAAAGTCTAGTACTTCCATCCTTTTTAGTGACCAACACCACAGGAGATGACCAAGGACTTAATGACTCTTCAATAACACCGTCGCTGAGCATTTTATTAATGAGATTGTGAACTTCTTCTTGCTTGGCCATTGGTAGTCTTCTTGGGGGTTGTCTTATCGGTTGGGCATCGCCAGTGTTGATAGCATGTTGAATAAGGTTTGTGCGTCCCGAACTACTCCTAGTTTCGAAGATATTACTTTGTTCTTCTATAAACTCTCTCGCTTTACTATATTCTTCTGGAGTGAGATGTTGCCAAGTTGACTCAAATTGCTGAAGTACCTCCATTGGTAACTTGCTTGTATCCTCGGAAGTTGGCTCTTCACATCTTGTTACTTTCTGTACTGGTTCAAATAATGTTACCACCTCCCCCTTATTAATTTTGACACTGTTTGGGAAAATATTGGCGACTCTAATCGGGATGTCTTTATCGGTTTTAACTAGTGATTTTGCAACGAGGTAGGTGTTGGGTGTGTTTTGTTGGCTTATGAGTCCGACGCAGCTTGATGTTTTACTTTCTAGCCTCCCAAAAATTATGGTCTCACTGTTACCGACTAGTCTTGTTGTGCATACTGCCACCACCTTTATTGGTTCTTTATTGATGTGACTATTTGACAAAATGAACTCTTCGTTCCCAAATCTTAGGGTATTAAGTTTATTATCAAACGCAAATCCATGTTTACTTATCAGGTCCATTCCCAAAATAAATTCGTCTTCTATGTCTGCAACTAATACCGAGTGACGAATCTTCAACCTCCCCAGCTGTAGGTCTATGTCTGTCTGCCCCAACACGTCGGCGGATTCTCCAGTCACAGTCTTAAGTGTTATTTTCTTTTCTGTTGGTCGAATTTTATATCTCGTTGCAATTTTGAACTTAAGCAATGATATGGCAGCACCAGTGTCTACTGTTATATTAACTTTTCTTCCATTAATAAGTCCGTCGATGTTAAGACTGTCAGCAGTATGTTTTAAGCTCTTGATAGAGTAAATTTTGGGGGCTAAATTCCCATTAGCCAACACCCGCCCCTCTGCGTTGACTAGTTTTAGTTTTTCCTGATCTCTTCTTCGGTATTCTGTCCCACTAGATGGTGAGCGAGACCTCATTTGGACACGACAATCGCGTTGAATATGCCCTGTACGTCCGCATCTGAAACACTTTACATTTGGATTACATTTGGAGGGGATCGTCTACTTTCTTTCAAAGAATCAATCTTCTCTATCAGTGATTGAAACAGTTGGTTTAGCGTTTTTAAGTTGACCTCATCTCCAGTGCTCATTTCTTCTCCCTCCTGAATTGAAACACCTCTTACTTTTGGCCTGGACATATTATTTGATGATTCAATTTCAAGGGCTCGAATCAACACTTCACTGCTGTTATGGAAGCGTTCTCGACGTAGTAATTTTGCTAAGTCCGTGTCTCGCAAGCCGTTAATAAAGTGATCTACCGTGAAGGGATCTCTGTAATTTTCTGGCATTTCTGGGTAAGCCAAGTACTCCTGATATCCGCTTCATACTCTTGAAATGACTCCCCTGCTCTTTGTTGGCGAATATTTAATTCTGACCAATGCAAATTTCGTAAATGTTCATCTCCATATCTTCTTTCTAACGCTGCCACTAAAGCGTTATAATTCTGTTTTTGTTCGACTGGAATGGACCGTAAAAGTCCCAGAGCAGGTTCTCGTAGAGCTACTAACAATGCTCTAGCTTTTTCCTCATCATCCCAACCATTTGCAGCGGCGGCAGCTTCAAACTGTTGTTTGTAGGTAGACCAGGAAGACGTACCATCAAAATTTGGAGGCTTAATGTTTTGGTTGGAATTCACAACACATCCCTGAGCTTTCATTTTGTTGTGTTCTTTTTGGAGCTGTATAAGCTGTTTTGACACGTCCTGGAATTTTTCTTCCATGGTTTGAAAAACTTCTGCTCTAACATTCTGTAGTTTGGTCTCCACTTTTTCTTCTACATTCTGCATTCTATGAGTTATGTCTTCCTTAAGGTCTTCGGTTGCTATCTTGAACTCCTCTCTCAGCTGTTCAGAGTTGCTCTTTATTTGATCGAAGTTTTCTTGAATGCCATCTAATCTTTGCTGAAATGTCTGTTTCATGTCGTTCTGGTTTTGTTCCATGGTCTGCTTCATGTCGTCCATGGTCCGTTTCATATCGCCCTGGTTTTGTTCAATGGTCTGTCTCGTATTGTCCTGATTTTGCTCAATGGTCTGTCTTATATCGTTCTGGTTTTGAGCCATTTGAGCTGCTAGAGCCTGCATCATTTTAGTTAGATCTTCCATCTTTCCCGATCCTTGTCTAGTAAGCATCAACTTCCTGATAAATCACTTAAAACGTCTATTTTAGGGCTATAAAGCGAATGTCGAAGTCGGTTTTTCAATATCTCTTCCAATTCTTAAATAGAACCTAATGGAATGTTCTGGAATATACTGGTAAATGCTACTCTTTCTGCTACTAGGCAAATGTAGAAGTCACTTTTTGATGATCTCTTTTGGTTCTCGAATAGACCGTCGTAGAATGTTATGGAATATTCTAGAAATAATTTCTAATTCTTACTTTTAAAATAACTAAGCTACTGTCGAAGTCGGTATTTGTATATCTCTTCTAGTTTTTGAATAGAACGTCGTAGAATCTTCTAGAAATTCTTTTTAGTTCTTACTTTTGAAATTACTAAGCTAATGTCGAAGTCTCTTTTTGGATATTTCTTCTGGTTTTCGAATAGATCGTCGTAGAAAGTGATGGAATGTTCTAGAAATTCTTTCTGATTCTTACTTTTAAAATTACTAATCTAATGTCGAAGTCGGTATTTGTATATCTCTTCTAGTTTTTGAATAGAACGTCGTAGAATGTTATAGAATATTCTAGAAAATCTCTCTAATTATCAATTTTTGGACTGTACAGTTAATGTCGAAGTCGGTTCTTAAATATCTCTTTTAGTTTTTGAATAAAAAAAATCACTTACTGTTTTTCTGTCCAATTGTCCTATCCGGTGGTAATATGTAAGGGTAGTCTTTGCACTATTCAGTTCCGAATATTCTGGCAAAATCACTTACTGTTCTTCTTTTTAATTTTCCTAGCCGGTGGTACTGTGTAAGGATAGTCTTTGCACTATTTATTTTTTTTTAATCCCACTTCTGACACCAATTGTTACGGGTTCACAACGACAAATTAAAACTCGCAATTGTTGAAAACGATACGTCAATTTATTTCGACAAATTATGTACAAAAACACGCACTTAAACTTAGTAATAACTTGCTAATAATTCACTACTATAATCGGTCTATTAACTTCGTATTAATCTCACGACCACACAGCACGTTATCTATGACTGACTCCTGGTGCGCGACCCCGGCCCTATATATATAGGATCGTCCATCTCTCTCGAACTTTCCGGCAGCCTTCGACGTCCGGAAAGTTCTCGTATTATTACGACCGCAAGTCACAGATAACGCAACTAAAACCTAGACTAAGAATACAACCTTAAGATAAATCAACCTAATACTACACTAAACCTAAATAAATTCCAATTATAAAATTTAAATAACTTAAATTTGTAACAATACGTAATTGAGCAAATATTGTCACAAAAAACAGTAATAAAAGTAATAGTAACAGTAGTAATACAACAGCGAATATTGTACTGTTGTAAAATTTGAACAGTACTTACTGTTGTGAGCTGATGAACCTTAGGTTTGACCGTACTTAAGCCCTATGTATTATAGTTCATGGAAAATCATATGGTGATGTACAGTGTGTGAGGCCAATGACAAGGAAAAACTGTATTTTAATTTTACAAGTTTTTTTTTATATAATGTTTACTTATATTTATTTAAATAAACATATTTTGTAAAGTACTTATTAGAAGTTTGCTCGACCAACCTCGGTTGGAACTTATATGTGCATATTGATCTGTTGGACTGACCTACCTATAAGTTGTGCTTTTTTTTCATGTCACTACTGGAGGGTTAAAACAATTAAACTTTGTCTAAACCTAAAAATCATAGTGAAATATTTTTCACAGTTTAACGCTATAGAAGGCCTATTACTTAGCAAAAGGTTTAGTCAAGTACAACAAAAGATCCTAATAGAAAACCTGAATCTGATGAGAAAAGTTTAGTCTATTTCAATTTCGTCTCTTTTAAGTGAGCCTTGAAGTGAGCTCTTTGAATAGAACTACTTTCCCCTACCTTGGGCTGATAGTTTATTGATTGATTGGTCAAAAACCTTTGGGGGCCCGATACCTTTGGGGGGTCCCCAGAGGTCTTATGATGTACTTTATGCTATTTTTTCTGTTTATTCATGAAATATATGGAAAATATCTAAAAAAATATGTGGTTTGGGGGGTCCGGGCCCCTAGCCCCCCCGCCCCCTTTGTGCGCCCATGTAATAATTCAAAATAAGTGAAAAAACTAGAAAAAAAGTTTAAAAAAAAAACAAAATAAACAAAAACATAACCCACTTTTTTGAAGAAAACATGGTCCCTTTTATTTCAGATTTTCTCGCTTTAGTTTAATATTTTTAAGAAAAACGCATTTTTCTCATATGCACAAAGGATCCGTTCTTAAAACTGATTAATTTTTGAGACTAAAGCTCTTGTCGTTTTTGTAAAATTTACATTTTTGTTAACATTACGGCTTATGGGAAATCGGTTTGTTTGTCCTATGGAAGACATCTTGGATTTGATCATATGTTTTGTTAGACAGCCCTATTGATTCATTGGTCAAAAAACTTCAAAAACCTTTGGGGGCCCCCAGAGGTCTCATGATGTTGTACTTTATGCTATTTTTTCTGTTTATTCATGAAATATATGGAAAATATCTAAAAAAATATGTGGTTTGGGGGGGTCCGGGCCCCTAGCCACCCCGCCCCCTTGGTACGCCCATGTAATAATTCAAAATAAGTGAAAAAACTAGAAAAAAAGTAAAAAAAAAAAAACAAATAAACAAAAATATAACCTACTTTTTTGATGAAAACATGGTCCCTTTTATTTCAGATTTTCTTGGTTTAGTTTAATATTTTTAAGAAAAACGCATTTTTCCCATATGCACAAAGGATCTGTTCTTAAAACTGATTAATTTTTGAGACTAAAGCTCTTGTCGTTTTTGTAAAATTTACGTTTTTGTTAACATTACGGCTTATGGGAAATCGGTTTGTTTGTCCTATGGAAGACATCTTGGATTTGATCATATGTTTTGTTAGACAGCCCTATTCTCTTGCTGTATGTTTTGAAACAGTGTGGTTCAATAAATACGTCATCAATTGGTGACGTTTCATATCTATATTTTCAAATTTATGGGCGTTATACGACGAAATACCGTTCACAGAGGTGTAAATTGTGAATTTATCGTCAATATTTTAGTAAAAACTAAATAAAATTAATCTCAATTAAAAAAACAAAATTTTAACATTGATTTTTTATTATTGATTTTTCAGCTAAACCTCAAAAAATTACATACCATGGGGGCAATTCTTTAAAATTTGAAATAATTTGAAACAATCTGAAAAAATTTGACGCCTCAAATTTTACCCCTAAATCATGGCAACATCGTAAATTTCAGTTTATTATACAGCGTCTAAAACCGAAAAATGAGGAAAAATATAATCTAAAACCTACCTTTAAACCCGATTGCTGATAATTCAATATTTTTCCGGGATTGTTGATGATGCACAGGTTCTTAAAAAATTGTATTTTTCCGGAAAAAAACAATAACAAAACCATGAGACGTTTTTCTGACTTCGTTAAAGTTGGATTCAAATAACATGCAAAGGGAACCAAAACACAGCCTTCGTAACTACGAAGGCTGCGACCAAAGCGAATGGCTAAGTACAGCCGACCACAAAATCAAACGTAATATTATGTTAACGAAATCAAATGAATCTTAGGAAAAAAAACTATTAGGCTTGATAAGTTATGATATGAAAAAAAAAATAATACCCGGATTTATTGCAACCCGTGGCCCAAAAAATAACCTTTGAATATATAAATATCAAACTTGTTGTATTATTATTATCATATAATTAAAAATAATGTTTGTCTAATATTTCTTATCAGGTATGAGAAGAGAAAGAAAAAAAGTCTGCCAAACCCAGGTTATAAAGGTTAAGTTCAGGTCTGCTACAGGGTGACCTTAAAATTTATTATAGATTTGTTTAGAAATTCTAGTTCTCTACTTAACAATAAAAAGTTGAAAATAGCCCAAAAAGTTAAACTATGTATTAACGGATTATTTCAAATTTAGGTTCAGGGGGTGAGTTACAGGGTGATATCAAAAATAGTTGTACAATTTACATTCTTAAAAACAACTTTGTCAGGAGTTTTACTTAGCAAACAAGAGTTAGAAATACCTTAAAAAATCATATCACTAACATATTGTATTACCTTTAGAGACAGCAAGTTAGCTACTGGGTGATATCGAAATTATTAGTGTATTTTTCTAAAAATCACATTTTTAGAAAACAATGTTGTCAAGAGCTTTCGTTATCAGAAAATGCTTAGGAACACGTTAAAAAATCATGACATTAACTGACTATTACCTTTAGGTCCTTGGAGTAAGGTACAGGGTGATATCAAAATTAGTAAAACACTTTTGTAAAAATCACTATTTCAAAAATCAACTTTATCAGGAGTCTTGGTGAGCAAAAAATAGTTAGGAATTGTAAACAAACCATACTATTCACTAACTGCGTTACATTTAGGTCCAGTAGGTAAGATACTAGTAGTAAATTTTTTTATAAATCATATTTTTAAAAATAACTTTTGGCCTCACCTTACTGTTTACAAACCAAGAACATATAAGTTAGGGTTTCTTGAGCGATCTATTAAAAGAATATTACGTTCATTACTTTTCCGCACAATTTTACTTTTTCGCATCATTTTTACTTTCCTCACGATTTTTTTCCGCACGTCCAAATTGCAAGAACCTTTCCGTCCACAATCGTTTTCAAATGAAAACCCGTCCTCCTACACACAAGTTTCATTTTCAAGAAGTGCTGCTGAACCGATGCTACCAGAAGCACCGAATGAAGAATCCTGTAATGTGTTACAGCCTGTACAGACCAATATACCTTCCTCCATTCACTACAGTAGTAATTCTAAGCAGCAAACTGATCAAGGCATTTCTGTAGTGGGCCAAACACCAACCAATCAACAAACAGAAAGTTCACTTTCAATTTCAATATCTACCATCGTTAACTTTTTCGTTATTGTTAATTAAATGTTCTTTACATAAAGTTTCTTTTTAATATATCATAATAAAAAAATCCTGTTTTATTATTTTTCCGTGCATAAAAAAAATCAAGTAAAAATAAAAGTTAAAAAAACGTACGGAAAAGTAACTTTTCCGCACTAGTGCTGAAAAATTTCTTTTTCGCACGATTTTTGTTTTGTTAAAAATGAAGATATTTAGGACTCATTAAATGATTTATGTAACAATTCTATCTTACGTATCATTTTCTAGCATTATTATAAAATCTTTGCGAATTAAAACATGTTTTTTGATAAAGAAGATGGACAAAAACACTCGTAGGAAAAACATTGTACCTAATTCTTGCGGAAACTATCTTTTCCATCCTTGACGGCTTGCCCGAACTCCGCTCCGCGTCGTTTGTGCAACTGCCGTCACGTGCGGAAAAGTACCTCTTTCCGCACTTGTTAGGTAAATAACTATTGTACAAACAATTAAAAGCCTAAGCGATACAAAAAAATATTTATGTAAAAGATATTTAAAATTTAAAGGTAAAAGACCTTAAGTGGGATGAAACTACTGCTTTTGTTGATTTGGAGTTTTCAGTAAAAATAGCTAAAGAAGTAAAGAAATATATCCCTTTATCAGACAACCAAATAGCTATGTAGCGGTACATGTATTAACAGATTTTTTGAAAGAAATGCAAAATGTTGAGTCGCTTCACTTTGGAAGAAGTCTATATACAAGTAATTAAATAAAACTAAGAACGACGTACGGGACAAAAATATTTCTGTGCAGGTTGTTGTTTGTCAATGTAATTAAATGTAATATTTATTATGTGTATTTGTACATTTTTATATTGAGCAAGCTTAATAATTATAAGGGTTTGATTTGGCTCGGTTTGGTTATGTTAAATAGATAACTTGGGTGTCAAATTGTTGCCTAAAAAACATGCAAATTTGTGAAATAACAACGAAGACAGTTTCTTCCTGTAAATAAATGTGCAGATTTTTATATTTATCGTGTATGTTTGTCAATGTTTGCATTAGGCAAGCCTAGTGAAGGCTTTCGTTTTGTTACATTAAATATATATTTTAGGGCCAAGATTCTAAAATATCTTGTAAATTTGTTAATCAACAAATCAAACAAATGTAAAATATTTGTAAAAAAATTTTGATTTACTATTTGTATTTGTTAATTTTTATATTGACCAACTGGTTCGGTTTGATTCTATTAATTGTATATTTTGGATGAAAAATTTTTGTCAAATAAGCATGTAAATTTGTGAATTAACAACGAAGGCAGGCAGGTTTTTCTGTAAATAATTATTGTACATTTTTATATTGACCAACCTTATTTATATGGGTTTGGTTCGGTTTGGTTATACTTGATATGTATTATAAAGCCATGATTTTTTCAAACTAACTTGTGAATTTGTAAAAGAACAACGAACCAAGATGTTGTTACGTAAATAAATGTAGGGATTTTTGGATTTCTCATGTGTATTTGTAAACTTTTATTTTGACCAAGGTTAGTTAGGGGCTTAAGTTGATTTGGTTATATTAACTAATAAGTTTTAATGTCAAAATTTTATCATATTAACTTGTAAATTTGTCAAATAAATAGTAAAAGTTTTTCACGTAAATATATGTAAATATTTTTGGATTTATTTATTCATTTCACCCTGTAGCTCACCTCCCTTGTTTTTTAAAAATGTGATTTTTCAAAATCTTTACTGCTATTTAGATATCACCCTGCAGCTTACCTACTGGAAGTAAATGAAATTTAGTAAGTGGTATGATTGCTTAACGTGTTCCTAACTATTTTTTGCTAACAAACGCTCCTGACAACGTTGATTTTTAAAAACGTGATTTTTACGAAATTTTATTACTAATTTCGATATCACCCTGTACCTCATTTCCTGGACCTAACGGTGATACAGTCAGTTAATGGTATGATTGTTTAACGTATTCCTAACTATACTTTGCTAACAAAAGCTTCGGACAACCTTGCTTTTTAAAAATGTGATTTTTAGAAAAATTACACACACTAATAATTTCTATATCACCATGTAGCTCAATTCCTGGACCTGAAGGTGATAAAATCTGATAATGGTATGATTGTGTAACGTGTTTCAAATAATTTTTTGCTAACGAAAGCTCTTGACAACATTGTTTTTTAAAAATTTGTTTTTTAGAAAATTACGCTTCTAATTTCGATATCACCCTGTAGGTCTCTCACGTCCTGGATCTAAAAATAATACAATAAGTTCATGATACATATTTTAATGTATTTCTTACTCTTATTTGCTAACTAAAACTCCTGACAGAGTTGTTTTTTAAAAATGTGATTTTAATTAAGATTTACTACTATTTTCGATATCACCCTGTAACTCACCTCCTGGACCAAAATTTGATCTAATCCGTAAATAGTAGTTTTTTAGGGCTATTTTCAACTTTTTATTGCTAAGTAGAAAATTAGAATTTTTTAACAAATCTATAATATTAGGCACACAAGAAATTTTACATAATTATACAAACATTATTTTTAATTATACGAATTTATAGAAAGTTTGAAATTTATGTTTTAAAGGTTTGTTTCTTGGGTCCCGTTCATTTTATTCATATTATGAACCTATTTTCAGGTCGGCTGTACGCAGTTCCCTGCCTATATGTGTAACCTTAAGTGCGCAAACTTAAGTTTTCCTTGCACAAAGTGACCACGTGGTCGTGGCACCCCTGAAAAATTCCGCCTTCGACTTATTTTCGTCAGATGGAGACTGTGGCGACTATTCTTAGGGTCACTGCATCCTGAAAGCCTGGCATCTTCCAACGAGCGGATAGTTCACAACTTGCATTCCATTTGCTATTGGTTGACATAGTCAGGCGGGATTTTTAAAATTAAAACTCTCCTGTCCTCGTTTTGGGAGGTTAAAATCGGTGTTAAACCAAACTGAAACAAAACCTAACCGTGGTCAATTGATGGGAAACGTATCCTGACCGGGGCGTATCTGGACAGGTTAGGATACGTTGTCGAATAATTTATCAGGGTTAGGTTAACACCGATTTCGACAGGAAAACAGGATAGGGAAGCTAATTAAAAAAAAATATAATATGTTTTTAAAAAACAATAAAAAAAAACTCATCGGCATATGCATAGATTTAGTTAAATTCAATAGGTATGTACTACACAAACCACTACTCTTTTTAGTCACTTACAACTAGTATATATTCGTATTTTACGCCGAAAGCTGTAAACATAAAGTTTGTTAAATGCTTGACTGGTGGCACCACTGGCACCATCTCTTAATATAATATAATAATAATCTTAAACGGCAACGTTCAACATTAAAAAGTCAGCTGACTATTTCGACCAATAGCAAACGGAATGCAAGTTGTGAACTAGCCGCTCTCCCAGAGGTAGCGACACCAAACATAACCTCATTTACGAAAAACTCAAATCTGACACTGTCAGGAGCATAGCTTTTTTTATGTTTAAAAAAATTAAATGGTTTACAAATGTTACGTAAAGAACTGTCCGTCACATCCGGTATATAAATTTTACTGTCCAAATAAACAAACCTAAAAAAACTAAGTTTTTTATGATTTCAAATTTATTAGGACCCTGTGTTAGGACCCACACAGCGAAGGAAACCAAAAATATAGTTTGCATGTTTTATATATATTCTAAAATATAGAAAACTATTATGTTGGGTTTTGTATTATTTAATAAATGTTTTATGCTCTCTACGGAATAAAGGTGTACGTTTAATCCCTTTTTTCATGGGCTAAGGTAGTATTTCTTGTCCCCAGTGATTGAAAGTAATTTCTTTAAAACCATAAAGGCAAAATATAGGTTTTTGGATTATTTTATTTTATCATAATACAAAAAACAAAAAGGAATATATACACGATACCGATTATTTTGTTCCAGCTTGCCGTAAGCTTACTTTACTTTGCCGATGGCTTGGTTCGTTTTGATCGTTATTGTGTCCTTAGGCATAGAATATTGCTTCCATATAAACGAAGCATTTAACTTTCTAGACTTCTCCAGGCTGTAAACCAGGAAACTGTGAAATTTTCGAAATTCTGTTTATTGCATCATTTCCATGCCCATCTCAAAGTAAGAATATGCTTTATTTTCCATCTTCGAGAAATGTAATTCGAACTTTTTCTCGAGTAAACTTAATTAGTTTGTTATGAAATAAATAATATTTTTCCACATTGTTTGTTATAAGGTCACTCATCGTCAAGCAAGCTTTACCTTGCTTGACGATGAGTGACCTTTGTTTGTTAGCATCTGACTGACTTTTGTTTAATGTAATGCCATGACAACTATCACTGCCCACTGTTTTTTATATACTTGACATGCTAAAACTACAGTACGGTAAGTGGTTTAATACCTATTTATTTAGTTTATGATTATTATTATTTTTAGTATATAAAAATAAACCTTGGCATTAAAGTCCCTTTTAGTCACTTAGCAAATTATAGCCCTTCTTCCGGTCGAACATGAAAATTCCCGCCGTGGTATTAAAAGTAAACACTGCACGCTCCAGGTTTATAATATACCTACTATTATTTTTATTATTGTTCAAAAAAAAGCGGGCGGCGAAGAAAAGGTCGAAAATAAAAAAGTCGAAAATACAAAAGTTCGAAAGTACAAAAGGTCGAAAATACAAAAGATTGAAAAACAAAAGGTTCAAACAAAGATCGAAAGTAGCTACACTGTAATGATTGCAAAACAAAGTAGAATTAAGAGACACACAGGTACACACACACACTCATAGAAAAGTTTTAAAAAAATCAACATCCAATAAAAACTCAAGGTAGCAACACGACGGGTCGCAGAACTTTGTTCGAAAACATTTTCTTCGAACGGAAATTTTTATGAAAACCATTTCTTCTAATGAAAATTTGTTTGAAAACATTTTTTTTAAACGGAAATTTATTCGAACACCATTTCTTTGAACGGAAATTTGTTCGTAAGTAATAGTTGTTCAAAAACATTTTCTTCGAATAGAAATCATTTTCTTCGAAAGCAAGTTTTTCGATAAAAGACGCTCTAGACCTGGATTTCCAAACCTAACACAATTCATATAGTTTGACTACGGCAAGGTCTTTTTAACATATTTTTTCAAAAAAACCCTGACTTCTTTCCCGGGATCGTAAACATTCTGAAAATTTGTCTACTTTCCTCCTTTTGGAAGGTCGAAATTGGTATTTTCCTAAACTTTGTCAATTGATTGCAAACGTATCCGAACCGGTCCAGATACCTCCTGATATGCTCAATTAAGAAAGGTTAGACTAACACCGATTTCAACCTTCCAAAATGAGGACCGGAAAGCTAATTTAGGGAAATCATTTTTCGACAATAGGTCTCGGTTGGTTCGGTTTGGTTTCACACCCTCTAGGATCCCGGGAAAGAAGTCAGGGAAGTTTTTATTTCCAAAAATTGTTAGAAAAAAACCCCATTAGTCGAACTATATGAGTTGTGTTAAGTTTGGCAAGCCAGGTCAAATTTTTTTTTCGAAAAATTTGTTTTCGAAAAAATGTTTTTGAACAAATTTTCATTTTAAAAAAATATTTTCGAACAAATTTCCGTTCAAAGAAAATGTTTTCGAACACATTTCTGTTCGAAGAAAATGATTTCGAAAAATTTCTGTTTGAAGAAAACGTTTTCGAACAATCTTTTGTTCGAAGAATATGTTTTAGAACAATTTTTGGTTTAAAGAAAATGATTTTCGAAGTTTATGCTTTCGAACAATAATATTAAGATATTTATATGAAATGTACTATAAAAATATAAATAATTAAGCCGAACCTTACGAAAACTCGAACTGTATTTGGGCATTTTTTGTCTTTTGATAAAATGTAAAATTCGGAATAAAAAGATACTAAAAAAAACCACAATACCAAAAACACCCAAAAAAAATGGGAAAAAACCTTGGAAAATAAATTAAACAGTGCGAAAAATAGCGTATAAACATCGTGATAAAATTTTCATTTTATCCCTTGATATATTATATACTATTAATAAACTTTTAACATAGAAATGTATTTCTGTCCTGTTTGTTTATTTATTACGTATTATTTTTATACAAAAACAGAAATAATATTTAAAAGAAAATAATTTTTAACAATAATACCTACAATAAATATTCATAACCCAAAAACTCAAGGAACATATTTTTTATTTCTTAAGCTGTATAAAAACGAGTTCTTTTTAAGTTCTATTAAAACATTTTTCTTTTCTCAGACTGTATAAAAATGAGTATTTTTCACGAACGTCTATGGAATTTTGAGTACGGTTTTGACACTCGTGTCGCTACCCCTGGGAGACGCTAGACTTCCAGGATGCAGTGACCCTAGTATTTCTAATTACACTATCCAAAACCTTATGGGGCAGCCTTCGTGTTAGTTTACGACAGAGACAATTTATTATTTTCTCTCTGGTTTACGAAGCCTGTGTCATGGGCCGTCACTGAAGAACAGCAGTTTCTATATGGGAGGACCCCCCAGAATAAAAAACTATATACGTGCCTAGCTTTTTTTAAAAGTAAAAAAATAATAACCACTTCAATAATTTGACCAGTATCCCACTTGGTCAGATTTTTCTGGCAGATTTTAAAGAAATAATTTGACATTCCCTTAAAAATCCGTTCAAATATAACGGTGGCAACAGCGTAGAGCTAATTTTGTAGCGACCCTTCCACGACATGCAGTTAGTCCCTCTTTGTTAATTTTACCGTGAAAAACAAAGAAAGAAAGTAAACTTAGCTGACCTCATAAAGAAAACGAATAGGACTCATAAATTTGAAAGAAATGTGACGAAATGTGACGAAATTTGACATTTCAGTTTGTGTGGTTAATAGTGAATTTATTTACAATTTTTAAATTAAAAATTTTCAACAAATTACGGGTTTTTAATTAAAAACAAATATTATATCGTGACGCTACATCTATCAAAAAGTGGGAAATGGCCTTTTAGGTAAGTTTTTAAGTTTAAAAATTGCCTTTTAAACGAGAAATCTTAAGCGCCAGATTATGTCACATTTTGTCAAATTTCGCCAGATTTTTTGAAATGTAAAGAATTGACCCCCATGTGTCAGTTTCAAAACGAGCTTTTAACTCGTTTCAAAACTGACGCATGTTATGTCATTTTTTGACAATTAGTTGAAAAATCAATATTAAAAAATCAATGGTAAAATTTTGTTTTTTTAATTAAGACATTGTTTCTTAATTTTATTTAGTTTTTACTAAAATATTGACAATAACTTCACAAGTTACACCTCACGATATTTCATCGTATAACGCCCACAAAATCGAAAATATAGATATTAAACGTCACACATTTTTTTTGCGAGCGTACTGTGGTTGGTATGTTGGTATTCCACGGTCCATGGATCAGTGCGTACGTATTTTTCGACATGCTGATTCAAAAAATGCATCACGTGACGGGACATGGATTTATTTACACAGGTTTTAAATGCAGCGTCACCTTTTTAGGTATTCTCCTAATCAAAAACGCATAGCGTTTTATGACGTGAATTCGCTAAGCACCTGACCAAAAGTACAAAAATGGTATTCAAGTACGGTTGCACTGAGCATTCTTTTTAAAACGGTAACCGTGTTAAAAAACATCTAGCAATTGGAATCTGTTTCTGGAAATCGCTTGGCGTTTTTAAAAATTCAAACCTATTAAACAGTAGTATGCACACTATTTTTAATTTTTTTTGGCCTATTTTGTATTTACAATGCTTAAAGGAGGCCTTTAGCCTGTACTTTAAGTACAATAAGGTACCAAAATAGCTACCTTTCTTATTCTTTAAGGTAGAAATGAAGGATTTTAAGGGGTTTGTGAATAGGGTTACCATATGAAAACGTCTCTAACCAGGACCAGCCGTCAAAAAAATCCGGACAAAATCCGGACGCCAAAATTTTTTCGATGCCACACACAATAGATCAACTTTTTTTTTTAATGAAGCAAGAGCGCCTAAAAAATAAAACAATATTTATTCAAACTTTCGAAATTCAAAACTTACAAAAAAAAAAGTTAGAAAATGAAACAAGTTAATACAAATAATTTTTCGTCCTAATAACTAATAAATAACATAATATACCTACTATTTTATAGGTAGGTACTTTTCACTGCTTTGTATTTTATTTAACAGCGTTGAATTTTCAGGCAGAAGTACAAAATCGTAAAATTCTGAGCAGCTCATATTTCTTAAATTGTATGAAGTCATGAGTATTCCTTTTACAGAAGATAAAAGCAGCCTATTTCTTTCTTTGGTCCTCTGGGCAGCAATGAGTGAAAATATTCTCTCTACATTGGCATTGTGCGATGGGATTGCGAACAGAAATTCGGCTGCTTTTAGTAACTGGGAAAAAATTTCTTCAGAAATACTTGCATTAAAATATTTTGCCCGTTTTTCGTGGGTAGGCCGTTTGTGGTCATCAGAAGTAAAATTGTCTGATATGTACTTTTTTAAATTATAAAATTCATCAAAAAATTTAACGTCATCTATTTCGACTCCTTTTGATATCAAATATAGTAATGAGGGCATAACGTCACCATCCCAATCACACTTGGTAATATCATTCAGGCTCATCCATTTAAAACATTGGAATTCTTCAAATGGCTTGAGCCAGTTTTTCAAGTATTGAATGGAATTACTATACAAATCAAAAAACTCTAATTTAAGTTGGTCACATTCGCGTTCTGAACCATTTTCAATGCATTTATTTAAAATTTCGCGCACTTTAAGAGGAATGAATTTGTTAGCTGCTCTTTCTTCCAAAGTAGAAAGAACATTTTCTAAAATTGTCATTGTTTCAACCACAGAATTGTTTTGACGTTCAATTCTTTCTATATTTGTGTGAAAAATAGTCATTAAAGAATAAACAAGGAAAAGATAGGCTTCTGAAAAATCGTTTTCAAAAAATTATTTAAGTATATTGGGAGCATCTTGGGATAAAAAATATGCCTTAAGGTAACAAAGATAGCCATCTAGTCTTTGAGTGATATAAAAGAATCTTATATTCTGTGCCCACAAATTCACAAAATTCTTTAAGTGATTCAAGTCGTACAGTATAAATACTGAAATAGTTGAACATTTTTAGTACTATGCTTTCTATATCAATTTTTAATTTATCACAGCTATAGTGCACTGCAGTATTAATAACATGAGATGGGCAACCTACACCTATCAAATTTGGATTAATTTTGGATTTTAATTTGTTAAAAACGTTATTTTGTCCTTTCCTATCCATGCCACCAAAATTTGTATTGCAGTTGTCTCCTGAAAATGCTACGCATTTTTTTTCTAAATTGTTTGTTTTCAGAACATCTAAAACTAGCTCAGAAGTTTCGTTTGGAGCGCTTCTAATGTCTAATAATTTAGTTTGAATTCCTCCATGTTTAAAATCAAAATATTGTACCAGAATTGGAAACAATTTTATTGCATTATGATTGCTCGCGTCCGTAGCCACACCAATAAATGATACCTTGTTTATTTCCTGAAGAGTCAGTTCAAGAGTATGTGGTCCGATTACGTTATTTACAATTGCCTCTACCTTAGTACGCCCACAGCTAACTTTTTTGGCTATAGTCGAATCATGGTATATTTTTTTGTTTAACTAAAACCAAAAATATACAAGCAAAAAACCGACGTCATTATAAAAAAACTATACAAACATAAATTAATACTCACTCAATTATAAATTTACTGGCTTTGTTTCTCCAGAAGTTATCACAAAATTTTGAAGACCGGAAGTTCCTGCTTGAGCTTTTAACATTTGTTTGTGCTTATCCTTTTTCATGTGCGTTTCAATATCAAGCTTGCCTTTATGGACAATTGATATTACAGAATTACAAACATTGCAAATTACCTCGCTTGTTGCTTTTCCTTTCTTAAAAAATGGATACAACCGTAAAATTTCATCCGAATAGGTGCATTTTCGTTTCGGCATTTCGAAAAACTCTCATTAAACCGAAACGTTTGAAACAATGTGTGATTTGTGTAAAAGTGAATTACGTAACACAACAATAAATAAATGCGAAAATAATATGTATGTGTGATTCCCCGGAATACGGCTTTCTAGCTTCCTTCCGCGCATGCCTGATTAGTAGTGGTGGGCAAATACTATCTACTCGATACTTTAATATCTGATACATGGGCGGATTCGAAGTAATCGAATCTTTCGACGCCAAATACTCGTTACTCGAATCCCGAATGGGACCGAAGCCGAAGTTTGAGTACCGAGTTTGGAGTACTTGTAATCATTTGGACCGATATTTATTTACTTAAATTATTAAATGAACTATTGCGTATACGTATACGATTGACAACATAGAAAATCTCAGTATTTATGGATTTACGGATAATATAATGATTACAAAATATCTGATACTCGAATAGGAAGTATCAGTATCTACTCGATACTTGGAAAAGTAGTCTTTGCACATCACTACTGATTAGGCAACCGATTGACACACTGACGCTGCACCGTTTTATTCCTCTAAAAAGGCGGCTACTTTAAAATCCGGACGTTTATGAAAAATCCGCCCGGACCCACCCGGACGTATTAAAAATCCGGACATGTCCGGATTAATCCGGACGTCTGGTAACCCTATTTGTGAATAAAGATTTACTGTATTTCTCTTCCCTTTGGAAGCTATTTAAGTGGTACAGATAAATAAATAATTTAAAACCGAACCGAACCGAACACTTCTATATGTAAAGGTACCTTGTAGAGTAGGTACCCGAGCATTTGAGCCTTATTGGAAACACCCTCAGAGTAATAACATATAAAAAAAAGTAGTAGCCCCGGTTTCGGCGGTCATTTATTCATTTGTTGGTAAACATTGTAGCTTTTCCGCTGTTGCCGCCTCCTCTGCCTCTGTAAAATTTTATAAATAATAAGTAAGGTTCAACTTCTTACCTAACCAAAATATATAGTGCTTTGAGTTGGTTAGGCTATTCAAACCGTGCGATAATTTGTCATGCGCTTATTAGCCCGCGTCGCGTCGTTTTATGCTGTGTATTTCTTATTACAATCTGCGATAAAAACTCATTTAGACAACATAATTTATGAACGGCCCCTTTTCCCACAATTTTTTCAGGACGTGGCAATAGGTGTATGACATCATATTACGGATTTCGTGTTAGCAGGGCCGGGTTTTGTTTTGAGCTACTTGGTTATATCCTCAGGTAAAAAGTGAATCCTTTTTCCTATAGTAGAGGACGATTAACTATTAGTCATTGTTCCAACAGTTTTAACCGGTATTAAGGATATTCTATTTTATTATTTTAAAATGCGGCTTTTCTGTTTGGAGAGTTGAAGCACTATTAACCATTCAAACGAAAATTTCATAGGATTGTTTTAATTTTCTCTAAGTATTTAGTAGTTTTGTAGTTTTTCTGTGTGAAATCACACCTTAAGGAAAACAAGCGTCTTGGAATTAAATAAATGGATCCATGACGGATCTGTTACCTTCCTAGCCCATTACCACACTCCACGTTATATCAACCTTGAAAACAGTTTTTTGTAAATATCTCCGAAATGAAAGCTCCTACGAACTTTTCGGTTATAACATACATTTTTTCAAAAAACGCGCGCTACTATATTCCGAAAACCGCATATTGATGCGATGTTCCATTTTTTAAACTTTTTAACTGTCAAAAACTGTCATTAGCATTCACGAATTTTGACTAAAATCTAATCAGCTCGTTGCAGTATCGAGTACTATTTTACCTGAAAATTTCATGTAAATTGGTTAAGCGGTTTAGGAGCTATCGCGTTACGGTCAATTATACATACATACACACACTGTAGGGGTCAGCTAACAACTTAATTTTAAAAATCTACATTGGCAACTTAATTAATAATTTTACTCAGTTAGAGGTTGAACCGTAAAGAAAATTCATTTATTTTTAACACTCATTATTGTACGATATTAAATTAAAGTAACTCACGTTATTGTATTCAACCCATCACATCACTTAAACTTTGACTATAACCACTGACTAATACTTAACAACACCTTACTTGTGGAGACTGTGAGTTTAAATTAAATAATAAAAGACTAGATCCTAGCCTTTTTATCAACTCTGTTCGATGATGAAATATCCGCCAAATCAAGGTTCTAAAGCCTCGAGACAAAAACGGCGCCAACGCTACCTAATTTTAATTAGGACAGCCAAACAAGGCAAAATCTTGAGTGTTTGCATAGCTTTGCGCATTGCTAAAAATAAAAGCGGGCAGACCTCGAGGTTAATCCCACTAGGCCAAACTTTGATATTTGTATGACCTTAAATGGTGAAAAACATCACGAGACAGGAAACAACGATGTTGTTCCCCACTTTAAGACTTGCTATAAAAGCGCGATCGGGATAGCAAAAGATCATCAGTTTAAATCAGTCAAAAACTTAATATCATTCGTAGTAAGTTATGATTTTTGAATCCAAACCAAAAAGTGAAAATAAGTAAATAAATAATAAAAGTGACTAAATGTGCCAAAGGTAACTGTAATGCCACAAAACAAAAAACTAAGTAGTGTTAAATATTAGTGGTGGCATTCTGGCTGTAATTATGGTGAGAGATTTATTTTGAACTTTAATCTATCGGTTGTTGCTTAAAATTCGTGGACTATGAAAATTGACTTTAAATCGTTTCGTTTTACCATACAATCTTTTGCTCACAAGAGCGTTTTGCTAATAGGTTAACTGATAGGCTATGGCCAAAAAGAGTTTGAAAAATATGATTTTAATGTTTAATATAATTAATTTAACTTTTGTGTGACTTGAATAAAAATAACGATATGCAATACTTTGGAATATGTACTATATTTTATTTATCAATATATAATAACTTGCTTTAAAGAAAGTGTTTAATTTATATCAATAAAACGGTTGTAGACAAAGCTATATACGCTAAAACGCTTACGCTAAAAAGATGGTAAAGATTTTGTAACTGCACCCGGGGTAACTCTAAGAAAAATATTCGCTCGGTTTTCACGAAACCCTAGGGCAGCTTCACAATTGGCGCAGTCGGTAGGATGATTTTCTGAGAGACAGAGAGAGAGAGAGAAGTCCTAGAATAAGAAGAAACAAAAAAAAACAACAAACTCAGAAAAGTTTAAGGTCCCCTTTGGACAGTAAATAGCTTTTAATATGGCAACCGAAAACCCTTCAGCGTCACCCATAGTATTGCAAGTCCCGCCGCAGGTTCAAGTAGGCATCGAGTCGATCCCGACCTACGACGGACAAACCAGCGTTGATGAATTTTTAGCGCTTATCGAAGAAACCGCTTCACTAGGGAACTGGACTGAACAGCAAAGAGTGAGTGTGACGCGCCTAAAGTTACGCTTTAAGGCCAAACAGTTTCTTGACAGCGAACCATCACTAAAGGCTGCAGGTATATCATGGGAGAATTTAAAGCAGGCTCTACGCGAACACTTTATTCGACAGCATGTACGGGGGTCTGCAATGCAAAATTTTATTGAATGTCGCCAACGCTCCGGAGAAACATGCAGGCAATTTCTCACACGTCTAAAATTATTAGCTAACCTCACGTTAACCAGTGCCCAAGCTAGTCAGCCGCATATCAAAGACAAGCTATATGAAGACATTGCCACGCAATTTTCGTTGGGTTTGCTGATGCCCATTAAGCAAAGAGTGCTGTCCAGTAACCCCACCACGCTCAATAAAGCACTGGAGATTGCAGAGCGAGAAGAAAGCATTGAACATTTGTTACGACCACCGACTAGAGCCATACGCACAATGGCAGGTACGAGCAGCCGCACTTTTCAAGCCACCAGGAGAACTGACTATGCAGCAAGATTGGGAGAAAATAACAGAAGGGATGTTATTTGTTTTAATTGTCAGCAAAAAGGTCATTTAATGCGAAATTGCAATCGTTCAGTAGTCTGTTTCAGATGCAGGGAAACAGGTCACATGGCTCGATTCTGCAAGAAAGCACCAGCAGGAAACCGAGCGAACCAGTCGGAAAACCCCAACGCACCGGGCCAGCAACCCCGAGGTTCCGCTGTGGAAGAAGAGAGATGGGACTAAATACAGAGAGAGTAGGGATCTTTGCATGCACGCTCAATGGAACCCCGTTTAATGTAGTTGAAGTTAAGATTAACGGACGTGCATGTACCGCCCTTATAGACTCTGGGGCAGTAGTATACCTAATGAAAGTCCATTTATCGGAGGGGTTCTCAAGACGCTTCGACGCCAAGCAACGATTAGTGAACGTACAAGGCAACACAATACCCACAAGAGGACAAGTATTGTGTTCGGTTACATTTGTTGAAAACTTTGAAGTGCCTCATGAATTTGTTTTGATAGACGCCGATAGTTGGAGCTGATATACTGTTGGGGTTAGATTTTTTGCACAAGTATGGAGTAAAAATAGACTGGGGAAATAATTTAATGTATGCTTTTGAGATAGAAATACCCCTATTTGAAGAGAAAAGAAGTTCCGATATTTTGTGCAATAAGATATGCCAGCAAACTTCCGTTCAGATTGAAATTTTGACAAGAAAAATAGTAGAAGTTCAAAAAGAGTTAACGAAACTTACTTTGTCCCAGGAAAGAAGAAATAATCAAAGTTCTCATGTACTTGCCGGTACTGCGAACTGGCACACTGAATCGGCGGCAAATGGTCTCAAGTGTCATAACAAAAGGAAGACTGCAGCTTCCGAGAACAGAAACTCTTCAGTGAGAAAAAGCGAAAATTGTTTGGAACCAAGGATTAGGGTAGTAGAGGAACCCCAGAAAAGTGAAGGTCCGACAAGTAGGCCATCCCCGGAGCAAGTAGTAGCAGTAAGCAAAAAAGAAAGAGGTTTGCCTGTGTACTTAAAGGAAGATTTAATTATACCGCCGCATAGCCATGCACTTTGTTCAGCTACCATTCGCCACATATCCAAAGTTGATACTGAGCTAATGGTTTTGGAACCAGTAATGAACAATCCTACAGGATTACTTGTGGCAAGAGTCTTGTGCAAAACAGGAGACAATGTACCGTTACATTTAACCAACATTACAGGTGCCAAGAAAAGTGGCTTTGGCCAGAGCTTTTGAGGCAGAGCAGAAAGAAAAGGAACTAGGGAGAGGACAGGAAATTCGGCAAGTATGTGCTGAAGATATTTCAGAGATTCTAAAACAATTAAACCTAGACCAAATGCAGAATAAAGGCGAAAAGAAAGTAAAAAAATTAGTTTTGGAGTTTATCGACGTATTTCGTGCTCCGTCTCAAAAATTGACATGTACTAATGAAGTGACGCACAAAATCATTACGGAAGAGGTTCAGTCAATCTGTAAACGACCGTATAGAGTACCATATTACCGGCAGGACACCATGCGACAGGAAATACAAAAATTATTAGATGATGGGATCATTGTGGAAAGTCAAAGTCCTTGGAGTTTCCCGGCATCGTTAGTGGAGAAAAAACATCATCCTGGTGAAGAGGTGCAGTATCGCTTGTGCATCGACTACAGAGATTTAAATACGATAAGTAAAACAGATTATTTTCCATTACCATTAATCCAAGAAACAATAGACAAGCCTTCGGGCGCCAGCCTTTTCTCCACGATGGACCTGGCGTCTGGATATTTCCAAATCAAACTCCATTCAGCTAGCGAAGAAAAGAGTGCCTTTTCTACCCCAGATAATCACTATCACTTTAAGAGAATGTCTATGGGACTTAAGAATGCGCCTGCAACATGGAGTAGAATGATGCAACATATATTTTCCAAGATCCCTGGTGGACACGTTTTAGTATATTTGAACGATATGATCGTTTACAGCCCTGATAACGTAGATATACACATTGAACGTCTGCGACAAGTTTTTCAAAAAATGAGAGAATCGTCACTAAAATTTAAACCAACTAAATGCCATTTCTTGAAAAAAAAAACCGAATATCTTGGTCATTTAATTCAATCGGGGGAACTCTCGCCACATCCGGCTAAAACAGAAGTTATACGAAATTACCCAAAACCTAAAACAGTCCGCGAAATACGCGCTTTTCTAGGACTCTGCTCCTTTTATAGAAAGTTTGTCCATGATTTTGCCAAAATAAGCCAACCATTAATCAACCTTACAAAAAAAGATGTACCCTATGTATGGACCTTTAGAACAAAATTCATTCAATACATTAAAAAACGCTTTAATAACGCCACCTGTTTGAAAATACCCAGATTTTTCAAAACAATTTATTCTAAACACGGACGCCTCAGGGGTCTCAATTGCCGCAATACTCACACAGAAGCACAATGAAGGTTCTAAGCAATTGGCTTTCCAACACCCCGTCTCGTATTACAGCAGGACCCTAAACGCAGCGGAAAGACGCTACAGCACGATAGAGCGAGAGATGCTGGCAATTGCCGATGGGGTAAAAAAGTTCAAGGTATATTTAACAGGGCAACATTTTTTAATCCTTACGGACCATCGTGCGCTAAAATATTTACTTAATCTAAAAGATCCCTCTAGCAGGTTGGCTAAGTGGCAAATTCAGCTACTTGAATACAGTTTTAGCATAGAATATCGACCCGGACGCATGAATCAGAATGTTGACAGTTTAACTCGATTACGAGAAAATTCACCAGATCCTTTGCCAAAAGAGATTAATGTTGTCAGAACAAACCATTTGACAGATATGTCGCCGATGCCTATGGTGATATGGAGCAAAGCCGAACTAAAAAAATTACAGTTGGAAGACGAACAAATTTCTGCTCTACGAAGCAGCCTGGTGGACGAAGACCCTTATTATTTGGATTCAGAGGATATATTGCGAAGAAAAAGGCAGCTTGATGAGCGCAGCGACCAAATTTACGCTCCTCTAACTATTCGACTTGAAATATTGCAAATGTACCATTGCAGTTTATATGCAGCTCACCCAGGACGAAAACGTACACAAGGAAGCATTAAGCAGGATTTCTACTGGCCTTCCCTTAAAAAAGACGTAAAAACGTTTGTAGAAAAATGTCATTCTTGCAATCTGCATAAAACTCACCCTCAACCCCCTACTGTATTACAGAAAATGACAGTACCTACCAAAGTCTGGGGTCGGATTTCATTAGACATTGTGCGACCTTTAAATATAACACAGAATGGTAATAAATACCTATTAACTTGCATAGACCACCTTACGCGATATCCTGAATGCATACCATTAAAGGACATCAAAGCAGACAGTGTTGCCAAAGCTTTTGTGGAAAATATCGTCACACGATTTGGTATTTGCGATGAACTTTTATCAGATATGGGATCTCAATTTGTAGGCAGTTTGTTTACCGAAATAAGTAATATTTTAGGAATTAAGAAACTGAGAACGACGCCCTATCGCCCTAATACTAATGGCTTGTTAGAACGATTTCATCGCCACACACCATGATTAGCCACTTTGTTAGCAACTTTATGACTAGCTGGGATGAAATTTTACCTTATGCTTTAATGGCTTATAGAAACCAAATAAACACAGCTACTCTAGAGACTCCGTTCTTTTTATATTTGGCCGAGACATGCAGGTTCCCATTCATCTTACAACTAGGGATAACAAGGTGCGATATGATATGGATGAGAATTACGCCAGTGAAATGATCACGAGGATGCAAATAGCCCATGATAAAGCAAGAGAAAATATTCAAAAGAGCATAGATTACCGTTGTGACCGACATAACAGAAAGAAAACTCGTCGTGAATTTAAAATAGGTGATTTGGTATATCTTTATACCCCGGCAATTCCAGGCGTACGAAACAAATTAGCTACGAAGTTTTATAGTAAATGGTCAGGACCACATCGTATCCTCAAGCAAACAGGACCTGTCAATTTCATAATTAAAGAACTGAATGAAAGAAAAGAAAGACTAGTTCATGCCACGACTCAAGTTGTACCAGGGAAGTCAAATGCCACAGCAAGAACCCATATTAAGAAAAGTAGAAGAAAGCGAATGCGACGAAGAATCAGAGTAAGTACTACTCAAAGAAAATTGAAATTGATGAATTTTTAGAACACCATCCGCTTCCTGAAGTATGGAATGAACAAGGATCGAGAGAAGATGAAGATAGGGAAAGTTTACCTTCCGACGATGAATCCGACGCTTCGAACCCAAATAGCTCATTGCCGGATAGCGAACCAGAAAACCATAACGAAGGTCGATCACCCCTAGGACGAAGGACCCGCACCAGGATAATAAAAACCCCCGTGCGGTACCGTGATTATCACATGTAAATAAGAATAAATCAAATCAAATCAAATCAAAAATACTTTATTGTCACAAAAGAAAATAAATTTTCACAAGACAAAGCAGGCTAAATCTACGACAATAAACAAAAAAATCCAAATAATAAACAACTAAGGGTGAGTTTCTATCCTATTAATAACTAATTATTGATTTAGTATATTTAGGATTTTTTTTTAACTGAATTTTGAATTTTCTTTTAATGCGCACTAATATAAATACATCAATAATTCTTAGGTGTCTAGGCTTATACTTGAACAAGTTACATACATATAAAAAAAAATTAAGTTAAAAGAATCAAAAACTGAATTAAAGTAAAACAAAATACAATATATAAAAGGTAAAAACATACATAAAAAACAAAAAAAATTGCGTTAAAAATACAGTAAAAAATGTACAAAATAGGTCACATCATCATTAATTTAAAGCTAACATGTTTAAAAATTATAATATAAAAATCATTAAAACTCTAATATAAAAGAAAAATCTGTCAGGACAAAAAAAAAATACAAATATAGATAGGAAGCACCAGTTAATTTAAAGATAAAAAGTAAAAAAAGGGAAAATCAATGTAGTTCAGGTACTTGATGACTAGACTAGAGGATTGTCATAAAATTCACTTAAATTATAATAAGCCTTCTTCAAAAGCTTTTTTTTTAGATTAATTCTAAAAGATTTAATGGTTTGTTGGTATTTTATACTACCCGGTAAATGATTGAAAATTTTTCTACCTTCATATATCAGAGAAGTTTTTGTTAGATTTGACTTTGGAATTGGCAGTGGCAAATCACCAGCCCGGCGGGTGCGACCCGATGCTCCAGATCCTCCAGCAGTGTTACCTTTGTTTTTATATATTAAGGTGCAAATTTCTAAAATGTACAATGATGTCATTGTTAAAATGTTTTGAGCTATAAATATTGGTTTGCAGCTTTCTCGTTGGTGAGTATTAGTAACAAAGCGAAGTGCTGTTTTCTGCAACAAAAAAATTGAGTTTAATTAATATTTGTTGGTCGATCCCCAAAAGGCGATGCCATAACGTAAGCGAGACTCAAATAGAGCAAAATAAACCGAGCGAGCAATCCCCGAACCCAACTCACTCCTCACAATGCGTATAGCAAAACACGCAGATAACAGTTTTTTTGCCAAGCAGAAAGATATGATCATCAAATTTTAATTTGTGGTCTGTTACTAACCCAAGGAACTTCGAGGAATCATTCTGCGTCAAAAGCTCGTCCGCCAACCTAGTGCCCGCCATGTCACAATTAAAGCCCATAATGTTGGTTTTCTTTATACTAAAAGCTAATTTATTAGCATCGCACCACATTTTGATTTTTTTAAGGTGCTGAGAAATAATAGTTTTTAAAGTCTGGATGTCTTTATTGTGCCACACAACAGCAGTATCATCGGCAAATAGAGTAAATATACCTGAAATGTCCAAATTTACTATGTCATTAATATAGATTAAAAAAGCAGAGGGCCCAGAACAGATCCCTGGGGGACTCCGCACTTCACCCTCCCCGCCGACGAACCTCCCTGCGGACACAAAACAACTTGAGATCTTTCGTTTAGGTAAGATCTAAACCACCCAAGAGCAGTGCCCCTAACGCCATATTTTTCAAGCTTTCGCAGCAGTATTTCATCTACACAGTCGAAGGCCTTGGAGAGATCACAAAACACCGCTGCCGAAGCCTCTTTGTTATTAATGTTGTTATATACATGTTCTAAAAATTTAAAGATGGCATCATGGGCGCCCCTGGATGGCTGAAACCCGTACTGATTGCAACAAATAAGGCTACGATTCTTTAAATATTCCCAGACCCTTTTTTTAACTAACTTTTCTACAACTTTAGACAGCGTAGAGAGTAGAGAAATGGGTCTAAAATTGCATGGTTCATTAGTCTCTCCTGCTTTGTGCAAAGGTATTACGATTCCTTTCTTTAAGCACTTTGGAAAGACTCCTTTATTCCACGAATTGTTTATTGCTTCCGAAAGAGCTTTAAAGGCACAATCAGGAAGTTTGGAGAGTACCTCAACTGATAGTCCATCTTCGCCGAAAGATTTTTTGTTAGAAATTTCTTTTAGGGTTTGTTTGACTTCGAGGATAGTTGTGGGGAAAAAGTAAAAGGAATCACATACTTCAACTTCATTTAAGTAGCTTAAAGGATCAATGCTCGAAGACAGATTCTGCGTTAAATTTTCTCCTATACTGCAGTAATAGTTGTTTAGTGAATCTGGGTCAATGTTGACTTCTACTGCTTTTGATTGATTGTTTTTATTGCGAAATTCGTTAACCATAGACCAGCTTTCTTTTTGTTGATTTTTGGAATTTTTCATTTTATATTGATAGTATTCATTTTTGGCAAGTTTTATTAATCTATGGTAAACTTTCTGATAGTTATTGCAGTACTCTATAAATGTATATGGTTTGTCTTTACAATGTTTTTTGATATTTTTTAAAGACCGCAAATTTACAGCTGAAACCCTCAGACCCTGAGTAAGCCATATTTTATTACGTTTACGACATTTATGCTTAAGCCACCTTAAGGGAAACGCTCTCTCAAAAGTTGTACACACAGCTGAGTGGAAAGCTATTAAGGGTTCAGGAGCGTGCTCTATTGCTCTCCAGTTCACATTATGACTGAGCTCTTTAAATGTGGAATAAGATGTTTTATTGTAGATACGCCCCTTTCTTCTATTAACTTTTATTTTACTTAGTTCTAGTGTAAATTGTCCGCTAATTGCCTCATGGTCTGATAGATTCGAGTTAGTTACATCGCATGTTTGATTATTAAAATTAGAACAGAGATAATCTATAGTGGTAGCTGTTGTCTCACATATCCGAGTAGGTGAGTCAACATGCATTTCTAAACCATATGATATGAGCAAATTAGACAGAGAACTCTAGAACTTTTGTTAGCGAAATCAATATTAAAGTCTCCTGCCA
This sequence comes from Aspidapion aeneum, assembly GCA_963576565.1. Classification (NCBI taxonomy): domain Eukaryota; kingdom Metazoa; phylum Arthropoda; class Insecta; order Coleoptera; family Brentidae; genus Aspidapion; species Aspidapion aeneum. The sequence continues at coordinate 46,613,708 of OY755045.1, forward strand.
ATATTACTTTGGATTTAGCTGAAATGTCACACAAAATGGAATCAAGCGTGTTTAAAAACTCACTAACACTGCTGGAAGGAGATCGGTAAACACAAAGTACATACAAATTAAGTTGTTGACAAAAAGCCATTGAAAACTCAAAAATTTTTTCCACTAGGAATCTGTCAAATTTATCAATCTTCTCAAAGCTAAAGCCAAATGAGTCTTTTGTCATAATTAATGTACCACCATGTAATGACTCGTCTCTACAATATATAGAAACAGGTTTGTAATGAGGCAGATAAAAATATTCATCTGGATGAAGCCAGTGTTCAGTAATTATAACAATGTCTGGTAACCCATTTGATTCCAAAAAAATATAAAGTTCATCACACTTGTTTCTTAGAGATTGAATATTTTGAACCATGATTGATATTTTGTTATTATTACTATTATTAATTTTGTTTTTGTATTTAATTTTGTTTTTAAAATTCTCCTTATTAGGAGACATGCCTATAAAAAATTTTGAGCTTCCAAAGTACTACCATTCCCTGTCTCATCCAAGTCTATCATAATTGGTCCAGTTTCTTTAACACTTCCCTGACCTTGACTACAATTTACATTGCAATGACCTTCTTCCATTTGATAATTATTTTCAATATGTTTTAAAAATGAAAAGTTAAAAGATTTTAAGTTAAATATAAAATTTTTTATAATGTTAGCCATTTTCATCAAGCCCTTTTTATTAAGAAAAATGCCATTTGCGTAATCCGAATATCTAAAAGAACTGTACAAATCCAGAAAGTTTATATTTAGAAACTACATTAACTATTTTATCATTTACAATTTCTATGTTCCTGTAAGGAAAGGACGCTTCATATTTAGCAGGGATAGTACAAATAATTAAATTGGTGTAAAAACACATATTAGATAATAAGGTTATATCATCCAGTCTGATGTCCTCATTATTTAGTCCCGCTAAAACCACCACGAAATCATTCTTAGTTAATTCCGATATCCAAGTTTTCTGTCCGCTTATAACATCTTTAAAAGTTGCATTTGGTTTACATATAGTCTCTACATTGTAATTTGGCGCTAAGAGATTATTCAAATAGGAATGCAAATATTTTCCATATTCATCAGTTAGTAAGAGAATCCTGTGTTTTAAGTTTTGATCTTTGATGTTGTTATTCTTAAAATTGTTATTATTACTGTTGAAATTCTCGTTATTATTGTTGTAATTATTGTTATTATTGCTGCTCTTCGATTCGTTACGTCTATCTGGCTGATTGCTCCTTGTAGTTGTGTTGTTGATTTGATTATTTTCAAAGTTTTTGCTATTATTTAGACGTTTGTTTGTTCGATCTTTGTGTTTATTTTGTTTTTCAGAATCTGCAATATATTTGGCAAGTTGACTGTCGCAATTTAACTTAGTGTCTTCTACTTCCTTTTGAAATCTCTTTACCTCTTCTTCTAAGATGCGTATAGTTTCTATCATATTTTTACTTTCTTCACTAACTTGAACAAGTTCGTTATTCAGTCCTGACATGTTATTACCCTTATTAATTAGTTCTTCAGAAAATTCCTTTGTTATTGTCTCTGAAGTAGCTACTTTTGAGGTAAATTCGTCAATTAATAGTTGTTTAGCATTTAATGAGTCCTTGTAAGTAATTTCAATTTTCGTTTGGTTTTCCTTAAATTTTACAATTTGAGATTCAAGCAGTTTTATTTTATTTTCTTTATCATTTATTTGCTCTCTAAGATTTACTGTATCTACGGATGGGCTAAAGCATGGAGTTTTCTGAAGTTTATTAATTTTAAGTAACAAATTCTTTTTTTCAGATTTTACTACAGAATTTTCTAGGTTAATTTTATATAGTTTTTCTTTTAGTTAATCTATTATCTTTTTTGTCCGCGCAACTCTAGTTCTAAGTCTCTCTCGGTCGAAAAAACTTCATCTTGAAAGTCCAAATTTTGTCGCTTTAAATTTTGAATTTCCCCTTCCTTTTCTTGCACTTCAGAAGTAAGCTTGTTAATTTTTGTGTGTAATTCAGAGCTTGCATCTTCCGATTTTTCTTCTATTTCCAAAATGATTTGGCTCAGCCTCCTGTTTTCGTCAAAAATTTTTTCAATATTTAAGTCATTTGGTAATACTGAACGTGTGCATTCCTGGCAGAAGTAAGGAATCTTTCGCGATTGCAAAGATATAAATCTAATTTCCGTTGCGCTCCATTTTTCGCAACCCCGACATACGACGCTTTTACAACGGTCGCATGTACCAGCAAATAGTTGATCTCCTTTAATATACAGCTTTCAAGGCATTTACTACATGATTCTGCCATTTCCACTGTGCGCGGGTGTGGACCGGTTTTTTGGGCGGTTGGTCACCTTAGTCGAGAACCGACCTATTGCCGTTGCACGATTGTGGCTCAAAGGCCAGATGAATTTATATCAATGTCACGGCACCTAACCTAACCTCACAGCTTTGTGAATTTTTAGTGGGAACTTTTGTTGATTTTTGTAAACAAATCTTAAATTGTTGTAAAAAACAGAAACTACACCGTTTAGGTTTTGGCAAATTTAAGAGTCCCTGCTCTTCACCAATCTCACCCAATGCACCAGCCGGAGGGATAACTCCCCATGTCCTTCAGAGGTATTCTTTTTCAATTTAATACTGTTAAAAACTTGAGATTTTTCTTATCACTTCGTATCGTACTGTCAATAAGTAGCCAGAAAGCCACCAGATTAGATTAAGTTAAATTTTAATTTAATTTTCTATTACAGATAGAAAGAGTCCGGAAACAGAGAACGCTTCAGAAAGATGAAAATCATGTGGTCACAAATAATGATAATCATTTTAATGCAGCATTAATACGCTTTAATAGCCTATGACTGTAGAAACCCTTCAACAAATATTACCTCTGTATCTCTGAGAGATGTCGGAAATTGCCCAGATCCAGAGGAGAGTTATATTGAAAAAAGAAAAGAGGTTTTATTCAAGTTCTAGAAAAAAAAGATATCAGTATGTGCAAGTAAAATCGTGTCTATTGCAAGTGACTCGACTTATCAGCCATTGCGGCGCATTTTCCCATGCGTCCTTTGTAGAAGATGGATATGGGACTTTCTTGCACCAAGTCGGAGCCATAGAATGCGACAAAATTCATAATTATCGTGAATATCGCGGATTTGGAAAAGTATTTTCTAGTTTAAAACCAAATTCGACAACAACGGTCTCTATTGTCTTGGCCGGCTCTTTAGATAACAAGGGCAACTATGAAGGGACAGATTATATCGAACAAAGTAAAAAATTTAAGAAAGTGGTAGTCAATGCTGAGATTAAAATAACCCTACGAGATTATACTGCCAAAGCAAGTTTAGATACAAACGAAATTAGATTATCCACCAGGGTAAGCTGCCCTTTTAACTCAGGATATTGCCTTGATTATACCATAGGAGAATCTATGTGGGAAAAGATTACGCCACAGGACTGCGATCAATTCAGCGTACTTTATGAAGGACCCGCTTCATTTATTCAAGAAAAAGTGGAGTCAAAACATAGATATGTAGTGGTAGAAGACAGAACTAACGTATTTGCAATCCAACTGCAGAAGAAAAGTACTATTTGTGGGGTAGGGATTTATGAAAGTGAACATCCCCGATTGCAGGTTATAGAAAAAACCGACCCTCAGCAATTGACCCCTCGGACTGTTCCCTCAGGCTGACCTGATTTTATATGTCAACACAAAATTTTTGTATGTGGGGAACAATCTTTTAAAAGAAGTTTGAACACCATGTTCACTGAGGATAGACGCTGCTTACCTCATAGAGAAATTCTAAAGAATAGATTGGTAATGGCAACAATCGCACCAAATTTAGTGGCAACTCTTCTAAAAAATACATTAGGTTATGCAGCTAAAATGATGGGTGAAGCTTTATATATTTTACATTGTTTCCCAATTATTGTGGAAATATGTAGAGAAACCAGCTGTTACGTTGAACTCCCAGTCACTGCCTATAATAAAAGTTATTTTGTCTTCCCGATCACAAAGATTTTAACAGAACATGGAGAACAAGTTGATTGTAATTCAATTATTCCATCTACTTACTACTTGGAGGATCGTTGGGTCTCATTCGATCCATACCCTAGTTACGGACATCAACCACACCAACTCCAACCAGATACCGAAGAAACCATTACTTTTAGCCCCATTCAAAATCTGGGATCTGGAGGAATTTATACCAGCGCAGAAATAGAAAAAGCCCAATCGGCGATGATTTTTCAGATGGAGAGATCCGCTTTGAATAACATACTCTTAAGAAAAATTAGTAATTTACCCGTAAATCCCCAAGGATTCTCCACTTTGTCATTATTTGACTCAGACGAAATGGAAAAAATAGCAGACACGACAATAAGGAAACTTTATGGAGCCTTTCAGGTGCTTGGAAATGTGTCCAGCAGTTTAATTGTATTATATGTGATGTTCCGCTTGCTAAAATTTATCTTTGAGGCATTTTTAAACGCTGTGTCCATACACAAAATAAGTGGCTGTAGTATACATCTGCTAGCATTCTTTTGGGATATGTTGACCCTTTTTATTTTGCATCGCCAACAGCAAAACCAAAAACCCCAGCAAGAACAGACTCTTAATGTTTCAGATACATTTAATCAAGATAGATCCATTAATTACTGGATTAACCCAGAAAACAGTGAAACTTCATTGGAGACCCCAAAACCCTTAGTGACTCCTTGCGAAAATATTGCTTCAACGGAAAATTTGCAACAAGGGATGCTGAAACATGCCCTTAGAAAATCAGTATCAAGTCCATACATGACATTTTAGAAACAAGTACAGGAAATACCCCCAGTACACTGGAGTCTATATGAAAAGCACGAGACCCCAACAGCGCCACGAAAATAAATATTAACTTAATTAATCGGTGCTCTCGCTGCACCACTTAACAAGCGAAAAACGCTCAACAATCCTGCTTCAAATATTTTAGTAAGAGTCAAGATGTATCGCTCGTGTCAACCCGACTGGGAACCTAAAGCATGAAAGAGGTATTTTAAAAACTTTAAACTTGCTGCCGGACTAATAAAAATCCTTATAGAAATTTTTTACATGGGAGACTTTTAGCAGCAAAGACGGTTGTTTATATTAACAACAATAATTTTGCTGCCTCGACAAATATCATATGGGTCATGGCATAGAGTATTTGGTCCAGACTCGGTTGGCTAAAAGAAGAAATATGATCAATCTATATTCCAAATAATAAACAAAAAATCATTGGGTTAAACAAGGACAGTGAAGTGATTGTTATACAACGGATTGAAAAAGCAATATGAAGGAGGAGGAAGCAGGAATACAACCAAAAAAATCAAACGAAAAAAGCCAGAGTAGGTTGTGTGGGGGCCACATAAAAGTAAAAAAGCCTGGAAACCATCTTCATTTAAACTTAAACAGCGTTTCTATTTAGTAGTTTTAAAAAAATAATAATAATAAAGCGAGAAAAAAGTTTGTGTAAAAAAAATAAAATAATTAAAATAAATTTGTGATTAAATCAAGACAATTAAAAAATAAATAAATAGTGACTTATATTAAAAGAAAAACAATTAATCAAAAAGCAGGGGTTATAGTAAAATTAAAATTTTTAAAAAATAGTGACTTATCTTAAAAAAAAACAATATGTATTACATTGCTACTTTTTTGTTCTATATCCGACTAATTAGTGAATTACCGGTAAAGGAGATGCTTTACCGAATAGCACTCTACCACTTATGGGAACTTCGATCATATCACGAGGCATTCCCTCTTAGCACCCCCATTATGCCAATGATGGCGACCATTCATTTGTGGAGTGCTGTACTCCATTACGAATATGAAGTTGTGCGTAGGATTATGGCAAGAAACCAGCAATTAACGCCTTGCACATGTGCCCTATGTGTGAGGCCGCTAACGAACCTATTTACCCCAGCGCAGTACTGGGCGATTTGGAGAAGGGTAGCTGGACTAAGTTGTTATTGTCCAGTCTGCCTATTCCAGCATCCGTGTGAACGACTGCTGTTACAGCCATTTAGAGCTCCAGTACCACCTTCAGTCGATCCAGCAGATGAGCCAAATTCATCCATCCCGGCCACAGCAGCCCCTGTGGACGAAGAGATCGTGGTAGTACCAGACGACAGCGAACATTCAGTACCCATGGAAGGGGTAGCGCCTACCCCAGTACCTGGCCCTTCGAGAAGAATGGTGCAGGTAGTACCCGAATTACCACTTGTAAGATCACCCCAAGTATTTCTCCCGCCACCACCTTACCACGAACGAAGAGTGAACCGCTTCGGTGTAAGGGTCAACCCTTTTAATAATGGGTTGAGACGAGCACCGTTACCACCTCTGCGACCAATGCCGGTACCACGACAGTATGTCATGCAGCCGCAAGACGACCCTCTCAGATTAATTCTGAGAAGAAGCGAAAGCCTGGACAGTGGATTGGGTGAAACCTGAAGACATTTTACGTATATTTAAAATATATATTTTAGGAATCATTTATTTTAATCGTTTATATATTACCTTCTTTTAGATCTAACAATTTTATGAGAGTGATTTATTTTATAATTAATTAACTCTTTATACGATTTAATTGGATTATCTTAAGTTTGCATAATTTTATTCATTACTTTTGTTTAAGAATTATTTTGATTACTATTTATTCGTATATACTTATAAGCGAATACCTAATCTTACTCTTATGTTATTACCTATTTACTCTTTATATGATTTAATTGTTTTATCCTAATTTTGCCTAAATAATATTTTTTTATGTTAAGTTGTTTTCTGGATTAGAATGTTATATAAAAAAAATCTGATTTTCCACAATATAGTGTTGAAATCAAATATATTATTAATTTTATTTGTGGTACCTACCTTACCTTTGAGCACAAAAGCGCTAGTATAAATATTATATTTTTGGAAATGACAATAAATAAAATCTTCATAATTGCCATTCGAATGGTACGCATTCAAATAAGTTGATTGTCGAGATTTTGTTTGGTTTTTGCAGATTAAAGGCTGCTTATAATAGGCCAAAACAAAAAAATAAAAAATAATTAAATATTCAGCTCTTTGGAAAGCCATAAATCGTTTTTGTCAACAAAAAGTTAGGACCTCATAAAAGTGGGTCAAATAAAAGCGATTGTCGCACACTCCCAAGAGGCTATAAATTAGGTAGGCTTTAACAGACGTTCTTAGACAACTGTATCAAATTACTAGGAATACTTAATAAAAATTATTGGTATACAATAATAGTAGGTCAAAAGAAAATATGGGTTAACATAAAAATAAAGTCACAGAGATAATCGTAATATTTTCTTTAATGAAATTCATATTTAGTTTTTTTTTTGACAATTTTTACTTAATCTAACAATGCACAGCAATATCTCTTAACTTAATTTAAAATAAAGTGTCTATTATCTATCAAGGTAAATATTTATATAAACAATAACTACTTAAATTTATGCCACAATAAAAACTATGCTATATTAAAAAAAAATTATTCATCCAATGAAAAGTACATAAACCAGATGTAAGCTATTTAAGAGCTTACATTGGTGTTGTAAGAAGGGAGGAATGTAGGGGTCAGCTAACAGCTTAATTTTAAAAATCTACATTGGCAACTTAATTAATAATATTACTCAGTTACACAGAAAAAAAAAGTGTTTCTTTGAACCAAAAAAATATTATTTGACTCAACCAAATTCGTTATTTCAATAGGTCCAAGACGTCCTCTTGTTTGGTTCAAATAAAAATATTTATTGTTTTCAAATAACTAATTTAGTCTCTTTAAATAAGATTTATTTGATGCGTTAGAGTTATTTGCTTTAATTGACCAACAAAAATACATTTAAATCAAATAATTTGAAATATTTAAACCAAATACTACTAATTTATTTATTTGCAATAACAAGTTTATTTCAAACAAACAAATATGTTGGTTGGTAAAAATAAAATAATTCTTTAACATGACTGTTTTCTTTGATTGAAATAAAAATATTTATTGTTTTCAAATAACTAATTTAGTCTCTTTAAATAAGATTTATTTGATGCGTTAGAAATATTTGGTTTAATTGACAAACAAAAATACATTTAAATCAAATAATTTGAAATATTTAAACCAAATACTATTAATTTATTTATTTGCAATAACAAGTTTATTTCAAACAAACAAATATGGTGGTTGGTAAAAATAAAATAATTCTTTAACATGACTGTTTTCTTTGATTGCTTTAAAAAACTTATTATATCTTCATATAAATTAATTTGTTTAATATTCTAGGCATATTTTTTTGTCTTAATATTAAAATTTATTTAATAACTGACATTTATTTTACTTGACGTAAATAAATATTTGTTTAAACTTAAAATATATTTTGTTGAATTTCAGTAAATATTTCTGTGAGAACAAGAGTTAACTTATTTTACAATACAAAAACATATTTTCCAACAAACAAATAGGGTAGTTAGTAAACCTAAAATAATTGTTTGAAATTACCGTTTTCCTTGATTGTTTTAAAAAACTTATTGTTTTTTCTTAATAAATAATTTGTTTAATCTTCTAAATATATTCTCTTACTAACATAATTTATTTAATAACGAACTTTTATTAAATAAATTTGTAAAATTATTTTGTTTATTATAAATAAATTTGTGTTAAATTTAAGTAAATATTTATTATTGCAAGTTTTTTTCAAATAAACAAATAGGGTACTTGTTAAACCAAATATAATTGTTTTAAATGATTGTTTTCCTTAATTGCTTTACAAAATATTGCTTCTTATTTGAATTATTTTTTTAATATTCCTAATTTATTTTCTTGTCGTTTTAACAAAATGTATTTAATTAGATTAGACATTTAATAAACAGTTACATGGTTACCCGTCAGAATACTGCATTGTACAAGTAAAAACAAATGTTTTGCACGAAAAAAAGTATTTTAATTCAAAAATAGGCAGGTAGGTACAAAAAACATGAAAAATTGTAAAAACGTTTAAAGGCAAATTAACATAAAATTAACCAAATATGCATAAAACAAAAATACTTCCTAAATACTAATTAGATTATACTTGTGTAATCTTTTCCAAGGTATAAATAAGACCACTACAATACAGGGTGACCCAAAAGTCTGAGACCCCCCTAATATCTTCGAAATCAAAATAAACAGAGAAGTCAAATTTCACATACTCAGATGGTTTGCAAAAAGTATCTTGTTTGATGCTAATATTGGAACCAGTCATTAAGGAGACGTAGCGAAGCCGGCGACGTTACTTTTTAAAATGAAATACCCTGTATATTTTTGCAATTTTGAATAAAGCTTTCCTTTCTGTTTCCAAAAATACCTAATATGCTACGTTTTTATGTAATGGTTTTTAAATAAAATGACAAAACCTTTTCATTAAGAGCAATGAGTTAACCAAGAAAAATTATCGATGACTCTTTGTCTGCTTTACTCTTTTGTTTGTTTTTGTCATTTTATTTCAAAACTGTTAGAGAAAAAGGTATCAGGTATAATAGGTAGTTTTGGAAACAGAAAGACAAGGTCTATTCCAATTTGCCAAAATATAGAGCGTATACCGGGTGTTCCAAAGTGAGTGGGCCTATTGGATTATTTTGGAAACTATACGATAGAAACTTTTAAAACTTTCTATTCTTACATACGTCCATGTAAAGTATATTTACAAAATACTTTCATAGTTGCGGTGTTGCCATTTGCAGGAAAAGTTGACTTTATTATTTCAAAAGAAACACCATGTATATTTTTCGGTTCTTTATGTAGAAAAATGTATGTAATTTTTTTCAACAATTATTGTAAATTTTTTTTGCACAATTTGTTTTCAAAATGGGTATAAAACCAATTTGTACAAAAATTTTGAATAGATTTGTGCAATGGAATTTGTTGTAAAATTTTAAACAACTGTGCAACTGTTTTTTTTTGCACAATTATTGTACAGGCCTGTATAAAAAAATTTCACATATTTTTGCACAATTTGTTGTATATTTTGCATTAAGTTTTTTTTAAATTTTGGAAAAATTGCAAAATATTCAAGTATGAAAACATTTTACACAATATTGTGTAATTTTCTTACTCTATTTTGTGCAATCTAAATGCACAATTATGTAGTTATATTTTAAAAGATGTTTGTATTTTTTTTACATTGTGGTGTTATATTTTGCAGTTAAATTTTTCTTTTTACCACAAAAAATATAATATATCAATATAATATATTATATATTTTACACTAAATAATTTTAGTTACGCCCAAAATTGCACAATTTTGTGCATATATTTCCTACAATTTTATGTTAAAATAGTTAAAAATATGAATTTTTTACATATTATTCTGTAATTTTCTTTAACAATTAAATGAAAATTATCCCTGAATGTGTACAAAATCTTGTAGATGTTTTTTTTCAATAAGTTGCATTGCATTTTGTTTTAATTTTTGTGTATATATTTTTTGTATATATTTTTAAAAAACGCTTTATTTCTTTTTATAACAAGTACACAATGTTTAATTTTTATTTGTCAAAAAAATACCAAACTAAAAAATCATTTGTTAAAAGACCTTTATTTTCATTTTTCTTATGAGTACAACAAATTTTAACACATTAGTTATTAAATTATTTAACCAATATTATTATGCTTAATGAATTTACCTGAACGTGTAAAATATATCTATTTAAAGATTCTTGTTTGCTGGACTTTCGTTGTTCGGATTTTCCATTGTTTGGAAATTGCAAGGAAGGCAGCGAAGACAAACTGGCTGCTAAAAAAGTAGTACTAAGTTTAACGGACATTGAAGGATTCCTATGTAATAGTCAAATTATTCTGACTGATATTTTGATACCCTTTAAATAAAGGTTACAGTTTTATAGATACCATGGTAGTAAGACAGGCAAAATATGTCTTTTGACTTCTAATTTACAAATTTTAAGTTAATCAAAAATAGTGGTGTTGCAAAAATTATCATTTACCTTCGTCTGCTTCATGGAAACTCTTTTCAGACCACTGTATCTGATCTTTGGTAAATTGCGTTTGATTTTAACAGCACCCAAAGTTTTGAACAAACTTCTGCACATTTGTCAAAAACTGTCTTTGTTTTCCGGATATGCCATTGCAAAATCGTTCAAGCTAAAAAATATAAAAAAAATGTTTAAATATAGAATTTTAGTATCGGCCGTTATAAAAAAAGCGCAGTTTAGACCAAAAATAGGATAAGCCATGAGTAACAAGCTGAAATTTTGTAAATAGTTTTATTTGGTCAAGAAGCCCAATTTTTTCTCTGCGAAAATTCTTAAAAGTGATTCCTAAGAGAGTGCGCGGGCGCAGAAATGTTTTCGAGCTTCGGACTGGCTAAACCAAGACAATTTTGGGGACAATGTTGTCATTTACTTTCAAACACATTTTTTAAATCACAGAAAGAAAAATCAAAAATGGATCAACTATACTCAAAAGCTTGGGTAGACTAGAGTCCCTGTATGTTGACATATTTGGATATATTACCAAATATGTCAACATACAGGGACTCTAGGGTAGACCTATGGGTAGTAATTTACTTACCCCGAAATCTCTCTTTGTGGACTGCAAGTAGGCACCCATTCCTCCAGTTTTTCGAGAACTAATTCCACAAAATCCATAGAATCCACTACACGTTTAACGTTGACGGAAGAACTTATCAATTAATGACACTAACCTTGTACGGATCACCTCACTGACAAGCCAAAACACAAATTTAAACTCACAGAACACTGAAGGAAGCCAGATGCAGTGGGGCGATCCCTTGAAACGACTTTTACCGAATCAATCCGACGAATGATTTCTACAATTTGGAGTATTTTTGCACACATTTTCATTAAAAAAATTACATTTTATCTGTGTAAATGGGCTTTTCCACTACGCTGTTGAGAGTAATTGTTCTGTTGTGTAACATTTTTACACAAATTAAGTTACACAATCCAATTGGTAACATTAAAACAGATTTATTCGTTTATTTCAACAATTGTTTTATAAATTGAAGAAATAGTCCGTTGGGTGGAGGTGATTTATAAATCAAACAAGTTCAGTCGTTCTCCACTAGTTTAATTTTTTTTACAACTACATGTTTCGAGAGCATAAGCTCTCATCTTCAAGTTGTACACTGAAATAAAATAGGTGAAATAAATGCCCGGTTCCTACAATTATTTATAATATAAGAACAACCTAAACTTAAGACCTAAAAGAATTACTTACCTTGATGGAGTTATTCCATCGCCATTGCCTACATTTTGTAGGCTCAAAAAGTTTTACAGCAGCATGTGCAAAGAAGCAGTACAATGTATTACAGCAGCATGTGCAAAGAAGCAGCACAACCAATTACAGCAACATGCGTAAGATAATCGAACCGCTAGTGGGGAACTGAAAATAAAGAGAAAGCAATCAACCAACTGTCCATAAATGTCAAAGGTTTATCCCTCCAAAAGAACTAATTCTCCTCCCATATAATGAAAGTTTGATTCACCCCCCTTTTTTCTCTTTCAGTTCATTATATAATTTTTCTTTCTCAAGAAGTCAAAGAAGAAAGAAAACCCCCTTTTTAATTTTTATATGTGTATGACTTTTAGGTTGTACTTACCGAAAAAATCAAAAAAAAAGAAAAAAAAACTTCTACCACTCCCTAATGTTCAAAAATGTGTTAACCCTTCCCCAGCGGAAGGGATTGGATTTTAATTTTAAAAGACTCATTGAAACGGATAAAAGAATAAAATTTTGAGTTTAACTTTCACTAAAAAAATTTTTTTCCCAGTTCTTCACCGTGACAGTGCATAAAAGGAAAGATGGCCGTTCGACACTTTTGCACAATTTCAGTTGCACAGCGTATTTAAAATTGTTGCATGGATATTTTTCTCTGTGTATAACGTCTTATACCTATCTGTAATTGTTTTTAAAATATTAACAGGTAAAAATTGACATTTTGTAACTTTAACAGGCCGTAAAATCAAAACATATCTTAGCTTTTTACAAGCTATCGCTTTAGACTACTTTTAGATTTAACCCAGGGTTAAATTAACCATGGAATATTTTAACCCTGACCTAATTCTAAATAGTATAAAATAGCTTTTGAAAAACCGAGATAGGAATGTAGAAACCGTTTTGTTCTATTCTTAATAGTTTTGATGTTACGGGCTGATAAAGTTACAAAATGTTAATTTTCATCTGTCAATATTTTAAAACGGTTGAAGATAGGTATACGACATCATACATAAAATCCAAAAATGCAAAATTGGACAGGGTGTTTCTTTAAAATAATAAAGGTGTTTGCAAAGTTTTCCCACAATTGGCAACACTGCAACTATGAATGTATTTTATAAATATACTTTACATGGACGTATTTAAGAACAGAAAGTTTTTATTGTATACTGCCGTCCTAAGCGATTATTGGTTAAGACAAATTATAATAATATACTCTATTGTTTATACTAATGTAACCAATCGAAAAACTACAAAAAGTTTTTAAAAAGTCACTTAAAATTTTCTTTTTTCCATAAGGCACTATGTATTTTCAAACATTCAAACGCGATTTACTCCATTTCATATAAAATTCAAATACGGGGGTTACGCTTAGGACGGCAGTATAGTTTCCAAAATAATCTAATAAGCCACTCACCTTGAGACACCCGGTAAACCTCATTTAAAAAAGTAACGTCGCCGCCTTAGCTCCGGTCCCTTAATAATAATAATTTCACAAAGACAAATAAATTTCACAAAATTTCACACACAAGCTAAAAATGTTCAGATTTTTTCAAAAAACATTTCACAGAATTTCACAAAAATTTTACAGAATTTCACAAAAATTTCACAAGCTGTGTACACATTTTGTAATGTTTACGCTAAGCAATCTAGAGAAGTACTAGCACAGATTAGGTAAATGTACTAGCAGGTTAATGGCGAGTTTAATGGTTTTAACAGAATATAGGGCTGTCTAACAAAACATATGATCAAATCCAAGATGTCTTCCATAGGACAAACAAACCGATTTCCCATAAGCCGTAATGTTAACAAAAACGTAAATTTTACAAAAACGACAAGAGCTTTAGTCTAAAAAATTAATCAGTTTTAAGAACAGATCCTGTGTGCATATGGGAAAAATGCGTTTTTCTTAAAAATATTAAACTAAAGCGAGAAAATCTGAAATAAAAGGGACCATGTTTTCTTCAAAAAAGTAGGTTATGTTTTTGTTTATTTTGTTTTTTTTTTAACTTTTTTTCTAGTTTTTTCACTTATTTTGAATTATTACATGGGCGCACAAGGGGGCGGGGAGGCTAAAGGCCCGGACCCCTCCAAATCATATATTTTTTTTGATATTTTCCATATATTTTATGAATAAACAGAAAAAATAGCATAAAGTACATCATAAGACCTCTGGGGGCCCCCCAAAGGTATCGGGCCCCCAAAGGTTTATGAAGTTTTTTGACCAATGAATCAATGAACTATCAGCCCAAGGTAGGGGAAAGTAGTTCTATTCAAAGAGCTCACTTCATGGCTCACTTAACAGAGACGAAATTGAAATAGACTAAACTTTTCTCATCCGATTCAGGTTTTCTATTAGGATCTTTTGTTGTACTTGACTAAACCTTTTGCTAAGTAATAGGCTTTCTATAGCGTTAAACTGTGAAAAATATTTCACTATGATTTTTAGGTTTAGACAAAGTTTAATTGTTTTAACCCTCCAGTAGTGACATGAAAAAGAGGCACAACTTATAGGTAGGTCAGTCCAACAGATCAATATGCACATATGAGTTCCAACCGAGGTTGGTCAAGCAAACTTCTAATAAGTACTTTACAAAATATGTTTATTTAAAAAAATATAAGTAAACATTATATAAAAAAAAAACTTGCAAAATTAAAATACAGTTTTTTCTTGTCATTGGCCTCACACACCGTACATCACCATATGATTTTCCATGAACTATAATACATAGGGCTTAAGTACGGTCAAACCTAAGGTTCATCAGCTCACAACAGTAAGTACTGTTCAAATTTTACAACAGTACAATATTCGCTGTTGTATTACTACTGTTACTATTACTTTTATTACTGTTTTTTTGTAACAATATTTGCTCAATTATGTATCTAAAAGTTTATGCAAATAAATATATACTCTACTCTACAATTGGGCATAACAGCATATGACCCATTAGGAGTATTAGAACCCAAGTTTTTTTGAGAGAAATTGAAAAAAATATCTGAGAGAACTTATTTGTTTTTCTTGTGGTCATCAAAGTCAACAAAGATTACTTTTTTTTCCATCTATTATTAATGATGCCATAAAAAAATTTTTTTGGTAATAAGCTCAGAACAGTACCGTAGAAATTTCACAACAGGACTTGTAGTAGGTCCAGTCAGATACTATACAAATTTTACGGTGTACAAGTTTTAGGTGTCAAAAAGCATGGAAATAAAGGAAAATTTGCACCAAAATAGTTTAAGATAAAAAGAGGTTTGAGTTAGGGAGATTGTCAAATTCACCAGTTTATTCTAAACTGTTTTGAGGTCTGTAAAATAAATATTTATTAAAGAAAAAGAAACTTTGATGATACAGGACTTCACTCGACACTATACAGGATGCTACACTACCAAAAATTTATTTAAGAATTCTGTAGGATGGTGTACAAATTTGGTTCAGCTCATTATTCACACTTTAACCTCATATTGTTTTCCTTTTCTTTCTTCTCTAGATCCTTTTTTCAACCATCATTTTTAAAATTTTTCAACCGTTTTGAAACAATAATCCATTCAGGAGAGACCCAGTCATGATCATTGCTGTATTCTAGTTTTAAAAGTTGCTTGCCTAGAATAGTAAAAAAATCATAGTGAAATATTTCTTACAGTTTAACACAATTCTATGTTACACTTCTGCAAAAGGTCCACTCAAGCACAAAAAAAGATCCCAATAGAAAATGTTGCCAAAATGGCAGTTACACATTTATCCAAAACAAACCTGACAAAAAACTTTCAAATATTTCAATTTATCCTCTGTTAAGTCAGGTTATAGAGCACTTATCCACTTTCTTTTCCCTTCTTTGAGCTGATACCTAGTTCATTTAAATCAAGATTATTTTTTAAGGTCAAAATACTTGGCATTCCATCAAAACTAACATTATCAAGCTCTCCCCAGCTGCCACAATTCATAACAGCACAGAAACGCATAATAATGATTCAAACTGAGTAAAAAACTGGAAAAAAAGTAAAAAAAAAAGTAAATAAAAATATAACCTGACTTTTGAACAAAACATGGTCCCTTTTATTTGAGATTTACTGGCTTCAATTGATTTTTTTAAAGAAAAACGCATTTTTTCCATGTGTACAAAGGTTCAATACTTAAAACAGCATCTTTGTTGTAAGTTAAATCGTTTCACTTTTTTTTTAAATTACGTTTTTGTTAACATTGCGGCTTATGGGAAAACACTTTGTTTGTCCTATGGCGACCATCTTGGATCGAAAAACAGCTGATCGTGACAGTTCGTTAGACAAGCTAATTGATTTTTTTTAAGAAAAACGCATTTTTCCCATGTGTACAAAGGTTCAATACTTAAAACAGCATCTTTGTTGTAAGTTAAATCGTTTCACTTTTTTCTTAAATTACGTTTTTGTTAACATTGCGGCTTATGGGAAAACACTTTGTTTGTCCTATGGCGACCATCTTGGATCGAAAAACAGCTGATCGTGACAGTTCGTTAGACAAGCTAATTAGTTAAATCAAATAAATAAAATTCTAAACTTTAGGGCGGAATGTTATTGGTCGGATTTCCGCGAATCAATCGGACAACTTTGGATCGAAACTCTTTGTCTGTTGTGCATTAGAAAAACAAAAAGATCTGTTGCGCTCCTCTTTTTTATCATATTGAACATGAGACAAAACTATTTTTAGAAGCGAGACAGCTAGAGAGTTCACCTTAGTAGGTACATCGATTTTATTCTACACTTTATTGGTTATTTGTTATATTGAAATAAATAAAATTCTTGTAGATATTATATAGGGTGTTTTTGAACCGTTCTTTTGCCACTTAGTTATTGTTATCGTTATTCTGCGTCGGCGCAGTAGCGATTTGCTGTTATTTGTAATAGGTATTTACAGAAGATAAAAAGTTGTACTTGAGGTTGTACTTATTGTTATTTATTAGCATATTTAAGAATTACAGATAATTTCTAATTTCATAAAAATTTAACCTTATTAGGTAACTTGGTAATTATTTAGTATATACGAGTTTCTGCCATTTTTGGTTTTTGATGAAAAATCCTTTCTGGAGGTACTTAGGGGGGTCCCTAGGACCCTGAATCGGCAATCGGAGAATTAAAAAAAAAATGTTTTAATTTTTTTGAGTTTTTAATTTTTTTTTTCTAAATCGACGCAATCTAACCTGAACAAACTCAAATCAACTCAAGCCAACCCATACCAAACCAAAAAAATACATTACAACCTCGCCCTCCGGTACCCGTTTTTTTATAAAAAAAAAATCCTAGAGGCCCTAGTAGGTACCCCCATAAATAATTTTTCAAAAAAAAAAACAAAAATGGCAGAAACCCGTATACTAAATAATTTACATACCTACACGGGTTTTTGCCATTTATAATTTTTAATGAAAAGCCGTCTTTATGAGGGCACATACTAGGGAGCCTGCCTAAGATCCAAAATCCGCGTCCGGCAATTTTTTTTTCCGCAAAAAGGGGTGTCGGGAGGGTTTAGATTGGTTTGAGTCTGTTTACGTTAGGCTGAGGTAATTAAGTAAAAAACAAAATAAAAAAAAAGCCGGACGCAGATTTGCGGTCCTTCGGACCCCCCAAATTTTTCTTAAAAACCAAAAATGGCAGAAACCCGTATACTAAAATCTCTTAAGTCTTATTTAAAGCGACTAAATTACTTGTTTGGCTAAAATAAATATTTTTATATGGACCAATGAAGAATATACACTGACAAAGTCAAAAATCTAATTTGATTGAGTCAAATAATTTACGTGATATAAAAATGGTTTACTATTGGAAATAAAAACCAAGAAAGAAGGAATTTAAAAAAATCGTATTTGTATATTTATTTATAAACAAAAACTTAATTTAGTTGTTTCAAATAATTTTATCTAACAATATTAAAATTATTAATTTATATAATTGAAACAATTATTTAGTCAATCTGAGCATTAAAAAATATAAAAAGCAATTGAGTTGCTTTAAAAAAATCAATTATTTAAGTATACGGTAAACAATATTTTTTTAAATATTATTATTGCCAAAAAAATGAATGAACTTCATATGAAGATAGCGAAGCACCCAAAAAAACGGTCAAAACAAAATTAATTTTTCCACAACTAATTCACAACTAATTAGCGGCAAATTATCCACCATATTCGATTTTGATACGTCATGTCTAAGCCATTTTTACGAGGGTGCTTCGCTAACTTCATATGAAGTTAGCGAAGCACCCTAAAAAACGGTCAAAAATAAGAGCGACAAAATTAATTTTTCCACAACTAATTCACGACTAATTAACGGCAAATTATCCACCTAGTAGCGATTCGATTTGCGGTTGGTGCCAAAATATGAAGTTAGCGAAGCACCCAAAAAAACGTTCAAAAATAAGAGCGACAAAATTAATTTTTCCACAACTAATTCACGACTCATTAGCGGCAAATTATCCATCATATTCGGTTTCGATAGGTCATGTCTAAAGCCATTTTTGACAATGGTGCTTCGCTAACTTCCTATGAAGTTAGCGAAGCACCCAAAAAAACGGTCAAAAATAAGAGCAACAAAATTAATTTTTCCACAACTAATTCACGACTAATTAACGGCAAATTATCCACCTAGTCACGATTCGATCTACGATGGGTGCTTCGCTACTTCATGCTCATGAATAAAATTCTTACCCATAATCAGTGACGTTATAAATTGGGGGGCAGACATTTAAGTTGCATGAAAAATGAGATAAAAAACTTACCGAAATAATTTTATTTTAGTATTTTCCAAACAAGCAGCTACTTGGTGTAGTTTTTAGTTTATTTATTTATAGATAAAGTCCATTCGCCTTTCTTCTTTATGGCCGCATAGAGCAACCTCAAAAATCTCACAGAAATTTAAACAGTCCATTAAGATTCAAGATTCGTTTATTTTATAAAAAAGCATTACATTCAAATTACATTTTCCATTTGAACAGATTCCCTAATTCACACAAGTGACCTGTCGGGAATCTGTTCTTTCGTCAATCCTTGTTCCTTGTTAAAATTTATATTACAATTGGTAGATAAGCAAGGGGGGTTCTGGGCCACTTTTCCCATGTAAATCCCCATAAGACGAAAACGTGGTCTTAATTCGGAAGTAATTCTGAGCACAGGCGACTTATAAATAGCATAATTTATTTTTTTAATTAATTTATTTTCTAGATTCTCAAATGAATCTTGAATATATATTTTGGGATGTGCCTTTTATGATATTTTCTAGTTGTGCTATTCGTATGTTTATGTTAAATATTTTAATTAAATATTTGCGAGATCAATCACTTTAGTGATAGTTGATTTAACCTAACCTGTCATTTGCCTAAGATACTTTGTTTTTAAATAATTTTAAACTATACACATACAATTTTAAAATATATCTACCAATAGCCGATCACTTATCCTCTATATGCGTTAATAAAAATATTTTTATTTCGTCAGTTTTTATGTTTGTTAGCGGTAATTTTGTATCTTTGTTATACTTATTACTTTTTTAATATGTTTGAAATATTTTGAACAATACAAGTACTTTTTTAATATGTTTGAAATATTTTTGAACAATCATCTAAGGAGTTACACTACTTAACCTAGTAACTTTTACAATGGCGCTTGGCAACTGCCTGGTATGATTAGAATTTTTTTTCTACTTTGTATTTAAGTCTCTATTGTTTGTTTTTATATTGGATAATATTCAAAAATAAGGATACATAATAACTTGGTTATTATTTTATTATTTATAACATTTATTTACAGAGTTTTTTTACAGAATTAACTTATAAATTATGACATACCAAAACTTGTATAATACTATTCTTATATCTGTCTTAAAAGAGATGTTTTTACTTTTAATGTCTTAATCATATTACCACAAAGCATAGGCCCAGCTATACAAAGTATTATATACTAATTATATCCATTCCTATTACCATCCTAACGCTACTACTTTCAAACAAAAACAAATTTATTTTTACAATTTTGTATACTTACAATTTTTACCTATAGCCTTAATAATATTACTATTGAAAACAAAAAGTCTAGTCCAAAAAATTCTGATTCTATCTTATATACTATTAAACATCTCTATTGTTATTGTCTTACGGATTAAATATTCAAATTTTCGTGGCGTAAAAAGAGTTTCTTTTTACAGGACTTTGTATAACTATAACATATTATAAGATAGCTTAATAATAAAATATTGTCGTACAGTTATTACTATCAAAATGTTGATAAATATAAATAGATACAACTAAATACTGATGATTTTTTATTTGTGTTTAATGCAGTAGTGTCCCCAGGGAAGAGTTTCATATGAATCTTTCGATATATAGCTTTTATTATCAAAAGGACTTAGTCCGATTTTATTTTGTTTAATCGAGTAGACTATATGTTTTTCAGATCTAATAAGATTTTGTGTCACCATTTTTTCTTTAAAATTATTTAGGCATTTAACATAATCATCAAACAATATTTTTGTTTCTACGATACTTTTTTTAACACCCTTTGCTTTTTTGGTAACTTTTTCAGCAGACGTATGGTTCAATCCTATATTATTTTTAGTCGATTCACAATTAAGAACTTTAAAAGCATACATTTTTGCTCTCAATCCAACAAAATGTGTCACGATATTTCCGTTATTCTCATCTTTCATCATACCTAAAACTTTTTTATTAACCCTTGGCATATCATATATATTGTTTTCAGGGTAATCTGAGGTATCAAAAAATTTGTAACTATCACGGCGTATAGCTTTATAAATGTCATAATTTCTTATTTCATATACTAAACTATCAGTATCTGTGTATGTTATTGAACAATCTTTTGCAAATGTAGGTATCATATAGTTATAATGAAAGTCATATATGGTTGTTTTGGCAATGTCCAAAATACACATACCTAGGTATATCGGTTTGTTAAAGTAAATTTCAGTTTTTTCAAGTTCTACTGCAATCAAGTTTTCATTGAATATTGTAATGCGGTTGAATTCAGGTCCAGAAATCAAAGCTTCAGCTCCATAGCGCTCATCCCAATTTTGGACCAATTTGATATTACTGTGATTTCGAATATTTTCCATGGTTTTGCCGAAAACTGCGTTGTTCATTAATTTAAAAAGATTTTTTTCAAACTCGTTATTAGCATTCTGTCTTAATTGAGTATTTAAATCAATATACGGCTTTAGCCATGCTGATTGCTTAAACCTTAAGATTCTGTGGATATGCCTTAGTTTGACACCAAGTTTTCATGCCTGTTTTAAATTTTTATAGTGAATTACATACTCTTTTTTATCAAACAATGTGGCCATAAGTTTTTTATTTGTATTGTATGCTCGGGACAGGGCGGAAGGTCAGAGAAATAATCATGTAGCATTGTTGGAATTTCCAAATCAACTTCCAATATGTAACCCATAAGTGAAATATCTGGAACTTCATCTATGTTAAACACTTTTTGTTCATTTTCATTTAACCAATAAAAATCGCCATATGGTAAACACTGGCTCATGCTATATGCATATTGATTGTTGATATCAAAATAGATTAAAAAAGAAG
Organism: Aspidapion aeneum; assembly: GCA_963576565.1. Lineage (NCBI taxonomy): Eukaryota > Metazoa > Arthropoda > Insecta > Coleoptera > Brentidae > Aspidapion > Aspidapion aeneum. The sequence continues at coordinate 46,635,522 of OY755045.1, forward strand.
TTGGTTTGTTGGAATCATAATTTGGCATGTATTTGTTATTGGCCTCCACATATCTTTTTGAAAACTGACTCAAACCGCCTCGAATACCGCGTTCTATAAATGTGACCATATTGTAATCTGTTAATAGTTCTAAAGTTTGATTTGTCTTGTAGAGCATACAGTCCCATGTGTAACCAGGCAGAGTATAATAATTTGCGGGATCCAATCCATATGTTTCATGGCTACTTTTTCTAAATTGCTGGAATACTTCCATTAAAAGGACTATGTCGGATCGTAAATAAAGTTCTAAATACTCTTTCATGTTTTACAATTAAAGCTATTCCATTCATTGTGTGCATGTTCATAATCAATCTGTGAAATTTCTTTGCCTTCTAAGGTGTTATAAAATTGATGTTTTTCGAGTAACTTTGTTTCTTTTAATTTTTTCCACCCATCCATATAATCATAACAAAACACACCCTTTCTTGTTAGGAGTTTAATCTTATCTTCCCCAAATTATGAAATTCTTTTTTTAAAAGAGGATATTCTGCTAAATATGATACAAGGTTAGATAAGCTAGTCGCCATGAATCGAAACGAATCAATAAATCTGAATCCTATAAAATTATTAGCTAGCTTTTTTGTAAATGATATGTACTTTTCTTTGTTTACTGGTAATAAATTGATTGTACCATTCAACTTTGCTATACTCTCGATAATTAAACTGGCATCATATGAACTTAAATTATGAAAAATAACAGGAACAGTGTGAATATCTGTAAAATTTAAGTTACATTCATTATGTGCTGGATCTCGGTATTCAGAAGTAAGGTGGTTGTGATCTCTTATCTTTATATCATTTTTAAAAAAAGGTTTTTCGCAAACATGACAATTTTTAGAACCAAAAAATTCAGTCTTTTGTTTTTTAGTTAGAGGTTCCATTGGTTTTTTTATAAATATTTTCTCGTGAATTGAAGTTTATTAACAAAAACCATATTAGCCATCTTATATGTATCAGCAGAAAATGGTAGAACTTTTATTTTAAAAAGCCCCTGAATAGAAGCAGATGTATTTATTATTTAATGCGCATGCCTAGAACAATAGCAAAATGAGTGAATTACTTGCTATGTAGTAATAAAATTATATGAACAGCATCTGTGTTGCAAAGTAGATACAGTAGAATGCAGAATTTATCTCTTCGTCTTTTAGCTCTCCGTCTCTGTTTTAGGCTTTCAAGCATTAAAAGCTACAAATGATCATCTAATTTTTGTAATGTGAAAGATAATGATAATTATATTCAAGAAGCCTTACTATCAACCTGATCCTCGCACAGACACAGACGGACAAAAAGTGGGTATTAAAAAGCTTCCTTATATCATCATGGGGATTTGCAGTTAAACTAGTCTGATGCATTTACTTTTCTAAATCAAACAAATCAGCCAGGAAACTTTTTTTATGTTATGAATTTTAAGTCTTGTCTTCGGTTAATAATCTTAATGGATGTAACATGGAAAATATATAAAACCTAAAAGATAATTTTTTAATAAGTTTAAAGCATCTACTTATAAAAACCATATATGAACATTTTATGATAAAAACTGTGCTTTTTGTTACTTAAAGTGTTGTCTTGACTTTTCATTATAGAACAAATGGAGAAAGAACTAGATATTCAAATTAAACTTTAAACAGAGCTTGTGAGCATATGAGATAGACGCGAAGACTATCTAACATCGTAATTACAAAGAAGCAAGCAAAATAGCGCACAAAACTTATAAAACGTAAGTATAAATGATTACGTAGGGACAATATTAATTATGACTTGACATAGGTATATAAGAAGACGAAATGTTATTATAAACATAAGCAAGAAAAATACTCACAATCAATAGTGTACCAATATAAAATCCAGCGTTTAAGCTAGAAAGTTTTATATATGGAGGAACGAGGCTATTCCTAAATTAAGTAAATAAAAAAATTACAGAGGACTAATAGAAAAATTAAGAAACGTGGAATTTCGTACCCGTGAATTTAAAAATCAAACAAGTTTCGTGGCTAATCGGGCAAAAAGGAGTTTTTTTTGTTTCCCTTATATTTTTTCGTGGGTAGCCTGAAAGCTTAACCTCACGGGGGTCCAAGATCTAATGGACACCTAATAAGTGTTGACAGTTAACCGTTTCGTCCTTATGGGACTCCTCAGAACACTGCTGGTCAATGTGACAAATCTTGCGAAGTTAATCAGACGGTTTTGTCTCTAATTAAATGTAATTAGTGAGCGAACTATAGCAAGAGGCGCCATCTACCGAGATACGAGAGAAACAAAAAAAACTAAAAGCAGGCGAAAACACTGCTATACAATATCGATCAATGAAAAGATCGAATGCAAATAAAAGAAAACAACTATAGTCCGTGACCTACGACAGCTCTTTGTCTTTCAGGCCGGATCAACACAAATTGCATTTTTACCCGTCTTCAAGACAGTGAGTCAATCAACGGAATTTTTAAGCCAAATAATATTAAGAAACGTGGAACTTCGTACCCGTGAATTTAAAAATCAAACAAGTTTCGTGGCTAATCGGGCAAAAAGGAGTTTTTTTTTGTTTCCCTTATATTTTTCCGTGGGTAGACTGAAAGCTTAACCTCACGGGGGTCCAAGATCTAAGGGACACCTAATAAGTGTTGACAGTTAACCGTTTCGTCCTTATGGGACTCCTCAGAACACTGCTGGTCAATGTGACAAATCTTGCGAAGTTAATCAGACGGTTTTGTCTCTAATTAAATGTAATTAGTGAGCGAACTATAGCAAGAGGCGCCATCTACCGAGATACGAGAGAAACAAAAAAAAAACTAAAAGCAGGCGAAAACACTGCTATACAATATCGATCAATGAAAAGATCGAATGCAAATAAAAGAAAACAACTATAGTCCGTGACCTACGACAGCTCTTTGTCTTTCAGGCCGGATCAACACAGATTGCATTTTTACCCGTCTTCAAGACAGTGAGCGTCAATCAACGGAATTTTTAAGCCAAATAATACTAACAAACGTAGAATTTCGTACCAGTGAATTTAAAAATCAAACAAGTTTCGTGGCTAATCGGGCAAAAAGAAGTTTTTTTTTGTTTCTTTTATATTTTTCCGTGGGTAGCCTGAAAGCTTAACCTCACGAGGGTCCAAGATCTAATGGACACCTAATAAGTGTTGACAGTTAACCGTTTCGTCCTTATGGGACTCCTCAGACCACTGCTGGTCAATGTGACAAATCTTGCGAAGTTAATTAGACGGTTTTGTCTCTAATTAAATGTAATTAGTGAGCGAACTATAGCAAGAGGCGCCATCTACCGAGATACGAGAGAAACAAAAAAAAACTAAAAGCAGACGAAAACACTGCTATACAATATCGATCAATGAAAACATCGAATGCAAATAAAAGAAAACAACTATACTCCGTGACCTACGACAGCTCTTTGTCTTTCAGGCCGGATCAACACAGAATGCATTTTTACCCGTCTTCAAGACAGTGAGCATCAATCAACGGAATTTTTAAGCGAAATAATACTAACAAACGTGGAATTTCGTACCCGTGAATTTAAAAATCAAACAAGTTTCGTAGCTAATCGGGCAAAAAGGAGTTTTTTTTTTGTTTCCCTTATATTTTTCCGTGGGTAGCCTGAAAGCTTAACCTCACGGGGGTCCAAGATCTAATGGACACCTAATAAGTGTTGACAGTTAACCGTTTCGTCCTTATGGGACTCCTCAGAACAATGCTGGTCAATGTGACAAATCTTGCGAAGTTAATCAGACGGTTTTGTCTCTAATTAAATGTAATTAGTGAGCGAACTATAGCAAGAGGCGCCATCTACCGTGAGGTTAAGCTTTCAGGCTACCCACGGAAAAATATAAGGGAAACAAAAAAAACTCCTTTTTGCCCGATTAGTCACGAAACTTGTTTGATTTTTAAATTCACGGGTACGAAATTCCACGTTTGTTAGTATTATTTGGCTTAAAAATTCCGTTGGTTGACGCTCACTGTCTTGAAGACGGGTAAAAATGCAATCTGTGTTGAACCGGCCTGAAAGACAAAGAGCTGTCGTAGATCACGGACTATAGTTGTTTTCTTTTATTTGCATTCGATCTTTTCATTGATCGATATTGTATAGCAGTGTTTTCGCCTGCTTTTAGTTTTTTTTTGTTTCTCTCGTATCTCGGTAGATGGCGCCTCTTGCTATAGTTCGCTCACTAATTACATTTAATTAGAGACAAAACCGTCTGATTAACTTCGCAAGATTTGTCTCATTGTGAAGCTGGCCCAGGGTTTCATGAAAATCGAGCGAATATTTTTCTAAGTTACCCCGGGTGCAGTTACAAAATCTTTACCATCTTTTTAGCGTAAGCGTTTTAGCGTATATTGCTTTGTTTACAACCGTTTTATATTGATAAAAATTAAACACTTTCTTTAAAGCAGGTTATTATATATTGATAAATAAAATATAGTACATATTCCAAAGTATTGCATGTCGTTATTTTGATTCAAGTCACACAAAAGTTAATACTATAACATTAAATTCATATTTTCCAATAAACTCTTTTTGACCATAGTCTATCAGTTAACATATTAGCAAACCGCTCTTGTGAGCAAAAGTTTGTATGGTAAAACAAAATGATTCAAAGTCAATTTTCATAGTCCACGAATTTTAAGCAACAACCGATAGATTAAAGTTCAAAATAAATCTCTCACCATAATTACAGCCAGAATGCCACCACTAATATTTAACACTACTTAGTTTTTTTGTTTTGTGGCATTACAGTTACCTTTGGCACATTTAGTCACTTTTATTATTTGTTTACTTATTTTCACTTTTTGGTTTGGATTCAAAAATCATAACTTATTACGAATGATATTAAGTTTTTGACTGATTTGAACTGATCCCCTTTTGCTATCCCGATCGCGCTTTTATAACAAGTCTTAAAGTGGGGAACAACATCGTGCTTTCCTGTCTCGTGATGTTTTTCACCATTTAAGGTCATACAAATATCAAAATTTGGCCTAGTGGGATTAACCTCGAGGTCTGTCCGCTTTTATTTTTAGCAATGCGCAAAGCCATGCAAACATTGCCTTGTTTGGCTGTCCTAATTAAAATTAGGTAGCGTTGGCGCCGTTTTTGTCTCGAGGCTTTAGAACCTTGATTTGGCGGATATTTCATCATCGAACAGAGTTGATAAAAAGGCTAGGATCTATTCGTTTATTATTTAATTTAAGCTCAGAGTCTCCACAAGTAAGGTGTTGTTAAGTATAAGTCAGTGGTTAAAGTCAAAGTTAAGTGATGTGATGGGTTGAATACAATAACGTGAGTTACTTTAATTTAATATCGTACAATAGTGAGTGTTAAAAATAAATGAATTTTCTTTACGGTTCAACCTCTAACTGAGTAAAATACATCTGGTTTATGTACTTTTTATTGGATGAAGAATTTTTTTTTTATGTTTTTTTAATATAGCATAGTTTTTATTGTGACATAAATTTAAGTAGTTATTGTTTATATAAATATTTACCTTGATAGATAATAGACACTTTATTTTAAATTAAGTTAAGAGATATTGCTGTGCATTGTTAGATTAAGTAAAAATTGTAAAAAAAAACTAAATATGAATATCATTAAAGAAAATATTACGATTATCTCTGTGACTTTATTTTTATGTTAACCTATATTTTCTTTTGACCTACTATTATTGTATACCAATAATTTTTATTAAGTATTCCTAGTAATTTGATACAGTTGTCTAAGAACGTCTGTTAACGCCTACCTACTTTAAAGCCTCTTGGGAGTGTGCGACAATCGCTTTAATTTGACCCACTTTTATAAGGCCCTAACTTTCTGTTGACAGAAACGATTTATGGCTTTCCAAAGAGATGAATATTTAATTATTTTATTTTACTTTGGCCTATTATAAAGAGCCTTTAATCTGCAAAACCAAAACAAAAAAAATCTCGACAATCAACTTATTTGATTGCGAATTACTCAAATGGCAACAATTTAGATTTTATTTATTACCATTTCCAAAAATATAATATTTATACTAGTGCTTTTGCGCTCAAAGGTAAGGTAGGTACCACAAATAAAATTAATAATATATTTGATTTCAACCCTATATTGTGGAAAATCAGATTTTTTTTATATAACATTCTACTCCAGAAAACAACTTAACATAAAAAAATATTATTTAGGCAAAATTAGGATAAAACAATTAAATCATATAAAGAGTAAATAGGTAATAACATAAGAGTAAGATTAGGTATTCGCTTATAAGTATAGATGAATAAATAGTAATAAAAATATTTCTTAAGCAAAAGTAAAATAAAATTATGCAAACTTAAGATAATCCCAATAAATCGTATAGAGAGTTAATTAATTATAAAATAAATCACTGTCATAAAATTGTTAGATCTAAAAAAAAGGGAATATATAAACGATTAAAATAAATGATTCTTAAAATATATATTTTTTTTAAATATACGTAAACTGTCTTCAGGTTTCACCCAATCCACTGTCCAGGCTTTTGCTTCTTCTCAGAATTAGTCTGAGAGGGTCGTCTTGCGGCTGCATGACATACTGTCGTGGTACCGGCATTGGTCGCAGAGGTGGTAACGGTGCTCGTCTCAACCCATTATTAAAAGGGTTGACCCTTACACCGAAGCGGTTCACTCTTCGTTCGTGGTAAGGTGGTGGCGGGAGAAATACTTGGGGTGGTCTTACAAGTGGTAATTCGGGTACTACCTGTACCATTCTTCTCGAAGGGCCAGGTACTGGGGCAGGCGCTACCCCTTCCATGGGTACTGAATGTTCGCTGTCGTCTGGTACCACCACGATCTCTTCGTCGACAGGGGCTGCTGTGGCCGGGATGGATGAATTTGGCTCATCTGCTGGATCGACTGGAGGTGGTACTGGAGCTCTAAATGGCTGTAACAGCAGTCGTTCACACGGATGCTGGAATAGGCAGACTGGACAATAACAACTTAGTCCAGCTACCCTTCTTCAACTCGCCCAGTACTGCGCTGGGGTAAATAGGTTCGTTAGCGGCCTCACACATAGGGCACATGTGCAAGGCGTTAATTGCTGGTTTCTTGCCATAATCCTACGCACAACTTCATATTCGTAATGGAGTACAGCACTCCACAAATGAATGGTCGCCATCATTGGCATAATGGGGGTGCTAAGAGGGAATGCCTCGTGATATGATCGAAGTTCCCATAAGTGGTAGAGTGATATTCGGTAAAGCATCTCCTTTACCGGTAACTCAATAATTAGTCGGATGTAGAACAAAAAAGTAGCAATGTAATACATATTGTTTTTTTTATAAGATAAGTCACTATTTTTAAAAAAATTTTAATTGTCTATATTTTACTATAACCCCTGCTTTTTGATTAATTGTTTTTCTTTTAATATAAGTCACTATTTATTTATTTTTTAATTGTCTTGATTTAATCACAAATTTATGTTAATTATTTTATTTTATTTACACAAACTTTCTTCTCTCTTTATTATTATTATTTTTTTAAAATTACTAAATAGAAACGCTGTTTAAGTTTAAATGAAGATGGTTTCCAGGCTTTTTTACTTTTATGTGGCCCCCACACAACCTACTCTGGCTTTTTTTCGTTTGATTTTTTTGGTTGTATTCCTGCTTCCTCCTCCTTCATATTGCTTTTTCAATCCGTTGTATAACAATCACTTCACTGTCCTTGTTTAACCCAATGATTTGTTGTTTATTACTTGGAATATAGATTGATCATATTTCTTCTTTTAGCCAATCGATTCTGGACCAAATACTCTATGCCATGATATTTGTCGAGGCAGCAAAATGATTGTTGTTAATATAAACAACCGTCTTTGCTGCTAAAAGTCTCCCATGTAAAAAATTTCTATAAGGATTTTTATTAGTCCGGCAGCAAGATTAAAGTTTTTAAAATACCTCTTTCATGCTTTAGGTTCCCAGTCGGGTTGACACGAGCGATACATCTTGACTCTTACTAAAATTTTTGAAGCAGGATTGTTGAGCGTTTTTCGCTTGTTAAGTGGTGCAGCGAGAGCACCGATTAATTAAGTTAATATTTATTTTCGTGGCGCTGTTGGGGTCTCGTGCTTTTCATATAGACTCCAATGTACTGGGGGTATTTCCTGTACTTGTTTCTGAAATGTCACGTATGGACTTGATACTGATTTTCTAAGGGCATGTTTCAGCATCCCTTGTTGCAAATTTTCCGTTGAAGCAACATTTTCGCAAGGAGTCACTAAGGGTTTTGGGGTCTCCAATGACATTTCACTGTTTTCTGGGTTAATCCAGTAATTAATGGATCTATCTTGATTAGATGTATCTGAAACATTAAGAGTCTGTTCTTGCTGGGGTTTTTGGTTTTGCTGTTGGCGATGCAAAATAAAAAGGGTCAACGTATCCCAAAAGGATGCTAGCAGATGTATACTACAGCCACTTATTTTGTGTATGGCCACAGCGTTTAAAAATGCCTCAAAGATAAATTTTAGCAAGCGGAAAATCACATATAATCCAATTAAACTGCTGGACACATTTCCAAGCACCTGAAAGGCTCCATAAAGTTTCCTTATTGTCGTGTCTGCTATTTTTTCCATTTCGTCTGAGTCAAATAATGACAAAGTAGAGAATCCTTGGGGATTTACGGGTAAATTACTAATTTTTCTTAAGAGTATGTTATTCAAAGCGGGTCTCTCCATCTGAAAAATCATCGCCGATTGGGCTTTTTCTATTTCTGTGCTGGTATAAATTCCTCCGGATCCCAGATTTTGAACGGGGCTAAAAGTAATGGTTTCTTCGGTATCTGGTTGGAGTTGGTGTGGTTGATGTCCGTAACTAGGGTATGGATCCAATGAGACCCAACGATCCTCCAAGTAGTAAGTCGATGGAATAATTGAATTACAATCAACTTGTTCTCCATGTTCTGTTAAAATCTTTGTGATCGGGGAGACAAAATAACTTTTATTATAGGCAGTGACTGGGAGTTCAACGTAACAGCTGGTTTCTCTACGTATTTCCACAATAATTGGGAAACAACGTAAAATATATAAAGCTTCACCCATCATTTTAGCTGCATAACTTATGTATTTTTTAGAAGAGTTGCCACTAAATTTAGTGCGATTGTTGCCATTACCAATCTATTCTTTAGAATTTCTCTATGAAGTAAGCAGCGTCTATGTATGGTCTCAGTGAACATGGTGTTCAAACTTCTTTTAAAAGATTGTTCCACATACAAAAATTTTGTGTTGACATATAAAATCAGGTCAGCCTGAGGGTTAAGTCCTCTCTTAACAGTCCAAGGGGTCAATTGCTGAGGGTCGGTTTTTTCTATAACCTGCAATCGGGGATGTTCACTTTCATAAATCCCTACCCCACAAATAGTTATTTTCTTCTGCAGTTGGATTGCAAATACTTTAGTTCTGTCTTCTACCACTACATATCTATGTTTTGGCTCCACTTTTTCTTGAATAAATGTGGCGTAATCTTTTCCCACATAGTTTCTCCTATGGTATAATCAAGGCAATATCCTGAGTTAAAAGGGCAGCTTACCCCGGTGGATAATCTAATTTCGTTTGTATCTAAACTTGCTTTGGCAGTATAATCTCGTAGGGTTATTTTAATCTCAGCATTGACTACCACGTTCTTAAATTTTTTACTTTGTTCGATATAATCTGTCCCTTCACAGTTGCCCTTGTTATCTAAAGAGCCGGCCAAGACAACAGAGACCGTTGTTGTTGAATTTGGTTTTAAACTAGAAAATACTTTTCCAAATCCGCGATATTCACGATAATTATGAATTTTCTCGTATTCTACGGCTCCGACTTGGTGCAAGAAAGTCCCATATCCATCTTCTACAAAGAACGCATGGGAAAATGCGCCGCAATGGCTGATAAGTCGAGTCACTTGCAATAGACACGATTTTACTTGCATATACTGATATCTTTTTTTTTCTAGAACTTGAATAAAACCTCTTTTTTCAATATAACCCTCCTCTGGGTCTGGGCAATTTCCGACATCTCTCAGAGATACAGAGGTAATATTTGTTGAAGGGTTTCTACAGTCATAGGCTATTAAAGCGTAACTATAATGCTGCATTAAAATGATTATCATTATTTGTGACCACATGATTTTTATCTTTCTGAAGCGTTCTCTGTTTCCGGACTATCTCTTTCTATCTGTAATAGAAAATTAAATTAAAATTTAACTTAATCTAATCTGGTGGCTTTCTGGCTACTTATTCTTATTTATTATTTACATGTGATAATCACGGTACCGCACGGGGGTTTTTATTATCCTGGTGCGGGTCCTTCGTCCTAGGGGTGATTGACCTTCGTTATGGTTTTCTGGTTCGCTATCCGGCGATGAGCTATTTGGGTTCGAAGCGTCGGATTCATCGTCGGAAGGTAAACTTTCCCTATCTTCATCTTCTCTCGGTCCTTGTTCATTCCATACTTCAGGAAGCGGCTGGTGTTCTAAAAATTCGTCAATTTGGTTCTGCCTAACCTCGTTATTTTCGTTTAAGATTCCTGAAGTTTCTTTGGGTAGTACTTTCTCTGATTCTTCTTGCATTCGCTTTCTGGGCCTTCTCCTTTTCTTAATATGGGTTCTTGCTGTGGCATTTGACTTCCCTGGTACAACTTGAGTCGTGCGGCATGAACTAGTCTTTCTTTTCTTCCATTCAGTTCTTTAATTATGAAATTGACAGGTCCTGTTTGCTTGAGGATACGATGTGGTCCTGACCATTTACTATAAAACTTCGTAGCTAATTTCTTTCGTACGCCTGGAATTGCCGGGGTATAAAGATATACCAAATCACCTATTTTAAATTCACGACGAGTTTTCTTTCTGTTATGTCGGTCACAACGGTAATCTATGCTCTTTTGAATATTTTCTCTTGCTTTATCATGGGCTATTTGCATCCTCGTGATCATTTCACTGGCGTAATTCTCATCCATATCATATTGCACGTTGTTATCCCTAGTTGTAAGATGAATGGGAACCTGCATGTCTCGGCCAAACATTAAAAAGAACGGAGTCTCCAGAGTAGCTGTGTTTATTTGGTTTCTATAAGCCATTAAAGCATAAGGTAAAATTTCATCCCAGCTAGTCATAAAGTTGCTAACAAAGTGGCTAATCATGGTTTTTAAAGTGCGATGAAATCGTTCTAACAAGCCATTAGTATTAGGGCGATAGGGCGTCGTTCTCAGTTTCTTAATTCCTAAAATATTACTTATTTCGGTAAATAAACTGCCTACAAATTGAGATCCCATATCTGATAAAAGTTCATCGCAAATACCAAATCGTGTGACGATATTTTCCACAAAAGCTTTGGCAACACTGTCTGCTTTTATGTCCTTTAATGGTATGCATTCAGGATATCGCGTAAGGTGGTCTATGCAAGTTAATAGGTATTTATTACCATTTTGTGTTATATTTAAAGGTCCCACAATGTCTAATGAAATCCGACCCCAGACTTTGGTAGGTACTGTCATTTTTTGTAATACAGTAGGGGGTTGAGGGTGAGTTTTATGCAGACTGCAAGAATGACATTTTTCTACAAACGTTTTTACGTCTTTTTTAAGGGAAGGCCAGTAGAAATCCTGCTTAATGCTTCCCTGTGTACGTTTTTGTCCTGGATGAGCTGCATATAAACTGCAATGGTACATTTGCAATATTTCAAGTCGAATAGTTAGAGGAGCGTAAATTTGGTCGCTGCGCTCATCAAGCTGCCTTTTTCTTCGTAATATATCCTCTGAATCCAAATAATAAGGGTCTTCGTCCACCAGGCTGCTTCGTCTTCCAACTGTAATTTTTTTAGTTCGGTTTTGCTCCATATCACCATAGGCATCGGCGACATATCGGTCAAATGGTTTGTTCTGACAACATTAATCTCTTTTGGCAAAGGATCTGGTGAATTTTCTCGTAATCGAGTTAAACTGTCAACATTCTGATTCATGCGTCCGGGTCGATATTCTATGCTAAAACTGTATTCAAGTAGCTGAATTTGCCACTTAGCCAACCTGCTAGAGGGATCTTTTAGATTAAGTAAATATTTTAGCGCACGATGGTCCGTAAGGATTAAAAAATGTTGCCCTGTTAAATATACCTTGAACTTTTTTACCCCATCGACAATTGCCAGCATCTCTCGCTCTATCGTGCTGTAGCGTCTTTCCGCTGCGTTTAGGGTCCTGCTGTAATACGAGACGGGGTGTTCGAAAGCCAATTGCTTAGAACCTTCATTGTGCTTCTGTGTGAGTATTGCGGCAATTGAGACCCCTGAGGCGTCCGTGTTTAGAATAAATTGTTTTGAAAAATCTGGGTATTTTAAAACAGGTCGCGTTATTAAAGCGTTTTTTAATGTATTGAATGAATTTTGTTCTAAAGGTGTCCATACATAGGGTACATCTTTTTTTGTAAGGTTGATTAATGGTTGGCTTATTTTGGCAAAATCATGGACAAACTTTCTATAAAAGGAGCAGAGTCCTAGAAAAGCGCGTATTTCGCGGACTGTTTTAGGTATTGGGTAATTTCGTATTTCTGTTTTAGCCGGATGGCGCGAGAATTCCCCCGATCGAATTAAATGGCCAAGATATTCGGTTTCTTTTTTCAAGAAATGGCATTTAGTTGGTTTAAATTTTAGTGACTATTCTCTCATTTTTTGAAAAACTTGTCGCAGACGTTCGATGTGTATATCTACGTTATCAGGGCTCTAAACGATGATATCGTCCAAATATACTAAAACGTGTCCACCAGGGATCTTGGAAAATATATGGTGCATCATTCTACTCCATGTTGCAGGCGCATTCTTAAGTCCCATAGAAATTCTCTTAAAGTGATAGTGATTATCTGGGGTAGAAAAGGCACTCTTTTCTTCGCTAGCTGAATCGAGTTTGATTTGGAAATATCCAGACGCCAGGTCCATCGTGGAGAAATGGTAATGGAAAATAATCTGTTTTACTTATCGTATTTAAATCTCTGTAGTCGATGCACAAGCGATACTGCACCTCTTCACCAGGATGATGTTTTTTCTCCACTAAAAATGCCGGGAAACTCCAAGGACTTTGACTTTCCACAATGATCCTATCATCTAATAATTTTGTATTTCCTGTCGCATGGTGTCCTGCCGGTAATATGGTACTCTATACGGTCGTTTACAGATTGGCTGAACCTCTTCCGTAATGATTTTGTGCGTCACTTCATTAGTACATGTCAATTTTTGAGACGGAGCACGAAATACGTCGATAAACTCTAATTTTTTTTTACTTTCTTTTCGCCTTTATTCTGCATTTGGTCTAGGTTTAATTGTTTCAGAATCTCTGAAATGTCTTCAGCACATACTTGCCGAATTTCCTGTCCTCTCCCTAGTTCCTTTTCTTTCTGCTCTGCCTCAAAAGCTCTGGCCAAAGCCACTTTTCTTGGCACTGTCATTTTTACACCTGTAATGTTGGTTAAATGTAACGGTACATTGTCTCCTGTTTTGCACAAGACTCTTGCCACAAGCAATCCTGTAGGATTGTTCATTACTGGTTCCAAAACCATTAGCTCAGTATCAACTTTGGATATGTGGCGAATGGTAGCTGAACAAAGTGCATGGCTATGCGGCGGTATAATTAAATCTTCCTTTAAGTACACAGGCAAACCTCTTTCTTTTTTGCTTACTGCTACTACTTGCTCCGGGGATGGCCTACTTGTCGGACCTTCACTTTTCTGGGGTTCCTCTACTACCCTAATCCTTGGTTCCAAACAATTTTCGCTTTTTCTCACTGAAGAGTTTCTGTTCTCGGAAGCTGCAGTCTTCCTTTCCTCTGTCGTTTGGGTCGAAGAATCAATCCTTGAGTTGTTATGACACTTGAGACCGGTTGCCGCCGATTCAGTGTGCCAGTTCGCAGTACCGGCAAGTACATGAGAACTTTGATTATTGCTTCTTTCCTGGGACAAAGTAAGTTTCGTTAACTCTTTTTGAACTTCTACTATTTTTCTTGTCAAAATTTCAATCTGAACGGAAGTTTGCTTGCATATCTTATTGCACAAACTATCGGAACTTCTTTTCTCTTCAAATAGGGGTATTTCTCTCTCAAAAGCATACATTAAATTATTTCCCCAGTTTATTTTTACTCCATACTTGTGCAAAAAATCTAACCCCAACAGTATAGCAGCTCCAAAATTATCGGCGTCTATCAAAACAAATTCATGAGGCACTTCTAAGTTTTCAACAAATGTAACCGAACACAATACTTGTCCTCTTGTGGGTATTGTGTTGCCTTGTACGTCCACTAATCGTTGCTTGGCGTCGAAGCATCTTGAGAACCCCTCCGATAAATGGACTTTCATTAGGGATACTACTGGCCCAGAGTCTATAAGGGCGGTACATGCACGTCCGTTAATCTTAACTTCAACTACATTAAACGGGGTTCCATTGGGCGTGCATGCAAAGATCCCTACTCTCTCTGTATTTAGTCCCATCTCTCTTCTTCCACAGCGGAACCCCGGGGTTGCTGGCCCGCTGCGTTGGGGTTTTCCGACTGGTTCGCTCGGTTTCCTGCTGGTGCTTTCTTGCAGAATCGAGCCATGTGACCTGTTTCCCTGCATCTGAAACAGACTATTGAGCGATTGCAACTTCGCATTAAATGACCCTTTTGCTGACAATTAAAACAAATAACATCCCTTCTGTTATTTTCTCCCAATCTTGCTGCATAGTCAGTTCTCCTAGTTGCTTGAAAAGTGCGGCTGCTCGTACCTGCCATTGTGCGTATGGCTCTAGTCGGTGGTCGTAACAAATGTTCAATGCTTTCTTCTCGCTCTGCAATCTCGAGTGCTTTATTGAGCGTGGTGGGGTTACTGGACAGCACTCTTTGCTTAATGGGCATCTGCAAACCCAACGAAAATTGCGTGGCAATGTCTTCATATAGCTTGTCTTTGATATGCGGCTGGCTAGCTTGGGCACTGGTTAACGTGAGTTTAGCTAATAATTTTAGACGTGTGAGAAATTGCCTGCATGTTTCTCCGGAGCGTTGGCGACATTCAATAAAATTTTGCATTACAGACCCCCGTACATGCTGTCGAATAAACTGTTCGCGTAGAGCCTGCTTTAAATTCTCCCATGATATACCTGCAGCCTTTAGTGACGGTTCGCTGTCAAGAAACTGTTTGGCCTTAAAGCGTAACTTAAGGCGCGTCACACTCACTCTTTGCTGTTCAGTCCAGTTCCCTAGTGAAGCGGTTTCTTCGATAAGCGCTAAAAATTCATCAACCCTGGTTTGTCCGTCGTAGGTCGGGATCGACTCGATGCCTACTTGAACGTGCGGCGGGACTTGCAATACTATGGGTGACGCCGAAGGGTTTTCGGTTGCCATATTAAAAGCTATTTACTGTCCAAAGGGGACCTAAAACTTTTCTGAGTTGTTTTTTTTTTGTTTCTTCTTATTCTAGGACTTCTCTCTCTCTGTCTCTCAGAAAATCATCCTACCGACTGCGCCAATTGTGAAGCTGCCCCAGGGTTTCGTGAAAACCGAGCGAATATTTTTCTAAATTACCCCGGGTGCAGTTACAAAATCTTTACCATCTTTTTAGCGTAAGCGTTTTAGCGTATATTGCTTTGTTTACAACCGTTTTATATTGATAAAAATTAAACACTTTCTTTAAAGCAGGTTATTTTATATTGATAAATAAAATATAGTACATATTCCAAAGTATTGCATGTCGTTATTTTGATTCAAGTCACACAAAAGTTAAAACTATAACATTAAATTCATATTTTTCAATAAACTCTTTTTGACCATAGTCTATCAGTTAACATATTAGCAAAACGCTCTTGTGAGCAAAAGTTTGTATGGTAAAACAAAATGATTCAAAGTCAATTTTCATAGTCCACGAATTTTAAGCAACAACCGATAGATTAAAGTTCAAAATAAATCTCTCACCATAATTACAGCCAGAATGCCACCACTAATATTTAACACTACTTAGTTTTTTGTTTTGTGGCATTACAGTTACCTTTGGCACATTTAGTCACTTTTATTATTTGTTTACTTATTTTCACTTTTTGGTTTGGATTCAAAAATCATAACTTATTACGAATGATATTAAGTTTTTGACTGATTTAAACTGATCCCCTTTTGCTATCCCGATCTCGCTTTTATAAGAAGTCTTAAAGTGGGGAACAACATCGTGCTTTCCTGTCTCGTGATGTTTTTCACCATTTAAGGTCATACAAATATCAAAGTTTGGCCTAGTGGGATTAACCTCGAGGTCTGTCCGCTTTTATTTTTAGCAATGCGCAAAGCCATGCAAACATTGCCTTGTTTGGCTGTCCTAATTAAAATTAGGTAACGTTGGCGCCGTTTTTGTCTCGAGGCTTTAGAACCTTGATTTGGCGGATATTTCATCATCGAACCGAGTTGATAAAAAGGCTAGGATCTATTCGTTTATTATTTAATTTAAGCTCAGAGTCTCCACAAGTAAGGTATTGTTAAGTATTAGTCAGTGGTTAAAGTCAGAGTTAAGTGATGTGATGGGTTGAATACAATAACGTGAGTTACTTTAATTTAATATCGTACAATAGTGAGTGTTAAAAATAAATGAATTTTCTTTACGGTTCAACCTCTAACCGAGTAAAATTATTAATTAAGTTGCCATTGTAGATTTTTAAAATTAAGCTGTTAGCTGACCCCTACAACATTGACCAGCAGTGTTCTGAGGAGTCCCATAAGGACGAAACGGTTAACTGTCAACACTTATTAGGTGTCCATTAGATCTTGGACCCCCGTGAGGTTAAGCTTTCAGGCTACCCACGGAAAAATATAAGGGAAACAAAAAAAACTCCTTTTTGCCCGATTAGCCACGAAACTTGTTTGATTTTTAAATTCACGGGTACGAAATTCCACGTTTGTTAGTATTATTTGACTTAAAAATTCCGTTGATTGACGCTCACTGTCTTGAAGACGGGTAAAAATGCAATCTGTGTTGATCCGGCCTGAAAGACATAGAGCTGTCGTAGGTCACGGACTATAGTTGTTTTCTTTTATTTGCATTCGATCTTTTCATTGATCGATATTGTATAGCAGTGTTTTCGCCTGCTTTTAGTTTTTTTTGTTTCTCTCGTATCTCGGTAGATGGCGCCTCTTGCTATAGTTCGCTCACTAATTACATTTAATTAGAGACAAAACCGTCTGATTAACTTCGCAAGATTTGTCACATTGACCAGCAGTGTTCTGAGGAGTCCCATAAGGACGAAACGGTTAACTGTCAACACTTATTAGGTGTCCATTAGATCTTGAACCCCCGTGAGGTTAAGCTTTCAGGCTACCCACGGAAAAATATAAGGGAAAAAAACTCCTTTTTGCCCGATTAGCCACGAAACTTGTTTCATTTAGAAAAATTAAGTTTTGGAGGAAGATAAATAGATAAATGGTAACCTAACAATAATATGAAACATACAGTTATTATGGATTTATGCGCTCCGGGTACAAACATTGCTCCAAAATCTAAAAATAACCTAAAAGATGATATCCATCAAGCTTTTTCTTTGTCTCTTCCAGACAGACTCTTCAATTAGGTTTTTTTTTGCTTGTTATGTTTACACCGCTCCTCTTCTAGTTCTTGTTGGAAAGGTAATCGAACCTTTGTATATTCCCTCTTTTTTTAGTCTATTCTTTTCTTTATTAATCCAAAGTTAAAAATATCAATGAATATGAACCGGTTTATAAGGCACCTTTAACCATCCACGGTAAAAGTTTTATTGAACTTATAGCTCTCCTTTACTACTCTAAACCTTAAATAACAGCTGTCTTTTACAACTTACGTTATAAAAATGGTCAAAGTAGTATATTCAACAGCTTGTTCCTAATATTTTGTTTCAAAATTTATACTACGTGCAGAAAACTGGTACCATAAGTAAATAATAAAAAAAGAACTTGTTTGGTATGCAACGCAATTGATAATAAAACACTTATGCGCATGCGTGTATATCTGATGATTTTATATAAAGAAATGAAACTCATTTAACTATTTCAGTCCGGTTTTGTATCCTATCGTGGTCGCTTGTACTCAGAGAACATTTAAGTAATTATTAGTTATCGGCACACAATTAAATAACCGAAAAAATGAGTTTTGCTACTGCCTTAGTTCTGAAAATTAAAGGACAGCTGAAGATGACCGATGATGGTAAAAACAATGAAAATATTTTACAAATTTTAAAAGACTGTTCTTTGGCTAGCAATAAAAGAAGTGTTGCGCTGAAGAACTCAAAGTCTGTAACTGAAAAAGCTCACCTAACAGCTTGTCTTGTACAAGTTAAAAAGTCCAAATACAATTTAAAAAGACTTTTAAAGGTAGGAGGTGGAGATGTCATCAATAGAAAAACTGCAAAACATCGTGTTCAGTGGGAAGATGTAAATTCAGCCTTTGACAACCGGGTAAGAAGTGGTATGATTACAAACTTGAGAAACAATTTTTAGATGACAGCTGTAGCTTATTTAAAAGGAGAATTCAAAATATTTTAAAAAAAGAAGAAATGGTAAAAGTAAACACAGTTTTAAGTGGAGATTTTCAAATTCTAAAACAACAAGAAATGATTACCGAAACGAAATATTTCAATACTCGGAATGCACCAATTAACCGCAATACTGATTTAGTTAAATGGTTTGAGAAGCATGTGAAAAATCAGTTATTGGTTGATCTTGAAGAATTTGCAGAAAATCAATCTGGGTGGTCTATTATGAAAAAAAACAACCTTATGATAGGAATAAATAAGTACAATCCGATGCGAGCTGGGTGCTGTTTAGAGTTACCCAAAGAAATTCTTAGTCGTAAAGCTTGAATAAATGTAAAGAACAATGACGATTTGTGCTTTGGGTGGGCGGTTGTATCGGCACTGTATCTCGTTAAAGAACATTCTTCTCGTACTTCATTATATCCGCATCCACAAGAAGTGCTTAACCTAAGTGGAATTAAACTTCCTATGACTTTAAATCAAGTTGCTCGTTTTGAAAAGCAAAATAATGTATCTATAAACGTATATAGACTTCACAAAGACATTGATAAAAGCTACAAAGTAATACCAGCATACATTACTAGTGAAGAAAAGGAAAGACATGTCAACATTCTTATGATTCAAAATACATATTACTCTGAAGATGACGATATTACAGATCTTTCATCTTTAACTTACCATTTTGTATGGGTAAAAAATCTTTCAAGACTAGTAATTAGCCAACTCAGTAAAAAGAAAGTCTCAAAGTGGATATGTGAAAGATGTTTGCACTTTTTTTATACACAAGATAAATTTAACCAGCATTTTAAGGATTGTCGAAAAATTGGAAGTAATGTCGTACCCAAGTTACCAACAGAAGATAAAAAACTATTAAAATTCAAAAACTTTAAGAATAAAGAAATGGTCCCATTTGTAATTTATGCAGATACTGAATCTGTAGAAAACTCCAGAAGAGACATTGTAAATGGGAAGGAAAAACAATTTTGTTTTTCCTTCCCAGATACAGAATGTTTGCTGGTTCCTATAACAAAGAAAAATGAAACCAATACGCAAAAATATCAACAGCATGTCCCTTGTTCTGTTGGATATTATGTAAAATGTGAATATGATGACACTCTATCTTTCTATCGCCATTATACTGGTTCCGATTGCATGGAATGGTTTTCTAAAGAACTGGACGATTTTGCAGAGGATTTGGAAACTATATTCTTATGTGATTTGCCAATGGAACCTCTAACTAAAAAACAAAAGACTGAATGTTTTGGTTCTAAAAATTGTCATGTTTGCGAAAAACCTGTTTTTAAAGATGATATAAAGATAAGAGATCACAACCACCTTACTTCTGAATACCGAGGTCCAGCACATAATGAATGACCTTTTCAACAAGAACTAGAAGAGGAGCGGTGTAAACATAACAAGCAAAAAAAAAGCTTATTGAAGAGTCTGTCTGGAAGCGACAAAGAAAAAGCTTGATGGATATCATCTTTTAGGGTATTTTTAGATTTTGGAGCAATGTTTGTACCCGGAGCGCATAAATCCATAATAACTGTATGTTTCATATAATTGTTAGGTTACCATTTATCTATTTATCTTCCTCCAAACCTTAATTTTTCTATTAGTCCTCTGTAATTTTTTTATTTACTTAATTTAGGAATAGCCTCGTTCCTCCATATATAAAACTTTCTAGCTTAAACGCTGGATTTTATATTGGTACACTATTGATTGTGAGTATTTTTCTTGCTTATGTTTATAATAACATTTCGTCTTCTTATATAACCATGTCGAGTCATAATTAATATTGTCCCTACGTAATCATTTATACTTACGTTTTATAAGTTTTGTGCGCTATTTTGCTTGCTTCTTTGTAATTACGATGTTAGATAGTCTTCGCGTCTATCTCATATGCTCACAAGCTCTGTTTAAAGTTTAATTTGAATATCTAGTTCTTTCTCCATTTGTTCTATAATGAAAAGTCAAGACAACACTTTAAGTAACAAAAAGCACAGTTTTTATCATAAAATGTTCATATATGGTTTTTATAAGTAGATGCTTTAAACTTATTAAAAAAGTATCTTTTAGGTTTTATATATTTTCCATGTTACATCCATTAAGATTATTAACCGAAGACAAGACTTAAAATTCATAACATAAAAAAAGTTCCCTGGCTGATTTGTTTGATTTAGAAAAGTAAATGCATCAGACTAGTTTAACTGCAAATCCCCATGATGATATAAGGAAACTTTTTAATACCCACTTTTTGTCCGTCTGTGTCTGTGCGAGGATCAGGTTGATAGTAAGGCTTCTTGAATATAATTATCATTATCTTTCACATTACAAAAATTAGATGATCATTTGTAGCTTTTAATGCTTGAAAGCCTAAAACAGAGACGGAGAGCTAAAAGACGAAGAGCTAAATTCTGCATTCTACTGTATCAGGAACGTATAGTCATAAAGATGACTCTTACAACTTTGCAACACAGATGCTATTCATATAATTTTATTACTAAATAGCAAGTAATTCACTCATTTTTCAGGGGCTTTTTAAAGTAAAGTTCTACCATTTTCTGCTGATACATAAGATGGCTAATATGGTTTTTGTTAATAAACTTTAATCCACGAGAAAATATTTATAAAAAAAACCAATGGAACATCTAACTAAAAAACAAAAGATTGAATTTTTTGGTTCTAAAAATTGTCATGTTTGCGAAAAACCTTTTTTTAAAGATGATATAAAGATAAGAGATCACAACCACCTTACTTCTGAATATCGAGGTCCAGCACATAATGAATGTAACTTAAATTTTACAGATATTCACACTGTTCCTGTTATTTTTCATAATTTAAGTTCATATGATGCCAGTTTAATTATCGAGAGTATAGCAAAGTTGAATGGTACAATCAATTTATTACCAGTAAACAAAGAAAAGTACATATCATTTACAAAAAAGCTAGCTAATAATTTTATAGAATTCAGATTTATTGATTCGTTTCGATTCATGGCGACTAGCTTATCTAACCTTGTATCATATTTAGCAGAATATCTTCTTTTAAAAAAAGAATTTCATAATTTTGAGGAAGATAAGATTAAACTCCTAACAAGAAAGGGTGTGTTTTGTTATGATTATATGGATGGGTGGAAAAAATTAAAATAAACAAAGTTACCCGAAAAACATCAATTTTATAACACCTTAGAAGGCAAAGAAATTTCACAGATTGATTATGAACATGCACACAATGTATGGAATATAAATATTTAGAACTTTATTTACGATCCGATCATTAATGAAAGTATTCCAGCAATTTAGAAAAAGTAGCCATGAAACATATGGATTGGATCCCGCAAATTATTATACTCTGCCTGGTTACACATGGGACTGTATGCTCTACAAGACAAATCAAACTTTAGAACTATTAACAAATTACAATATGGTCACATTTATAGAACGCGGTATTCGAGGCGGTTTGAGTCAGTGTTCAAAAAGATATGTGGAGGCCAATAACAAATACATGCCAAATTATGATTCCAACAAACCAACTTCTTTTTTAATCTATTTTGATATCAACAATCAATATGGATATAGCATGAGCCAGTGTTTACCATATGGCGATTTTTATTGGTTAAATGAAAATGAACAAAAAGTGTTTAACATAGATGAAGTTCCAGATAATTCACTTATGGGTTACATATTGGAAGTTGATTTGGAAATTCCAACAATGCTACATGATTATTTCTGACCTTCCGCCCTGTCCCGAGCATATGTGTCCACCTCAAGAAAAAAACAATATAAATAAAAAACTTATGGCCACATTGTTTGATAAAAAAGAGTATGTAATTCACTATAAAAATTTAAAACAGGCATTAAAACTTGGTGTCAAAAAATCACCATGGCTAAAGCCTTATATTGATTTAAATACTCAATTAAGACAGAATGCTAAAAACGAGTTTGAAAAAAATCTTTTTAAATTAATGAACAACATGCAGTTTTCGGCAAAACCATGGAAAATATTCGAAATCACAGTAATATCAAATTGGTCCAAAATTGGGATGAGCGCTATGGAGCTGAAGCTTTGATTTCTGGACCTGAATTCAAACGCATTACAATATTCAATGAAAACTTGATTGCAGTAGAACTTGAAAAAACTGAAATTTACTTTAACAAACCGATATACCTAGGTATGTGTATTTTGGACATTGCCAAAACAACCATATATGACTTTCATTATAACTATATGATACCTACATTTGCAAAAGATTGTTCAATAACATACACAGATACTGATAGTTTAGTATATGAAATAAGAAATTATGACATTTATAAAGCTATACGCCGTGATAGTTACAAATTTTTTGATACCTCAGATTACCCTGAAAACAATATATATGATATACCAAGGGTTAATAAAAAAGTTTTAGGTATGATGAAAGATGAGAATAACGGAAATATCCTGACACATTTTGTTGGATTGAGAGCAAAAATGTATGCTTTTAAAGTTCTTAATTGTGAATCGACTAAAAATAATATAGGATTGAACCATCTGATTCTGCTGAAAAAGTTACCAAAAAAGCAAAGGGTGTTAAAAAAAGTATCGTAGAAACAAAAATATTGTTTGATGATTATGTTAAATGCCTAAATAATTTTAAAGAAAAAATGGTGACACAAAATCTTATTAGATCTGAAAAAGATATACTCTACTCGAATAAACAAAATAAAATCAGACTAAGTCCTTTTGATAATAAAAGATATATATCGCAAGATTCATATGAAACTATTCCCTGGGGACACTACTGCATTAAACACAAATAAAAAACCATCAGTATTTAGTTGTATCTATTTATATTTATCAACATTTTGATAGTAATAGCTGTACGACAATATTTTATTATTAAGCTATCGTATAATATGTTATAGTTAGACAAAGTCCTGTAAAAAGAAACTCTTTTTACGCCACGAAAATTTGAATATTTAATCCGACAATAACAATAGAGATGTTTAATAGTATATAAGATAGAATCAGAATTTTTTGGACTAGACTTTTTGTTTTCAATAGTAATATTATTAAGGCTATAGGTAAAAATTGTAAGTATACAAAATTGTAAAAATAAATTTGTTTTTATTTGAAAGTAGTAGCGTTAGGATGGTAATAGGAATGGATATAATTAGTATATAATACTTTGTATAGCTGGGCCTATGCTTTGTGGTAATATGATTAAGACATTAAGAGTAAAAACATCTCTTTTAAGACAGATATAAGAATAGTATTATACAAGTTTTGGTATGTCATAATTTAAGTTAATTCTGTAAAAAAACTTTGTAAATAAATGTTATAAATAATAAAATAATAACCAAGTTATTATGTATCCTTATTTTTGAATATTATCCAATATAAAAACAAACAATGGAGACTTAAATACAAAGTAGAAAAAAAATTCTAATCATACCAGGCAGTTGCCAAGCGCCATTGTAAAAGTTACTAGGTTAAGTAGTGTAACTCCTTAGATGATTGTTAAAAAAAAATTTCAAACATATTAAAATAGTAATAAGTATAACAAAGATACAAAATTACCGCTAACAAACATAAAAACTGACGAAATAAAAATATTTTTATTAACGCATATAGAGGATAAGTGATGGGCTATTGGTAGAAATTGTATGTGGATACTTTAAAATTATTTAAAAACAAAGTATCTTAGGCAAATGACAGGTTAGGTTAAATCAACTATCACTAAAGTGATTGATCTCGCAAATATTTAATTAAAATATTTAACATAAACATACGAATAGCACAACTAGAAAATATCATAAAAGGTACATCCCAAAATATATATTCAAGATTCATTTGAGAATCTAGAAAATAAATTAATCAAAAAAATAAATTATGCTATTTATAGGTCGCCTGTGCTCAGAATTACTTCCGAATTAAGACCACGTTTTCGTCTTATGGGGATTTACATGGGAAAAGTGGCCCAGAACCCCCCTTGCTTATCTACTACAATTATATCATTTATTGAGCTCTTTACACAATCATTAGTAGCTTATAAAAAAATACTCTATGTGGTTATTTAAAAGAATACCACTTACTCTTTGTTTGAAACTCGTAGACAATGATTGTGTAGAAATAAAATTTCGGACTTCCATTGTCTTTATTTATTTTAAAACACGACGTTTCGGTTAGTAAGTATCTCTAACCGTTATCAAGTGTGAACTGATTCACAGTTCACACTTGATAACGGTGAGAGATACTTACTAACCGAAACGTCGTGTTTTAAAATAAATAAAGACAATGGAAGTCCGAAATTTTATTAATACCACTTACTTTGTGTCTTTTTAACTTTTCACTAAAGTGCTTGATATCACACAATCCCTTTGCACGCAGGATCACTTTGTGAATTGTTCATAACAAGACAAATAAAGCAAAAAAAAGTCTTTTTTATTTCACAACCGCACAACCAGTTTTCACCATCGTATAATTTTTTATTCAATTTTCTATTGTAAGTTTTTATGAAACACCCCTCGGCATTACTTACACTAAAATTTTGGTTCACTTTTAGGTCCGGTCTATGTGGCCCCAAAGATTCTATTTGTAACCGAAGTTCATATGTCAACGTAGTCAAATTTTTAAATATATAATAGACGGTATTCATTTTCATTCTATAAACAAACGAACACAAAAACAATGACACGCGACCGGCAATGCTTTTTACTACGAACATAGCCCACATCAAAACGAACTCTACGTCTTTGCTAAGGATAGAACGGGCATCTTGTAGAAGGGCAACGGACGTTTACGCACGATGATAATGGCCGACTTCAACATGAACACACATTCCTCCCGCCCCCGCTCGAAAACATCCACCCATACCAGCACTGCCGGCTTGTAATTGTTTACGCTAAAAAAGTTCACCCAATTAATCGCTTGATGTTAACCACAGGTAATAAAAAGAACTAGACAATCACGTCTTATGGGGAGATTTAACTTTTTTAAATCAATTAAAAATACTGTTTGTTGTCTAGTTTTGGGAGGGCACTGCCCCGTTGCCCTCCCTGTAGCAGCCGCCACTGCCCATAATAATACATTTCATACAACTTATGGTAACACGTTCGAAACAGGTACATACATACATAGTTTAAGAGCAAATTATAGCCTGGATAAACTGAGTAATGCTAACTAATAAATAAAAAAATGGTTTAGTAAGAACCTTTTAAAAGATTTTAATCTTTTAATACCTACTTTATATAGGTTTTTGATTTTTATCAAATGAAAAAGAAATTTTAGTTAGGAAATGGTACGTTAAAAGGTCTTGATAAAATTTTAGTATCCAGATTTTGAATGATACAAACTTTTGGGTCCTTAAAGAAATGTTTTTGAGGTAATATTTTAACAGAGAATGGAAGTTCATTGTAAATAGAAAGACATTCGTTAAGAGGCAGATTAATTTACTCTTGGTAGAAATCATTTTATAAAGTTATTATTTTGTGGTATGTTAATTTCATGTTTTTCCTTTGTTCAAATTTATTTACATATTAAAGCAATAAAGTTAATTTAAGTTTAGTTCATTTAATTCTTTAAGTGTGTTCTCTTTATCCTTGTCCTTGCAAACAGCGCGTGAAACTTGTTTTTAGAATTTTAAGAGGGTATAAATTAGTTTCATAAATTTCACCGCCCCACACCATTATCCCATTACAAAAAAATTCATTAAATTGTTGCAAAATAAATATATTTTTTTAATTGAATTGGGACAGTATTTTTAATCTAATAAAATTTGGAAAGTGTAATTTTTTGTTTGTTTGCAACAAATTTGTGTGTTTTTAAAGGCATTAATCAAAAATGATTCCAAAATATTGTGTTTTGGAGCTTTGTTGTTTTAAATGGCAGTTACAATTATCTGGGTTTGATAAGTTAGAATTGTGCCTGCAAAGTGAAATTTTAAAGGATTCTGATAGTTTATTTAACCTCTTAGTGAAAAATTTAAATAAGTAGTTTTATCATATATCACAGCTTTCGAGCCAGTTATACCCTACGGGTGTTTATAGTTTTAATAAAAACCAAGAACTAACTTAAAACACTTGTATGGTTTCGCTGTCCCGAACGCAGTTAAACCAATTTCTGTGTTCTGGCATCCAAAGTAAAACAGTTGTAACTGCATTATACGAGAAACTGAAATAATCTTGTTTAAAGTAAGAATTATGGATTTGAAGTAAAATCTATCACCGCTATTTTAACAGTTAAAATCGGCTTAAGTATATAGTTTTTGCTTTTAGAGGACAGTTTGATTAACTAGAAGTCAAAATTTTGCACGGCAGAGTACTGATTGCTGGTCCCCGATGCGTTACATTTCTACCTTTGCTTTCTAAGTTAAACTACGAACGCACCATGGAAAAAATGTAGTGCTGCTTTTCTACCCTGTTAGATGCAGCTAAAGAATGTGACAGATATGTAGCATATATCTACATAACATACGGTCCGAGTTATTGCGAATATAGAAAGGAATAAGTCGAACTTACGACCGTCCTGCGCAACCGAGGTGAATCGCTTCTTCTGAGTACACGCGCTTGCTATCTTTTATAATTTACCTAGATGTTAGCTCCCGCTAAATTTCGCGGTTGTTTATAAATTTTAAAACCACACAATTGAATGACGGACAGAGTACATTTTTCGCGCATTTCGACATGCGCACCAACAATCAGAGAGATCCTTTTTCTACCGCCTCGAGAAAATGGCGTTTTAATTTCTTTCTCCAACTATTTCAAATTTCTACACTTAAAAGTGCTCGATTTTGGTGTACTGAAGCATAGAACTAGAAACTTCAGCCCTTCAGCTACGTGGTGCCATCATTAGATTCAGAAAGGGGCCCCTTGGAACGTGGAGAAATTGGCTGCAAACTGGTGAGTGCTTTGTTTTTGATTTCCGTTGTGTGGTACCAACAATTAACCTATGGACCTTAATTATTTTGTGATTTCCTATCAATATATTTATGTTTGTTCGCGCTTTCATTAATTAAAATATATACAGTCCATTGCAGTTATCGTTTTTCTAACTGCGGGCAAACATAAGTGTTCCTTCGACCCGAATTATTTAAATTTACTCCATACGACGGTATTAATAAGTCGGCCATTTTTCACATTTTCGCCGAGACCATACGGCCTTGAATTTTGCCAATCGTATTGAATCGAGAGAGATTTTCGCTCGACCTTCGGTATCGGCGCAGTTCACCTGTTTTCGGTCCGCTGCTATGGTAACGCAGGGTCTACCGCGTGGTCATTCAGTAAACAAGAATCGAGAAGCAATCAAAACAAACAAGCACAATTTCAGTGAATAGATGTGTTCCATATCATTTCGATATTTAAAACAATTTTCATCAATTGCGAAAAATTAGTGCATATTTTCGACAATTCGTCATTTTTCTATTTCAGAAGCATTCATTTAGCGTTAATTGTATATTTACCGACATTTCTGTGATTAGATATGTTCCATATCATTTCGATATTTAAAACAATTTTCATCAATTGCGATAAATTAGTGCATATTTTCGACAATTCGTCATTTTTCTATTTCAGAAGTATTAATTTAGCGTTAATTGTATATTTACCGACAATTTCGTCATTTCAAAGGTAAAATCATGTCTATCAAAAAAGCCGTGCAAAAACGCAAGGGTTTTTTATCGGCGATTACCGAGTGTTATGTGTTTTCACAGACCGCGGCAACGGACGCAAAAGCGAGAAACGAGTTTCAAGTGAGGTATTCCGACTTGGATGAAACTTTCGATAAATGCATGTTGGCACATAATGATGTCATTATGTTGATAGGCGACTCGGACGACGAGGAGTTTAAAACGCAGGATGCGATCCTTTCAGAAGCTCGTAAATATTTTTATGCGTGTAAAGGGGTTTACGCTGAAATATTTCCGGTTGAGGCCCCATCCTTTTCGGGATCATATGTTCGACAAAACGAAACTCCAAAACTCAAAGAGTTAGGTATTCCCATATTTCGAGGTGATAAAAAATTATGGCCAAGCTTTTTCGATCTTTTTAATAACATTATAGATCAAAATCGTAACGTTCGAAAACTTCAATATTTATTTTCATATCTCGAGGATGAGCCTTTAAAATTGATATCAGGGATTAGCTTATCTGATCAAAATTATAAAATTGCTTACGACAAATTAGTCAATAGATATCAAAACAAGCGAGACCTCGCAAATGATGCTTTAAGCACAATTATGAACTCTACCTTAAAAAACGAGTCAGCTAAAGAATTCCGTAATTTAATTGACACCTTTTCAGAATCCCTAGAAATTTTAAAATCACTTAGTTTTGACGTTGACAGTTGGAACTTTATTATTTTTTTCATTTTGTTAGAAAAATTGGATATTCCGACGCGTTCAAATTTCGAAATGAGTCACGCCAATACTAATACCGAAATTCCCACTTTTCAGTCACTTTTTTAATTTCTAGAAAAAAGATGTAAAGTTTTGGAATCACTTCCTCAATCAACAGCACCCAAAAAGGTGCCTACCTATCAAAATTCAAATTCTATGCAAAATCAGTTTGGGCAAAAGCCTACCTATAAATCATCCAATTCGCCTTTTATAGGACTGGCTGGCACCTCAACTAATTCAAGTACGGGAATAAAATGTTTCCGGTGTAATCAAGGTCACGTGCTTTCGAAATGTCAAACATTTCTTGACCTCTCACCTATCAAGCGCCTATCTTTTGTCAAGCAGAAAAAATTATGTCTAGCGTGTTTTCATCCCTCGCATGGGGTAGACACGTGCAAATCAAAATATTCATGCAGGACTTGCAATAGTAAAAGGCACCACACTTTAACTCATATCTTAGAAACTAATCAAGAGTCTGGAAGCCAAGATACTAGTCCTGTCATTCACACACCACCTGTCAATAATCTTCATGTGTCATTAAATACCTCAGGACCTTCAGGTACCTTTTTTTTATGCACCGCCATAATAGATGTTATGGACGGTTGCGGAAATTTTCAACCTGTAAGGGCACTGCTTGATTCTGGATCACAGACAGGATTCATCAGTGAAAAGTGTATTCATCGTCTTAATCTTCCTAGGCGAAGTTACACCAGTGGCGCACCCAGGAATGTGTCTTGGGCGGGGCCCGACAGCTACAATGCGCGCCCTCAAAAAACTTGCGACCAAAAAAAAAAAAAAAAAAACAAAGGTCATCATGTCTTTTCGCAACTACGCCACGGTTGGGGAGGCCCGAAGCCTCCTGATGTCAAATTTTAAGGTATTTTTCATGTTTTATCATCAAATATATAGACAATATATATTAAAAATTCTAAGGCCCCTGGCCCCCCCCCCTGGGTGCGCCCATGGTTACACCACTGAAATATTCGGATTAAATCAAATGTCTTCTCTTACTTCCAACGGGCTCGTTCAATGTCACATTAAGCCACAAGGACAGGTCACTCCTTTACTTAATTTCGAAGCAATTGTCGTTCCACAACTATGTTCCAATATGCCTACATTCACTTTGAACGATAATCAGTGGAAACACTTGGAAAACCTTAAACTTGCCGACCCATCTTATTTCAAATCTGGACCTGTGGACCTAGTTATTGGTTGCGAGCTATTCGCACAGATATTCAAGGAGGGCAGGGTTCTTGGACAAATAGGGCAACCTTCAGCCCTTGAAACCATCTTTGGCTGGGTCGTCATGGGAAAAGTGGACGAAGTAGGTATTCTTACGGAACGAACCACTTGTTTTTTAACGAGTCATTCACCTCCGTTAGAGGTCATTATCCCTAGGTTTTGGGAAATCGAACATTTGCCTAAAAAACAAATCTTATCAAAGGAAGAAAAACAAGCGGAATCAATTTTTACTGCGAGTGTCGTACGACAACCGAGCGGTAAATTCATGGTAGATCTTCCGTTTAAAGATAAAATAAACCCTGACCTAGGAAATTCTTATCCGCAAGCTTATCGCAGATTCTTACTTTTAGAAAATAGATTAATCAAAAATCCTGATCTGTATACTGCCTATTCTAGTTTCATGCAAGACTATATCGATTCTAATCATATGAGTCTAGTTTTACCTAGTCAACCAAAAGTCGACGTATCATGTTTTTTAGCACATCATTGCGTACTGAGGCCGGAAAGCTTACAAGTACAAAATTAAGGGTAGTCCGGGATTGTTCGGCAGTTACCCCAAAAAATATTAGTCTCAATGACACGTTCTTATCTGGACCGAAACTTCAAAAGGATATTGCTTCTTTACTCCTTACGTTTCGTCTTAATCCTATTGCCTACATTGCTGATATCAAACAGATGTTCCGTCAAGTCCTTATCAATCCTTATCACCGTCCTTATCAAAGGATATTGTGGAGGTTTTCTCCACAGGACCCACTTTCAGTGTGAGAACTTTCTATTGTCACTTTTGGCATGACATGCTCACCTTTTCTAGCCATGCGTACATTAAATGAGCTGGCAGAGAGAGAAAAGGAACGTTTTCCTATGGCTAGTAGTGTTCTAAAAACGTCAATTTACATCGACGATATCTT
The DNA here is from genome assembly GCA_963576565.1 of Aspidapion aeneum. Lineage (NCBI taxonomy): Eukaryota > Metazoa > Arthropoda > Insecta > Coleoptera > Brentidae > Aspidapion > Aspidapion aeneum. The sequence goes on from OY755045.1 coordinate 46,666,562, forward strand.
GGGAACTAGCCCTTCGCTTTCTAAAGCCCTTTCCCTACAGATGGAACTCAATGATTTGTTAAAGTCGGGAGGATTTGAACTTAAAAAATGGGCAAGCAATTGTCCTGAGTTATTGGCAACATTGCCAGAATCCGATCATCAAATGCCTCTCTCTTTTGACAAGGATGAACCACACTTTATCAAAGTTTTAGGACTTCAATGGCATCCAAAAACGACATTTTTTCTTATCAATGCCGAATGAAGGACAAACCCCCAACCAAACGTTCTATTTTATCTATCATAGGAACAATCTTCGATCCCTTAAGTTTTCTTTGTCCCTTGTTGCTACAAGCAAAATTTATTTTGCAACAGTTGTGGATATCGAAAATAGGCTGGGACGAAGAACCAGATTCTTCTATCATCGACTCTTGGAACAAACTTCGTTCTGAATTCCCGCTTCTTTCCAATTTTCAATTACCCCGACAAATCAAACTGTCAAAAATCAATACCTGTCAAATCATCGGCTTCTGTGACGCTTCAATTCGAGGCTACGCAGGCGTCGTATATTTTCGTGTAGAAGAGGAAAACAATATATCTGTTCCTCTCATATCTGCAAAATCTAGGGTCGCGCCTATAAAGTCACAAACTTTGGATAGGCTAGAACTCCTAGGCGCATTTCTTTTAAGCGAATTAATTGACTTCGTCTTATCTAGATATGAAGGAAAAATAACTTTTACAAATATCGTTACTTTCTGCGATTCGCAAGTCGTATTGCACTGGCTTTCATCCCCTCCTAATCGCTGGCAAACCTTTGTTGGAAATCGAGTCAGTAGAATCCAAGAAATCATTCCCTCAAACTCATGGCGCTACATTCCTTCTGCTTTAAATGCAGCCGATATTGCGTCACGAGGGGCCACCCCTTCACAGCTCATTTCACATGACATATGGTGGAACGCACCGTCGTTTTTGTGGTCTCCCGAAAACGAATGGCCCGATTTTCATAAATCAAAAATGCCGATTGATTTCGGAGATATTAATCTGAAGGAAAAGCCAAAGGTCTGTTGCAATGCGATAATTGACGTTAACTTCTTAGATCAGCTTCTTATCAAATATTCATCTATATCAAAAATTCAACGTATCATTTGTTATGTCCTTCGAATAGTTAACCTTTTTCAAAACCATTCCTATCAAAAACCCACTAAGCCACCGGACCAAAAAATTATTTTTGAAAATATTGTTTTTCCTACCACCGGTGAGATGCAAAGTGCGTTACACCTTCTTATCAAACGCGTTTAAGGTTCTTGTTTTTCTGAGCTTTTTTCCGCGTTATCTAAGGATAAACCAATACCGAAACCTTTACGAAAACTTTCACCTTTTCTTGATGAAAATAATATCATTAGAGTCGGTGGCAGATTACAAAAATCCGACCTTTTGTCTTATTCTGCAAAACACCCCGTCTTACTTTCGAGTAACCATCGTTTAACTATTCTTATCGAATCCACTCATCGACAATACCTTCATCCTGGGTTTAAAACATTACATAATCTGCTTTTACAGCAATTTTGGATATTATCTGCCAGGCGGGCAATTCAAAGAACCATATCCAAGTGTTTGCAATGTTTTAGAATCAACCCTTAACCCTATAGACCGCCCATAATGAATTCACTTCCCGCTCATCGAATCAATCAACTTAAACCTTTTTCGAGTGTAGCTATCGACTTTTGTGGACCTTTCTTTGTGATTCCTCATCGTTACCGTGGTTGTAAGGCTTTCAAATCGTATGTCTGTGTGTTTGTCTGTACGGCCACACATTGCGTGCAGTGGTTTGTAGGTGCATTCCATCGATTCATTTCCAGACGTGGAAGCGTGACGCAATGCTGGTCAGATCAGGGCAGTAATTTTATAGGGTTTCGTAACCAATTACTTGATTACGCAAGAAGTGCGTCCACCAGACTTTCTATTCGTTGGCATCTGGGACCCCCTCTCAGTCCACATTTCAATGGCCTGGCAGAAGCTGGCGTCAAAAGTTTTAAAACTCACTTTGTTCGAGTTGTCGGCCACCAGAAGTTGTCTATCATGGAAATGTCCACCCTTACATGTCGCATAGAAGCTGTACTTAATAGTCGCCCTTTATCTCCTGCCTCTTCAGACCCACACGATCTTCAACCTCTTACCCCTGGGCATTTTTTGACCCTTGAACCCCTTAATTCAGAAATTCTGGAGTCAGATTTGTCCGAGGTTCCCCTAACTCGGCTCTCGAGATGGCAACTAATCCAACAACTACATAATGATTTTTGGAAACGGTATTCTATAGAGTATTTGCATACGCTACAACAGCGACACAAGTGGGCTGATTCGTCCCCAAATATCAAATTAAATGATTTAGTTATCATAACGAGTGATCACATCCAATCACCTTTGAAATGGCCAGTCGGTCGGGTTCTCGAATTGCATCCCGGCGGAGACGGTCAAGTGCGTGTAGCGACGGTACAAACGGCTACCAGTGTTTACAAGCGGCCAGTTGTAAAACTGTGCCTCTTGCCGAATTAAAAGTAATTTTAATTTTTTCTACCTATTGAAGTCAATTATTACAATAGGTGATTCTTTATTATTTTTTTAAATTTTGTTTGTTTGTTTTGACTTTTTCGGGTTTTCGTTATTTCTAAATAAACTTACGCTACTTATCTGTTTTTCATTCATTTATATTTATCGGTCGATCATTTTTCTTATATCTATATCTGTCCGCCTGATATTCTAAAATTGTGTGTTTTGGAGGGCAGTTAGGTTAGCTCCCGCTAAATTTCGCGGTTGTTTGTAAATTTTAAAACCACACAATTGGATGACGGACAGAGTGCATTTTTCGCGCATTTCGACATGCGCACCAACAATCAGAGAGATCCTTTTTCTACCGCCTGGAGAAAATGGCATGTTAATTTCTTTCTCCAACTATTTTCAAATTTCAACACTTAAAAGTGCTCGATTTTGGTGTACTGAAGCATAGAACTAGAAACTTCAGCCCTTCAGCTACGTGGTGCCATCATTAGATCAAGACAGGGGCCCCTTGGAACGTGGAGAAATTGGCTGCAAACTGGTGAGTGCTTTGTTTCTGATTTCCGTTGTGTGGTACCAACAATTAACCTATGGACCTTAATTATTTCGTGATTTCATATCAATATATTTATGTTTGTTCGCGCTTTCCTTAATTAAAATATATACAGTCCACTGCAGTTATCGTTTTTCTACCTGCGGGCAAACATAAGTGTTCCTTCGACCCGAATTATTTAAATTTACTCCATACGACGGTATTAATAAGTCGGCCATTTCATTTTCACATTTTCGCCGAGATCATACGGCCTTGAATTTTGAGAATCGTATTGAACCGAGAGAGATTTTCGCACGACCTTCGGTATCGGCGCAGTTCACCTGTTTTCGGTCCGCTGCTATGGTAACGCAAGGTCTACCGCGTGGTCATTCAGTAAACAAAAATCGAGAAGCAATCAAAACAAACAAGCACGATTTCTATGATTAGGTGTGTTCCATATCATTTCGATATTTAAAACAATTTTCATCAATTGCGATAAATTAGTGCATATTTTCGACAATTCGTCATTTTTCTATTTCAGAAGCATTAATTTAGCGTTAATTGTATATTTACCGACATTTCTGTGATTAGATTTGTTCCATATCATTTCGATATTTAAAACAATTTTCATCATTTGCGATAAATTAGTGCATATTTTCGACAATTCGTCATTTTTCTGTTTCAGAAGCATTAATTTAGCGTTAATTGTATATTTACCGTCAATTTCGTCATTTCAAAGGTAAAAATCATGTCTATAAAAAAAGCCGTGCAAAAACGCAAGGGTTTTTTATCTGCGATCACCGAGTGTTATGTGTTTTCACAGACCGCGGCAACGGACGCAAAAGCGAGAAACGAGTTTCAAGTGAGGTATTCCGATTTGGATGAAACCTTCGATAAATGCATGCTGGCACATAATGATGTCATTATGTTGATAGACGACTCGGACAACGAGGAGTTTAAAACGCAAGATGCGATCCTTTCAGAAGCTGGTAAATATTTTTATGCGTATAAGGGGGTTTACTCTAAAATATTTCCGGTTGAGGCCCCATCCTTTTCGGGATCATATGTTCGACAAAACGAAACTCCAAAACTCAAAGAGTTAGGTATTCCCATATTTCGAGGTGATAAAAAATTATGGCCAAGCTTTTTCGATCTTTTTAATAACATTATAGATCAAAATCAAAGTCTAAGTAACGTTCGAAAACTTCAATATTTATTTTCATATCTCGAGGATGAGCCTTTAAAATTGATATCAGGGATTAGCTTATCTGATCAAAATTATAAAATTGCTTACGACAAATTAGTCAATAGATATCAAAACAAGCGAGACCTCGCAAATGATGCTTTAAGCACAATTATGAACTCTACCTTAAAAAACGAGTCAGCTAAAGAATTGCGTAATTTAATTGACACCTTTTCAGAATCCCTAGAAATTTTAAAATCACTTAGCTTTGACGTTGACAGTTGGGACTTTATTATTTTTTTCATTCTGTTAGAAAAATTGGATATTCCGACGCGTTCAAATTTCGAAATGAGTCACGCCAATACTAATACCGAAATTCCCACTTTTCAGTCACTTTTTTAATTTCTAGAAAAAAGATGTAAAGTTTTGGAATCACTTCCTCAATCAACAGCACCCAAAAAGGTGCCTACCTATCAAAAATCAAATTCTATGCAAAATCAGTTTGGGCAAAAGCCTACCTATCAAAAATCAAATTCTATGCCAAATCAGTTTGGGCAAAAGCCTACCTATAAATCATCCAATTCGCCTTTTATAGGACTGGCTGGCACGTCAACTAATTCAAGTACGGGAATAAAATGTTTCCGGTGTAATCAAGGTCACGTGCTTTCGAAATGTCAAACATTTCTTGACTTCTCGCCTATCGAGCGCCTATCTTTCGTCAAGCAGAAAAAATTAAGTCTAGCGTGTTTTCATCCCTCGCATGGGGTAGACACGTGCAAATCAAAATATTCATGCAGGACTTGCAATAGTAAAAGGCACCACACTTTAACTCATATCTTAGAAACTAATCAAGAGTCTGGAAGCCAAGATACTAGTCCTGTCATTCACACACCACCTGTCAATAATCTTCATGTGTCCTTAAATACCTCAGGACCTTCAGGTACCTTTCTTTTATGCACCGCCATAATAGATGTTATGAACGGTTGCGGAAATTTTCAACCTGTAAGGGCACTGCTTGATTCTGGATTACAGACAGGATTCATCAGTGAAAAGTGTATTCATCGTCTTAATCTTCCTAGGCGAAGTTACACCACTGAAATATTCGGATTAAATCAAATGTCTTCTCTTACTTCCAAAGGGCTCGTTCAATGTCACATTAAGCCACAAGGACAGGTCAATCCTTTACTTAATTTCGAAGCAATTGTTGTTCCACAACTATGTTCCAATATGACTACATTCACTTTGAACGATAATCAGTGGAATCACTTGGAAAACCTTAAACTTGCCGACCCATCTTATCTCAAATCTAGACCTGTGGACCTAGTTATTGGTTGCGAGCTATTCGCACAGATATTCAAGGAGGGCAGGGTTCTTGGACAAATAGGGCAACCTTCAGCCCTTGAAACCATCTTTGGCTGGGTCGTCATGGGAAAAGTTGACGAAGTAGGTAATCTTACGGAACGAACCAGTTGTTTTTTAACAAGTCATTCACCTCCTTTGGAGGTCATTATCCCTAGGTTTTGGGAAATCGAACATTTGCCTAGAAAACAGATCTTATCAGGGGAAGAAAGACAAGCGGAATCAATTTTTACTGCGAGTGTCGTACGACAACCGAGCGGTAATTCATGGTAGATCTTCCGTTTAAAGATAAAATAAACCCTGACCTAGGAATTACTTATCGGCAAGCTTATCGTAGATTTTTACTTCTAGAAAATAGATTACTCAAAAATCCTGCTCTGTACACTGCCTATTCTAGTTTCATGCAAGACTATATCGATTCTAATCATATGAGTCTGGTTTTACCTAGTCAACCAAAAGTCGACGTATCGTGTTTTTTGGCACATCATTGCGTACTAAAGCCGGAAAGCTTAAGTACAAAATTAAGGGTAGTCTGGGATTGTTCGGCAGTCACCCCAAAGAATATTGGTCTCAATGACACGTTGTTATTTGGACCGAAACTTCAAAAGGATATTGCTTCTTTACTCCTTACGTTTCGTCTTAATCCTATTGCCTACATTGCTGATATCAAACAGATGTTCCGTCAAGTCCTTATCAATCCTTATCACCGTCCTTATCAAAGGATATTGTGGAGGTTTTCTCCACAGGACCCACTTTCAGTGTGGGAACTTTCTACTGTCACTTTTGGCATGACATGCTCACCTATTCTAGCCATGCGTACCTTAAATGAGCTGGCAGAGAGAGAAAAGGAACGTTTTCCTATGGCTAGTACTGTTCTAAAAACGTCAATTTACATCGACGATATCTTGGGAACTAGCCCTTCGCTTTCTGAAGCTCTTTCCCTTCAAACGGAACTCAATGATTTGTTGAAGTCGGGAGGATTTGAACTTAAAAAATGGGCAAGCAATTGTCCTGATTTATTGGCAACATTGCCAGAATCCGATCGTCAAATGCCTCTCTCTTTTGACAAGGAGGAACCCCACTTTATCAAAGTTTTAGGCCTTCAATGGCATCCAAAAAACGACATTTTTTCTTATCAATGCCGAATGAAGGACAAACCCCAACTAAACGTTCTATTTTATCTATTATAGGAACAATCTTCGATCCCTTAGGTTTTCTTTGTCCCTTGTTGCTACAAGCAAAATTTATTTTGCAACAGTTGTGGATATCGAAAATAGGCTGGGACGAAGAACCAGATTCTTCTATCATCGACTCTTGGAACAAACTTCGTTCTGAATTCCCGCTTCTTTCCAATTTTCAATTACCCCGACAAATCAAACTGTCAAAAATCAATACCTGTCAAATCATCGGCTTCTGTGACGCTTCAATTCGAGGTTACGCAGGCGTCGTATATTTTCGTGTAGAAGAGGAAAACAATATATCTGTTTCTCTCATATCTGCAAAATATAGGGTCGCGCCTATAAAGTCACAAACTTTGGCTAGGCTAGAACTCCTAGGCGCATTTCTTTTAAGCGAATTAATTGATTTCGCTTAAAAGAATCTAGCTATGAAGGAAAAATAACTTTTAGAAATATCGTTACTTTCTGCGATTCGCAAGTCGTATTGCACTGGCTTTCATCCCCTCCTAATCGCTGGCAAACCTTTGTTGGAAATCGAGTCAGTAGAATTCAAGAAATCATTCCCTCAAACTCATGGCGCTACATTCCTTCTGCTTTAAATGCAGCCGATATTGCGTCACGAGGGGCCACCCCCTCACAGCTCATTTCACATGACATGTGGTGGAACGCACCGTCGTTTTTGGTCTCCCGAAAACGAATGGCCCGATTTTCATAAATCAAAAATGCCGATTGATTTCGGAGATATTAATCTGGAGGAAAAGCCAAAGGTCTGTTGCAATGCGATAATTGACGTTAACTTCTTAGATCAGCTCCTTATCAAATATTCATCTATATCAAAAATTCAACGTATCATTTGTTATGTCCTTCGAATAGTTAACCTTTTTCAAAACCATTCCTATTAAAAACTCACTAAGCCACCGGACCAAAAAATTATTTTTGAAAATATTGTTTTTCCTACCACCGGTGAGATGCAAAGTGCGTTATACCTTCTTAGCAAACGCGTTCAAGGTTCTTGCTTTTCTGAGCTTTTTTCCGCGTTATCTAAGGATAAACCAATACCGAAACCTTTTCGAAAACTTTCACCTTTTCTTGATGAAAATAATATCATTAGAGTCGGTGGCAGATTACAAAAATCTGACCTTTTGTCTTATTCTGCAAAACTTACTTTCGAGTAACCATCGTTTAACTACTCTTCTTATCGAGTCCGCTCATCGACAATACCTTCATCCTGGGTTTAAAACATTACATAATCTGCTTTTACAGCAATTTTGGATATTATCTGCCAGACGGGCAATTCAAAGAACCATATCCAAGTGTTTGCAATGTTTTAGAATCAACCCTAAACCCTATAGACCGCCCATAATGAGTTCACTTCCCGCTCATCGAATCAATCAACTTAAACCTTTTTCGAGTATAGCTATCGACTTTTGTGGACCTTTCTTTGTGATTCCTCATCGTTACCGTGGTTGTAAAGCTTTCAAATCGTATGTCTGTATGTTTGGAATTAACCATGGAACTGTCCACCGAAGGGTTTGTAGGTGCATTCCATCGATTCATTTCCAGACGTGGAAGCGTGACGCAATGCTGGTCAGATCAGGGCAGTAATTTTATAGGGTTTCGTAACCAATTACTTGATTACGCAAGAAGTGCGTCCACTAGACTTTCTATTCGTTGGCATCTGGGACCTCCTCTCAGTCCACATTTCAATGGCCTGGCAGAAGCTGGCGTCAAAAGTTTTAAAACTCACTTTGTTCGAGTAGTCGGCGACCAGAAGTTGTCCATCATGGAAATGTCCACCCTTACATGTCGCAGAAGAAGAAGCCGTACTTAATAGTCGCCCTTTATCTCCTGCCTCTTCAGACCCACACGATCTTCAACCTCTTACCCCTGGGCATTTTTTGACCCTTGAACCCCTTAATTCAGAAATTCCGGAGTCAGATTTGTCCGAGGTTCCCCTAAATAGGCTCTCGAGATGGCAACTAATCCTAGAACTACATAATGATTTTTGGAAAAGGTATTCTGTAGAGTATTTGCATACGCTACAAAAGCGACACAAGTGGGCTGATTCGTCCCCAAATATCAAATTAAATGATTTGGTTATCATAACGAGTGATCACATCCAATCACCTTTGAAATGGCCAGTCGGTTCGGGTTCTCGAATTGCATCCCGGCGGAGACGGTCAAGTGCGTGTAGCGACGGTACAAACGGCTACCGGTGTTTACAAGCGGCCAGTTGTAAAACTGTGCCTCCTGCCGAATTAAAAGTAATTTTAATTTTTTCTACCTATTGAAGTCAATTATTACAATAGGTAATTCTTTATTATTTTTTTTTAATTTTGTTTGTTTGTTTTGACTTTTTCGGGTTTTCGTTATCTCTAAATAAACTTACGCTACTTATCTTATTTTTATTTTATTTTATTTTATTTTTTATTTTCAACGGTCATGCCATTTACAAAAATTTAAATTACAATAGTATGAACTATAACTAACAGTATTATGTAGTAATAATTATTGAGCAAATTTTTTCACAAACTTGTTGAATTGTTGTAAAGTTACATTAAATAAATCTACATCGATTTTATTTAAAGAATTTGCCATTCTAGTAAGAGGAGAGTTTATCCCATGTGCAGTTCTATGAAATTGCACAAACAATAAAGAATAATTTCTAGTCTGTCTTTGTGGAACTTGAAAAGAGATCATTTCTAATAAGTTAGGACAATCAACATTATTATTTATAATTTTAAACAGTAACCTGGTATCCATCATAAACCTCCGCTTTTCCAAAGATTGAATACTCAATAAACTCTGTAGAGATATGTAGTCAATATGATCTTTTGGTATTTTTAGCTTGTAGTTTATTAACCTTAAAAACCTACGCTGAATTTTTTCTAACATATCTATATATTTAAAATAGTGTGGATTCCAAATTTGACTAGCATACTCAATCAATGATCGCACCAGAGAACAGTACAACAATTTAAAGCAATATACGTTATTGAATTCCTCTAAAGTATGCGATATAAACCCTAACACTCGTAGACTTTTGTTGCAAATATTTTCAATGTGCAAATTAAATTCAATTTTTTGATCAAAAATAACACCTAAGTCCTTAATTTGATCCACACTGTTTAAAGTAGTAGAATTTAAGATGTAGTCAAATATTATTGGTTTATGAATTCTGAAATATCTCATGACACTACATTTGTTTAAGTTCAATGATAACTTGTTATTTTGGCACCATAAATTAAAGCAGTCTAAATCCTCTTGAATTAATAGGCAATCTTGATGACATCCAATTACTAAATATAATTTAAAATCATCTGCAAATAGTAAGAATTTACAGTTTTTCACACAGAAATAGAGATCATTGATAAATAAATTAAATAAAAGTGGTGACAAATGTCCCCCTTGAGGCACTCCTGAGCAAACTTCAATTCTAAATGAATGAATATTATTTATATTAACAATTTGACTTCTTTTGCTTAGGTAGCTCATAATCCATCTAAAGAACCCTCCAGAGAAGCCATGATGTTTTAACTTACTTAAGAGGATCCTATGGTTAATTTTATCAAAGGCTTTAGAGAAATCCGTGTGGATTGCATCCACCTGACAACGGCTCTCCAAAGCCTCAGATATATATTCTGTGTAAATAAGAAGATTACTTACTGTCGATTTACCTCTCTGAAACCCATGTTGTTCTTGGCAGAGAAGAGGTGATAATAAAGGAGTTATTTTATTTGTTACTATATATTCAAATATTTTGCTAAATAAACTTATTTTCGAAATCCCACGATAATTTTCGATTTTTTCCTTATTACCACTTTTAAATATGGGAGTTAAGAAGCTAATCTTCCATTTTTCTGGAAATTCCCCTAATGATAATGACCTAGTAAATATTTTGTGTAAAATTGGTGCCAAAATAAACCTACAGTTATATATGAAATCCCGAGGAATGCCATCGGGGCCTTTTCCTAGAGATCTTTTGAGTTTTTCTATTGCATTATATACATCAATTAAATCTATATTTATATCACATAAGTTTAAGTCGGAGGGTATGCCATGATTAACCTCAAAATCAATGTCATTTTCTAAATCAGATTCATAAACATCTGTTTTTCATTCATTTATATTTATCGGTCGATCATTTTTCTTATATCTATATCTGTCCGGCTGATATTCTAAAATTGTGTGTTTTGGAGGGCAGTTATGTTAGCTCCCGCTAAATTTCGCGGTTGTTTGTAAATTTTAAAACCACACAATTGGATGACGGACAGAGTACATTTTTCACGCATTGGACATGCGCACCAAGAATCAGTGAGATCCTTTTTCTACCGCCTCGAGAAAATGGCGTGTTAATTTCTTTCTCCAACTATTTTCAAATTTCTACACTTAAAAGTGCTCGATTTTGGTGTACTGAAGCATAGAACTAGAAACTTCAGCCCTTCAGCTACGTGGTGCCATCATTAGATCAAGACAGGGGCCCCTTGGAACGTGGAGAAATTGGCTGCAAACTGGTGAGTGCTTTATTTCTGATTTCCGTTGTGTGGTACCAACAATTAACCTATGGACCTTAATTATTTCGTGATTTCATATCAATATATTTATGTTTGTTCGCGCTTTTATTAATTAAAATATATACAGGCCACGGCAGTTATCGTTTTTCTACCTGCGGGCAAACAGTGCTGACAAGCAGAAATATGAATACGATGAAGCAGACGAGGCACCATATTTGGTGTTATTGGAATCAATAGAAAGAAGTGTGACAGATTTACATTTTTCAGATATAAGCAAAAAGCTCTTCCAAATGGGAGTGTTGGGGGTAAAGAGGGTCTCGAAAAAGGGATTTAGAATAGGGGATAGAATTTTCTAGCCCTAGAATGGCAAACAACTTGTTAAAAAATGAAACACTAGAAGGCCAAGGCTTCAAGGCATACATTCCTCACAACTTACTTTACAGCAAAGGGGTTATAACAGAAGTGGGATACTCGTTAGATATAGAAGACTTCAGAACATACAGCATATGTGAGACAAGAATCGCAGATATGAAAAGGTTTGACTATAAGAAAAAGGGAAACAATGGTAAGATTACATACAAGCCATCAAGAAAAGTCTTAGTTACATTTGAGGGAAAGAAAGTACCAGAAGAAATCCTTCTGTATGGGGCACATTACAGAGTGTACACATATGTCAACCAAGTCATACAGTGCTACAAATGCCTAAGATTTGGGCATTCAAAAAAGAGATGCAAATCAAAAAGCGAACATTGTTCCAGATGTGGAGAATCTGGCCATTTCTACAAAGAATGCAGAAAAATAACAACCACATGTTTTAATTGTGGTGGCGGGCACAGTGCAACATCATATACTTGCGATGAGTACTCAAGACAGAAGCGCTTAAATGAATTGATGGTATATGAAAAGCTATCCAAATATGAAGCAGAACAAGAATGTCCAAGAAAAAATAAAAAGACAAGGAATAATCAGAGCAATTCGCAACTGGCACTGAACAACAGAAATTTCCCCAAATTTCAAAATATACCAAGACCTTAGCCGAGAGCAGCTAGTGGAGAGCACTCGGGAGGGTACAAATTCACGCAGAACATAAGAAAAAACAAAAGGCCTCCGGCAGCAAACGAGTACGACAAGGAAGAACATACAAAAATGTTGGTGCCAAGCCCCAACAGAACAAAAGCCGAGAATAGCAATAACATAAGTAGGACGGAAAAGGTTGTGGTAGAGAAGATACCGCAATTCACTACCTTCTCCAGCCAATATGAAAGGTTATACAACCAAAATTTACAGACAGAAGAGGAAATTATGGAGATACAGAATATAAGCACACAGATTACATTGGATGAAGAGAGGAAAATCGATAGAGGATCCACTTCTGGAGGGTCGACCTCATCGCCCCAATAGAACACAAACAGTAAAACAAACAAAAATGGAGCAAAATCTTTTACACTGGAATATGAGAAGCTATCGAGGTAACAGAGACACTTTAATATGCCTTATTAGAGATCACATGCCAAAAGTGATTTCTTTAAATGAAACATGGCTGAAAACTGGTTTGCAGGCCAGCCTTTCAGGATACAATCTAATACGAAAAGATAGAGCACAAGGACATGGTGGAGTAGCACTCGCTATACACCGAACCACTCCTTTTAGAAACTGGGGATACACCCACCAGACAGGTGGCAATATATCTGCATAGAAATGGAAGACCTTAACCTAGTCACAATGTATATTCCACCGGATATAAACATAAGTAGTAGCATAATGGGGACCATTCTAAACAGAATAAAAGCCCTAAACACAAAACCCATACTCATTTTGGGAGACTTAAATGCAGAAAACCCAGCATGGGGATCAGATTTTGAGAAGGCAAATGGAAAAGTACTAGTCTACATAAACAATGGAGAACCAACAAGGATCACCAGACCAGGAGAAAGAAGGAGTGCCCCAGATTTGGCACTCTGCAACCCAGAATTAGCAACAAAATTAGAATGTAAAACAGATCAGCTAAGAGGCACAAACGGTCACTTCCCAGTGATAGTAACATTTAAAACAAGCAGTACTACACAGAAGGAAGATGGGCCTAACTTGTACAACACAAAAAAGGCAAACTGGACATTATACAGAGACAAAATAGATGAACAAATGAAGACTCAAAAATGTCAGGAATATGACAAATTAACCAATACAGTGCATGAAGCTGCCCTACACACAATTCCAAAGAAAAAATACCCAAAAAATAGAGTAATAGGCCACCCATGGTGGGATGAACAATGTTCAAAAGCAATTAAGCAAAAAAGAGAAGCACTAGGAATTTTAAGAAGAGAAAACACAATGGAAAATTACATAGAATATAAAACAATATCAGCAAACACAAGGAAAACTCTCAGAGAAAAAAAGAACAGAGGATGGAAAAGCTTCTGTGAGAACATTTCACACAGGACTCCAAGTGCAGTAGTCTGGAAACAGATTAAAAGATTCTCCAATTCAGTAAAAGGCAACACACAACAAAAACCCATGTCTGATCAGATCGGAGAACAGATTCTGATAGGCATAACACCAGTAGAAGTCTCCCCTAAACTTATAGAATTAGATTTTCAAGTCAAGGAAAGTCCACAATTTACACTGGATGAAATGCAAGCAATACTCAACAATATAAAAGAAACCATACCTGGGCTAGACAGGATTACGAACCATATGATCAAGAACACACCAGCCAAATTGAAGGAATCACAAATAGACTTTTACAATAAGATTTTAAAAAATCCAGAGAAAAAAATACCAGATCAGTGGAAGACACATCTAATTTGCCCTATACCAAAACAGGAAAAAGACCTAGAAAGCATGCAGAGCTGGAGGCCAAAGGGCTTGGCATCATGTCCAAGTAAATTATTAGAAAATATAATAAAGCAAAGAATAGAATAGGAAATAGAAAAACAAAAAAGTCTGAATCCATGGCAGGCCGGATTAAGAAAAGGAAAGAGCACATTGGATAACCATATATCAATTGTTACACAGATAGAAATAGGGCTAAGCCAAGGGGAATACTCGGTTTTGGTGATGCTTGACATTAAAGCAGCATACGATAATATCAATTTAATGATCCTTTGGGAAAAACTCCAAAAGATCAACATACCGGAAGACATTGCTAAGCTAATAATGAGAATCTTCACAAGAAGAACAATCTATCTAAAAGATCCAAAAACATATTTATTAGGCCCACGGGACACAAGTAGAGGATTACCCCAGGGATCTCCTTTATCATCAACATTATTCAAAATCTACAGCGACTCAGTGAAAGAAATAGCTGCAGAGGGCATCAAGGTGCTGGAATTTGCAGACGATAAAGGGCTGCTGATCACAGGAAAAAATCAAAAAAAACTTGTCACAACGATAAATAAAGTATTGGGCAACTCAAAAACTTGGTTGGAGGAACATGACCTCACCTTATCAGTAGAAAAATGCAAAGCGATCTTATTCCACAGAGGAGGACATGCGCCAATAGTGCCTCAAATAATGTTTAATAACACTCCAATATGCTGGACAGACAGTGCCAAACTACCTTGGTGTGATTTTCGATGACAGAATGTCATGGAGGCAACATATCAATTACATATGCAGTAAAGCGACCAAGAGTATCAATATTATGAGAGCCTTATCTAAAACATGGTGGCGAGCAGACCCTCCCTCCCAACTACTAATATATAAATCAATGGTACGTTCCCATCTGGACCATGGGGGTCAGTTGATCTCAAGAGCACCGAAACAATTTCTAAATAAAATAGACAGACAACAATTTTGGGCATTACGCATTGCACTGGGAATGATGAGGTCTACACCAACCACAATCCTTTTATCAGAAAATGGAGAGTTACCGATGGAGAAAGAAGGCAATGGCTAGCTGCCAAAGCAGTGATGAAAATCCTGTCATATGATAACCCATTACAAGTACAAATTATAGAGTATTACACAGAATACAACCAGTCAAACTTTTGGAGAAGACTACCACCAATGGTAGAGGCCTTTGACATAGTGTCCACACACATAGAGAGGTCAGAGTATTACCCAACTAGCCATGCTTTACATACTCAATGAATACACAGATTAAAGAAATAAACTTTACAAAAATGGAGCTAAAAAAGGAAGAGAACAATCAGCAAGCGTTCATTCATCAAGCTGAAGAAATGTGGCCCAAAAAAGACTATGAATATATATTCACAGATGGATCAGTAGATAAGGTAGGCCAGATTGGTGCAGGTGTATTTGGAAAAAATACAAAAATGTCATTTAGGCTACCGAGTTACCACAATATTTGCAATGCTGAAGTTTACGCACAGAAGTGGCACAAAATAGTGACAAGAAAACAGTTATTTTCTCGGACTCCCGGAGCGCGTTGGAAAAAATATGTAGAACAGGAATATGTGCAAAAAGCGAGGAAATGACACTATACACAAGAGAGACATTGTTACAAAACCCCAATACAAAATTAGCCTGGATACCTAGCCACTCAGGAATAGCAGGCAATGAAGAAGCAGATAAACTGGCAAACTCTGGAAGAACCCTTGAGGAACCCAACACTCCTAAAGTAGACTACAAAGTACTACTCCCCAAAATATATGAACATTTCTACAATAAATGGAAGGATAAATTTCTTGAAATTGGCCAAAGACAGGGTAGAGAATACACAAAAACAGTGAAACAACCACTCAGAACCCCTTGGTTCAGCAAAATAAAAGGTCCCTATTAGAGACCTATTGCAATAGTGCCAGGCACAAATTGTGCCGGGCACTATATTGACAGTTTCTCATTATAAGAACAGCTGTGTCCTTTCAAAATTAGGCCTTTGTGTATTATACGAGCCGGATTTAATAGTGACGCCACTATTAATGGAAAATAAACGACGGGATTTATAAATTCGACTTTGGTATGTCAATTTTGAAAGATCAACTGTCAGTTTGTAATGCGAAACTGTCAATATAGTGCCCGGCACAATTTGTGCCTGGCACTATTGCAATAGGTCCCTATTATTGTTGTTTTCTTTCTGCTTTGTCAATTCGACACCTCTGTCCCTATATTCGCAGTACTTAGGACCACATTTAAAATCCGCTTGTAGATATAGATAGCTATGCATTTCATTATTAATTCCCTTTGCTTTGGAATACCATTAATCATATCATATGTATAAATCGTACCCAATGAAATCATGGAAGTGAAGTAATCATTACCAGAACGCTGTAGTGCCCGCACTTCATGGAAAATTCGAAAACGCTAGTAGTTCACACAACCAATTTTACAAATGTCACCTGTCAAACGTCAAAAATCAAATCACTTCTTGTCATCCGTCTAAAAAAATGTTGCCCAACAAAAGAATTTTCACAAAAGTTTTTTGATTTTTTACCATATATCCCAGGACAAAAATCAAAAGAAAATCCAACGTATTCCTAAAATATAGAAAGTGACATTGGAAAAGGCGCTTTGGTTGTGTAAAAGAGTGGCAGGTAATTAAAGGTTAGAAGTTTTTTGCATATGTATTTTTTTATATTGTTTTAAGCTAGATTTATATGTTTGGCGCTTGACACTTACGTTCAGGTTTGACTTTAATTAAATAAATAAAGTTGTCGTCTTGTGGGGTCATTTAAAGTCAATTTTTGGTGTTTCTATTTTTATCTCTAGTTATTAATTGAGCCATGCTGATTTGTGGCTGCAGGGCTTGTTAGGGATTCCTGGTTTCGGTGCACTATCCGGACTCTAGAACGAGATATCTTTTGATGACGATTCTTTTGTAAAATAGTAATTTAGGGATCTTAAAACTGATTTAGGTACGGAAAATTTAAAAAAAAAATAGTTTTTTTAATAAAAAACACACTTTTCAATTTATACTGCACACACAATCACACACAGGGATATTGGGCATAGATATGGACTTTGGGCCATTTGCTGGGGTTTTATTCTTAAATTCCCTGCCTTTGAGCCGACTGACTGGAAATGTGAGGTAGCCACATCACAGGCATAAAAATAAAATATTTTGATTTAATTTTCCCTTCTTTCTGGCATTCATATTTTTTTAACCAATAAATTAAAAGGGAAGGCTTGGATCAGGATAAGTTTCATTATATTTGTAGAAAGGTTGAGTTTGGGTTGATTTTGGTAGAGCTGGGATGCCTTGATTTAGGTTTGGTTTGGGTTCAGTTGGGATGGGTTGGTTTGTTTTGTTTTGGTTCAGTTTGGTTAGGTTCTGTTCGGTTGGGATCAGTGCGGTTCGGGTTGGTTCTGTTCGGTTTGGTTGAGGTTGGTTCAGTGAGGGTTCGGTTGGGCTCGGTTCGGTTGGGATCGGTTCGGGTTGGTTCAGTTCAGGTTGGTTCCGTTCGGTTTGGTTGGGATCGGTTCAGTTCGGTTCGGGTTGGTTCAGTTCAGTTCGGTTTGGGTTGGTTCAGGTTGGTTGGGATCGGTTCAGTTCAGTTCAGGTTGGTTCCATTCAGTTCAGTTCGGTTTGGGTTGGTTCGGTTCAGGTTGGTTCAGTTCGGTTCAGGTTGTTTCTGTTCGGTTCAGTTGGGCTCGGTTCTGTTTGGGTTCGGTTCGGTTGGGATCAGTTCAATTCGGTTCGGAACAGGTTGGTTCTGTTCGGTTCGGTTTGTTTTCGTTCGGGTTCCGTTTGGTTCGGGTCGGTTCTGTTCGGTTCTGTTCTGTTCGGTTGTGTTGGGTTCGGTTTGGGTTGGTTTAGGTAGAGCTGGGTTAGGGTTAGTTAGGTTGTACTAGGTTTGGTTCAGTTTGGTTTAGGTTGGTTTAGGTAGAGCTGGGTTGGGGTTACTTAAATAGAATATCACTTTATTGCCAACAAGCTTCATTGTACTAAGTTTGGTTAATTTTATCTTTTTAGGTGTGATCAAAACAGATTTAATAATATTTGTTTCCTTATTTTGATTATTTTTGCGGAAACGTGGCAACATTGCAAAATATAAGCCACAGATATTGGCAAATATTGTTTTGATAGGGTTGAAAAACAAAGAAGAAGTCAACATTGAATGAAAAGTGAGGTTAGAATGCTGTTTTGTATGTGTTTTTTAAGGTTTTATTTATTTATTTTCTCAAAAAATACTGGATAATCTGCAAATTTTTTTTTGGAAAAACATTATTTAGAAGGTCTACTTTAAGGTAATTTTTATTTTTTCTAAAAAATCGTGTGTCTGGATAGTGCACCGGCCCCAGATTCCTTAAAACATACACAGTAAAATATTGAAATTTATTCTTCACAGTAAAATATGGCTGTCAAACAAAAAAATGTCGGCAGTGTGGCCGGGGTAACCACCTCTGCAGAAATGCGTCTTCAAGTCATTTTAAGAGCTCTGCAGGATTGGCAGACCAGAGAAGCTAGCACAGAAATGTATGCTAAGGTGGTTTGTGCTTTAGGAACAGTAAGTGAATCTTTAATCTGTGTTCTAAATAATTCAACAGAATCCATTTACAATATAGAAATCTTTAAACAAAACAATTTTTTGAAAATCATATTACAAATTACAGACACTAACACAGTTTCAATATAGACTAGAATACAGCAGGAACCGAGGGGTGAACAGCTCTCACAATCTGTTCACAATCCTTCACAATCCCCCACAATCCTTCACAATCCCTCACAATCTTACCACAATCCCTCACTATCTTTACACAATCCCTCACAATCTTAGCAAAAGATTGTGGATTTTCACAATCGGCGCACACATTTTGGGGTTAGTCCTCCACAATCCCTCACAATCTTGCCACAATCCCTCACAATCTTTGCACAATCCCTCACAATCTTAGCAAAAGATTGTGGATTTTCACAATCAGTGTACACATTTTGGGTTAGCTGTTCACCCCTCGGCAGGAACTTATAAAATACTTTTTTGGTGTTTGTAAAATAAATTAATTTTTGAGTCAAAAATATTTATTTGCCTTGACAGGCTTTTGGCACTATGTACTAATCATGTAGTTGGTTCATTAATACCATAATTAGTGTGGTGGAATGGTACCGAACAAAATTTCTGAAAGCCTATTTATTCTATTGGGAACTTTATGTTTAAACAGGAGGGCTATGTTATTGCCAATAGAATATTTTGAGGTTCTAATATGTTTAAGTCAAATTGTTATGGAATTCTAAACTTTTAGGTATTTCACATTAATACTTTTTATTATTTAGATAACTGTCCCGAGTGATCCAGCCACCTACATGAAATTTATTGAGGATATCAACACTGTCCAAGACATCCTGATCAAAGAATGTGCCAACAAAAAAAATGTTATTTTTGTTACACTCAAAGCTATGTATGATGAAATCTCCAACCCTGCCAAGAACCCATCACCTGTCATGTCAATTGTGTTGCAGTTGATAACTGATAGAAAAGGTAAACCTTTTATTTCTAGATGCACTTTAATGAGGCTTAGTTAATTTGTTATCTCTTTGTTTTGTATGTGAGTCACAAGGACTTAAGCACAATTAAGTGACTAATCAAGTAATGTACTTACAGTGCATCTCTGCATATGAGTGTTAAAACTATTTATTGAATATCATTTTAGATCAGACAGATTATTCTTGATAATCAGGCACCAAGGTCTAATTGCAGCAATAGTGTTTGCTTTGCTTTTACCTTTTGTGTTTTTATTGATGATGATAGAGAGTGTTAATTTAAATCATTAAATTTGTAGGAAAAAAAAACAACATGTATGATTATAAATTTTTTTATAGAAGGTGTTAAAAAAAGATTTTAAAAAATGATATTGCAAAAAATTAAATTAAAATCATATTTTATTTATTTATTCTTAGATGTCTGTGATTGTGAGAAATTTACATACATATTTGTTTTGCCTTGCCTTTTGGATTGTAAAAAATAACTGTCAAAATGTAAATCAGTTATTTTCCAAAAATTTCAACAGGTAAACAAAATTGGTTTTTAATTCTGTATCCTGCTGTTATAATGAATGGGTCTAGAGGTATCAATAATTGGAAAATGCTTTATTTAATCAGTAATTTATATAAACTTTAGAGAAGGTATTATTTTTAATAAAAAAATTTTTCAAGATAACTGTCTGTGTGTGTGTCTGTTCATAACATGATAGCTCCTAAACCGCTGAACCGATTTTCATAAAATTTTAAGGTAAAATAGTGTTTGACACTAACTAGCTGACTAGATTTTGGTCAAAATTCATTCATGCTATGAAAGTTTTTGTGTCACATCAATATGCAGTTTTCAGAATATAGTAGATTACATTTTGCTCAATAATTTGTGTTATAACCAAAAACTTCATAGGGGCTTTAGTTTCCAAGATATTTACAAAAAAGTTTTTTCAGGGCTGATAAATCATGGCTTTACTTGAACTGTGGTAATAGGCTAGCTAGGAAGATATCAGATCTGTCATGGCTCCATTTACTTTCTTAAGCAACCATAAAAAAAATGTGTTCACAGTCTCAAATTTAAAGCAGAACTAAATATTTTAGGAGTGAAAAGTAGTACAATAATTTTTTACTTACTAGTTGACCCCTTCAAGTACAATTCAAGGCTTATAGAAGTGTTATTTATGAGAAATATAATCTAAGGTATCACTAACTGGGCATTTTACCTTATAGTTAAGTGGCTTATAGTCAAAAATTGTGTCCCATGGGATAGGTGTGGAAGATTTTTTATAACTCCCCTAGATCGATTGGTAATAGACCACACAATTTTAAGTCACTGGGTGTTTACCTCCAATTCAAGTAGGAGCGCCTGTGTGACATAAATCCAAGATGGCGGCTTTTTTCATGTTTTTACTTTGCTTATAACTTTCGTTATATTTGTTTTACAGAAAAACAATTAATACGTTTTTTGTTTTCAAGAGAACACCAATTAATACAGTGAAGAAATTAGCTTTATATCACAAAAATTAACAAAGATATTATATTTTTTTTAATACTAAAAAATAGTAATTCTTTTACCAAAAAAAAAACTGAAAAGGAAATCGATTAAATAAATAAATTAAATAAATAACGTCTTTATTTAGCAAGCTTTACAAAAATTAGAGCTTATTCTTAAGCAAAATACAAAAAAAAATGGCTTGATAAAATGGCGAGATGTCGCTCCTAGGGCGTTTTTCAACCTAACCAAAGAAAATAAACTAAAAAAATTCACTTTAGTCGCTATGCGATTTACCAACTATTTTCAAACAAGATAAAAAAAAATTAAATAACATCTATACATATCTTAAAATTGATATACCAACCAACTGCCCAATCATTTAGTAAGAATCACATAACATGACAAAAAGAAATTTAAATAAAGTAAAGATTAAAAATAAAAGGGAATAGAGATCTGAGCCCTGAAGGGAAGAAAAACTAGAGATATCCCAAAAAAAATAACCCCAAAGTTAAATTCGCCCCGCCTGGGAAAACAGAGTCTATTAAACTAAAAAACAAAGGAAAAAATCGGCAACACGCTAGAAGCTTACCTTCTGTAATTCTGTAGCAGTCTCAAAATTTCACTGGCGACCGCGGCCCTTTCTTGCGACTGGAATTTCGGTCTTCAACCCAGAAACACGTGTGACTTTGAGTTTTTTGTTGGAAGTGATTTCTTCATTCCCCTGTCACACACAGGGTGGCGCTTTGGTTTTACCAAAATGATCAGGTGATCAAAAAGAAAATAACTTTCAACAAAGAGAGAAATTATCACCTGATCGGAATTTTTCCCAAACAGGACTTTCTTTTTTGAAGGTTTTTGCAGAAAGCCCAAAAATATCAAAACAAACTTTAAGGTTAGGTTTTCCAAAAATTCAAAATAAAACAATAAAGAAAAATAACTGGCAGCATTAAACATTCCGCCCACCATAAAAATTCCCAATTTTTATAGAAAAAACCCAAAAAACAAAAAAAAAGGTTATTCAATTACCCAAAAGGTCTAAACAATAAATTAGCATTTTTGCAACAATAATTTTATCGCAATAACTATGGACGTCATACTTAAGTTAATTCAAATAAGCATGATTCACGCTACACAAGGCTTTGAAGGTTGGTTACTGGCTGGGTAACGGACATACCTTCACCAAACTACGGTCAAGTAATCCTTTCGCGGTTTTTACTTGCACGACACGGGGGATTATATCTGGACTCAAGTAAATTTTTTCAATTCTACCGAGTGACCACTTCAATGGGGGTAGGTTTTTCATTGGGAGGGGCTGTCAAGGGTTCCAAAGTGAGGAAATGTCCAGGAATAAGACTTTGAAAGTCATGAGGATCAGGGCTCATACTACACAATGGTCGACTATTTAAAATAGCCTCAATCTGAACCAATACAGTCATCAACTCTTCAAAGGTTAGGATTTGATCCCCCACAATTCTCTTCAGATGAGTTTTCGTAGACTTTACCCCAGACTCATGGAGTCCACCAAAGTGCGGACTGGCGGGTGGATTAAAACACCACTTAATCGCTAAAGTCTCAGCAGCTTGCTGACAATAGGAGACAAGGAGGTTATTTGCCCCAACAAAACTAGTGCCCTGGTCACTGTAGAAGGCAGCACATCTGCCACGTCTACCAACAAATCGGCGGAGGGCAGCCAAAAATGCATCAGTGGACAAATCAGAAACAGCCTCCAGGTGAATGGCCTTTGTTGGGAAACAAACAAAAATACACCCATAAGCCTTTTGACTTTTTACACCACGACGCTTGGTTAACGTGATGGAGAATGGACCCATAAAATCTACACTAACATGGTGGTCGGTCGAGACGTCTTTCGCATGAAAAAGTCATTAAACCAACCGAACTGTAGCAATAGGGATCTCCAGTCCAATAGTTCCCACTCTTAGGTTACACTTTTGTGTTTTTAGTTAGGAATAGTAGCATAGGGAATAAGTAAAAAATGTAAAGAAACGCAGCTCAAAAACACTTTGACTTACCCTTGGATGAAAGGAACTTGGTACATGGACAACTGCACAGTCGAATCCAAATAATTCCAATCAAAGTAGTAGCAGTAGCACATCAAAGCAATCCATAAAATGTTTATACACGACCGTGGTCTTAAAAAACACGCATGTGATTTCACTTGGCGATCAATATATATCACTGGTATGGAGAGTACCCCAAATATTCGCATGAGCTCCGTATAGCAAGACGGACGTTGGAGCACTGCTTTATGTAGCAATATAGCAGTAAAAAGGTATGTATAAAATTAGGGAAAACTTAAATTAAAAAAGGATGGAAAATGGATATACTCAAGGTAGAAAAAGCAAAAATAATAAAGTAAAGTCAATGCATTCTTGAGCATATAATTCACCGCGCAAATTCAAATTTTTACCCTTTTTGTAGGCAAGGCATATCTTAGTAACTAAATTAGTTTAAACCAAGAAATAAAAGTAACTTTAAGTATAAAGTTTGAGCATAACTCTAGCAAAAAAAAGAAAATAAAAAGCATTCTAATTTAGATAAATGTCTCTAAATTTTATATCTTAAAACTAAACGCCGGGACGAAGCATTCCGGCCCCCCTGAAAATACCCAGGGTATGGTATTTTCTGAACTAAGCATTAGGGAGAGGGCACAATTTCACCAAAGGCCTCTTGAATAAACCTTTGGAGGTTTTAACTGTAGCAACTCTTACTACATTATCAGTACCAGGGTGCAATCCTACTACTCGTCCCAATACCCAATTTAAGGGAGTGGTTTGATCATCTTTGATCAAAACCATCGTATCAATCGCAATGGGATCAATTTTGTCTTGATTCACCTTAGCGTGCTGTTGCAATGTATGTAAGTAATCTCTGTGCCATCTACGCCAAAAATCGCGATGCAGTTTTTGCAGCAACTGCCACCGAGAAAGCCTATTTAAAGGCACTTGGTCAAAATCGAGGTCTGGAACAGTCGTAAGTGGTTCCAGGCTAAGGAAATGACCGGGCGTCAGTGCAGTCAAATCATTTGGATCTGTGCTGACTGGACACCAAGGCCTAGAGTTGAGGATAGCTTCTACTTGAGTAACCACAGTATAAAGCTCCTCAAAAGTAAGCACCTGTTCTCCAATTACTCGTAGTAAATGAGACTTTGCACTTTTGATGTTACTTTCCCACAAACCGCCCATGTGGGGTGCGGATGGAGGGTTGAAGTGCCAACGAATTGATTCGCGATTAGCAACTTCAGCAAACATCTCGTTAAGCATTTTAGCAGAAAGCGTAAAATTCGACGCGTTATCCGACTAGACTACTTCCACGCGTCCTCTTCTGGCCATAAAACGTCGGAACGCTGCCATAAAAGCGTCTGCTGATAAGTCTGACACAATTTCTAAGTGTACCGCCTTCGTACAACCGCAAATAAATAGAACGACATAAGCCTTAAGTCGTTTTGCACCGCGCATGCGGCTCATTGTAATAGCAAAACTTCCCGTAAGATCAACGCCAACGTGTTGAAAAGCTTTTGCTTGTGAAACGCGAAATTTTGGCAAATTACCAACAGGGGGTTGATAATTACTGGGGCGCGTGCGCCAGCATGTAGAACAACGCGAAATTATTTTTCTTATATGCCTTTTAGCTGCAAAAATCCAATAATTTTGAAAAAGTAAAAATAAAGTCGTGTTTATGCCGGTATGCATATGTTCCTCGTGAGTATGCGCAATCAATAACTTTGTAAATTGAGAATCACCGGGTAAAAGTATAGGAAATTTTTTGTCATAATCTAATTCCGAATTGCATAATCTTCCGCCAATGCGTAAAATATTATTTTGATCCAAAACCGGATTTAATTTTCTAAAAACATTTGGCAACGGTTTATTATCGACAAGTAAAGAAATCTCGTTTTGAAAATATTTATTTTGCACGTGTTTTATAAGCACAAATATTGCATTTTGTAACTCATATTGTATTAACCACGTAGAATTAATAATAATTTTCTCATTATTAAATTTACGCGAGCGAAGATTGTGAATAAAACGTAGTATAAAAGCAACAAGTCTAATTAAACGCAAAAAATTTGAAAATTTGTTAAGCAGACAATCCAAAAAATTTGGTTCAATTGTTGCAGCAAACACCAATTTTCGCTCCTCTTCGAGAGCTTCTTTGGGTGTAGTATTATTATTTTTAGTAAAATCCCATGTCTCTTGTGGCTTACAAAGGAACTCGGGTCCTTGCCACCAAAGGGAACAATTAATTAAATCTGCAGGCAATAGACCACGTGACCCGGGGTCCGCGGCGTTTAATTCAGAAGGAACATGGTTCCAATCGCAAGGCTGAATTTTTTCTTGTATGTATGTGACTCGGTTGGATACAAAAGTACGCCACGCATGTGGTGATCCTTTGATCCAAGAGAGCGCTACCATACTATCCGTAAAAGCAATAGTATTTTGAAAAAAAACTGCCGCACAGAGCCCAAACGGGGAATACTGATTCTTTTTATGGGAGCGACTTTCGATTTTGCGCACACAAAATACGTTTTAATATCTCCGTTTTGATAAACAATACGAAAATAAACCGCCGCACACATACCGCGCTCGGATGCATCGCTAAATCCAACAATTTGACAAAATTGAAAATTAGAGAGATCAATCATTCTTGGGATATAAAAATCAGAAAATAATTTGAGTTCTTCCTCGAATTTTTTCCACTTGGAAATTATTTCCGGGGGTGCTAACTGATCCCAATCTAACTTTATAAACCATAAGTACTGGATTAAATTTTTTGCAAAAAACGTAACCGGTGTAAGAAAACCTAAAGGGTCAAAGCATTTCGCAAGGGTACTAAGCAAATTACGCTTAGTGCAAATTTTTGTATTATAATTAAAAGAATAAAAAAAGTTATCACTTTGAGGGTTCCACCTCAAGCCTAAAATTTTTAGAGAGTTTGCATCCTCTCGAATCAAAGAAAAGTCTTTGGTTTGTATGTGGGTTGCAGGCAAGTCTGCAAGCAATTTGGGTTCGTTTGATGCCCATTTTTTCAGTTCAAATCCACCTCGCCCTAATAACTCAATTAATTGATTTTTCATAAGCATGATTTGATCAAAATCATTGCAACTTACTACGCAGTCGTCTATATAGACGCTGTCCTTTAAAATCGCAGAAGCCAACGGTAAGTCTTGATAATCATCGGCTAATTTAAGCAAGGTTCGAATTGCTAAATATGGAGAACAGTTTACCCCGAAAGTCAAAGTTTTTAATTCGTAATCTTGCACCGATTCTTCAGAATTAAAACGCCATAAAATTCGTTGGTATTTATGTTGATTTTCCTCCACATTTATCATTCTGTACATTTTAGAAATATCGCTAACAAAACAATATTTATGTAGCCGAAAATTAAGCAAAATTTTAACTAAATCTCCTTGTAGTTTAGGACCCGTGTGAAGGGCTTGATTTAGGCTAGGCTTATTTAAAGAATGACTCGATGCGTCAAAGACAAGACGAACAGGCGTGCTACTCGAGCTTTCTTTTATAACCGCATGGTGAGCAATATAAAAATATTCATGAATTTCTGAGTTATTAGGGGGTGAAACTGCACGCATGTGACCCATATCCAAGTATTCTTGCATTACTTGTGAGTAAGAAGTAAATAATTTTTTATCATTTAGTAAACGTTTTTCAAGCGAGTACAACCGACGCAAAGCAAGGGTTCGGGTATCGCCGAAATCAACGGGATTGATTTTAAAAGGCAACGAAACGGTGTATTTACCGTCCACATCGCGTATAGTAGTTTTTTCAAAATATTTTTCGCAAAAAATATCTGAAGGTGAATTTTTCTCCACCGTAGGAACCTCTTCCAACTCCCAGAATTTTTGCAAAGTATTATTTAAATCAGGAGTGGAAATAGTTGCCATAAAAGTAGAAATATTTTTTGATGCAAAAGCAGCATTTTGCAGAGGCATTTTTCCGAGCAAAGTCCATCCGAAGACTGTATTAATACAAGAGGGGGTGTCTGGACCGAAATAAAGTCTACCTTCTTCTAAAAGTGATCCATAAAGGTCCGCGCCAATAAGAAGCTGAATTCCAGCTTGATTATACCAACTGGGATCAGCTAATTTTAGACCAGTTAAGTAGTGCAAAGAATTTTGGTTAAAAGATACACTTGGCATTTTATCGCAAACTTGGTCTATTAATACAGGTTCTAGACTAAAAATTTTCGATTTATTATCGATAGCAGCAATTTTACAATGCACCGCATGGCGCGCCGTAGTAGACATATCTCCTAAACCGTTTACATTAAGCGAAATGTTGGATTTAGGAAGTCCGAGTGCATTCGCACATTTTTTCGTTATAAAGGAGCACATGGTGCCATTATCCAAGATGGCGCGTACTTCGTGCCAATTTCCGTATGCATCACGGATGTGCAGCAAAGCAGTGCAAAGCAACGTGTCATAGTCGCCAAGCACAGTACCCGCGTGAATAGATTTATTTTCAGTAATTTGATTTTCTACGGGGTTAGTTTGTGATCCACTAGACGTCACAGAAGAAGAAGCAATCACCGAAGCTGGGGAGTTATTTTTTAGGCATAAAAGACTGTGGTGATTTAAAAAACAAAATCTACATCTTTTTTGTGAAGTGCACGAGTTTACTTGATGAAAACTAGCCATGCAGTTGGTGCATCCCTTATTATTTCTAATAAAATCAATGCGTTCTTGAATTGGTTTCATTAAAAAAGATTCACAGCTAAAAATCAGATGTGTATTTTTTGCTTTGCAGTAGAAACACGTGTTTTGTTTGGAATTTGGAGGTTTCTGTGACTGTCCGTTCGCAAGTAAAACTGTTTTATTTCGTGGATTACGGGGGGATCTCGAGAAGTTCCCTGGTCGTGAGTTTTGAACATTATCTTGTTTCATAGACAAAGATAAAGATTCAAGAGACGTGCAATGTTGCTCTAAAAATTTGTAAATATCTTCGTATTTTGGCATTAAATTAGAAGCGTGATTTTGTTCAAATAACTTACGCGTTCCGGGATCTAATCGATCCAAAAGCATGTTCGCAGTAATAAAGCACCAACTATGGGTCGCATATCCCATATTTTTTAAGCAATCAAGGTTTTCCTTGAACGTATCTAGCATTTTTCGCAATTCTAAAACGTCATCATTGGATAGCCGAGGTGAGTTTTCGATAGATTTCCAGTAAGAAACCGCACGCAAGCGCTTATTGTCATATCTGGAAATCAGCGTATCGTAGCAAAGTAAATAATTATTTCCTTCAAGAGGTATATTTTTAATTAAATTTAAAGCAGGGCCTCTTAAAATCGTACGTAAATATTTAAACTTCTCAATGTCCGAGCTCTTACGCGTATGTACAACCGCATTGTAAATCTCAATAAAGCTTGGAAACTCCTCAACATCGCCCGAAAAAGGAGGGACATTTAACTTGGGAAGAGAAAATTCTGGTTCCGGAAAAATAATTGTTTGATTATTTACCTCATTGTGGCTTCGATTTATTTCTTCAGCCTCCACCTCAAATAAATCATAGTGCAAAGCCTCAACCTCTACGCATCTATCCAAAAAATCTTTTTGTATTTTATTCTGAGCTTCCAGAGCTTCAGAATCGTCTGAAATCAAGATCAGTAAAGCATTATGATGCTTTTCAAAGCTCTTACAACAAGAAGAAAGTTTTTTAAAGTTAACTTTAAACCTTGTGTGAGCAGCTGGATTTGTTTTCGCCTGATTGGCATAGTGTTCAAGCACACTCAACTGATTGATTGCAGTTTGACGCAAGGCCTTAGCCGAGCTTACCTTTTTTTCGGTATCGTTTACCATTTTAAAAGGTTAAAATGCAAAGTAAAGCAATAGTTAATAAGGGAAGCAAATTTAAAAAATATATCGTACTACTTTTCAAATTCCCTCGTAAACCAAGATTCAAAGCAATAGTAAAAGGCCAGCGGCTTTTAGCAAATATTGAGTAAAGAACAGCAAGTTTTTAGCAAAAAGTATAAATGCTAAAAAATATGCACAAAAAAAATTTAGCAACTGATAAGAGTTTCTATATTTGTGTAGGTACGCAAGGAAACGCAAGCCTTACATACATCGACAGCGCAATAATTTTTAATTTTGAAAAAAAAAATATATTTTTCAAAATTTGTATGCAATTTGTATATTGCACAAATAAAAAATGCAATGCAAGTTGGTACGTGCAACGTACAATAGACACACCGTAGATAAAATGTAAAACCTAAGATATGCCTTGTCTTAAAAAGACGCAAAGTAAAGTCCTAACTTCAAACACAATTATGCAACTCTGAGAGCACCTATTACGCAGAACGGGAAATCCGGCTCGAAGGACCAAAAAATGGTCGGTCGAGACGTCTTTCGCATGAAAAAGTCAACAAACCAACCGAACTGTAGCAATAGGGATCTCCAGTCCAATAGTTCCCACTCTTAGGTTACACTTTTGTGTTTTTAGTTAGGAATAGTAGCATAGGGAATAAGTAAAAAATGTAAAGAAACGCAGCTCAAAAACACTTTGACTTACCCTTGGATGAAAGGAACTTGGTACATGGACAACTGCACAGTCGAATCCAAATAATTCCAATCAAAGTAGTAGCAGTAGCACATCAAAGCAATCCATAAAATGTTTATACACGACCGTGGTCTTAAAAAACACGCATGTGATTTCACTTGGCGATCAATATATATCACTGGTATGGAGAGTACCCCAAATTTCGCATGAGCTCCGTATAGCAAGACGGACGTTGGAGCACTGCTTTATGTAGCAATATAGCAGTAAAAAGGTATGTATAAAATTAGGGAAAACTTAAATTAAAAAAGGATGGAAAATGGATATACTCAAGGTAGAAAAAGCAAAAATAATAAAGTAAAGTCAATACATTCTTGAGCATATAATTCACCGCGCAAATTCAAATTTTTACCCTTTTTGTAGGCAAGGCATATCTTAGTAACTAAATTAGTTTAAACCAAGAAATAAAAGTAACTTTAAGTATAAAGTTTGAGCATAACTCTAGCAAAAAAAAGAAAATAAAAAGCATTCTAATTTAGATAAATGTCTCTAAATTTTATATCTTAAAACTAAACGCCGGGACGAAGCACATGGGACAAGAGCTTCACCTGGGAGACTCTAAATTTAGGAAGGTCACCCATGAATGGGTGCAATGGTTTGGGATTTACCCTGGCACAACAAAAACACTTGGAAACAACACTGTGAATGGCACTTTTCACCTACAAAATCCAAAACTGTTGATTTAGGAGGTACTCCAATAAGCGAGGACCGGGATGTCCATGCTCACCATGGAATTTTTCAACAAAACAAAGTGGTAAGCCTATGACAACGAGGCACTAACATGGGGTGTTTCACCTCATATGCTAAATCAGTGTGACGCAATCTACCGCCCACCCTGAGAACACCATGGGAATCAAGAAAAGGAGCCAACTTTCGAAGAGGCTTAGCACAACTCTCACCCTTACATATCCTTTTCAAATCTTAAAAAAAAACTTCTTGTTGTACAACTCGCACAACAACTAAAGTAGCATAATAAAGATCTGCCTCATTGAGGGCTTTAGTAGGAAAAGATAAAGAAGGATCTTTTTTCACTCGAAAAAGTCTCAAACAAAAGGCAACAATGCCCAAGATTTTACGTAAAGAGGAGTACTTAGTGAGTAACAGCTGTACTTCATCAAGGGGTATTTCTGTCACAAAAACAAAACGATTTTCCTCAGGGGGTAGATCAGCATCAAATGCATCAATTTTATGGTTCATAGGCCATGTTTCACTAGACTGGGCCAACCAGGATGGTCCAGTAAACCAAAGAGGATGGTCTATCAATTGACCAGGAAGTAAGCTCCGGAATAAGCAATCAGCTGGGTTCTTCCTACCATTTACATGGTACCAACAGCTGAGGGGAACTTTCTCTTGAATAGTCGTTACACGATTGGCTACAAAAACCTTTCGTTTTGATGGACACGATTTTATCCAAGCAAGGATAACGCTGGAGTCAGACCAAGCAAAAATCTTATCAATCGGGATGCAATCAAGATGATTGCCAACAAACTCCAATAGCTCTGCCAACAATACAGCAGCACACAATTCTAAGCGTGGAATAGAAATACTTACACCCTACTTTTCCCACACAAAAGGGAGATAGAAATATTTCCATCCAACTCAATTTGTCGAATATATACTGCATCACCATATGCACACATTGAGGCGTCACAAAAGCCATGCAATTCAGTGGTGACAGCATTTTGCTTCACAACATAACGAGGTATTGATATCGAAGATAATAATGGTAGTTGCGATACATAGAGTTGCCACTGTGCAACAATATCACTGGAGGGGGTATCATCCCATGAAAGACCCTGGACCCCCAAATGTTGCATTAAACACTTAACAACCAAAACAACTGGGGCTAGGAACCCGAGTGGATCATATATCCTTGCAATCTCAGAGAGAATGTTTCTCTTGGTACAAGGTCTTTCCATGGGCATCACATCATAACAAAACCACCTTCACAACTGGGTGGTGTGGAACAAAATATGAATGGAAGTCAGAGTTAGAATTGTCCAATTTCAGAAGCCCCTGGTCTAGGTAATCCTGAACAAATTCTTTGTATACACTATACAAAGCAGGATTCCTCAATAATCGGTTTTCCATCATATTGAATCTACGCAATGCTTGACCTTTAGAGTCACCAAGTTCTTGTCGAGGCTCTCTGAAAGGTAAACGAACAACATATCTGCCAAACTCAGTTCCAGAATGAGCGGCAGCAAACAATTTTCCACACAAGTCCTCATCAGAGGGAAGAGGGATTTTTGGAGGGGTCGATTCTAGTTCCCAAAACCTTTGTAAGGTACTATCCAATCCAGATTCTATAGGGGAAGACACTAAGGTCAACAAACTAATGGGTTTTTGAGTTTTACGAGGACCATCAATACCACCAAGGAGTATCGAACCAAATATTGAATTAATGGCACAAGGTCCTCCATTTTCTCCTTTTTTAAAGCCTGGCACAAGCATCTGACCAAACAAATCAACACCAATCAAAAGGTCTACACTACTAGGTTGTCCAAAATTAGGATCTGCAAAATCTAAATCTTTTAGGTATGGCCACTGAATAGAATCATATTCTACAACAGTCACAGGTATGGTTCCACAAATTTTAGGAATAAGAATGGCATCACAGGAAAACAAACTATCAGGAAACTTGGCGGAGCCTATTTTCAATGTAACATTGCCATATGAAGTACTAGAAATCATGCCATTTATTCCCTTAATAGGAGTTCTATTCGGAGCTACTTTAAGTCCTAACCTCTCAGCCAAAGAGACAGTTACAAAGGACACTTCACTAGCGGAATCTAAAATTGCCCTACAAGACACAAACTTGTTGTGGGCATCTAACACTAAAACTTGGGCAGTTGCAAAAAGCACAGGTCTCCTCTTACGAGGTTCAAAATGGTTGCTACTAGGTGTAGCGGTACACAATGCCTGTTTGGCACCTTCACTATTAGGTATGTGGGGGCTCTCCCCTGGACAATCATCTAAAAACACAGGTCTCCTCTTACGAGGTTCAAAATGGGTTGCTACTGGGTGTAGCGGTACACAATGCCTGTTTGGCACCCTCACTATCAGGTAAACGGGGAGTCTCCCCCGGACAATCAACTTGGTGGCTCGGGGAGCTTTTCACAAAGTGCAACAGGGAATGGTGAAGACCCTGGCACTGACGACACGTGGCATTTGTAGGGCATTGAGATACACCATGTTTGCCAAAGCAGTTAAAACACAATCGTTCAAGCTTAACAAATTGATGGCGCTGACCTACTTCTAATTCCAGAAATCTGGTACACTTCACAAGGGGATGGTAGGGCTGTTGCTGGCAATAAACACAACCTTTATTACCAGACTGGCCTGTTCCAGTCAATAACACAGGATAGGGTGGTTTGCCACCCTTCCTAGGGGGTAGAGGAGGTGAGACCTCCTTCGGCTTATTCAAAAGAGAACTATTTTCCAAAGCCCGACAATTTTTCTCTAAGAATTTAAACAAATTTTTATAGGATGGGATTTCCTTATCACTATACTCAATCTCAAACTGAGTTTTCAATGGGGTATCAACTTTTTGCAAAAGAAGAATCATTTTAGCAAAATCTAAAAGGTCTACATCATCATAGTTTGACAATGCTTCTAAATTGTCCCGGAAAGTGGACAACAATAACCTTAAATCATGTGGGTTGCTCGATTTTGCAGAAGAGGCTTGACAAATAGACGTCCAATAATTTGTTACCAAAAGTCTTTTATTATTAAAGGGTCTAATCATCGAATCGAAGGCTACTCGATAATTATCAGAGGTTAGCGGTATCTTCCTAATTACAGATGCAGCCTCTCCCACCAGAGCGGTATTTAAGGCTTGAAATTTAGCTATTTCACTCATGTCAGCTTTATCGTGAACAAGTGACTTAAACATATCAAAAAAGGTGGGCCATTTTTTAAGATTACCGTCAAAATGGGGTACCTCTATCCTTTTAATTTCAAGACCCCTGTCCACATTTACCAGGGAATGGTTCAAAATTGTCTGTGAGGCATCTTGGTAATCCTCCGGATAGAGCTCACAACAAATCGATCTAATTGTGTATTTCATTTCATCAAATTCCTGCACTAAAGTTTCCTGACTTTCTTGTATCTGATCACTACTATCCAAGCTTATAATTTCAAAATGCAATGCATCGAATTGACTTACCAGAGAAGGCACATCTTCCCATCTGGGTTTTAACTTTTTTGCCTGCTCTGCATTGCCCTGGGCTTCGACGGCTCTATTATAAGTTGTTTTTAATTTATTAAAAACGCTATTTTGTTATTTTTTCAAAACTTTTATGTCAGACATGACAAAGCTGTTTTTATCAGATACAAAAAAGTAGGTTTTTTCGCGACAAATCCGCTATCAACACCCGGGTACGGTTCGCTAAGAACGCGGCAACAATCTCGCGCTTAACGAAAGCAAAAATCGAAGGTATATTTCGACGGATTTACACAAACAAATTCGAAACCCGACGAATAATCAACAATTTTCTAACCTCGGAGGTAAACAAAACAACACGTGAAGTTGTGAGGTTAGAACACACAAACGTCAATGAAACGTCAGCCAGCAAGAAAAACAACGGGTGCCCGGGCCGCTGCCAAATGTCGAACGGGGGTTTTTTTATCGCCGCACGAGGTCATAAACCAAACTCAGGGCAACCAACCTTCAAAACCATGCGGACTCTAAAAAAAACAGGTACAAAAACAACAATGTCCGAATCTGGCAAAAAAAACGATAAAATGTGGTTGCTGCAAAAAATCTATAAAATTACCAATTTTTTAACAAAAAAAAACTGTAAAATCCAGAGATCTGAGCCCTGAAGGGATGAAAAACTAGAGATATTCCAAAAAAAATAACCCCAAAGTTAAATTCGCCCCGCCTGGGAAAACAGAGTCTATTAAACTAAAAAACAAAGGAAAAAATCGGCAACAGGCTAGAAGCTTACCTTCTGTAATTCTATAGCAGTCTCAAAATTTCACTGGCGACCGCGGCCCTTTCTTGCGACTGGAATTTCGGTCTTCAACCCAGAAACACGTGTGACTTCTTTGAGTTTTTTGTTGGAAGTGATTTCTTCATTCCCCTGTCACACACAGGGTGGCGCTTCAAAACTCACAGCGTGAGCAAAAAACGCGCATGGTTTTACCAAAATGATCAGGTGATCAAAAAGAAAATAACTTTCAACAAAGAGAGAAATTATCACCTGATCGGAATTTTTCCCAAACAGGACTTTCTTTTTTGAAGGTTTTTGCAGAAAGCCCAAAAATATCAAAACAAACTTTAAGGTTAGGTTTTCCAAAAATTCAAAATAAAACAATAAAGAAAAATAACTGGCAGCATTAAACAGGGAAATTTGAATTCATTATCTATTTAGGGAGCAAGATCATTATCTTTAAACTGAACATAATTGTAAAATCTTGAAATCTTTTAAACGTTTTTAAAATTTAATATACTGTCGCACTGAAATTCAGAAGGTGCCTTATTGTAAATTTTAGCAGCAAAATATGAAAAAGATCGTTGGAAAGTTTTGGTTCTATGTTGTGGGATGATCAGTGTCCTAGTATTTCTAGTTCTGTGATGTCTATTTCCTAGAAAATTAAGTTTTTTGCGCAAATAACTAGGTTCATTTGCTAGCAGAATTTTATGGACTAGAACCATACCATGCATTTCTCTAAGTTCATTCAGTTTTAACTTTTCATGCTCACGAATCTTACAAGTAATCCGATCAAATTTTCTTATTCCAAAAGCAAATCTAAAGCAAGAATTTTGAATTCGTTGTAGTCGATTTTCATCAAGTTTAGACAGACAGGGACCATAAACTGTATCACAGTAAGAAATGCGAGATATTTTGTAAAGCGTAGGTCTGAATTAATCCAAAGACCTAGATTTTTTACTTCTGTGGAAACAGGAATGTCAAAACCAGAAATGCGGACAGAGATATTTTGAGATGCAATTTCTCTTTTTTGTGAATTTCCAAAGAAACTTACCTGGGACTTATTTTGATTTATTTTAAGATTATGAGCATTAGAGATTTCAGAAAGCATATGAAGATCATGATTTATTTTATTTTCGACTAGAGGAAATGCAGATTCAAATGGAAAAATTAAATAAACTTGTGTGTCGTCGCAATAATGATGTAGTTTAGAGTCTCGTACATAGGTGAAGAAATCAGAGATGTAAATTGAAAAAAAGATGGGGCCTAATATGGAACCTTGAGGAACACCTTGAGCAATAGGAAGAATGTTTGAAAATTTTGCATCATAGATGATTCTTTGAAAGCGAGGAGCTAAGTAGCTACTTATTAATTTCATTGATTCAGATTGAAATCCAAAGTATTTAAGTCATGTCGAAAGCTTTACTAAAATCTAAGAGAGTAAGACAAGTTATGTGATTTTTATCAAATGCTTGAAGACAATCATCTACTATATCAGTAAGATCAGTAGTGGTACTATGAGATTTTCTAAAACCGGATTGAGTTGAAGGGATCATATTATGTTGAAAAATTAATTTTGTAATCTGATCCTGAAGAACTTTTTCTAAAATCTTGGAAAGTGTAGGGAGTATGCTTATAGGCCTTGAACTCGGAGGGACTGGAATTCTTCGGCAAAGGAATTACATTGGCCATCTTCCAACTATTTGGAAATTTAGAAGTCGTAATGCTGTGATTTATGATATGTAAGATATGGTTTGGGGCTCCCTGGTGGTCCAGATAGGAGAGTTGTCTGGAATTTAACGGTGTCAGATGTGGACTGTAATTTTAAGGGAATAAGGTCATAGGCTAAGCTGGTACAAGGGATTCTGAAATGGTCTAGTTTACCTTCTAGGTTAGTGTAGCAATAAACAAATGTATGTAAGGTAAAAATAATGCATTTTCACTTACCATTTTTATACAGGAAGTGGAACTCATGGGAGGACGTGCTGTTCAACCGTATTTTTTGCACCCCACATGAATGTGGTAGGAGAGTCGCTAACACGCGTGTATTATCGTTCGAAGGCGAAACGGTTCTCTATGCTGCAGCAGATATCGCTGCTGCGTTCATTCTCCCACATGGCGCCCAGTGGCGTCGTTAATCCATAGGCGTAGGAGAAAAGGAATAAGTAGGAAGGAATGAGATTACGAAGGTCCATATTAAAGGAACTAGGAACCTTAGTAATTCAAAATGCATTTTATGTAAAGTAAATTAATTATAGCAAATTGTAATATTTGCCTTTAAAACCGCGGGAGTTTCAAATGCAAATAACCCAGTAATTTTAAGTACTTAATTAGTTAATTAATACTAAATAAACAAAAAATAGAAAATGCTCTAGTGAATCACCAAATAGCCTAATTCGAACCAATTTGGTAAATTATAGTAAAAAGAACATATTTACAAAAAGGAAGGCGGGACGAACCATTTCCCACCCCCCTGAGAATGCCCAGGGGCATTTCAGAGAGTTTAATTTGTAGGCAGGGCGCATAGTTTTACCAAAGGCCGTTTGTAGGTACCTTTAGTAGTCTTTACAATAGCAACCCGTGGAACATTATCAGAACCTTTAATAAGGTCTTCAATGCGGCCTAGGGGCCAATCCAATGGAGTGGAATTTTCATCTTTGATCAGTACCATAGTACCAATATCAATGGAAGCAAGAGGTTGGTGCCATTTGGCTCGCTGTTGCAAAGTGTGCAAATATTCGCGATGCCAGCGAATCCAAAAATCGCGGTGCATTTTTTGCAACAGTTGCCACCTGGACAGCCTGTTTAACGCAATATCGCAGTAGTTTGGATCGGGTATTGTACCTGGAGGCCTCAAATTTAAAAAATTATTAGGAGTCAAGACCGCCAGATCAGTAGGATCGGTGCTTAAGGCACATAAAGGACGTGAGTTCATTATGGCTTCAACTTGGGTTAAAACCGTATTTAATTCCTCATAGGTGAGTATTTGATTTCCAACTACCCTGTGAAGATGAGTCTTTAAAGATTTAATGTTTGATTCCCAAATGCCTCCCATGTGGGGAGCAGCAGGTGGGTTAAAAGACCAAACTATACCTTCCCCCTTCACGCAATCAGAAAAAATTTGTCGCAAGTATTTTTCAGAGGCCACGAAGTTGGTCCCGCAGTCTGAAGAGATCTTTGAGCATAGTCCTCTTCTAGCTATGAAGCGGCGCAGAGCAGCCAGAAAGGCTTCTGATGTCATATCAGAGACTAACTCTAAATGCACGGCTTTAACAGCGCAACAGATAAATAAACAGACATATGCTTTCATGGTTTTGGCACCTCTGGTCCGACCAAGAGTAATCGTGAACGGACCACAAAAATCTATACCTACATTTTCGAACACCTTTGCTTCGGAAACTCTAAATTTCGGTAGGTTACCCATAGGGGGTTGAAGGGAGTTAGGTTTAGTTTTCCAGCAAGTATGGCAAGAACTTAAAACTTTTCTCACTACCTTTTTAGCAGACAATACCCAGAAGTTTTGCATTAGTAAAAAAGTTGTGGTCTGTATACCACAATGAAGATTGCTGCGATGCAAATCTAAAATCAGTAATTCAGTGAATTTTGCACTAGAAGGCAAAAGAATTGGAAATTTTTTATCGTATGATAAATTTGAATGGCATAAACGGCCTCCAACACGAAGCAAATCGTAGCTTTCATTATGCAAAAATGGACATAATTTTTGAAAAGCTTTTGGAAGCTGTTTCTTATCTTTTAGTAATTCAATTTCTTTTTGGAAAGAAAAAGATTGTACGCATTTCGAAATAAAAAGTAAGCTTTTGTAGTAATCCTGATTTGTAAGGTAATCAGTAGCAAAATTGTATGAGGGATTTTTAAACTTTTGTAACCCTCGCAAAAAGTAAGCAACTATTCTCTTAATTTTAAAAAGAGAACTGTATTTTTCAAACAAGTTGTTTACATAATATTCAACTGTTTGTTCGCAAGTAAAAACGTTAAAAATATTTTTTCGCTGTTCTTCCAAAACTGCATTCCCATCGTAAGTAACTGTCATAAAATCCCAAGTATTTGTAGGTTGGTTTAGAAAAGAAGGCCCTTCTAACCAAAAATAAAATCTTTGTAAATCAGAGGGATACATTTCCCTAGTACCGCAGTCAGCAGGATTTTGTTCAGTAGGAACATAATGCCAAAACTCAGGGCTAATTCTTCCTTGTATATAGGCAGTTCTATTCGAAACAAATGTTTTAAATTTGTGAGGAGATCCCTGAATCCAAGATAAGGTCACTGTGCTATCAGTAAAAGCAAGAATTTTATCAAATTTAATTTTTTCCGAGAACGTTTCTAGTAAAAAATCCATTAATTTAGCCAACAAAACAGCTCCTAAAAGCTCTAGTCTTGGTAAAGTTAGTTTACGACGCAACGGTGCGACTCTAGATTTACTACAAACAAAAAAAACTTTAATGTTTCCATCAGAATAAAAAATTCGAATATAAGCGACAGCACAATAGGCCCGTTCTGAACTATCGCAAAATCCTACTAGCTGGATTTGACTAGCATTAGGCAAAATTATTTGACGAGGAATTTTAACAGAATGCAAAAACTTTAATTCATTTTTAAATTTTTCCCATTTAAAAACAATTTCCGGACTGACAGGGTCGTCCCAGTTTAAGTCTTCTGCCCAGCAGTATTGAACAATTAATTTTAAAATTAAAACTATTGGCGCCAAAAAAGACAGAGGGTCGTAAATGCGGGCCAAATTACTTAAAATTGTTCTTTTAGTGCATGTTTGGAGAGAACAGTCGAAAGTATAAAAAAATTCATCAGTATGGGGGTTCCAATTTAAACCGAGAATTTTCAAAGTTGAATTTTCAGCATCTAAATCGAGAGAAAGAGCCTTCATCGAAATGTGTGACTCAGGAAGATCGGATAGTAACTCGGGACAATTGCTCGCCCATTTACGCAATTCGAATCCACCTCGGCTAAGTAGCTCGATTAATTGATTTTTCATCTCAGTGGCCTTAAAAAAGTCATCACTTCCCGAAATCACATCATCGACAAAAACTGCCTCCTCCATGATTTTTGAGGCAAGAGGAAGGTCCTCATGCTCTCTAGCAAGTTGCAGCAAAGTTCTGATAGCCAAAAAGGGGCTACAAGAGACCCCGAATAAAACTCTATTTATTTCGAAGTCTTGAATAGGCTGGTTAGGATCAAACCTCCAAACTATTCTTTGAAAATTAGTTTGACTAGGGTCAACTAAAATCATCCTGTACATTTGACGGATGTCGCAACAAAAGCAAAATTTATGCAAAC
The DNA here is from genome assembly GCA_963576565.1 of Aspidapion aeneum. NCBI lineage: Eukaryota > Metazoa > Arthropoda > Insecta > Coleoptera > Brentidae > Aspidapion > Aspidapion aeneum. Next base: position 46,706,552 of record OY755045.1, read on the forward strand.
GATAAAGTAATAAAATTTTTTGTAAGTCCCTTTGTAAAGGGGGCCCAGTATAAACAGCGTTGTTGAGCGAGATTTTGCCAGGGGCGTGCATGCTCGCATCAAAAACCACCCTCAGGGGGGTGCTAGTAGAATCTTTTTTAAACACCGCATGGTGTGCAATATAAAAATGATTTGAAATTTCGGTCGGCAAAGGTGCAGAAACCGGTTGCATATGATTATTATCTAAATAATCTTGTAAAACAGAGCTGTAGGCAGCATAAAAATCAGGGTTTTGTAGCAATTTCTTCTCAAGGGAGAAAAAACGACGTACGGCAATGGATCGAGTGTCGCCAAAATCTGGAGCAGTAACTTTAAATGGTAAAGATACAATATATCTCCCCTCCTCATTTTTTGAGGTAGTTTTCAAAAAATAATTTTCGCAAAACTCATCTTCGGGGTCAATGGCCTTGACATTAGGTATGTCATCTATTTGCCAAAATCGTTGTAGATTTTTATCTAAATTGACAAAAGAATCGTTCATTGACGTAGTAAAAAATGTTTTAATTTGATTTGTAGTTGAAGGTGAAAGTGAAAGATTGCCCATTATTCCCCACCCAAAAATAGTATTAATGCAGACGGGGTTGTTGGGTCCCGTAGACAAACGACCATCTAGCAAAATGTAAGGGTACACATCGCCGCCCAACAATAAATCAATTTTATCGCTTTTATTAAAGCCTGGGTCAGCTAGTTCTAAGTTGGCGAGAAAAGGAAAACTTTTAATCGAAAATGAGGAATGAGGTAAATCACTACAAATTTTATCGAGTATTATCGCATCAAAATTAAAAACAAAATTATTATCACGCAAAGAGGATATATTGCAATTAATTCCAGATTTTGCCGAAGTTGTCATTCGATCTAAGCTTTGTAGAGTCATGGCGATATTAAATTTAGGAAGGCCCAAACTATCAGCACATGACTTAGATATAAATGAAGATTGAGCACCAGAGTCACAGATGGCGCGCACTGTGTGCCAATTTTGAAAAACATCCTGTATTTGTATTAAAGCGGTACAGAGAAGTACTTCGCGATCATTTAAAGACATACCAGTAACAATGGTGTTAGTGGTTCTATTAAATTCGGTAGCCACGGGGCTCCTCGGGGGTTGCACTGCAGAAGTAGAGGGGCTACTCGCAGAACTAGGTGTAGAATTAATAGGAAAAAAATGTAAGAGACTGTGATGAAATTGGCCACAATGTAAACATCTTTTTTCTGATTTGCATTGCTGGGGTAAATTATGCTTTGAGGCCAAACAGTTGACACACGCTTTATGTTGTTTAACAATCTCAAAACGTTGCTGGGGAGTTTTCGCCAAAAAATTAGGACATCTGTATATTATATGATCGCCACTTTTACAGAGAAAACAAAAATTTTGAGGGTTTGGAGTATTATTTAAGCCACTTTGGCCATTTGGAGACTGGGAGGCATTTTTGGAGGCTCTCTGAGTATTAGCAAACAAAGCAGATCGATTTTGAAACTTTGCTTGATTTTTCTGACTTGAAATTGACAAATCTTTATTTTTTAAGTAATCTTGAGTTTGTTGTATTTGTTCCAACGCAATGCAATGGCTAGAAACAAAAGCACGAATTTTATCATAAGAGGGGATCTCATTGGAGCAATAATTTTGCTCAAATGCCTTGCGCGTGGTTGGGTCCAACCTATCCAAGAGCATTTGTGCCATAATATAATCCCAAAACTCCGTTTTAAAACCCATGACTTTTAAAGCACTTAAGTTTTTCGAAAAACAATCAAGCAAATTCCTCAAATTCGTAGCATTCTCTTTAGTAAGAGGAGAGAAGCCTTCAATTGCCTTCCAGTGAAGGTAAGCTTGTAATCGTTTATTTGTATACCTATCCACCAAGGTGTGGTAGGCATTTAAATAATTTTCAGCAAGGATAGGAATGTCAGAAATGACATCCAGGGCAGGGCCCTTTAAATTAGAAAAAAGCAAATTGAATTTTTCAAAGTTTCCCAGCGACCTACTATTGTGCACGGTAGCATTAAAGGCTTGCAAAAAGGTTGGAAACTCCTTAAATTCCCCTTGAAAAAGAGGTATTTTTATCCTAGGCAGTAAACCATGCTGGTCTGTGGAGGCACAGGGACTGCCCATGGGATTTATCGTACTGCTCAAAAGCCCTCCATCTTCAAAGGGTAGTTCGAAAAGTTCGTAAAATATAGTGGAAATCTCGTCACAGCGTTTGCAAAAGTCCATAAACACTTTGTTTTCTACTACTAAGCGATCCTCATCAGAGGCTACCAACGTCAACAAAGTATTATGGTGCTTTTCAAAATCTTTTTTGATTTTTGACAATGTCCGAAATTTGACTTTAAAGCCGCTGTGATAGGCAGGGTCATTTTTTGCGAGGGTCGCGGATTCAATGATCAAATTTAGCTGTGAAATCGCACTATAGCGCAAGGCTTTAGCCTTTAAAATTTTATCCGAACTAGACATGATTTAAAAAAAAATCCAAAAAATAATTGACAAAAATTAGGTAAACTGAAAAAAAAATCAAAATTTGGACACCCTGTATAAATATTAATGTCCTACGTTTAATTACAATAATCAAACTATAAGCGCACAAAAGTAAAGAAAATACCCGATGCAAACTAATGATAACAAAAAACTTGTGTATAAGTTTTTTTATCTTCGCCTCGCGAATTCAAATAAGTAGGTACCTACTATGTATTATATTTAAAAATAAATACCTACAAATCAAAAGCATTTAATTTGGTAAAACTATTTATCTGCCTTTACACGAAAACAAATTCTCAAGTTAAGAATTAAATTTCCTTCAAAATTTATTATGCACGCATAAAATGGATACAATCATAGCCATTTGCAGACAGATATTATAATAGTAAATTAGAAATAGATATATTCATAGCAATTTTTACGCAAAAACGAATATAGTAAAGCATCCGCAATCGGATATAGTCATAGCAATTTGCAATAAGCAAAAATGAATATGGCAATTTGGAGATTTTTTTCGAGCAAATTGGATATAATTATAGCAATCCACAAATGTGAAGGCACAACGGCTAAAATAATAGCACTTTGCAGACACTATTTTAAACTATTTCCAGTGACAAACAAAAAAACACCCAAATTCTATACGGTTTTTTTTTTTACAAAAAAGAAACGAAAAAACTTGATTTATTCGAAACAAAAAAAAGCATAGTAGTTTACAGATTTTATCTGTGTTTGGTTTTTCGCATGAAAAGGCTAAATTTATTGTTAAAAATATTTAATTTTTACACAAAAAAAAATCGCAAAATGTATTTTAGAAACCTAGGGGTTTTCTAAAGTAGGCATGTAAGAAAAACAAGGGTTTTTCTTGCATTTGTTTTTACACAAAAAAAAATCGCAAAATGTATTTTAGAAACCTAGGGGTTTTCTAAAGTAGGCATGTAAGAAAAACAAGGGTTTTTCTTGCATTTGTTTTTACACAAAAAAAAAATCGCAAAATGTATTTTAGAAACCTAGGGGTTTTCTAAAGTAGGCATGTAAGAAAAACAAGGGTTTTTCTTGCATTTGAAACCAGTAAAAAAGGCATTTAGGAAAAACAAGGGTTTTTCTTGCATTTGAAACCAGTAAAAAAAACTAACCTAAAAAGGCAAAAAAACGATTCCAGAAATCCGGGTCGCTAAGGATCAAAAATGGGGCTCCCTGGTGGTCCAGATAGGAGAGTTGTCTGGAATTTAACGGTGTCAGATGTGGACTGTAATTTTAAGGGAATAAGGTCATAGGCTAAGCTGGTACAAGGGATTCTGAAATGGTCTAGTTTACCTTCTAGGTTAGTGTAGCAATAAACAAATGTATGTAAGGTAAAAATAATGCATTTTCACTTACCATTTTTATACAGGAAGTGGAACTCATGGGAGGACGTGCTGTTCAACCGTATTTTTTGCACCCCACATGAATGTGGTAGGAGAGTCGCTAACACGCGTGTATTATCGTTCGAAGGCGAAACGGTTCTCTATGCTGCAGCAGATATCGCTGCTGCGTTCATTCTCCCACATGGCGCCCAGTGGCGTCGTTAATCCATAGGCGTAGGAGAAAAGGAATAAGTAGGAAGGAATGAGATTACGAAGGTCCATATTAAAGGAACTAGGAACCTTAGTAATTCAAAATGCATTTTATGTAAAGTAAATTAATTATAGCAAATTGTAATATTTGCCTTTAAAACCGCGGGAGTTTCAAATGCAAATAACCCAGTAATTTTAAGTACTTAATTAGTTAATTAATACTAAATAAACAAAAAATAGAAAATGCTCTAGTGAATCACCAAATAGCCTAATTCGAACCAATTTGGTAAATTATAGTAAAAAGAACATATTTACAAAAAGGAAGGCGGGACGAACCATGGTTAATTATAAAATTTTTAGCCAAATTTATCATTTTAAGAGAGATTTGATCACCTCCGGTAGCATTACTATTTACAGAATTAAGGTGCAAAATTAACTCTGAAAGATCTATAGCTAAAAAATTAAAGTTAATACCTGGGTTAAAACTTCCGTTGTATTTATGTAATAAGTTTTCCTGATCCGGAGTACGTGTGACTAAGGGAACTGTAGTAAAATGAGAGTTTATTGCATCAAGATTTGCTAGATCCTGTGGTATAGTGTTCTCAGTGGTGGTGTGATGTCACAAATTCAAGATTGGGATTTTTTCCATGTTTTTTTACAAACTTTTGCTTTTAACTTTTGCCACACAACTTTACAAAAAAATTGTGTAGGTTGTAATTTGTTCGCAATAGAACAATAATTTAATTCTCGTTTTAATATGCTTTATATCTCAAGAACTAAAAAATATATAAAATTATTAAGATTGGGCAAGAAAGATTTAGCCAAAGTAATTTAATGAATGTTTTTGGTTTTAAACTACCCTTGATCGATTGATGTTGGATCACTCAATATTAAGTCGCCGGGCATCGAATTTCAGTAGGTAGGTAGATGTGACGTCATAAATCCAAAATAGCTGCTTTTTTTATATTTTTACAAACTTTCGCTTATTTATAACTTCTGCTCAATTAGTGTTACAGAAAAAGTGTAAATATATTTTTGTTTGCTAATATTATGGTAAAGAAAGGCTTTATATCTTAAAAACTAACAAAGTTATTTGTTTGGGCACTGTGAAAAAAAAATATCTTTGTGAGTATAAAGCTAATTTATTTACTATATTAAGAGGGAACTCTGCATATGATGATGATGATTAAACCAAAGAAGAAATTACAACAAATCTTATATTAGGCCTATCCACTAAATACTTTACTTAAATATTGGATTCAAGTTAAATCTATTTTTATAGCTTTTTATCACATAAATAAATCACAGATTTTTATATAAATTACAACACAAACAGAAAAAAAAAGGTTAGGTTTTTCTTTCTTTTTTCTTTTTTAGGAACATTTAATTTTATTTCAGGTAGTTATTTAATAAATATTTTTTGAGTAAAACTTTAAATTGTTTTATGGCATATAATAAGCGCGTAAGGTTTTTGAAATAACTTTTTTATGAGAAAAGTATTTAATATGAAGGGGAACTATAAAATAATTTAAAATTCCTGAAGCCCTTAAGTCCGTGGCGGTGCTGCAGAGTTTTATCGGAATAAAAATATTAAATATTGTTGGCAAAAATCTAATTGTAAGAGTTTTGAAATAACACTTTTTTAAGCAGTTTTGCAGATTTTTAAAAATTATTTTTTGCACTTTTAAGAAAAGACTTAAATGCACTGCGCATTTAAAACCCCATTGCGATAAGTGAAACGATTCTAGACAAAATATAGTATCATAAAATGGCTAAACATTAGGTAATTTAGGCAAGTTTTTTCAGTGTTGAGGTTTTTTTTTTTTAAGGATTTAAATGCGCGCTAAGGAATTCCTCTCTCCAAGAATTGTCGAAAGTTTTATCAAAAAATATTAAATACTTTTCTCATAAAAGTGTTATTTTCAAACTACACACTCATTCTGTGCCACATGCAGAGCTCCCTCTTTACAGTTTTTCTGTAAAACTAATTTAGCGAAAGCTATTAGCCAAAGTTTATGTGAAACAAACATAAAAAAGTCGACATCTTGGATTTATGACGTCACACTGGCCCTCCTACTCAAATTGGAGGCAAACACCCGGTGACTTGAAATTGTGTGATCTATTACCAATTCATCTAGCATAGTTTTAAAAAAAACCTTCCAGAACTATCACACAGGATACCATAGGGTCCTTAACTATTATTACTTTATTATTTCAGCTGCTGTCAACTTTATCCTAAATTCCGGCTATCCAGAACAAAATTTGGAAAAAGCTTTGTTCAGTTTATGTATGTGGCTCACCAAATGGACATGCTCAGAAAATCTGGGTCCTTTGGTCTTGACCTTTATGGAAGGTATGTAATTTATTTTTAAGCATGTACAGGGGGTTATTAAATAACATTCGCATGTTTAAGAAAGAAATTCTTGGGTCCATTTTGAGAAAAAAACTTATTAATAAACATATTTTTTAAGATACAGAGTGTGATTTTATTTTAAATCTTTTTTATTAATATCTGTGACACTGCTTTAGATATTTTAGTAAAATTTGGTTCACACTTTCTATTTATTAAGAGGCATTTTCCGTTGTAGAACATGTTTTTTTTATTTCGACCAGTGGCGCTCATCCAGGAGTTGCATTTTTGTAAGAGCAAAAAATTATCTGCATTAGTGTTTAATCGGGTTCTGTTAGGATAATTGATATAAGGAGATATATAGGCAAAAAATAAACGAAGGCAGATCTTTAAATAACCTTTGTGGACATACAAAAAGCATATGATACTGTTCTAGTAGAGAAATCATGGACAGTATTAGAGCAAACTAATATCAATCATACATACATAAAAGCAATAAAATAACTATATACAGAGTCAAAATCTAAAATTAAAATTGGAAATCGACTTAACTATTTTTAAAGTATATATCGCAGTAGCTTTAAAAAATTGGAAACGTAAAGTTCACGGCATGGCAATACAACTTAACGACCGACTTACAATATAAACACTACAGTTTGCCGATGACCAAGTAATTGTAGCTCATGATAAAGAAGAGATGGAGTATATGATGAGAAAGTTAATGGAAGAATGGGGGTTAACAGTGACTTATATATTGGAAACGAATCAAGTGAGTTAGAACTAGACAATGGACAAACAATATCTTCATACAATGAGTACCTATGTATACTTGGGTATCACATTTGATAAGACAGGAGCAGACTGTAAAGAAGGGGAAAAATGAATAGTAAAAGCAAAAAAGGTTATTGGATATCTTAACATTATTTTATGGAGCAGAGAGATAAAAAAGAATGTAAAATTTAACATATATGAAACAATGGTGAAAAGCACGCTGTTGTATGGAATAGATACTTGTCGCGTTACAGAAAAATACAAAACAAAAATTGAAAATGTCGAAATGGATGCAATAAGAAGATCAATAAGAATATCTAGAACAGATCACACAAGAAATGAGATTATAAAAGAAATAATGGGAATCCAGGGCAGCATAACTGATGTACAAGGGATGAACGACGAAAAATTACCAAAGCAGGTCCTAAAATGGCAACCAATAGGGCGCAAAAAAAGAGGGCGTCCTAACAGTCAATCCAAAGATCAATAGCTGGCCATACACACAGAGGTTGATCCGTCGGTTTGGAACGGCACAGATAAGTCTGACCGTTTTGTCCGTAACGGTTTAAAACTGCTGCAGTCCACTAACACAAAAAAAATCTTTCGAATCGATCCTTCATATCGGTCTGTGGCAGACATAACCGCGCGTTAGTGGGCTAAAACTCAAGATTTATCTGCCGGTTTAACCAAAACTGTGGAATTTCGTCAAGTCGAAAGTTTTATGCGGCACGGTATTTTAAGCATAGCGTATGTAAATTGTTTAGTGCTAAATATAAGCAGGCTCTGTGTATGGGAATGATTATTAATATGAAAATAATGCATAGCGGTGTAAAAGAGAGACTTTCCAAGTGGGTTAAAACTTATTTGCTTAAGAGGAAACTATTTAGCCATGACCTTCTATTAAAAGAGTTACGAGAAAATGATCCAGACGATTTTAAAAATTATTTAAGAATGGATATCAGAGAATTATTGAAATACAGCCAGGCTATAATTATGCCAGGCACTATTTTGACACATTCACATTAAAAACTGACAGTTGATCCTTCAAAATTGACATATCAAAGTCAAATTTAAAACTTTCGTCGTTTATTTTCAATTAATAAAAGAAGGCACTATTTATTCCGGTTCATATAGTAAACAAAGGCCGTGTGTTAAAAGATCACAGCTGATATTACAATGTAAAGGTGTCAAAATTGTACCTGGCACCATTATAGCCTGGCTTTATTTCAATAATTCTCTATTAACACGTATGATTTTTTATTAAATTTGGTAAGAGAGGATCTTACGAAACAAGATATCCAAATGAGAGAAGCCGTTGGCCTGAACAGCGATTAAACCGACAGAGAAGTCTGCGCCGGTTAAAATATCTGTGAGCGCGAAACCCACAAGTTTCGCCCGCCGGTCTGAACTCAGATAAATCTGTGCCGGCTATAACTGGCGCATGGAATGTCCACTAATTGAAAGACAAATCCGCCAGTTTAAACCGCGCCGTTCCAAACCGGGGGTCAACCTCTGTGTGTATGGCCAGCTAATGAGTCAAAAAAACCTGACAGAAGATGATTGTCAGGATCGAAGGAGGTGGAGAATAGGCGTTGGACAACGTATTAAACCGACATAGTAGGAGTAGTAGTAGATCTTTAAATAAAACTGTAACAGCACTTGATATAGAAGTGCAGTAATCAGGAAGCTTATAGGACTCGGCCAGTCCTACATCCTCGTTCATTTTTGAGCCATCTGTAAGTACCGGATTAACGGCATCGTTTAAAACTGACCCCACCGATCATTCCTCCGCTTGGAAGAATATCGTAATAAGAAGGTGGCGAAAAATCGTACCAGAGGGCAGAATATCACTTGAATGGCGCTCATGTTGCAATTGCGTTTTTATAAGTGCAAAAAATATGTTTTTTATGTGCAGGTCTAGAATCTGAACAGCACTATGAAATCCTGAGGGAAGTCACCCTGGTTACCATCGAACCGTTGTTTAAGCTACTAATTTTACGGTCCAGTAGGCCCTTAGTCTGGCCTGTAGTTGAACATATGCTTACAAAGGTGCAAGATGACCCAAAGGTAAATGCATTTATTTTTAATAATTTACTTTGACCATGTCTTGCTCAATAGCTATATCCGTTAATATTGATCTGACAGTAGAGTTCGCGCGGCGAGAGTTGAAGCCACCAACGTCACGGCTGAGGTAGATCTACTGGCCGCCTCTAGCTTGTGATTGACTGTTTCGGAGATCCATAGGCGTAGTGTTTTATATTGGGAATTAGTTTAATAAATTATTATGTGTAATTTATTTCACACGGCACTATCCGACCGCAAGTACCAATACCAAGATAAAATTGATGACGTGCGTGGCATCAACTCTTGCCGCGTCTACTCTAACGTTTAAATTAGTAAAGTTACAGGATTTTTCCTGACACACTATTTTTGACAGTTTATTTACTTCTAAGCCGGCGCCACAATGGCTAGAGAAGTTATTATTTTCAACGAAATTTTTTTTTTCAGATTACACCGAAAATGTGTATTTTGACCTATTCTAGCAATATCGTCGTGATGTCTGTCTGTGTGTGTGTGTATGTCTGTCCATAACACGATAGCTCCTAAACCGCTAAACCGAATTTCATGAGATTTTCATGAAAAAAAGTGTTCGATACTGTTTTGAGCTGATTAGATTTTGGTCAAAATCCATTAATGTTAAGTTTTTTGACAGTTTAAAAATTCTAAACATAATAACTTCTTTATGAAGCGTCGCATCAATATGTGGTTTTCGGCATATAGTAGAACACATTTTTCTCAATAATTTGTGTTAGAACCAAAAACTTCATCGAAGCTTTCATTTCTGAGATATTTACAAAAAACTGTTCTCAAGGCTGATATAGCTGAGATAGCTAGGTTCGTGTCAGATCCGTCATGGATCCATCTATTTTTTAAATGAAACAAACTGCATTTTATTATTTTCATCAATGGAACATAAACATTTGGTTTAGCCTTGGTTGAAATATTTGCATTTTAAAAACCTAGTTATATTTATTAACAATATAACACATTTGTCAAAAATTAACGACTAATGGCAACATCCTTATTGTTTATTCATGTTTTTAAAATTCAAAGATTTTAAAAACGGCTGAGTCAAATCTCAAGAAATATATTTTGGAAATTACGATTAAAATTAAAAAATAACAAAATACAGGAGGTGTCATTAAAACAAATGAACTATATCTCAAAAATATCATCGTATTTGACATCTTATTCTGATGACTTAGGAAGAATCCTTCAACTTTACTAATTTAAACGTTACTGTCAGATCAATATTAACGAAGATAACTATCGAGTAAAATACGATCAATCATCCGGTACAGGGTGTCCCAAATGCGATCTTTTTAGGTGTTTCTAGAAGAGATGGACAAAAAAACTGTAAATTACCTTTTTATAGTTTTTTCACAAATAATACAACTGTTAAACTGAATTTCATTTGTTGCTTTTGGTTTTGGAGATATTACATAAAGCTGGTATTTAAAAAAAAATTAAGTTTTATGTTTTTGTCAATATTTTTTAAACGTATTTATATCGGGTTTGCAAGAGTATTTACTTCTTTCTTAGGTTTTTCACAAAATTATCCCTCACATCCCAAAGTTAGTTCAAATCCTGTGCAAAGATGAAGAAAATAGGCTCTTTATGGAATATTTGGTTCATCTGTGTGCAGAGTTGATGGAACATTTTCCAGGTAATTGTACTGAATACGTGGACGTATACAAAGGTGGAGCTTGGGGGCTTGAGCCCTCCCCAAGAATCTTGAAATTAAATAATTTCCCACACGTTTTTTTAAAATTCTAGGTCACAATGAACTTTACGAACCTTTAAAGAATCTTCTGGCACCGCACTTGGGCTCCAGTTTTAAGAAAGGTTTAAACTGCGAACCGTGGGTGAACGTCGTACCCTGTGGGACACCTTTAAGAAGTGTCGCGGGAAAAGTTGGATTATATAATTTAGGTTGGTAAACATTCAAATATAGATGCTACGTTTTTTTTATTACGTATTTATAGTTCCTAGTGGCCATTGTTTAATAGGAAAAGATACCTAATCATTTAATTTCATAGTAATTCTTTTCACGTTTTTTGTACCAGCCTGTATATACAGTATTGCCAAAAAGTAGATGAACTCTCTAAAATTGTATGTAAGTCTGATCCTGTATCAACTACCAAGGAACAAATGATGCATTTGAAACCTTCAATACAGTTTCTCAGTTCACTTTGTTCATCGATTTTTCCTACAAAATCATGTACTTTTGTCACGTTTAAAAAAAGGCTTAAAAATAAGATTTGTTTTGTGTAATTTTAGGCAAAAATGACAAATACCCTTCGACAAAGACCTAAAAGTTGTGTATGTCCTGAAAATTTCACAACTGAACAAAGGCTCTGTCTATCTGTAACGACCAACGCGCATAACACAAACCAATTTTATTGAAATTTGGTATCTAAGTTGGGGTTTGGATCAAGGTACCATTTAAAAATGAGTAAAATCCACCGGACATAAGCCAAAAAAAAGATGGGGGAAGAATATTTTAAAGGTTCAAAAAGAAACTACATAATTTTGTGGGAAAAATTACCGAAACAAGTGAATTAAATAGGATTGAAGTTTTTAAATGTTATTTGGTAGTTGGTACAAGATAAGATTTATAGTATTGGACAAAACTATGGCAACAAATTATATGTTTATACCAAACAGTTATTTAAATACATTTTCACATGGACTATGAATTGATCTTCGAGACATGTTAATAGAGCACATATTTTCTAAATCGTATGAGTTTAGAACTCGTTTATATTTTAGCTTATAGTAACTATTAAAAATTTTAAATATGAGTCGTGGAAACACAGTTACAATAGAGATTAAAAATCGATTTATGAAAATGTAAAAACAGCATATCAAGCAAACCGAAACAGCCAAAAATTTATTATTACATCGCTCTACAGTATCGAGGCGGAGGCACGAAGAGCAACATACAGAATAAGAGCCAACCACCAGGATGGCAGGGCAAACAAAATGATATCAACAGCCCTAATAAGGGAACAAGAGTTGGATGCAACTCTAGGAATGATATCCGACGTCATGGCGAATAGGGTGTACAGCAGAAAGCTATACAACATTATCCTCCCGGAGAGGGAGGACTGGTTAAAGAACTGGACCAATTTTTCAAGCTTCGATAGCTTCTGGTATACCGACGGATCCAAAATGCCTTCTGGCGTTGGATCTGGAGTTGTTAGTATTCAAGAAAAAGTCGAGAATAAACATAGTCTCGGCCAATTGGCTACTATATTTCAGGCCGAATTCGTAGCCATTGAACTGTGTGCCCGGTGGATTACTGACCACGAATGGACCAACAGGACAATAAAAATCTTCTCCGACAGTCAAGCAGCCTTAAGAGCGCTTGATTCCTATACAGTCTCATCGAGAACCGTGAGGAGCTATAAGGATTCGCTGAATGCGCTTGGTAGCGCTAACAATGTATCATTAGTATGGATACGAAGGCATTCTGGGCACGAGGGAAATGAGGCCGCAGACCTAGCAGCGAGGGAAGCGGCATCTGCCGAATTATTCGGCCCCGAGCCAGCCCTGGGGATATTATACAATGCTGCTAAATCAACCATATTAAAATGGATGGAGAATAGCTTCCAACAATACTGGATAAATATACCAGAACTGGCTCACACTAAAGAGTTCATTAAAGGACCTTGTAGAAACAGAGCCAGGAACATTATTGGACTTACCAGACAGGAGATCGTATAGTGACTGGTCTTTTTACGGGTCACTGTCGACTGAGAGTACCCATGCACAGAATGGGACTAACAGAAGAGACCGAATGTATGGAGGATGACGAAACAGTCAGACATGTACTGTGCGAATGTCCGGCCATTGCACGTTTACGTCAGAATACTTTCGGTAAACCTCAGATCGACTCAGAAGATCTGAACAGTGTCTCACTTAAACTGATAGCCGGCCTTTTTGGAGAATTAGGCATACAGTGGTGAGAAACCACTCAAAAGTGAGCCACAATAGACACACTGGTGGTCGCAGTGGAACGGCTACAAGGCCCACTCACATATGAATCATCATCACAGTATCGAGAACTATAAAGAATTTAAAAGTTTGTTTGACGATCTGTTCTGCTGTTGAGAAACAAAGGACGGCCAAGAATATCATCTAAGAAATTTGATCGACGTATCAAAAAAATGTGTTAAGATAAGCCATACCATCCGAAAAACCCTTCGCAGATTTTAAAAAAGGTTGTTATTGTGCCAACAATTCCAGAACTGTAGGAAGCGGTCTAGTTCAGCTCAACTTGTTAAATCATCATCCAGCCATAAACCCACTACTTTCAATCAGAGATGGGCGTGTCCGTTTCAAATTTGTTTTAAATCATGCTCACTGGACATCCAAAGAATGGATAAAACCCTCTTTTTAGCAACAAATCAAAGTTTAACCTGTTTCGAAGTGATGATGTGTGTTATGTGAGACGACACCAACAACACTTCGAACCAGGTAAACTTTAATTCGTCGCCATAGAAGAGTTTTTCTTTCCAATCTTTGGCAGTCCAGTGAGAATGACTAACTACAAATTTAAAAGGGGAACGTACATTTTTTACTGTAGAGAGTTTTTTTTGGCTGGATGATGATTAACAAGCTGAGTTGAACTAAACGCCTTTTTACAGTTCTGAAATTTTTGTCACAGTGACATCCTTCTTGTAATCCTGCCAAGAGTTTTGTTGATGGTATAAATAAGTTATCTTTACACATTATATTAATACGACGATTAAGTTCTTAGATGCTTTTCTTTAAAATCGAGTGATTCTCAGCGACAGAACAGATCCTCGAAATTATTTAGATTTCTTCATACTATAGATCAATGTTAATAATACATTTTTAGCTGTTTCGATTTACTTGATACCCTGGTTGTACATTTTCATAAATTGATTTTTAATATCGATTGTACGAGGATGAGATGAAAAGTTTCCGGCCTAACATAGAACGCAACACCATAGTGACTAAATAATAATTTATTTTTCTACATAGTCCCATTCTAAGGTAAAACATTTGGCCCAACGATGTTCAACTGATTTGATGCCATCACTAAAGTCTGATTTATCCAATTCGTGAATTTTGAATAGGCGTTTGTAGCTGCAATGACTTCTAAATTTGAGGAAAATTCTTTTCCAGCAAGAATTTTTTGTAGGTTTGGAAACAAATAAAAGTCTGAAGGGGCTGGGTCTGGCGAATAAGGTGGATGGTTTAACAGTTCAAAGCCTAGCTGATGGGATTTTAGTCCTTAAAAGACCGGACTTGTGGCAAGGTGCATTGTCCTGATGAAACCGAATTTTCTTTTTTGCCAAACCAGGGTGTTTTTCGCTTGTATTCTGCTTGAGCTGGTCCACTAAGTCGCTGTAGTACTCTGAATTTATTGTTCTTTCTTTTTTGAGATAATCTATGGAGTATCCCTTTAGCGTCCCAAAAGACTGTTGCCATGACTTTCCGACAGACGGTACTGCCTTTGCCTTATTTGGAACTGGTTCGACCTTTGCCATCCATTGTTTGGACTGTTGCTTAGTTTTAGGGGTATAATGATGAACCCATGTTTCATCAACCGTAATAAATCTACGCACAAAGTCCCCTGAATCACGTCTAAACAGAGCCAAATTCTCCTCTGAAATGATAAGACGCACGATATTTTGATCTGGCGTGAGCAAATACCTTTCTCATACCTAAAACTTCACATAAAATATGGTGAACTCGATTTTTTGATATGCCCACAGCATCAGCGACCTGTTCCAGTCTTAATCTGCGATCTTTTAGAATTAGTTTGTGAATAGTTTGCACCATTTCTTCAAAAGTTGCCGTTTTTGGCCTGCCAGAACGCGGAGCATCATCATTGCTAGTACGACCACGTTTTAAGTCCGATACCCTGGTTTTAACTGTGGTAAAGGAAGGAGCAGATTCCCCTAGTGTAACATCTAGTTCAGCTTTTATTTCCGTCGGCGATAACCCTTTGATATTAAAATATTTTATCACGGCTCTTATCTCGTTTTTTCCATCTTTTAAAATTGACAGTTTATAAAAAACTTTCAAAATAAGCAGGACAAAACTACTTGACGCACTCACTTTAAACTTCGAGCGACTGATCACAAGCAAGGCTACACAAACTCGTGGGAAGAGAAAAGCAAATCGGGCCTGCTATAGGCTAGGCCGAAAACTTTTCATCCAATCCTCCAACTGCTTTTGCACGACCCATATTTAAAATTTTCATTAGTTACTATATCACCTATCAGTTTACCATAAATAACCCACACTAAATATCTAAGGCTTTAAAAACATGAAGAGATAAATGTTTGTTGCTATATTTTTGTCCAGCACAATAGTGTAGTACGTTTAATAAAAAAATAATATTTGGAAAACATGTGCTCTTATAAGTCGTCGAAAGCCAATCTGTAGTCTATATATACTTAATTTGCTTTTTGATATAATTTAATAATTTGTTGCTATAATTTTGTCCAATACTGTATATAAAATTTTAGGGAGCTAATCTACTTTTTTATCGATACTGCAACTAACACTTGCATTTTTCTAGGTAATACATGCTATATGAATAGCGTGCTTCAAGCGTTGTTCATGACAAAAACCTTTAGAAACGAGATTCTTCTCCACAACAAGAATGATACAATGATGCCAGTTCTTTTTGCCAAATTACGGGTCAGTAAATGTTATTATTTTACCTGAACCAACCAATAATACTAGATTAACACTCTTTCTCAACAGGACTGTTATGGCTCATATATATAATAATTTATGTTTATAAAAATTTTCAAAATTCTCAAAATTAATTTCAGATATTTTGACAATTCTAAAAACTTTCAAAATTCTAAATTTTAGCAATGGCTAAAGAAGGTATTGTTGTCGACAAAAAAAATATTTTGGGATAACGCCTAAAATGTGTTATTTGGGTGTATTTTGACCTATCTGAGCAATATCGTCGTGACCTCTATCCGTGTGTGTGTGTATGCTTGCCCGACCCACCTAAGCTCCAAAAACCGATGAACCGCTTTTTACAAGTTTAAAAATTAAAAAAAACTTTTTAACAGAGCACCGCATCAATATGCGGTTTTCGAAATATAGTAGACCATGTTTTTCTCAATCATTTATAAACTAATTTATAAAATAATTTATAAAACTTCGTAGGAGCTTCCGTTTCTGAGATATTTACAAAAAACTGGTTTTAGGGCTGATACAGTATAATCCGGTTATAACGTACCAGGGTTATAACGTACTTTCGGTTATTACGTACATATTTCAGTGGTCTGGCCAAAATACTCTTCTTTTTTCACCGGATATTACGTACCTTAACCTTAACCCACTTCGGTTATAACGTACCATATTTTGACTAATTCAGTTATAATATTTCGGTTATAACGCACGAGTGCACCTTAAAACCGGAATATCACTGGTGATTCCGTGGTTTTCTCATTCGAGCGCGTGTTGCAGGCTGTCAGTTATTGGCTAACGACTTTGTGGTTAAATACATATTAGATTAGTATAGGTATAAAGATTTTACTAGTTTTTAGTTTTAGTTTAGGTGCTTTAGTTTTTTTGTTTTCTTAGTTTTAAGCGTTTAAGTATTGATTAGTTACCATTTTATTCCAAATAAAAAATGTACCTTTTAACATAAATTTTTAATTGTGTTTTTTTATAACATACATCCGCTTATAAAGTACTCATTTTCTGGTCCCTTGAGGGTCCGTTATAACCGGAGTACACCGTATTTGTTTTTAAACTTTGTATTTTAAAAAAATTATTTTTTTTTATCTAGATACTGTTTGCGCTCCTTCAACACTCCAAAAAAGTCAACCTCTCTCCAAAAGAAATACTAAAACTACTTCGGCCGCCTGGATTTATGTTAGGTTCCCAACATGACAGCAGTGAATTTCTAGGATTTCTTTTGGACACCTTGCATGAACAGGAGAAGGGTAGTAGCGGCGGTACAGGTAAATACACGAAGTATTATTGATCTAGTACCTTCCCAGCATAAAGTACTATACGCCTGTTTCGCCCTTTCTTCGTTCAATTCTTCTTGGCCTCTGCCACTCAGCCACCTTCTGTAACTGATTATGCTTACTTTCTTATGATCTTCTGATCATTTTTTGGGAGGAAATGACTTTAGCTTCTTACTAAGTTTTGACTGGCTTTCAGTTTTGTTTTGGTAATGTTTTGAGCAAGGTACTTATATCATCATCATCATTATATCTCTGCATTTTATCAACGTTATCATATTTCAATGGGCAGTTTAGTAATATATGGTTCAAATCTCCGTGTTCTGTGCACAAAAAGCTTGGATTGTCTTTGCCTCCTAATCTAAATAAATGCTGAGGACTGCAAAGGTGTATTATTACAGTTTTCTTGGAAATGATCACTTTTCTGAAAAAATTATAAGTATTTTAATTTAAAGAGCATAAAATTTCCTATCGATTGGTGTATAACTTATTAATTTTGGACAAACAATAACCTTAAAAATGCTTTTTTAGTTTTTTTTAATTTTCGCAAAAATAAGCTAAGGGAAAAATGTATAATATACTTTATTGTAGACAATAAAATTCCCTTTCTAACAATGTTTAAACCGATGGAGTTAGAGTGATGACAAATTCTTAAGCGACATCCGTTATTTGAAGAAATTAATAAAGTTTTAAAAAATCGAGAAAACAACTAGACAAAGGTTTAAAATCTAAAATTAAAATGGGAAATCGACTTTCAAAGGAGTTTCTGGTAACGAAACGCTTTAGACAGGGATGTTGTATCTCTCCCGCTCTTTTTAAAATATATATCGCAGTAGCTCCAAAATCCTGGAAACGTAAAATACATGGTGTGGGAACTGTAGGGGTCAGCTAACAGCTTAATTTTAAAAATCTACAATGGCAACTTAATTAATAATTTTACTCAGTTAGAGGTTGAACCGTAAAGAAAATTCATTTATTTTTAACACTCACTATTGTACGATATTAAATTAAAGTAACTCACGTTATTGTATTTAACCCATCACTTTGTATAACCACTGGCTAACACTTGACAACACCTTACTTGTAGAGACTGTGAGCTTAAATTAAGAAAAAAAAAGAATAGATCCTAGCCTTTTTATCAACTCGGTTCGATGATGAAATATCCGCCAAATCAAGGTTCTAAAGCCTCGAGACAAAAACGGCGCCAACCTAATTTTAATTAGGACAGCCAAACAAGGCAAAATCTTTGATACTTTGTATGACCTTAAATGGTGTTGAAAATCACGAGCAGGAAATCTTGATGTTGTTCCCCACTTTAACACTTGTTATAAAAGCGCGATCTGGATAGCAAAAGAGATCAATCGGAGTAGTAATATCAATCGGAGTAGATAAATCGGAATAGATTAATCGGAGTAGATCAGTTGTAATATTTAAATCAATCAGTTCAAATCAGTCGGAGTAATAATTTTAAACGGAGTCATGATCTCTGTTAAAATCAGTTCAAATCAGTCAAGTTATGATTTTTGAATCCAAACCAAAAAGTGAAAATAAGTAAATAAATAATAAAAGTGACTAAATGTGCCAAAGGTAACTGTAATGCCACAAAACAAAAAAACTAAGTAGTGTTAAATATTAGTGGTGGCATTCTGGCTGTAATTATGGTGAGAGATTTATTTTGAACTTTAATCTATCGGTTGTTGCTTAAAATTCGTGGACTATGAAAATTGACTATGAATCATTTTGTTTTACCATACAAACTTTTGCTCACAAGAGCGTTTTGCTAATATGTTAACTGATAGACTATGGTTAAAAAGAGTTTATTGAAAAATATGATTTTAATGTAATAAATTTAACTTTTGTGTGACTTGAATAAAAATAACGACATGCAATACTTTGGAATATGTACTATATTTTATTTATCAATATATAATAACTTGCTTTAAAGAAAGTGTTTAATTTATATTAATAACACGGTTGCAAACAAAGCAATATACGCTAAAACGCTTACGCTAAAAAGATGGTAAAGATTTTGTAACTGCACCCGGGGTAACTTAGAAAAATATTCGCTTGGTTTTCACGAAACCCTGGGGCAGTTTCACAATTGGCGCAGTCGGTAGGATGATTTTCTGAAAGAGGGCGAAAAGCCCTAGAAGAAGAAGAGAACAACAACAAACACAGAAAAGTTTTAGGTGCCCTTTGCACAGTATATAGCTTTTAAAATGGCAACCGAAAACGCGTCAGCGGCGCCTATAATATTGCAAATAGGCAACGAATTGATCCCAACCTACGATGGACAAACCAGCGTTGATGAATTTGTAGCAATCATAGCGATCATCGAAAAATCCGCTTTGTTAGGAACTAGTCAAATGGCTCCATTTTGCAAGACAATCCTAGCCGAAAGTACAAATAGAGCCTCAACTTTACGGAACTACAACGCAGCAGAACAGCAACCTTGGGGCTCTGCTGCGGAAGAAAAAAGATGGGGGTAAAGATCGAAATGGTAGGGATATTTGCGTGCACGTCCGAAGGAACCCCGTTTAATATGGTTAAAGTACAAGTAAATAGACGTGTATATTCAGCTTTAGTACATAGTGCATTATCCCTGATAAAAACCCATAGAGCAAAGGGGTTCAACCAAAGAATTAATTAATACCCACATTAGAAGAAATATTGTATTCAGTTTTGATTTATAGATTTAGAAGTGCCTCAACAATTTTTATTGAAAAAAGTTGATAGTATTGGAGCTTACTTAGGTTAGATTTTTTGCAAAAATATGGAAAAAATGGGGAAATTATTTAATGTACGCTTTAAAAGAGAGAAATACCCTTAATTAAAGAGAAAATAAGTTTCGATAGTTTGTGCAATAAGTTCAGATTAAAACTTTTACAAGAAAAATAGTGTTTAAAAAGAGTTGACGAAACTTACTTTGTCCCAGGAAGGAAGAAATAATTAAAGTTCTCATGTAAGTGCCGTTACTGAGAACTTGTACACTGAATCGGCGGCAACCGGTCTCAAGTGTCATAACAACTCAAGGATTGATTCTTCGATCCAAACGACAACCCAAACGACAGAGGAAGGGAAGCCTGCAGCTTCCGACAGCAGAAACTCTTCAGTGAGAAAGAAAAAACAAAATTGTTCGGAATCGAGAGATACGGTTTTAGAGAAACCCCAGAGAAGTAAAGGCCCGAAAAGTAGGCCTTTCCAGAGCAAGTAGTAGCAGACAGAAAAAGAAAGAAAGAGGTGTGTGTACTTAAAGGAAGACTTAATTATACCGCCACATATTGATGCACTTTGTTCAGTTACCATTCGCCAAATATCCAAAGTCGATACCCAGCAAATGGTTCTGGAACCAGTAATGGATAATCCTACGGGATTGCTTGTGGCAAGAGTCTTGTGCAAAACGGCTTTAGCCAGGGTTTTTAATGCAGATTAAAGAGAAGAAATCCGCCAAAGAGAACAAGAAGTTTGACAAGTGTGTTCTGAACCTCAAATTGATTAAAAATCGACAATAGAGTTAGTTGCATAAAATATAACGTATATGTACTACAGTGAAATTGCAAACGGATTTGATGGGATTTCCCTTTTAATAATATGCAGACAGTGGTGAAGATATTTTGGTGGGCATATTAGGTTGAGTTATTATAGATTTTAAAAAAAAAGAGGGAGGCAGAGAAAGAAGCATACCAATACCAATGAGAAAAAGTAGAAGAGACATAAGAGAAGAAGTTTACGCACATATAGAATTTAGATGTGATCTAAATGCAGAATTGGATGGTGAGTTTAGTTATTGACAAAGTTGAGTTTAGATAACTTTGATCAATATAGAGGAATTATAGAGTTAAGCCAATTATTTTATTAGATACTGTGGAGATGTAGTACGAGAGGTGATGTGAAAAGTTGGTTGAGCGGATAATAAAGAAGTTGTTGCTAAAAGAGAGCAGTTTTAATTACCCGCGATCATTTGAGTTTTGAGGTAGCTGACACAGAGTCAGTTACGGTGATTTGGTAGCTGGCAGATGGTCAGCTACTGTGACAGAGATAGTCACGGAGAAGTTGTGGAAGACATCCAATAAATCAGTAGAACTTAAGCAGTTTTGAAATGGAAAATGTGCAACGACACAACATTCTGATGTACAAATCAAAATGCAGTTTTCAAAAAAGAGTTCTCTGCGAGTGTAAGGAGTTAGCAATATGATGTTGCATTGGCGCGATGCAAGATTTCTGCAAAGTTAGAAAAGTGCGAGTAGTCAACAAAATGCCTTGGTAACAATAAAGCTAAAATAAAATGTGCGTAAAAAAAAAAACTAAAGAGAGTTCCTTCTTGTCTCGACCCATTGTGCCGTCACTTTTCTTTTACTAGACGTTAGTAAAAAAATAAACCAATCGGACATCGGACTGGTCCACAATATATTAGACGACAGACGACTTGAAATTTGAACCAGGAAAATACATTAATTGGGTCATAGCGTCTCGACGAAAAGAGAAGTCCTACGTTATAGTGAAGATGGTTAGACCGAGAACAGCAAACAGGGTTAGATGCAGTGTAGATGCCTAGACCGGGCAGAGTGTCTTACTTGCGGTCGGATTTTGTTTATATTACTTGGTCTTGAAAATTGAAACACGTATCAAGTAAAATATTTTGTAGTGCGTCAACTTTATAGGTTGAGATGATATATTTTTTGTTTGCGGTGAATGCTCAAACTAGTGTGCAAGAAGATATTCAGGGTGCGTTTGTTATTACTGTCATGAGAAGTATTTGTTTTCATTTGGGTTATTAAGTGTTTAAATAGTGACAGCTATGAAACTAAGCCCTAGAGGAGCAAATGTTTTATAAAATATGTTATTGGGTTGTATTTGCTAAACTTTAGAGGAAGTTGATTTATATTGCTTTCATGTAAACTATTTTAGGCCGCTAAAGATTAAAAATGTTCTAATTTAAATTTGGCATTAGTTTAGGAAATATTATAGCAGTAAATCCTTTTAGTTCTGTATGTGTCAAACTAACCTTTAGTTTTAAGTTTAAAATGATAAATTTGAAAGAGTGCGGAGGCTAAGTAACTCAAAATTAATAAGAAAGGTTACGTAGAGTGCAATAAAAGAAAATAATAATTCAAAAGTGAAGTAGAAATTTAAAAAAATAAAAATAAGTGAATATAAAAGAAAAGTTTAACCTAATTACAAACGTGTTGGAATATGGTTAGAACGGGACGGTGTCAGATGTAGCTGCAGTTCGATATCTACATGAAAGATGAACCTGCAGATTCTATCCAACCACCTCTTTCCTGTAGAAAGCTACGAAAACTAAGAAGCAAATGAGGGTTAGACATAGGTATTATAAATGCAGATTAAGGATGTAAGTAGAATTTAAAATTTAAAGAATGAAACTTTGGGTAATTTTTTTTTTTGGTAAATAGCTTACACTCTAAGATTATACTAAAACCGATTAATGATTGTACGAAATTTTAATTTCAGCGTGGCATGTACCTTACCTTTAAGCACAACAGCACAACACAAATATTATATTTTTGGAAATGGCAATAAATAAAATCTCAATTGTTGCCATTTGAGTAATTAGCAATCAAATATGTTGATTGTCGAGATTTTTTTTGTTTTGGTTTTGCAGATTAAAGGCTCCTTATAATAGGCCAAAGTAAAATAAAATAATTAAATATTCAGTTCTTTGAAAGGCCATAAATTGTTTCTGTCAACAGAAAGTTAGGGCCTCATAAAAGTGGGTCAAATTAAAGCGATTGTCGCACACTCCCAAGAGGCTTTAAAGTAGGTAGGCGTTAACAGACGTTCTTAGACAACTGTATCAAATTACTAGGAATACTTAATAAAAATTATTGGTATACAATAATAGTAGGTCAAAAGAAAATATAGGTCAACATAAAAATAAAGTCACAGAGATAATCGTAATATTTTCTTTTTATGATATTCATATTTAGTTTTTTTTTACAATTTTTACTTAATCTAACAATGCACAGCAGTATCTCTTAACTTAATTTAAAATAAAGTGTCTATTATCTATCAAGGTAAATATTTATATAAACAATAACTACTTAAATTTATGTCACAATAAAAACTATGCTATATTAAAAAAAAAAAAAAAAATTCTTCATCCAATAAAAAGTACATAAACCAGATGTAAGCTATTTAAGAGCTTACATTGGTCTTGTAAGAAGGGAGGAATGTAGGGGTCAGCTAACAGCTTAATTTTAAAAATCTACAATGGCAACTTAATTAATAATTTTACTCAGTTAGAGGTTGAACCGTAAAGAAAATTCATTTATTTTTAACACTCACTATTGTACGATATTAAATTAAAGTAACTCACGTTATTGTATTTAACCCATCACTTTGTATAACCACTGACTAACACTTGACAACACCTTACTTGTAGAGACTGTGAGCTTAAATTAAATAAAAAAAGAATAGATCCTAGCCTTTTTATCAACTCGGTTCGATGATGAAATATCCGCCAAATCAAGGTTCTAAAGCCTCGAGACAAAAACGGCGCCAACCTAATTTTAATTAGGACAGCCAAACAAGGCAAAATCTTTACTCTGTGTTTGCATGGCTTTGCGCATTGCTAAAAATAAAAGCAGGCAGACCGCAAGGTTAATCCCACTACGCCAAACTTTGATACTTTGTATGACCTTAAATGGTGTTGAAAATCACGAGCAGGAAATCTTGATGTTGTTCCCCACTTTAACACTTGTTATAAAAGCGCGATCTGGATAGCAAAAGAGATCAATCGGAGTAGTAATATCAATCGGAGTAGATAAATCGGAATAGATTAATCGGAGTAGATCAGTTGTAATATTTAAATCAATCAGTTCAAATCAGTCGGAGTAATAATTTTAAACGGAGTCATGATCTCTGTTAAAATCAGTTCAAATCAGTCAAGTTATGATTTTTGAATCCAAACCAAAAAGTGAAAATAAGTAAATAAATAATAAAAGTGACTAAATGTGCCAAAGGTAACTGTAATGCCACAAAACAAAAAAACTAAGTAGTGTTAAATATTAGTGGTGGCATTCTGGCTGTAATTATGGTGAGAGATTTATTTTGAACTTTAATCTATCGGTTGTTGCTTAAAATTCGTGGACTATGAAAATTGACTATGAATCATTTTGTTTTACCATACAAACTTTTGCTCACAAGAGCGTTTTGCTAATATGTTAACTGATAGACTATGGTTAAAAAGAGTTTATTGAAAAATATGATTTTAATGTTATAAATTTAACTTTTGTGTGACTTGAATAAAAATAACGACATGCAATACTTTGGAATATGTACTATATTTTATTTATCAATATATAATAACTTGCTTTAAAGAAAGTGTTTAATTTATATTAATAACACGGTTGCAAACAAAGCAATATACGCTAAAACGCTTACGCTAAAAAGATGGTAAAGATTTTGTAACTGCACCCGGGGTAACTTAGAAAAATATTCGCTCGGTTTTCACGAAACCCTGGGGCAGCTTCACAGAACACAACTTAACGACCGATTGCTTCAGTTTGCTGACGCCCAAGTAATTGTAGCTAATGTTAAGAAGACATAATGCGAAAGTTAATGAATACCAAAAGTGGGGATAACAGTGAACGTGGACAAGACACAGTACTTATGTATTGGAAACGAATCAAGGGAGTTAGAATATAGACAATGAACAAACAATATTTCCATGAAATGAGTATACTTGGGTGTCACATTTGATAAGACAGGAAAAGAGTGTAAAGAACTGGAAAAAAGAATAGTAAAAGCAATATTCTTTTTTCTATAATGGTGTGATGCTTCTGTCCTCACATGCTGCAGGTACAGTGGTCTATGCCAATGCTTGACCGGTTTGGGCCTTTAGAGAGTGTAGAGATTACCTTTTGTGAGCCAACAGAAACAACTACTCCGAAGGAAAATAACCCTACCGGAATTAAATTATGCTGACGTTCGTTGGGAGCTTATTAAAACTATGTGGTTTTACTTTCTCCAACAAGTATAAGTGGGTTATTATACAAAGAATTTATCTATTCTATTCTGTTATAGCACTGCCTATGGATCCTTCCATGGAGCTCAACCCAACAATAGTGCAACAATCGTTCGGCGGCAAAACGGTCACGGTGTCCCACTGCAACGAGTGTGGCACAAAAAGCGAAAAAATCGACAACTTCAGAGAACTGTCGCTTTCGTTCCCGAGCAACAGCGACAACCTTGCAGTGCAGGACCTTCTCGACTACTATATGCAACCGGAACAACTTTGCGGCGATAATCAGTATCGATGTGACGTTTGTGATGGGTTGACGGGTGAGTTTTTTGTTTTTTTTTTAAATATTTTTTAAACTGCTTTAATTCTGTTTTAGGGCAAATTTAAAAATATAAAAATGAATATTTAAAAAAATTACAGATTGTTAAGCACACATTATTGTTTGTTTTCATCAAATTTTGTTAAATACCGAAAAAAAATCTGATAGATAAAAATGAAAAATTAAAAAAACCGGTATTTTCTATTTTTGTTGAAAAAAAATATTTTTACTAAAGTTTTTCTATAGAATAGCCAATTCTGCTGAAATCTGCGGTAGATTAGATTTTCTTTCATTTCCAATGTTTTTCATGCTGCTATTAATTAATTGGTATATTTATACAAAATAAAATAAAATGAATTTTAGTTTAATGATAATCCTGGTTTATACAACACCCTTTAGGTCTTAAAAGTCTGATGTTAGCCCAGTCATATTAGGTGAAAAAACCCTGAAACTTGGAAAAAAATAGGTGCAAGCTAGATTTTTGTAAATTTATTGCTTAACATTTGAAGGGTGAAGGGAAAAAACAGGGAATGTATAATAACGCTATCTAAAAGGTATAATGCATATCTACCATTTGCAGTACACTGGTGGCTAAAAACTAGGACCGTCTCATAAATATGCGTATTTAAAATATCAGCGCAAAAAAACAAGGAGGGTCCACTGGAACATCAATCACAACATAAAAAGAAATAAACGATTGTTAATGGTTTAGTTTATTTGTTTATACGTGCCAGAAGGGAAGTTTGAACTTCCATCACCCGCATATACCGGTAAGTTTTAATGTGTGTGTTTTTTACGGTACATTTCAGATTAAAGTATTTTCCGAATATTAAAAATGTTTGCACTTGGAAACTGTTTGTCATACTGGCAATCTGATTCTTTGTGTCTGCAAAACAAGTACAGCCTATAACACATTAAAATAAGACACATTTTTGACAAGTTTGTTTAATGTGAGTCTGTCAAAAAATATCATTTTGATTTTAAATTTTCAGATCTTGTACCAATACCTGCTGCAAAATACAAAAATCTGATGACACTGATGAGGTTTTGTAAACGTGATGCTCAGGCCTATTACACTGTCCTACCTTACCAATAATATGATTTACTTTACCAGTAAGGGCAAGCAAACCTTTCTTTTTTTCTTTATTTTTATTAACAGTGATATTTTTTAGCTTTGCTGGAAGTTTGTGCAACCAGAGCTCCACAATGTGACATTCCTTGTTTTTTTCGTTTTCTTTAGTGTAGTTAAGATTCTTTTTTATTTTTTTTATCTGTTCTCTTAAAATTTGAATAAAATGTGTTCATATATTTATTAGATTATACTTTTTCTTTAACAAATATAAATTTATATCATTTCCTTAATACCTTGGTTTAAAAATATTCACTCCCAAATGCTAAATTTTTAATTATCTCAAAACACAGTCAATGTGACTCCTAAGGTCCTAAAATCTAAAATCGGTATTTTTCGATTTCCTCGAAAACTGACATCTTTTTTAAAAAAAGTTAAGAAAGAAAAAAAAAGAAAAAACCTAACCTAACATTTTAAAAAATATATATTTTTTTAATTTTATTTTTTTCCTACTCTGTAGTTAACTTGTTTTAAAATTTCAATACTTTATAACATTAGGCTTAATCCCCAATTGTACAAAACAACATGTACTTAAATTTAGTTGTTGTTTCCTAAAAGTTAAACAACTTTAAGTAAGGTTTGGCCATTAGTCAATTATATTCGGACCGCCAATGGGGCATGGAAGAAAATATTTTCATACAATTAAGCACTGTATGAGAAAAACAGGCGTGCATAAAAAAGTTCAACTTTTGTGTAGAAACCGCTTTAAAATATGCGCAAATATGCACACTTTTATTATATTTAAAATTCCAGCCAAACTGCTATTGATAGCAAAAATAATGTTTCACGAAACTTTAGTGGGACAAAGGGGTTTGTTTAGACAAAATAAATGTAACCTAAGGGTGGTTTTTTATTCAAATTATAAAATGAGTACATAAAGTTTTACCGAATAGTCGTTGTATCATGCTTTTTCCTCAAATATATAGGTATACTAAAAGCTTTAGTTTCTAAGATATTTACATGTACATATAGCCTGGTTTTGACAGCCTTGGCAAAAAATCTTGACATAAAAAACTGAAAATTGCATATTATTATGAGTATTTGTTAAAACGTTATGTAAGTACCTCTGTTAATAATAATTTTCAACCCTTAATAAACGACCCTTACGATAGGATAGATATTATTGCCCTTATGTTCCATTTATTTTGTCTAAACCCCTTTGTCACATTTAAGTTTAGTCAAACACAATTTTTTTTTAAATTTTATAAAAGTTACTTTAATATCTGTTAAGCTGAAATTTTAAATAAAATAAAAGTGTGCGCATTTGCGCGTATTTTAACACTGTTTCTAACTAGAAGTTAAATATTTTTAATATTACGCTTTTTTGTGTCATACAGTTCCTAACGTTTTGTAGTTCTTCAGGTTGAAGGTTTCTATTCATAGTGTGAAAAGAAAATCCAAAGTTCCTTCACAACAAATTGTTTTTCAGGCTATAATTCCCAACTAGTTTCGAACATACAAGTTCATCTTCACCAGACAATCAAGCTGCCTGTCCATGAAGCGTATTATCCACGCGGAATTAATTTTTTGGTGAAGGTGCCGGTTTTCCCGCCTTTCTTGCTGCGGATTTTTTAAAACGCGCGGAAATTATGAATTTGTTTAAGACATTTTCGTGAACAATTCTGGTGAAATTCGAGCTTGTTTATCTTTAATATAAGAAATGTATCACAAAAGGTCAACATATGACTTGCATTTCTTGATAAAAATGAAATTTATTGAAAACATGACATAAAGCCAAATGGCCAATTTACCAATTTTGATCACAGCTGATTATTTTCGCCTCCAGTGACGTCATCGCATTTTCCGCTATAGAGAACAAGTTGAACTTTTTTGAAAAAACGCTGTGTTATGTAGGTGACATAACCTTACTTCGATGTTTATTATTTTTTTGGAAAAAATCTAAATACCTAAAACCTTTTGGAAAATAAGAGTCGTTGGGCTTAATTTCTTGTTAGTTTATAAATGTTTGTTTAGCTTCGTTTCGAGACTAAACACTTATTTTCCCGTATGTCCTATTTTCAGTTTTTTTTTGGTGGAAATAAAAATATAAGGACTAGCCAGGCCCTTTGGGCCGGGGGCTGGTTTAAGCCCAAGCCTAATAGTATTAATGGTGGGGGGTTACCATAGGTCCGGCAAGTAGGCCCTTTTTGCCATCTGGGCCTAATATCTATATTAGGTATATATATTGCTAAAAATAAAACTACAGGGGAGAGGTGACATTGCAATATTAAAAAACAACTACTAGAAATTTAAAAACATTGTGCTGATGGCAAAAAGTTTAGGCAAAAATCGTACATATACGTAACAAAAAAAATTTTTTGAAAAATAGTTGGAACTTCTTGGAAAAATCGTACTGCAGAAGAAAATTTTTGCAAAACTTAAAAAGCTACTAAAAAAATTTAAAGAAATTGTGTTACAGACAAAAAGTTTAGATAAATTAAGTCCTCTTTGGAAAAATCATGATGCAGATATAACAAAAAAAATAAAGCAGGAACTCAGATATTAGTATATCTGAAAAAAATATACACCAAAGTAAATGTTTAGAAAAAAAAAATAATTTAAAGAAAAAAAGGGGCCCCAAAGGCCAAAAATTTGATACAAAAGGCAAAATTTTTGGTTATTTTCAAGAGTATTTGTATTGCATTCAGAAATGTTCATGGACTTGGGTCAGTTTGTCCCTGAAATGTATATTTATTTCATGTAGGGCGCTAAGTTCCCAGCCCCCCTAATTGTGCCCATTAATTTTCAAGACATTTTGATTTAAAAATATAGACTTTGGTATTACACATTTATTTAAAAATATATTTATTTGACAAAAGTATACAATTAAACTTTACAATAAAATTGCCACTAGAATAAATAAAGTCATAAACTAAGAAAAATACAATATTTAGAGTCAATTAAAAAAAAATAGCCTCTTTTTACTTTATATTAAAAAAATATTAATCCTAACTTTTCTTAGTACTTAAAAAATAAACAAAATTACTTAACAAATTTTACAATTTTCCAACACTCACAATCACATTTACAACAGCACAGGTACACACAATTTAATTATTTTGTCTTATGAAACCTGTAACGACACAAGATTAAATATTGTATATGATGATTCCTTGGTGCATAGAGACAGAAAATTTCGTTTTAAATTTTTTTGTTTATTTCTGTTTCTAAATTGGTTAACTATAAAAATTTCGAAAAGTTCTTGTGCTCGTTCTTGTGCAAAACCACCAGACCCTCGAATATGTATACAGCCTATTGATGCACGATTTAGTTCAAAATATATACTTATAAATGTTTTTAGCTTTAACAAAAATACCAAAAATATCCGAAAAAACAGCTTCAAAAATAAATTTTTTGTTTTATTTCACTTGTCATTCTTTTTTTCTCTTTTTCAAAGGCAGTTAGGTAGTGGCCAACTGGCCTCCCTGGGATTTAATGCACAGTATACATACTGGTTCGTTGAAAATAAATCCGCGCGGACGGATACGCTCAATGGACGTGGATTTTCCGCGCTTTAAAAAAAATCCGCGCAGAAAATACGCTTCATGGAGCGTAAGTTTTAAGTGGTTTTGATGTCCCTTTTACAAATGGGTAAATTTCTGAAAAAGTGCAAAAGTGTTTCCCTGTAATACTAATATTTACTATCCCCTGTAGTATAACATTATTGCTATGAATAATACAAATCGATCAACTTTAACCTCCTGTCTATATGACCCGAAGAAAAAATTCAAATTAGCTCCTCTGTGGTAAAAGTTACACGGTCAAAGAAAACTTAAAACTAAGCTATTTGGCCTGTCCCAGTGCATGTAAGTATTTTATTCGCAGCAATTATTACTACTTATTTTTTTGCTAGCTAAATTATATATATTTTTTTTATATTAATGTTTGTATTACACAAAAACAAAATCGTAATTTGTTTAAAAATAGTTAAGTATATTGCAATTTCCCTTGAAAGTTTGTCCTCAATATTTTTCACATTCCCCTGTATACAGCTTTAATGAGAAATTACTAATCGAAGTAGGCGCGGAGAACAACAATTGAGATTCAAGATAGTGGTAATCTGTCACTACTTTGTCATCTTATTATTAAAACTTACAAATCTTTTCAAAGTTTTTTTAAGGTCACTTATTAGTTTATCGAATTGGAGGCGTATTTTAATTATTCACATTCCCCTGGACATAAGTATGCGGTAAGTGTTTCAATTTATTTTATTTTAATTTATATTAGCTAATGTACAATGAAGGGAGGAACAAAACTGATAGGTGTTCCACTTACTGCAAATGAAAATCAAGATATTATTTTAAATACTTTTAAAAAATCACATTCCCCTGATTCACATAGAGATTGCTTAGGATAGTTATGGTACTGTCACGTTGATAATTTAAGGGTTAAAATATTTTAGCATATTCTAAGTGAAAACGTTTATGTTTATCGCATTTATTGTGGGTTTTCCACATTTCTAGCTAAAAAATAATTTTACTTACATTTTATAGTTTTCTTTCTAAAATTTCAATTAATAGGATAGAAAATAACATTTTCAAAGTTCTCACCTTGTAAAACTAAAACATTTAAGTGTGTTGAAGAGAGTATTTTAGAGGAAAATAGATAGATATAATTAATAATTAGATTAACTATGCTATAGCTGCCAACTCGCGGCTAGGTTCGGCTGTTTTTGCATGATTGAGGAACATACATACATAAACACAAACTTCCGCATTTTTCTAATTTTTAACTTAATAATACAGGGTGATGCGTTTGCCTTTGCAACATAGAGAAGAAATATTATATTGTGACCCTGTATGAAGGTACTGTTGTAAATATTATGTACCGGTGAAACCAGAAAAAATATCAGCCCACTGAAACATATGTAGTTTGATGTGTTTAAGAGTGTTAAAAATAAATGC
This sequence comes from Aspidapion aeneum, assembly GCA_963576565.1. Taxonomy (NCBI): domain Eukaryota; kingdom Metazoa; phylum Arthropoda; class Insecta; order Coleoptera; family Brentidae; genus Aspidapion; species Aspidapion aeneum. The sequence continues at coordinate 46,738,111 of OY755045.1, forward strand.
ATAAAAATTAAATAATGTTTATTATTTAACTATTTGACAAAAAACCGGTGTAAAAAAGATTAGGTAAAATTAAAGTATATGTTCAAATAACTCCTCATTTTCGGCCAAACAGTACTTATCTCAATCTTTCATACAACTCTTACAATACATTATTTGTAAGTACCTCTGGAGAAATCGCTTCGCAAGCAATAGGGATGGCATTCTTTAGTTCTTCTAAAATTATAGAAATCTGTTTCCGACGCTCCCAGTTTCTTGGAACTTGTGAACAATCCGCATGCATATGCATATGAAATTCATTTTAATCAGTATCTGTCTCAAACTGACTAATAAGCAAATATCATTGACAAATTTTGCCATAATTTAGACTTTTGAGTCTTTTTATTGCTGGTTGTTCGGTTCGGTCCCTACTAAAGTACGAGGTGGAGGTTTAATAGTGCGTAGGCAAACGCATCAGGCTGCATAAAAATTAAGAAAAAAAATCGAGTCAAGTTAAGATTTTTTATACTTTCTTTCAGAATATTGCTAAGACCTTATAATTAGTGACCTTAATACTTAACATATATACATAACTTCCGCATTTATTACAAATATATTCACCTAAACAAGCATAAATAAAGAATAAATAAATTCTAAATTAAAGAAGCACCCACTAATTTCACTTTCTCCTGCTGCATTTCACATTCCCCTGGAGATCAAGTTTTATTTTATTTATTTTTTTATTCCCTGGCTGAGATACCGCGCTGCTTATGTCGGTGTTTTAAGTGGCCTAGTGTATTTACAAAAAAATATATATCTTTTAAAAAAATTGATAAAATTCAAACCAAAATTTGTGGCTCCATATATACACTTTTTCAGAAATTCACCCAAATATTTTTATTGTTCAATGTTTTGTAATGTTAAGAAATTGTTGGAGTCCGGCATTTGTATATGATCTTCACTTTATGGTTTTCCTTCTTTATTGTCCCGTGAAGATGAACTTGTATGTTCGAAACTAGTTGGGAATTATAGCCTGAAAATTTAAATAAAAAAATTTGTTGTGAAGGAACTTTGGATTTTCTTTTCACACTATATATACAGTTCCTAATTATATAAAAATGGTGGTCCGGCTAGTATTAACTACTTTCCTAACCTTTACTTAAAGTTGTTTAACTTTAAAAAAACAAAAACTAAATTTTAGTAAATGATTTTTGATATAATTGGGACTCAAGCTTAATATTATAAAGTATTTACATTTTAAAACAAGTTACCTACAGAGTGCGAATTAAATTTAAAAAAATATTTTTGAAGTGTAAACTTCTTTAGGCGCGTTTAGCAGTTTTTGTGGGTAGTGAATTGAACTGAGCCGTCAGGCTCGGCTATGTAACGCTCATTCGGGTGAAGTCGGCTCGAGTCAACTAACTGTGAGAGCAACCTTCAGCGAGCGATATGATGATGCAAATGAAGGCCAGTATTATTAATTTTGCCTTGTTGAAGTTTACACTTCTGCCGTGTGGTCTTAAGCACACACAATTTTTTTTAATTTAATTTATTTTTTAAAATGTTAGGTTAGGTTTTTTCTTAAGTTTATGGTTAGACCGAATGATTTTGCGTATTTTTTCACACTTGACTAGTTTTGAAAAAGTTTTTAGTTTTCCAGGAAATCACAAAAAAGTGATTTTCAGAACATTTGGGACCTTATATGTAGCGAAGCTCAAGGAGGATTTTGGCGGAGAATATGTGGGAATGTGTCCGATATGCTAAGGAATAATTACACAAAAATCCAGCTTACACCTATTTTTTCCAGGTGAATTCCTAATATGACTGGGCTAATATAAGAAGCGATGGATTTTTTACAAATTTTCTTTGTTTACTCCCATATACACAGCCCTCCAAGAAATCAGAATATATAACGCTTTAACTAAGTATCTATGTCAAATACCAATATGTTGTTTTTTTTTCCAAGATGGCGAACGTATAACAAAAGTAGTTGAAGCTCCAGCTAGGCTAATTCTTACATTAAAACACTTCGGTTACGATCCCATGTCAAAAACACGCACCAAATTGCTTCAGAGGGTCAAACTAGATAACCAGATCACGTTAGAGGGGGCGCAGTTTGAGTTGTACGCCGCTGTGATCCACTGTGGCACTAGTGTTGACTCTGGTAAGTTTAATCATACCATCTGTCACAAAATAGATAAAATTATAATTTATCTTTTTTTCACATGTATACTAGTAAAGCGTATTAAAATCATTGATAGAAAATGACTGCTACGATGAGTGTGCTTAAGCTTAGACTAAAAATGGCGCTGAGACCGCAGCACCAACTATTAGTTATCTTAATTCATGCAAGACATATGTTGGGGGTTCATTTTTAATCGAATAACCATTATGACAAATTGAAAGGTATTTATCCTATAAAAATAAAATAAAACAGATGGCCCTCACAGCGCAGTACTCATTATCAGTTACCTTAATTTATCTAACACATACGTTGGGGTTAATTTGAAATCTAACAGGGCGTCAAACCAGACGAGTCGTTAAATACCGAGATGAATTCCAAGACGTGCGCAAGCGTTGATCTGTCACTTTTGCCAACCAATCAACTGAGAGATATTTCAGTATGGTTCACCACGACCTGTGGTGGTGTATGGTTTTATACAGCAAAACTTTAATAATTCCCAGTTCTTTTTGATGAAAATTCGTCGTTTTTGTTCTGTGAAAATGCCGGTGACGTGCAAGTTGTGTGACAAATTATTTAGTGCCCAATTTAATTTGAATAAACACTGTCATCAGGGTTCTACTGTATGTCTATGCTACGATAAACATTTTTTTAAAAGATTTAGCGTATTTAAATTTGTCAATACTCCCATGGCAAAACAAAATAAACGTGAAATGCATATAGAAGAAATACTGCATATACCTCAAAAAATATTAATCGCAACACATAGATATTGTATATGTTTAAAATCAAAAAGAAAAGACGAATCTTACACCCTGTACAGGGTGTCCCAAATTCGTTGTTTTTTTGTGGTGTCGGATATTTCTAGGGGAGAAAGAAAAAAACTGAGCCCCCTTTGCGACGCTCAAATTTTAAGAGAAGCCTAAAGGTGAAAACTACATGAAGATATAGCAAGCCGTTTTTAAGCTACGGAGTGTTTTTGTCTGCATTTTGCTTTTGTGTAAATAGCTTTCTTATAGATCTTTTCTTGAAGAATTGACAGATGTCAACGGTTTTTATTTATCTCTTTTGGTTTTTAAAATATTGCATAAAGTTGTTAATTTTCTTACAGAATAACTCTAAAACTCTCTCTAAAATTTCCTTTAAAATGATGTATCACATTCAATATTTTAATTTTTAATTTTTTTTATTGTTTTCTTTATTCTTATTTTTTAATCACCTCTTTATTATTTTTTTATTTTTATAATTTTATAATATTAAAATATTTTAAACCCATTAAGCAAACTATAATATGTGGTAAAAATAAAAAAAAAACAAAAATATAATGAAATCCCACTAATCCCATAAAGAAAAATTAATTTTATGTGATATCTCAAAAACTAAACGTGACAAATGAAATTTAATTTAACAGTTGAATTCCTCTTAAAAAAGTGTCTAAAGAATGTTTTCACAGAAATAAAAATATTAATAAATAAACAAGTTATAGACCCCTTCCCAAAATGCAGACTTTTTAAAAACGGCTTGCTATATCAAAATGCGATTTTCACCTTTAAGCTTCTTTTGAAATTTGAGTGTCGCAAAGGTTGATCAGGTTTTTTTAGCCCCTCTAGAAATACCCGAAACTCTCCAAAAACATCGAATTTGGGACACCCTGTACATGGTGACGGATAGAAAAAAATTATGTTGGCTTTTAAAGTTCATCATCATTATAATTAACCAAAAAAAATCTACAATTTATTATAGCCCTTTATTTTCAATGATAAAGTTGCTGAGTGCTCCGGTTATAAAAAACCACCCGGTACCTACATAAAATCATACCTAAAAATTAGAATTGACCATTATTTTATACCTTGAATTTTTTATTATACGTTAAGCTCTTCGATCTCGCGCCAATCCCGGTATTCGCGCCAATAGTTTAAATTAGACATTTTGACGTTAATTTTGGCGCATGCTCCTTTGATGGAATTCATCTCGGTATTTAACGACTCGTCAAACCAGGGCTATCAAAACGGACGGGCCACGATCCTCCACTTTGTTGACGTCACATCCGGGGCTGATTTTTTTTGATGGTCACGTCACGACACAGCTGATTCTCTTTAAAATATTGAAGTTGGAATGACGGTTCATGAATATTTGATTTTTAAAAAAATAAAGCCGGGTTTGAGATTGTTTTTACTATATTCTTGCAGAACAATTTTTTTTAAATGTATAGTAATCCTTAATTTTTCAGAGCCGCTTCATTAGCTCACACAAAAATTAAATTTAAAACAGAAGCGATTGTGACAAACACAGATGAAAAAGTCAAATACTTGTCAAATATAACAGTTGGCATGCGGTACATGGCGGGTAATTTGAATTCAAAGTAAGGAATGCTAAATCTTGAAGTTTTTAACCTTTTAATCATGTTGCTTCCTTAAAAAACTTTTGTGGAATATCGGGATGGTGTCAGAATATTTGACTGAAATTTCGGGGAAATCTGTAGTGTCATTTTGAAAATATCATAAAAAAACGTCTGACGTCCCATAAGACCCAATGTAAAAGTCAGCCCCCGGAGAACAGCTGATTTTTTTAGGGTCGTGGCCTGTATTTTTTTGTCGGCCTTTGTCAAACATGTGGCAGTTATTTTAGCTCACACTACTACTATAAGTAGTGTGAGCTATGGTGATCCTAATTTTTTCGAGAAAAAAAAAAGTTGCTCCGATTTCAAATTTTTTTATATATCTTTGCGTTTCAGATGATTTTGAAACTTTTTTGTTTTGCTGTCTGTCTGTCTGTCTGTCTGTCTGTCTGTATGTCTGTCTGTAACGACCAACCCGCATAACTCAAAAACCGCTTGTCCGATTTTAATGAAATTTGGTACCTAAGTTGGGTCTTGGGCCGTGATGGTCCCATTTAAAAATGAACAAAATCCACCTAACGCAAGCCAAATTAAAGGGTGGGGGTAGATTCCAAAAATTAGAGTTTATGTGAAAATATGGCGTGTGTGATATCAAACGAAAGGTAATTAAGTCTGGAGTTAAAAAAAATGAATTTTAGTTTATTTTTAAAAAAAGGGTGGGGGTAGATGTCAAAAAATTAGAGTTTAAGTGAAAATATGGCGTGTGTGATATCAAACGAAAGGTAATTGAGTCTGGAGTTAAACAAAATACATTTTAGTTTTTTTTAAAAGGGTGGGGGGTAGATTGAAAAAATTTGAGTTTAAGTCAAAACATGGCTTGTGTGGTATCAAACGAAAGGTAATTGAGTCTGGAGTTGAATAAAATATATCTCAGTTTTTGATTATATTAGCTCACACTATACTATAGTACCTAGTGTGAGCTTAGGTGCCCATAGATTGGCAGAGTATTTTCTATACAGATATACTTGTGACGTATGTAACCCACGTACGTCTTAAATATATCTGTACCGCTAAAGCGTATTAAAACAATTAATGGAAAATGACTCCTACAAGCGTTCCGCAATATTGGATTCAATTCAAACCAAACGTTTAGCTTGGATTAAAAAAGCAAAGGATTTTCATCAAATTTAAAAGGGATTGCTATCAAATGACGTTGACAATTTGTCAATGCGGTGATTTCACGATGTCAAAATTGAGATGAATTTTTTATTTAAATTTAAGGAAGTTTTTTGGATTTTGGAACTTTTGGAAGAGAAATATATTATCTTGAGTTGATGTTGTTGCTACTTGGCTTGTTATTAAACAAATTAAAAGTTATTTTTCCTAAGGTAACTGATAATGGGTGTTTTTAAGCGTAAAAAAGAGATAACGCTGGCGCGGCACCCAGTATTAGTAGCCTGAATTTATCTAAGCAATGCCTTTGGTTGCATTTAAAATCCAACATGCCGGCACGCTTGTAGCAGTTATTTCTAGAGACTCTTTCCCAGTACAGATATATTTCAGACGTACTAGATGTAACCCCATAGTATAAAAAAAACTTTTATTTAGGTCATTACTACACATTCGCCAGAGATGGCACTGACTGGTACAAATTCAACGACGGTTGCGTCAGTAAGACCTCCGAAGACGAACTCCACTGTCTCAAACCACCAGAAACACCTTATATCCTATTTTATAGTAGAGACGATTTGAATGAACCAGAAGTAAGTGAACCTTAAGCTACATTCACGATAAATTATCGGCCGAAGCAGCATTGCCAACAATTTTTGTTGGAAATTACTTATACAACCTTTGAAATTTCCCTAGCTTTCCCTAAATTTAAAAATCGACGGTCCTGAATGAGTACAAATTTTTGCGGGTAACACATCTAAAATCGTTTATTTTGAATATCACAATAAAAATGTTTGGCCTTTTCGAACCTTGGAAAATAATTTTTAACTTTGTTTAATAAAAAAAGCTTTTTTATTAAATTATAAAACAAAATAAATGAAAAACCTTAAATACCTACATCCCTGAATTTTTAAATCAACTAGGGGTTTGGCAGACACCCTCTCCGATTTTGATAATTTTTGGTACACTTATTTTATTCATAGAGTAGATGAAAAATCTAAATTTTTAACATTTTTGGTCCAGTAGTTTTTTGTTATTAATTTTTAAAAATTATAAAATTACCAAATTTTGCTCTTACATAATAAATATAGAAAAATAATGATATGTTTAAAAGTACTTATTAAAAATGCATGAGCGATACCGTGTTTGTTCTCGCCCTTTCTTAAATTAAAATATTCCAGGAAAATAACGAAAATCAGTTTGACAACATTGTATTTGTTCCGCTGCGAATTTATTTTTCTTTTCATAAAAGACTCGGGTTTTGGCCACCTTCGGATAAGGTGAAAAACATATATTAGGCGGTTTCATAAAATTTTGTGGTGAAAGAAAAACGTCTTTTCTGCATCGAATAAAGAGTGGTCCTTTTTGGTTTACAAATAAGCAAGCGACACCAGTATTCACTCAACCTTACAATTTTTCCTTTTACCTTTCCCTCCTATTTTCACAATTTTCCGAGTGAAAAATAATTAGGACAGAAGATCTACATAAACGTGGTGAGTACAAAAAATTTATCGTTTATTGGTGTTCATCAGCTTTTCATTGACTATCGTAGGAACATTGGCCTTGCGAGCCAGGATAATCAGCGCGATAAGTTTTTGTTGTCTTGTTTACGCGGTATATTTAATTTAATTTTATAGAAATACCTACACATATTTATAGAGGTTTCGAATGAAATTTTTTATCTCTTTATTTTAGCAGGTTTATAAAAGACAAAAAAGCGGTTACCGGGTCAATCTTTTTTTGTATTTATGCAGTTTTGGACAGCGGGAAAATACAGCGTTGTCAAACAATCTAAAAATAAGAGGTTTGAGGAAAATTTTCACCATAATATTTTTTCTTTGAAAAGTAATTCTAATTAATTGCGGGTTAATTGGGTTACATTTGCGGGAGGTTTTAGTAATTATTTTACAAAATGGCTAGCACGTCGGAACGTCAGCTAAAGACTCTTACGGCGAAAAAAGAGTCTTTGTTTAGCATTTTGCAAAAACTTTATGATATGTCCAGAGACTTATCCACAGAAAACTTAAAAACTAAATTTAGAACTTTGCATGCAAGTTTTGAGGAAACAAAAACTAACATTTACTCAATCTTGGATGAAATCAATGAGGTTCAGTTTGAAATAGACGAGAATTACACGCCAAATTATAAGGTTTTGGAATCTATTAATGAACTTTGTTGTTATATCCAGACCGCGGCGGAAAAAATAAAGGTACCTACTCAAGTTACTACAAATAGTGGTGGTTCTTCCCGTGCGAACACTAACCCAAGTGGAGCTCCGACTTTGCGTAGATCATTACAAATACCAGATCTTCATTTACCGGAGTTTAATGGGGAGATTCGGCAGTGGGAGACCTTTCACGCGTTATATAAGAGTTTGGTGCATACTAATCCTAATTTAACGGATTTGGATCGGATCCATTTATTGATTGGGTGTTTAAGGGGATCTGCTCAGGGGGTATATGCAGGTATCGCGATTGTGCCCAATAATTATAATATTATTTATCAAGCACTATGTGATAAATATGAAAACAAACGGATTTTAGCTAATACCTACCTGCAACAAATCATGGATTTTAAAACCTTTAATACGGAATCGGAAAGAAATTTAACTACATTTTTAGAACGATTTGATACATCAGTGGCGGCACTAAAAAATATAAATTTACCGGATTTAACGGATTTTATTTTAATTTATGTTGCTTTATCTAAACTGGATAGCGACACGGTACGGGCCTTTGAGATTGATCAACGAGGCAAAGATATTCCGACTTATGGGGATTTAATTGAGTTTATTAAGGGGCAGACGCGTATTCTCCATATGAACAAGCCATCTAGTAGTACGGGTGGAAAATCAGCAGTTAAAAGTTTTTTCGTTGGAGAAAATAAAAATAAAACAAATATGTGTTCATTTTGTAAAAAGTCTGGACATTATATAGGGCGATGCGATAAATTCAAACAACTTACGGCTTTTAAAAGGTATGAAGTGGTGAGGGAGAATAATTGGTGTTTTTTGTGCCTATCTTCATCTCATGGAGTTCGAAATTGTCCATCAGAACGAGCATGCACCGTATGTTCCAAAAAACATCACGTGTTACTCCACTTTGCTAAAACCCCACAAGAATCGGATCAGTCACGTGGAAATACAGTATCGGAAATTTCAAGAGAGGGTAATTTTTCGGGAAATAGTGCGCAAGAAAATTTTGAATCCCATCTTTGCGCTTCGAGTGCGGAGAAAAGAGCCTTTAATTATACAACGTTATTGTTATGCCAAATAGTACCGCTAGATTTATTTTGGATTCAGGGAGTCAGACCAATTTATTAACTTTAAATTGTTGCAAAAAATTAGGGTTACATATTTCAAAAAATTTTTCATCTTTAAACGGTTTAGGCGGAAATAAACAAAGCGTAAGAGGGATGACTACGCTGTCGATTGCTTCGCGGTACAACTCAAATAAAAAATATACTATTGATGCGCTTTTAGTAGAAAAAATTACGGATAATTTACCAAAGGTATGCGTGGATGTGGGCGCGATTCCGGAGTTGGATAACATTTATTTGGCGGATAACGAGTTTGACAAACCGGGAGAAATACACGGAATAATCGGAGTAGAACTTTTTGGCATTATTTTGGGCAAAAATCGGATCACGGGAACAACGGGTTCTCCAGTAGCGGTTGAAACGGATTTTGGATATGTCGTCATGGGTCAGGTTCCGGTTTTATCAAGAACGGCATCTCCCTCGGTTTATTTTTCTTTACGAGAGGAACAATCAATTGAGCAACTCTTAAATAAGTTTTGGGAAGTCGAACAGGTGCCAAATCGACCTATATTAATTCCAGAAGAGAAAGAATGTGATGACATTTTTAAGTCAACATACAGTAGGGACAAAGACGGACGTTTCACGGTAGCGCTTCCTTTTAGAGTTTCCCCGGAGAGTTTGGGCGATTCATACATTAATGCAAAATCACGGTTATTATCTTTAGAAAGACGGTTAATAAAGGATCAAAATTTGCGTGTCGAATACAATAAAGTTATGCAAACGCTCTTGGATGATGGGCATATGGCGCCAGCTACAAGCGGGGATCAAGATTTGTCATATTACATGGCACATCACCCAGTGATTAAAATTGGTAGCTCTAGTACCCCTGTGAGGGTAGTGCTGGACGCAAGCGCTCCTTGTGATAATCACGTTTCGCTAAATGATATTTTATACTGCGGCCCAAAATTACAAGCAAATATTGTTTCGTTGCTTTTAAATTTTCGGTTGTTTCAAATTGCATTGACTTCGGATATAAAAAAGATGTATTTACAAATAAAAATAGTTCCTGAGCATTGGCAATTTCAAAAATTATTATGGCGGTTTAATCCAGAAAACGAAATCCAAACTTATGAGATGCGGGTGGTTGCGTTTGGGTTAAAATATTCACCTTACTTGGCGCTACGGACGGTTAAACAGCTGGTCGAGGAAGAGGGCGATAAATTTCCTATGGCGGGTAAATATGTATTACGAGATCTGTACATGGATGATTTTTGTTGCAGTATTGACTCGGAAGATCAAGCTGTTCGGTTATTTCAAGAGTCAGTTAGTTTATTTAAATCAGGCGGGTTCGATTTAGTTAAATGGTCATCTAATTCGGTGTCAGTTTTAGAAAAAATACCAGTTGAAAAAAGGCTTTCAGAGACTGTTGTTTTTAAGACCGACACAAAAATTTTAGGTATTCAATGGAATCCGGAAAATGACACTTTTGGCTTTAAGGTTAGAATTCCAGAGCCAAAATGTACAAAACGTGCCATATTGTCAGCGGTTGCTCAATGTTTCGATCCTATTGGACTTTTGGCACCATTCATTTTGTGGTTAAAAGCATTGATTAAGGAACTTTGGCTATTGAAATTAGGGTGGGACGAAGAACCCCCAGAAAATATTAAGAAAAAATGGCAATTAGCGCGGTCCGAATGGGCTAAACTCGGAGAATTTCAAGTTCCAAGACATTTGGGTGCAAGTGAAAAGCAGCCAGTGATTATTATTGCTTTTGCGGATGCCAGTTTAATCGGTTACGGTTCAGTAGTTTATTTAAAAACGGGGTTTTCTTTCGGAAAAAAAGATATCAATATCCAGCTAGTTTGTGCGAAATCTAAGGTTAGTCCGACTAAAACTATAACTATTCCCAGAATAGAACTGCTGGCCTGTCATTTACTATCAAAGCTGGTAAAAGAAGTTGTAGAAAATTATCGAGATCGTGTTTTAATTTCAAAGATATTTGCATTTTCAGATTCATCGACGGTTATTAGCTGGTTAAACACTCCTTTTTTAAAAGATATTTTCGTGGCGAATCGGATTTTACAAATAAAGGAAAATGTAAAAAATGCAATTTGGAATCACGTAGAGGGTATTCAAAACCCAGCTGATGCTTTATCGCGCGGACTTAGCCCTTCTCAATTAGTTTCGAATCCTTTATGGTTAAAGGGACCCTCATGGATCAGTCAGCCAGAAGAAGAGTGGCCCGAGTTTTTGAATATCGGGGGAAACTTTTCGGTTGATCGAGAGGAATCAGAGGTTTTTACGGTTAAAATGGAGGAAAGTTCTAATGCATTTTTTGAGTTAATGGAGCGAATGTCTTCTTTTTCCAAAATGATTAGAACAACGGTTTTTATTTTGCGGTTTTTAAAGGTATTACCTAGAAGGCAGGGCATTGTTTTAGCGAGTGAGTCACAACAGGCGGAGCTAACGCTTATAAAATTAATCCAAGCCAAGCATTTTAAAAGCGAAATTAATCAGTTGAACTCGGGAGGCAAATGTAAAACGACATTAAAAAGACTTAATCCTTTTTTGCAGGATGGATTGTTGAGGGTTGGGGGTAGAATTGGTAACTCCAACCTAGATTTTTCTAAAAAACATCCACTTATTTTGCCTGCGAAGGACATTTTTACGGAAAAACTGGTTGAGTTTCATCATATTATTAACATGCATACGGGGGCCTACTTACTGGAGGCACTCTTACGTCAAAAATATTGGATTTTGGGGGGTAGAAATTTGATTCGAAGTAAAATATACAAATGTAATCGCTGCTTTCGATTGAACCCAAAACATTTAACACCTTTGATGGGAAACTTACCCCTTCCAAGAGTACAAGAAGTTAAAGCTTTTACGAACAGTGGCGTAGATTATTTCGGTCCAGTTAGAATTTGTATGGGGAAAAGAAAAAATGCTCCCGTCTATAAGGGTTATGTAAGTCTGTTTGTGTGTATGTCTGTTAAGGCGCTGCATTTGGAGTTGGTTAGCTCGCTATCTACAGACTGTTTTTTGCAAGCATTCAAGCGGTTTATATCTCGTCGAGGGCCAGTTAGGGCACTTTATTCGGACCAAGGACGGAATTTTGTAGGAGCTAAATCAGTCCTAAGCGAGTTAAAAGGACTCATGTGCTCTCCAGAATATATTAGCGCATTTGAAACTGAGCTCGGAGTGCACGGTATAGAGTGGCATTTTAATAGCCCAGCAGCACCGGAACAAGGAGGTCTTTGGGAAAGCAACGTCAAATCGGTGAAAAATCATCTTTATCGGGTTATCGGAGACCAGTTGCTAACCTTTGAGGAGTTTTCCACTTTGTTGACGGAAGTTGAGGCACTGTTGAACTCAAGGCCTTTGTATCTGTTATCAGCAGATCCCAGTGCGCCAGAGGCTTTAACGCCCGCTCATTTTTTAACCTTAGCGCCATTACGTGGGTTTCCGGTAGAGAACGTTATGGGTGTGCCACTTAATAGATTGGATCGGTTCCAACTAGTGGATCGGATGGTACAAGATTTTTGGAGTAGATGGCGTTTAGAGTACTTGAGTAGTTTACAAATTCGAAAAAAGTGGAATGAACCTATTACTAATGTAACGGAAGGTACGGTAGTTATTCTCAAAACGGATAACGCTCCACCATTACATTGGCCATTGGCTATAATAACAAAAGTTCATCCAGGCAGGAACGGCGTTGTGCGCAACGTTACTCTAAAATCAAGCAAAGGCACTTTTACTAGGCCTGTAGTAAAATTGTGCCCTCTGCCAACACAGTAGTTTTTTTTATGTTGTTTTGCTGGTTTTGTCAGCTTCAATAAGTTGATTTAGTTCAAAAAAAAAAAAAATTCTCTATTTTTATAATTATTTTTATTATTATTATTTATTTTTTTGTTTAGGTTTTGGTTATTAAGGTTACGGGAAACCTTGCGGGTTTAGAGTTAGATAAGTTATTGTTAGTTTCTGTTTTTGTCTAATATGACTGAAAAACTATTTTTCAGGGTTCGGTTCGGTTCGGTTCGGTTCTTAAATTAAAATATTCCAGGAAAATAACGAAAATCAGTTTGACAACATTGTATTTGTTCCGCTGCGAATTTATTTTTCTTTTCATAAAAGACTCGGGTTTTGGCCACCTTCGGATAAGGTGAAAAACATATATTAGGCGGTTTCATAAAATTTTGTGGTGAAAGAAAAACGTCTTTTCTGCATCGAATAAAGAGTGGTCCTTTTTGGTTTACAAATAAGCAAGCGACACCAGTATTCACTCAACCTTACAATTTTTCCTTTTACCTTTCCCTCCTATTTTCACAATTTTCCGAGTGAAAAATAATTAGGACAGAAGATCTACATAAACGTGGTGAGTACAAAAAATTTATCGTTTATTGGTGTTCATCAGCTTTTCATTGACTATCGTAGGAACAGTGTTTAAAAGGTATTTTAAAGATCTTTTAAATGGTGTGTAGCATGACACATTTTAAAACTAAATATATTTTTTTTTAAATTGAAAAAAATGGTTTTATTTTTTTGGAAAAACACCATTTTAAATTTTTTTCATAAATATATATAATTTTTTTCAATGTTTTACCAAGACACTTACTAAATTTCAACATGGAGAAATGATGGGTTCCATATACAAAAATTTTTAGCAATATTCAAACATGTAAAAAATGGAAAGGTAGACAACACTCGGAACTAAAGTGGTATGATGTGCGAGCACTTCGTGGTGTTACCTGTGGATCTGACCACCATCTGGTAAAAGCAAAAATATTATTCCCTGTAAGAAAAACAAATAGAGACGAAAGTATTGGAGAAAGTAAAAACCTAGAATGCATCGAAGAAAATCAAAAATACAACTTTAGAAGTCTAGAAATCGAAAGTACGCAACTTTAGAAGTCTAGAAATCGAAAGTACGCAGAAACGATTAGATGAAAAATTAATAAACACACAGCATTCATTTGAAGAGATATATACAAACATAGTAAAAAGCTTGAAGGAAGCAAGCAAAGAAGCTGTTGGATACCAAGATAATAAAAATAACAATAAGATGTGGTGGACGGAGGAAATACAGGAAATGGTCAAGGAGAAAAAACGTACATATTTGAAATGGCTCAGTACCAAAGAGCAAAGATACCTATAAATCTACAGAGAAACCAGAAGACAGCTAAGAAAACTGATACGCACGGAAAAAAATGAAATGTTCGAGCGAAAATACCATGATATAAATACACACGTAGGAGGTAGGCAGAGTCCTGAAGTATGGAAATTCATTTCAACGTTAAAAAAACCAACAAAAGAAAAAGTAAATATCCAGATCATCAAACCAGAACAATGGACAGAACACTACAAGAGACTGCTACAGGAAACAAGACCCGAATATCTGGTAGCCTCTCCGAGGAGAGACATAGAAGTACATGGAGAGGAAGTGATTATCGAAAAAGAAATTATAAAGAATAGTTTTAAAAAGCTTAAATCCGGAAAAGCTAGCTGACCTGGGGGAATATACGCTGAAATGCTCAAATATGGATCAGAAAAACTACTAGAAAATCTCACATATATTATCAATCAATGCATAAACAGGCATCCAGTACCTGATGATTGGAAAATAGCATTCATATCCTCAATACATAAAAAAGGAAACAAGCTGGATTGCAACAATTACAGATGAATTTCAGTAACTAGTACTCTCAGTAGATTGTACGGTAGGATTCTTAGAGATCTAATAGAGAAGGATTTTCATGAACAAGAAGAAGAAGAGCAAAGTGGGTTTCGTGCAGGCAGATCTTGTAGTGATAATGTTTTTTGTCTTAAACAAGTAATTGAGAAAAGGAGCGCCAGAAATATAGAGACTCATGTTACCTTTGTGGACCTACAAAAAGCATATGATACCGTTCCAGTAGAAAAATTATGGACAGTGTTGGAACCAACTAATATCAATCATACATTTATAGAAGCTATAAAAGAACTTTACAAAGGGTCAAAATCTAAAATTAAAATTGAAAATCGACTTTCAAAAGAATTCCAGGCAACGAAAGGCTTAAGACAGGGATGTTGTACCTCTCCAACTCTTTTTAAAATATATATCGCAGTAGCTCTAAAAACTGGAAACGTAAAGTACACGGCATGGGAATACAACTTAACGACCGATTTACCATATACACACTACAGTTTACTGACGACCAAGTAATTGTAGCTAATGATAAAGAAGACATGGAGTATGATGAGAAAGTTAACGGAAGAATACCAAAAGTGGGGGTTAACAGTAAACGTGGACAAGACACAGTACTTATGTATTGGAAACGAATTAAGTGAGTTAGGCCTAGACAATGGACAAACAATATCTCCATGCAATGAGTATGTATATTTGGGTGTTACATTTGATAAGACAGGAACATACTTTAAAGAACTAGAAAAAAGAATAGTAAAAGCAAAAAAGTTAATTGGTTGTCTTAACAGTATTTTATGGAGCAGAGAGATAAAAAAGAATGTAAAATTTAACATATATGAAACAATTGTGAAAAGCACGCTGCTGTATGGAATAGAGACTTGTCGCGTAACAGAAAAATACAAAGCAAAAATGGAAAGTGTCGAAATGGTTGCAATAAAAAGATCAATGAGAATATCTAGAACAGATCATATAAGAAATGAGATTATAAAGGAAAGAATGGGAATCGAGGGAAGCATAACGGATGACATCACTAAAAGGCAACTGATATGGTACGGCCATGTACAATAGATGAACGACGAAAGATTACCAAAGCAGGTCCTAGAATGGCAACCAATAGGACGCAGAAAAAGAGGGCGTCCTAAACTGGAATGGCAACAGCCAATCCAAAGATCAATGAGACAAAAAACCTGATGTCAGGATCGAAGGAGGTGGAGAATAGGCGTCGTACAACGTAGAAAAACATAAGTAAAATACATAAGAATTAAAGATAAATGCTATAATATAGGAAAAAATTATATTTTATAAGTTATAAACACGCTTCTCAAAATTTCAAGTAAATTAAATATTTTTTATAGTATTTTTCTTTCCAAAATTTGTGTCGAATATGACATTTCCTCCTTTGTCAATCTGTAGGTCCGAGCGGTAATGAACTTTTTTTCAAATCTTTTTTCTTAATAAAAATATCTGATTTGGGTGTAGGGTAATAAAAAGGGGGCCTGTGTGGGTGCCAAAAACTCACTTTTACTTCATTTGTCTAAAATAACTTGAATATTGAATAAAAAAGATTTTTGTAATATTTAAAATGTTTAAAAGTTTCTGTTTATTTATATAAGTAAATGTTTAGTTTTAAAAAAATTAAATTAAAACCCAGCTTTAGGAGATTCAGCAGCAGCCTACACCCATCACAAATTATCATCTCTTTTTTTATTTCTACCTGATTGCACATGGCTTCAGCAACATTTCTTAGTTTTCCTGAATATTTTCCAGTTTTTGATGAATCACAACACTTCACACTGAAGTTGTACCATTCTTTTGCCTGATTTTCAGACATGGTTTTGCCATTCCCGTCACTATTTTCCAAACACATAAACACATAGTAGTAGTAGTAGTGGGGGGGGGGGGTTGACCCGCAGGTCTGACAAGTAGGCCAGAGTAGGCCCTTTTTGCCATGCCCCAAGTCTGTCCCTTAACCCACTCTCTGCACTTCCCTTTGATGGTCGGGTAACTCATTGGGCGTTCCTGTTCTCTTTACAAAGTCCAGTAAGTCTGCCCATTTGAGCATGTGCAGTTCTTCCTCGCTCAGAGTTGGCGCTCCGAGTGCCTGTTGTCGCATCCTTGCGTAGGCCTCGCATTCTGCCACGAGGTGTCTTGATGTCTCTTCTTCCTGTCCACAGGCTGGGCAGGTAGGGTCATTCTCGACTCCTATACGTGTCATGTGCTTCCTCAACCGGTTATGTCCGGTTAGAGTACCTATCAGCAGTCCGAGGTCTTTTCGTGTCCGTCCCAGCATCCATCTAATTCTGGTCGCTTTTGGACGGTCTACGAATTCTCTGGTCTGTCTGCAACCCGTTCCTGTTTCCCAGGAGTTTAATAGCGCGTCCTGGGCCCATTTGTTGAGTCCGCTTTGCACTTGTCTTTTTGTCACGCCCAAAAGTGGCTCCGGTCCTACATAGGCGGTTCCTGCCCCGAGTCGTGCGAGTTCGTCCGCCTTCTCGTTGCCTGGTACTCCCGTATGTCCCGGAACCCAAACCAGCGTCACCCGTTTGCCATCGCTTAGGGTCTCCAGCGCCTCTGCGCATTCTTCCACCAAGCCGTCAGCAATCTTGGGTGCGTTTAGCGCCTTCAGGGTGGCTTGACTGTCAGAGCATATATATATAAGCTCCTCTTCGCTGTTCCGAACCTCTTCTAGGGTTGCCGCCATTATTATGGCGTAGACTTCTGCTTGAAAAACAGTAGCCTGCTCACCGAGCGAGTAGCTCTTCTGAACTTCTAGTTTTTCCACGTATACTCCCGCTCCTGTGGTTTGCCTCTCTGATAGTTTGGATCCATCAGTGTAGCAAACTAAAGCGCTCTCCTCAAACATCATTGCGTCTCTCTTCCACGCTTCCCTGTCTGGGATGTGGATTTTGTACCTCTTCTCGAGCCTCCAAGGTGCGTGTGCTCTGCTGACCGTCATTGACGTGAGGGGGATTTCTCTAATTGTCAGCTCTTCTATAGCTAGATGACCAGCTGTTTCCCCTCTTCCTCTCCACTGACCCGTGTCCCTTAGACGTAGGTAGGTCCCCATCGTCTCCCTCTTGATCCAAGTTGGTAGCGATGGTAGTCCCAGAATTGTCTCTAGGGCCAGGATTGGGGTAGTTCTCATAGCTCCGGTTATCCCTCTACACATCAGCCCCTGTAGGCTTCTGAGTTTTAGGGATGTGGTCGTTTTCTCCACTGCCTGCCACCAGACTATGGATCCGTATTGGATCCGCGGTCTCAGTATTGCCGTGTACATCCAGTGGAGGGTCCTGGGGATAGTCCCCAGGTCCTGCCGACTACCCGTCGTAGCTGCCACATTGTTGCCTGGACCTTTACGATCATATTGGTAACATATGGCGTCCAGGTGAGTCCGCTATCAAGAATGACACCCAGGTACTTCAGCTTTGGTACTAAAGCTAGGGGTCTTCCGTACATCACGGGTGCTCTAAAACCTTCGATTTTTCTCTTTCTGGTGAACAGTATCATCTCTGTTTTACCTGGGTTTACAGAGAGTCCATTTTCTTGGCACCAGTCTTCTATGATGCGAATAGCCATTTGCATTCTACTGCAGACAACGTTAAGGAAGCGACCAACCACTTCCACCACGCCATCATCTGCATAGGCATAGGCGTCGAATCCGTTCTCTGACAAGCGCTTCAGTAGGGTGTCCATAATTAGGCACCACAGGTGGGGCGACAGGCAACTGCCTTATGGGCACCCTCCCGTGACCCTAATCCTGATCGTTGACTCCCCCAATGTAGCTTGTATTGCTCGTTGATTTAGTGCCGATCTTACCCATTCAATAATGGGAGTTTCTGCCCCCCTCTCTTGAAGGGCGGATGTTATCATCTGCACTTTGGCCTTGTCGAAAAAAAAGAACACCGCAAGTGCGTATTGCTTGAATTGAAGAGCCTTCTCTGCCTTATGCACTACTGCATGTATGGCCGAGTCAGTTGACTTGCCCTCCATGTAGGCATGCTGATTTCTGTGGAATGGGTTGTTTGCCAAGACTCCTCCTAGGAGGTGTCGGTCAACCATCTTCTCCATTGCCTTCATCATAAAAGATGTCAGACTTATGGGCCGGTAGGATTTGGCTGCTGTGTAGTCTCTTCTCCCCGCCTTCGGGATAAAGACTACGGTTGCCTTTCTCCATGTTGGAGGTGCATAGCCCAACGCTATGCTCGCTCTAAAGATTCCTCTCATGTACGGAAGGAGAACCTCGAGCCCTTTCTGCAATAGCGCCGGAAACAGCCCGTCCGGCCCTGGTGACTTGTATGGGCTGAACTCGTTGATCGCCCAGATTATGGTGGCGTCCGTAACGACTTTATCTGCCAGTTCCCAGTCGGGTTCAACCCTAAACTGTGGTCCGGCGACGGGTTGCGTTTCGTGGTCGCTCTCCTCCCCTGGGAAATGAACCTCAAGAAGATGTCGCAAGGACTCCTCACCGGAGGCGGTCCAGTTTCCATCAGGTTTTTTAAGAGACGTGAGTGTTTGTCTCGAATCACTACTCAGTATTTTGAGAAGTCTAGAGGTCCCTGGGAGAGAATTGATCTCCCCACAGTAAGTCCTCCAGCTTTCCCTTTTACTTCTTCTTACCTCTGTCTTAAACTCTCTTCTGGCTTCTCTGTACTGTTCCCAGGTGGCCTCCCCACCCTCCCTCATCGCTCTGTTAAGGGTCCTCCTGGTTTTCCGGCGTAGCTTGTCTAGCTGGCTGTTCCACCAGGGGACACGTCGAGTCGGCAAGGGTTTTAAGGGGCAGGCCTCCTCATAGCTGGCTATGATGGTTTTTTCCAGGTCGCCGATTGCTCTTTCAAGTTGTTCTTTTGTGTCAATGTTTATTTCAAGAGGGTCCCTATTCCGGTCCAGAGTCGACAGATAGCGTCCCCAGTCCGTACTTCTTGGGTTCCTCCTAAGTTCTGGTAGTGTCTCGTCGGTCTTCATCTCGAATCTGATCATACGATGGTCAGATGTGACGATGTCCTTCGTGACCCTCCAATTGACGATCTTTTCGTAAATGTCTCGTGAAGCCAGCGTAATGTCAATGACTTCCTCGCGGGTGTTATTGATGAACGTTGGTTCGCAGCCTTTGTTAGCTATTTCCAGGTCCGAGTTGGCGAGAAACTCAAAAAGAGCCTCTCCACGTTTATTCACATCACTACTACCCCACGCTACATGATGTGAATTTGCGTCACACCCTACGATCACCGGAAATTTGTTAGACTCCGCGAATGAGATTACTCGCGCTAGTTCTGGGGAAGGTGGTGGGTGCTCACTGTCATATGGTAAGTATGCGGAACATACCACGATCTTAAGCCTATTGTTACTCACCGTTAATTCCAAAAGCGCTGCCGTCAAGTCTCGGGTCCCTAGTTGTGGTAACTAACAACTGTCAGGTCCTTTGACACCATTAGGCAGCTTCTTGGTGATTCCTCCCTTGTCCCGGTCAGGATGTTCATGCCGGTACTCCCTAGGCCCCCTACTTTGCTACCTGAAACTTGTACAAATATAATTTGCGAGGCACTGGTGCCAGTCACAGTCCGTACAAGCTCGCCTGTTGGTCCGAGACTCTTGTGCAAATTAATTTGACTTACCCGCAGTTTATCCATCGCCATGTGGGGGTTGTTACATGGGGGAGAGCAGGGGAACCCATCACTCGTCTTTCTCTTGGTAGGCGGGTAACTGTCGGGCCCTCTGGGCGGTCGTCGCGCAGCTTCGCTATAAGTTTGCATCCTCGACACAGCGATGGTTACAAACTCAAATGCGAGCCGCCAATTGACTCCCTCCAGATGCCTTATGGTGTCCACCCCTACCATGAAAGTCAATCGCCAGGCCTGTGGTCTCCAGATGTCGCCAGCCCGAAATATCGAGCGGCCTGTTCTGGAGTCCTAGGAAATCCATTAACCTGGCGATGTCTACCTCCTCTTGGGACCGGATCCAAAACATGATCCGCTCCGGCCAGGGTGCCTCATCCGACCTGCCAGGACGGAATGTGACTCCTCCGACCGTTACGATCTGGTTCAGTAGCCAGTCCCTTGTGACCTCTGAATTATCCGCTGTGAACAGCATCCAGCCTGGTTCTACCAGGCCAGAGTTCACAAAACGGAGCACCGGTAGATAAATGTCCACTACCTCCTTAGAGGAGGCAGTGGACATTAGGTTCACTCATCGTAAAGCAAGAGAACCGAACCGAACTGAACCGAACCGAACCGAACCGAACCGAACCGACCGAACCGAACCGAACCCTCGGGTGGTCCCCTCATGGTCCGGAGCATCCGTTCCAGAAGCTCACAGCGGATAGCTGCTCCCTCTTCCTCTCGGATTTTGCCGTCTACCCTGTCGGACATGAAGACGACCTTCATCGCCTTCCTACTTGGCTGTCCGGTCTTCCGGGACGCGGGCTCAGCCGAGGGTTTGTCTGACCCCAGGTTGTCTCTTAACAGAGGCGACCTGTTGTCGGTCACACCCCCTTCCCCTTGGCCCGCGCCTCGTTTGACCCTCTTGCTTCTGTATTCCGGCGGTGTGGTCTTCTCCGCCCGGCTTCGCTTAGGAGTGGAGGATTGGAGCCCGGAGGTACCTGGTAGCACCCCCTTGCTCACCCTCGTCACTCCCGGGCCTTTGGGTAGGTTGGCCATTGCAACCTCCCTGACAAGCTGTTTGGCTGCCTTGGTAGTCTCCCGCTTCGCAGGACCGCGAGCAACAGAACCCTTTCCCCCTCGACTGGTCGGCCCGCCACGGGCAGAGGTTGGTTTTGGAGTTCCCTTTTCGGGGTACTTCTTTGATAACTTAACCGGGCCGCCCGGCACAGTCGTTTGGGGGTCGGGGTTTGTGGCCGAGGGGGGAGAGTCCGGCTTACGCTGGTCTCTTAGTCCCCCCTCGGTCCTTCCCCCCGACTCTTTCAGAGCCTCTTGCTCCCGCTTTCTGCGAAGGGCTTGGTTCTTCTTATGCCTCCTGTTTCTTTCCCGCTTTCTCCTCAGCCTCTCCTCCACCTGTTCCGGGTTGAGAAGCTGAGCACCCTCCTTTGGGAGTTGGTCAGCAGGCCCGTCCTCTTTCGGAGAATCATCCGGGTCTGCGTCCATTCCCCCGTCGGGGGATTGGAGAAGCAGGTCTTCGTCGACCTGAGTCGGCGGTGTTCCACCCTCCTCAGCGGATGGAGTGACGGGGTTAGGGGTTTCCCTGCTCTCCTCTGACGGTACGGCTTCTCTTTTGGTTTTATTTTGCTCCATATTTAAGTCTGTAAAATAAACAAACTTGTGGGTTAGTGGTTGTGTTGTTGTAAGTAATTGAGTATTTCTGTGGTGCGGCAATCACAGGGGTCTTCTCCGCGCCATCTCCGCCCCTCCCTAATGGCTAGCTGGTTCCGGTCACTTGGTCGCCGGCGGCCGTAGTTAAGATCCCCCCCAAAGCGCGCAGCGCTCCCCTACCAGTTACCAACGGCACTACTGCAACGCTAGGAGATTTTCACCGAGTGTCCGGGGCAGCCCCCTACGTTGGTGAGACAAGGGTGGGCCCTATGCTTCTCGGTGGCCTAGGTGTACCACTCCTAGTTTTCTGCTACTACCTGTCCCGACTATGGACTTTTATGTCCGGGGCTTTGCCACTGGGGGGGGGGGGGCGGAGATGCCTCAGATCAGTCCCCTGTGAGCTCTGTTGTGTAATTTGTGTTCTTGAGTGATGTTGCCACAATATCAACTAGAGTTGTCATGGTGGCCTGTGTTGTGTTGTGCATAGCCTGTATCCTCGGCAATCCCTCCGATGGTGGCTTCGGCCTCCTGGCCTCTGCCGCCCCCACAGAGATCCCCGGTGGCACCGACAGGGCAACATCTGCGCCTGTACTCGGGGAGGTGGATACTCGGCACATCTGGAGGTTCTGTGTCAGGTTGTCTCTCCCCCGGGATCCTGCCCACCGATTCCCATAGGAAACCCAGTAACGGCGAATCCCGTGGGAAAACCAAAAAGACTTTTTAAGAAGATCCAGTTCCACCACCACATAAACACATATCTACACACCAAAATAGATACAACACCGTCTACTTGTTGATCTCAAATAAATTAAAAATAAGTGTGCTTCGTTTTATGCAGGTTTTTTCTTGCATAAACCTGCATATTTCTAAGACTGGACCAATTCGAGAAAATAAAGTGTGGCCTAGCTAAAACATGAACATGCATGTTTTTGTATCTATTTCTACAAATAATTCACAGGAACGAAATAAGTTTTACAAAAACCAAGATAAACCAAGTAGCTATAATAAAAAGTAAATTTTTTTTGAAGGCAAAATCGTGTATCATAAAATCTTTATTTATTTATTATTATTTTTTTTAATTTATTTTTTTTTTTTTACCTTAATCCATAATTTCTCCATCCTGAAATTTGGTAGATAAATATTGACAAAAAATATATATATTTTTAAAAAAAATTAAAATGGTGTTTAAAAAAAATCATTTAAAAGGTCTTTAAAATACCTTTTCAACAAGGTATCATTCATAGATTTCTGTAAAGTAGTTTTACAGATATTCCTATTTTTCTATACCTATGTAAGAGCAAAACTTGGTAATTTTTTAATTTTCAAAACTACTGGGCCAAAATTTAGATTTTTTATCTACTTTATGAATAGAATAAGTGTACCAAAAAATATTAAAATGAAAATCAAAAGTCACTATTCTATGGTTGATTTCATTTGAAATGACCCTCATCATAGTTTCCATTTTGGACAAAAACCGGTCGTCAATCTCACGGTTGTAGCAGTACTTTTTTCAGTAAAACATTCTTTTTGTAATAACTCAACCAATCCTTAAGTTTTAAGCTTAGTCCTGTTTTTAGTTTAAATAATAGTTTTTTGATTTACAATAATTACATTGTAAATTAATTGGTACACTAAAATTAAATCAAGAAAAATTATATTTTCAAATTGCCAAAATTTCCCTAAATCCCTAATATATCGAAATTTCCCTAACCTATGGAAATTTCCCTAAAGTTTTCCACTCTGGGCCGAAGTCATACTTTGAAAGGGCTCAGAATTTACCACAAAAAATATCTTATAATAGCATGCGCATTCTCTATTTAGCCTTCTTCGATCCATCTTTAGACATAGGCCTCCCCCAATATCTTCCACTCTTCTCTGTCTGTCGCCGTGTTCATCCATCTAGTTCCCGTATGTGTCTTCAAATCGTCCGCCCATCTTCCCCTACTTCTTTTATTTTCCTAAGGTATCCAGTTTACAATACATTTGTTCCATCGATCGTCTTTCTGTCTGATATTATGACCGGCGAATTTCCATTTTAATTTTGCTACTTCTCTGACATCACTTACTTTTGTTTTATTTTTTTAAACAAAAAAATATCTTATAATGGCATGCGCATTAGTAACGATAAATGACTGTTGTGTAGAAAAGAAATCGGAATGACACAACTTCATAAAACAAAGTAGAATATGTTTTAAGTTTTTTTAGTTCGCAGTACACTGGTCTATTTTTTTAAGTATAACAGGCTGAATTTTTGTAGAAACTACTTGCGAATTGTAGAACAATGTTGCCATTTACTTTCAAGCACATTTTTAAGCCCCAGGAAAAGAAATTGCCGGTTATTAATTCTTTATAACTTTTTCATTTCGTTATTTTGACATGTTTCGGGTGGGACACAGCTGTAAAAGAATCTAATTTCTAGAACAAACGTTTTTTTAATGCTAGTTTTATAAAATCTTTGAATTTAAGCAAACAATGAATTCCTATATACCAATGTAAACGTCGCTTTATTATTTGTGTTTGCAGAATCTAGATTGTACATCATTGTCCTTCGACCTCCAGATGGCCCTTTCGAAGGATGCGTCAGAGGCAGACCTTGAAATGAAACAAAGAATGGATCTTTATCAGTCTATGATCAAGAGGCCTCCACGTAGGTAAGTAAAACTATATGTGAAGAAGTACTCCATTGTGTAGAAGTTTCAAGGATTAAAAAAAAACTTCTCTGTCTTCCTCTACTATAAGGTTAGGTTCCCAAAAGGAGGACAGACCACCTATAATTTTAGACAAAGCTAAGTTAGTTTAGAATCCCTTCTTATTTCCCTCCATCACAAACCAGAAGCAAAAAAAATCGAGTGGATTGTGTAAAACATAAAAATCCTAACCTAATTCTTTTTGCTTATTAAATTTTCGCGCCACATTATTAAAGTTTCGTATGCGTGCGCGTTCCTTTCGGCTTGTCGCGACGATGCACTGTTGCCATTCGTGTTGATAAAGTGGAAGGAGTTGTGGAAGATTTTTTTAAACTACCCTAGATCGATCTACTGCTAGATCACACAATTTTAGGTCACCGGGTGTTTGTCTCCAATTTGAGTAGGAGGGTTTGGTTCATCTATGTATGACGTCATAAATCAAAGATTGGCTTTTAACTTTTGCTACATTACTTTTACAGAAAAAACTATTAATATGTGTCTGGTTTGCAATAGAACACCAATTAAGATGTAGAAGCAGAAAATAGAAATTTTTTTTATCCCTAAAAAAACTGAGGAATGAAGTTTTAGACTACTTCAAATCGATTCGTTACGGATCACTCAATTTTCAATCGATGTTTTGCCGCAAATCTGAGTGACGTCATAAATCCAAGATTGCAATTTTTTTCCATGTTTTTTGCAAACTTTTGTCACATTAACTGTGTGTGTGTGTGTATGTCTGTCCGTAACATGATAGCTCGTAAGCCGCTGAACCGATTTTTATAAAATTTTCCATTAATGCTAATGACAATTTTTTTAAGAATTAAACTTTTTTAAAAATTTTAACTTTTTAACCGAGCATCGCATCCATATGCAGTTTTGGGAATACAGTAGATCACATTTTTCTCAATAATTTTTGATAAAACCAAAAACTCCGTAGGAGCTATCGTTTCTGAGATATTTAGAAAAAACTATTCAAGGCTGATATATCATCGACTTCACTTTATAACGTCATAAATCCAAAATGAGGCAAACACCCGGCGACTTAAAATTAAGCTATCCATAACCAATCGATTTGGTTAGTATAAAACTTCCTTTCTCATTTTTTTTGGGTAAGAAAATTTCCTATTTCTCATGATTTAAAAAAAAAAATAATATCTTTGTTAGTTTTTAAGATCAAGCTAATTTTTACACTTATCTTAATTGGTGTTCTATTGCAAAAAAAATGTATTAACTGTTTTTTTCTGTAAAACGAATGTAAAAGTTATTATTATTAAGCCAAAGTTTGTAAAAAAAACATGAAAAAAGCCGCCATCTTGGATTTATGACGTCACACAGGCACACCTGCTTATCTAACTATCCCACGGGATACCATAGGATCCTGAACTAAAACAATTAGTTTAAAATCTATCGTGGCATGCTTGTCGCAAAACCAAAATGAATAACGTAACATATTTGTATTTTGACAGAAACAACGACGACCCACCCCCTCCCGGATGCGGCGGCGGGGGTTTCTCGGCCACCTCCGGAAACATGTTCGTGTGTTAGCTGTCAGTCACGTATCAAATATGAAATCTGTCAAAGTGGAGATGGACTTAAACTTACTTAAATTAAGTACAATTGGCAACAACGCTTTAGGCCAGGAATATGAATTCTATGATTAACCAGGTGAGATGGTTCAAATTGAAATGAGGTACGAATGTTTCATTAGAAGGCTATTTTAGTCTTGTTTTATAATTTCAGGGATCTGGGTTCTAGGATGACACTGTTTTAATATTACATAAGAACTTTTATGTCCTTGCCTTCTCTCAAATAATTTTGTGGTAAATACAGTATGAAAGCATTTTTGTTTTAATTTAATATTTATTTTTATGGTGAGAAGCCGAGAACATCCTAAGTGTTGCCATTTTTTTTGATTTTTTCCTTGATCCGATAAAATTTTGGTCTGGTATACTAAAAATACCGATAGTGTCATCCATAAATGACATTAAAAATTTTAATTACGGTAATATTTGTGGCAAAAGTCTTAGTTTACCATTTTCATTTAATAATTACCCCGAAAAGGAAAATTGGAAAGAGTAATATCGAAATAATGTATTATTTTAAAATGGGTAAAAAGGAGTTCTATAGAAAAAAGATAAAATAGGTTGGGGTCAAAAACGTTTTTGTTTTTTGATGATTTTTATACTGTTAATAATTTTTTTAAATTTTCTTTATTAAATTCTTTTAAAGAATATTAATAATATAATTGGTTGTTCCTGGCTAATTCTTGTGCACCAGTTATCGCTTGAAGATTTTTTTTAGACCAACCCTTCTGGATTTTATTATACCATTATAGCAAAAGCTATAGTGATCAGGAAGATTTTGCTTAGAAAGATAAAAACTAATTAAACAGATGTTTAGATAAAAATAAAAACAATTTTCCGTCTTCATCCCTCTCGAATCATGCGCCGCCTTCTATAAGCCGCGTCGAATGAGTTTTATTGCATTGTTTTTGGTACGGATAAAGATATTTAATTGCCTGGTTTGGGTGTGGTCTATTATTCAGTTCCTCGGAGATTTTCGAAGAGGAATGTACCCATTTTTTGTTATTATTTTCTCTAAACAGCGCGTTAAATTAAAGTGCCTTGTCCTACGAATAAAATTAATTTTTTACACTGCTGTTGTCACGGCATAGCCGATTTAACAGCTGACAAAATTTGCATCCTGATTTACACATAAATTCCATACATAAAATATTGTCCTCAGCAAACAGTTCTTTTTTAAAATATTTCGAAAGATGTTGGGGGGAATATCATCAGGTATCTCTTTAGCAATAGCTGAACTTAGACAACTTCAGCACAAACGGCAGTTTCTTGCTGTTGCCTTTGTTTCGACATGGGTCTTTGACCCTCATCCACCTCTTCATTGTCGCTGCATTTTTTGCAGAGCTTAGCACCAAAATTTATCAAAATGGTTAATTATATTCAAAATGGTATTTTTCCACGGAACTTACTTAGCAATAAACAAATTTCTTACATCCCGAGCGGAGCTTCCTGCAAAACATCATATTAACATTTGAACCTTTGCTTTAATAGTAAATTTTAACGCCACCCGAGAAAGAAATTAGCAAGGTTTATAAAACTCACTTCCATACCTGCTTCTCACTTCGCAGATTTAAAAGAATCAAAAGACAATTTCGATCCCGTAACGCGACCTCGTTGGACCTTTCCTGATATCCCTAGTCAGTTATTGTCTACCTGCCCCTCTTTTTTAACTTTTAGTTTACGGACCGTCACATTTTGCTGAGATCGGGGTACATTCTTATGTTTCTATTTTTATCTAAACACTTCCCCAATTAGTTTTTCTATTTCTAAGCAAAACCTTTATGGTCACTATAGCTATTACCCTAATAGTAATATCACTCGATGATCTCTCAAGGTTTTTAGTCAAAAGTTTGTTCAAAAATTAACAAAAAATATTTATTTCTAATTGCTACCATTGTTAAAGAAAAGAAAAATTATAAACTTTAACACTTCATTTTAAAAACAAAACATTTATGACCAAAAGTTAGATAAACTTTATTTCTTCATGGTCACTATAGCTATTACCCTAATGGTAATATCAGTCAATGATCTCTCAAGGTTTTTAGTCAAAACTTTGTTCAAAAATTAAACAAGAAATATTTATTTCTAATTGCTACCATTGTTAAAGAGAAGCAAAAAATTATAAACTTTAACACTTTTCATTTTAAAAACAAAACATTTTTGCCCAAAAGTTAGATAAACTTTATTTTCTCTTTTGATCCTCCTTATTACATAATAATAACATCTATTTTACCCTATAAAATAAAGAGAATTTGTTTAAACTTGCTAACATTTTATAAAACTCTTGTGATTTATGTTAAAAGTTAATTTAAAAAACTTTTATTTCTAAAAAAGGACGAAGAGGTGTACCTATGCTTTACCGTAATTTTTCGAAATTACATATATATTTTTTTTAATAATGTATATACTATGTCTACCTAGTGTTTTAAAACAAAAACATTGAAAACTAGGAATGAAATATGCATATTTCGAATTTAAAAAGACTGTATGTACAGTTTTTCAAGGTTTTGAGTACCGTCGTTTTTAGTTTATTAAAAATAAAATAAACTACCAAACTGTTTTTAATTTTCTCTAAAAATGCCCAAGACTAATTTTTTTAAATTAGGCCATTTTAGGTAGCCTACATTACATAAACCATCACTAATTTTTTTCTATAATTTAACAAATTATAAGTAATCTGTACTTTTAAAAA
Organism: Aspidapion aeneum; assembly: GCA_963576565.1. Lineage (NCBI taxonomy): Eukaryota > Metazoa > Arthropoda > Insecta > Coleoptera > Brentidae > Aspidapion > Aspidapion aeneum. The sequence goes on from OY755045.1 coordinate 46,766,942, forward strand.
TATAAAAGTTTAATTTAAAAAAATACAAATTTTGGTAAATTAAAGATTTTTAATTCATGTAGAAGAAATTAAATTTGTAAAAAAATTGCCGTTATAAATAAACGGTTTTATTTCATTACTAGAAAAATGTGATACATTGTTTAATTGTATATATTTCTGTATAGATATTTTTAATTGCTTTGGTATCTTATAAAGTAAAAGTATTTTTTGGTTGTAGCAGGTGTCTTTTTTGAATCATTTTAATAATATTAAAGTTCTTCAAAATATATTTTTGTTTATTATATCCTTTGTTTTAAAACTTAAGGTGTAAAGTGTGTGAGTTTTTAATTTTCTGTAACAAAAAATATCCCCTGTGAAAATTTAGGCCTCAATAAACTTCTGCCTTGGTTATAATTGTCTATTGCATTTTGGTTGGTAGATCAGTGCTAAATTTTACCTCAGCTTATTACCTTCCAATAACTGATTTTTTCAAAAATTAATACAGTTAAATAATTAATATTTTTTGAATTATTATTATTGCCCTTCAAAGATTTAATTAAAAATGTTTTCCAACAAGGTATGACTCACTTTTCCTATCTCAAATTTAGGGTAAAGGCCATCTCAGGCAAGGGTTATGATTGACAGATTGCAAATAAGTATACTGTCCGGCCAGAATAAAATAAGGCGCAAAAGAGATGGCTCAACTCAATCTATCAAGCAAATTTACCATGAACAAAATTTTAATATTGCAAGAAAACACGGTACTCGTCTGGTACGTTTAATGAAATCGACTCCAGCCCGTTCATAATGCATACCTTTTTATTGGGTTTCTATTGTTACCGCTGGCTTAATTAGACTCCGGCCTGTTCACAATTCTCACCCTTTTATTGGGCTCCTATTGTTATCGGGGGGCCCAATCAGGATGACTAGGCACGTTTCATTCACATTCTAAAATTCAAAAAGAAACAGTGGCGTATCATTTACACTTTTTAAATTTTTTAAGAAAACTGTGTGGAGTTACAATTTTGAAGATATAACGAATTGTTTTGAATTTTTTTAGGTTTCTAGATTCGTACGCACCTACCTAATGAAATAGGTAATATATAATAATAATAAGTATGAAAGTTTTGAAAAAATATTTATTTTTAAGAAAAATAAGCTATGGAGTTTTGCAGCAAAAAAAGGCTTAGGAGGAGTAAAATATAAAATTAATACCTAACAATGATGAATTAAAAACTTATAGCACGCCACTGGACAGTGGAAGATAGCGCTAATTGAAGCCATCTCTTTTGCGCCTCATTTTATTCTGACAATAATTATCTAAAACAACATCGAAGTATCTTAATAATTTTGAGGCAAATGAGGCCGCAGCGAGGGAAGCGGCATCTGCCGAATTTTTCGGCCCCGTGCCAGCCCTGGGGATATCATACAATGCTGCTAAATCAACCATATTAAAATGGATGGAGAATAGCTTCCAACAATACTGGATAAATAGACCAGCACTGGCTCACTCTAAAGAGTTCATTAAAGGACCTTGTAGAACCAGAGCCAGGAACATTATTGGTCTTACCAGACAGGAGATACGTATAGTGACTGGTCTTTTTACGGGTCACTGTCGACTAAGAGTACCCATGCACAGAATGGGACTAACAGGAGAGACCGAATGTAGGATGACAAAACAGTCAGACATGTACTGTGCGAATGTCCGGCTATTGCAGGTTTAGGTCAGAACACTTTCGGTAAACCTCAGATTGACTCAGAAGATCTGAACAGTGTCTCATTCAAACTGATAGCCGGCCTTTTTGGAGGATTAGGCATACAGTGGTGAGAAACCACTCAAAAGTGAGCCACAATAGACCCACTAGTGGTCGCAGTGGAAGGGCTGCAAAGCCCACTCACATATGAATCATCATCATCATCTTAACAATTTAGTAGTAGTAGCTGGTTGACCCTTTCCGGACGGCGCTCCTTCCCAACTTTTTGGCACACGGGCGGGAGCTTTTGCAGTGGCAGACGGCTGTCGTAAATAGACGACACTATAGAAAAAAATTAAAATACAAAAACTGAAGATTTTTATTTAAATGAAGTTTTTATTAAGCCTACTAGCTAGAAGACTAATTAAATAAGCATCTTTATTAGAGATAAAGTAAACTCAAGAAACCATAAAAAATATAGGTACATATTCTTATTATAATCTAATAAACAATATATTTTTATTCTATACACAGGTAGCCAGACGCGACCGTTATTACTTTGCACGATTTTGGCACGTTGCCGGTTGTCGCTTATAGGCGACGTTGTCGTGAATAGACGACGCTCGTCCGTCTGACAAGCAAACACTGTCGTAAACGTGCTGTCACCTGCCCGTGTGCCAATGCAAAAAAAAATATATGTCTCCAAGGCAACGGCAGCAGTCCAGAAATAAAATAAACAGATGTCGTCAATAGGCGACAGCCGTCCGTGTGTCAAAAAAGTTACTGTCGTTAAGGGTACGGCAGCCGTCCGAAAAGGGTAAAAATTTTACCAATTAAAATTACAAAATATACACATTTATTAATTTCTAAAAATTAGTACAAAACGGAATTAACATAAAAATAAATCAAACTTCTTAAAATCTAAAAATAGCCTGAGTCGATATTAAAATCGATTAAATACATTATTTTAATTTGCTAAATTACAAAACTGCGTATGTAGAAATGTTATTTAAGAAACAGCGACATGACTATACAATGATAGAATATGAGCTATTCATTTAGACTGGTTACCTGGTCACAGGTTAAACTGTCAGATTTCAAACTTTTTTTTCAGTATTGTTTAATTATAATAATAATGAAAAATGAAACAATACAAAAAAAATATCGTGACAGTTTGATCTAAAAAATCAGAAAAAAGTACCTTTAAATGAATTACCCATTACAATGGAGGTATGTTTAGCCACAGTTATATTTCCAAGTCAATAATAATATTGAAATTACACCTACAAGGTGTCTCCAAAATTAGTAGTAAACTTACATTTTTTAAAATCATACAACCTGCAATATTCTTCAAAGGTTCTTTGTATTATTTCAGAAATTCCTAAGGTGCTTAGTTGCTTTATTATAATATTGTATTATGAATGTAAAAAGACAAAGTGTTTAAAAATTAATTAAACACAAAATTGTATTATAAATAACAAGTGAAATTAAAGAAAGAAAAATAAGAAAAAAGTTTTTGTTTTCGGCCGGGACTCGAACCCGGAACCTCTTGCTCTGTACGCAAACATTCTAAGCATTGAACTACCGAAGACCACACATAAATTTTCGGAAAACTTCCATTTATGCAGGTGCGCGGTGTCTTAATACAAGAACGAGAAATTCTCAGGGTATTAACTCGACCAAGTCATCCAACTAATCTCTATAATTCCTCTTTCCCACGGTCAAAGGTATGATAACTCAAATTAGACGTAAAGAATCAACGTCTGAAAGCATGAGATCACCTTTTCGTGTGTTAAAATTTCTGATCGCAAAGGGCGATTGCCAATATAATTATCAAATACCAAATTGCAAATAATGCAAGGACCTAAAACTATAAACAACAAGTGAAATTAAAGAAAGAAAAATAAGAAATGCTTAGAATGTTTGCGTACAGAGCAAGAGGTTCCGGGTTCGAGTCCCGGCCGAATACAGAAAAACTTTTTTCTTATTTTTCTTTCTTTAATTTCACTTGTTGTTTATAGTTTTACGTCCTTTGCATTATTTGCAATTTAGTATTTGACAAAATTGTATGAAGCAGTTTTTTGTCAAGTGATTTTCTAAAATTAATTTAGGTTTAGATTCGGCTGACGACTAGTGACGCCAATGGTAAACTTGTCACCTAATCTTGCAGCATAAATTAATTTATTTAAATGGTTGTTCTAGATTTTAAAGAATTAGAATTCATCACTGATCAGTAGGTTTATTTAAAAAAAAACAATTGTTTCTATTTTTTTATAAAGAATTTTTCTAGCTAGTTTTTGTATGTATTGTGCGGCCAGAATAAAATTAGGCACAAAAGAGATGGCTTCAATTAGCGCTATCTTTTTCTGTCTTCTGTGGCGTGCTCTAATTCTTTAATTCATTATTATTAGGTATTAAGTTTATATTTTACTCCTCCTAACCGTTTTTTTGCTGAAAATCTTCATACCTTATTTATCTTAATAAGAAATATTTTTTCAAAACTTTTGTACTTATTATATTATATAGGTACCGACCTATTTCATTAAGTAGGTGCGTACAAATCAAAAACCTAAAAAAATACCAATTGACTTTCTAAAAAATGCAAAAATCCAAAACCATACGTTATATCTTTAAAATTGGAACTCCACACAGATTTATTTAAAAAAAAAGAGTCATTGACACGCCACTGTGTCTTTTTGTTCGTGTAGAATGTGTATGATAATAGAAACCCAATAAAAGAGTGTGAATTGTGAACGGGCCAGGGTCGCTTTCAGCCCACCGGTAACACTAGAAACCCAATAAAAGGGTGTGAATTGGGAACGGGCTGGATTCGATTTCATTAAACGTACCAGACGAGTGCCGTCTTTTTTTTGTAATATTAAAATTTTGTTCACGGTAAATTTGCTAAAAATGAAAACCACCCAGTAAGACCAAAGTGCTGTAAACAGAGGGAGATGGATTGAGTTGAGCCATCTCTCTTGCGTCTCTTTTTATTCTGGTCTGACAGTATATGTAGGTTGGAATAAATTTTCTATTTTATATGCAATTTATTAGCTTTTGTTGGTTGTTAAAATAACAAACGTTATGTTTCTTAAAAATGTAAAGAGACCCAATTCATTCCAATAAAACTGCACTGCTGCTGCAAATACAAGTTTAATGATTTAGTTGATTTTGGATCATGAAAACAAAAATTAATGTTAGTGAACTAAATACATGTATTTATATACAGGGTGTTTGAAAGCGTACTATTAGTAAACATATGTCCGTACCTAGATACAAGGTGTCAATATGCAGAGAGTATTAACTTTTGGTAAACTTATCACGTCCTTGCAATGCAACTATGGGTAAATTTAGTGGGAATAAGGACACTGTTGTTCTGGTAAATATACGTTTTAATCCATCGGTAACGTTTCGACAATGGTTTTTGTCTTCATCAGACCTTCAGACTAGATCGTACATTGGAACAACAAAAAACAAGAATTCAAGCACATCAGGAAAACAAACGGCACAAAATTAAATACGAAACCCAACATTAATCTGCTAATTATTTATATTTTCTTTTGTTTTGTTTATGATGGAACTTCACACAGTTAAAACATGTTGGGCGTTTGCCATTTAAAATAAAAAGAAAATCGCTGTTTGGTAACAGCTTCATAATAGGCTTTACACTACTTCACTTTTTTTAAATATTAGGGACCTTTTGCACGCCCGCCCTTAGCTAACTTTATCCTTTATAAATGCGACATTAAATGACAGATGTCACGTGATTTTTGCGGACGCAATTTTTTATCCTTTATTCTTTATTTATGTGTCAAAAGCCTGTTTTGTGTTTTGTAGGCAAAATTAATTAAAAAGTTCCGAAAACAACTAGGGAAAGACTGAAAGAGCAATACCAGTGAAAAACTGTCAGGAAAATATATGATTAGGTATTTCTTATTTTTTTACGCACTTCACAGAACATTGATGATTTTTGGTTAGTTGGTGAACACTGTTGCCAAACAACACATACGTACCTGTTTCTATAAAAAATAATTTTAAATAACTGGAATAAAATTAAATTTGCGGATTACCCCGCATTGGTAGCTATTCAAATAATTGTCTCGTATCAAAAATATTTCAAATTTACATTGTTGTTGTATCTAAATAAAAAACTAGTAGCCTGCGTTATTGGAACACAAGTAAGGTCAAACACTATCCTTTAGTAAAGGATAGGGTTATCCTTTAGGAAAGGATAGGGTTATCCTTTAGTAAAGGATAGGGTTATCCTTTAGTAAAGGATAGGGTTCAAACCAGGTAACTGCGCATGCCTCAAATAGAAGATAAGTCCCTATTCTTGAAGGATTTGCAATGCCGTTTAAAGGAATAAATATAAAAAACAAATAACAATAGTTCTGAATCCTTTCAAAGTTAATTATTTATGTTTTGGTAATCAAAAATTTTTTATATCTAGTGTCATTATAAAGAAAATAATAAAAAACTATAATTTTTCGGATTTTTAATATTCTTGTAGATTAATAACAAAGCGTTTGCGGACCCAAAGAGGAAATTTAAGTCTTGAAATAAGCCAATAAATTTTGGCACTGGAAGAAACGAAAGGGAATGCAAATGAAACTTTCTCTTTCATAATAATAATTTGGCATCATGGCAAATTTTGAATTTTGCATCAACGATGACGCGTTTCTGATTTTAATTTGCGGTAGGAGTAAAAATAGCCTATAAATAACCGTGAGTAAGGCCGAGCTGGATTTTAATTAAATTTACGACTTAAGCAACAGAGATCCCACTTTCCAATAGCTCGATCACGTAACTTAAAAAAATCAAATAAATCGCTTGAGTTGCTGGAGCTATAAACATGCTCGTAATTTTTTTTTATACTGAGACTCCAATCCAATTAGGATCAATCACGTAGTATCGCAAAGTTACAGCAAATTTCAAGTATTTTAAACAATCACACACTCGTATCGTAAAGACTATTTAGATTTTTACCTTTATACTTAATACATAAGTAGCACAGTTATAGAGGATGGAGCACCATTAACATGAGGAAAAAGGTCTCGGTTAAATTAGCTGGAATTGAGGTATGATCTAGATCTCGGTTCTATTAAGAATATATAAAAAAATTAAACATTTCTATCGAGCCATTTTTGAGATACAGACTGTCCATAAATTGACGATATTTCCATTTATTTATTTAATACTTAAATGGGTAAATAGGATTTTTTTTCAGCAACTATGATACAGCGCACTAACCTAACTTTTTTTAAATTATTTTTGGTCAGCTGATATATACAGAATGTACAATGTACAATGTATGTATTTTAATGCGTGTAATTAAAAATCTTACAAGAATGCACCTTCCTGCAGCTCACCATATTGTTTTAAGATAGGCAGAACTTCTAGCTTGAAAATAGATTCAGTTTGACTTTGGAGTAAAGGGGCGTTTTGTTACGGGTCCTCCAATTTTGACATTTTAATAAAAGTGTAACTACTTCTTTAAAAATTAAATAAATGGAAATTAGTGCAACGAAATAATTAACTAAACTCACCTAACAACTGAGCAGACATGCCTTAATATTTAAAAAAAAAGCAAAGGATTTTTATCTTCACACTACTACCGCACCGAACTCAAAACAATCAAGAACAAATTCGATATAAATGAACATTTTTATTTTCATTTTATTGACCACAATTTTTTGCACTCAAATCCATAAAAAAAATCTGATAATGGGCATAAGATGATTTTCAAGAGAAAAATCGCATTTTGATGTAGCAATTAGGGCCTATAACTTTTTTATCAGATATAGATTTTTTTTATAAAGTATCCAACGGTGAAATTTTGAGATATAACATAAAATTATTATTTCTTCATAAAATAACTTTGTTTCTTTATTTTCCTTCTATTCTTTTATGTTGTTTTTTTTTATATTTTAACTTTTTTTTACTTTTAAAATCTTTTAAAAAGGTCAAAATAGGAAATTAATCAAAAATAAAGAGAGACAAAAATATTTAAAAAATATGCGGTTTTTATCTTTAGTCATCTCTTGAAAACCGAGGCTCCCAAGTAGGGGCAGCTTTTTTATCCCCCAAGCAATGCCTGAAACTTTGATCTATGCACCAAATGTCATGATTATATACACAAATTTGAAACTATGTGAAAAAGTTCACTTTATCCATTTCACCATAAATGTCAGGTAGACGTAATGTTCTTTCTTATCGCTTGTAAGTTCCGAGATATGTGTGACAGTTCGGGCATTTGTGGCTGACGTTTCTGCAGGAGTCCATGCAGCAAGGGATGAGGCAACAACCCCAGAAGCATCTGAAAAAAAAAAACTTAAATCAAAACTGTGACATGCTAGCAGTAAAATACCTACTCATTAAGCCCAGAAACAAATACAAAAGAGTGGGCACATCAAGCGTTTGCCATTTGAAATAAAATAGACACGGGAGTAGAAGGGCACTCATAGGTAACCCGCTAGACAGCCCAACCAAACTTGTTATACTTTGATTTTCTCGAGGCCTAGTCAAAATGGCGGAGACTGCCAAGTGTTGTTATATTTCTTGTGTTTTTGTTGGAAAAGAAAGAAAATCTCGAACTTTGCCTACTCTAATGGACAAAAAATACAGTTGTTAGAGAACAAAGTGTCAAACCAAAACAAGAACGGGACGGCGGCAATTATAATTATAATCCGTAATGGAACTTAGTCTGGTGTACGCAGTTGATATGATCCAATTTTTTTAAACAGCTTTTATTTAATATTGCTTGTAATTTTTTCTTTAAAAAAATTTTTCAAAAAAATTACTAGGGCTTGAATCATCAGTTAAGCGAGACATAATTTTGACGCAATCAAAAATATCAATTACTGATAATAATATATTGTTTTCTTCCATAACATGTGCATCATCTACCTATTAATTTATAATTACTTAATTTATGGTTTTTTGTTTGATGTGATGTCACCAAGCCTGTTTGAAGAATGTGGAACATACATTAACTAACGCCTCCGTATAATGTCTGTTTACATACCGAGTTATAATAATTCGGGTAACCATTATTAGAACTGGTTTAAACATAATTATAAATATATTTATTTGAAGGCCTACGATAACTACCAGGATCTAGTCATTCACAGCATAATACAAGGGGAACAAAATTACTTTGACCAATAATGAAATAGCTGGACATCGTTTACTAAACCTATTTAATACATCTTTGAAGACAGCTGAATTTCCAGAAAGTTGGAAAGTAGCAGCTGTGGTTCCTATCCAAAAAGTAATAAACACAACTCATTGCGCTGAATTTCGTCCTGTCAACACCCTTCCGATTTACGAAAAAGTTTTAGTTAAACTCATAGTTAAAGAACACCTAATGAAACATATTAGTGAAAATGAGATCTTGGTTCATGCACTCATGTGAAACAGATCTTCAATTCATCATTTCACAGTGGAAGCATGAAATAACCAATAAAAAGAAAATAGTGGTTTCGGTCTTTTTAGATTTAAAGCGTGCCTTTGAAAGAAATGAGGAGCTTGCGTTCAAATGCGGCTATATCCATTTCGACACAAAATGTTTAGGAATCGAGAAAATCTTCTCGTCGTTTCGCCTTTATACAAGCAAAAGGCCGACTTTATATGCGATTTTAAAATACAAATAGTTCGTTTTGAACGCAAAAGAACGTGCTGGTTGATAGATCTTGTGAAACTTAACCGAAAATCGCAAAAAAAGCACATCGGCAAAAAACGGATATAGCCGCTTTTGAACTCCTCAAATGTCGATTTGCTATTATTAAAATTAAAAGCGTATGTAGTGAATGAAAAGTTTTAAGATGGTTTAAAAAATATCTAAAGAAAATAAAACAGTTTGTAAAATAGTTATATTTTACAAACTGTTTTCTTTTCTTTCTGATACTTTAAATGTTTCCTTTGGTGTACCACAAGGAAGTGCATTAGGCCCAATTTTATTTCTAATTTGTATAAATGATATTGTTAAACAAATCAGAAAATGTAACATTAAACTGTTTGCAGACGACACAATGATTTACATAATTGGAGAAGCACAAGATATTGCATAAATGATTCAAGACCTTAATTCGGTTCTACAAAACATTGCAAACTGGTTTGAAAACAACGGTCTTAAACTTAATACTGAAAAAACTAAATGTATGGTTCTGGGAAGTAAACATAATATAAACAACATTAATGTTAATAATTCAGAATACATGATTAAAATTAATGGACAGATAATAGAAAAAGTAAAAGAAATGAAATATTTGGGATTTTTGATTGATGTTGAACTTAACTTTAATGCTCACTGTCAATATATTAAGAAGAAAATGGCTAAAAGGATTGGTTTTCTTTTTAGATTGAGTAACAAAGTATCAATGTTTGCTAGACTGACTATTTATAAAGCCACAATAGCACCACATATAGATTATTGTGGAACATTTATATATTTTATGCACCAGACCCAAATAAACAGTTTGCAAAAGTTGCAGAATAGAGCTATCAGGGCCATTCTGTTGTGTAAAAAATGCACTCCAATAAAAGTAATGCTCGGCACCTTACCCAAATACTTAAGTGAGGAAATTAAGTACATACATGACATTCACAGTGTAAATACAAGAGCACGATCGATGAACAACTTTTATATTGACTATGCAAATGCAGCAAATAAAACTATCTTTACTGAGGGATTAAAATTGTTTAACTCTCTGCCAAAGGAAACTAAAGATACTCTGAACAGGGTGTCCCAGATAAAAGCAACTACATGGGGATTTCGGAAACAGTAAGAGATACGAGTTTGTTTAAATGAGAAAAATGTTGCGCTATTCTAAGCCCAATTAGGTGCTGTATCAATATCAAAGATATCTAGAGGAGTTACTAAAATATCGAGCAAAAACTAAAAATTGTGTTTTTTGAAAAATTGAAATATTGCCGCCGCACTTTAGTCTGAAACCCCAATATTTTGGCCAAAAATAGCAAAAACTAACTTAACAATAAAAATGTTTGGTTACATATTTTTTAAAGCTTAATAATGGCACCTTAAAATTCCAGCATAGTTGGCTTCATTGCCAAAGCAGGCTTCGAAATATCGTTGTTTGAATTTGACATTTCCTGACAATCAGCAATTGTTTATTTATTGTTCATTATTTTTCACTAACTTTAATGTGCTATTTCTAAGAAGTGCGAAGAGTAATAAAAAATTTTAAAAATGGCTTTTTTAACCAAAGGTAAGATTTTAAACTTATTCTTTAAATACCAATGATACAAAAATTGTGCCTGAAGTGTATGAATTGTTTTTTCTCGATATTTCATTGGACTAACAAAAAAGCTTTCACTAACTTTCATATTAATTTTTGTAAAAATATTTTCGTCCTGATATGTACTTTCCGGAGTACATACACTGTTGGTGCGAAAAGGTGCGATAGTCTCCAAATTCGTTATTAAACATGACCGTACATATTCTGATAGACACAAAGTGCCTATTCTAGTGCATTTTAATTTGTGTTTCTGTGTTTCTTCTATATAGATAGTAATGAGGAAAGTACCTTTAAAGAAGCAAAATGAATTATAGATATCAAAACTTCTGTCTTAGCAATGAGCTTTAAAAAACAAGGGAAAAATTCAAGATGGCCGCCAAAATAGATAGGAAATTAGTAGAAACTTCAAAAATTTAACATCGGTTTTGGGATATTTGGAGCATCTAAATTCAAATATAGAATAATTTTTACTGGGGGAGGAAAAGAACAATTAAGAATGGTGGGGGGTTAACTAGGTTAAAAATTATTAGGGTTATGAAACAAAAAAAAATATGATGATTAATATAAATTTATCCTCAATTTAAATGATTCATCGGATTCATTCTCTCTTTTTCACCCTATATGTGGAGGTAAAAACTTGACTTTTTAGGAACATTAAAAGTTTTTAATGCAATATTAGGTATTCGCTGACATTAAGTTTAGCATCCCCCTGGCAGGGGGAGGCGTGGGAGTGGGTGTCTATAAATAAATTTTGTATGGAACTTACTATAGGCACTACTAAACTTCTATATGAATTTTGATTTTAGTGTCTACGGATTCTCCTCTTAGGGAGGAAAAAGGGTTGCTGGGGCAAGGTCGTATCCAACCCAAAACAGAAGAGGGGGCAGGTTTCTGAATTCCATGGCCTTCTTAAGTTAGAGTGGGGGGGGGGGGGGAATTCATATTCTACTTGAATTTCAATGTCCGATTTTAAAAAACCTGGTTTAAAAGGGATACAGCTCAACAGCTACCCTTCTCCCCCCCCCCCCCGGATACGCCTTTGTGCTAAGGGTGACTTAGGGGATAATTGAGTGAATTATTTTTTTTTATTGTCTTCGTTGAATTTAGCAAATAGAAATATTTCCATGATAAACTGTTCATGTCCATTAAAAAAGTAAAGATTTGACCCCCAATCTTACCGCGGTAAAAGGGAGATTGGGTTACTGAATGGTTACAAAATTTTTAATCCTTAAATTTTAGTTCTGCGGACCAGCATATTACATAAGAATATATATATATATATATATATATATATTTTGAATTTTTATAATAGATCAAAGTTTACCCCCCAGGGGGGGGGGCTAATAGGGGCAAGTTCGATAATTGAAACAGTTTTTTTGGGGGAACTGGATTTTAGTGCACTAAAATTCGGAGAATTTGGGGGGTCTACCCTCTGAGTTTTGCAACTTATAATTTTTTGTGAGGCTGTGTAATTTGCAGACCACATTAAAAATAATACACTTTTTTAAAGGGATTTTAGGCAGTATAAATCACGAAAATGGTGGTGGCAAGAGTGGGGGGGTAATAAAAATTATTTTTTAATTGTATATTAGCAATTCAGACTTTTTTATTGATTTGCGTTCAAGTGATTAAGAGTTTAACTGCAAAAGTCTATTTTTGGCCAAAATATTGATCCCTCGGACCATAGTTTTGTATAAGCAACTACGGCCAATTGAATGACGTTAACAATTTTTTTCTATGCCTTCTAGTTTTTCTGAAACCATAGCCAACTTTGTTAATTCTTATGACCGCCATATTGGATTTATACTTCAATAAATAGAGCATAAAAGGAGCTTTTCAACCGTGTATAATAAGCCTATCTTTGGATGACGGAAAATGTGAATTTATTAAAAAAATAGTTTTTCAGTTAGTTGGCTGTGAAACAAATGCCGTAGTTGTGTTTGTTGTCATACCTACGTAACTACCTTTCAAAACTTTTCCATTTATTTGATTTATATACAAATCTTTAAGGCCCTTATTTTTTAATTTTTCACTGGCTAAGAAATAATACAATTTCTTAAAATCTATCTTTTATTTCTGAAACAAAAGTTTGCATTTATTATTTAATTTAAAATAAAACTAAAAACCGATAACAAAGCATTGAATTAAATATGCATGCATGCAAATCCTGCATTGATGAATTAGAGACACTCAAGTTCTTCTATCGTATTATGAGTAGTAGAATAAACTTTATCCTTTAAGTATCCCCAAATACAAAAATCAAGAGGCGTAAGGTCCGGCGAACGTGCAGGCCAGGCAACTGGACCTCGACTTCCGATCGAGTTATTTCCATGTTGCTGATTCAAATAGTCGGTTATGATTCTTGCATTATGTGGAGGTGCTCTATCTTGCTGGAACCACATGTTTGCTACATCTTAAAGAGGCAAATTTTCTAAATTTTGGTCAACGTAATTTTGTAGAACTTCTAGATATCAAGGTGCCGTTAAATTATTATGAAAAATGTTAAATAGTATATGTCCGTTTATGACTCTTAGCCATACATTCAGACCCCATCTACTTGATGGTGCACCTCACGATTTAAGAATGGATTTTCATCGGCCCAGTACACGTAGTTATGTCTGTTAAACACCCCGCAGTTTGTAAACCTGCTTTCATCGGACCACAGAACCTTAAGCGGAAATTGAGGGGTTTCTTGCGATTTTTGTATGAACCAATTGCAAAACAAGGTTCTTCTTTCTAAGTCACCATCTCGGTTCGGTTCGGTTCTTGACTAATATGTGTTGCATATGGATGATACTTAAATTTTTTAAGAATTTTTGTGCAGTTATTTCGGGTACTCCAACATTATTTTCCAGTTCACGAGGATTGTCAACGACACTGTAAAACCAGAGCTTCAATACTTTCATCAGGTTGTGGATTACGCAAAGTTATGCTCTACACGGAGCTATCGCCTGCATTCACCTGAGGATGGCCCAAAAGGTCGAAACCGGTCCGGTCGTGGATTGGCATGGAACATTTGTTCCTGACTATCAGGACGTGTTCCAGACGGGGATCACTCGTATCCTCGTGACCGACGTTGGAGAAAGTGAAAACCAAACAGTTTTAAACTCGTATCTCTTACCGTTTTCGAAATCCCCATGTAGTTGCTTTTATCTGGGACACCCTGTATATAGCAGTTTATACTCGCCTGCTCCTGTTCTAGTTTCTCTCGGTAGAAGGCGCTTGTTCCGAGGGTTTTCTTACTATCGACGTAGGATGAGAGGCAACACACTCTGATTAACTTCGCAAGGGTGTCACATTGACCAAGCAGTGTTCTGAGGAGCCCCATGAGGACAAAACAGTAAACTGTCAACACTTATTAGGTAGGTGTCCATTAGATCTTGGGGCCCCGTGAAGTTAAGCTTTCGAGTTACCCACGGAAAAATATGAGATAAACAAAAACTTCTTTTTACCCGATTAGCCACGAAAACTTGTTTGATTTATTTTTCCTGTTGGCCTCCATATATTTCGTTTTATTTCCAATCATTTTATCCAATTTTGCTTTTTTTTTAAGGCCTTAAATATTTTTGTTAAATTACAAATATTATTTTCTTAATTAGATTATTTAAATTGTTGTACAACTGGTAAATGCTTGTAAAAGATAATTCTTGTTTGTAAACATACTTTAATGATATAGCATTTTCTTTTAACATTCGTCATCAATGATATGAAAAAATGCACCACTTTTACGTAGATCCTTAATCAATTTACGTCTTTGAAATATAATTATAATTAACTACCTACCTAAAAGAAAAATTAATATTAACAATGACCAACTTGACATGAATAAACTTACACAAAATAAAGCTATATGCATAGAAAGGCTCAAGGAACAGCTAACCCAAAACTTAAGATGCGAAAATAAAAATATAGATAAAATAAATGATACGCTCACAAGAGCTATGATCAAAGTAGGAAAATATATCGCACAAAAAGATAGAAAGAGAGAAAATTGTATATCAGAAGAAATAAAGAAACTGATGGAAAAAAGATGGAACCTCGAGAAAGAAGGAAAGAGATCATCTATAGAATACAATACAATAAATAAAATAATACGAAAAATTATAAAAGAAAATAAAAGAAAGTACCAAGAAATAAAAGTTGAGAGAGTTATAGAAAATAACAGACATATGAAATGTCTAAGGCTAGGTAGATATAAAATAATTAAAATAAAGGATATGAACGGCATAGAAACTAACGTTAAGAGGATATCATAAATATCACACAACTATTCGATACAGAATGATATCAAACAAAATTGAAAATAAATTTAATTATAAAGAGAGATGCTGGCCAGTTGGTTCCAGGCCATAAAACTCAACTCACACCAAACAAAAAGGGAACTATCGCGAGAAACCATGAAGAAACTCCAAACAAAAATAAAGAATATGAAATAAGGAAAGCGGAAATAAAGAGAGCATTAAACAAAATGAAAAATAACAAATCACCTGGAAAATACGGACTAACGGCAGAAAATGCTCAAGTATGGTGGCACAGCTGTAGTTAATACCCTCTATATACAAAGGAAAGAATCCATAACCATTATATTACACAAAAAAAGACGATAGAGCAGACCTAAAAAACTATCGACCTATAATACTCCTTAATGTAATTTATAAGATTTTAAAATAACGCGCAGGCTTTAGAAAAGGTCTCAGTACAGTTGACCAACTATTAACCATGAACATCCTAATAGAACCAGCCAACGAATACAACGTTCCACTGTATATTCCGTTTATAGACTTTGAAAAAGCTTTTGATCGCATAAAGCACTGGCCAGTAAAAGCATCTTTAATTAATAGCCGAACAGATCACAGATACACAGACTTAATAGTCAATATCAGTGGCGTGTATAGAAAAAAGTTTCGGGGGAGGCCCGAGACAGTTTCGGGGGAGGAGGGGGGGGGGGAGACCTCATGAGGCCGTATTTTATGCTATTTTATGTTTGTATTCATGAAATATGTGGAAAATATCTAAAAAAATCATAGCTTCGGGGGGGGCCCGGGCCCCCCTTATATACGCCACTGGCCAATATATATAGCGAAGTAACTACATCAATCAAAATCCACGAAGCCAATCAATAAGAAGAGGTATCACAGTGTGACACAAGTTGCGTTCGGTATTTACGTCGGATTAATCTTTTTGATCGAAATCGTTCGTTTATTCCATCTAGATCTAGGGGAGGTAGATCTGAATCGTTCGGTAATTCTGTTCAGACTAGTCGGACGTAAATCTGGTTGCTCCGTGGATTTTGACCGACGAAACAGATTGATCCGCGATTGTGACATCATGTTGGGTATTTATTTTGTTTACAAAAATATTTTTTATGTAAAAAGACTGAAATTGAATTATTTGATGTTGAGAAATTATATAAATTTCCGACATCACAGGAAAATTTTGTCAAAATTATAGCTGGGCGTAAGTTGCAATATGTACATAATATTTTTGGTTATATTTAGGTTTATAACCATTTATAAAAAGTTGATCGATTTGATCCGGATCGTTCGGTAATTCCAATTTGCTCAGACTAATCTGTAATCACGTGACCAAAAATCCGTCGCGTCTAAGATGCAAATACCGAACGCAGCTACAATATGCCTTAAACTATTTAACGAGGCCATGTAAGATGTTTTTAAAAACTTAGACTGGGAAGAAATAGACATCAAAGTAAGCGGACAATACTTGAACCACCTACCATATGCTGAGGATATCGCCTTTATAACAGATAAGAAAGAAATACATACAGCAGCTAAAAATATAGGCTTGAGTATGAACTACACTAAAACAAAAAATCATAACAAACACAGATAAAGATATCACGATGAGAATAAACCAAGAAAAAAATAGAACAAGTAGAGGAATATATATGGGACACATTATTAAACTTAAAAAGGAAAATCAAAGAGCCTGAAATCAAGATACGAGTAAGATTGGCCTGGGCAGCATATCCTAAATAAAAAATATCCTCAGTACCTCAAAACGAAAACTATAACGAATGTATCCTTCCTGTACTCACCTATGGATCCCAGACCTGGACACTTACAAAATCAAACATGGATAAGGTAACAAAAGCCCAAAGGTCAATGGATATACAAATGTTAGAAGTAGAGAAGTAGCAAAATAATGCCGGTTATAATATCAGACAGAAAGACGATCGATGGAACAAATGTATTGTAAACTGGAGACCTTGTGGAAATAAAAGAAGTAGGGAAAGACCCCAAATGATGGGTGGACGATTTGAAAAAACATACGGGAACTAGGTAGATTAACACGGCGACAGACGAAGAAGAGTGGAAGATATTGGGGAGGCCTATGTCCAAAGATGTCGAAGAAGGCTAAATAAATAAATAGACAAAAGCATTTGATTCACTTAGGTAAACAGTTTATTCAATCTGTGATAACTCCATAATATTTCAAATTTTAGGGAAATTATTATTATGTATAAAAAAATACAAAAAACCTTTAAAATTGAATTATGAAACTTAAGACAACTAATTAAATAAATCTTTCCATCTATCTAAACTACACGTGTATACATACCTAGTTTTGTACTAATTACCTCATCAAAAATATATAATTTTGATTTAAAAACATAAAGCATCATATCAATACTTTTTTCATATTATTGTAATTGGGCTCACCCTTTATGGTATGGTAAAATAAACTAAAAAATTGGTGGCTCATAAGATATGATTTTTTAAACATTTCTTAATATCTTAAAAACTGTGACTCTAACAAACTTAGACGTTACAACAAATATTCCCCCCCCCCACCAAAATTCAAAATAATAAAATAAAAAAAGTTTTTTTGTCGATCCCAATAAACCTTCCATACCTATGGTATAAAAACTACGAACTTACCCGATAAGACACAATATCACACTGGCTAAGTAGGCCTTCGTTCCTGGTTTCGATTTTGTCGTCGTGTCGATTTCCGCCATGCAATGGGGGCATACCATGTGGGTGGGGTTCGGGCCTACCACTGGTACTATGGTGGTCACTATGTCCGGACCTTTTCTTACTAAAAGTTCAACAAAATTATAGATAAAAATTATTAATATGAGTAATTTGTAATAAAATATTCCATAACACCTTGTATGCAAAGTATTAGCCACTTCCCCCCTCCCCAATAATAATTATTCTCGACTTGGCGTTTGTGATCTGTATATTGTGTAGTAGTAAGTACACGAAAATGGTATTCCGTAAACAATTGAGATAAAAGTAAAGCCAAGTTCTCCAATACAAATTTTCCTAGTTTGGAAATATTTTTTAAACAGCCAAACTTCTTTCTGTTCAATCACTGTGCCTAATAGTCATTTGCAGCTGTAATAGCCGCCAAGTTTTTTTTACAAACTAGTAAGAACCTTTCATTTTAAAATTTGTATTGGAGAACTTGGCTTTAATTTTATCTCAATTATTTTACGGAATACCATTTTCGCGTACTTTTTTTTACATAAAATGTTTTTGTTATGATTTGCCTTATTCTTAAAGGATGGGGATAAGATTTAAGTTTTAAAGTTGTAAAATATGCGGAATATTGTTCAAGACTCTTGCAATGCCTTATTTAAAATTTTGATGTTTTTTATTTTTTCCCTTGGTTTTATCATAGTTCCTATCAGCCTTCCAAAGCTCAGCTCTCTAGCGGTTCTGTCTGAAAGTGGGTAATGTTACTTTTACAAATCTTGACATTTATAGGGGAGGAAAATAAATTAAAATGTTTGTTGTTTTTTTTTTTAATTTTCTTCTATAGTTTTCTCGTAGTTCCTATCGACATTCCAAAGCTTAGCTCTCTAGCGTTTCTGGAAGTGGGCAATGTTACTTTTACATAACTTTACATTTATAGGAAGGGAAGTAAATTAAAATTTTGGGTTTTTTAAAATTTTTTCTATAGTTTTGTCATAGTTACTATTGCCTTTTCAAAGCTCAGCTCTCTACTGTTTCTGAAAGTGCGCAATGCTACTTTTACATAACTTTACATTTATAGGAAGGGAAGTAAATTAAAATTTTGGAGTTTTTAAATTTTTTCTTATAGTTTTATAATAGTTCCTATCAGTCTGCCAAAGCTCAGCTCTCTAGCGTTTTTGGCAATGTTACTTTTACATGTGGAGGGGAGAGGAATAAATTAGAATTTTGGGTTTTTTTTCCAAGAGTTTGGTCATAATTTCTTCAGTCAAATTTCAGCTTTGTAGCATGTCTGGAAGTACAGTAGAATTTTGATGATCTATACATGAGTGAGTGAGTGGTAATTTCGACGTTTTTTGAAATTTCCTAACTACTTTACTACCTTATAGAAGTTCATGAAACTTGAAGGGGTTGTTAACTCTATGAAGATCTACGACTATGCAAAATTTGAATTTCGTAGCTCATTCCGAAGTAATGTTTTAGATAGGTCAAATATGGGCTAAAATGTTTCAAAAAAGAAGGTACAGCAGTGACGCGAACTTGACGGGGCACTGCTGTGCCCCCAGATTTTCTATAGTGTGTTTTTTTTGCTATGTTTTGACACACTCCCTTTTTGTATATTCACCTACAGTCATGGTCCAATTGTACAATTTGTTGTTCAAACAAATTAAAACCATAATTAACTTTTTTATCGCCCTTCCCTAATCCGACACGTATTTGTTTTAATGATCACCGTCAGGCATGACACAGAACAGTTTTTTCTGTGGTAATGATCAAATAGAACATTTGTAAACAGTTTTCTGTTAAAAAAAATTTAAACCATAATTGCTAACTTTTTTGTATTTATTTAAGCCACTTCCACTTACACAACAAAGTGTTGTAATAAGTAATTAATTAAAACGAAAATTGTAAATAAAAAAGAATGAAATAAATTTAGAAAAAAAAACTTTTTGAAAACATGATATGAGAACACTCAAAAAATTATTTTATGCTTTTAGTCCATTTTATAAAAGCTTGTTTTCAAAAAGTTTTTTTTTCTAAATTTATTTTGTAATTTTTAGATTTGTCTAAGTCTTATGCATTTCAGCTAGCGCGTCGATATTGCAGGGAGTCTTTCCTGTCAATTTTGAAATATCTAAGTCTTCGATGAGAAGGCCGTTCAACGATTTGATACGGCTCAAACCTACGTGAAAGTTCGTTGAAAGTAATCAGAAAAACTCGTCAATAAATCGTTATATTGAATTTTTGTAATCTGATCAAAAGTTCTTAATAACCCCCAGATACCAATTTTGGTGAAAATCCGACAAACTAAAATTTTATACCCTCTCCGCCCTCCACGATAGGGAAGAGGTAGGCAGTCAGTGATACCACATTATTGGATTGTCATCGGAACTATAACGGTATGCGAAATTGGAAGTCAATCGAATACGTGGAATTCAGTTGAAAGTAATTAGAAAAACCTGACATTAAATCGTCCATTTTGAATCCGCCATATTGAATTTTTGTAATCTGATCAAAAATACGTAATCCTCATCTTCAATAACTCCCAGATACCACTTTTGGTGGAAATCCAATAAACTAAAATTTTAACCCCTCTCCGCCCTCCAGGTTAGGGGTGAGGTAGGCAGTCAGTGATACCACATTATTGGATTGTCATCAGAACTATAACGGTATAGTTTTTGCAAAGTCAGTTGAACCGACCATCGGTATATCCTTTAAAGAAAGTGACATGGGCGGCGGTAGATATACTCATGAAAATTATTTCATTTAATTATGGCGTAAACTAAAGAAATAAAAATAGATAATAAAGCTTTCTATTCCTATATAGTTTTTGCAAAGTCACCTGAAATGCTCCTAATACGGGGTTCTATCGATTTCATGAAATTTTGCTTCAATCTGCCCTTCAAAAGTTATCCAAATTCATATAAAATCTTCCTGGTATAATTTCAACCCTACCGACAGAGAAAAGGCGCGGCTCTTGGCGGTCCTAGCACAAAGTATTTGTTTTCTGACCGACCCAGCACAGATGACTTTGCAAAAACTATATGCAAAATTTAAGTCAATCGGATACGTGGAATTCAGTTTAAAGTAATCAGAAAAACTTGACATTAAATCGTCCATTTTGAATCCGCTATATTGAATTTTTGTAATCTGATCAAAAATTCGTCATTCTCATCCTCAAAAACCCCCAGATACCAATTTTGGTTGAAATCGGACAAACTAAAGTTTTATCCCCTCTCCACCCCCCAAGTTAGGTAGGTACCCGATGAAACCATATTATTGTATTGTCATCGGAACTAAGACGCTATGCGAAATTTGAAGTCAATCGGATGTTTGGAAGTTCTTCAAAAATGAGTTGCAAGATTTGAGTACATACATACATACCCACATACATACAGGTGAAGTTAAATAAAAGCTTGTAAAAATAGGTGAAACCCATTTATTCAATCAACGAGTGAAACGACAGCCATCCAAGGAATCTAGTCCATGGCGGGACAAAAACGTCCACCGGTCTATAAGGAAGAAAGACATTTCGTCACAATTCAGCTTGTCTAATTTAGACGATCGAAACCTCAATATCGACCTATTTTCTATCATAACCACAAAGTTTTAAAAAAGTGCCCAATTACCTTATTAGTAGACCCCAATGCAGAAAATCGATCAACTAAATCGTTGTCACTTGTTAAGCCGATCACACACAAAAATGCATAGCGCATAGCATGGCGCATAGAAGTTCAACCTTATGGACTTTTCTTACGCAAATCCAATATGGCCGCTGCTACTCGATCGCTGATTGGCTTTGCAGCACTATGTGCCATTTTTGTGTGTGATGGGCTTTACGACGACTGAGGGTGCAAACGTAAGTTGGGTTGAGTTTAGGTTGGCTGGTTCACCACTTACTTTTTGAGATAACAAATTGAAAAACGTAATTGTAAAGTTTATTAAAAGGAAATCAGAAAAAACGATGCATATAAAATGTCTAAAGTGCACCTTAGTTTTCATCTAGTTGCAGTCGTTTTGGTCGCTTGGTAGAAAGGAAAAACAGGAAAATTGTAGCACTCACGGCGTTTGTTGTGCTTCTTGTCGGTTTCCCGATTGCGACTCCTCGCGCAGATTCGCGCGTGTCTCGGTGCGGGGATAAATCATATGCATATACCCCGCGAAATTTGAAATGAAAAATAATATTAAAATATAAAGGTAGCCAAAAGCTGGCAAATAATTCTTGCACCAACATTTTCCGGCCACCAAAACACGTGTGTTTATAGTAAGGATACGAAAAAAAACCATATCTAAATCGGTCTAGGACAACTGGGCGCCGCCAACTCGACGCCGCCAACTGGGCGCCGGGCCAACTGGGCGCCGGCCAACTCGGCGCCGGACTAAAAATTTGTTTTTGATAAAATGTGTAGATGAAAAATAAAATAATTTATTTATATAAAAACATCTTTAAAAAATCCTTTACTAACTATCTATCAAATCTTGTGAAGCGTTTTTAACACACTTCCCATTATCCGATTTGGATGAAATTTGGTACACACGTAGGGGTCCCATGACAATACAACATTAAGAAAAAAATATCCTACCACCCCTACCCCCACCCCTTCTATAGAAAAATGTGTTTTTGACACACTTCCCGTTATCCGATTTGGATAAAATTTGGTATACACATAGTGGTCCGATAATAATACAACAATAAGAAAAAAATATCCTCCCACCCCTACCCCCACCCCCTTCCATAGAAAAATTTGTTTTTGACACACATCCCGTTATCCGATTTGGATGAAATTTGGTATACATATAGTGATCCGATGACAATACAATATTAAGAAAAAAAATATCCTCCCACCTCTACCCCCACCCCATTTAATAGATAAATGAGTTTTTGACACACTTCCCATTATCCGATTTGGATGAAATTTGGTATTCACATAGTGGTCCAATGACAATACAACATTTAAAAAAATATATCCTCCCACCCCTACCCCCACCCCCTTCCATAGAAAATGCGTTTTTGACACCCTTCCCATTATCCGATTTGGATGAAATTTGGTATACATATAGTGGTCCGATGACAATATAATATTGAAAAAAAAATCCTACTACTCCTACCCCCACCCTCATCTATAGAAAAATGCGTTTTTGACACACTTCCCATTATCCGTTTGGATGAAATTTGGTATACATATAGTGGTCCGATAATAATACAACAATAAGAAAAAAATATCCTCCCACCCCTACCCCCACCCCCTTCCATAGAAAAATTTGTTTTTGACACACATCCCGTTATCCGATTTGGATGAAATTTGGTATATATATAGTGATCCGATGACAATACAATATTAAGAAAAAAAATATCCTCCCACCTCTACCCCCACCCCCTTTAATAGAAAAATGAGTTTTTGACACACTTCCCATTATCCGATTTGGATGAAATTTGGTCATTCTCATCCTCAAAAACCCCCAGATACCAATTTTGGTTGAAATCGGACAAACTAAAGTTTTATTCCCTCTCCACCCCCCAAGTTAGGTAGGTACCCGATGAAACCATATTATTGTATTGTCATCGGAACTAAGACGCTATGCGAAATTTGAAGTCAATCGGATGTTTGGAAGTTCTTCAAAAATGAGTTGCAAGATTTGAGTACATACATACATACCCACATACATACAGGTGAAGTTAAATAAAAGCTTGTAAAAATAGGTGAAACCCATTTATTCAATCAACGAGTGAAACGACAGCCATCCAAGGAATCTAGTCCATGGCGGGACAAAAACGTCCACCGGTCTATAAGGAAGAAAGACATTTCGTCACAATTCAGCTTGTCTAATTTAGACGATCGAAACCTCAATATCGACCTATTTTCTATCATAACCACAAAGTTTTAAAAAAGTGCCCAATTACCTTATTAGTAGACCCCAATGCAGAAAATCGATCAACTAAATCGTTGTCACTTGTTAAGCCGATCACACACAAAAATGCATAGCGCATAGCATGGCGCATAGAAGTTCAACCTTATGGACTTTTCTTACGCAAATCCAATATGGCCGCTGCTACTCGATCGCTGATTGGCTTTGCAGCACTATTTGCCATTTTTGTGTGTGATGGGCTTTACGACGACTGAGGGTGCAAACGTAAGTTGGGTTGAGTTTAGGTTGGCTGGTTCACCACTTACTTTTTGAGATAACAAATTGAAAAACGTAATTGTAAAGTTTATTAAAAGGAAATCAGAAAAAACGATGCATATAAAATGTCTAAAGTGCACCTTAGTTTTCATCTAGTTGCAGTCGTTTTGGTCGCTTGGTAGATAGGAAAAACAGGAAAATTGTAGCACTCACGGCGTTTGTTGTGCTTCTTGTCGGTTTCCCGATTGCGACTCCTCGCGCAGACTCGCGCGTGTCTCGGTGCGGGGATAAATCATATGCATATACCCCGCGAAATTTGAAATGAAAAATAATATTAAAATATAAAGGTAGCCAAAAGCTGGCAAATAATTCTTGCACCAACATTTTCCGGCCACCAAAACACGTGTGTTTATAGTAAGGATACGAAAAAAAACCATATCTAAATCGGTCTAGGACAACTGGGCGCCGCCAACTCGGCGCCGCCAACTGGGCGCCGGGCCAACTGGGCGCCGGGCCAACTCGGCGTCGCCAACTGGGCGCCGGCCAACTCGGCGCCGGACTAAACATTTGTTTTTGATAAAATGTGTAGATGAAAAATAAAATAATTTATTTATATAAAAACATCTTTAAAAAATCCTTTACTAACTAACTATCTATCAAATCTTGTGAAGCGTTTTTAACACACTTCCCATTATCCGATTTGGATGAAATTTGGTACACACGTAGGGGTCCCATGACAATACAACATTAAGAAAAAAATATCCTACCAGCCCTACCCCCACCCCTTCTATAGAAAAATGTGTTTTTGACACACTTCCCGTTATCCGATTTGGATAAAATTTGGTATACACATAGTGGTCCGATAATAATACAACAATAAGAAAAAAATATCCTCCCACCCCTACCCCCACCCCCTTCCATAGAAAAATTTGTTTTTGACACACATCCCGTTATCCGATTTGGATGAAATTTGGTATACATATAGTGATCCCATGACAATACAATATTAAGAAAAAAAATATCCTCCCACCTCTACCCCCACCCCTTTAATAGAAAAATGAGTTTTTGACACACTTCCCATTATCCGATTTGGATGAAATTTGGTATTCACATAGTGGTCCAATGACAATACAACATTAAAAAAATATATCCTCCCACCTCTACCCCCACCCCCTTTAATAGAAAAATGAGTTTTTGACACACTTCCCATTATCCGATTTGGATGAAATTTGGTATTCACATAGTGGTCCAATGGCAATACAACATTAAAAAAAATATATCCTCCCACCCCTACCCCCACCCCCTTCCATAGAAAATGCGTTTTTGACACCCTTCCCATTATCCGATTTGGATGAAATTTGGTATACATATAGTGGTCCGATGACAATATAATATTGAAAAAAAAAATCCTACTACTCCTACCCCCACCCTCATCTATAGAAAAATGCGTTTTTGACACACTTCCCATTATCCGATTTGGATGAAATTTGGTATACATATAGTGATCCGATGACAATACAATATTATGAAAAAAATATCCTCCCACCTCTACCCCCACCTCCTTTCATAGAAAACTGAGTTTTTAACACACTTCCCATTATCCGATTTGGATGAAATTTGGTATTCACATAGTGGTCCGATGATAATACAACATTTAAAAAAAATATCCTCCCACCCCTACCCCCACCCCCTTCCATAGAAAATGCGTTTTTGACACCCTTCCCATTATCCGATTTGGATGAAATTTGGTATACATATAGTGATCCGATGACAATACAATATTAAGAAAAAAATATCCTCTCACCTCTACCCCACCCTCCTTTCATAGAAAAATGAGTTTTTGACACACTTCCCATTATCCGATTTGGATGAAATTTGGTAATGGGAAGTGTGTAAAAAACTCATTTTTCTATGAAAGGGGGTGGGGGTAGAGGTGGGAGGATATTTTTTTCTTAATATTGTATTGTCATCGGATCACGATATGTATACCAAATTTCATCCAAATCGGATAACGGGATGTGTGTCAAAAACAAATTTTTCTATGGAAGGGGGTGGGGGTAGGGGTGGGAGGATATTTTTTCTTATTGTTGTATTATCATCGGACCACTATATGTATACCAAATTTTATCCAAATCGGATAACGGGAAGTGTGTCAAAAACACATTTTTCTATAGAAGGGGTGGGGGTAGGGGTGGGAGGATATTGTTTTCTTATTGTTGTATTATCATCGGACCACTATGTGTATAACAAATTTTATCCAAATCGGATAACGGGAAGTGTGTCAAAAACACATTTTTCTATAGAAGGGGTGGGGGTTGGGGTTGTTTGGATATTTTTTTGTTAATGTTGTATTGTCATGGGACCACTACGTGTGTACCAAATTTCATCCAAATCGGATAATGGGAAGTGTGTCAAAAACGCTTCACAAGATTTGATAGATAGTTAGTTAGTTAGACAGAACATCTGAAGCTAAATAAAAGCTTGAAAAAATTGCGTAGGATTTTTGAAAGATGTTTTTATATAAATAATATATTTTATTTTTCATCTACATATTTTGTAAAAAAAAATTTTTTAGTCCGGCGCCGAGTTGGCCGGCGCCCAGTTGGCGGCGCCGAGTTGGCCCGGCGCCCAGTTGGCCCGGCGCCCAGTTGGCCCGGCGCCCAGTTGGCGGCGCCGAGTTGGCGGCGCCCAGTTGGCGGCGCCGAGTTGGCGGCGCCCAGTTGTCCCATTCCGTATCTAAATACCCAAATCGTGCAAGTATGCACGAAAATTTACTTTAATTCTAGTAAATTACAAAAAGGAAAAAAAAAATTATATATAAAGAAAAGAAAATAAAAAATTTTGAGCAAAATTTCGAAAAATTTACTTGTGTTCTCTACCTCCGGCAGGGGCAGGACACATAACTTGACCACCGGTCTTCGATAAGTACCAGTAGCGGTTTTTACTGTCACGACGCGAGTAAGCCCATCAGCACCTGGATGTAGCGCTACAACACGTCCGAGCGACCACTGCATTGGTGGTTTTTGCTCGTTCTTAATAACGACTAAAGTGTTGACTTTTATGTCATTGCATTTCTTAGTCCACTTAACACGTTGTTGAAGTGTGTTTAAATATTCTAAACGCCACTTTTTCCAAAAGTCAGCTTGAAGTCTTTGGACAAGCTGCCAGCGAGACAATGTGTTAAGCTTGAGGTCGGAAAAATCAGGTTCTGGTATAGAATTTAAAGGCTCCAATGTTAGAAAATGACCTGGTGTCAGCGGAATGAGGTCATTTGAATCTAGACTTTGAGCATAGAGAGGTCTACTATTGAGTAAAGCCTCAACTTGAAACAAGAAGGTAGTAAATTCCTCATATGTAAGGCGCTGCTCGCCTACAACACGTTTGAGGTGAGTCTTGGTGGATTTTAGTCCAGCCTCGGCTAAACCGTTTAAGTGAGGACTTCCAGGGCTAGAAAAGTGCCACGAAATGCTTAAACATGCTTCCTTTGAGTAGGTTTGAAGTAACCTATCTGCACCGACAAAGGGGGTACCGTTATCAGAATAAACGTGTGATATCCTTCCACGTCTGGAGACAAACCTTTTAAAGGCCACAAGAAACGTATCTGTTGAAAGATCGCAAGTTAATTCTAAATGCACTGCTTTGGTTGCAGCACAAACGCAAACAAGAATATAGCCTTTATAGAGTTTGGCACCTCGGTGTCTTGACATTAAGATATCAAACGGTCCGCAATAGTCCACGGCAACATGGGAAAATGGTTTTAACTGGGAAATCCTATGAAGAGGTAAATCTCCCATAAATTGCACAGCTGGTTTTGGATGAAGTCTAAAGCATAAGATACAATGAGAAACTACCTTTTCAATAGCGTATCGAGCAGACAGGTTTTGAGACCTGGATGAAAGTATTTTGAATGTGTATATTCGATAATTATTGTAGTAAGCCGGTGTGAACGTGGTAAGAGCAACGGATGCTTAGCAGAATAAGAAAGTTCAGAAGCATGCTTAATGCGACCGCCTACTCGGAGACAGTCTCGTTGGTCCAGGAATAATGAAAGTTTACGAAAGGGTTTTGGAAGCAACTTGTTTGTTTGTTTTAAATTTTGAAATAAGATCTGAAAATACTGTACGTTGGATATGGCGGAAAAGAACAATCATAGAATTCTGCAGTTCCTTTTCCGTTACCAAATGATCTGAGTAATAGATTTTCGAAATTGGTCTAAGCGTGTAGGAAATGATTCGTTGTATTTTCGTGAGAGAAGAATGTTTATTCAAGAGAACATCGATCTCATGTGGGTCTGACATGACCGTGAGAAATGTCTTGCGTTCTTCCAAATCATCACTGTCGCAAAGATCTGGACAATGAAAGCCATTAGACCATTCCTCTCGTGGAAGGCTTAGAAAGGGTGGACCTTTCCACCACATGTCATGGTGAACAAGTTGGTTAGGTGTAAGTCCACGAGAAGCACAATCCGCTGGGTTTTCAGCAGACGGAACATAGTGCCATACATGAGGGGGTAAAGTTTCTTGGATTTTGCAAACACGATTAGCGACGAATGTAACCCATCTATGGGGAGAATCAGATAACCAGCGCAA
Organism: Aspidapion aeneum; assembly: GCA_963576565.1. Classification (NCBI taxonomy): domain Eukaryota; kingdom Metazoa; phylum Arthropoda; class Insecta; order Coleoptera; family Brentidae; genus Aspidapion; species Aspidapion aeneum. The sequence goes on from OY755045.1 coordinate 46,795,525, forward strand.
GACCACTTGTGAGTCAGACCACGCCCAAATTTCATTAAACACCAAATTTTCAGCGTAACTTGCTTGAATGAAAGAGATAAGATCACACAGTAGGGTAGCGTCCAAGAGTTCCAGTCTTGGGAGACTAACCGTTTTAAGTGGTGCAACTTTAGATTTTGCCATAACAAGAAAAGTAAACAGCTCGCCAGAAGATGCTTCAATACGAAGGTAGACTGTGGCTGCATAACCAACCATTGAAGCGTCGGAAAATCCGTGTAATTCTATGGTTTGTCTATTGTAAGACGTCTAGGTAAATGAAGATTAGAAAGTTCGGGAAGCTCCATGCGAAACTGATTCCAAGTATTTATGATATGAAGGGGCGGAAGAGAGTCCCACTCTATCTTTTCCTTCCATAAATCTTGCATCAGTTGCTTGGCCAGTAAGGACACTGGAGAACAGAAACCCAACGGGTCAAATATTTTCATTATTTGAGAAAGGATTCCACGTTTAGTGCAAGGGTTATCGTCAGGAATAACAAGATAGGTAAATGAATCTGTCACTGCATTCCATTGGAGACCAAGCACCTTGACAAAATTAGGCTCTGCTTTGTCGAAAGAAATAGACATTTGTGTGTCCGTCTCTGGAAATGATGAAATAAGTTCTGGTTTGTTACTTGCCCATTTTTTGAGCTCGAAACCACCACGACGTAATAGTGAAATGAATTCTTGCTGTAGATCTATGGCCGAAACTACGGAATCGTGGCCGCTAAAAACGTCATCGACGTAGACGTCTTTTAACAGAACTCTAGAAGCATTAGGAAAGTTTTTAGACTCTAATCTAGCCAATTCCTGTAGAGTACGTATAGCCAAGTAGGGTGATGATTTAAAGTCAAAGTCAAAAAGTAGCTTAATTGTCTGTAGAAGAATATTACATTGACAAAGCCATGCTTACCTAACTTAATGTCTACTTAATCTGCACTGTATAGGTTACTATTAGTAAGAAAATATAAGTATACCTATTCTTACAATATAATTAAAAGAAAATAATAATTATTACCAGCAAGTAAATTTTATTCTGGTTTTATAATAGTCGAATCTATAAAACTGGAAATGTGTTAGCTTACTTAAAATTTATTAAAATTTGAATCCAAGAAAAGATATTTCGTTTTTATTTATCTAGTGAGAAAAAAATTCATCCAAGCTATAATAGCTCTTTGTGGCTAAGAATTCTTTTGTCATCCTTCTGAATTTTTTATAGCAAACAATTTGCCTAATTTCTACCGATAAATGATTAAATATTTTTTTTTCATTGTATATGAATGAGTTTTTAAAGAAGGTAGAATGCGGAATTGGGAGTTGCAATAAAAAGGGACTTCGACTAGAGTAAACACTATGTCTTTCTAATTCACCTCGATATTTTTTAAACATCAATCAGTCTCCAAAATAAAGACACAACACAAGGTTAGTATTTTATGTTCCTGAAATAAAGGTCTACAGGAACTACGTCTTTTTACTCCACAAAGATTTCTGATTGCTCTCTTTTGTAAAGTAAATACCGATTTAAAAAGTTGATTTGAACAGCATCCCCAAAAGCATATACCATAAGAGAGATGTGATTGAACCAAAGAATAGTATACATTTTTTGCCGTAACAAAATCCAAGTTCTGTGCTACTACTCTTAGAGCAAAACAGCCTGAAGCAATTTTACCATTTAATTTTTTAATATGTTCATCAAACTTCAGTGAATTATCAATTATGATACCCAAAAACTTATTAATACCTTGGTTTGTAATATTTTCATTCTGTAGTTGAATAGTATTCAGATCACATCTAAAATTTAAAATATGTGTCTTTGAGACATTAAAAGATAATAAATTTGCATCACACCATTCCTTAATGACACTAAGGTCATTTTGAACTGTAACTGTAAGTCTTTCAGCAATAACATCATGCCACAAGAATGTGTTGTCGTCCACAAAACTGGTGATTTTACCACTTATAGAAAGATGAGAAATATCATTCACAAATATCAAAAATAATAGAGGTCCAAGTATGGATCCTTGCGGAACTCCAACATTTAAGCGTTCTATGGTTGAGGTTTTATTAGTTAAGATGACTGATTGTGAACGCTCAGATAAATATGACTTAAACCACTTTAACGCTACACCACTGACTCCATACTTCTCAAGCTTCCCCAACAGTATTCTGTGATCCACGCAATCAAAGGCCTTCGATAGATCACAGAACACTGCTGCGACCCTTTCACCTGCATTAAGTTTGAGATAGAGCTGTTCAAGTAAATTAAATATGGCATCACTGGTGCCTACGTTAGCTTGAAAACCAAACTGTGTACTACAAAGGATACTATTCTCTATTAAAAAATTTGTCAGCCTAATTTGTACCAATTTTTCAATTATTTTGGACAATGTTGGTAGTAGTGCAATAGGTCTGAAATTTGAAGGAATGTTGTGATCTCCTCCCTTAAAGATAGGTAGTATTAGAGCTTTTTTCAAACAATCCGGAAAATTTCCTAAATTAAATGATTCATTGATCGCTTCAGCAAGGACAATCAAAACTAATTCAGGGAGTGCTTCAAAAATTCTAAGAGACATTTTGTTCCAGCCAGTAGAGTTTTTGTTTTTTAATTTTTGAAAGATTTCTTTAATGTCAAAAGCTGTTGTGGGACTTGGAAAATGAGTTTGTAACAGAAATATTATTTAAATAGTCCAATGGATCTTTAGTTGAATTGATTTTACTAGAAAGTTTCTGGGCTATACTGCAATAGAAAGAGTTTAAATCATTAGCTTTAAGATCTGTAGACACTAAAGATGAATTTTGCCCCCTTAACTTGTTAACTATTTTCCATGTTTCTTTATTTTGATTATGAGATTGCTGAATCCTAGTAAGATAATATGATCATTTAGCTTGTTTTAATGTTCTTTTATAAAGTTTACGATAATTTTTATAATAATCCAAAAAATCTATGCTTTCAATTTCAAGAGAATTTTTTATATAATTTAATGATCTCATGTTTTTTGCAGAAGTTCGAATCCCTTTTGTATACCATGGACTTTTTTTCTTTGTTTTAATATTAATAACAGGAAAAGATATATAAAATTTTGTGCACATGAGTAAGTGAAAATTTTCTAAAGAATCTGGACCGAAGAATACCCTATTCCAGTCTGTTTGGCCACATAACAGAGAGAATTTTCTATAGTTCTGTTTGGAAAAGATTCTACCTCTCCTACTACCAGGTTTAATTTTGATGGGATGTTTAATAGGAAAACTGAAGAGCACAGCCTCATGATCCGATAAACCAGAGTGGATCGTAGTGCAATCTACCAAATCCTTATTGAAAGTTGAGCACACATGATCTAAAGTAGTTGAAGTTGTTGGGGTTATTCTTGTGGGATGATCTACATGCATTGTTAAGTTATTTGATTTTAAAATATTTTTAATGACTCAGCAAAATAACTATTTTGGTCTAGGTAGTTGACATTTAAATATCCGGTCAGTATTATACTTGCATTGCTTGATATGCCTCAAAGAAGCGTCTCTAATTTATTAAAAAATGGTATGATATCTGCATTTGGGGATCTGTACATACCCAAGATATACAAATTCAATTTAGCACAGAAGACAATCCTAAACTCGCACACTCTTTCGTCCAAAAGATGATCAAATCTAGTTATCAGAACAAATTCAAAATTACTAAGAAATTCATTGTACAACATAATTAGTGTGCCACCATGTGAATGCATTTCTCTAGAAAATTTACCTATCAAAGAATAATTAGAAATATATACTGGTTCGGCAGGTTCCAACCAATGTTCAACTATTACTACTATACTAGGAAACCCCGTGTCATCTAATAAAAGCAAGAGGTCATCTATTTTGGAGCGTAAAGATCTTATATTAAGTAGAATTAAGTTGCATTTTCCTCCTGGTCGATTGAAGCTAAAAAATGCGTTTGATCTTTAGGCTGTAGTAAATTTACAGTGGACCCGTTGGATAGAGTTTTTTCCACATAAATGAGCTCTTGCACATTATTATCAATATTTAACTGACAATGAGTTGATTCTACCATAAAACTACTTTGTAAATAATTCTCCATGGAATCTTCACAAGAATCTGTTGAGTGGGTTGAATGTGTTAAGTCAATTGAAGTGCCTGCAGTACATTCTGGCATAGTCGTGACGGTTGTTGTTTTAATAAATATTAATGATTTACATTTGAATTTTGAGAAAGTTGACTTTATGATTTCAGTGGTGAGTTTGCCAATCACCCAGTGTCTCGTGCACAAGCCTTTGTTAATGTTAATATCAATGTACTCCAAACTGTTTTCAGTCAGACCGTCAAGTTTATTTATAAATAGACTAAACCTATTGTTAAAATTCCTAATTTTAATATTGTTTCTGTTTACAGTTGAAATGGGACAGGAGAGAAAAATCAAATTTGTATGCAAACATAGCTCCAAATATCTCCACATTGATTTTATACGAGGATAAGGATAAAGCGATGAGCTTTCTTGTTCAATAGTTTCCAGCCACAGGTTTGATCTTTTATTCACATCCATGGCCGCTATTAAATCATTATTAGCCTTATTGATGTCAGAGGTAATTTCATCAATTTTTTTGTCTTTATGTACTGTTCTTTGAGCAACTTGATTTCATTGTTTAAACCCTCAATTATTTTGATTTGGTACTCCATTTTCTGTTCCAGCCTATTTTCTGCCTCAAATGCCAAATCTTCAAAACACTGAGAGCCTCTTTTTAGTCTTGTGATATGTATTTTCATCTCAGAGATAGTAATTTTGGCTTTATCTATCTCGATTTGTAGTGTATCATTTTGTGTTTGTAATTCCTCTACTAAGTTGTTTTTGCACATTAGTTCATTTTGAAGACTTGACAAGGCTTTTTGTAAATAAACAAGTTCAGATTTATTATCTGAATGGCATCTTAAACATTCAGGACAGTAAAAGCACAGTTTTCTTTGTGTAAGAACCAGACAATCAGTTTCAGTCGTTGTTATATTGGTACAATTTTTGCAAAATGGTTTTTGACAATAGTCACAATGAAACCCAAAGTTTTCAGCTCTCCGCTTCAAAGTACAGTTTGAACTGTAGATACTACACTGTATATTCATTTTTACCCCAAATAACTAATTATTAGTTTACAAAAACTTGTCGGCACATTTTGTCAAATTACAGTTTAAGTGAATATTATTCAAAACTTTATGACTTTACCAATTAAAATATCAAACACAAAAATAAAACACATTAAAAAGACCACAATGAAATATTTAACAGTACAAAACGTTGGGTAAATTAATAAAGGGGTCTTTCTACTTAATCCAGATTTCCTACAGTCCAACACAAACACTTGTGCAAAAATTTGTTTTGTATTTAACAAACCCTGTATTTTAATTATTATTTATTTTATATATTTTATTTTAAACTCAATGTTTTAAACCCATATGTTTTTTTGTAGGTATAAATGTCAGTAAATTAAAGTCTGATAAGCACCCAGTACTTATCTCAGGTCACCTAGGATCAGGTACCCAATATCATCCAATATCCAAGTGAACACAAATAATTAAAAATAACTGCTAATAATTCTTTTAAGAACAAACTTTGGAACCGTTTTTTTTAGCACACCATAGACAACAGTTCTGAGAGAGTAGGTTTGAATGGGATCGGTTTCAGAGAATCTCCATAAGATATTCTAATATCGTGTGTGCTCAGGTGTGACAAGAATTTATCGAAACATTTTAACAACATCTGCAGTAAACACTACAGCATGATATCGGAATTTCAGAAGTATTTCGCGGACATCAGATTGAAGTTTAGCACCTGCGCACAATGTATCATTTAAAGATAAACCCCTAGGACGCTTTTGTGAAGCATCAAAAACGCAGCGAATTTTTCCCCTATTGAAAACACTATGGTGGGGAATGAAATATGAACAGTCTAAGATTTCTTTGGAACTAGGTGTAGGGACTGGAATCATGTGATTTGATAATATGTATTCCTTCATGAAGTCTTTGTATGCTTCATAATGCACAGAGTCTTGAAGAAGTCGGAATTCGAGCGATTTAAACCTTTTTACAGCAATAGGATAAGTATCACCTAAAGTAGGATCTGAGTTAACGAAAGGTAATGAAACTATGAATCTGCCTGATTCGTTACGAGATACTGTGTGCGAAAAGATTTTTTCACATAGAATATCTTCAGGGCTGCTGTGAACTTTATGTGGGACTTGTTCTATTTCCCAAAATTTCTCTAAACAAACTTCTAAGGGCGGTTCTAAAGATGTATAACAGCTAACGACTGTACTTGACTTGGATTGAGTCGAAGCGTCTACCTTACCAATCAAGACGTAACCGAAAACACTGTTAAAAGCGCTAGCTTGCCCTTTTTGACCATGGATGACTCCATTTCTTAAAATCTGAGGAAATAATTCACAATCGAGTAAAATATCTATGGAACTAGGTATGTTGAAAGTTTGGTCTGAAAGTTTAATGTTCCGAATATGATCCCATTGACCGGAATCTATAGAAACAGAGGGAATATTGGAAGATAATTGAGGCAATACTAAAGCCTCAAACTGAAAGGTAGGATCTATTCTTCCCTGCGGTCGAATAATGCAATTAGTTTTGCCTTTCGTAGTCGAAGATGCCTTTTGATTTAGACCTTGAATGGAAATTGAAAATTGTTGTCTGGGGAGACCTAGTCTATTAAGGCATTTTTCCGAAATGAAATTGGGTTCAAATGCTGAATCTAGCAAAATCCGCACGGGTTGGTAATTTCCTCTAGAATCCAAAATGTCAGCTACCACTGTTGAAAGTAGAAAAGTAGATTGATTGGGAATAGTTGTGGCGTGACAATTGGTTGAGGAAGTACCTTGTGAAACAGAAATAAAGTGTGGATTTTCCTGAGTACTAGTATTTGTATCCTGCTGAACACGTGTATTGTTCTTACGGGGGTGGGGTCACAGTAAACTGTGGTGTTTAAGGCCACACCCTCTGCAGCTATTAGAAGAAGAACAATTCCCTGTCTGATGACAAAAATGCATGCAATTTTCACGTAAGTTAATTTGTCTTACATAGGAAAGTCTTTCTTCTGAATTTTTATTTAGGAAATCGGGACATCTGGCTAGGACGTGATTGGACTGGCACAAATGACATTTGACATTTAAATTGAACGATTTATTTGGTTGATTGGATTGTTTGAAACTGTAGTATTGAAAGATAAAGTTGATGTATTTTTAGGATAATTATTGTGACTAAAGTTCCGCTGATTATTATTCAGGGGTTTGGCATGATTTGAACTAGAGGGGGGCTTACTAATTGACTGCATATGTTGGACAGACTCCAAGGCTATACAGTGATTTTCGATAAAGCTGTACAAGTCAGTATAAGAAGGAATGTCGACTTGGCTTTTCTCTCTGCTATAATATAGCTCAAACTCTGTGCGTAGCTTAACGTCCAACTTGGAAAGCAATTGATTAAATGTAAGAAAGTCCCACTCTGTCGTAGGAAAACCGAGTTCCGTCAAAATGGCTAAGTTCTCGGAAAAGGTGTCTAACATAAAACGGAGCTCTTTCGCAGAACTGGTTTTCACCGAAACGGAATTCATAGCATTTAAAGCAGTCGTAGCTAGGAGACGCTTATTTTGATATCTCTTGACTAGAGCCTCATATGCAATATGATAATTGCTGTCAGATAACGGAATTGTTTTTACCAGACTAAGTGCTTCGTTAGTCACTGAACTACGTAAGTGCTGAAACTTTTCTATATCGCTCAAGTCGCTATCATGAATGATGACCTAGAGGTCAAACCAATGTTGCCAATTCTTAGAGTTGCCATCGAAACTAGCCAACTTGGGTAAAGGAAAAGATCTAGAATTTGACCTAGGGCTATTGGCAGAAGTATTTAGTGAAACGAAATTAGTATTGCTGGCTCGAAAAATATCTCTGCCTTCGCCTGTTTCGCGACCTCATTCGATTCGGTTATTTGATTTACACAAATAGCACGCTTGTCAAGCAATAATGTCTTTTTTGGTTTTGACATTTTGATTTTTAAAATTACCTTTTTATTCTAAAAACCAAAGATTTGTTAAAACTTCTATAACGCTTTAAAAATCCAATTTTAGTTTATAAAATGAAAGAAAAATTAATTAATAAAAATTTCATTAAATTAAATAATTTTTAATTTATTTTAATTATTTATTAATTAGTAATTAGTAAATTTTAATTAAGGATGTTTGTACTAACTATCCTCTGATATTACCAATACTAGTAAAGAAAAAAAGTTTTGTGTTGAATGAGTCTCGATCCCATGCCCTGCGGATCTCGAGTCGAGCGCTATATACCCTATGCTATACGGCCTGCTTACAAAATTACCGGAGTCCGCGATCAAGTATGTCGACCAATGCCTATGCCGGCAGTGTAACCCAAGTCAAGTAATTCAAACAGCATGCGCGTGGCTTACAATACTGTATTGGTCGACTATACCTTTTAATTCCATAGGTATATTCGATATATAACTCACCCGAGTTGATATTTTTAACACACGTGACTTAAGAAAATACGAAAAATCTCGCCGAAAACGGAAAATTTTGGAAATTTGTAAGTTTGGAAAGTTACAGGATAACTGCTGAAAACGTAAGTTGAAAGGAACCGGTTAGAAGGACCATCAAATGAGGGTGCAAACGTAAGTTGGGTTGAGTTTAGGTTGGCTGGTTCACCACTTACACCACTCATTCGAGAAATACCCAAATTTTTGAGATAACAAATTGAAAAACGTAATTGTAAAGTTCATTGAAAGGAAATCAGAAAAAACGATGCATATAAAATGTCTAAAGTGCACCTACCTTAGTTTTCATCTAGTTGCAGTCGTTTTGGTCGCTTGGAAGATAGGAAAAACGGGAAAATTGTAGCACTCACGGCGTTTGTTGTGCTTCTTGTCGGTTTCCCGATTGCGAGTCCTCGCGCGTGTCTCGGTGCGGGGATAAATCATATGCATATACCCCGCGAAATTTGAAATGAAAAATAATAATAAAATATAAAGGTTGCCAAAAGCTGGCAAATAATTCTTGCACCAACAACGACAAGTCATAGGCCGTTTGATAGCCTGCATAATGATCCGCACTTGTTGGAAAACCAGAGATTATATGGTGATTTCTTCACGTATATTTAAAATATGGGTTAGTATCTTTAATTTTTACTATTAAACCATTTGCAAAGTTTCAATTTGCTTATTAAAAAAATTTGATAAAAGTTGTGTATTGATTTATTATAATTTTTATTGTATGTATTATTGGACTAAAAAAGCCTGGATCGTTACGTATCAATTGCGTTTGTGACTTTATTATTTGAATCATGTATCAAGGGTTGTATAGGTGCTTCATTCAGCTGCCGCTTCTTGCCGCTGTATTAGCTATGATTTATTGTTTCAGCGTTGGCGCATGGGATTGGCCGACGTAATTTTAGTCAGAGCATATCATTTTAAAAGGCTTTCCGTTTTCTGTCTAGAAGCAAATCATATTACTTTTTGGCAACAGACCATTTCCCCCTAATTTGACCCTGCTGAATCCAAATATCTCTGTTGCCAACTCGAAAAATCTACGGGGACGGAGAAAAACCCCCCCAAACCCCCAAAAACCTGTTTTTTTTTTTCAGTTTTATGCAATTTTCTCGAAAACTAACCTTTTTATCAAAAATTGCAAAGAACAGTTTTTTGTGGAGAATAAAATTCCCTTTCCAACGATGTATTGGTCAATAAGGTTAGGAAAAGCAAGTAGCTCTTCAGTGGCGTACGTAAAGGAGGAGGCACTAAATACATTGTTTACCGGGACGCGTCAGATGAACTGAATTTGAGATATGTTGAAGGCCAAACCTTCCTGATATTTTTACCAAAAAAAATTGGGAGGGTCATAGGATTCGTTTTCGAGATATACTTATTTAAATGCGCGCCACTGAAATATGGAAAAATATGACCTTTTGTCATATTTTTTTAATAACTTATCGCCAAATAAAAACAAAAAAATGACATTAATCTTATTTTATTGACAAAAGAGTCCTTTTAGGAATTTTATCAATTTTTAACACAGCCAAATAAAAATAAAAAACTGATATTAGCTTTGCTTTATTGGTAAAAGAGTTCTTTTAAGAATTTTATCAGTTTTTGACATATAGTTTCCGTCACATACCTACAGAGTGGCTCAAAATAATTTAAAAAAATACAGGAAAAATACCTGCGATTTATTACGTATGAAGAAAGGGAACTAAAAATGCATAGTCAAAATTAACTTCACTTGCTTTCATATGAGTCGTTTTAACTATTCTAGAGTGATGTTTGCATAATAGGGGATGTTATAAGCTAACAGGGTATTTCAAAATTTGGGTTCTGCCAAAAATTTTCAGAAAGCCTGTGAACAAACTTAATTGATAAAAGTTTAAATATCAACTTTCTATCCCTATAAAGAGATAGAAGTTGTAGCGAAAATCCATAAGAGTATAGCTCAAAAACAAAACCGATGACCCCCTCCCCCAATTTTTTTGAGCAAGTTTCAGGATGGCTCGGGCTCTAACATATCTCAAATTCACCTGATCTGACGCATCCCGTTAAACACACTATTCCGCTACACAGTTAGTACACCTATTATTTGTTTAATTTAAAAAATGTTTGATTTACCCTGTAGGTTTACTACATAAACCATTATGTATGTAAATGTTACTTTACAATAATTACAACGACTCACATTGAAGCAAATAAATTTATTTTGATTATTTGATTATTTATCCCTTTAAGTATATTTAACAAATCCCAGTTATTATTCCTGTATTTCTGTTATTCATATTTTGAGCCACTCTGTAGATATGTGACGAAAACTATAAAAAAATTTAAAACATACTTAAAAACAGTTTTTTTTTCAACTAAATAAAATTAATATTGGATTTCTATTTGACGAGAAGTTATAGCAAAAACACTACAAAAAGTCACATTTTTCTTTCTTCCAGTGGCGGATTTAAATAATTACAGCTCGAAAACGAAACCGATGACCCCCAATTTCTTTGAGACGAGTATTTAGACGGCTTGGGCCCTAACATATCATAAATTCACCTCATTTAACGCATCCCGGTAAACACACTATTCCGTAGACAATTAGTAAACGTGTAATGCGTTGAATTAATTTTTTTTTAAATACCCTGTTAGCTTATAACATAACCTATTATGCAAACATCACTCTAGAATAGTTAAAGCGACTCACATGAAAGCAAGTGAAGTTAATTTTGACCATGCATTTTTAGTTTCCTTTCTTTATATTTAATAAATCTCAGGTATTTTTCCTGTATTTTTTTAAAATTATTTTGAGCCACTCTGTAGGTATGTTACGGAAACTATATGTCAAAAACTGATAAAATTCTTAAAAGAACTCTTTTACCAATAAAGCAAAGCTAATATCAGTTTTTTATTTTTATTTGGCTATAAGTTATTACAAAAAAACTACAAATGGTCATATTTTTCCATATTTCAGTGACGCACATTTAAATAAGTATAGCTCGAAAACGAATCCTATGACCCCCCTAATTTTTTTTGGTAAAAATATCAGGAAAGTTTGTCCTTCAACATATCTCAAATTCAGCTCATCTGACGCGTCCCGATAAACAATGTATTTAGTGCCTCCTCCTTGGGATTATTTAGAAAAAACATGTTTATTAAAGGTTTTTTTAAATTTTCTCAAAAACTACACTTTTTAGGAAAAAATATGTAGGTACTTTATGGTAGAACATAACATTTTCTTTTAAAAACTTTATTAAACTGTCGGGTTGGCCATATTTAAGGCTTCAGGGGCGTACTAATATAAACTTATTTTCAAAAATAACTAAAATAATCCGTTTCTCTTGCATATTTAAATATCTTTTCTAAGATTTTCAGAAAAAAATGTGCCTTTATTCTTTATTGAGGATAAGACAATTTCTTTTTAAATGATATATTACAAAGTGAGGTTAATGTTATGATAAATACTTCAAAAAGGTTCGTAATTTATACCTACTAAAATAAAATGTTTCCGAATTAAAATAAACTGTTTTTTGATTAGATTAGATATTTTGATTTATCTAAATAAGTTCTTTAAAGCAAAAAAACATCGGTGGTTATAAGGGGAGGGGGCATAGTGGCCATGGCCCGCCTAAAGCAATATTTTTGTGCAGAAAGTAACAGTAGTAACTTTGACACAGGTGTTTTTGGTTATTTTTTTAAGCACATGGAACTAAAAATAAAGTGGTGAATCTTATGCAACGGTTTGGGGGGAGGGCATAATCATAATTAGGTACTCATTGGGATCAACAACCAACCTGTCAACCTGTCAGGAAGAGTTTGATATTTTTTTGCCTTATACTTATGCAATTTACGGACGCCCCTGGAGAGTTTTCTATACTATGGGTCACATTTTGTGACACAGTGTTTAAAAGGACATTTTATTATCGGGCCCGCCGCCGAAGCCATAAAAGGTCGAAAGTACAAAATGTCGAAAAAAAAATCGACAAAACAAAATATTAAAAATACAAATTTACCGTATCAAATCGAATTGACCTGTCCAGTCGATGTGGACCCGCGGCCGTACTTTCGATCTTTTGTACTTTTGACCTTTTGTACTTTCGACCTTTTGAACTTTCGACCTTTTGTTTTTTGATCTTTTGTACTTTCGACCTTTTGTACTTTCGACCTTTTGTATTTTCGACCTTTTGTACTTTCGACCTTATTTTTTCGACCTTTTGTACTTTCGACCTTTTATCCGCCGCTCTTTATTATCCACCGAAAAGCTAATAAGACACAAAATTGATTAGTTTGGATTGATCTTAAATAATTTCTTTAGATTAAGAACACCACTGGAGCGGTAAATATAAAATAACTTCCACTTTGTTATACATCGTTTGAAAGAAAATTTTATTGGCTATGATGAAGTATAGAACACATTTTTTGATAAAGAGCTTGGTTTTTAAGAAAATTTAATAAAACGTATGAAAAACATGTTTTTTTTAATGATTTGTTGAAATCAGCCCCATTGACGAACGTCGCTGGAGAGTTTGCTATAAGTCAAACCCCACCGAGTTTCACATTTTTAAAAAGGGAATTTCCCTGTCTACAAAAAAGTGTAGAACAAGTTTTTTCATGTTAAGCTTAGTTTTTGAGAAAATTAGATAACACGTGTAACAAAAATGGTTTATTTTCTGTTTTTTCAAAATTAATTTAATTTACGAATGCCCCTGAAGTTTTATTTATAAAACCGATTTAATCATGTTATACGTCATTTTGAAGGAAATTTTATTCAGTATACCAAAATGTAGTACATGGTTTTCTGTATATATTAGTGTTTAAAAAAATTAAATAAATCTTGGAAAAAACATAGGTATTTTTTCAACTTTTTTTAATTACTTTAATTAACGGACGCCGCTGGAGAGCTTGTTATTAGTCTAACTTTATTAAGTTATACCATGTTTAAAAGGGATTTTTATTGTCTACAATAAAGTATATTATACATTTTTCTCTTAGAAGCTTAGTTTTTAAGGAAATTTGAAAAAACCGCAAACTTTCAGGTTTTTGGGGGGTCTGGGGGGGTTTTTGGAGGTTTTTGCAGCCATTAAAAAAAAAATATATGTTATTATTTTTTAATTATACAAATATATATTTTGAATGTACACCTGTGACAATTTGGGCTCTGCAGCGGCAATTTAAAATTCCGCCGCCATTTTGGCCGCCATCTTGAATATCTCAGCCCCTGTCAATATTTCGAGTTGGCAACAAAGATATTCGGATTCAGCGGGGTCAAAATAGGAGGAATTGCCCATTTGCCATAAAGTAATATAAAATGCTTCTAGAAAGTAGATTTTTCCGAATCTTTCCTGAACTATTTATTTAAAATGTGGCACAAAACACCGGTTTCACAGGATCCGTTTTAACCTATGTATGTGAAAATACTGAATATAAAGTCTACGATAAAGAATATACTTGCATGGTAAAAAATTGATATATAGTATAGCAAGATTAATAAATTTAGTTATTTTTTTATAAAAAAGCTATGTTAAATAAAAAAAGCTATAAGCTAGTTACGTACACACACTCTTAAAGTATCAATTTTTCAAGTTTTTTGCTTAAGAGGAAACAAACGATATGCAACATTATTTTTGGAGGCGACTGTACCATCTCCAGAATGCACGCAGTATATTAAAATCACAATTTTGAAACGCTAGTTGACATTTCCCAACTTTCAGCATCAATTTGTCAAAATTAAAACCATAAAATAATTTCGATCGTTCAGAACCGAAAAGCTGACCACCGTGCGTCGCGTCGGTTCGTAACCGAAAACAATGAGTTGATAAAGTATAAAAGGTAACTTCAAAGGGGTAAAGTCAACCACGGACACCGGTGTTTCGAAAAGAGGCATTTCCATCCTCAGCGTGGCTTGCCTAACTACAGTAAATCAACCTGACTACAAGATACAATACCTTGTATCTTGTAGTCAGTTTGATTTACTTTAATCAGGCAATCCACGCTGAGGATAGAAATGCCTTTTTTGGAAACACCGGTGTCCGTGGTTGACTTTACCCCTTTGAAATTGCCGTTTATACTTTGTTGAAACTAAAATGTTATTCCAAATATCTTAAACCAAAAAAAGTTGTTCCAACCTAGGTAAGATTTTTTTTAAACTTTAATGTAAATGGTAGCCTAGATTTTTGATAATTTTTAATTATCAGAAAAATTATTTTCTAATTAAAACGTAAAAATAGACTGGGACAGAAAAAAGTAGTGATGCAGATTGCGCCCTCAAAATTTAAATAAAAATTCTCAACTGAATCAAATTTTTTACCCCTAATCCCAAAATTTTATACAAAAATATTGATTTGTTAATTAAAATACTCTGCCAATCCATAGACACCTAAGCTCACACTAGGTACTATAGTTATAGTGTACGTGTGAGCTAATATAAGTAAAAACTGAAATATATTTTATTCAACTCCAGACTTAATTACCTTTCATTTGATACCACACAAGCCATGTTTTGACTTAAACTCTAATATTTAAAATCTACCCCCACCCTTTTTTAAAAACTAAAATGTATTTTGTTTAACTCCAGGCTCAATTACCTTTCGTTTGATATATTATATATTTTCACTTAACCTATAATTTTTGACATCTACCCCACCTTTTTTTTAAAATAAACTTAAATTAATTTTGTTTAACTACAGACTAAATTATCTTTTGTTTGATGTCACACACGCCATATTTTCACATAAACTTTATATTTTAAAATCTACCCCCACCCTTTTATTTGGCTTGCGTTCGGTGGATTTTGTTCATTTTTAAATGGGACCATCACGGCCGAAGAGCCAGCCTAGGTACCAAATTTCATTGAAATCGGACAAGCGGTTTTTGAGTTATGCGGGTTGGTCGTTACAGACAGACGGCGCAAAAAAAAAGTTTCAAAATCATCTGAAACGCAAAGATATATAAAAAATTTTGAAATCGGAGCAACATTTTTTTTCGAAAAAATTAGGATCACCATAGCTCACACTACTATAGTATAGTAGTAGTGTGAGCTAAAAATTAAAAATAAGAAAAAAATTATTTAACACTTTTGGACAAAGGTAAGTGTGACCAAAGCTTTATATTTTTCCCCAAGGAAATTACAATTTTAATTCTTGCGATGAAAGTCTAGCCCTCCCTACACTGTTCCATTCATATTAGTGTACGTATGCTCTCAATACATTTGACGGATGTACAACTGTCAAAATATATCGGGTCTCTAGTGTATACTTAGTATCCTATAACCCAGAAAGAATAAACAGCCTGTACAAAATGACATAACGGATTAAAGATAACGTTTCAATATTTTTATTCTTCAGTTAAAAATCATCCTGTTTACTTATGTTTGTGTTGATCATTTATTTTTTAACCCTCGATCGGTACTGTACGGTCTATAAGACCGATGACCAAGACAAACCTAGTTTAAAAGGGCGACTTAGGGCGAAGCGTTAGCGATCTTCGCGTCCTAATATATGTGTTAAACCAATCAGAATTAAAAAAAGTATTGTGACACCTTATTTTGATTTTATACATTTTTTATTTTTATAATGTTTACGTATTATTTATTTAAAGAAAAGCATATAGTATAGTATAGTAGTAGTGTGAGCTAAAAATTAAAAATAAGAAAAAAATTATTTAACACTTGGACAAAGGTAAGTGTGACCAAAGCTTTATATTTTTCCCCAAGGAAATTACACTTTTAATTCTTGCGATGAAAGTCTAGCCCTCCCTACACTGTTCCATTCATATTAGTGTACGTATGCTCTCAATACATTTGACGGATGTACAACTGTCAAAATATATCGGGTCTCTAGTGTATACTTAGTATCCTATAACCCAGAAAGAATAAACAGCCTGTACAAAATGACATGACGGATTAAAGATAACGTTTTAATATTTTTATTCTTAAGTTAAAAATCATCTTGTTTACTTATGTTTGTGTTGATCATTTATTTTTTAACCCTCGATCGGTACTGTACGGTCTATAAGACCGATGACCAAGACAAACCTAGTTTAAAAGGGCGACTTAGGGCGAAGCGTTAGCGATCTTCGCGTCCTAATATATGTGTTAAACCAATCAGAATT
This sequence comes from Aspidapion aeneum, assembly GCA_963576565.1. NCBI lineage: Eukaryota > Metazoa > Arthropoda > Insecta > Coleoptera > Brentidae > Aspidapion > Aspidapion aeneum. The sequence goes on from OY755045.1 coordinate 46,812,177, forward strand.
AAAAAAAGTATTGTGACACCTTATTTTGATTTTATACATTTTTTATTTTTATAATGTTTACGTATTATTTATTTAAAGAAAAGCATATAGTTAAAGTATTGGCAGTTTTTTGATTATTAAAATAATAATATATGCCAAATTTGAATGAAGTGATTAGTTAAAGCTGTAGTAAATTACAGTTTTTAAATTATTTTCAGATTGTTATACTTATAACTCATCTTCACATTTCACAATCATTTTAAATAAATACATCCCTGATTTAATTTTGTTCTCTTTATGCCAGCAAAATCAACTAAATTTAACAATCCTTATTTTAAATTCTAATTAGAATCAGTAAGGTTCATGAATTCCCACATGGTTCACAATAAATTTGATGTTTGCCCGCAGTTAGAAAAACGATAACTGCAATGGACTGTATATATTTTATTAAATGAAAGCGCGAACAAACATAAATATATTGATACGAAATCACGAAATCATCAAAGGTCCATAGGTTAAATGCTGTTACCACACAACGGAAATCAGAAACAAAGCACTCACCAGTTTGCAGCCAATTTCTCCACGTTCCAGGGGCCCCTGTCTTGATCTAATGATGGCACCACATAGCTGAAGGGCTGAAGTTTCTAGTACACCAAAATCGAGCACTTTCAAGTGTAGAAATTTGTAATAGTTGGAGAAAGAAATTAACACGCCATTTTCTCGAGGCGGTAGAAAAGGACCTCACTGATTCTTGGTGCGCATGCCCAAAGCGGAAAATGTACTCTGTCCGTCATCCAATTGTGTGGTTTTAAAATTTTAAAAACAACCGTGAAATTTAGCGGGAGCTAACATAACTGCCCTTCAAAACAAACAATTTTAGAATATCAACCGGACAGATATAGATATAAGAAAAAATGATCGACCGATAAATATAAATGAATGGAAAACAGATAAGTATCGTAAGTTCATTTAGAGATAACGAAAACCCGAAAAAGGCAAAACAAACAAACAAAACATTAAAAAAAAAATAAAAATAAAGAAAAACCTATTGTAATACCCGGTAATAGGTAGAAAAAATTAAAATTACTTTTAATTCGGCAAAAGGCACAGTTTTACAACTGGCCGCTTGTAAACACCTGTAGCCGTTCGTACCGCCGCTACACGCACTTGACCGTCTCCGCCGGGATGCAATTCGAGAACCCGACCGACTGGCCATTTCAAAGGTGATTGGATGTGATCACTCGTTATGATAACCAAATCATTTAATTTGATATTTGGGGACGAATCAGCCCACTTGTGTCGCTATTGTAGCGTATGCAAATACTCTACAGAATACCGTTTCCAAAAATCATTATGTAGTTTTTGGATTAGTTGCCATCTCGAGAGCCGATTTAGGGGAACCTCGGATAGGGGAACCTCGGACAAATCTGACTCCGGAATTTCTGAATTAAGGGGTTCAAGGGTCAAAAAATGCCCAGGGGTAAGATGTTGAAGATCGTGGGGGTCTGAAGAGGCAGGAGATAAAGGGCGACTCTTAAGTACAGCTTCTATGCGACATGTAAGGGTGGACATTTCCATGATGGAAAACTTGTGGTCGCCGACAACTCGAACAAAGTGAGTTTTAAAACCTTTGACGCCAGCTTCTGCCAGGCCATTGAAATGTGGACTGAGAGGGGGTCCCAGATGCCAACGAATAGAAAGTCTGGTGGACGCACTTCTTGCGTAATCAAGTAATTGGTTACAAAACCCCATAAAGTTACTGCCCTGATCTGACCAGCACTGCGTCACGCTTCCACGTCTGGAAATGAATCGATGGAATGCACCTACAAACCCCTCTGTGGGCAGTTCCATGGTTAATTCCAAATGCACGCAATGTGTGGCCGTACAGACAAACACACAGACATACGATTTGAAAGCTTTACAACCACGGTAACGATGAGGAATCACAAAGAAAGGTCCACAAAAGACGATAGCTACACTCGAAAAAGGTTTAAGTTGATTGATTCGATGAGCGGGAAGTGAACTCATTATGGGCGGTCTACAGGGTTTAGGGTTGATTCTAAAACATTGCAAGCACTTGGATATGGTTCTTTGAATTGCCCGTCTGGCAGATAATATCCAAAATTGCTGTAAAAGCAGATTATGTAATGTTTTAAACACAGGATGAAGGTATTGTCGATAAGAAGAGTAGTTAAACGATGGTTACTCGAAAGTAAGACGGGGTGTTTTGCAGAATAAGACAAAAGGTCAGATTTTTGTAATCTGCCACCGACTCTAATGATATTATTTTCATCAAGAAAAGGTGAAAGTTTTCGAAAAGGTTTCGGTATTGGTTTATCATTAGATAACGCGGAAAAAAGCTCAGAAAAACAAGAACCTTGAACGCGTTTGATAAGAAGGTATAACGCACTTTGCATCTCACCGGTGGTAGGAAAAACAATATTTTCAAAAATATTTTTTTGGTCCGGTAGATTAGTGGGTTTTTGATAGGAATGGTTTTGAAAAAGGTTCACTATTCGAAGGACATAACAAATGATACGTTGAATTTTTGATATAGATGAATATTTGATAAGAAGCTGATCTAAGACCTTTGGCTTTTCCTCCAGATTAATATCTCCGAAATCAATCGGCAGTTTTGATTTATGAAAATCGGGCCATTTGTTTTCGGGAGACCACAAAAACGACGGTGCGTTCCACCACATGTCATGTGAAATGAGCTGTGAAGGGGTGGCCACTCGTGACGCAATATCGGCTGTATTTAAAGCAGAAGGAATGTAGCGCCATGAGTTTGAGGGAATGATTTCTTGGATTCTACTGACTCGATTTCCAACAAAGGTTTGCCAGCGATTAGGAGGTGATGAAAGCCAGTGCAATACGACTTGCGAATCGCAGAAAGTAACGAAATTTGTAAAAGTTATTTTTCCTTCATAGCTAGATAAGACGAAATCAATTCATTCGCTTAAAAGAAATGCGCCTAGGAGTTCTAGCTTAGCCAAGGTTTGTGACTTTATAGGCGCGACCCTAGATTTTGCAGATATGAGAGAAACAGATATATTGTTTTCCTCTTCTACACGAAAATATACGTCGCCTGCGTAGCCTCGAATTGAAGCGTCACAGAAGCCGATGATTTGACAGGTATTGGTTTTAGACAGTTTGATTTATCGGGGTAATTGAAAATTGGAAAGAAGCGGGAATTCAGAACGAAGTTTGTTCCAAGAGTCGATGATAGAAGAATCTGGTTCTTCGTCCCAGCCTATTTTCGATATCCACAACTGTTGCAAAATAAATTTTGCTTGTAGCAACAAGGGACAAAGAAAACCTAATGGATCGAAGATTGTTCCTATGATAGATAAAATAGAACGTTTAGTTGGGGGTTTGTCCTTCATTCGGCATTGATAAGAAAAAATGTCGTTTTTTGGATGCCATTGAAGTCCTAAAACTTTGATAAAGTGTGGTTCATCCTTGTCAAAAGAGGATCGGATTCTGGCAATGTTGCCAATAACTCAGGACAATTGCTTGCCCATTTTTTAAGTTCAAATCCTCCCGACTTCAACAAATCATTGAGTTCCGTTTGAAGGGAAAAAGCTTCAGAAAGCGAAGGGCTAGTTCCCAAGATATCGTCGATGTAAATTGACGTTTTTAGAACAGTACTAGCCATAGGAAAGCGTTCCTTTTCTCTCTCTGCCAGCTCATTTAATGTACGCATGGCTAGAAAAGGTGAGCATGTAATGCCAAAAGTGACAGTAGAAAGTTCCCACACTGAAAGTGGGTCCTGTGGAGAAAACCTCCACAATATCCTTTGATAAGGACGGTGATAAGGATTGATAAGGACTTGACGGAACATCTGTTTGATATCAGCAATGTAGGCAATAGGATTAAGACGAAACGTAAGGAGTAAAGAAGCAATATCCTTTTGAAGTTTCGGTCCAGATAACAACGTGTCATTGAGACTAATATTCTTTGGAGTGACTGCCGAACAATCCCAGACTACCCTTAATTTTGTACTTAAGCTTTCCGGCTTTAGTACGCAATGCTGTGCCAAAAAACATGATACGTCGACTTTTGGTTGACTAGATAAAACTAGACTCATGTGATTAGAATCGATATAGTCTTGCATGAAACTTGAATAGGCAGTGTACAGATCAGGATTTTTGAGTAATCTATTTTCTAGAAGTAAAAATCTACGATAAGCTTGCGGATAAGTATTTCCTAGGTCAGGGTTTATTTTATCTTTAAACGGAAGATCTACCATGAATCTACCGCTCGGTTGTCGTACGACACTCGCAGTAAAAATTGATTCCGCTTGTTTTTCTTCCTTTGATAAGATTTGTTTTTTAGGCAAATGTTCGATTTCCCAAAACCTAGGGATAATGACCTCCAAAGGAGGTGAATGACTCGTTAAAAAACAACTGGTTCGTTCCGTAAGACTACCTACTTCGTCCACTTTTCCCATGACAACTCAGCCAAAGATGGTTTCAAGGGCTGAAGGTTGCCCTATTTGTCCAAGAACCCTGCCCTCCTTGAATGTCTGTGCGAATAGATCGCAACCAATAACTAGGTCCACAGGTCTAGATTTGAAAAAAGATGGGTCGGCAAGTTTAAGGTTTTCCAAGTGTTTCCACTGATTATCGTTTAAAGTGAATGTAGGCATATTGGAACATAGTTGTGAAACAACAATTGCTTCGAAATTAAGTAAAGGAGTGACCTGTCCTTGTGGCTTAATGTGACATTGAACGAGCCCTTTGGAAGTAAGAGAAGACATTTGATTTAATCCGAATATTTCAGTGGTGTAACTTCGCCTAGGAAGATTAAGACGCTGAATACACTTTTCACTGATGAATCCTGTCTGTGATCCAGAATCAAGCAGTGCCCTTACAGGTTGAAAATTTCCGCAACCGTCCATAACATCTATTATGGCGGTGCATAAAAGAAAGGTACCTGAAGGTCCTGAGGTATTTAATGACACATGAAGATTATTGACAGGTGGTGTGTGAATGACAGGACTAGTATCTTGGCTTCCAGACTCTTTATTAGTTTCTAAGATATGAGTTAAAGTGTGGTGCCTTTTACTATTGCAAGTCCTGCATGAATATTTTGATTTGCACGTGTCTACCCCATGCGAGGGATGAAAACACGCTAGACATAATTTTTTCTGCTTGACGAAAGATAGGCGATCGATAGGTGAGAGGTCAAGAAATGTTTGACATTTCGAAAGCACGTGACCCTGATTACACCGGAAACATTTTATTCCCGTACTTGAATTAGTTGAGGTGCCAGCCAGTCCTATAAAAGGCGAATTGGATGATTTATAGGTAGGCTTTTGCCCAAACTGATTTGGCATAGAATTTGATTTTTGATAGGTAGGCACCTTTTTGGGTGCTGTTTATTGAGGAAGTGATTCCAAAACTTTACATCTTTTTTCTAGAAATTGAAAAAGTGACTGAAAAGTGGGAATTTCGGTATTAGTATTGGCGTGACTCATTTCGAAATTTGAACGCGTCGGAATATCCAATTGTTCTAACAAAATGAAAAAAATAATAAAGTCCCAACTGTCAACGTCAAAGCTAAGTGATTTTAAAATTTCTAGGGATTCTGAAAAGGTGTCAATTAAATTACGCAATTCTTTAGCTGATTCGTTTTTTAATGTAGAGTTCATAATTGTGCTCGCTTGTTTTGATATCTATTGAATTTGTCGTAAGCAATTTTATAATTTTGATCAGATAAGCTAATCCCTGATATCAATTTTAAAGGCTCATCCTCGAGATATGAAAATAAATATTGAAGTTTTCGGACGTTACTTAGACTTTGATTTTGATCTATAATGTTATTAAAAAGATCGAAAAAGCTTGGCCATAATTTTTTATCACCTCGAAATATGGGAATACCTAACTCTTTGAGTTTTGGAGTTTCGTTTTGTCGAACATATGATCCCGAAAAGGATGGGGCCTCAACCGGAAATATTTCAGAGTAAACCCCTTTACACGCATAAAAATATTTACGAGCTTCTGAAAGGATCGCATCCTGCGTTTTAAACTCCTCGTCGTCCGAGTCGTCTATCAACATAATGACATCATTATGTGCCAGCATGCATTTATCGAAGGTTTCATCCAAATCGGAATACCTCACTTGAAACTCGTTTCTCGCTTTTGCGTCCGTTGCCGCGGTTTGTGAAAACACATAACACTCGGTGATCGCAGATAAAAAACCCTTGCGTTTTTGCACGGCTTTTTTGATAGACATGATTTTACCTTTGAAATGACGAAATTGTCGGTAAATATACAATTAACGCTAAATTAATGCTTCTGAAATAGAAAAAAAAGCGAATTGTCGAAAATATGCACTAATTTATCGCAATTGATGAAAATTGTTTTAAATATCGAAATGGTATGGAACAAATCTAATCACAGAAATTGTGTTTGTTTGTTTTGATCGATTCTCGATTTTTGTTTACTGAAGTGACCACGCGGTAAACCCTGCATTACCATAGCAGCGGACCGAAAACAGGTAAACTGCGCCGAAACCGAAGGTCGAACGAAAATCTCTCTCGGTTCAATACGATTGGCAAAATTCAAGGCCGTGTGATCTCGGCGAAAATGTGAAAATGGCCGACTTATTAATACCGTCGTATGGAGTAAATTTAAATAATTCGGGTCGAAGGAACACTTTATGTTTGCCCGCAGTTAGAAAAACGATAACTGCAATGGACTGTATATATTTTATTAAATGAAAGCGCGAACAAACATAAATATATTGATACGAAATCACCAAACCATCAAAGGTCCATAGGTTAAATGCTGTTACCACACAACGGAATTCAGAAACAAAGCACTCACCAGTTTGCAGCCAATTTCTCCACGTTCCAGGGGCCCCTGTCTTGATCTAATGATGGCACCACGTAGCTGAAGGGCTGAAGTTTCTAGTTCTCTGCTTCAGTACACCAAAATCGAGCACTTTCAAGTGTAGAAATTTGTAATAGTTGGAGAAAGAAATTAACACGCCATTTTCTCGAGGCGGTAGAAAATGATCTCACTGATTCTTGGTGCGCATGTCCAATGCGCGAAAAATGTACTCTATCCGTCATCCAATTGTGTGGTTTTAAAATTTTAAAAACAACCGCGAAATTTAGCGGGAGCTAACATTTGAGACAAAAATAAAGTGTTTTTAAATTTAGCAAAAAAAATTAACCCCAAAAACTACATCTAATTATTACAATCCATATAAAGTTTTGCTAAATTAATGGAAGGAAAGTACTTTTAAAGAAAGTTTAGTATTATTTTTAGTTTTAAAAAATGTTCCCCAAATGACATTTTTTTGAGCGTAGTCTTTATTTTTGTCAATAATTTGAAAAATGTACCGTTCTAAATTAATAAATGTAAAGCAAAGTCAATCTTTTAATAATTTGCAAAATGAAATTTTCCACATCGATAATTTTCATCCTTAAATGGTTGTTGGAACCTGTATATGGATCTGTTGGACCGACGATGTAAATCTTTCCCATGTCACCACACCAGGGTTAAAAACACTTTATGTACGAACATCCTGAATCAATAAACTAGAACTAATCAACTTAAATCCTTGAAGACTTTCCGCTTAATGAACCCTATAATTACGAGATTCTTGAGCAAAACGGATTAAGTCCAAAATTATACCAAATATTTTTCCTCATTAAAAAAAGTATTATAATAAATGGATCCAAGAGGGATCTGATACCTTCCTACCCCCGTAGCACACTCCGAGTGCGCCTCACGCCATATCAGCCTTAAAACAGTTTTTTTGTAAAGATCTCAGAAACAAAAGCTCCTAGAAGTTTTTGAAATTATTGAGGAAAATGTGTTCTGTATGTTCCGAAAACCGCATATTGATGCGATGCTCCGTTGAAAAGTTAACATATTCTCAATTTTTTAACTGTCATTATCATTAATGGATTTTGACCTAATCAGCTCGTTACAGTGTCGAACACTATTTTTCATAAAAATCGGTTCAGCGGTTTAGGAGCTATCATGGGCCGGACAGATACACATACGGAGAGAGGTCCCAACGATATTGCTAAGATAGGTCAAAATACTAGGGCTGTCTTTATATTTTGAATATAGGAACATAGAGGGGGTGACACTGATCAAATCGTCGTTATTAAAACTTAACCTCAATCTTTACCTAACCTAAATTCAAAACGTCATTGCGATACATGTAGTTTTATAGCTACACAGTGAATTTTTTAAGTTAAGTCGAAAAATGGAATGAAAAATTTTCTGGCTATAATTTTATACAACTTTTGAAGGAAATTATCTCAACAAGAATGTCTTGCCGAGTTGATATCTGTTTTCGGTAATAGTAGAGTTTAAAAGCGCGTAAAAGGCTTCTAGAACCGATTTTCGTGTGCACTTCATTGCTAAAATGTAAGACACAATTTAAATAATTTCTTACACCCTAAGAATGCAAAATCGACTGGTCGTCCAAAAATCGTCGTGTGCAGGGGGTGGTGGGGGTAGTTTTTCAAAAAATTTGGTTCGGTTCGGTTCGGTTTTTTTTGCATTTTTTGAATCTATAAAATGTGCCCATGACTCCACCAAAAGCATATAGTAATATTGCTATCAGAAACATTTATTTTTCAATGTTGAAAATATCGTTCCCAATGCTTTTATATGGAGTTCCCTATTAAACAAGTGCTCGTCCTGAAAACGCGTATTTATAATAATGTATAACTTGTTATGTTAACTCGAGAACCCTTTGCTTAATCTTAATGATTTTTGAAAAATGTCAATCGGACGCATAGTTTTTTTTTAAAGTAGGAAAGAGTGAAGCCATGACGCGACGAACGCGGCAGACACTGACATGCGACGAAAGGTCAGATATTTTACAAATGCACGGCGGGCCAGGCGAAACGCGACTCTATGTCTTGAGACAAGTCGAGACACACATAAGTTCGTTTTTTGTTTAACTCTCGCGGTTACAGATGTTTAAGTTACTTACTTGATTTTTTGCTTGTAAATTGCGTTATGTATAAATGTTGTGCTTGTGTGATTTGGCCCTGAAGGGCCAAATATCAAAGGCTAGGCGCGAAGAAAAGGTAAATTTAGTTCTATATTAGAATGTAACTCTCGGCCTTGCTGGCCTCCAATTTATTTCTATATTAGTATGTGACTCTCTCACCCCCCCCCAAATGGATTTTTTTTTAAATCAAGCTTTTAGGGTACCTCCCCCCTCCCCTTTTTTCAAAGTTGGGAAAAACGAAAATTTTTTCTTATAAGAATCATAGCAATGTTAGTTTTATTTAGAAAACCAAAAACCAAATCGGAATCGGTTTAGTTGTTTTTGAGATATCAGCTTTTGAATGTAAAACTTTGAAGGGTCATGTCTCAAACTATTTTTTTGCTCAACTTCCGGTGACTTGACAGCCCTTGATTGAACCTATTTCTACGGTAAAAATATTAATTTGTGGCTTTAGATGTCACCCACTTAGTGCATTGACGCGCAATAGGTCCCTGCGTTTTTAAGAAACAGCATTATTTTAAATTTCAATTATTTGCCTATATCTCGAGACGTCAAAATGAAAAATTTATTATCACTTTATCGATATGGCCTACGAAGATCTATAAACATCAGAGAAAAAAATTTTGATTAGTTTGGTACTTTTTGAGTTTTTGCCAAAGAACCATCAAAATTTGCCAAAAAGTGGTGCTACTTTAAAGTGTCATATTTTAAGACGCCGACAATTAATTTTCATTATCTCGACGGCGACAGATGCGTCCGTTCAAATTGTGTCTTCCAGGGTGTAAACTAATTACGCTGTCAAGTTTTCTGTTTTGACATATTATGCCTATAGCGGGGAGTGGGGGGCTCAAATCTCGATTCTAATATAACGGGAGGCGCGTAGTTTCCCTTTCAAATGTGGATTCCCGGAAGCCCGTATAGGGTGAAATCGAAAAAATGCAAGAATCCAATTCGATTTAGTTTGTCGATGCCTATTAGTGTGCCAAATTTCAGAGCTCTACGATAAGTTTAAATCTTGAATAAAAGCACTCGCTGGCACCGTTTATGTGAGTGACGTCATCAGGCCAAAAAAATATACAAAAATTTAATTTTTTAATAACAGAAATTATTTTTACTGTCAAATTAACAAAAAAACTTCAAATAAACTTTTTTGTAGGTCCTCTCCAGGGCTCCTTAAATATAAAAAACCTTAAATTGGTTATATTTTGACAATTTATATCTCAGAAACGATTTTGCTGCATCACTTCCGGTGACTTGACAGCCCTGTGTTTTCAAAAACAGAATTTTTTTAAATTTCAATTATTTGCCTATATCACTAAACAGAGACGTCAAAATTAAAAATTTATAATAATTTTAACGATAGGGCCTACCAAGATCTATAAACATAAGAGAAAAATTTTTAGATTAGTTTGGTACTTTTTGAGTTTTTGTCAAAAAACCATCAAAATTTGCCAAAAAGTGGTGCTTCTTTGAAGAGTCATATTTTAAGACGCCGACAATTTATTTTAATTATCTCGACGGCGACAGATGCGCTATTGTGTAGGCTTGCAAAAAAAAATACATAGTTTATTACCGTTAAAATTGTGTCTTCCAGGTGTAAACTAATTACACCATGTCAAATTTTCAGTTTTCACATATTATGCCTATGGCAGGGAGTGGGGGGCTCAAATCAAAAGTCTCGATTCCAATATAGAATTTAACGGGAGGCGCGTGGTTTCCCTTTCAAATATGGATTCCCGGAGGCCCGTAGGGCCGAGTCACATACTAATATAGTGAATATGGACTCCCGTAGGCCTGTAGGGCCGAGAGTCAAATACTAATATAGAAATAAATTGGAGTCCCGTAGGGCCGAGAGTCACATACTAATATAGAAATAAATTGGAGGCCCCCGAGATTCACATTCCAATATCAAATCTAACGGGAGGCGCGTAGTTTCAATTTCAAATATGGATTCCCGGAGGCCCGTAGGGCCGAGAGTTACATACTAATATAGACATAAATTGGAGGCCCGTAGGGCCTAGAGGCACATTGTAATATAGAAGTAAACTGGACACGGGTAGTTTCCCTTTTAAATATGGATTCCCGGAGGCCCGTAGGGCCGAGAGTCACATACTAATATAGTGAATATGAACGACTGGAGGACCGTATGGCCAAGAGTTACATACTAATATAGTGAATATAGACTCCCGGAGGCCCGTAGGGCCGAGAGTCACATTCTTATATAGAATTAAATTTCCCTTTTTTTTCACGTCTAGCCTTTCATATTTGGCCCTTCACGGCCAAATCACACAAGCACAACATGTATACATAACGCAATTTACAAGCAAAAAACCAAGTAAGTAACTTAAACATCTGTAACCGCGAGAGTTAAACGAAAAACGAACTTATGTGTGTCTCGACTTGTCTCAAGACATAGAGTCACGTTTCGCCTGGCCCGCCGTGCATTTGTAAAATATCTGACCCTTCGTCGCATGTCAGTGTCTGCCGCGTTCGTCGCGTCATGGCATCACTCTTTGTTACTTTTAAAAAAAACTATGCGTCCGATTGACATTTTTCAAAATTCATTGTAATCCCTGATCTTTGATACACAATGTTTACACAAGGTGTTTTTTGATTAAGCAAAGGGTTCTCGAGTTATAACAAGTTATAAATTATTATAAATACGCGTTTTCAGGGCGAGCAATTGTTTAATAGGGAACTCCATATAAAAGCATTGGGAACGATATTTTCAACATTCAAAAATAAATGTTTCTGATAGTAATATTACTATATGCTTTTGGTGGAGTCATGAGCACACTTTATAGATTCAAAAAATGCAAAAAAAATTCCAAATTTTTTGAAAAACTACCCCCACCACCCCCTGCACACGACGATTTTTGGACGACCAGTCGATTTTGCATTCTTAGGGTGTAAGAAATGATTTAAATTGTGTCTTACATTTTAGCAATGAAGTGCACACGGGGTGACACGATAGAAGCGGCTTTTAACTCTACTATAATGAAGCACAATATCAGTCGACAGTTTCTTGTTGGTATAGAGAATTCAAGCATGTTGTCACTCAGAAAAACATCGATGTTGTGCGCATGCTCAACAAAGACCTTAATTCAAAAAAAATTGCATGAAGAATTAGGGGTAAGAAAATTAGTTTCCCGCTGGATACCGCATCTGTTAACCGAAGAACACAAAGAAGCTAGGGTCAATTGCTGTCAGAAAACGCTTTGACGCAGGAAACTCGAAAAACGTGTACAGCAATGTCAGTGGTGTTGTATCGTGGATTTACTCATATGAACCCGAAAATAGACGTCAGCCGTGTTTGGGTGTTCCAAGATGTGAAGTGTATCCAAACAGATGGTCGCGACATTTATCTCAAATGCACGTATAATGTAGCAACAATTCCTATGGAGGATCAAACGACTTACTGCCAATTGGTACATCACGATTTGTTGTCATCGCTGAGCTTTTCGAAGCGAACCTCGAACGACGAATCATCCTCCAACAAGACAATGCAAGTTCGCACAAAGCACAAAAAACCATTAAATTTTTAACCCAACAAAACGTCGAATTTTTGGAGCATCCTCCATAGAGTCCCGACCTAAGTCACAACGATTTCTATACTTTTTAGAAAATCAAGAATGGACTGCGTGGACAAAGATTTCAGTCGCCAGAGCAACCAGTCGACCCCTTCAGGAATGCAATTTTGACAGTACCAACAAACAAGTGGAATTACGGCTTTGACAACTGATTTAAGCTCATGCAAAAGTGCATTAATTTTCGTGGAGAATACTTCGAGAAACAATAACCTCTTTAAACGTTATCTACTGTTTTATTCCGGCTATATATGCAAAACTTAAAAGACGACCCTCGTACACCCAAATAACTCAGATTCAACGTTATTTATTTTTTTTAATTGTCAATGGATCATCAGTAGAAAAAATTGACTTAAAACAGTTTTCCTTCATTAAACGCTCCAGAAATACATCTCTGGATTTAATTTGAATTCAGTTTTCAAGGTCCGAAAATAAAGATCCGAAACACCCACTTTTTTTTCGTTTTTACTTAACATTCTTGTAACGCCGAGAGAGTCCATATATAAAATTGACAGAACATGGGCGTTAACTTCTAACATGTGTTTTTGTTTTTCTATAGTCAGTGACGCGTCAATTTAGGAGGCCATGTTTTTTACATTTTAATAACTAGAATTTTTATAAGTAGTATAAAGTTATTTAGCCATCCATACCTAGCATAGGGAGCGTAAAAAACTTTTTTTGATGCTTGCTTCATGTAATACACATTGCAATCGTGAGTTTTTCCCGCTTTTTTCTTGCTTATTTGCAAACAAATTTTTTATTCGTGTTAGTAAATATAATTAATAATTTCATTCATTCAACACAAATGATTTGATAAATCAAGAGTTTGCTCTGAGAGCTGAATTTTCCTACCAGACGATATGTTAATGAGTTTCTTTTTTAAATAGTTGAAAATTTTAGAATAGAAGTAGGATTTTTTCTAAAAGTTTAATCAATTTAAATCATTAGATGTACCTATAATATATTGTTTTTGTTGCGGATATAATAAAATACACTTATATTATGTAGTAACAGAAAGTTATTTATTTGATATTATAGATCTATAATTGCAATATTTATTATATTATTATGTCAAAAACCAGTCAGTTTTTGGAGAAAACAGCCAAATAAGATGTGTTTTTCAACTTCTTATGCTTTAAATCAATAGATTTTCATAAGTTTTTTTTCAAATGATTTACATTGTTTGTGTTACGAGTTGTTTTTATACCATTCAGCGCCCGTTTTCACTCCTTCTCCTGTAACATGTTTCTGAAGAGACAACTTAAGAAAAAAACTGAAACTAAAGTTCGAGAAACTGTCTACAAAATAAACTTTCCAATAATCAGGTTAATAAAAGAAGTACGTTTGCGGCATAATTACCAATTTTCTTCAATGTGATTAATTTAATGAGCAAGGAGTTTCCAAAAATCAAAAAAAAATTAAAAGTATTTATATTTTTACACTGAAATAGGGAACACAAAGCTTTTATGTCAACAATAAATTAATGTGCTTTCTTTATATCAATTCACTTAATTCACATTTCTAAAGGTTTATCATAACAAAAACATTTCATGTAAAAAAAAGCCAAGTACACGAAAGTGGTATTCCGTAAAAAGAATTGAGATAAAAGTAAAGCCAAGTTCTACTATACAAATTTCAAAATTAATGGTTCTTACGAGTTTGAAAATGTTTTTTTTAAACTTTGCTATTTCAGCCAAACTTCTTTACGTTCAATTTCCTATGAGTCATTCGCAGCCGTAATAGCCAAGTTTAGAAAAACATTTCCAAACTAGTAAGAACCATTCATTTTGAAATTTGTATTGTAGAACTTGGCTTTTTTTTACATGAAATGTTTTTGTTATGATTTCACTGCTTTTTTAAAGGATTTTGGATAATATTGAAGTTAAGTATAGGTAAATTTAGTGGGAATAAGGACACTGTTGTTCTGGTAAATATACGTTTTAATCCATCGGTAACGTTTCGACAATGGTTTTTGTCTTCATCAGACTAAAAAGGTTACAACTCATTAGTAAGATAATACAAAATACGGCACATTAATACATCACCAATTAAAAATTATTATTCTTTTCCCAATAAATAACATTTAAAATGACCTTATTGACAATATATTATTTTTTTCCTAAATATTTTTTTCCCTTTTAATGTATATGTAACTGATTTTTTTATTTATTTATATAAAGAAATAATTATGGTTTATTTTTCTTCTTTTTTTTTAATATACATATATAAAATTTTTTATACAAAGGTTCAAAAAATTTTGTCACTATAGTAACTGATGGGTGGCTCAATAAAATACGCACAAAGAGATCAATTAGCTATTCATATAAAAACAATAATAACAAATAAAACCTGTAGCAAGCCATAATACCATGTAGAAAATAACAATGTACACATTATAAACCTATGTTAAAATTTAAAACAAAATTAAAAGGACTGTTAAAATATTTAAAATTCCGTACCCACCCTTCAGACTAGATCGTACATTGGAACAACAAAAAACAAGAATTCAAGCACATCAGGAAAACAAACGGCACAAAATTAAAAACGAAACCCAACATTAATCTGCTAATTATTTATATTTTCTTTTGTTTTGTTTATCAGACTGGTTATATTATCGGCGGCAAAATTAGTCCGCATTGTTGTCACTATTCTGGATTTTCATTGTTCCGAAATATTAAAACAAATTAAAATTCTTTAAGTTTAAAGTAAAAGGCAACCTTGAATAGAGTGGAACTAGTAGTGAACGGTACTGATTTAATTTAGAGTGGGACAAGTATATATAGTATGATACAATTAAGACAGTGATGGAACTTATTTTCTAGTTTGGAGTTGTTGTATATTAAAATGCATTGAAACATGCATTGTTGTCAGAACACAAAACTTTTCCTGTTTAAACCTTGGTATATACAATTAATTTTTAAAAAAGCAAAAAATATTTTTTGGTTGAACGCTAATTTTCAACTAATTTACGTATTCATGACTACTTAGAAAGACACTTCGTATTTTGTTGTCGTGGTTTAATTGGGGAAAAGCTTTATTTTTTTCCTTTTATATTATACATATACATACATACACCCACATATACATACATACAATCACATACATACATACATATACACACATGCACATACATACATACACATATTATATTTATATTTTTTATTAATGTTATTATTATTATTTTTTCTTTTATAGTTTCTTCCAAATCTCAGCTCTCAAGCGTTTCTGGACGTGGACAATGTTACTTTTACACAACTTTACATTTATAGGGGAGGGAAGTAAATTAGAATTTTGGGGTGTTTTAATTTTTTTCTATAGTTTTATCATAGTTACTATCGGCCTTCCAAAGCTCAGCTCTCTATCGTGTCCGGAAGTGGGCAATGTTACTTTTACATTACTTTACATTTATAGGGGAGGAAAATAAATTATAATTTTGGGGTTTTTAAATTTTTTTCTATAGTTTTATCATAGCTCCTATCAGTCTGTCATTTCTGGAAGTGGGCAATGTTTCTATTTTATTTATTATTTATTTAGTCGGTTTAGAACGTTTTTCTACGTTGTCCGACGCCTATTCTCCACCTCCTTCGATCCTGACAATCATCTTCTGTCAGATTTTTTTGACTCATTGATCTTTGGATTGACTGTTACCATTCTAGTTTAGGACGCCCTCTTTTTCTGTGCCCTATTGGTTGCCATTCTAGGACCTGCTTTGGTAATCTTTCGTCGTTCATCCGTTGTACATGGCCGTACCATATCAGTTGTCTTTTAGTGATGTCATCCGTTATGCTCCCTTCGATTCCCATTCTTTCTTTTATGATCTCATTTCTTATGTGATCTGTTCTAGATATTGTTACGGGTTCACAACGACAAATTAAAACTCGCAATTGTTGAAAACGATACGTCAATTTATTTCGACAAATTATGTACAAAAACACACACTTAAACTTACGAATAACTTGCTAATAATTCACTACTATAATCGGTCTATTAACTTCGTGTTAATATCTCACGACCACTACAGTACGTTGTCTGTGACTGACTCCTGGTGCGCGACCCCGGCCCTATATATAGGATCGTCCATCTCTCTCGAACTTTCCGGCAGCCTTCGACGTCCGGAAAGTTCCCGCACTACCGCGACCGCAAGAAACAGACAACGCAACTAAAACCTAGACTAAGAATACAACCTTAAGATAAATCGACCTAATACTACACTAAACCTAAATAAATTCCAATTATAAAATTTAAATTTGTAACACTATCCTCCTCTTCAGGTTTGATCGTCTCGATCAACATTTCCCAGGTAAGGTTTTAGTCTGTCTAGATGAACAACTTTCATCTTGGACTTCGGACTTCTCTGGATTCGGTAGACTACATCATTAATTCTCTTAACAACTTTATAAGGCCCTTCCCATGGTGGTGTCAACTTAGGTGATCTTCCTTTCTTGCGTTGAGGATTGTATAGCCAGACTTGATCATTCTCTTTGAACCCTGAAGAGTTTGCTTTCAGGTCATATCTCGCTTTCATGCGGTCACTGGCTATTTCTATTCGCTCTCTAACCACTTCATGGATATCGTGCAGCTTTTGCCTTAAACGTTCGACATAGTCATTAACCTCTAAGCGTGCTTCTTCAGGTGAACCAAACATGATATCACATGGTAAACGCAGTTCTCTACCAAACAGGATACTAGATGGAGTAGCTCCTGTCGTATTGTGAATGGCAGTTCTATAGGCCATCAAAAACAATGGAATATATTGGTCCCAATCTGTTTGGTGCTCATCAACAACTTTGCAAAGATGTTCCTCTATTGTTTTATTAAATCTTTCAACCATGCCATCTGACTGCGGATGCAAAGCAGTAGTCCGTGTTTTATGTATTCCTAAAAGGTCACAGAGATTCTGGAAGAGCTTTGATTCAAAGTTTCTTCCTTGATCTGAATGTAGTTCCAAAGGAATGCCAAATCGGCTGAAAATATCATTTACCAGAACTTCTGCAACTGTAGCGGCCTCTTGGTTAGGCAAAGCAAAAACTTCTGGCCATTTGCTAAAATAATCCATGACAACAAGGATGTATTTGTTGCCCTTTTTAGTTTCTGGAAATGGTCCGGCCACATCAATAGCAATGCGTTCGAATGGCAGACCTACGTTATATTGTTTCATTTGACCTCTGGACCTTGTTTTGGGATCTTGGCTGGCTGCACAAGTCGAACATCGGCGGCACCAGTTTTTCACATCTTGAAAGTAATTGACCCAATAAAATCGGTTTCGAATTTTGTCCATGGTTTTAATTATGCCTAGGTGCGCGCCTGATTTTCCACCATGGCATTCGGCCATTATATTGTCTACCATGCTCCTAGGAACCACTACTTGATTAATCACAGTAAGGCCATCGGCACTTCCCCAGGTACGTTTAAGGATGTTTTCTTCTACTATCAGTGAATCCCATTGTGCCCACAGTGATTTGAATATCACCCCTTGGTTTGCGATATCTTGCCATGATGGTCGTGGCTTGTTCTCTTCTTTCAATCGCAAGATAGGTCCTACATCTTTGTCGTTAAGTTGTGTGGTTCTAATCGAAGGCGACATCCATTCTTCATCTGGTTCCAACTTTATCTGGCGCACGTAGGTAATTCCTTCTTTCTGGTCAATTTTCCTGCAATGTTTACAATCCTCGGGGCAAGGTCTTCTGGACAATGCATCTGCATTATTATGCACCCTTCCTGCTTGGTGCTTAATTTGATAATGGTATTGTTGTAGCTTTTCTATCCATCTCGCGACTTGCCCCTCAGGTTGTTTCATTTTCATGAGCCACTGTAACGCAGCATGATCCGTTCTAATCAGAAACTCTTGTCCGTAGAGATATTTGTGAAAGTGATCTACGGATTTAACTATGGCTAGGAACTCCTTTCTAGTAACACAATAATTTCTCTCTGGTTTGGATAGCTTCTTGCTGAAAAATTCGATGACCCTTTCTTCTCCATCTTGTACTTGGGAGAGTACTGCTCCTATGCCATCGTTGCTCGCATCAGTATCTAATATGAATTTTCCTTTTGGAATGGGATATGCAAGAATCGGACTAGAACATAATGCTGCTTTTAGTCTTCTAAATGCTTGGTCACATTCGGTATTCCATTTGTAAGAAGCTTTATCTTCTGAATCCTTCTACAAATCGTCTGTAGTATGTACACAGACCCAAAAAGCTTCTCAATTCATGTTTGTCACGAGGTTGAGGCCATTCTTTTATTGCTTGTAGCTTCTTTTCGTCGGTATGGATGCCTTCTCGGGAAACGACGTGACCCAGGAACTCAACTTTTTCTTGGAACAGAAAACATTTCTTTGAGTTTAATTTAAGATTTGCGTTCCTGATTCTTGAGAATACTTCTCGTAAATTATCTAGATGTTCTTGAAATGATTTCCCCATTACTATAACATCATCCAAATAGACTAGGCAGGTTTTCCAAGTAAGGCCTCGTAGAACGACTTCCATTAGTCTTTCAAATGTAGCTGGGGCATTGCACAGGCCAAATGGCATCACATTAAACTGATAAAGTCCACTTCCAGCAAAGAATGCAGTCTTCTATTTATCTCTTTCAAAGATTCCTACTTGCCAATACCCACTTTTCAGGTCAAGAGTAGAAAACCAATATGATCCTGCCAACGTTGTTAATGTGTCGTCTATTCTTGGCAGTGGGTAACTATCTTTCTTGGTCACATCGTTAAGTTTCCTGTAGTCGACACAAAATCTAGTACTTCCATCCTTTTTAATGACCAACACCACAGGAGATGACCAAGGACTTGATGACTCTTCAATAACACCGTCACTGAGCATTTTATTAATGAGATTGTGAACTTCTTCTTGCTTGGCCATTGGTAGTCTTCTTGGGGGTTGTCTTATCGGTTGGGCATCGCCAGTGTTGATAGCATGTTGAATAAGGTTTGTGCGTCCCGAACTACTCCTAGTTTCGAAGATATTACTTTGTTCTTCTATAAACTCTCTTGCTTTACTAAATTCTTCTGGAGTGAGATGTTGCCAAGTTGACTCAAATTGCTGAAGTACCTCCATTGGTAACTTGCTTGTATCCTCGGAAGTTGGCTCTTCACATCTTGTTACTTTCTGTACTGGTTCAAATAATGCTACCACCTCCCCCTTATTAATTTTGACACTATTTGGGAAAATATTGGCGACTCTAATTGGGATGTCTTTATCGGTTTTAACTAGTGATTTTGCAACGAGGTAGGTGTTGGGTGTGTTTTGTTGGCTTATGAGTCCGACGCAGCTTGATGTTTTACTTTCCAGCCTCCCAAAAATTATGGTCTCACTGTTACCGACTAGTCTTGTTGTGCATACTGCCACCACCTTAATTGGTTCTTTATTGATGTGACTATTTGACAAAATGAACTCTTCGTTCCCAAATCTTAGGGTATTAAGTTTATTGTCAAACGCAAATCCATGTTTACTTATCAGGTCCATTCCCAAAATAAATTCGTCTTCTATGTCTGCAACTAATACCGAGTGGCGAATCTTCAACCTCCCCAGCTGTAGGTCTATGTCTGTCTGCCCCAACACGTCGGCGGATTCTCCAGTCACAGTCTTAAGTGTTATTTTCTTTTCTGTTGGTCGAATTTTATATCTCGTTGCAATTTTGAACTTAAGCAATGATATGGCAGCACCAGTGTCTACTGTTATATTAACTTTTCTTCCATTAATAAGTCCGTCGATGTTAAGACTGTCAGCAGTATGTTTTAAGCTCTTGATAGAGTAAATTTTGGGGGCTAAATTCTCATTAGCCAACACCCGCCCCTCTGCGTGGACTAGTTTTAGTTTTTCCTGATCTCTTCTTCGGTACTTTGTCCCACTAGATGGTGAGCGAGACCTCATTTGGACACGACAATACGACACGTTGAATGTGCCCTGTACGTCCGCATCTTAAACACTTTACATTTGGAGGGATCGTCTGCTTTCCTTCAAAGAATCAATCTTCTCTATTAGTGATTGAAACAGTTGGTTTAGCGTTTTTAAGTTGACCTCATCTCCAGTGCTCATTTCTTCTCCCTCCTGAATTGAAACAGCTCTTACTTTTGGCCTGGACATATTATTTGATGATTCAATTTCAAGGGCTCGAATCAACACTTCACTACTGTTATGGAAGCGTTCTCGACGAAGTAATTTTGCTAAGTCCGTGTCTCGCAAGCCGTTAATAAAGCGATCTACCGTGAAGGGATCTCTGTAATTTTCTAGCATTTCTGGGTAAGCCAAGTACATCAGTCTCCTGATATCCGCTTCATACTCTTGTAATGACTCCCCTGCTCTTTGTTGACGAACATTTAGTTCTGACCAATGTAAATTTCGCAAGTGTTCGTCTCCATACCTTCTTTCTAGCGCTGCCACTAAAGCGTTATAATTCTGTTTTTGTTCGACTGGAATGGACCGTAAAAGTCCGAGTGCAGATTCCCGTAGAGCTACTAACAACGCTCTAGCTTTTTCGTCCTCGTCCCAACCATTTGCAGCGGCGGCAGCTTCAAATTGTTGTTTGTAGTTGGACCAGGAGGACGTACCGTCAAAATTTGGAGGCTTAATGTTCTGGTTGGAATTCACGACACATCCCTGAGCTTTTATTTTGTTGTGTTCTTTCTGAAGCTGTATAAGCTGGTTCGACACGTCCTGGAATTTTTCTTCCATGGTTTGAAAAACTTCTTCCCTTACATTCTGTAGTTCGTTCTCCACTTTTTCTTCAACATGTTGTACCTTTTCTTCAACATTTTGTACCTTCTCTTTAACATTTTGTACCGTTTCTTCTACATTCTGCAAATTATTTTGTACCTGTTGTTCTACACTATGCATTCTTTGGGTTATTTCTTCCTTAAGATCTTCGGTTGCAGTCTTGAACTCTTCTCTTAGCTGTTCGGAGTTGCTTTTTATCTGATCGAAGTTTTCTTCCATGGTCTGTTTCATATCGTTCTGATTTTGAGCCATTTGAGCTGCTAGAGCCTGTATCATTTTAGTTAGATCTTCCATCTTTGCCGATCCTTGTCTAGTAAGCATCAACTTCCTGATAAATCACTTAAAACGTCTATTTTAGGGCTATAAAGCGAATGTCGAAGTCGGTTTTTCAATATCTCTTCCAATTCTTAAATAGAACCTAATGGAATGTTCTGGAATATACTGGTAAATGCTACTCTTTCTGCTACTAGGCAAATGTAGAAGTCACTTTTTGATTATCTCTTTTGGTTCTCGAATAGACCGTCGTAGAATGTTATGGAATATTCTAGAAATAATTTCTAATTCTTACTTTTAAAATAACTAAGTTACTGTCGAAGTCGGTATTTGTATATCTCTTCTAGTTTTTGAATAGAACGTCGTAGAATGTTATGGAATCTTCTAGAAATTCTTTCTAATTCTTACTTTTGAAATAACTAAACTAATGTCGAAATCGGTATTTGTATATCTCTTCTAGTTTTTGAATAGAACGTCGTATAATGTTATGGAATCTTCTAGAAATTCTTTTTAGTTCTTACTTTTAAAATTACTAAGCTAATGTCGAAGTCTCTTTTTTTTTGGATATTTCTTCTGGTTTTCGAATAGAGCGTCGTAGAAAGTGATGGAATGTTCTAGAAATTCTTTCTGATTCTTACTTTTAAAATTACTAATCTAATGTCGAAGTCGGTATTTGTATATCTCTTCTAGTTTTTGAATAGAACGTCGTAGAATGTTATAGAATATTCTAGAAAATCTCTCTAATTATCAATTTTTGGACTGTAAAGTTAATGTCGAAGTCGGTTCTTAAATATCTCTTTTAGTTTTTGAATAAAACAATATCGAACTTCTTCGAATATTCTGGAAAAATCACTTACTGTTTTTCTGTCCAATTGTCCTATCCGGTGGTAATATGTAAGGGTAGTCTTTGCACTATTCAGTTCCGAATATTCTGGCAAAATCACTTACTGTTCTTCTTTTTAATTGTCCTAGCCGGTGGTACTGTGTAAGGATAGTCTTTGCACTATTTATTTCTTTTAATCTCACTTCTGACACCAATTGTTACGGGTTCACAACGACAAATTAAAACTCGCAATTGTTGAAAACAATACGTCAATTTATTTCGACAAATTATGTACAAAAACACGCACTTAAACTTACGAATAACTTGCTTATAATTCACTACTATAATCGGTCTATTAACTTCGTGTTAATATCTCACGACCACTACAGTACGTTGTCTGTGACTGACTCCTGGTGCGCGACCCCGGCCCTATATATAGGATCGTCCATCTCTCTCGAACTTTCCGGCAGCCTTCGACGTCCGGAAAGTTCCCGCACTACCGCGACCGCAAGCCACTGACAACGCAACTAAAACCTAGACTAAGAATACAACCTTAAGATAAATCGACCTAATACTACACTAAACCTAAATAAATTCCAATTATAAAATTTAAATTTGTAACAATATTCTCATTGATCTTCTTATTGCATCCATTTCGACACTTTCCATTTTTGTTTTGTATTTTTCTGTTACACGACAAGTCTCTATTCCATACAACAGCGTGCTTTTCACCATTGTTTCATATATGTTAAATTTTACATTCTTTTTTATCTCTCTGCTCCATAAAATACTGTTAAGACATCCAATAACCTTTTTTGCTTTTACTATTCTTTTTCCAGTTCTTTACAGTCTGTTCCTGTCTTATCAAATGTGACACCCAAGTATACATACTATTATTATATTACTTGTCCATTGTCTAGTTCTAACTCACTGGATTCGTTTCCAATACATAAGTACTGTGTCTTGTCCACGTTCACTGTTAATCCCCACTTTTGGTATTCTTCCATTAACTTTCTCATCATGGGCAATGTTACTTTTACATAACTTTACAAGTATAGGGGGTATAAAATAGAATTTTGGGTTTTTTTATATTTTTTCCAGGGGTTTGGTCATAATTTCTATCAGTCTGCCAAATTTCAGCTTTGTAACATGTCTGGAAGTACAGTAGAATTTTGATGATCTATACATGAGCGAGTGACAATTTCGACGTTTTTTAAAATTTCGTAAGTACTTTAGTACTTTTTGGAATTCCATGAAACTTGGAGGGATTGTTAACTACATGGAGATCTACGACTGTGCAAAGTTTGAGATTTTAGATAGGTCAAATATGGGCTGAAATGTTTTAAGAAAAGATGGTACGGCGCGTGAACTTGGCGAGGCACTGCCATGCCCTCAGATTTACCTCGTAAATAGTCAACCACACCGTCAAATTAATGAAAAAACGCAAAAAAACGGAGGTGAAAACGTCAAAAACGCCTTAAAATCACATGAACTCTCAATACAAATAAAGCAACTAGTCCGCTGTTGACGTAAGCAGGCAGTGTTGGTCTCGCTTGAGCGACGCTAACATAGAGTTTAATGGAAATAAGCAATCCTGTGTGTTTATAATCGTTGGGTCCATTCGTGGTCAGTAATCAACCGGACAGACAGTTCAATGGCTACGAGTTCGGCCTGAAATATAGTAGCCAATTGGCCAACACTGTGTTTAATCTTTACTTTATCTTGGATACTAACAACTACATTTTTGATCCGTCGGTATACCAGAAGCTATCGTTATTTGAAAAATTCGCCCTGTTCTTTAACCAGTCCTCCCTCTCCAGGAGGATAATGTTGTATAGCTTTCTGCTGCACACCGTGTTGGGTATGACGTCGAATATCATTCTTAGAGTCCAAATTAGGGCTATTGATATCACTTTGTTTGCCCTACCATTCTTGTGGTTGGCCTTTATTCTATATGTTGCTCTTGCTCTTCGTGCCTCCGCCTCTAAGAAAATGGGAAGCAGATGTAAGTTTAGTAAGCATTCAAGCCCAGTCGATGGGCTAGAGTTCCTTGCACCACATATGGCAAGACTGCCCTGTGATGTCGTTGTAAGCTGGTTAGTTTGGCCCTTCAGGTTCTTTGATGTATCGAACCAGACTATTGCGCCGTACGCAATCTCAAGCCTGATATAGACCAGTAAGAATCAGGTTCTGGCAGGACCCTTTAAGGTTTGATTAGGTTTCCTTGGGCTTTTTTTTGGCCATCAATTTATACCTCGACAGGACCAATAAAGACTGACAGGACCAAAAAAATATGGATTATGTAAAGGCCTGTACAAAATGGTGTCTTATCAAGCACGCCAATGTGTTTTAAATATATTTCTCTCTTGAATAGATGCTCATAATGTTAATGGTCTATACCGTTGGTAAATGTTTACCTAAGTTCCCAGCCTGTATTCGAGAAGACCTTTGACAGAATTTTTCAACACTTTTGAGTTTTGTTGAAGCAGCACTTAAACAGTAGCATCATGTGGTGTTAACTGATATATTAGAGTTTTTATAGAGTTCTTATACCGAGTGTGCCAAAAAAACTCTGATAAAATGTTTTTCATTATAACTTTTGAACTACCGGGTGGGCCAAAAAAAACCGGGCAATTTTTTTGCATTATAACCATTAACTTCAAGTAGTAGACTTGGAATAGGCTCGTATTTCATTCATAAATTCATTTTTGTTTTGGAACGGTATGCAAAACAAAATTTAGTGAGTGGAAAAGAGATACAAAACGTGTTTTGTTTTGGTTTTATTCTTATGTGGCAACGCCGGGTTGTTTCTTTACTACGTATGTCTGTGATAGGTGCGGTTTAACCGTAGATGTAGGCAGTGGCGGAGTAAAATAAAAATTAAATAAATTGTGACTTTTAACATAGGTTAAGTCGATAAATAATATAATTAACACAATTTTTTTTATCATTCTCCTCTTCGTTACGTCTTTTATAGATAAATTAGATTAAAAAAACATTGAGCGCCGTACAACTCGGCTTCCGATTATACTTTTTTTGATAAAATATTTAAAAAACACAGAATATTCAAAAATGTCTAATAAATCCTTTACGCAATTTTCTTGCGATATGGCTTAGCTAAGTATTTGTAGTCAGTAGTAGACCT
This sequence comes from Aspidapion aeneum, assembly GCA_963576565.1. NCBI lineage: Eukaryota > Metazoa > Arthropoda > Insecta > Coleoptera > Brentidae > Aspidapion > Aspidapion aeneum. The sequence continues at coordinate 46,837,695 of OY755045.1, forward strand.
GAGTCCATTAAGTCGAGTGTTGAAATATATTCTGAGAATTTTCAGGTTTTAAGAATTTTTTTAAAAATTTATCATTTTAAGGTTTTAAGAATTTTTTAAAAATTTGATATTTTTTTAAAATTTGAAGGTTTTTCGTAAAAAAAGTTTTTAGAAGTGTTATCCCAAAATAATAGGACCAATAAGAATCAGGACCAGCCAGGACCTTTAAGAACTGAGCAGGAATATAAAAATTGTAGTAAGGTTTGGTTAGGTATTTTTTAAACCCGAATAGGACCAATAAGGACTGACAGGATCTATACATATATTTTTGTTGTTGATTATGATATTGATCTGCATTTTTTGTACTCATTTCGGTGCCTGATATTTGTGACTGGTGAACTTTGGCATCTTCAAAAATCAAAATTAGAATTGTAACAATAAATAACTTATATAAAAATATTAAAATACAGGGTGTAAATTTAATGATACACCAAACTTTAAGGCGCGGTAGGGAAGGTCAAATGAATAATATTTTTCCTATTCTTTATTTTTTAGATACTGGTTGTCAAAGTTAAGGATTTTTTTTCGATTTTTTAATATAATTTCCTTGAAAATTTCAATAGAAAATCAAAATTTTTTGGAGTTATGTGCTATAATAGAAGTAACAATAATGTGATAAAATTATTTAAACAAAAAAATATTACTGAAAACTATAACGAAAAAAAAATTTGGTATCACAATTTTTTATAATTATTAAGGGGCCTTTAGATGTTTACAAAAGCCCATCTCAAAATTGTTTTGTAAATTTAATAGCTCAGAAAAAAAATAATTCTTACAAAAATTTACAAATTTATACCTATTGCAAAGGTTATTTGGCCACATTGTATCTCTTTAATCTGTAATTTTTTAGAAAAAAGGAATAGAAAATTTTTTGATCACAATGAACTAAAAAATTATTTGACGATGTCAAATTTGTCATTTCTTAAAGTCCCAGTTTTACCTCACTCTTCAAACTTGACAAATGCTTTAACTTGGAAACAAAAATCTTTTAAACACTAGTTATTTCAACTTTTTCTCCAGTTTTGACCGTCCGCACAAACTCTTAACCCTTTTGGTGGTTCATTTAAATTGCACCCTGTATACTTGGTCATCTAAATTCAATGTTTTGATACTTTTTTTAGTCGAAAAGTTAAGATTTAGTACCCTTTTTGACATTATTGACAATATTATAGTTAAAACGTCCGCCAAGGAAAAAAAAATTGTTTTAAATTAAGCACACTACTGGAGCGATAAATATGAAATATTTTTTACCATGTTACACATCGTTTAAAAGGAAATTTTATTATCTACAATAAAGTAATAAACAATTTTTTTGATAAACGGTATGGTTTTCAGAAAATCAAATAAAACCTGTGCAAAACACAATTTTTAAAAAAGTTAATTAAATGGCTCCCATTTACGGACGTCGCGGGCGGGTTCGTTGTAAGTCAAACCCCATCGAGTGATACACCATTGAAAAGATAATTTTACTGTCAATAAAGTGCAGTATAGCATTTTTTTAAATTAGGCTTATTTTTTTAAAAATTAGATAAAACTTGTAACAAAAATATTTTAATTTGTGATTTTTTAAAATTGGTTAAATTTACGGGCGCCTCTGAATTTATAACCATGAAACCAATCCGACTTTCTTGTACAGCATTTTAAAGGAAATTTTATTTGCTACAATAATGTATAACACATTTTGTTCTATAAACCTTGGTTTAAAAAAATCGAATAAATCATGGAAAAAACATGGATATTTTTTTACTTTTTTAAATTACTTCAATTAACGGACGCCGCTGAAGAGTTTATAAATAGTGGACCCCCATCGAGTTGTACCTTTTTCAAAACAAAATTTCATTGTCTACAATAAAGTATATTACACATTTTTCTCTTAGAAGCGTATTTTTTGAGAAAATTTGAGAAAACCTGAATATGTTAGATTTTGGGGGGTCTGGGGGGGTTTTTTTAAGAGGTGGTTAGTGTAAGCAGGTGTTTGACCCCTAGGCTCTCTTACCTTTTTGTACGTCACTAAATTTACATGAAAAAATAAAAATAAATAAAAAACGTGCCGTTTAAAGCACTAAATTTAAAAAAATTATTATTTTCTAACTTACTTACTTTAAGTTAAAAGTTACTCCCACTCCGTTACAATATTTAAAAATACATTTAAAGAATGGATTTTGTAGCTGATAAAACTCTCTACAAGATATGTTCTTAGAACTTTTACCCTAGAACGAAGTATTTCGGAGCTTATGCCGTCTAAAGTCAAAAAAATCTGAAAATTTGCCCAAGCACGTGATTTTAGTCATTTTTGGAAATTATCTAGCTGCGTTACTACTGCTCGCAGAACAACCATGGTACCACCCGATTGCAGATAATTATATCCTCTAAAAAATTTCATATAACTCTTTTTGCGATTTAGTGTACTGGAACGAAACTAAAGGCAAAAAACTAAAAAAAGTGCCAATTTTTGATGGTTTTTTTAAGATGGCGGACTGAGCACAGGGGTGGGGGTGACGAAAACTCAGATATTTAACTACCCTCCTGAGCTTAACAACATATCCAAAATTCAGAACTACCGGACCTTTTGTAGGGTAACCCTCCTATTTTGGCCTCTATTCATTGAACTAAGTGTACTTATTCGTTTATTGAGTGCATTTGGGTAGTAACTTTGATTATATAACAGTCGTGTAAACATTGGTAGTAAGTATGGATGAACGAAGAAAAGGCAAAAAATGGAGACTACGACTTATTGCGAAGAGGAACAAAAAAGGCCCAAAAAAAGTGGTAAGTGCAAACATAAATTATGCTTAAGCAGTAGGCGATAATTAGATATTTTGAACGATAGTTTTTTGCCACTTTTCTTTTTTTTTAACTATGTTTAATATGTATAATATGGAAGCGTACTCCTTTTATTTTAGGGTCCTGGTACGATGCCAACTCTAACTGTACCGAAGGGTCCTAAGGTTTCTTCAACTTGTGTTAACCAGAAACACAGTGAGGCCAGAGGTATTTATAGGTAGTCAAATATATTTCAACTTTTTTATAAAATAGGGATAATTCATGGTGGGGACATTAAAGAAACTAATTTTAGCTTTTAAGGGGGGTGAATTCGGTTCGGTTCAGGGGAGAGGGCAGTAGAAGACTCAGATTTTTTTTAGATTTAATAATAATTAAAGGTAATATATTTAAAATCTTCTGATTTTTGTTTTGATACCTTTAGATCTGTAAATTTTTACCCTCCGAATACCTGCATCGGACGAGAAAAGGGAAAGCAGTGGCGTATATAGAAAAAAGTTTCGGGGTGGGCCCGAGACAGTTTTGGGGGGGGGGCCGAGACCTCATGAGGCTGTATTTTATGCTATTTTATGTTTGTATTTATGAAATATGTGGAAAATATCCAAAAAAATCTTAGCTTCGGGGGGGGGCCCGGGCCCCCCAGGCCCCCCCCATATATACGCCACTGAGGGAAAGTAAGACGACAGAAAAAATTCCGAGATAACACTCAACATGAGGAGAAGAGGGGGTGTTTTTTGACAGAATATATAACTACTTATGTCTGTAAAACTTAATGAACCGAACCGCACCTCAGCGAATAAAAACGTATTTTTGACCCTCATTTTAGGGACTAGAAACGCATTTTTGTCTCTTATTTCAGAGAATAAAAATTTTAGTCCACGAAAGTCAAGAAATTAGTACAGGTTTATATCAAGGGATAAACGTGCCACTTTTTTCCCGGAGGCGAAAAGTTTGTAGTTTGACAAGCTAGAGGGGACAATTCGCCGCGTGATTAAATATAAAAAGAACAATTTTATCACAGGGTTTATGCGATTTTTCGCACTTTTTGACTTTTTTCCGAGTTTTCTCTATTTTTTAGGAGGTTCTCGATTTTCACGTTTTTATTAGAAATTTAATTTTTTTATTTCTTTATATGTCACTTTTAATCCCTATTATTACTTTTCATGCCTAAAGTGCGAAAAATTTTAATTTAGGCCACTATAGTTAGGTCTGTTTTGTTTTGCAAACAATTTTAATAAAACGGGGCCATATAAGCGCTAAAAATAGTATAGTATATATCTCTTTTTATCCTTTGGCAAATTGTAGCACCACCAAGCTCACGCATTTTTTGCCTTGAGATAGAAAGTGTCACTTTAGTACCTAGGTATATAATGTTCTATTTCGCAATTTAGGCTTAAAAAATAGCGTAATAAACCGCGGGATAAAAGTGTCTTTTTGTACCTAGTTGAATTAAGGTACTTGCTACGCTCGCTTTTTATCCCTTGGTAGGTAAGTGCTATAAACAAGTGATAAAATAAAAAGAGCACTTTTTAACCCCAACGTAAAAAAATTTTTTTTATAATTTTATTGTAGGCTGATTCTTTACTAATTTTCGCAGACCACAATAAACGTTACTCAAATACGGAAAGCGTTATACAAAATGAAACAGAAGAAAGCCAAGTAAGTAAGCCAAAATGTGCGTAATAAAATGTTTTGAGTTAAGGTCAAGAGTGGTCACCTTAGGCTAGAAATGCTTTGACATCTGGTAGAAAAACATTTAGTAGAATACATTTGGTAAAAAATATATTTGGTAAAAAAATGTTTGATAGAAAATGCATTTGGTAGAATAACACTTGATAGAAAATAAGTTTGGTAGAAATAACATTTGTTAGAAAAACATTTGGTAAAAAAATATTTAATGGAAAATAGATTTGATAGAAAAACCTTTGATAGAAAGAGACTTGGTAAAAAAACATTTAAAAAGTACATATTAGGTCAGGATAGGTTTGGTTAGATTATGAAATATTTTTATACCCAATGTCCTTTCTAACATTTGCTGTTCTGCCAATTGTACTTTCTATCAAATGTTATTCTAGAAAATGTGTTTTCTGTGATAGGTTTTTTTGCCAATTGTACTTTCTACCAAATGTACTTTACCAAAAATATTTTTTACCATTTAATTGTGTCTTCTATGAAATGTTTGTATACCAAATGTTTTTCTAACAAATTTTTTTTCTTTAAAATATTTTTCTACCAAATGTATTTAAAATAGAAAATCGTTATACAGGACTCCATAGGACTTCCACAGGATTGCCACAGGACTATACAGGACCCCGAGGGTACTGGCGCCTAAGGGGTGCCCTAAGCATGATTAAGTAGGGAGGCCGGCAAAGGCAAATCAACTCTTTAAGAAAAACGAGAGGTAAGACGTTTTTTTTGTTGGTCGCGAATTTTTTTATGGACGCCTGTCAGTTAGGACTATACAGGACACTGCAAGCCCAAAAATTTATTAAAGTCCCGTAGGAAGGTGTACAAATTTGGTTCAGCTGATCACCCCTCGGTTTTTATAAAAAAACAAATTATATTAATAACACGCCGTAGATAGATTGACAATTCACATACAACATATTTGAACTTATATTTACACAGTAACAAAAATATTAAAATATGGCTAAATAAAGTGAAAATACGACAGTGTCAAAAAGTGCCATTTTCCGTACCAAACTCATCCAAAAAAATTGCCGCAAGTCAGTATTTTCCGCACGCGAGTTTAAAAAACAATTTGTAATTTTAAATTTAGTAAAACCCCTATCAAAGGAAGAGAGGATACGAACATTTTATAAATTATAAGCGTTTTAAACGTCCCAGATGCCATTTTATTTTAACATTTTTTTTTATTATTTAGAAGAGTATCACCAGTAAGACGGAAATTCTTCCCCGTTTAAAACACAGATATATTTCTTATAAAAAAAAATATTATAAAATTGTCGCTTTGTGACTATATTTAAGCACAATTTTATCTAATTTTTGACATTTTGTCTAAACTTAAAAATAATTCTAGTCCTAGACAAAAGATTACTTTCAATAATTAAGGAAAGTTTTTGTAAAAATCTGTAGCCGTCTTGGAGAAAACCGTGTATTTCTAAACAACCACAAATTACATTTACACTAGAATATCGGCGCAACTTTGACCCTTAAAAATCTGTGCCATTATATTGATCTAAAAAAATGTCAAAAGGGTGGATGGAATTATGTATATTCAATTAATGCTAAATAAGCAGTAATTTTTAGATAGGTAATTAAAGTATTTTTATAGGTATTTTGTGGCACCCCTGTACATATTCAGGAAATAGCGTCCAGTAAACAATGTTGGTCTCACTGTTTAAAATTACACATAGAAACACGGGTTAAGCCTTATAGAAACAGCCCTTTTTTGAACATTTTGTTCGATTTCTGGCTCATTCTCTAGGAGTTAACAATGTTAAGGTGAAAATGTCTAATTAACGTCCTCCTGTATAAAATATATAAATTTAAAGAAAAACACCGGTACTTATACACGTGCAAATGTTTATATTTTCTTCCAATCTCTTACACACAATTTGTTTGTTTATAGTCCGCCCTATTTTTTAGTGTGTAAAAGTGAAGACGAAAACGTGCCACTTTCCATACCAAACAACTCAATTCAAAAATATAGAATGTCAAATATAATTTACCATTTTGATTTGGTAAAACCTCTATAAAGGGGTGAAAGGGACTAAAAATTTTAAATGCTGCCTCGGGCGCCAAAAATGCTAGCTGCGGCTCTGATGGTCCGGTTTCGTAAAAAACCGATAAGACAAGGATATTGCTATTGTTTTAAAAATAATTCTTAGCGACCACTTTATTGATGACAAAAGCGGCAATTGTTGGTCTTGTAAGGGTTTAACAATACACGTTTTCCTACCAGATGACCTGCAATTTTTTGTATTTTTATTTTTTATTTATTTAGAGGAATGTCCCTTGTAGGCCCGAAATTCTTCCCCGATTGAATCAGATAACAATTTCCTATTAAAAAAATGATATGAAAATGATCGATTTTTGACTATAAATAAGCATAATTTCATGCTATTTTGGAGAAATTTTTTTAACTAAAAAATAGTTTTAGGCCTGTACCAAAGATCACTTTAAATGATAAAAAAAGTTTTTGTTAAAACCTTTAGCCGTCTTCAAGAAAAGCGTGTATTTCCAAACCCTTACATTAGCACGAAAATATCGGCGCGAGTCGGCCCCTTAAGATAAGTTATTAAATTCAATTTACTTCGCTCTTGTTATTTTTATATACTTCTCTTTCGTGCCTGCAATGGGTCGTGTTCCATCTTCGTTGCTGGTTAAAAAAGACATACGTCACATGAGACAGAAGACTTGATTTTTTCTCAGCACTCTCTCTCTGTTTCCTTATTTATACCTCGAAATCAATGATTATAACTTTTGAATTATACAATCGATTTTAATGAGACAAACTGCTTTTGACGGAGAATTATCAGAGTTTAGACTAAATATATTTTTTTGTCCGCCATCTCATTTGTTTCCTTATAAATTCATTGCTACTGAACCGATTTTATTGAAATAAAAAGCATCCTGTTGAGAATGCAGCTTTTTTACTGATTTAAAAAAATAAATAAAACATGTTCGCAACACAAGAATAAACGAGCATCTTTGAAGGGTACAATTTAATTTCGTCCGCAATCTTGGATTTTGAGATGGCGGACAAAAAAATATATTTAGTCCAAACTATGATTAATTCTCTGCCAAGTGCAGTTTGTCTCATTAAAATCGATGGTATAGTTCAAAAGTTATATTGGAAAAAAAATATATATCAGACAGAATCAAATTGAACTCTTCAAACAGGCTCGTTTATTCTTATGTTTCGGAAACTTCTTAAAATGTTTTTTGAATTCGTAAAAAAGCCCTATTTCTGCCACCCACAATAATGTATAAATCTTTGAAATCGGTTCAGTTGCCGAAAAATGATTTTTTTTAAATTAATGTTTTTACCAATTTTTGTCTGCAATCATATCTCCCATAAATGAATTTTTACCGAACCAATTTTAATTAAATAAAAAGCATTGTGGTAAGGATCGACTGCTCTTTATAATTATAAAAATTTGCCGCCATCTTAAGTTATGTCAATATTTTTGCAGAATTAATACAGATATAAGCAAAAGGTTTGTTGGGAATTCGATATATATAGTCCCCTGGGATAATAAAATCTACAAAGTTTTGCAAAAGTCGGATTGTGATAAATATATTGATAGTAGATAAAACACGCTTGGGTGGCGTTTAGACATTTCATTTGATACACATTAAAAAATGGGTACTTCCATAGAAGCTTCTATATATCTTAACTGCAGATATTTAAAAAAATGTTATAAGAAAAAATCGAAAAAAAATGAATACAACTTTGATACTTTATCTTGATAACAAAGATCTTTTCTGAAAAATTTTTTAGAGACCTTCTTGCATCTTTTGACCTTCACTTGTATAAATTTTCGTTTTATTTTTTGAATTCGTAAAAAATCTCAATTTCTGCCACGCAAATTAATGTATAAATCGTTAAAATTGGTTCAGTGGTTCTTGAAAAATGATTTTTCTTCAACTGGTGTTCTACCAATTATCTGATTGCCCCCTTATTTTAGTCGGCAATCATGTCTCCATAGATGAATTTGTACTAAACCGATTTTAATTAAATAAAAATTATTGTAATAAGGATCGACTACTCTTTATAATTATAAAAGTTTGCCGCCATCCTGAAATCAAAGATATATCAGTTATATCAATATTTTTGTAGAATTCAAATATATTGTAGATTAAGCAAAAGATTTGTTGGAAATTCGATATTTTCAAAAATCCCCTGGTATAATAAAAATTACAAGCTTTTGCAAAAGTCTGATTACACCTTTATTGTGATAAATATAGTGATAGTCGATGAAACACGATTGGGGGGCGATTAAACATTTCATTTGATATACATTAAAAAGTGGGGACTTGAGCCCTCAAGCCCTCCCTCTTTATTATTCTACATCCAGGATCCATAGCAACTTAAATCTTAATTGTAGATTTTTATAAAAATGTTATAAAAAAATCGAAACAAATGAAATACAACTTTGACACTCTGTATTGATAACAAAGATCTTTTCTGCAAAACCTCTCTTTGTATAAATTTTCGATTTTACAGATGTTAACAATTAATAATTTATTCAAGAGACCTTTTCAATAATTAATTGTTTGGACGGCGTAGCTCAAATTGCGTTTTTATTGTTGTCAAATTGATGGTTGAATGGCGATAACATCGGTCATTTGGGTCATTCATGAACCGCATATTAATTAGAACTAAAAAAAAACAACCACGTGTCAAGCATTTTTTTTGTTAAATGAATTTATTTGTAGATACCTATTACAGCAGATATTAGATTAAATATCCAGTTCTTAGAGCCATTTTGTGTAACCTCAGGGTATTCTGGGTCTTGAACGTTGTGACCAACCACATCACACCCTTTGACCAATAGCAAACTGCGGTCGCGTGTTGTGCGAAACGACTTGTCTTGACCAATGGCATAATCGCCCGCTCTTCAGAGTTAGTGAATTTTAGGCGTTTAAAGTGAAATCTGTTCTCCTGCCCCGTATGGGAACGTTTCTCGGTCGGGGTATCTATTCTGGGTCTTGAACGATGTGACCATCCACAGCACACCCTTTGACCAATAGCAAACTCTGAGCGGTTGTGTGTTGTACGAAATGACTTGTCTCGACCAAAGGCATAATCGCCCGCTCTTCAGAGTTAGTAAATTTTACGTGTTTGAAGTGAAATCTGTTCTCCTGCCCCGGTACCGACTGAACGATCCTCGCTCGGATCGTAGGAGAAGCCTGCGCAATGGAGGTCTTTTCGCATAGCACGTGACGGCTCGGAGCTAATTTAAAGCTTGCTATTGGTTAACGCGTGTGATGTGGATGGTCACATCGTTCAAGACCCAGAATAGATACCCGGATCGTAGGAAAAGCTTGCGCAATGGAGGTATTTTTGCATAGCACGTGATGGCTCGGAGCTAATAGCTTGCCATTGGGCAAAGCATGTGCTGGGAACTATCATATCGTTCAAGACCCAGAATAGCTAACCAAGACTCCAGGAGTAAGGCAAGGTGATTTGATGCCAACATATCCGCTTGTGTCAAGCATCCTAACAGAAGCTTCAAGGAAAATAATTAAACAGTAATAAAAAGATAAAATAAAGAACATAAACAGAACTACAACCTCAAATAAGCAAAGCGGAAATAAAGAAAGCATTAAAGAAAATGAAAAATAACAAATCACCTGGAAAAGACGAAGTAACAACAGAGATGCTCAAGTACCGTAGTAAAGCTGTAGTTAATACACTCCATATTCTTCTAATTATAAAATACTAAAAGAAAACATAATCCCAAACAAATGGAAAGAATCCATAACCATTATTCTACACAAGAAAGGCGATAGAGCATAACAAGAGGTATCTGACAGGGTGACACAATATCCCTTAAACTATTTAACCAGACCCTGGAAGATGTTTTTAAAAACTTAGATTGGGAAGAAATAGGTATCAAAGTATACTTGAACCACCTAAGATATGCTGACGATATCGCCT